>CM062818.1:1536557521-1537845329 GCA_031772625.1 Pinus tabuliformis | reverse complement strand
TTTTGCGACACAACTTTAATCTAGCAGATCAAGCAATTTGTAATAATCTAACCAAATAGTTAGAATTATTTCCAATTACTTTTACATAAACTCGAAGCACACTAGGATTCCCCTAAAATTCTAATGACAAAATCCATTCCGGCTTTGGGGTTAGGCTGAAGGAAAACTCTACCGATCATGGATCGATGAGACAAAAAACCTTTCGGAACGTAGATTATCACTAGAAAATTAGGTTTGCCTAGGCAATTTATATACATGACTCAGATTTGCTAAGATTATTTACAATTTACACATGCACACTGGGTTTACAACATAACATGATCGGGCTGATGATGATAGTTGAATGGCACAGACATGTCGATTAAGCTCTATCCCTTTTGCGAAGAAAAGGGGGTGTACTGCTATGGTCAACAGGTTTCAATTTGGGTTTCTAGTGTTTTAACTATTGTCTTTTCAGAAAAAACATTACAGCAAGCAATGTGTCCATGTCAAAAAAACCAGCAACTGAAACATTTCAAATGGCTGATCCTTGTGGTTATTGTTCTTGTTCTTTTCTTTTTTGTGGTGATCTCAACTTTTACATGTTCTACATGGGTTTTTGGGTCCATTCAAATTCAGTTATTCCATCATTCCAACCTCAAGCGTTGTGAAAACAATCAGATAGTAGTGACTTGGATTGAGTACTAAATGTTTGAATAAATTCCTATTCAGTCACCTTTTCAATTGAAATATGAATCTAATCTCTTTACAGTGTTTTATAGTGGTTTCCAACACAGCTTTCAAAATTTGCAGAGTCTATTGAGAAGGGAATGTTTTTTATGTGTTAACATAATCATCGTATATCGACAGTTCTTTGTCTTGTAAACAATTCATGGACCTTATTGCGAATTGAAAATAGTTATGCTTAAGTTTCTTAAAACTAAACTGCATTTTGCTCATGACTAGGGGCAATTATGGAAAGTCACTTGGCTCCTTTTTAAATTTCCCAAGCATTTTTAGAACTGACAGGAGTAAGCGTTTTTCATAATACTATATGGTATATACCCTGTTAGGTTTACAAGCCACTACAAATGTTGTTTATGGTGAATTCTAAATTTTTAATAGTCTGTCTATCTATCTATTGGTGAGGGGGAGCTATTATGCAAACATAAATATTTATATTTTATGTTTGGCATGATATCTCCCCTCCTTGCATAATACCATTCCCCCCCTCTGCCTACATATTATGCATAATATCTTCCCACATCCCCACCCTCTATATTATGCAAAACGTAAATATTTATGTTTTGCATAATATCTCTCACTACTCCCCTATATATGTATTATTGCGATCCCCAACCTGTTGTCCCTTGAAAAATTTGGGGGTGTGCCCTAGCTGTTTCGGGGACACATACCCCTGGTCCCATCGTTCCCTTGTCGTGAAAACCAATGTGACATAGATAAATTACCTTTAGTTTTTAGTGATAAAGTATTTGAGACAGTATATGGTTATCTAGGGATCAGTGTTGACTAACTTTTTTGGATATATATGCAATATTTAATTGTGAGCATATGGATCTAATCCTTGATCCTCCAATTAGAAAATGATTTAATCATCTTATTCATAGATTCATGCTTATGAATTGCTGACTGCTATATATTATATACTTTATGTCAAGAGATACATGCATATATTATAATATTTATGAAAATGACAATATCTATCTGATGTTATGTTTGTGTCAGCAAGATGCGGAAAAGCTGTATAAAAAGATTGTGCACTTGAAACATAATCATCTGTGTCAAACACAGCCCCAGAGAGAAGGCTCCTTTTGTCTTTGTTGTGCAAAGATAGATCCTGTGAATCTATACACAAAGAAGCTTGAGAATGTCGAGCGAAAGGCTAGGAATGGCCATTCGGAATATTTTATAGAAGCCAAGGTAGACAATTTTCAATGTTCATTTTTAAGTTATTGCCAATAAAATGGTTCATAGAAAAAAAAATTGTATTGATAATCTATTGCTTTCAGAAGAAAGAGTGTATGCTTTTAACTAGACTATGTCAAAAAAATTGTTCTCTTGAAATCTGTCGTCAATATGAGCCTCCTTGAGAACACTCTGTATTAAAACATGGTATCACTTTCACCATGTTCCAAAACTTTCCTCTTTTTTGTCCTATATTATGTATACTACCATTTGGATGTTAGCTGATTTACATGTTTCAAATCAAAGTTTATTCATGAGAAAATGCCTTTTTCTCTTAGTCATTCATTTGGCTTGTTTTGCTTCACTTTCACCATGTTCCAAAACTTTCCTCTTTTTTGTCCTATATTATGTATACTACCATTTGGATGTTAGCTGATTTACATGTTTCAAATCAAAGTTTATTCATGAGAAAATGCCTTTTTCTCTTAGTCATTCATTTGGCTTGTTTTGCTTCAGCATTGTGGCTTTTTGATGAAACGCACACATGGATTGTCTAACGTGCACATTCCTTCCATGAAAATATATAAATTATATGCTTTATCTAATTTACATCTTGCAAATTTGCAATTTGTAAGTAGGGCCTTTTGTTTCTAGGGATTGCAAGTATTGCTGTAGAGATTAATATGTGGCATCATAAATTTCCTATGGTCACTTGAGGGGTTACTTTACAAAGTTAATTGGAATTTGGTAGTTACTAAGAATGACGGTCAAAGAAATTGACCAACTGGTTTCATGGGCATTTATTTTTTTCTTTATGTTGCAATTCCCCAAGTAAAATTTGCCATTGTTTGGATAGCTGTTTGCTCTCATTATTGTTGAAGAATCTAGGGCAATCAAGGTTAATAAGATTCTTCTTGACATGATAACTATTTGTGAGGTGTTTTTAATTTTTCTTATTAGCACAATCTTTAATATTAGAGTGTGTCTTCTTAGATCATCAAATAGCTACCAAAACAAAAGAGACAAGGACACAAGATGTTGGCTTTCTGCCATGGCCAAAACCTCTCACTCTTTGAGAGGAAAACCCGCACAAAATTCTTCTTATAGAGATTCCAATTGACGAATACCACGAGCATGACCCTTGACCTATTAGGCCACTCCAAGAACAAGACACCAATCCTCTTCTTTGTCACTGCTGAGATCATCTTCATCACTGCTGCTTCACCGAGGTCATCATTATTGCATTACAGTTGTACCATTGTTGTACCTTCACCTAGATCATTGCTGCACTCTCACTGAGATCATCACCATGTCAACGAGGTCTCTATATGTATGAGAGTTGCACCGAGATCTACATCTAGATCATGACCTTGTCACTATGTCCTCATCATGATTATCATTATGCCGAGATCATCACTGCGTTTAGAGTGGATGTCGAGACATAATGTGTTACTGTGGGATCATCACAACTATGCCGAGACTCTGTTTTTGTTCCTGCACCGAGGTCTTCTTCATCATAGGTATGCTGAGACTGTTATTGTATTTTCTCCATCATTAATTATGTCGAGAGTGTAATACTGAAAGATATTTATCACATATATGCCGTGACTGGGACTGCATCTTAGTATGCCGAGATAGTGCTCATTAAGACTCTGAGACATCACTGAAAAACAAAGAGATCCTTCTCCCTCTGCAACACTGAACTATTGTACTCATCCAAGATTTCTGAGCCACTGTACTTGTCCGAGATTTCAGAGGATCGGAGTTCTTGTTCTGCCTGTAATGCAGATTCTTTGCATGCCTAGATATAGTGTTTAGCCTTGTATATAAGCCGACATGACAGTGAACCGTTGTGTCTCCTTACTTGAGCCGCCATGATTGTCCTTTATTCATTTTGCAAGCCGACATGACAAAGAGGATTGTGCTTGTCATTTGGAGGGCTTCTTGACATTTCTGTAGACTTGTATACATTAAACATAGGCTCAAGAAGAGCTTCTTCATACATGACATTGACTTTTTGACTTAATAATAAATCCTAAGGCTTTCAATGGGAGCCACTAACAAATAAACCTCTTGCTCATGAAACCCATGCAGCAAGGCATACAAAAATAATTTTATTTCTTTTATTTCATCATTTACAAAGATCATGTCATTATGAAGACCAAACCTAGTTACTCTTTCTTCAACACTCCCTCTTAACTAGCGAGGTATTCATAATGGTACTTGGTCATTCTCAATCTGAAGAATTTCTCATAAGAAGAATCGGATTGATAATCCCATCTGTATAGCATCATATCAACCAACATTGTCATAGTGGAAGGCCTTGACTAACAAATCCATCTCTCCATGAGACCATAAGCTACAATGCCGACAAGACCAATGACTATAGACACCTTCATCATTGTCTCTCAAGGTACATACCCACCCGGGTGTTCACTGAGTATGACCTTCTAAGACTATTCTTGTCTTGGGTTCCTAGCCCTCGAAGAATATCGGTCCTCTTGCTTGCTCTTATCTTGGATGCCCTACACATCCTCAAAGAGCATCAGATGCTAGATGATTCTCCAATCCTCCATTCTTTCTTCCCAAATGAAGACAAGAATGTTGTGTCTATCTCTCCCTCTCATAACTAGGAGGATACATCCATCATGTGTCTACATTTCTCTTCATGGCCTTCACTAAGACTTACTGTTAGTCTTGGTCTAGTGCATGACACATGAAATAGAACAACACAACTGCCACTCCTTAATTAGGGGTGACCCAATCCAGGCTCGGTCTTGATCAGGGACTTGTCAGAGCTCCCTCTTAACAAGGGACTCTCTTTTTCATCAACAACTTCTTCTTCATGGGTCCTTCAGCTGCTTGATCAATTTCTTTCCTTGATGTCATGAAATTTAATCGAGCTTCTTCCTTGTAGGGCATTAGCTATCAATCACTTTCCTTCTTGGTTCGTCATGTGATTCCTCTCTTCATGGAAAGTGGCCTTCTTGATACATATTTGGAACATTCGTCATATGGCTACTTCTTCCTCATCATGTTTCTTTCAGGGATTTCCATCCACCACATGAATGCTGGTTATACTTGTACTTACAACTCTTGTCCCAGTAGCCCTGCATGAACTCATCCAAATATTATTCAAGAAATCAAAACATAACATTAAATCAAATAGTACCTTACGAGATGGCTCTTCATCATGACATCTTCGTGTAGTTATCAACATCCTGCATACATTTTGACACATCTCCCAAAGATATCCATTGTCAAGGGTCTCCATCTTTTTCAGACTTCCATCAGAGTCTTCATATCTTTCTGGGAGATTTTTTAGTTAAATCTTCTTGGTCCTTTGGATGTTGATTGCCTTCATCATGGTTGCATATCTTACGATCTCTTCCTTCCTTACACATTCCATTCCCAGGAGCTTATAATCAAAGTTTCTTAATTGTAGTCAACCACCTCATACTTCAGATGAGGACATATTATGTTGATTTCATCTAGTGTGATTTATCCCTTCCTACATCCTTTTAGAGGAGGAGATCCTTTTCCCTTGCTCATGCTTCTCAAGATAAAAGTAGTGATCCATGTTACCTGCAACCATAAGACATAACTTTATAATATTAAATACAAGCATACATACCTCATTTTACCTTTAGGTCAACTAGGCTTCTTCCAACAGCTTCCTTGCTTGAAAAGATCTTCAAAAGATCTTCAATCCCTTGATCTGCTTCATTTCTCATGTCATCATACCATCATCTCATGAATTCCATAAGTTGGATTTCCTGATGAAACACTTGCTTCCTCTCTAGATTAGTGAACCCTTTGATGAGGATTCCTTCAAAGAATCTTGAGGATCTTGCATATCCCCATCTGGAAAATGTTTCCTTTTTGACTTGATGTATGATGAGCCTTGTCTTGGATGACTTCTTCCTTTCCTGCAATGTCCAATGAGGTTCCCAAGAGCTATATCCTTCATGTTTGACTACCATGGATTTTGTCCTTCATGATTCCCATGGTGATGTCACGAGCTCTTGTTTTTCATGCTTCCATGATGCCACGATGCATCTTATTATCATGGTCATATCTAAAAGATTTAGGAGCTTATGATAGGACCCTTTTGTGAGGGATACCATCTTGATCATAGTAGAGATCTGTTACTCCCTGTTTCCTTGGCTCTTTTCTTCAGCTTCCTCCATCTTTCTGGTGATATGAGATTTCTTTTCATAATATTTCCATAGCACTGTTTTGTCTTATTTGAGGACCAAACTTCCCTTTCGTTTACGCAAATGTTTGAGTTCTTTAACCTTCAACACTTTTGCCTACAACTTGTCCTTTTCTATCTAGCATAGAGAACACAAGTTGTCGAATGAGGTAACCGTCTTGTTCATGGACATTTGTTACCTTGATTATTAGTTAATGATGATTATCTTCTGGTCATCTCTCCCAGATCTCCCAATTGAGATCTCATGAAGATACTCCTTCATTCTTTGATACCTTCAATCAGGGCTAAGTGATATGACCTTCTTCATTGTATTTCAGAGAGTATATCTTCTAGCATTTCATATATCTCTTTTATGTCTCCTTTCTTGCTACAAAGGGAGGAGAGGGCCTTAAGAGTTCCCTCCCATGAATTTAAAGGAGACCTTGATATGTTCACTGACTTCTCTTATCTATGAGGATTATGACAATCCTCCTTATTCCATGCAAGGACCTTTGATGACCCATCCAACTTATAGATCTCCTTGCAACTACGAAGTCATTTTACCAAATTGATTAAAGAATGAAAAGTACTTACTTGACAAGTGAAGATGAACTCTTCTACTTGATCACTTTGATGATGGTTGAAGAAGATGTATTAGAGCTTCTTCTTGGATGATCTTCTTTTCAATGAAAAGGCCTTTCTTCAATAGAAAAAGGTTGCTCCCTTTAATGAGGATGATTTGCTGCTTCTTCGGATGATCTTCTTCTAGGGCAAGGAGATGCTCCTTGCTTGTTTTTATAACCTTGAAGATGACAATGCCTTCTTTCCTTCAATATGCTTTGCCTTCTTTTGTAGTGTAGATCAAGATTGCTTCTAGGGTTTTATTGTTTTCCAAGATGATGTGATCTTTGTCATTGAGGTCCTTTGAGCTATATTGCTTTGTAGACATCTTGATGAGAGTCTTGGTGGCCTTTTGATGATGACTATGGAGACAAAAGATCTTGCTGTTGTAGACTGCTTCTTTGATCTAGGGCTTGATCCTTAAATGTAGATCTTGATCCCTTTTCTTTGATATCCTTCAACCTGCTTTGATATCCTTCTTGAAGCTTGATCCTTGAATGTCTCTTTGCTGCCCTTCCTTTGACTTCAACACCTTAGCTTTGATACCATGTTGAAGAATCTAGGGCAATCAAGGTTAATAAGATTCTTCTTGACATGATAACTATTTGTGAGGTATTTTTAATTTTTCTTATTAGCACAATCTTTAATATTAGAGTGTGTCTTCTTAGATCATCAAATAGCTACCAAAACAAAAGAGATAAGGACACAAGATGTTGGCTTTCTGCTAGGGCCAAAACGTCTCACTCTTTGAGAGAAAAACCGCACAAAATTCTTCTTATGGAGATTCCAATTGACGAATACCATGACCATGACCCTTGTCCTATTAGGCCACTCCAAGACCAAGACACCAATCCTCTTCTTTGTCACTGCTGAGATCATCTTCATCACTGCTGCTTCACGGAGGTCATCATTATTGCATTACAGTTGTACCATTTCTGCACCTTCATCTAGATCATTGCTGCACTCTCACTGAGATCATCACGATGTCAACAAGGTCTCCATATGTATGAGAGTTGCACCGAGATGTACATCTAGATCATGACCTTGTCACTATGTCCTCAACATGATTATCATTATGCTGAGATCATCACTGCGTTTTGAGTGGATGTCGAGACAAACTGTGTTACTGTGGGATCATCACAACTATGCCGAGACTCTGTTTTTGTTCCTGCACTGAGGTCTTCTTCATCATAGGTATTTCGAGACTATTATTGTATTTTCTCCATCATTAATTATGCCAAGAGTGTATCACACATATGCCAAGACTGGGATTGCATCTTAGTATGCCGAGAGAGTGCTCATTAAGACTGTGAGACATCACCGAAAAACACAAAGATCCTTCTCCCTCCGCAACACTAAACTACTGTACTCATCCGAGATTTCTGAGCCACTGTATTTGTCCGAGATTTTAGAGGATCCGAGTTCATGTTCTCCCTGTAATGTGGATTCTTTGCATGCCTATATATAGTGGTTAGCCTTGTATATAAGCCGACATGACAGTGGACCGTTGTGTCTCCTTACTTGAGCCGACATGACTGCCTTTTATTCATTTTGCAGGTTGACATGACGAAGAGGATTGTTCTTGTCATTTGGAAGGCTTCTTGACATTTCTATAGACTTGTATACATTAAACATAGGCTGAATAGGAGCTTCTTCATACATGACATTGACTCTTTGACTAAATAATAAATCCTAAGGCTCTTAATGGGAGCCACTAACAAATAAACCTCTTGCTCATGAAACCCATGCAGGAAGCCATGCAAAAAATAATTTTATTTCTTTGATTTCATCATTTACAAAGATCATGTCATTTTGAAGACCAAACCTTGTTACCCTTTCTTCATCAAATATGAGATGCTGCAATCCTGTTTTTCTTTTTCTTTTCTAAAGAATTGTTAGACTAATCTATAAGATATACCCATATATCTTTGTATAATAATTTTCTTGTTACTACATGGATCACCTAGTCAACTTCTTGCACATTCAAATATCTAGGCAAAGCACTATAAAACCAACACAATGCTTTCTTTGAGTAACTATGTGAAATGTAGAATTTTCACATAAGTAGGTAAGTATCATTTATAGGCTAAGTTATAACATATCAATTTGAGGACTACTTAAAGCACATCAATTTAGGGACTAGTTATGTTCTTTTTATAGTATTCAAACCCTCATATTTGTAGATTGTTAATTTTATTACCCACTGGATTGGCATTGGTCTTGGTCCACCATCCCGGTTATTCCTAAAATTCATCTTACACTTCACTTAATGATCACTTGTTATGTAGAAGGAGAATTGGCCTAAAGAGAGAGGAAGGGTTGTTATGGTGACAATGGGAAATTTTTTGTTGAAGTTTCTAAGTCTACTTAGTTAGAAACCCTCCATGCACTTTATCTGATTTATTCCTACTTACTTGTTCCGTTACTTAACAAGTTATTTACAATGTAAATATTGAAAATAAACACTAGTGCATGCTCAACATATTACAGATCAACAATTGAAAGAAACAGAAACAATCACACCATATGACACCATTATTTTTGGACCAATGTCCCCGGAAAAACCCAATGTGGGAAAACTAGTGCAACTATCTGAGGGTTTTCTTATTAAGCAATATCAGAGTACAATCTGGGTGTCAAAACTGGCCTACCCAATAGAGAATTTCCTTGGTAGTAAAACCTCTCAGTTTGAGACAACTCTCCTGGCCGAAACCATGGATAATCCTTCCGGCAACTCCTTAGCTCCAATCTGCCCCAGAAACCCCAGCATCTGCACTTTTTGGACTGCATTAGCCCCTCTCTGCCTAGCGTTGGCCCTGCGTCACCTCGGATGGGTCTGCGTCAGCCTTCTGGCCCTTTGCATCAGCAACGCTGGCCTCTCTAAGGCTCTGCGTAGCTCCCGGCTGTGCCTTTGCGTGGCCTTGCGTGAGCCCTGGTGGCCACTGCGTCACTCTCTCTGGCTACTTGCTGCTCTTCCGACACTATCTCCGTCTCTCTGTCTCTCTGTAGTCAATGCCCCTCAGCTGCAACTCCCGATCACTAATTCTACTCTCTTAGCAAACCCCGCTCTAGAGAATAGAATGACTGATCACTCTGGTGTGTTCTCCAAGTGACCCTCAAGCCTCGTCTTATACTTTTCTCGTTGACATATCAACGACTGAGATTAAGTCCCTAATCAACAGCTAAGATTAGATCTAGGTTGATCCATGTTTTTTGGACCATTCTAACACAGTTTCATATTAATACACATTAATATTTTATTTTCACTAAGTTTAGACTTAGGGACTCCATTAAAAGTATTAATTATTTTAATATCTCCTGAACTGTTTACAATCTGCCCAAACCCTTTCCGGGTATTGGAGATCTCATGTGCCCCAACCTCTCCACCAAATTTTGTGGCTAGAGCACATCCGATGCCACCCGAAATCAACAGTTTTTTGATGCCCCCTTGGGTTGCACTTGTGTTTCATGGCTTCATCACTTTGCAGGTTTGGGGGACAATATTTTGGTGCTACTATCGGTTATGTTCCCAAAGATTTGGTGGTTTTTCTACATTGGTTGATGAGGGTATTTCTATCTCACTTCTTGATCTCATGAATGAATGAAGCCCCATTTGTAAAATATTTTTAAACTAATTTTTTGTTTGTAGAGGTGAGGATATACAACACATTTCTAGGGCATTTGAAGGCTTGCCTGTGTAACTCCACAAATATGAAAATGAGCTATGGTGGTTGTATATTTTTCATATTTTATATCAGCTTCTGTTAAAATTGGCAACTAGGGCGAATTCCACTTTAGACAACTCATTTGATGGAGATGACTACATTGAATTCCTCTTTTTGAGAAGACCAAAATTGATCTAAAGATCATCAAATTTGGATAAGCAGAAATTGCATTTTTGAATTTATGCCCACACGTGTAAATTGTCAAGGTCAACCACATCATCATGTAGGCTCATGAAACCTAAGAGACATGTCACTTCACCCTCAATGACTTGTATAAATATAAGTGACCTCTCACCTCATTTGGCATCATCATCACTCACACATTCTTCTCTCTCCTTCTCTCATTGGTTCGTACAACTATTGGGCATATTCTTTCTCTCACATGTGTGGCAAGGAGGATGAATTTCAGACAGAATTACAGGGCCGAAAATTTCAGTCTTTCCTGCAGTTTGACCAATGTTGACTTTGACTTTCCAGGCAGATTTTGAGTTCGATCTTTTGGGCAGTTTTCTGTTTGGGTAGGCCGCACTCTTTGGCATAGAAACCGAGGTGTTCTGAGCACTTTGACTGCAGAGATAAATTGCAGGTTGACTGCAGACTTCAGGACAGAGTTTGACCAAGTTTGACTGTTGACTTTGGGACTGTTTTGGGTTGACTTTGACCTCTTGTTTAGGCCATGTTTGACTAGGAATCACTGAGCTGCTTTAAGGACATTTTGCTGCTACTTTGACCAGCATTGACTTTTTGGTTAGGGCTGAATTTCACTGTGGTTTTAATAGGGCTATTTTGGCCTTGATTTGGAAAGTCAACTTTGACTTTTTGTACTCTCTCTCTTTGCTGAACGTTTGATATAATAATAAGAAGAATGTTGATTTGGGGTAGCATTGGATGTGCTCTAGCCATGAAAATTGGTGGAGAGGCTAAAGCACATGAGATCTCCAAAATCCAGAAATGGTTTGGGTAGATTCTAACCGGTTTGGGAGATATTAAAATAATTAATATTTTTAATGGAGTTCTTAAGTCTAAACTTAGGAAAAATAAAATATTAATGGGTATTAATATAAAACTGGGTTAGAATGTTCCAAAAGTCATGGATCAAGCCAAATCTAATCTTAGCCATTGATTAGAGATTTAATCTCAGCTGTTGATGGACCAACAAGAAAAGTATAAGAGGAGGCTTGAGGGTCAGTTGGAGAATACACCAGAGTGATAAGTCATTATACTCTCTAGAGCGGGGTTTACTAAGAGAGATAGAATCAATGATCAGCGGCGAGGGGCAGTGAATACATAGCAGAGAAGAAAAGTTGGTACTAGAGAGACAACGCAGAGCCGAGAGAGGTTGATGCAGAGGCAGCTAGGTGCTACGTAGAGGCAGCTAGGTGCTGTGCAGAGCCAGGAGAGGCCAGCGTGTGTGACGCGAAGGGTCTAAGGGTTGATGCAGAGGCTCCAGAAGTTGGCAGAGGCTAGCAGAGTTGATGTAGGGCCAAGAGGCAGTGCTAGAAGGTTTTCGTGGGGCAGAATGGGTGCTGGTGAGACGGGAAGGGTGACACAGTCCCTATCAAAGTGACGCAGAGCAGTGTAAGATGCAATTGTTGCTGTGGGATCATTCATCCAGTCATTAATCAACCATAATATCTATCTCCGACGAGAGGTACTACTGCCAAGGGCATTCTTTATTGGGTGAGCCATTTCTGGCACCCTAGTTGTATTCTAAAAACTGCATAATAATAAAACCCTCTGAATAGCTACATCGGTTTTCCCGCATTGGGTTTTTCCAGGGACATTGGTCCAAAAATAACGGTGTCACTTGTGTGCTTGTTTTCTTTCAGTTGATGATCTGTAGATGTTGATACTGTACTTGTGATTATTTTCAGTATTTACATGGTAAATAACTTGTTAAGTAATTAAACAAGTAGTAAGAAATAAACCAGATAGTGCAAGAAGAATTTCTAACGGGTTAAACTTAGAAATTCCAACATGGTATCAGAGCGTGGTTGTAGATCA
This sequence comes from Pinus tabuliformis, assembly GCA_031772625.1. Lineage (NCBI taxonomy): Eukaryota > Viridiplantae > Streptophyta > Pinopsida > Pinales > Pinaceae > Pinus > Pinus tabuliformis. The sequence continues at coordinate 1,537,832,879 of CM062818.1, read as the reverse complement.
TAGAATAACTGAAGACACCATCTAGCAGAGAAGTAGTAGCAAAAACAGAGTTGATCTGTGCAAAAGGCGACAGAGGAAGGAGTGACGCAGAGAGATTGCGTCATCATTCTAGGCTAGAGAAAGGCAGCGTAGAGGCTAAGGGAGGCAGAATCAGGCTCACGCAGAGCCCAGGAGGGATGATGCAGTGGCTGGAGGAGCTGATTTGCCGGTGTCGGGATTGCGCAGAGCTAAGTGGATCAATCCTTCAGTTGCTGGGGCATAGGAGGCTATGGGTAGTTTGCGGAGCAAAGCTGGTGGGGTACTGTGGTCAAAACAATACCTAACAGAGCAAGACCAAGGTAGAGGGAGTTGCTGAATCCTGATCAGTGTCAGACGATCGGAGTGGGGCAACTTGACGTTGGTAGAAGGATTTCCAAAAGGGAAATCGAGATTTAGAGGGAGTCGAACCAAGAACTTCTAGATGGGAAGTTGAGAGACTCGGAGGAGTCGAAAGAAGAGTAGCGAGATGGCCGTGAATGGGCTGAGAGATCATGATAGGCTTGGCAGAGCATCCAACTTTGTGGTTTGGAAGGCCAGGATCTTGTCCATTCTAGACAGATATCGTATCAAGGACCTCACCTTGAAAACAATAGCGATCCTAGTTGACCCTTCTGAAAATGAGAAGTACGAGGAGGCAATGGACAGGGCGATGTGCATCATCCTTGTTGGGGTCAAGGATCATGTGGTGCTGCATATTGCCAAGAAGGACACGACAAATGAGATGTGGGATGCCCTGAAGAAATTTTACTAGCATACTTCTGTGCAAAGGAAGATGTTACTTGAAAATCAACTGCGGTCATACCAGATGCAGAAGGGAGAGTAGATAAATGTCTTCCTCAGTCGATTGAAGGAGATCTGTGACCAACTTCCATAGGGGCCACACCGGATCAGGAATTGATGATGAGGACCGCATTGAACGCAGTCTCAAAGGATTGGGAGGTATTTGTGTAGAGCATACTGGGTAGGATGAGCCTTCCAGATTGGGAGGAATTGTGGGCAGCTCTTTGTCAAGAAGAGATCAGATGGGTGACCAAGGCGGGGAATAGCGGCAAAGGGGTCAGAATCAAGGAGGAGGAAGAAGAGGATGCGGCTCTAGCATCTGCGGGAAAGCAGGGGAAGAGGAAGAAGAAGGACCTCTCCAAGGTCAAGTGCTTCCATTGTGGGGAACTGGGTCATTTTGTGAACCAGTGTCCTAGGAAGAAGAGTAAGGGAGAGGCTTCAGAATCGAAGGCAGCGCCAGTGAAGGCGGAGAAAGAAGTCGAGGAGGATGACGATTGTTCCATGAGTGCTCATGTGCCACTTGAGAAGAAGTGGGGAGACACCGAACTGTAGTTAGACAGAGTACAGTGGATGAGGGGTAGGATCCTTGAGGTACCCAACCTCTTGGATTATACCTTGCTACGAGAGACTCGAAGAAGAGTTGCAGGACTGGCGGATGTCGGTGGAGACGGATGTAGATGGAGTGGCAAAGAGTGCTACAGTGCAGGAGTCTTGGGACATCGCAAGGCTAGCAGGCTGCAACAGTGCGAGAGGCACGGGAACGTTGCACCGATGTAGGATGGCACAGACAGGTGTGCAATAGTGCGAGATTCAGGGAGTTGTTGTTGTTGAAGTTTCTAAGTCTACTTAGTTAGAAATTCTCCATGCACTTTATCTGATTTATTCCTACCTACTTGTTATTTTACTTAACAAGTTATTTACAATGTAAATACTGAAAATAAACACTAGTGCATGCTCAACATATTACAGATCAACAACTAAAGAAAACAGAAACAATCACACCATATGATACCATTATTTTTGGACCAATGTCCTTGGAAAAACCTAATGTGGGAAAACTAGTGCAGCTATCTGAGGGTTTTCTTATTAAGCAATATCAGAGTACAGTCCGGGTGCTGAAATTGGCCTACCCAACAGAGAATTTCCTTGGTAGTAATACCTCTCAGTTTGAGACAAATCTGCTGGCTGAAACCCCGGATAATCCTTCTGGCAACTCCTTAGCACCAATCTGCCCCAGAAACCCCAGCGTCAGCCTCTCTTTGGACTGCGTCAGCCCCTCTCTGCCCAATGCTGACCATGCGTCACCCCGGATGGGTCTGCGTCAGCCTTAGGAGGCCCTGCATCAGCCCTCTGGCCCTCTGCGTCAGCAAAGCTGGCCTCTTTGAGGCTCTGCGCAACTCCCAACTCCCTCTGCGTGGCCCTGCGTGAGCCCTGGATGGCTTTGCGTCACTCTTCCCGGCTACTGCGCTGCTCTCTCGGCACTATCACTGCCTTTTGTCTCGTTGTACTCAATGCCACTTAGCTGCAACTCCCGATCACTAATTCTATCTCTCTTAGCAAACCCCGCTCTAGAGAATAGAATGACCGATCACTCTGGTGTATTCTCCAAGTGACCCTCAAGCCTCCTCCTATACTTTTCTCATTGACATATCAATGACTGAGATTAAGTCCCTAATCAACGGCTAATATTAGATCTAGCTTGATCCATGTCTTTTGGACCATTCTAACACAGTTTTATATTAATCCACATTAATATTTTAATTTCCCTAAGTTTAGACTTAGGGACTCCATTAAAAATATTGATTATTTTAATATCTCCTGAAACGTTTAGAATCTGCGCATCCTCTTTTTGGGTATTGGAGATTTCATGTACCCCAACCTTTCCACCAAATTTCGTGGCTAGAGCACATCCGATGCTACCCCAAATCAATACTCCCTTTTAGCGAGGATTGTGCTCTAGCAATACTACTTACTGAGTATTATTCTGATCATATGGCATCGGTCCCTCTGCTGATGCTAGGTCTGCTGCCCACCATCCTTTGCACTGTTGTATCTTGTACTGCTGCCCATGGTTCTGCCACTGCCACTGCTGCATCTGTACGATAGCTCCCTCTGCATCCGTGCTGTCGCTGGTCCTCTCTCCCAGCACTGCATCCTCACTGCACCTCCTCCCATCATGTTGCATCGTGCTGCCCACTTCTGCACTGCAACTCAGTTACTGAGAAGTAAGTAACTTATCTCCCAACTTTAACCTCCCTGTTGGGCTAGAGACCCTCCTGATGCTGAAGCTCCTTATGTCACTGACAAGTGCTCCCTTTCTGACCTCTGCGCTGCTGCAACAACTCCTTGCATCTCGCACCGTTGCACACCTCTCTGTGCCATCCTGCACTTGTGCAACACTCCTTTGCCTCTTGCATTGTTGTAGCTTACTAGCCTCGCACTGTCTCGGGACTCTTGCATTGTAGCTCTATCTGTCGCTCCATCCGCATCCATCTCTACCCGACTCATCCGGTCCTGCTACTCCTCTTCGGGGCTCTCGTAGCAAGGTCTAATCCAAGAGGCTGGGTACCTCGAGGATCCTGCGCCTCATCACCTATAGTCTGCCTGACTATAGCTTGATGTCTCCCCACTTTTGCTCAAGTGGTGCGTGTGCACTCATGGCACAACCATCGTCTGTCAACACTTCCTTTTTTGCCCTTGCTAGCGCTGTGTTAGTCTTGGAAGACTCTCCCTTACTCTTCTTCCTTGGACATTGGGTCGCATAATGACCCAACTCCCCACAGTGGAAGCACTTGATTTTGGAGAGATCCTTCTTCTTCCGCTTTTCCTGCTTTCCCTCAGATGCTAAGGCAACATCTTCCTCCTCTTGTTTGACTTTGGTCCCCTTGCTGCTGCTACCCGTCTTCGACTGCCGTCTGATCTCTTCTTGGTGAAGTGCCGCCCACATCTCATTTGAAGGTGGGAGAGTCCCTTTTCCTAGTATACTCTCGACAAATACCTCCTAGTCTTTTGAGACAACATTCAGCGCGATCCTCACCATTAACTCCTGATCTGGCGTGGCCTCTATAACAGTCAACTAATCTCGGATCTCATTCAGTCCTTGGAGGAAGGTGTCAATCGGTTCTCCCTTATTCATATGATACGCAACTGATTCTCAAGCAGAATTCTTCTTTGCACAAATATATGCTAGTACAATTTCTTGAGAGCCTCCCACATCTCATATGCCGTTTCCTTCTTGGAAATGTGTGGTACTACATGATCCTTGACCTCGTCAAGGATGATGCTCTTAGCCCTCGCCATTGCCTCCTCGTACTTGTAGTTATCATTGGGGTTGACTAGGATCACTATTACCTTCAAGTCAAAGTTCTTGACACGATTTCTATAAAGTACGAATAAGATTTTGGCCTTCCAGACTGCGAAGTTTGACGCTCCTTCCAGTCTATCTTTGTCTCTTACGTTGTGTAGTGCCATGATGCTCTTCTACTTCCCTCCTGGAAGTTCTCTGTTCGACTTCTCCGAGCCTCTACTTCCCGTCTGGAAGTTCTCTTCTAGGCTCCCTTTGAATCCCGATTTCCCTCCTAGAAATCCTTCTGTCCCCATTGAGATGCCCCCTACTTTGATCGTCTTGTGCAACTGCACCATTGATCCAGGTTCCTCGGCTAGAAACCCTCGGCAACAACTCCCTCCTCTTGGCCTTGCTCTGTCAGGTACTGTTTTGACTACAGTACCTCACTAGCTCCACTTTGCAATATTCACATAGCCTTCTAAACCCCAGCAACTTGAAGGTGAGAGCTCCTAGGCTCTGCGAAATCCCGGTCCCAGCAACCCGACCTCCTCAGTCAACTGCGTCAACCTTCCCAGCTTTTGCGTGGCTCTGCGTGAGGCTCCCTTTGCCTTGTCTCTACGCTGCCTCTTCCCAGCTCACCCTTGATGACGTAGGCACTGCATCACCCTTCCTTGTTGTTGCTCTGCTAGAAACAACTTTTGTCACCTCGGGACAACTGTTTTCTGCTGCTATTGCTCCGCTCGGCTGATTTCCTTAGTCCAACTGTGGTCTGCAATCACGCTCTGATACTATGTTGAAGTTTCCAAGTCTACTTAGTTAGAAACCCTCCATGCACTTTATCTGATTTATTCCTACCTACTTGTTATTTTACTTAACAAGTTATTTACAATGTAAATATTGAAAGTAAACACTAGTGCATGCTCAGCATATTATAGATCAACAACTAAAGGAAACAGAAACAATCACACCATATGACACCATTATTATTGGACCAATGTTCCCGGAAAAACCCAATGTGGGAAAACCACTTCAACTATCTGAGGGTTTTCTTATTAAGCAATATCAGAGTACAATCTGGTGCCGAAACTGGCCTACCAAACAAAGAATTTCCTTGGTAGTAATACCTCTCAGTTTGAGACAAATCTCCTGGCTGAAACCCCGAATAATCCTTCCGTTAGCTCCTCAGCACCAATCTGCCCCAGAAACCCCAACGTCAGCCTCTCTTTGGATTGCGTCAGCCCCTCTCTGCCCAGCGTTGGCCCTATGTCACCCCGGATGGGTCTACGTTAGCCTTGGGAGGCCTTGCGTTAGCAAAGTTGGCCTCCCTGAGGTTCTGCACAGCTCCCCGCTGCCTCTGCGTGGCCCTACATGAGCCCTGGCTAGCTCTGCGTCACTCTTCTCGGCTACTGCGCTGCTCTCCCGGCACTATCTCTGCCTTCCTGTCTCTCTGTACTCAATGCTCCTCAACTGCAACTCCCGATCACTAATTTTATCTCTCTTAGCACACCCCGCTCTAGAGAATAAAATGATTGATCACTTTGGTGTATTCTCTAAGTGACCCTCAAGCCTCCTCTTATACTTTTCTCATTGACATATCAACGACCGAGATTAAGTCCCTAATCAATGGCTAAGATTAGATTTGGCTTGATCCATGTCTTTTGGACCATTCTAACACAATTTTATATTAATCCACATTAATATTTTAATTTCCCTAAGTTTAGACTGAGGGATTCCATTAAAAATATTAATTATTTTAATATCTCCTGAACTGTTTAGAATCTGCCCAAACCCTTTCTGGGTATTGGAGATCTTATGTGCCCTAACCTCTCCACCAAATTTCGTGGCTAGAACACATCCAATGCTACCCCAAATCAATAGTTGCAGCAGAATAGAGGTTAGTAGAGGGAGCACTTGTTAGCGGCAGAGGGGGCTTCAACATCGAGAATGTCTCTAGCCTGGCAGGGATGTCAAAGTTGGGTGGATCAGTTACTTACTTCTCGGTAATTGATTTGCAGTGCAACAGTTAGCAATGGTAGTGCTATGGGCAACACGATGCAACATGATGAGAGGGGGATGCAGTGTTGGGAGTATGGACCAACAGTAGCAGAGATGCAGAGGGAGCTACCATACGGATGTGGCAGTGGCAGGGCCATGGGCAGCAATACAAGATGCGGCAGTGCAGAGGATGTTGGGCAGGGAGGCCTAGTATCAGCACAGAGACCAGTGCTGGATAATCAGGGTGATACTGAGTGTGGAGTATTACTAGAGCACAGTCTTCGCTAAGAGGGAGTGTTCATTTGGGGTAGCATCAGAGGTGCTCTAGCCATGAAAATTGGTGGAGACTAAAGCACATGAGAGTTTGGGCAGATTCTAACTGGTTTGGGAGATATTAAAATAATTAATATTTTTAATGGAGTTCCCAAGTCTAAACCTAGGAAAAATAAAATATTAATGGATATTAATGTAAAACTGGGTTAGAATTTTTCGTAAGTCATGGATCAAGCCAAATCTAATCTTAGCCGTTGATTAGAGATTTAATCTCGACCGACTGTTGATGGACCAACGAGAAAAGTATAAGAGGAGGCTTGAGGGTCAGTTGGAGAATACACCAGAGTGATCAATCATTCTATTATCTAGAGCGGGGTTTGCTAAGAGAGATAGAATCAATGATCAACAACTAGGGGCAGTGAATACATAGTAGAGAGGCAGACTTGGTACCAAAGAGATAACGTAGAGCCGGGAGAGGTGCTACGCAGAGGCAGCTAGGTGCTACGCAAAGGTAGCTAGGAGTTGCGCAGAGCCAGGAGAGGCCAGCGTGTGTGACACAGAGGGTCTAAGCGCTGATGCAGAGGCTCCAAAAGTTGACGCAGAGGCTAGCAGAGCTGACGCAGGGCCAAGAGGCAGCACTGGGAGGTTTTTGTGAGGCAGATTGGGTGCTGGTGAGCCGAGAAGGGTGACGCAGTCCCTATCGGAGTGATGCAGAGCAGTGGAAGCTGCAATTGTTGCTGTGGGATCGTTCATCCAGTGATTAATCAGCCGAAATATTTGTCTCCGAGGAGAGGTACTATTGCCGAGGGCATTCTCTGTTGGGTGAGCCATTTCTGGCACCCTAGTTGTATTCTAAAAATTGCATAATAATAAAACCCTCTGAATAGCTGCACTGGTTTTCTCGCATTGGGTTTTTCCAGGGACATTGGTCCAAAAATAGCGGTGTCACTTGTGTGCTTGTGTTCTTTCAGTTGATGATTTGTAGATGTTGATACTGTACTTGTGTTTATTTTCAGTATTTACATGGTAAATAACTTGTTAAGTAATTAAGCAAGTAGGAAGAAATAAACCAGATAGTGCAGGAAGAATTTCTAACGGGTTAAACTTAGAAACTCCAACAAAGAATTGATCAAAGAGTTTCCGTCATCTTGGGGTTTTTCCTTGGCATCCGCCAAATCTAGTGTTCTCTTGTCTTGGCTTGTCTTTTGCATTTTATTTTATGTTCTATCTATAGTTACTGTCGATGCGATTTATGGTTAATGTGATTGCTATTGGAAACTAAATTGGAAATTGTCATTGTGCTATTAAAAGGACATTGAAGTAATTGTGCTCAACATAGAACATACCATTGTTAACTAAAATTAACATGGTATCAAAGCACAGGTGAGGACAAAGCCCAAGCAAGAGAGAGAAAAGCAACCACTAAGGGAGATCTGTTAGACAAGATTATCGGACTGGTCTCAGTGGCTACTACATCTTACTTCAAATTTTGACGATAAGCTCAAGGACAAATCTGACTATCATGCATGGAAGATGACTTTGGACTTGACTTTGGAAGAGCATGATGCCATGGACTATGTGCAAAGAAGAGTGGTGGAGCCTCCTTCAAATGCACTTGTTGCTGCAAAAACAAAGTATAGAAAGGTGAGGTCAAGGCTAAGAGAATTATCATAGACTCCATTCAAAAGCATTTGGTTGCTTATATTTCTGATTTGGGAACATCTAAGGAGATGTATGATAAGCTGGTTGGGATGTTCAAAGTAAACAATGCAAGTCAAATCCTCTTTCTCAAGGACAAGTTGAAGGACATCAAAATGGATAAATGGGAGTCTATTCAATCCTACTTTATGAGAATAACACAAATCAAGAATGACCTACTATCTATTGGAGAAGTTATTGCTGACAGGGATCTCACTCTCATTGCACTTGGAGGTCTTTCAAGAGCATGGGATGTGTTTAACACCACCATTCTCAACAATGATGAGATTCCTAGTTTTGATGAATTATTGGCTAGATTCACTCAAGAGGAGACGAGGATGATGGAGAGAGACAAGCCTTCAAATGTAAATGAACCTCCTCCTTTCTCCGCTCATGCAAAGAGGAAAAATAATGCTGGTCCTATTGCACTCAAATTGTCAAAGTTCCAAGGAAGTGGAAGTACCATCTTTTCCAACGAGGATCAGATCACATATCAATAGTCCGTGTGTCATGGTCAGCCCATTCTACAAGTTATATATTGTAAATGATCGTAGTAAAACCATGAGTCTATGTAACAACCTAGGTAAGCCTATAATTTGATGACGAATTTCATCCTAGGAGGTTTTTTAACCTCAAATTACGTGTGTTTTTCGACACGGCTAATCAGAAGAGTTTTTTTCCCTCCTGCTTAAACCCCCAAAGCCACGGTGAAATTTATTGTCTGATTATTAGCTGAGTCCTAGTGTTTGATGTTAATTTTTCATAGGGCTACATTGTTCTTTTCTTTGATAATTGCATTTCTTCAGTAATACATTAAGTTCACCCCATATCATCATTACATTATTCAGATCTACACCATTATTCATCAGCATATGCAATTATATAGAAGGAACAACATCATCATCATCAATGCAACGGAACATAAATGAAAAATAGAAGAAAAACATGCACACATAGAGACACCAGGATTGGTCCGAGACCAAGGCAAAACTCACTATGGGGAAAACCCTTGCAAATCTTCTTCTTCTTAGATTGCTACCAAATGATTCAGCAAAAGAGAGTACAATGATCCATAACTTTATCTATGCAACAAAACAACCCTGACATCCATGAAATTGATCTAATCATGCGTATAATCCAAGCCCTCACTTTGATGGCTATAATGTGCTGTCAGTGAATGTAGTCAACTGCTGGATACTGCTGAACACTGCTGTCACTGAGCAGAATCTTCGGAATACTGAAATCTCAACTTTGAGTCTCGAACGCAGGGAGGAGGAGCTGTGCGAGCGTATATCGTAGTCATGGACGCTCTTTGCAAAACTGGAAGACTGCGTTTGGAAGAGATATGGACGCTACCAAGTGAACTAGATGAGGGCCTCCAAGGCCAAACATACCCAAATCTGCCCCAAACCCTGGACGCTCTCATAAGGCTTATGTGCGAGCGTCTATGGCAGCCCGGATGCTCTTAGGACCGTACTTTGCGTGTGTCTGGGGACCAAACTGAGCAACGGAAACCCTAGCCTCCTGGACGCTCCCATAAACACTCTGTGCTAGCATCTAGGGATTTCTGGACGCTGTCTTGACCACTGTGTGCCAACATCCAAGGACTAAAATGCCCAGTTCCGTGCTAGCATCCAGGAATTAGAAAACCCTAGACCATTGTGAGGTTCACGCCTGAGATTTTGGACCCTTGTGCGAACTTTCCTTTGACAAACCTGTGCGAACCAAGATAATAAGAGAAGAGAAGATGGCTTGATCAATGTGTCCAAATGAGCTTGAGGTCTCTTCTATTTATAGGCTTTCATGAGGGTCCACTTGGGGTTGAGGCTGACCTGTCCAATTTAACATGTGCTTAGGGCCGACCTAACCCAATATACATGAGTGAGTAAATAAATTCAAAAACCAACTTTTTCTTGTCCAAATTGTTGATTTTTGGTAGCATCGGATGTGCGTCTCAAATTTTGCAGGGAGGCTTAGGCACATGTATTCTAAAGAACCCATAAAGCGTTTTGGGAAATTCCACCCATAAACAGTTCTATTAAAATAATTAATTATTTTTAAGGGGACCTAAGTCTAAAAATAAAATAATTAAAGGGTATTTATATAAATTGTGGGTGTAACTTCTAGAAGAAGACGAGGATCAAGCAGAAATGATCTTAGCCATTGATTAACTTCTAATTTGGGCCGTTGAATGTCAATGAGGAGATTATTTAAGGAGGCTTGAGGGTCACTTGGAAAAATATACAGAGAGAGTTCAGAAGTTCGATTTTGTGAAGCAGAGGAGAGGAGCTATTGGGAGAATTTCGATAGTGGGCTATTGCAGTGAGGGGCAAGGATAGTTGGTTTGGAGTATCTTTTCCAGGCCCAAAATACGTAGTAGAGAAGCAGAGAGACACCAGGAGGAGGCAACGCATTGATTTTTGGTAGCATCAGATGTGCTCTAGCCATGAAAATTGGTGGAGAGGCTAAGGCACATGAGATCTCCAAGATCCGTAAATCGTTTGGGGAAATTCCACTCGGATGGAGAGATATTAAAATAATGAGACCCTAAGTCTAAACTTAGGAAAATTAAAATATTAATGTGTATTAATATAATATGGGTGAGAAAGTTCTAAATAATGAGGATCAAGCCAAATCTAATCGTAGCCGTTGATTAGGGACTTAATCTCGGCCGTTGAATCGTCAACATGAAAAGTATAAGAGGAGGCTTGAGGGTCAGTGGGAGATACACCAAGTTGATCAATCAATTTGATTTTCTGGGGTAGGGTTTGCTAAGAAATCGAGTTAGTGATCTGTTGCAGCGAGGGGCAGTTCGGCAAGAGGCCGAGAATACATATCAGAGACGTAGAGAAAGTGCCAGAGAGGCAGCGCAGAGCCTAGGAAGGTTGATGCAGAGGCAACACAAGAGGTTGATGCAGAAGCCGCAGAGGTTGACGCAAGCAGCGTAGAGGGCTGTAGAGCTGACGCTGGGCTAAAGAGGCTGCGTTGTGGAATTTTCGTGGGGCAGACTGAGAGTTGGTTAGCTGACGCAGCTCCGTAGGAGGGTGACGCAATGCTAGAAGATAGCTTGGAGCAACTTTCACTGTCCAGCTGAGGAACAGCTGAAGTTACTGTGGGGCCAATCATCCGGTTGCCGATTAGTCGGAATATCTGTCTCCGGAAAAGGGTACTTCTGCCCAGTGTCACAGGGTTCGTCGAACCTAAATGTTGAGGTCCGAAATTCGGCGAATTTCTAAAAAAGTCTTAAAGTTCATTTAGGTTCAAGAAGGTTTGACTTTATCTCAGTTCCTGCTGCGTTGAGGTTACATAACAACGAATGATAGATAAATGGGTGTAAGTGTCGGGGCAAATTACCTTCGTCTCTTGCAGGGGGGATGACTTTGTTTATTTGTGTGTTTGGAATTTTCAAATACACGGGTGTAATGATCGGGTCAAATGATTTCCATCTCTGGCAGCAACGACAACAACGCTGATTGTGCACATTTCATTGCGGAAACATCCCGAACTTGCACAGTGGTGTTCGGAATGATTAATAAGTAACGGCAATAACGTTTCAAAAAGTGTTTTCAGATTCTCTTGTCAATACTCACAAAAAAACCTTTTCTTGAAAGTCCTGATTTGGTAGACTTAGTTGAAATGTTAAAATGAGGTTACATGTATAAAATTATACGCAAGGTTAGATTTATAATTTATAAGTAATAATGCTATAAACAGTTCAAATATTACCATATCGTAATTATAAAATTACTATGTGCAAAGATAAGTTAACATAATTTAAAAATTATATATTTTTACAGGAATTATTTTTAATATATTTTAACTTATATTACATTAACGAAATTAGGGTATTGTTATTTTAAATATTATAAATTAATATAACTTATATTTATGGGAAAATATAAGTTTATAGATATAGTATATGATAAAAATTATAAATATATATTAATTATAAATGAATATAAAAGATTTATGTAATTTTAATTATTATATATATATATTTTTAAAATTATATACATGAACGAACCTAATGGCGAACCTCATCGAAAAATTCGAACTCGAATCGAACTTAATTGTAAGCGAATTCGAATTCAAACCCAAACCATGTGACATTGCTTCTGCCAAGGAAAATCTCTGAAGGGTGAGCCATTTCTGGTACCATAGTTGTATTCAGAAAACTACATAATAATAAAACCCTAATATTTGCTGCACCAGTTTTTTCGCATTGGGTTTTTCCAGGGATGATTGTCCAAAAATAATGGTGTCCCTTTTGTTATCTTAATTTATTTCAGTTGCTGATATGTATATTTGTGAACTCTGCTATTGTGTTTATTTCGATGTTTATATGATTAATAACTTGTTAATGTAAAGAACAAGTAGGAGATAATAAATCAGAAATAGTAGTAGGGATTTCTGATGTGCTCAGATTTCAATGTTGCATAATAAAATAAACCCTCACTGTTGCATCAGTTTTCCCAAGTTGGTCTTCTCCGGGGACATTGGTCCAAAAATAATTGTGTAAAGTTGTGTGTGTGCTAGCATTTCTTCCAACGTTTATTCTTCCATAATTTTATTTGTCTAGGTTGTAGTGTGAGTTATTTAGTATTTGCTGTAGGAAACAATAAATAAGTTGTTAATTAAGAATAACAATTAGGCGAATAATTTCCAGTTGCTGCAATAGGATTCGGGTTTCCGAATTTTCACACTAGTTCAAGTGCAACAATGGAGACTTAGCCCACTATCACCTTAGCTAAGACTCCCTACTCTTTACGAACTTTCACCAATGGGAGGAGACTCGGTATATGGAAAGTCACATGTGAAGGATGAATCAACAAACGTATGTGAAGTGACCTTAACGATCATTTTCCTAGAAGGGGGTTAAGAATGGAGCTTGTTTGCTCTTCAAGCAAGCTACAAACCTTTCTGGGAGAGGAGGCAAGGATTTAAGTGCTAGGTTTAAGGAATGTGTCTTACAAAGGAGTTTCCCAATCCCTAAAATCCTTATTGAACTTGGTTTCCCAAGTGGTGCCTGAAGAATTAACTTTTCAAAGGTATTGGACCACACGGACCAAGTGGACCCAGCCTAGGTTAAGGGGAGGGAGTTTAGCAACCAATGATGATCTTAACCCAGACAAGAAGGGGAAAGGATCAAAACCAGAGTTTTCACTTGGAGGTGTCAAATTGATCCTATGAGGTACTAGCCTAGGGAACACCAAGGCAAAGTTTGATCTCAGAGTTAGGGCTTGGGATATCTCATAATCCCATCGACGAAATTTCTTCAAATTTGGAGGGGACCTTGAGGACACACCAACACAGTAGAGGCTAGGAGATTGAACTTTTTCTATGGTTACTTTGTCGGGAAAGTGATGCCTTAGGTGGTCCTGCGTGCCTAGACCTAGCATGAAGAGGGAATGGTGAAGAAAAATGTTGAGTGACAAACTATTAGTAGACCAGTGCCTAATCCCTTGGGGAGAATGGAGTCTAGGAGAATGATGCGAAAGGACTTTGTTTCTTGGTCAAGGAGGCTTCAAGGACTACTTCGCGTGGCCTTTAGGGCAAGAAGAAGTGACCTTAAAGCTTCATACTTCGCTTTGCAAATAGAGATGGCTTATCAAGATAAATTCAATTGTAGAATTATCCTTAGGAGATTTCATTCAACATACATGGTCCATACATTGAGAGATGCTATATAGAAACAATAGTTCCACAATTTTGCAATTATGCAATGCAACAATTAGCCCTGGTATAGTGAAAATCCCATTCCAATGCATATGAAAAAGTAAAACAAGAATAGCATTAAAAATGTGTACTTACATTAAGAGAACATATGCAACCATCAACACATTTGCCAATAAAGAAGCTGCAAGATAAGAAAGTCCAATCCAAACATCAAAATTCATCCATGCTCCAAGTCATCCTCCAAGAAAGAAATGCGAAATTTTCAAGAGAGAGAATGATCCAATCCATGTGATGCTACAAAATGAAGTCATGTCTCTCCTATTTAAACACTCTTTAAAAGTTCGAATTACCTAATTTGAGCCTACATTAGCCCATCAACTAAAATAATGTGCAAATAACTATCTTTTGGTGACAAGCTCATCAAACTAGCCCATACACAAAATAATAAGCCTCCCAAGAGGTCAAATAATTGATAATGCATGTTGTTGGGCTCTCTGAGAGGCCCGATGGAGTCCATGAGTGCCAAAATGATGAATTGGACTTCCAAAAGTAATGGACAAGGGGTTGGCCCCTTGCTCTCCACATAATGAACCTGTGGTGCTCTCAATGGCTGTGAGGGCACACAAGTGATCTCATGGGTCTCCAAGTATGTTGAGGATGCTTGTAGACCATCCTAAGGGCTGTAAGTGATGCCACATCAACATACGAGTCCTGGGTCAATGCATCGTACAACTGTGGAGCTGGCTGGGCAAAGGTGAACCAGGTGCATCTTCCTCGTCCAATAGGTGAGTCTCGAGCAATCTTTGAACATCTCTGGGGATCCATGGAGTGTTGTCTACTGTTGTGGATGCCCATGTCTCTTAACACACACCCTACATGTGCCAGTGTAGCCTTCTAGAGATTAGGGCCCCGTATAGGGAGACCAAACCCAAGATGGAGACCACTTGCAATCCTACATAAGATCCAATGCATCCCTTAGCCTTCCGATACAACAAGTCATCAAGGAAATCGAGTAAAAGAGCTTACAAACCATGGACAATAGGTGGGGACTTCATAATGGCATGCCCTTCCATAATGGACTTTGGCATGTGCTAATGTCTCCAAGCTCCAAATGGGGTTTAACCAAGTATCCCATTAGGTGGTTTCCACTTCTAAAGGGGATAATATGTCCAAGGTACATGCATACTTTAAAGGTGGTGGCATGTGATAAAGAGATGAATGGAGTAGGAAATGAAAAGGGGCCACCCTAGGGCACATGCTGGGGTACAAGGGTAGCTAGTAAGAGGGAAGCCCACATTGGGGTATATAATGTATAGGAGGGAGCAATTGTAATAGATGAGGTGCCTCGACCTTGATTTTTCCACCCTTTATATGCCTTTTTAATTTTATGATTTTTCTTTAATTAACTTCTTGGGGCTCAAGGGGCAAGAGCATGATGCGTGAGATGTAGCAGTGGATACCCCTTATAAGGTAGGGTGGTTCATTGCTCATCCGGAGGTTGGACGATCATGGGTTCCTAAACGATAAAGGAGGCTCATCTAGGGCCTCCAGGATCTAGGGCGATGGCCATATTGATGGGGTAGAGCTCATGCATAGGCTTTTGTCCACGTGCTAAATGTGTTTGTCCTGACCATATTTTGAACTTTGCGGTACATTTTCCTATTGAATGTGGCCAATTATGTTTTTACTTTTCTTTTTAGTTTCATCAACCTCCGGGACATCATCGCAGGTTCGACCCAAGGTGTGGGCAAGGGGAGGGGGAAGGCTAACCCTATGTGGACCCAATGGAGGAATGCGGATCTCGGTGTGAGAAATGATGAATGGGGTTATAATGAGTGGAAAGGGGGCAATATATGTGGATGATGGAGCGGGACCACGCAACCAAAATCAAGGTTTCCCATGAAGTACCATCCCTAAAGCCAAATGGTTAGTAAAAGAGATCCCGCGGGACTAAAATCCAACGTGAACATCCAGAGGGGTCTAGTGAACAAGAGTACAACCTAGCCCATTCTTTCTGCCAAATCCCCCCATTAATCCATGCCCAGAAGGATCCATGATAAGCAAGCTACAATACTCAATTACCAAAAGACAAGGCATACCATTAGGTTTGGGAGGCCCACCTTCAAACATACGAACATGGCAGATGGGTGAGGGACCACATGGCTGGCTCAGGTGGCGGAGAAATGGTACAACGAGCTAGTTGGTGGCTGCTGGCTACTGGTGAAACCATCTTGGAGATTTTTCTCCTAGGGATATCAACCACAAAATGGTGGGTAACAACACTTTAGGTTGACCTTAAATTTTGTGCCATTGTGGATTTTCTCACTAAAAATATATTTTTCTTTAACCAAATCGAGTGTTTTCTAGGGAAAATTTGGGTCTTTCTTAATGAGGAAGTTGCCAAATCAACAATATCTTTGGTAATTACTTGTGAATGTTTGTTTGCTTCTTAGTTAATTAAATGTTATTTTCATCAAGCAATTACCAAAATGTACAAAATCATGAATATCACAAGTGACAAAAACACAAGAAATTAGGCTCCAAGCTAGGGAAAAACCCCACAAGGGCGAAGACCCAAGAAAATCCTCTTCTTATAGAATCAAATCAAAGTGAGATATCCAAGACCCAAGACCAGGAGCAAGACTACCACAAAGAGCCATGTCTTCCCTTCTTTATTCCATGTTCAACAAATTATAGTCAACAGAAGTCAAGACTCGTCAAATCTCATAAATCTGGTTATCTCCTGAAATTTCGCCCCTAAAATTTCTAGCCTGCAATACCACATAAATTGCCTCTGAAAACTTGCACGAGAAAATAAATTAGGGCACAAATCATCTCGTCTTTTGTCTCCTTTGACTGCACTTTCTTTCCTTTGATTTCAATGGTTATCTTCTTCTTGGCACAAAATTCGATGTGAGGGTGTTCAAATGAGGTCGAGCTGCGTTCTATTTATACATGTCGAGTAGGTCGAATAGGTGCCTCTTTAGGCCGATTTGTCTAAGAGGGTCGACTTGGTCTGTGGAGGACATTTTTGACCTTTTTTGACTCGGCAAATATATTTTTCTTTTTCCTACAAGAAGTCCAAATTGGACTTTGATTCCTTTGACTCAATAATTATTTTTTTGACTCAATAAACTCTAGAAACATGAAGAACATGCTTTGACTAGAAATGAAAATAATAATAATGATCATGATAAATGAATATAATAATTGCATCAATACTGACACTAGCTACATTTTCAACACAAGGGAGTCTTCCCTAGTGGATCTCGAAGATTAGATAACCTAAGTATTCTCAGGCCAAATACCCTTGAAAAGTTCCACCAGATAATGTTGAATTTGGGTAGCATTAGATGTGCTCTAGCCATGAAATTTGGTGGAGAAGCTAAGGCACATGAGATCTCCACGACCCAGAAATCGTTTGGAGAAATTCCACCCGAATGAAGAGTTATTAAAATAATTAATATTTTTAACGAGTTCCCAAGTCTAAACTTAGGAAAATAAAAATATTAATGTGTATTAATAAGAAATGGGTGAGAAAGTTCTAAGTGACGAGGATCAAGCCAATTCTAATCTTAGCCGTTGATTAGGGACTTAATCTCAGCTGTTGATTAGGGACTTAATCTCGACCGTTGACTCGTCAAAAGGAAAAGTATAAGAGGAGGCTTGAGGGTTAGTTGGAGACACACTGAGTGATCAAATAGTTTGATTTTCTAGGGCGAGGTTTGTTGGGGAAATCGAGTTAGTGTTCAGAGTTTCAATGAGGGGCAGTTTAGCAAGGGATTTTCATTTGAGGCTGAAGAATACATAGTAGAGAGGCAACACAGTGTCGGGAGAGATAACACAGGCCCTAAAAGGGCTGATGCAAAGGTCGTAAAGTTGATGCAGAGGACGCAGAGGGTTGACATAGTGTGCAAAAGCCGCAGAGGCTGATGCTGGGGAGATTCTGTGGGGCAGACTGGAGTAGATCAACAGATTCTGAGCTGGGAACTGGTGACAGCTCTTGGAGGAGTGACGCAGTTCCAAAGCAGTGCTTGGAGCAGCTTTCCCTGCCCAGCATAGGGAACAACCGTAGTCGCTGTGGGGTTTGATCATCTATTTGCTGATTTGCCGGAATATCTGTGTTCGGATAGAGGTACTACTGCCAAGGAAATTCTTTTCTGGGTGAGTCATTTTTAGCACCCTAGTTGTATTCACGAAATCTGCTTAATAATACAAACCCTCTATATGCTGCATTGGTTTTCCTGAATTGGGTTTTTCCGGGGACGATTGTCCAAAAATAATGATGTCCCTTGTGTTATTGTCTTTGTTTATTTTAGTGCATGATCTGTATATTTGTGAAGGCTGCAATAGTGTTTACTTCGATGTTTATGCAATTAAATAACTTGTTAATATAAACAACAAGTAGGAGATTGTAAACCAGTAATTGTAGTAGGGGTTTTTGATGTGTTAGATTCAGGAATTTTCACATGGTATCAGAGGGATTGCAGATCATAGGCGACTGAAGACACCAGCCGAGAAATCTGAGAATTTGAGGCAGAGAAGCAGCTGCCCGAGAGACAACGCTGTTCCAGAGTGGAGAAGCAGAAGGAGTGACGCAGTGCAGAAGAAGTGATGCAGAGGCTCACATAGTGCTTGCGTCAAGATTTGAGTCAGGAGAGGGAGGCGCAGGAGCTGGGAGGAGCCCATGCAGTCACTGCGTCAGCCCTCAGGGCCAGCGCAGAGGCAGAGGAGGGCAGATCAGGCTCACGCAGAGGCACGTCATGTTTCTGATCCAGGAAGGATTGATGTAGTTGCCAGGAAGAGTTGATCCAGCCCACATAGTGATTGCGCAGATCCTAAAGGGCTCAAATTCTTCGAGTTGCCAGGGCTAAGGGAGCTATGCAAATTTTGATTTGAGGAGTTGGTGGGACACTGTTTCTGTTGGTGCAGAACAATGTCTAAGGAGACTGAGCCAAGGTAGAAAGGAATAGATGCCTTGACAAATTTCTAGCCAAGAAATTTAGATCTGGGTTGTAGCAGCAGAGGAGGATTGGAAAGGAGTGATTTGACAGTTGGCCGGAGGATTTTTGAAAGGGAAATCAAGACTCAGAGGGAGTTTAGAGAAGAGGAAAAGAGATGGCAGTGAATAGATTGAGGGATCAGGATGGATTGGACGAGGCTTCCAATTTTGTCATCTAGAAGGCCAGGATCTGGCAATCCTGGATAAACATCGCATCAAGGACTATGCCTTGAGAGTAGTAGCTGTCCCGTTGACGCTGATGCAGCCAAGAAGTATGAGGAGGCCCAGGAAATGGCAAAATGCATGATCCTAGACGGGGTCAAGGATCATGTAATACAACATATTGCTGAGAAGAACACAACAAGGGAGATGTTACAGACGCTGACCACCTTGTATGAGGGCTCTTCCGTGCAGCAGAATATGTTATCAGAGAATCAATTGAGGCAATATCAGATGCAGAAAGGAGAGGATATAGTTCCATTCCTTCTCAAGTTGCAAGGGATTCACGACTACTTACTTCTATGGGGTCTACATCGGATCCAGAGTTCATGTTCAGGAGTCAGGACTGCCCTGAATGTCGTCACCGAGGACTAGGAGGCATTTGTCCAAAGCATTTTGGGCAGAGCGACTCTCCCTAGTGGGTAGGAGATGTGGGCAGCTCTTCGACAAGAAGAGCTTAGGAGATGGACCAACGTGGGGAGTAGTGGTAAGTCAAGAAGGAGGAGGAGGAGGATGCAACTCTCGCATCAGCGAGACAACAAGGGCTACAGAAGAGGAAGAAGAAAGACATCTCCAAGGTCAAGTGCTTCAATTGTGGGGAGCTGGGACATTATGCCTCTCAGTGCTCCAGGAAGAAAGGCAAGGGAGAAGCTTCTGACTCAAGGGATGTTCTAGCAAAGGTGGAGAAGGATGTCAATACTGATGACGATTGTGCCATGAGTGCTCATGCACCTCTAGAGAAGAGGTAGGGAGACATGGAGCTGTAGTCAAGAGGACTATAGAACGGGGCAGGATTCTTGAGGTGCCCAAACTCTTGGATCACATCTGGCTACAGGAGCCCTTAAAGACAGTAGCATGATGACAGGTGTCAGGTGGAGCAAGGTGTGATGGAGCAACAATGGCAGAGCTATATTGCTGAAATCTGAGGCAGTGCAGAGGGAGCACATGATAGAAGCTGAGGTAGCTTCAACATAATGAGGCTTCTAGACTGACCAGGATTTCAGTAATTGGGTGAAGTCAGTTACTTACTTCTCGGTAACTGAGTTGTAGTACAACAGTTAGCAGTGGTAGTGCTATGAGCAGCATGGGCAACATTTTGAGAGGGAGCTGTAGTACAAATGTAGCAGTGGCAGTGGCAGTTTCATTGGCAACAATATGGGAAGCAAGAGTGCAATGGATGTGGGGCAGTAGGCCAAGCATTAGCACAGAGGACCAATGCGGAGGATCAGTCTGATGCTTCTATGGTGAAGCATTGTTAGAGCACATTCCTTGCTAAAAGGGAGTGTTGATTTTGGGTAGCATCGGATGTACTCTAGCCATGAAATTTGGTGGAGAGGCTAAGGCATATAAGATCTCCAAGACTAGAAATCGTTTGGAGAAATTCCACTCGGATGAAGAGTTATTAAAATAATTAATATTTTTAATGAGTTCCTAACTCTAAAATTAGGAAAAATAAAAATATTAATGTGTATTAATAAAAAATGGGTGAGAAAGTTCTAAGTGACGAGGATCAAGCTAGTTCTAATCTTAGCCATTGATTAGGGACTTAATCTCGACTGTTGATTCGTCAAAAGGAAAAGTATAAGAGGAGGCTTGAAGGTTAGTTGGAGACACACCGAGTGATCAAAGAATTCGATTTTCTAGGGCGAGGTTTGTTGAGGAAATCGAGTTAGTGATCTGAGTTGCATCGAGGGGCAGTTCAACAAGGGATTTTCATCCGAGGCTGAAGAATACATCGCAGAGAGGTAGCACAGTGCCGGGAGAGACAGCGCAGGCCCTAGAAGGGATGATGTAGAGTCCATAAAGCTGACGCAGAGGACACAGAGGGTTGGTGCAGTGAAACCTAGAAGTTGCTGAGGTTGACATTGGGCCTCTGAGGCAGCGTGGCGAGATCTCTGGGGCAGACTGGAGCAGATCAACACATTCTGAGCCGGGAAAGGGTGACACAACTCCTGGAGGAGTGGCGCAGTTCTAGAGCAGTGCTTGGAGTAGCTTTCGCTGTCCAGCATAGGGAACAACTAGAGTTGCTGTGGAGTTTGATCATCCATTTGCTGATTTGATGGAATATATGTCTCCGGATAGAGGTGCTACTGCCGAGGAAATTCTCTGTTGGGTGAGCCATTTCCGGCACCCTAGTTGTATTCACAAAATCTGCTTAATAATACAAACCCTCTATATGCTGCACCGGTTTTTCCGAATTGGGTTTTTCCGGGGATGATTGTCAAAAATAACAGTGTCCCTTGTGTTATTGTCTGTGTTTATTTCAGTGCATGATCTATATATTTGTGAAGGCTGCAATAGTGTTTACTTCAATGTTTATGCGATTAAATAACTTGTTAATATAAAGAACAAGTAGGAGATTGTAAACCAATGTTAGATTGAGGAATTTTCATTGACAAAACACCCAAGGATAATGTTCAATAATGTAGTGCTCTAGGTGAAATGAAATGTAATTCCAAGTTAGTGGTTCAAAGGACTGTAAGGCTAAACTTAGAGGGCTTAATTAATCTTGGAAAGTCTCAAACAGGTTGCGAAACACATCCTACCTTTAAAATATGAGGAATTTTCATTGATGAAATACCCAAGGATAATGTTCAATAATGTAGGGCTCTAGGTGAAATGAAATGTAATTCCAAGTTAGTGGTTCAAAGGACTGTAGAGGGCTTAATTAGTCTTGGAAAGTCTCAAACAGGTTGCCAAAGACATGCTACCTTTAAAATACCATTTACTGTTATAAATTGGGGCTTTAAAGCAGCGCAATTTACCAATGTTGCTGAAATCGGCATAGAGATAAAATAGGCAAGAGTGCAGAAAACTAAAAAATTGTAAATTTTTCTAATTGGGGCTTTAAAGCAGCACAATTTACCAATGTTCCTGAGATCGGCATTGAGTTAAAATCGGCAAGACTGCAGAAAACTAAAAAATTGTGAAAATTGAGAAAATATCGGTATAAATGGCCGGTATACTCGACCATAACATCTAGTACAACTCGATTTCATTACCCTTTAACTAGTTCTCCAACACCTTGGCGACTTTGACAATTGTGCCACTTGGGTTTGCTGTAATTTGGTCTGATTTCACCTAGATCTGTTTTCTTGTATCCACATCATGCCTTGCAGAGTCACATTATCATTGCCCCCTGTCATGTCATTACACCCCTTTGCTGGATCTCTAATGCCCTTGGGATTTTGGAAAAACTGAGACTTGGGTTGTGTTCCTCTTCTTCTGTAGGCCACTTTTGCATAATGCATGTCCAAAACTGTCCAATGCTGCCCCTGTTTTGCCACCTGGAAACCTGTTATACATGTTGACCAGCTTTGACCACTTGTAACTTGACCATGCCTTCCCTATTTGGAAAAATTTCAATGTGGCTTGTCATCTTCTCATGGTATACGTTTTATATACCAATTTTTTCATATTCATGTGACAATGTGTTTGTTTGATGATATTGGATGTTTAAAATTTTGAAAAAAATGATTATTTTTGTAATTTTTTTTTGTTTTTGGATAGTTTCTCTTGATGTTGCCGCTAGTTTCTATTCTAAACCCTCAGTGATACATTCACCAACCCAATAAATGTAACATTGTTTATAGTTTCAAAATGGCTGAGTAGATGGCTTTTTGGTCATGATCAAGCAAAACCCTTTGTTGCTGGTTTTTAAAGCCATTCTTGGTGCTTTGTGGTGAATGTTTTGAAGAATTTTGAATAAAATAAGCATATTGGTTGACATTAGCAGCCCACATTTTGTTGTGTTCTATTAATTGAAGTTTCTGTACTTAAAAATTCAAATGCCCAAAGGATTTGCTGCTACATACAAATGATCTCAACTGTGTTTTTTAATTTGTAGATGATTGTTTATGATTCATTCCTGAAAGTTTCTTAGAATCTGATGCTTACAATCAAAATGCTATTCTAATATAAATCTATGTTTTCTATCAGTGATATTTTCTTTGACAAATCAGAATATCATAAATCGTTTGCTAAAACACATGCATGTAAACAATTGTGTAAATTTAAATAAATCATGTTTTGCGAGAATGCCCAAGTTGACATTGTACTGGTACTTACTGATGTAAATTATTCTGATGATCATGTATTTTAGATTGGTTAACATTAATATTTGTCTGTCTGCAGGAACTTCCGGCTGCCTTTGTTTCCTTTAAGTCACGATATGGTGCAGCAGTTGCTGCACAGGTTCGGCAGTCATCCAATCCCATGTTGTGGGTGACAGAGCTGGCACCTGAACCAAATGATGTTCATTGGTCAAACCTTTCTATAGCACCTAGACAGCTATGGTTCCGTAAAATTGTGATTCTTTTGGGAACTGTTAGCCTTACAATTTCGTTCCTCATTCCTGTCACATTTGTACAGGGTCTTTCACAGCTGGACAAGTTACAGCGATATTTTCCATTCCTAAGAAAAGTGCTGAGAACGTAAGTAATATTGAAAGCACTTCTGTCTGACGAAAGTTACTTCTCTGCATAAAGACGTGATGACACTTTTAAATTCATTGATTTAATTGCAATCCCATAACAAGCATCTGGGAAGTACCATCATAAGGATATGTAGTACGAATGATTTTCATGGGCATATGAATGATATCCATAGTATAGAGTCCATATTATCAATGAGAATGATGAAATTGGAGTGCCTAGGATGTGAAGTGTTTGTTAAATAATTTGGAAACATTATATATCCAATTCTTTTTATCAATTGAAGGGACAACTAGTTTGGTTTGTTAGATAGAAGCAAGCCATGAATGCCTGCTATAAGAAACCTAAATGGGTTATGGGTTTTTGTTTGGTTGTATGTTTCTTCACTAGTAGCATCCGCCTTTGAATTAGACAGCTATGTTGCAGTTTACTTCTCCCCGCCTCATCACACTATGCACTACATAGTGAGTCTGAGCGAGACCCTTTCCTTGATCTCTATGCAGACATCTTCCAGTACTCTACTCTTGAGGAGATCATTCTTCTCAGTGATTTCAATACCCGCACTAGAGACCTATAAGAACCCGGCCATGACAGAGTCGAGGATACACTTTACCTCTAGGAGCTAGAGCCATAGTTTGTGGGTTTTCATAGGAGTTCACAAGACAGGAGTGGACCTCTCATATGCTATGGGAAACACATCTTGCAGTTGGGTGAAGCCCATGGTTCTTTGATCCTGAACGGTTTTCCTTGTCTTTCGGGCTCATAATGCTTTTCTTACTTCCTTCACAATGGGGGAGCTAGTGTGGTTGACTATATCCTAGCCAACTAGGACCACCTCCCACATTTTCAACATTTCTCAGTTTCCCACCTCTCCCTGCTGGACCACACTCTCTTCACCTTCTTGCGCTAACTTTCTCCAGCAATATGCCTAATGATCTGTTTATCCAAAATAAGCACTGTAAATCTACAAAGGCTAGTGCTAATCTTCAAAGTCGACCTTCTGCCACAAACAAATGCTTAGTAGTATCAGCCAGAAATAAGGAGAATAGTTCTGCTGTTACATGGAAAATATAGCTGGAGATCTTAGGCAAATTTTGTTTTAATGCCATAAGAAGCTCGATCCTGGGTATGTGTTAATTTTAGGTATGTTCTATGCTTAGAGCAATTTATTTCATTTCTGACAGTTATCTCAATATCTTTTGCAGATTAGCAATCACATCAGCGTAATAGTAAATTGCAGATGGAACATAAACATATATCGCAGAAGACAAGCCAAGACAAGAAAACACAAGATGTGGCGCTAGCTAGGGACAAACCCCAATGTGGGGAAACCCTTGATCAATTCTTCTTATATGTTCTTCAATAGTTCAGCAGAGAGAGAGATAGTACATTTACAATAGAAGTCAACACTTTGACTTATCTTAAATAAGATCATAGATCATCTCTAAGAGGATGATACATGAGGTAGCTGAACTCAGTTGAAGACATGTTGCTTCAACTGATTCTCCCAGGTGACTCCATCACCCATCATAGTGCTGCATTTTGTCATCATGCTGCACCTCACTGTGCTGCATCGTGCTGCACTCATCATCACTATGCTGGACCTCATTACCATGCTGCACACATCATACTGCTGCACCATGATTGCTTGCAGTCCCATGCAAGCACCATGTCCTTGCTGTCCCATCTACCATGCTCCACCATGATTGCATTTGCTGCTGTCCCACTGTTTAGCATTGCTGTGCCATGTCATAGCTTGCTGTCCCAAGTACCAAGCTCCAACAAGCACCATGTCCTGCTGTACCACTTACCATGCTGCTGTCCCTTGCAGCACCATGCTGCTGTCCCACTGTTTAGCATTGCTACTGCTGTCCCAATGTGCTTTGGCTGCCACATGTCATTGCTGCTCCTATGATTGCTTGCTGTCCCATTTGTGTTTGCAGCACCGTGCTTGCTGCTGTCCCATTGTAACCTACAACAACCCAACAATCATGCCCCAAAACATACCTTGAACAACCTTAATGTACTGCGGCCTAGTCAAGGTAGATGGCTGCCTCCCTATGCTGCTGTTCTGAGCATATGACAGTCCCTAACACTTCCACGCTGGCCTGTTTTGGAGTGGCTAGGCCTGTGGCCTACCACAGACCTTTGCTGCATACTAATAACCTTCTGAAACAGTCATACTTTACCCTTTTCTGCCCTCAAACAATCCGTAATTCTCTTTGTTGCTAAGAAACGTGGGTTCGGGTACAGGTACGTGGACGGGTACATCATTTTTTGAAACAGGGTACGTGGGTTCATCAGGGCGTATATTATAATTTATATATATAATATATAATATATAAATATTATATTTTATAAATTATAATATATATGAATTTGTATATTTGTCAACTTTAAACAAGAAAACTAAAATATTTATGATTTAAACTTTAAATATTGAAACCTGCATACCATTGAACATTCAACATTCACAATGAAATTTCAAAATTTCTAGTTTGATATCAAGTGCAAATTGGAGTTTACATATTAATAAAGAATCATGATATATGTCCATTGTCATACTACATTCAAAATTTGTCTTAAGGCATCTCCAAACAAGAACTAGGAAATTTTAAAACACTAAAATAAAATTAGCTAATAGTGAACAATGGCTTCCTCAAGCCATGTCATTAGCATCACTTAGATCTTCAGTTAGCATGCTCTTCAGGCAAGAATCACTCGCATCTTGAGGCTCTTGCTCATCCATAGTAACTGGAGGTAGCTCAATAAGGCCATCTAGTTGTATCTCCTCGTCCACACACATAGCATCATTTGTTTATTGTTCTCATCTTTTGACAGGACTCTCCTTGTACCCAGGGTCTTTTCGAAATATGAGACGAAGTGTGCTATGAATGTACACTAAGTTCTCTGCCTTCTTGGAGCCCAACATATTTCTCTTTACTGAATGGATAAAGGCATAAGTACTCCAATTCCTCTTGCAAGATGAAGAACTAGCTACCTAGAATATTAGGGGAAGCTCGTTAAATTAATTAAAAATTTAAAGATAAAAACTAAAACGAACCCCAAAGAACCCAAAAGAAACCGATTCTGGGGTTCCAAGTACCCATCATCAGGGTTCTCTGTACTTGTCAAGACAAAAGAACCCAATTTTTTTAATGAAGAACCCGGTTCTTCATAGAAGAACTTGGTTCTTATGGGTTCTTCTCAGAAGGACCCATACCCGAATCTAGTACTTGGGGACGAGAAACCGGGACGCATTCAAGAACCCCACCCCCAGGTTTGCGAACCCGCGCAACATAGGTAATTCTCCTTTCCAAACTCGGCCTCCATGCAAGTATGAACATACCTCATTTAGAATAGCGTATGGCAGTGAATGACTGCGTCTAGGGTATTCTAGGACAACAACATTAGGCCTGCGTTTAGGCCTCTCCATACAATGTTATGTTCCTCCTTTACTCAGCCTAGGAGCTTGCCCTCTCGACCCTAGAACCTTGGCCCTCCATCCATCAATTCGGTCACTTGAAGTGGCTTGCAGCTAGGGCATCATGGACCTGCGGCTAGGGCATCATGTAACCCTCCTTGACTACAGCTAGGTATCCTTTTAGGACTGCGGCTAGGTAGGCTTTAGGACTGCGGCTAGGGCAACTTGTTTAGCCTCCTTCATAGCTGCGTTAACACTCCTTCCATGACTGCGTTAATGGTAAGGACATCTTCTTTAGGTCAGCGTATAGGTCCCTTCCATAACTGCGGTTTGATCTCCATTAGGGCTATGTAGATCAGCCTCCTCCTTTCCTACGTTTAGGGCTTCCTCTCCTAGATTTCTCTTCCACTAAAACCCAAAGCGAGTGGAGAGAAATCAAGAGTGAAGTGTGTGTAAAATGACTCTCAAGTCATCTCCTTTTATACTAAAACGTTGAGCACATGTGGGGGTTATTTGGTTGCTGGCCGACCTCGATGAATTGTCTTATAATACAAATAAATTCACAACTCCATGAATACTCTTCGGAATCGGATCATCTTTAGATCAATCCTACACCTCTTGATGAGAGGAGTCCAGAAAAAATATCAGCGGCCATAAAGAAGATGACCCACATGTAGTTTGGCCTTAGTTGCCAATTTTAACACTCCCTCTCAACTAGGGAGAACTCCATCCGCTGATCCATCTTCCAAACTATACTATCTCTGCCATTAGTGCCCTACATTGCTCTACTAAACCATGAAGAAGAATTGATCGAGAATGTCTCATACCATTCTCTACTGACCCGAAGTCAGTTCCATATGAAGAGAGTGAGTCATATCACTCTTACTGACTCGAAGTTAGTTTCATTGATCCCAGATCAATATCAATAGAGAGTGTCTCAAACCACTCATACTGATCCCAGATCAATGGAGGTCATCCTAGCATAGGGAGTACGGTAGATACAACGATGTGTCCATCGATAGTACTACTATGGTCCCTAACCCCATTTCCCTACTCATTGGTCAGATTAAAGGTATTTCCCATGAGTCCCAAAATGCATGGTTAGGATGTCTCGATAGGAGAACCAATCATAGGGAGCACGATAGATACAACGATGTGTCTATCGATAGTACTACTACAGTCCCTAACCCCATTTCCCTACTCATCGACCAAATTAAAGGTATTTACCATGAGTCCCAGAATGCATGGTTAGGATGCCTCGATAGGAGAACCACTTATCTTGTCCATAATTTGCCACGGGGCATCACAGGGGAAGGCTGAACCATTCACCCTGTACACAACGCACCATTAGGGGAGAGTGAGTTGCCCTATGGTCGCTTGTTGCTCCAAGAAGTACCCCAAGCCCCCTGGAGCTCCCAGAGTTCAATGTATGCATCATACAGGACCCTCATAAGAGGGTCTCTCAACGACTCCAAGTCGTTCGGGAAAGTCACAAATTTGACCTTTCCTCAGGGCTTTGACGGAATGTCTGCGACCTGTACATCCATCTCAATGTGATGGAGCCTTCTCTCTCATCGATGTACTATATCCCAGATAAGGTAGTATCTAATGTCTATAAGCTGGAGTAATCATAGAATACAGTATTCCTCAACAATCGAATTCCCCCCTGGTTGACACAGAAGATCATTGTGGTATCCATCATGTGTACAAACATCTCACTAAGAGCTTTCACAACCAGGCAGCTTCACACGAGATCATACTTGTAGCTATGTATTCGGTCTCAGTGGTTCTCAAAGCAACTGTCTTTTGCTTCTTGCTCATCCAGGATATCAAGCAGAACCCAAAAAGAACTAGCACTCAGAAGTGCTATTGCGATCCTCCACACTGCTGACGCTGAGACTGAGAGAAGTGCTCAAGAATTTTTCTCTCTGTTGGGTAAGCCAGTTTGGCACCCTGTTGTACTAAAGAATTCCTGAATAATAAAATCCTCCCTTGCTACACCAATTTTCCCACAATGGGTTTTTCTAGGGACTTTTCTCCATAATCTGTGTGTCGATGTGTTGATTCTTGTGCATCCGTTTGTTTCTGTATTATGGTGTGATATTTGCAACATAATTTATTTTAATGTTTATTGAAGGAATTTCATAAATAACTTATTGGAAAATAAGTAGGTAAAGTAAATCAGTTGTTGTAGTGATAGAATTTTCACATGGTATCGAAGCAAGTAATCAGATACAGGAAGGGAAAATCAATTATGGGTCAAGACCATGATGCAGAGGCATCTACGTCAGGAGACTTGCATAGATTTTCAGAAAATTGCACAAGAGAAAGTGATTTCGATTTCTTTATGTTGGTTTCCAGGCTGGAAGAAGAAGTGGCTTGTATGACTAGTTCTGCATCACCAGAGGTATGGTACATAGACTGTGAAGCCTCTTGTCATATGACGGGAATCTGAGAATGTTTCTTAGATTATTGGGAGGAGAAGATGAACTTTCAGATCACCACGGGGAACAAGGCAAAGTGTACTACAGTAGGGAGGGGTACCTTAGTTTTTCAAACTGAATCGGGAGAGCGGTTCCATGCTACCAATGCGCTGCATGTACCAGGGTTGGGGATGAACTTACTTTTCGTGTCGCAACTTTAAGGCAAAGGCTATGATGTCTTCTTCATCAAGGAGAAAGTATATGTCAAACATTCGAGCTGGAAAAAGAAAGTGTTGATTGGAATCAAAAGTAACAGGTTGTACAGACTACAACTAGAATCACCAATGGGACTAAGAGGCAGTCATGGAGACAAAGATTTAAACGAACTATGGCACAAAATAATGGGAAATTTGCACCATGGGGCTCTGAGAATTCTCAGGAGCACTGTAATAGGAGTTCCAGATCTTAGTACGTAATGAGATGATGTATGCAGAGGATGTGCTCTAGGAAAGTATGCCAAAGTAGCATTTCCTAGAAGTAAAAACAAGGCCAAGAGTGTACTAGGATTGATACACTCAGATATCTGCAGATCTATGTCCTCTAAAGCTCTTAGTGGTGCCAAGTACCTCCTTACCTTAATTGATGACCACTCAAGGAAAACTTGGATTTATTGTTTGAAAGCTAAGGACGAGGTTTTCTATTGATTCAAAGAGTTCAAGACTCTGGTGGAGAATCTGACTGGGATGAAAATAAATTTTTTTGCGCTCAGATAATGGTGGAGAGTATGTCGATAAGAACTTCACTAATTTTTGTGCTAAGGAGGGCATCAAAAGAGAGTGGACATCTCCTTCCAATCTGAAGCAGAATGGAGTAGCAGAAAGGAAGAATAGGACTATTGTAGAAGCAGTTAGGGCCATGATGTATGATTAGGATATGCCAAAATTCCTGTGGGTGGAAGCATGCAACACAACAA
The DNA here is from genome assembly GCA_031772625.1 of Pinus tabuliformis. Classification (NCBI taxonomy): domain Eukaryota; kingdom Viridiplantae; phylum Streptophyta; class Pinopsida; order Pinales; family Pinaceae; genus Pinus; species Pinus tabuliformis. The sequence goes on along the minus strand of CM062818.1, from coordinate 1,537,802,658 downwards.
TTTATGTTCATAACAGGGTTCCTCATCGGGCATTGGGCAAGATTACTCCAGAGAAAGTTTTCATAGGGTAAAACGCCTGAAGTTAGTCATTTCAGGGTATTTGGGAGTTTAGCACATTGTCGCGTACCTGAGGAAAAAGCTGGATCAAACTACGGAAAAAGGATATCTAGTGGGATATAGCGAGAACACTAAGAACACTAAGGCATATAGAATCTATCTTCTAGGGAGCAGGAAGGTAGTGGTTCGATGAGATGTGATGTTCATGGAGGACAAGGCTTTCAGAAAATCTCGTTAAATGAAAAGAGGAGCCATTGGTTAAACCTCTTCAACCAACGGAAGAAAAGAATTCTTCCTCGGGACAGGAAGATTCACAGGATGAGGAGGAGCTAACAGAAGCACCTATTGGCGGAGGAAGAACTAGCAGGGGACTTCGTCAGATTCTGCGGGATGCAGAGGACATCATCAGTGCGCCAAGAAACAATAAGAGGGAATGGAAACAACTAGATAGACATTAGTAGCTCAGGATGGGGAGCCTGCCAGTTTCGAGGAGGCAGCTCAACATCAGGTTTAGCTAGATGCGATGGTAGAGTAGTACAACTCCATAATGGTGAATGATGTTTGGGAGGTAGTGCCAAGGCCTCAAGACAGATCAGTGGTATGTTCGAGATGGATCTACAAGATCAAATACGCTGTAAACGGCAGTGTAGAGAAATATAAAGCCAGGTTTGTGGCTAAGGGGTATGCTTAGAAGGAAGGAATGGACTACAAAGAGACCTTCACCCCGGTAGCCAGGTATACATCTATTAGAACCATGATATCTCTTGATGCATAGATGGGGTGGGAGATTCATCAGATGGATGTCAAAATGACATTTCTGAATGCGGTGATAGAAGAAGAGATATACATTGAACAATCAGAGGGCTTTGAGACACATGAGAAGAAGTCTCATGTATGCAGGTTGAAGAAAGCCTTGTATGGGTTGACACAGACACCTAGAGCATGGTATGGTCAAATCGATGGTTACTTGTAGAAGATGGGATTTTTCAAGAGTGACGCAAATCCAAATTTCTACTATTTGGTTGTAGAGAATGAGCTGCTAATCTTAGTATTGTATGTGGATGATCTCTTTTTGACAAGATCATCCAGGCTCATTGGGGAATGCAAGAAGAATCTAGCCACAGAATTCGATATGAAGGATTTGGGACAAATGCATTATTTCCTAGGGTTGGAAGTTTGGCAGCAAAAGGGAGAGATCTTCCTTGGGCAAGGGAGATATGCTACAAAAATCCTAAAGAGATTCAGGATGGAGGAATGTAGACCCATGGCTACTCCAATGATCACCAACTGGAAGAAGCTTGATGCATTAGAAGACAAGGATGTTGATCCCACCTTATACAGGTAGCTCATAGGGTACTTGATGTATTTGGTCAATACCAGGCCAGACATTTGCTACATTGTCAACACCCTCAGTCAGTACATGGTGGAACCGAAGAGGGCGCACTAGGCAGTAGCCAAACATGTTCTCAGGTATTTACTGTGAACAGTCAATTATGGAATCTTGTACAGTAGGAGTAAGGATATCAGATTGAGTGGATTTACTGATGCAGATTGGGTAGGAAGTTCAGTGGATCGGAAAAGTACCTCTGGGTACTGTTCCAACATTGGATCAGGAATGACCTCCTGGTGCAGTAGGAAACACAAGTCCGTGGCTCTGAGCTCATCTAACGCAGAATATATGGTAGTGAGCACAGCTTCATGTGAGGCGGCATGGCTTAGAAAATTGCTTGTGAACCTATTCCGAAGAAAAATGGAGGCGACTAGGATCATGTGTGATAATCAGAGTTGCATCAAGCTCTCTGAGAATCTAGTGTTTCATGATCAGTCAAAGCATATTGATATCCGATGTGACTTTGTCAGAGACTGTGTCCAACGAGGCACTGTACAGTTGAGCTACACTCCTACAGGAGAATAGGTGGGAGACATCCTCACCAAGGCCCTTGGAAGAACAAAGTTTGATTATTTCAGGGAAAAGATGGGGATCATAAAGAATCCATTTCAGTAGCAGAAATGGGGGTGATGTTGCAGTGCGATAGCAGTCAGCAGTAGCACGGTGCAATGTGGCAAAGGGAGTTGCAGTGTAGATATAGTGTTGGAAGAAAGGACCAACAACAATACGGATGCAGAGGGAGCTGCCGTACAGATGCAGCAATGGCAGTGGTAGTGGCAGGACCATGGGCAGTGGTACAGGATGCAACAGTGCAAAGGATGTTGGGCAGGGAGGCCTAACATCAGCACAGGGACTGATGCTGAATGATCAGGGTGATACTCAGTGAGGAGTATTACTAGAGCACAGTCCTTGCTAAGAGGGAGTGTTGATTTGGGGTAGCATCAGATGTGCTCTAGCCATGAAAATTGGTGGAGAGGCTAAAGCACATGAGATCTCCAAGACCCAGAAATGGTTTGGGCACATTCTAACTTCTAACTAGTTTGGGAGATATTAAAATAATTAATATTTTTAATGGAGTTCCTAAGTCTAAGCTTAGGAAAAGTAAAATATTAATGGGTATAAATATAAAATTGGGTTAGAAGGGTCCAAAAGTCATGGATCCAACCAAATCTAATCTTAGCCGTTGAATAGAGATTTAATCTCGACCGTTGATGGACCAACGAGAAAAGTATAAGAAGAGGTTTGAGGGTCAGTTGGAGGAAACACTGAGGGAGATCAGCCAGTGCGATTTCTGGAGCGGGGTTAGTTGAGAAATTCAAACTAGTGGTCTGGAGAGCAGTAGGAGGTAGCAAGTATGAAACAGAGAGTCGGGAGTAGCACTAGAAAACCAACGCAGAGGTTGGAGAGGCAGACGCAAAGGCAGTAGTAGACTACATAGTCACTATAGGGCCTGCGTGGGTGACGCAGAGGCCCAATGCGGACGCAGAGAGGCAGGGGCTGACGCAATGTGTCTTTGAGCGACGCAGAGGTCAGCCAGGCTGACACTGAGACTAAGAGAAGTGCTGGAGAATTTTTCTCTCTGTTGGGTAAGCCAGTTTGGCAGCTTCTTGTACTGAAAAATCGCTGAATAATAAAATCGTCCCTTGCTGCACTGGTTTCTCACATTGGGTTTTTCTGGGGACTGTTGTCCAAAATATCTGTGTCGATGTGTTGATTCTTGTCCATGTGTTTGTTTTTGTATTGTGGTGTGATATTTGCAACAGAATTTATTTTAATGTTCATTGAAGGAATTTCATAAATAACTCATTGGAAAATAAGTAGGTAAAGTAAATCAGTTGTTGTAGTGATAGAATTTTCACATGGTATCAGAGCAAGTAAGGGAAAATCAATTATGGGTCGAGACCATGATGCAGAGGCATCTACACTAGGAGACTCGCACAGATTTTCAGAAAATTGCACAAGAGTGATTTTGATTTCTCTATGTTGGCTTCCAGGCTAGAAGAAGAAGTGGCTTGTATGACTAGTTCTGCATCATCAGAGGTATGGTATATAGACAGTGGAGCCTCTTGGCATATAATGGGAATCCGTGAATGTTTCTCAGATTATTGGGAGGAGAAGATGAACTTTCAGATCACCATGGGGAACAAGGCAAAGTGTACTCCAGTAGGGAGGGGTACCATAGTTTTTCAAACCGAATCGGGAGAGCGGTTCCGTGCTACCAATGTGCTGCATGTACCAGGGTTGGGGATGAATTTACTTTCCGTGTTGCAACTTCAAAGAAAAGGCTATGACATCTTCTTCATCAAGGAGAAAGTACATGTCAAACACCCGAGCTGGAAAAAGAAAGTGCAGATCGGGATCAAAAGTAACAGGTTGTATAGACTACAATTAGAATCACCTATGGCACAAATACATAGTCACAGAGACAAAGATTGAACGGACTATGGCACAGAAGAATGGGACATTTGCACCATGAGGCTTTGAGAATTCTCAGGAGCATTGTAACAGGAGTTCTGGATCCTAGTACGGAACAAGATGATGTATGCAGAGGATGTGCTCTAGGAAAGTATGGCAAAGCAACATTTACTAGAAGAAAAAAAGGGCCAAGACTGTACTAGGATTGATACACTTAGATATCTGCGGACCTATGTCCACTAAAGCTCTTAGTGTTGCTTAGTACTTTCTTAGCTTCATTGATGACCACTCAAGGAAAACTTGGATTTATTTTCTGAAAACCAAGGACGAGGTTTTTTGTTGATTCAAAGAGTTCAAGGCTCTGGTGGAGAATCTGGCTGGGAAGAAAATAAAAGTTTTGCGCTTAGATAATGGTGAAGAGTATGTCAATAAGGACTTCATTGAGTTTTGCGCAAAGGAGGGCATCAGTAGAGAGTGGACAACTCCTTACAATCCAAAGTAGAATGGAGTAGCAGAAAGAAAGAACAACACTATTGTAGAAGCAGTTAGGGCCATGATGTATGATCAGGATATGCTAAAATTCCTATGGGCTGAAGCATGCAACACAACAATCTATGTTCAGAACAGGAATTCTCATTGGGCATTGGGCAAGATTACCCCAGAGAAAGTTTTCACAGGGAAAATGTTAAGTTATGGTAATGTTCTATGCTTATAACAGTTTACTTCTTTTTCTTATTATATTCCACCGATCAGCAATCACATGTACATAAAGTAAAGTGCAGATAGAACATTAAACGATCGACAAAAAACAAGCCAAGACAAGAGACACAAGATGTGGCAGCTAGCCAGGGACAAACCCCACAATGTGTGGGGAAACCCTTTGATCAAATCTTCTTTTATCTTCAATAATTCAGCAGAGAGAAATAGTACAATAAATCTGATTCATATCAGCAGTAACAAACCCTAGATCAGTAGCATCAGCATTAGTGGTTTCATTATCAAACTAGGGCAGACCATATCTCACAAACCGACAGTCGGATTGACTTCATCCCACCACCAAAAGTTTCGGCTTCTAGAGGAGGTTCAGATGAACCTACAGTGCAGTTTAGATGAGGAGATCTCCTAGGCCACACAAGTCAATCTTTACTTCTGCCGTTGCAGCTTCAGTTTCAGCAGTTTCTGGCTTCAAACTAGGGCAGTCGATATCTTGCAAACCGTTCGTCGGATTGACTTCATTCCACCACCAAAAGTTGCGGCTTTCAGAGGAGGTTCAGATGAACCTACAGCGCAGTTCAAATGAGGAGATCTTCTAGGCCATGCAAGTCAATCTTTGGTTCTGCAGTTGCAGCTTCAGATTCAACAACTTCCGGCTTCACATGTGTGAGAGAGAGAGACCCATTTCAGTGCAGTAGAGAAGAGACTCATATCTGCACAGTAGAGAGATAGAGATGTGATGAGATGAGTGAGTCTAAATGAGGAAAAGTCCTCTTATATTTTTACACAACGTTGGTGGGTGAATAGATGCGACTGTTGGGCTTCTGAGCCTACATGAGTTGTAGGTCGGCTTGATAATAATTCCATAATCAAAATAAATTCATATCTCCATGAATACTTATCGGAATTGGATGATCTTTATATCAATCCTACACCTCTTGACGAGAGGAATCTAATAAAAATATTATTAGCCATGAATAAGATGACCCACATGAAGTTTTGCCCTGGTTGCCAATTTTAACACTCCCTCTCAACCATGGAGAACTTCATCTGCAATCTGTCTATCGGTCGTTGCTATTCATCCATCAAATGCACTGCCTTGTACAGCCTGACCCTTGCCCTGCTCTGCTCTATTTTGCCTGTTCTGCTTTGTCTTGTTCTGCCCTGCACTGATCTGTACTGTTTTGTTCTGTTTTGCTCTGCTCTTGCATTGTTCTGTTCTACTCTGCTTTTGTCCGAATTATGAAGAAGAAGAAATGATCAAGGATGTATCATACTGACTCAAAGTCAGTCTCAGAGTATGTACCACTGGTCCCAGACCAGTCTCAACCAACCCAAAGTCAGCGTCATAGTGAGTACAACTCCAATGGTCCCAGACCAATATCATCCTCCACTGACTCAAAGTCAGTCTCAGAGTATGTACCACTGATCCCAGACCAGTCTCAACTGACCTGAAGTCAGCGTCATAGTATGGTACAACTCCTACCACTGGTCCCAGACCAGTATCATTGATCCCAGATCAATGTAGGTCATCCTAGCGTAGGGAGTACGGTAGTTACAACGATGCGTCCATCGGTACTACTATGGTCCCTAATTTCATTTCCCTGCTCATTGATCAGATGAGAGGTACTTCCCATGAGTCCCAGACTGCATGGGTAGGATGCCTCGACAGGAGAACTAATCAATCCTGTCCTCACAGGAGAACACATCAATCCTGCTACAATTGCCATGGAGAACACATCAATCCAGGCCTCACAGGAGAACACATCAATCCTGCTACAATTGCCATGGAGAACACATCAATCCAGGCTGCCATGGAGAACACATCAATCCAGGCCTCACAGGAGAACACATCAATCCTGCTACAATGTCGCCACGGGGTGTACATGTATACCACCAGGGGATAGTGAATAATCCTGTGGTCATATGCTGCTCCAAGAAGCACCCTGCACCCCCCTGGAGCTCTCAGAGCTCAATGCATCATACATGACCCTCATTGGAGGGTCTTTGAACAACTCCAAGTTGTTCATGGAAAGTCAGAAATTTTACTTTCCCAAGGGGTTTTGTCAGAATGTCGGCGACCTGTTCATCTGTACCGATATGATGGAGCCTTATAGCTCCCCGTTGCACCATATCTCAAATATAATGGTATCTGATATCAATATGCTTGGAGCGATAATGGAATACGACATTCTCTGACAAACGAATCCCACTTTGGTTGTCACAAAGGATCACAGTGGTATCCAATGTGAATCCAAACAACTCACTGAAGAGCTTTCGCAACCAAACTGCCTCACAAGAAGCCATGCTAGCAGCAATATACTCTGCTTCGGCGGTGCTCAAAGCCATCGACTTTTGTTTCCTGCTCATCCAGGATATCGAAGCAGATCCCAAGGAGAAACAACACCCGGAAGTGCTCTTACGATGCTCCACATTGCCTGCCCAGTCAGCATCTGTGTATCCAAATAGTCTCACATCTCTGGCAATGTATCTTAACCCATAAGTGATAGTGCCACGAAGATATCTCAGTAGATTCTTGGCATCAATCCAGTGAGGCTCAACCAAATATGAGCTCACAATGTTAACTGCAAAACATATGTTCGGACAGAGGTTCACCAAGAACATCAATGCGAATGAGTTTTTGAAACTCAGAGGCATTTCCCAAGTCTGGTCCGACATCACTACCATATAACTTCTAAAAGTTAAGATCCTCGAGGTAGTCACAGGCTTACAGTCCATCATACCTAATCTTTCCAATATATTTACCACATATTTTCCTTGAGATAGGAAAATTTCCCTTGGCTTTTGCCACACTTCAAGTCCTAGGAAGTAGTGCATCAGTCCTAGGTCTTTCATTTCAAATTCAGAGGCCAGCTCCCTCTTACATTTGTGAATGAGAGGGTCTGCACCTGTTAGAAAGAGGTCATCCACATACAACACCAGTATGAGAGGCTTGTCATCTTCAACCTTAAAGTAAAGGTTAGGATCAGCTTCACTCCTAGTGAATCCCAGCTTCATCAAGTAGCTATCGATCCTCTCATACCATGCTCGGGGTGCTTGCTTCTGCCCATAGAGAGCTTTCTTCAACCTGCATACATGAGATTTTCGATCATAAATCTCAAATCCTTCGGGTTGCTCCACGTAGACCTCTTCTTTGATCGAGCCATGCAAGAACGCAGTCTTGACATCCATCTGATGTAGGTTCCATCCTTGTGAAGCGGCAAGGGCTATGATTGAGTGGATGGTTGTATATCTGGCAACAGGTGCAAATATCTCATCATAGTCTATACCTTCCTTTTGGGAGAAACCTCGAGCAACAAAACGAGCCTTATACTTTTCCGTGCTTCCATCTGCTGCATGCTTTATCTTGTAAAGCCATTTGGAAGTAACAACAGTCTTGTCCTGGGGTCTGGGAACTACTTCCCAAACATCATTCTTTATGATAGACTCATATTCTTCGGTCATAGCATCCTTCCATACTTGATGCTTGACGGCATCTGAGAATGACGAAGGCTCATTTTGTATGATCGTGCTCATGATGGTCAGGTATCCTTGATACCTATTAGGTTTCTTACTTTCACGAAAGGTTCCTCGGGGTGCAGCATGTGCTTCAGCATCATCAAGTAACCCCTTAAGCCTTGAAGGCCTTTTCCTAGAAGAGGAGGGCTCATATGGAGGAGGATCAATCGGATCCATGGGTTCTTCTACATCAGGCATTGATTCATCATCCTTTTCTTTCGGTTCCCTGGTGTCAGCTTCTTGAGAGCTCCTCAAAGTCGAAAGATTGATCACCTTGCTGAGAGCCATATCTTCGTCAAAGGTGACATCATGACTAATTATGACTTCCCTTTGACCGGCTACATAGATTCTATAGCCTTTAGTATTTTCACCATAGCCCACGAAAATTCCCTTCTTTTCAGATGCTCCCAATTTCGGCACATGAAAGTATACAGGGCTTCCAAAAATTTTAAAATGAGAAACATCAGGTTTCTTACCGGTGAATTTTTCTTCAGGAGTCTTGGAACCCAATGCTTGATGAGGGCATCAATTTTGTACATCTACGACGGTGAATGTAGTTTCAGCCCATAGAAATTTTGGAAGTCTTTGATCATGTAGCATGGCCCGGACAACTTCCATCATCATGCAGTTCTTCCTTCCCACCACACCATTATGCTCAGGAGTATGTGGTGTAGTAGTCTCCCTCTTAATGCCAACCTCAGGTATGCCTGAGTGAACCAATTGTAATATATCGGAGGTCTTGCTTTGGCTTGAGGGGAATGGTCCCCTTTTGAGCTTTCCTTCGGCACATCCTGGACATACACCTTCTTTCTCTACTTGGAATTCAGGCATCCTTGTTACCATCTGTCTTACATCGAGTAGAGCTTTGTAATGAAGGTGGGCAAACCTCCAATGCCAAAATTCGGACTGAAGCGATGTGTCAGAAGACATGACACCTAGCGGACTTCCACCGACTTGATATAAAGAATCAACTCGAAACCCAAGAGTGAAAGCATCTTTAACATTATTTTTCCATATGCGTACCTTACCATCGCTGAAGGTTACCTTATAGCCTTTGTCTTCCATTGCCGAGATGGATACCAGGTTCTTTTTGAGATCAGGTACATATAATACATCTTGTAAGTGAATCGTATTACCTTGATTCAGTTTAAGAGAAACATTGCCTACACCTTTCACTGGGTATTTCATGTCATCTCCAAGGACAATTTCCAGGTTAGTTTCTTTCTCTACCAGATTATAGAGTACTTCTTTGTAACCAGTGAAGTGTCTTGAGGCCCCACTATCAATGAGCCAAATTCCCATTGAGTCCGAAGGAGCGGAGGTAGATAGGGCAGCTGGTAGATAATATTCAGCCTGCTTATCGTCAACAGTGTTAGATTCATACCTGGAATTTCTAGCCTTCTTGAATGGTTGCCCTCTTCCTTGATTTCCCGCATTCCTTTTTCCTTTGTTGTTGAATTTTCCATTCCTTCGATTACCATGAGAGGGATTTTGATCATCGTCACGGTGAGAGTCCTTTCTATCAGGGCATTCCCTTGCATAGTGACCTGCTTTATTGCAAATGAAACATCGTCCTTTTCTTCCACCCTTAAATCCAGCCTTTCTTTTCGATTTAGACCCAGAATTATTTCTTTTCTTAGCATGAGAAGAAAAAGCAGCAGGAGGACCTTTAGGCAAGGGCATTTCCTGCTCTTCTACCCTTGTTTGTTCTTGAATGCATCTAGCCATTAATTCCTCGAAACTAGGAATTACATTATTGTTCAGAAGAGTAGTCCTGAACACATACCATTCAGATGGTAATCCTCCGAGAGTTGAGAGTGGCATTTCTCTGTCAGTAATGGTTTCCCCAATAGATAGGAGATCGTTCTTGATCTCGGTGATTCTTAAGAAGTATGCTTGCATACTTTCATCTTTACCCTTCTTGATTTCCCTCAACTTATTTCTAAGAAACAAAACTTGATTTGCATCATTAACTTTAAATAAACTCACCAGTCTGTCGTAGATTTCCTTGGAGGTGTCTAGATCAGAGATGTAGGCCACCAAGCGCTTGTCGATAGAGTCCCGGATGATCTTCTTTGTTTTGACTTCTCCATTTTTCCATTTGTTCCAGGCAGCAGCAGATGCATTTGATGAAGGCTCAACAATATTGCCTCTTACATGGTCCAGCACTCCTTGATCTTCAAGGGTTAGATCGATAGACATCTTCCATCCGTGATAGTCAGCTTTCTCACGGAGTTTGTCTTCGGCAGGAAAGAGTGTTGAGGACCCCGTAGTTCTTTTAGGATAGCCTTGCCAATCTTCTCTTCAATGATTGCTCTTGCTCTTGCTTGGGCTTTGTCTTCACCTCAGCTCCGATACCATGTTAAGTTATGGTATGTTCTATGCTTATAACAGTTTACTTCTTTTTCTTATTATATTCCACCGATTAGCAATCACATGTACATAAAGTAAAGTGCAGATAGAACATTAAACGATCGACAAAAAACAAGCCAAGACAAGAGACACAAGATGTGGCAGCTAGCCAGGGACAAACCCCACAATGTGTGGGGAAACCCTTTGATCAAATCTTCTTTTATCTTCAATAATTCAGCAGAGAGAAATAGTACAATAAATCTGATTCATATCAGCAGTAACAAACCCTAGATCAATAGCATCAGCATTAGCGGCTTCATTATCAAACTAGGGCAGACCATATCTCACAAACCGACAGTCGGATTGACTTCATTCCACCACCAAAAGTTTCGGCTTCCAGAGGAGGTTCAGATGAACCTACAACGCAGTTCAGATGAGGAGATCTTCTAGGCCACGCAAGTCAATCTTTACTTCTGCAGTTGCAGCTTCAGTTTCAGCAGTTTCCGGCTTCAAACTAGGGCAGTCGATATCTTGCAAACCGTTCGTCGGATTGACTTCATTCCACCACCAAAAGTTGCGGCTTTCAGAGGAGGTTCAGATGAACCTACAACGCAGTTCAGATGAGGAGATCTTCTAGGCCACGCAAGTCAATCTTTGGTTCTGCAGTTGCAGCTTCAGATTCAACAGCTTCCGGCTTCACATGTGTGAGAGAGAGAGACCCATTTCAGTGCAGTAGAGAAGAGACTCATATCTGCGCAGTAGAGAGAGAGAGAGATGTGATGAGATGAGTGAGTCTAAATGAGGAAAAGTCCTCTTATATTTATACACAACGTTGGTGGGTGAATAGATGCGACTATTGGGCTTCTGAGACTATATGAGTTGTAGGTCGACTTGATAATAATTCCATAATCAAAATAAATTCATATCTCCATGAATACTTATCGGAATTGGATGATCTTTATATCAATCCTACCCCTCTCGACGAGAGGAATCTAATAAAAATATTATTAGCCATGAATAAGATGACCCACATGAAGTTTTGCCCTGGTTGCCAATTTTAACAGAAAACGCCTGAAGTTAGTCATTTCAAGATATTTGGGAGTTTAGCATACTGCTGCGTACTCTAGGAAAAGAGGAAAAGATCAAATTGCGGAAAAAGGGTATCTAGTGGGATATAGCGAGAACGCTAAGGCATACAGAATCTATCTTCTTGAGAGAAGGGAGGTAGTGGTTTGACGAGATGTGAAGTTCATGGAGGACAGGGCTTTCAGAAAATCTCGTGAAATGCCTTCTGAGGAGTAGTCAAAAGGAGCCATTAGTTAACCCTCTTCAACCAACGGAAGTAAAGAATTCTTCCTCGGGTCAGAAGGATTCGCAGGATGAGGAAGAGTTAACAGAAGCACTTGTTGGCAGAGGCAGAACTAGTAGGGAACTTCGTCGGATTTTGCGGGATGCAGAGGACTTTGTCGGTGCGCCAAGAAACAATAAGAGGGATCAAAAACAACCAGATAGATATTAGGCATTAGTAGCTCACGATGGGGAGCCTGCCAGTTTCCAAGAGGCAGATGAACATCAGGTTTGGCTAGATGCGATGGTAGAGGAGTACAACTCCATAATGGTGAACGATGTCTAAGACGTAGTTTCAAGGCCTCAAGACAGATCAGTGGTAGGTTCGAGATAGATCTACAAGATCAAGTACACTGCAGACGACAGTGTAGAGAAATATAAAGCCAGGTTGGTGTCTAAGGTGTATGCTCAGAAGGAAGGAATTGACTATGAAGAGATCTTCGCCCCAGTAGGCAGGTATACATCTATTAGAACCGTGATATCCCTTGTAGAATAGTTGAGGTGAGAGATTCATCAAATGGATGTCAAAACGGCATTTCTGAATGCGATGATAGAAGAAGAGGTATACATTGAACAACCAGAGGGCTTTGAGACACATGCGAAGAAGTCTCATGTATGCAGGTTGAAGAAAGCCTTGTATGGGCTGAAATAGGCATCTAGAGCATGGTATGGCTGAATAGATGGCTCCTTGCAAAAGATGGGATTTGTCAAGAGTGACACAAATCCAAATCTCTACTATCTGATTGTAGAGAATGAGCCACTAATCTTAGTATTGTATGTGGATGATCCCTTTCTAACATGATCATCCAGGCTCATCGGGGACTGCAAGAAGAATCTAGCCACAGAATTCAATATGAAGGATTTGGGACAAATGCATTATTTCCTAGGGTTGGAAGTTTGGTAGAAAAAGGGAGAGATCTTCCTTGGGCAAGGGAAATATGCTACAGAAATCCTAAAGAGATTTAGGATGGAGGAATGTAGACCCATGGCTACTCCAATGATCACCAATTGGAAGAATATTGATGCATCAGAAGCCAAGGATGTTGATCCCACCTTATACAGGCAGCTCATAGGGTCCCTAATGTATCTAGTCAACACCAGGCTAGACATTTTCTACGCTGTCAACACCCTCAGTCAGTTCATGGTGGAACTGAAGAGGGCGCACTGGGCAGCAGCCAAACATGTTCTTAGGCATTTACAGGGAACAGTCGATTATGGACTCTTATACACTAGGAGTAAGGTTATTAGATTGAGTGGATTTACTGATGTAGATTGGGCATGAAGTTTAGTGGATTGGAAAAGTACCTCTGGGTACTGTTTCAACATTGGATCAGGAATGACCTCTTGGTGCAATAGGAAACAGAAGTCCGTGGCTCTGAGCTCATCTAAGGCAGAATATATGGTGGTGAGCACAGCTTTGTGTGAGGCCATATGGCTCAAAAATTTGTGTGTGAACCTATTCCAAAGAAAAATGGAGGCGACGAAGATCATGTGCGATAATCAAAGTTGCATCAAGCTCTCTGAGAATCCAGTGTTTCATGATCGGTCAAAGCATATTGATATCCGGTGTCACTTTCTCAGAGACTGTGTCCAACGAGGAGCTGTACAGTTGAGCTACACTCCTACCGGAGAACAAGTGGTAGACATCCTCACCAAGGCCCCTAGAAGAACAAAGTCTGATTATTTTAGGGAAAAGATGGGGATGATAAAGAATCCATTTCAGTAAGCGGAAATGGGGGTGATGTTGCAGTGTGATAGTAGTTAGCAGTAGCACGATGCAAAGTGGCAGAGGAAGTTGCAGTGGTAGAAGAAAGGACTAACAACAACACAGATGCAGAGGGCGCTGCCATACAAATGCAGCAGTGGCAGTGGCAGGACCATGGGCAGTAGTATAGGATGCAACAATGCAGAGAATGTTGGGCAGGGAGGCCTAGCATCAGCACAGGGACCGATGTTGGATGATCAGGGTGATACTCTGTGAGGAGTATTACTAGAGCACAACCCTCGCTAGGAGGGAGTGTTGATTTGGGGTAGCATCAGATGTGCTCTAGCCATGAAAATTGGAGGAGAGGCTGAAGCACATGAGCTCTCCAAGACCCAGAAATGGTTTGGGCAGATTCTTACCGGTTTGGGAGGTATTAAGATAATTAATATTTTTAATGGAGTTCCTAATTCTAAACATAGGAAAAATAAAATATTAATGGGTATTAATATAAAATTTGGTTATAAGGGTCCAAAAGTCAGGGATAGAGTCAAATCTAATCTTAGCCATTGATTAGAGATTTAATCTTGGTCGTTGATGGGCCAATGAGAAAAGTATAAGAAGAGGCTTGTGGGTCAGTTGGAGGACACACTGAGGGAGACTAGTCAGTTTGATTTTTGGAGCGGGGTTAGTTGAGAAATTCGAACTAGTGGTCTTGAGAGCAGTAGGAGGTAGTAAGTACGAAACAGAGAGTCGGGAGCAGCACCAAAAGACCAGTGCAGAGGTTGGAGAGGCTGATGCAGAGTCTCTCAGGCAGACGCAGAGGCAACAATAGATTGCGTAGTCATTGGAGGGCTTGTGTGGGTGACTCAGAGAGGCACAATGCTGATGCAGAGAGGCAGGGGCTGACACAGAGTGTCTTGAGCTACGCAGAGGTCAGCCAGGCTGACGCCGAGACAGAGAGAAGTATTGGTGAATTTTTCTCTCTATTGGGTAAGCCAGTTTGGCACCTTGTTGTACTGAAGAATTGCTGAATAACAAAATCCTCCCTTGCTGCACCAGTTTTCCCACATTGGGTTTTTCGGGCATTGTTGTCCAAAATATCTGTGTCGATGTGTTGATTCTTGTTCCTGTGTTTGTTTCTGTATTATGGTGTGATATTTGCAACATAATTTATTTTAATGTTTGAAGGAATTTCATAAATAACTTATTGGAAAATAGGTAGGTAAAGTAAATCAATTGTTGCAGTGATAGAATTTTCACATGGTATCGGAGCAAGAAATCAGAGATAGGAAGGGAAAGTCAATTATGGGTCGAGACCATGATTGAGAGGCATCTACGTTAGGAGAGTAGCACAAATTTTTAGAAAATTGCACAAGAGAAAGTGATTTTGATTTCTCTATGTTGGCTTCTAGGCTGGAAGAAGAAGTGGCTTGTATGACTAGTTCTGCATCATCAGAGGTATGGTATATAGACAGTGGAGCCTCTTAGCATATGATAGGAATCTGAGAATGTTTCTCAGATTATGGGGAGGAGAAGATGAACTTTTAGATCACCACGAGGAACAAGGCAAAGTGTACTCCAGTAGGGAGGGGTACCATAGTTTTTCAAACTGAATCGGGAGAGCGGTTTCGTGCTACCAATTTGCTGCATGTACCAAGATTGGGGATGAACTTGCTTTCCGTGTCGCAACTTCAAGGCAAAGGCTATGACGTCTTCTTCATCAACACGAAAGTATACGTCAAACACTCGAGCTGGAAAAAGAAAGTGCAGATCGAGATCGGAATTTACAAGTTGTATAGACTACAACTAGAATCACCAATGGCACTAATAGGCAGTGATGGAGACAAAGATTTGAATGAACTAAGGTACAGAAGATTGGGACATTTGCACCATCGGGCTCTGAGAATTCTTAGGAGCATTGTAACAGGAGTTCTGAATCTTAGTACGGAATGAGATGATGTATGCAAAGGATGTGCTCTAGGAAATTATGCCAAAGAAACATTTCCCAGAAGTAAAAACAGGGCCAAGAGTGTACTAGGATTGATACACTTAGATATCTGTGGACCTATGTCCACTAAAGCTCTTAGTGGTGCCGAGTACTTCCTTACTTTCATTGATGACCACTCAAGGAAAATGTGGATTTATTTTCTGAAAACCAAGGTCGAGGTTTTTTGTTGATTCAAAGAGTTCAAGGCTCTGGTGGAGAATCTGACTGGGAAGAAAATATAAGTTTTGCACTTAGATAATGGTGGAGAGTATGTCGATAAAGACTTCATTGATTTTTGCGCTAAGGAGGGCATCAGATGAGAGTGGACGACTCCTTACAATGGCGGAAGCATGCAACACAACGGTCTATGTTTAGAACGGGTTTCCTCATCGAGCATTGGGCAAGATTATTCTAGAGAAAGTTTTCACAGGGAAAACGCCCGAAGTCAGTCATTTCAGGATATTTGGGAGTTTAGCATATTTCTGCGTACCCGAGGAAAAGAGGAAAAAGCTGGATCAAACTGCGGAAAAAGGGAATCTAGTGGGATATAGCGAGAACGCTAAGGCATACATAATCTATCTTCTTGGGAGCAGGTAGGTAGTGGTTCGACGAGATGTGAAGTTCATGGAGGACAAAGCTTTTAGAAAATCTCGTGAAATGCCTTCCAAAGAGCAGTCAAAAGAGGAGCTGTTGGTTAAACCTCTTCAACCAACTGAAGTAAAGATTTCTTCCTTGGGTTAGGAAGATTCACAGGATGAGGAGGAGCTAATAGAAGCATCTGCTGGCAGAGGAAGAACTAGTAGGGAACTTCGTTAGATTTTGCGGGATGTAGAGGACTTCATCGGTGTGCCAAGAAACAATAAGAGGGAGCGAAAACAACCAGATAGATATCAGGCATTAGTAGTTCAGTGTGCCAGTTTCCAAGAGGCAGCTCAACATCAGGTTTGGTTAGATGCGATGGTAGAGGAGTACAACTCCATAATGGTGAACGATGTCTGGGAGGTAGTGCCAAGTCCTCAAGACAGCTTAGTGGTAGGTTCGAGATGGATCTACAAGATCAAATATGTTGCAGACGACAGTGTAGAGAATTATACAGCCAGGTTTGTGGCTAAGGGGTATGCTCAGAAGGAAGGAATTGACTACGAAGAGACCTTCGCCCCGGTAGCTAGGTATACATCTATTAGAATTGTGATATCCCTTGCGGCACAGATGGGATGGGAGATTCATCAGATGGATGTCAAAACGACATTTCTAAACGCGGTGATAGAAGAAGAGGGCTTTGAGACACATGAGAAGAAGTCTCATGTATGCAGGTTGAAGAAAGCTTTGTATGGGCTGAAACAGGCACCTAGAGCTTGGTATGGTCGAATCGATGGCTACTTGCAGAAGATGGGATTTGTCAATAGTGACGCAGATCCAAATCTCTACTATTTGGTTGTAGAGAATGAGTTGCTAATCTTAGTATTGTATGTGGATGATTTCTTTCTGATAGGATCATCTAGGCTCATCAGGGACTGCAAGAAGAATCTAGCCACATAATTTGATATGAAGGAATTGGGACGAATGCATTATTTCCTAGGGTTGGATGTTTGGCCGCAAAAGGGAGAGATCATCCTTGGGCAAGGGAGATATGCTATAGAAATCCTAAAGAGATTCAGGATGGAGGAATGTAGACCCATGGCTACTCCAATGATCATCAATTGGAAGAAGATTAATGCATTAGAAGACAAGGATGTTGATCCCACCTTATACAGGCAGCTCGTAGGGTCCCTGATGTATTTGGTCAATACCAGGCCAGACATTTGCTACACTGTCAACACCTTCAGTCAGTTCATGGTGGAACCAAAGAGGGCGCACTAGGCAGCAACCAAACATGTTCTCAGGTATTCATAGGGAACAGTCGATTGTGGACTCTTGTACACCAGGAGTAAGGATATCAGATTGAGTGGATTTACTGATGCTGATTGGGCAGGAAGTTCAGTGGATTGGAAAAGTACCTTTGGGTACTGTTTCAACATTGGATCAGGAATGACCTCCTGGTGCAGTAGGAAACGAAAGTCCGTGGCTCTAAGCTCATCTGAGGCAGAATAAATGGCTGCGAGCACAACTTTGTTTGAGGCCATATGGCTCAGAAAACTGCTTGTGAACCTATTCCGAAGAAAAATGGAGGCGATTAGGATCATGTGCGATAATCAAAGTTGCATCAAGCTCTCTGAGAATCTAGTGTTTCATGATCGGTCAAAGCATATTCATATCCAATGCCACTTTGTCAAATATTGTGTCCAACGAGGAGTTGTACAGTTGAGCTACACTCCTACAGGTGGCAGACATCCTTAACAAGGCCCTTGGAAGAACAAAGTTTGATTATTTCAGAGAAAAGATGGGGATGATGAAGAATCCATTTCAGTAGCAGAAATGGGTGTGATATTGCAATGCAATAGCAGTCCGCAGGAGCACGGTGCAACGTGGCAGAGGGAGTTGCAGTGTAGATGCAGTGTTGGAAGAAAGGAATAGCAGCAACACGAATGTAGAGGGAGCTGCCGTACAAAGGCAGCAGTGGCAGGACCATGGGCAGTAGTACAGGTTGTAGCAGTGCAGAGGATGTTGGGCAGGGAGGCCTAGCATCAGCACAGGGACCAATGCTAAATGATTAGTGTGATACTCAGTGAGGAGTATTACTAGAGCACAATCCTCGCTAAGAGGGAGTGTTGGTTTGGTGTAGCATCAGATGTGCTCTAGCCATGAAAATTGGTGGAGAGACTAAAGCACATGAGATCTATAAGACCCGGAAATGGTTTGGACAGATTCTAACTGGTTTGGGAGATATTAAAATAATAAAAATTTTTAATGGAGCTCCTAAGTCTAAACTTAGGAAAAATAAAATATTATTGGGTATTAATATAAAACTGGGTTAGAAGGGTCCAAAAGTCATGGATCAAGCCAAATCTAATCTTAGTCATTGATTAGAGATTTAATCTTGGCTGTTGATGGACCAACGAGAAAAGTATAAGAAGAGGCTTGAGGGTTAGTTGGAGGACACATTGAGGGAGACTAGTCAGTTCGATTTTTGGAGCGGGGTTAGCTGAGAAAGTCAAAGTAGTGGTCTGGAGAGTAGTAGGAGGCAGCAAGTACGGAACAGAGAGTTGGGAACAGCAACAGAAGACCAGCGCAAAGGTTGGAGAGGCAGATGCAGAGGTAGCAATAGACTACGTAGTCACTGGAGCGTGGGTGACATAGAGAGGCCTAGTGCTGACGCAAAGAGGCAGGGGCTGACGCAGAGTGTCTTGGAGCTACGCAGAGGCTAGCCAGGTTGACACTGAGATTGCGAGAAGTGCTTGAGAATTTTTCTCTTTGTTGGATAACCCAGTTTGGCAGCCTGTTGTACTGAAGAATTGCTGAATAATAAAATGCTCCCTTGCTGCACCGATTTTCCCACATTGGGTTTTTCCGGGGACTGTTGTCCAAAATATTGTGTTGATGTGTTGATTCTTATGCATGTGTTTGTCTCTGTAATATGGTGTGATATCTGCAACAGAATTTATTTTAATGTTTATTGAAGGAATTTCATAAATAACATATTGGAAAATAAGTAGGTAAAGTAAATTAGTTGTTGCAGTGATAGAATTTTCACAAAAATATGGGGTAGCGAAAGATAGATGGCCAACATCGGACTTGACACCTGTGAACACTTCTTCGGTGGTCTTGTTTGTAAGATGCTTGATGAGGCATGCTTATTTGAATATATACGACAACATTCGTTGCTTCTCCTTAAAGGAACTTCGACAACTTTCTATGGATCATGGCACGAGCGACTTCTACAATAGACTTGTTCTTTCTTTCAGCTATTCCATTTTGTTCGGGAGTATAAGGCACAATCATCTCTTTCTTGATACCTTCCTTCTTGTAATAATCGATGAACTCATTCGAATTGTACTCTCCATCATTGTTAGACCTGAATATCTTGGTTTTCTTCCCTGTTTGATTTTCGTCCAAAGCTTTGAACTCCTTGAACATTTCGATGGCTTCATCCTTGTGCTATAAATAATATATCCACATATTTTTTGAGATATCATCAATGAAAGTGATGTAATAGAGATGGTCACCAATAGAATGTACGAGCATCAGACTGTGAAAATTCGGCTAACCCCGAATCCTATTGCAGCCACTGATGTTATTTCTTCTATTTGTTAATTTAATTAAACAAATTATTTGTTGTGTGCTACGACAAATATCGAAACAAATACACTACAACCTTCACAAAACAAATATTGCAGAAGAAATAAAAACGCTGGAAGAAATAGATGCACACACACAAAATACACCGTTATTTTTGGACTAAGTCCCTAGAGAAACCCATCTCGGGAAAACTGGTTTAGCAATTGAGGGTTTTAATATTATGTAGTAGTAAATCTAAGTACAAGACTATGGATGCTCAAATCTAGCAATCCATACAGAGAAATGACTGACAATAAATCTAGTGAGAAATATCTCACTTCCACTGGCGAATTGACACTGCCCTTGGCTCAAGTTGAGATGTTCTTTCTACCTCTATGCAGTCACTGCGTCAACCTACATATTATTGTGTCCCATAACTCGGCACTGCTTCCCTCTCGCTTTTTGATCAACTGCTGTATGGAATATGGATCCTCTTGGCCTCTGGAATCTCTCTCCGGCTTCTGGCACTGAATCATTACTTCTCCCCAACAAAATACAAAATCCCCTCTGAAGAACTGTGCTGCCTCTGTGTGGCTTGCGATGCCTCTCTGTGGAACTCATTGCTTGTCTGCAGTGCACTCACCGGAGATGGAAAAACTTCCTCTGGCCTTACTATCCCTACCCCTCTCTCACTGCTCCGAGCTCACTATCTATCTCTTCGGCAACTCAGCTGCTATTCAGGCAATCGATCTTCCAAGCCCCATCGAGTTTCTTCTTATAATCTGTCGTTGAGACATCAACGACCATGATTCAAACTTAATCGATGGCTAAGATTGACTAGAACTCAATCCATGTCTTTTTCTAGAAGATTCTCACCATGACTTAATTAATAGTAAATACCTTTTAATTAATCTTATTCCCTAAGTTTAGACTTAGGAAACATTAAAAACTAATTAATTATTTTAATTAAGTCGTCTCTAGGCGGAATTTCTAGAAAAGATTTCTGGGTTTCGGAAAATACATGTATTCTAGCCTCTCCACAAAATTTTGTGGCTAGAACACATCTGAAGCTACAAAAACTAAGACAGACCACATATATTGGAATGTGTAAGTTAGAGGATGTCATTTGTCTTGTTCTCACTAGAGGGGAATGGCCCCCTTGTCTTCTTTCCATTGGCACAGCCTGGACATACTCCATCATATTGGCTTGAACATCGGGAATGCCAGAGACCAATTTCTTCAATTTCGGAAGAGCATTATAATGTAGATGGGCCAATCTTTGGTGCCATAGCTCACTTAGATGAGTAGAATCATGGACCAATGCTAAAATAGGTCTTCCAGTCACTCTATAGAGTCCTTCAAATCTCGATCCCAATGTGAATGCATCTCTCATAGGTGATCCAACAAGCCAAGTAAGAACCTTTCCCTTGATGAAGGAAACCCTCATCCCTTTGTCTTCCAACGTAGATATTGATACCAAATTCTTTTTCAACTCTAGCACATACATCACATCATGGAGCAAAATAGATTCCTTGGAATCCAAATGAAATTTGACGAACCCAAAGCCTCTAATGGGATGAGTTGAGTTGTCTCCAAGAATAATTTTCAAATTTGACTCCCTCTCTACCAAATTAGAGAGAACTTCCTTATACCAGAGAAACAATAAGTGGCCCCACTATCAACCAACCAACTATCCCACTAATCTAGAGGAGAACAACTAGTGAGAGCAGAAAGAAGAATACATTCATAATGATTTCCAACACTAGTTTCATACCTGGAGTATCTTGACTTCTTTTGAGGACGATGATCTTCTTCATGATCACTTGGAGCATCTCTTCCTCTTCGATCATCAAACCTGTTGTTTTTGCTTCTAGTGTTGTAGCATGGACCATTGTTCTTCTCGGGGCAATCTTGATCATAATGACCTTTCTTGTGATAATTGTAACACTCAATGTGAAATGATGCTCTATCATTCCTTCTCTTCGACTTTCGAAGAGGAGGCTTTCTTGAATTTGATGGACCTCCTTTTCCTTTTTTCTTCTTGTTTTGGGTGACGAATGCAGTGGGCTCTCGCTCTTTATGCTTTTGAATCCTTCCTTTTGATATCATTATTGATTCTTCTTGAGTGAGCTTTACAACAATCTCATCAAATGATGGGAAGATATTGTTGTTGCTTATAGTAGTAATGAAGGTTTCCCAAATGGGAGGGAGACCACTAATAATTACAATCACCAATTCCCTGTCAAACATAGTTTCTCCAACTCTTTGCAATTGATCTCTAAGACGAGATATCCTCATAATGTAGGATTGCACAAAAACTCCTTTGTTCATCTTTATATCTTTGAGTTGATCTTTCAAGGAGAGGATTTCATTCAAATTGTTGATTTCATACATGTCGGTTATCTTATCATACATATCCTTATACTTTCCCAAATTTCCAACATATGCAAGGCAGCGTAGCATGATTCTTATAAGACCCGTGAGTACTTGTGGGTCTTGACAAGTTTTATAGTTTGACGGGTCACTTGCATAGAACCCGCAGTTTCTACCCGTACTCACCAAAACCCGCATAAAACTCGACTACCCTCATTGAACCTTTGAAAAACCGCATAGGACCCGCATAAGACCTGTGGAGACCCCCAAAATTTGATTTTTTTAAATTTATTTATTTATTTATTTCTAGAAATCATGGGGAGGGAAAGGGAAAATGGAGGGGAAATTTTGTGGAGTCTTATACGAGTCGTTCCTGAGTCTTATAAGGGTCACCAAGTCAATAGTCAGACGAGTCTTATACGAGTACGAGTTGTGCAACATTGATGTAGATAAATTATCTTGTAAACCATCAACTATAATTTGCTTTGCTTTTAACTCACCTTTCTTGTACTTTTTCTTGGCAACAACAGAAGCATTCTTCGGAGGCTCAAGTACTTTTCCTTGAATGTATTCCAAAACATCATTATTATCAGCTATGATTTCCAACTTGATCTTCCATGCAACAAAGTTAGATGAGTCACCCAACTTCTCATGTTCCTTGAAGAAAGAGAAAGACATCTTGACTTGATTAAATAGGCTCCTTCAACTTTCCAAAGATGATTGCTTTAATGCTTGTCTCCTTTTGGGCTTGTCCTTCACCTTAGCTATTATTAGGGTCCTATAATAATAGGATTCATAATTTTGAATTGACTATGATTAGTCTTGTAATATTGTACATACTTTTGCTTTTTGCAAAATGTTTTCCCATATTAAAAATAAAAAATGTAAAGAGGGTGAAGTCCTAAAAGAATAATCAAAGGACCAAAAGAAAGAAAAAGATCAAAAAGATATAAAATATGAACCCCAAAAAAGATAAGAATAGATCATGAAAGTGTGCAAATTCAAATACCACTCCTTTTTACTTTACTTTGCAAAATAATATTGTGTGCAGCTTGTCAAAAATGCCACAATCCATGATGGTCAAATAGTTTAATCTTGATTCATTCATGCTTTAAATTTCATGTTGATAGATAGAGAATAAATATCTAGCCAAACTGTTTAATCTTGACAGATCAGTAGTTAGGTAGAGAATAATAATGAGCTCATCAGTTTAATCTGAGCCATGGGAAGTTATAAGGTTAGAATTAGATAGCTTTCTTATCAAGAAATAAAGGGTCAACAAGTTCAAATGCACCAATGAATGAAAAGAAAATGCTAGGGTAAATAAAGGGTAGGCAAAAGAAGTTTCGGAAATATACAAGGTTGCCAGCTCAAATGCACCTTCATCATGCTTAATCCTATGTTTTATGTTTAGGAGGAATTATCAAAGGCAAAGGACATTCACTAAAGCTTATTCACTAATTTCCCCTCATTTCACTTAACCCTTTATTAATTTTCCCCTGCTTCATTATCCCTTCATTACCTTTCTTTCCCTAATCCTTTTCCCCTTCTTCATTTCGAAGCACCATTTCCTTTCATTTCCCCTTGTAAAATATCCCTTCCCCTTCATTTCACTTTCCCCCTTATTTCATCCCATTTCCCCTTCCCAAAACCTCTTTTCCCTAGTGTGAAAACCATTCCCATCGCAAATAATACTCTTCCCTTTATTAATTTCCCTTTTTCCTTAAAAGCCCATTAAAACCCTTTTATCCTAAGTTATTCCCTAACCTAAAGTCTCGCTTTATGTTTTTAACCCCCCACATTATAATTCCCCGACTCTCACTAAACCTTTGAATGTATTAAACCCGCAACATTATTTATCCCCGGGACCCGCCAACCACATTCCAACTTCGCCCTCACAACTCCGCCACGCGATAGCCCTTAGATCAAACACTCCCACATCTGACGGCGCATATCCATATCGTGCACTCCCATTGTCCGACAGTTAAAATCCCAAAAGCACGTGAGATTCACAATTTTCGCTGATCACTGTTTTCGCTACGTGGCAGCACCATGTTGTATCGCGTGCTCTTGAAAAATACCGCCCTCCACTCAAAAGCGGTGCGATATTGCATAAAACCACCTCCCTGCGTAAAATGAAATCACCCACTGTTCATTTTTTAATCCCACACCCAAGTTTAACCACTGTTGGTTAAAAACCAAAAAACCCCCCGTTTCACTCTTTTCACTCATTTTCGTTGCAAATACCTCTGTTAACCAATTCCAACGCCTGGGAACCCTGCTCAACCGTTTTCTGACCATTTGCAACCTGAAGACCTTGCTGACTCCCAATTGAAGCAGCACACAGACAATTGAAGCCTCAGAAACCTCTGTTGCTACCACAGAACCCTGTCTGCACACTTAATCGTCTTTTTTCCAGGTATTCTTGAAAGAACCAGAATGACCCTGTAATTAAGCTCTGCACAATTGTTTATATAAGGTTAATTAACTGAATTAATTAAAAAACCTTGCCAAATTGAAGAAACCCATTGTGCATCTGAAGAAACCCTTTCCTGCAGACTATATTCACCCTTCCCACTGTTCCAGAGCTTTTAAACCTACTCCTAAAGCCAGAGAAAGAGTAATTCAAATTGAAATAAACCAAATTATGGCTTCCCAGAGCATTCTAAATGAGAAACCCTTGCAAACCCCTCACCTGGACATTGACCACCTCCCATTGGCCAACAGAGATTTTCAAATTAAAGACACATCCACCTCTAGCCATCTATTAAAACTCCATTGCAGGAGTAAAGATAAATTCCTTAACCAGAATGATGACATTCACCTATGAGAATCAAATTTGCCCAAATTCTTGTTCTCACAAGTATACTTGTTCCCAGAAATCATCCATTTCTGCCAAGCTTGCTTTATCCCGAGTCAAAGAGCCATAGTCTCTCCTGATCAACAGATTTTATTCACCATTATTGCAGAGTCAATAAATCAAATGCTGCAGGGCTAGCCAAGCCCAAATGAAACCCCATTCTCCATTGAAAACCTACTTGAACTTTACATAAAGCTGAAGCTTCCTAAGAGAGCTCAAATCTTTCAGACTTTCATCCTAGAAGAGTCTCATACTCCTACAGACAATCCTCCATACTCTGCCACCATTTTCTCTGAGAGGGCAAGACAAATTGTAACCATGTTGTCTTGTATCCTTGGGTATACTACTGATGAATTTGTAGATGAACCTGTACTTGCTTTCCTCTCTATATTTTGCCCAGGCAAGCCTCCAGTTGCAATTTTCAATTTTGCCGAGTTCTTGGTAGATAGAATCCATGATCAATTGATCAGACTGCCAAATGAAAGAGTATTCAAATACTCTTCAGTATTGTTCCACATGTTCCTATATTTCCAGTCAGACAAGTTTCCAGTCAGCTGTTGAAATTTGGTACCGGAGGACAGGTGGTTCCCTAAGGCTTTGATCTTTGGCCTAGGGAAAAGTGTCCAAAAGAATTTAATTTTTCTCCTAAAGTAACTTTATAATTTTTATAAAGTTAAATCTAATTTGAAAGTGACTTTAAGTGATAAAGTTACTAAGTCTAATTTTAAAGTGACTTTATAAAGTCAATGAAAAATTAGAAAGGAAAAGTGACTTTGGAAATAAATGACTAAGTGGGTCTTTATTAAAGTGGGGTGAATTAAAAAATAGAAAGTGAGATTTAAATGAGCATTTAATCTCAGCCATTGATCTAAATCTATTTCAGCCATTGGATTTAGGGATCACCCAAAAGTCATTTAGGGTTGGGTTAAGGGAGGAAAAGGAGGAAAAAGATCATTCATTCTTTCATGAGCAGATTGGGAGAAGGAGAGCAAGAGAGCAAGGGAGATTTCTGGACAAGGAGGAGAAAGAGGCAGCAGTTTGGCACACACACCAAGGCAGCATTTCAGCAAATCTGAACAGCATAAAGAACAAGCAGAAAAAGGCAGATTTAGTGAGCAAAACAGTGAAAAAATTATTTTTCAGCACGAATATCGAGGAGGCGATTTTCTGCACTTTTCCCGAGGGCTGTCCGTACAAGTCCGTACGGCCGTCCGTACAGTCCGCACGGTCCGTACATCCGTACGTCCGTACAGTCCGTACATCCATATGGTCCGTACAGCTCTTCCAGCAGTTTTCAGATTGTCGTTTGGGCTGAAAACAGATAAGTTTTGCTTGCTGGAAAAATTTCTGTTTTGCTGATATTTTTGCTGAAAATATTTTCTCTGTAAAAGGCATTTTCCAGAAATAAAGAAGAGCTCTCAAACTGGTTTTCCCCAAGAGTTGTAGGGGGTTTTTCCAGGGTCAAGTTGACCAAAAATCACTGAGTTTAAATGTGTTTTTATGGCTGTTTTAATTGCTGATTTTTTATTTCTGCAATTTCCAGCACTCTGAAAAAATTTCCAGAATTTGTGTTTTCAGCAATATTTATTTTTTCAGTCTGTTAAATGTATGGCTATGGGAATGGGCATTTAACTATATGGGAGAAATAAGGTGAAACTGAAAACCGGGGTGGGAAACAGAAAATTTTTACATGGTATCAAAGCTTGAGCGCTGAAGGGCAGTTTGGGACAGCAAAAGGAAAAAAATACAGCTGCTGATTTTTTCACTCAGAAAATTCCAGCAAGCTGATTTTTCATAAACAGCAGTTTTATCTTTACCACAGCAGTGCTATTTTTCAGTTTTAGGACAGCAAGATGTCATTGGGATTGAGGGTGGAGGATAGGTTGGATGGGCATACAAATTACAGCGTTTGGAAGGAGAGAATGCAGAGTATCTTTGAGGAGGCAGAAGTCTGGGATATCATGGTGCATACAGCACAACACCCTGTTGTTGTGCCTACTGATGTTACTCAGTTGGCAGCTTATAATAGAAAGAACAACAAGGGTAAGAGGCTGATTCTAGACGGAATCAAAGACCATTGCATTCCTCATGTGAGAGGAAAGAGCAATGCCCATGAGATGTGGATAGCATTGTCCAATCTCTACCAGAGTACCAATGAGAACCGGAAGATGGTCCTGAAGGAGAAGCTGAAGAACATAAAGATGGGGAATGATAGTGCAGCTGGATATCTCACAAAGATTACCAATGTGAGAGATGAGTTGGCAGCGATTGGAGAGGCCATTCCATCCACTGAGTTGGTGCGTATTGCAGTGAATGGCCTCCCCCGTTCATGGTTGAACTTTGCTGATGGGGTTTGTGCACGTGAGACCCTTCCCACATGGGAGAGGTTTTGGGATGATTGTATACAGACAGAGATCAGGAAAGGACAGCTTGGGGCAGCCAAGCCAGTTGAGCAGGATGAGGACGTAGCACTGGTGGCAGGAGGCAAGAAAGGCAAAGGGAAGAAGCAGGCTTCCACAAGCGGTGGTGGAGGCAAAGGCAAAGGTAAAGGTAAACAGGGTAACTCACAAAAGGACTATTCCAAAGTGAAGTGTTGGAATTGTCAGAAGATGGGACACTATGCAGTTGTGTGTCCGGAGAAGAAGAAGAAGAAGGGGAAGACCCAGGATGTGGCAGCGTCAGCTGAGATTGAGGACTTTGCAGGTCGTTTTGACCGGGAGTTTGCGTTCACTACATGTGAGTCCTCTAGTGCAGGATCACCTGCCACACAGGTTCAGAGGGAGCATGCTTTTCCCTCGATTAGCGGAGCATCTACAGGTATCTGGTATGTGGACAGTGGGGCTTCACGTCACATGACAGGAGTCCGGGAGTACTTCTCAGAGCTTTCAGAGAGTGGCACTGATATTGAGGTAGTACTCGGTGATGACAGAGTTGTTAGAGCAGTCGGGGTGGGGACAGTGACATTTCAGAGGGAGTCCAAACCTCCCTTGAAGGTGTCAGAGGTTCTTTATGTGCCAGGGATGAGGAAGAACCTCATATCCGTCTCAGCGTTGGAGGACAGAGGATATGAGGTACTGTTCAGGGAAGGACAGGTGTTGATGTATCCCAGGGGCTCTCCAGCTGATTCAGCTAGAGTGATAGGTGTACGCCATGCAAAGGTGTACAAGTTTGCATTCCAGCCCCCTTTGGCATTGAGCTGTAGTACCGACAGCAGAGCTAGCAGTTCTGAGCTATGTGAGATTTGGCACCGCAGGATGGGGCACATGTCTCATGGAGCCTTGAGGACATTGCGGGAGATCACTACAGGTGTGCCAGATTTCAGTACTGATCACCATGATACTTGCAGAGGTTGTGCGATGGGCAAGTTTGCCAAATCCCCTTTTCCCAGCAGTGACAGCAGAGCGACGGGGATACTTGATTTGATTCATTCCGATGTGAGCGGTCGGATGTCTCATGTTTCCTTGAGTGGATATGAGTACTATGTCTTATTCATTGATGATCACTCCAGGAGGACCTGGATTTATTTCTTGAAGACCAAGAGTGAGGTCTTCAAGCGGTTTCAGGAATTTAGAGCTCTTGTGGAGACTCAGACAGGTCGAAAGATCAAGTCCCTGAGGTCGGACAATGGAGGAGAGTACACCCTTGGAGAGTTTGTTGACTATTGTGCAGAGGCAGGCATTAGGAGGGAGTTCACTGTTCCTTACAACCCCCAGCAGAACGGGGTTGCGGAGAGGAAGAACAGATCCATCATAGGGGCTGCCAAAGCCATGTTATATGATCAGGGGTTGCCATTGTTCTTGTGGGCAGAGGCCTGCAACACAGCTGTTTACTTGCAGAACAGGAGTCCGCATCGTGCCTTGGGGCACATGACTCCGGAGGAGGCTTTCTTTGGGAAGAAGCCTGATCTTGGTCATCTTCATATCCTTGGATGCATTACATACTCCTATATACCCAAGGAGGAGAGGACCAAACTAGAGCCCACCGCAGAGAAGGGTATCTTTGTGGGCTACAGTGAGACCTCAAAGGCCTTTCGGATTTACATTCCTGCACAGAGGAAAGTTGTTGTCAGACGGGATGTGAAGTTCGAGGAGGACAGGGCCTTTAGGAGGTCACGGGAGTTAGAGTATCTGGATCAGCCAGACCCTCAGCAGCAGTTGAGTCAGTCGCAGGGATCCAGTGGGCAGGGATCAGGAGGATCCGGAGGTACATCTATGAGGATGTCAGGTCCATCAGTGAGCAGTGGCTCGCCGAGCCAGAGGGGTGGTGCTCCGGGCAGCATACAGAGCAGTTCACAGAGCAGTTCACTAGGGAGTCCACTGATGGACAGTTCACACGGTACCTCAGCTTCTACAGGTTCAGGTGCAGGCAGGAGGACAGCAGACAGACAGTCAGGAGTTCAGGCTACTGATGGGGATGAGGAGGAGGAGTTTCATTCTCCTATGGGAGAAGCATGCTCAGGGAAGAGGAAGCCCAAGTGGCTTCAGGACACCTTGAGAGATGCCACATCTGTTGCTGAGCCGAAGAGGCCGGTCAGAGAGAGTAGACCACCTGAGAGATTTTGTAGCTATATGGCGATGGTTACCAGCATCCTTGACTCTGAGCCTTCTAGCTATGAGGAGGCAGCTAGCCAGCAGGTCTGGAGAGAGGCCATGCAGGAGGAGTATTCTTCTATCATGAAGAATGATGTTTGGGAGGTGGTGCCGAGGCCTGAGGGCAAATCCGTGGTTACTTCCAGATGGCTTTACAAGGTAAAGCATGCTGCAGATGGCAGCATTGAGAAATTCAAAGCAAGGTTTGTGGCTAGAGGGTTCTCCCAGGTAGAGGGAGTTGATTATGAGGAGACCTTCGCTCCCGTGGCTCGATATACTTCGATCCGCTCCATTATATCGATAGCAGCAGAGATGGGTTGGAAGATCCACCAGATGGATGTGAAAACCGCATTTCTCAATGGCTTCATACAGGAGGAGGTGTACATTGAGCAGCCACAGGGCTTTGAGGTGCATGGGAAGGAGTCCCATGTGTGCAGATTGAAGAAGGCCCTTTATGGCCTGAAGCAAGCTCCCAGAGCTTGGTACTCCAGGATAGATGCATACTTGCAGGGGATGGGTTTCACAAAGAGTGAGGCAGATCCGAACCTTTACTTTATTGTGATTGGTGAGGAGCCCCTCATTCTGGTGCTGTATGTGGATGACTTGATCATTACAGGTGCAGAGAGACTCATAGAGCACTGCAAGAGAGATCTTGCGGCGGAGTTTGAGATGAAGGACATCGGCTTGATGCATTACTTTTTGGGTTTGGAGGTGTGGCAGGAGGAGGGGCATTTCTTCCTGGGGCAGGGGAAGTATATTGTGGACATCCTTAGCAGATTCCACATGGAGGATTGTAGACCCATGTCGACACCGATGATCACCAACTGGAAGAAGCTTCATGCTTCGGAATCCGAGTTGGTGGATCCCACATTGTACAGGCAGCTGATTGGTTCCTTGATGTATTTGGTCAACACCAGACCAGATATCTGTTTTGCAGTCAACACGATGAGTCAGTTTATGTGTGAGCCTAGGAAGGTTCACTGGGTGGCTGCAAAACACATTTTGCGGTACTTGCAGGGGACAGTGGATTATGGTCTGGACTATAGGCAGGGAGATGGAGTGAGATTGGCAGGATACACTGATTCTGATTGGGCAGGTTGTGCTTCTGATAGGAAGAGCACTTCAGGGTGTTGTTTTGGGTTGGGTTCAGCAGTAGTGTCATGGTTCAGCCGAAGCAGCAGTCAGTAGCACTGAGTTCAGCGGAAGCAGAGTATATGGCAGCCAGTCTAGCTAGTTGTGAGGCCATCTGGCTTCGCAAGATGTTGTTTGGCTTATTTGGTCAGCCTTTGAGACCTTCAGTGATTTACTGTGATAATCAGAGTTGCATTAAACTCACGGAGAATCCAGTATTTCATGACAGGTCAAAGCATATCGGGATCAGATATCATTTCATCAGAGACTATGTTCAGAAGGGAGCTGTGAAGCTTGAGTATATTTCCACTGATGAGCAGGTTGCAGATATTCTTACCAAAGCCTTACCACGGGGCAAGCATGTCTACTTCAGAGACAAGATGGGTGTGGTGAGGAACACCTTCCTCGGTAAGAGGGAGTGTTGAAATTTGGTACCGGAGGACAGGTGGTTCCCTAAGGCTTTGATCTTTGGCCTAGGGAAAAGTGTCCAAAAGAATTTAATTTTTCTCCTAAAGTAACTTTATAATTTTTATAAAGTTAAATCTAATTTGAAAGTGACTTTAAGTGATAAAGTTACTAAGTCTAATTTTAAAGTGACTTTATAAAGTCAATGAAAAATTAGAAAGGAAAAGTGACTTTGGAAATAAATGACTAAGTGGGTCTTTATTAAAGTGGGGTGAATTAAAAAATAGAAAGTGAGATTTAAATGAGCATTTAATCTCAGCCATTGATCTAAATCTATTTCAGCCATTGGATTTAGGGATCACCCAAAAGTCATTTAGGGTTGGGTTAAGGGAGGAAAAGGAGGAAAAAGATCATTCATTCTTTCATGAGCAGATTGGGAGAAGGAGAGCAAGAGAGCAAGGGAGATTTCTGGACAAGGAGGAGAAAGAGGCAGCAGTTTGGCACACACACCAAGGCAGCATTTCAGCAAATCTGAACAGCATAAAGAACAAGCAGAAAAAGGCAGATTTAGTGAGCAAAACAGTGAAAAAATTATTTTTCAGCACGAATATCGAGGAGGCGATTTTCTGCACTTTTCCCGAGGGCTGTCCGTACAAGTCCGTACGGCCGTCCGTACAGTCCGTACATCCGTACGTCCGTACAGTCCGTACATCCGTATGGTACGTACAGCTCTTCCAGCAGTTTTCAGATTGTCGTTTGGGCTGAAAACAGATAAGTTTTGCTTGCTGGAAAAATTTCTGTTTTGCTGATATTTTTGCTGAAAATATTTTCTCTGTAAAAGGCATTTTCCAGAAATAAAGAAGAGCTCTCAAACTGGTTTTCCCCAAGAGTTGTAGGGGGTTTTTCCAGGGTCAAGTTGACCAAAAATCACTGAGTTTAAATGTGTTTTTATGGCTGTTTTAATTGCTGATTTTTTATTTCTGCAATTTCCAGCACTCTGAAAAAATTTCCAGAATTTGTGTTTTCAGCAATATTTATTTTTTCAGTCTGTTAAATGTATGGCTATGGGAATGGGCATTTAACTATATGGGAGAAATAAGGTGAAACTGAAAACCGGGGTGGGAAACAGAAAATTTTTACAATCCAAAAATTGGACACTAGAGGCCAACCAAGACCTGTCATCTTTTGGACACCATTAATCCAAAAATGTTCCACTATTTTTAGTTATAAGGAGTTCATTGATTCCTTTGTTCATCTAGTTGTAAATATGCTAACCAGTAGCAATCAATCCATGATTAGTGATGAGATAAAAAGAGTTTTGCAGTTGTCTAAAAACAATAGACTAGGAGACTGGTATCTATACCAGGACCACATTGAAATCAGATGGATGCCAGCTCACTCCCTACAAGCTGCCTAGATATCTCCCCATGAGAATATTTGCATTAGAATATTTTAGAGAGATCATAAACTCAGATGATGTCAATTTTCTGTCAGCTAGGAAGAAAACACTGTTTAAGATCAAAAACTCGCTGGGCCCTTTTATTTGTAATGATTGGGAAGCTGGACAAGAAGCAGAGAAAATTTTACAACAAATGAAATTCATTAGCAGTTTCATGTGGCAGTATGACCCTAATGGAGTCATAAACAAATTAAGGCTCAAATTCAAATTAAGCCCTTTTATGCGTGACTCCAGGCCAGACATTGAAAAATATGCCAACCAGTCAAAGTGGTTGGAAAATACCTTAATAGATGTGGAAAAGCAGATAGATACTAGTTCCTTTTTGCAAATTCCAACCCTACAGGAACAAATGGGTATTAGTCCCATTCTATAGACTCCAGCCATGCATGACAGAAATGTAAAAAGAACCAGGGAAGAAGGTTCTAGCTCTAAAATGGATACTACAGATGACAGGTTTGAAATCATGTACAGGAAGAAGCCCAAGCTTAATCCTATAAATGAACAAGAAGAGACCATTGAGACAGTTGAAATCATTGATACTGACATAGTGGTTAAAAAGAATACAACTCCAGCAGTTTCAGAGGAAAATTATCAACCTTCCACCTCAAATACTCAGATTATTGAAAAATAGCTTAGTATTGAAGTCTCTTCATCCAGCAAACCAGCGGATAAAGAGGAAGATATAAAAGAGAAGTACAAAGAAATCAAGTTGAGGAATGAGGCATTGAAGGCTAAAACATATGCCGAATACTTCAAACAGAATCCTAGCAATTAGAAGAGGTTGATGTCAGCTTTTGACATTAAAACTGGTAAAATGCAAATGACCTTTTTGCAGCCTACAGTCCAGCAGCCTAAAACATCAGCAGATTATAGGAAGACAGAGTTTGAAGTTTTGGCCAGGGATGTTCACCCTATTGATCAAATTGAATTTCATAAGTAGGCAGGTGAAATGATTTACTCGACAATGACTAACAAAGCAATAACTGTGCAGAAACTTCAAAGTTCTCTAGACAACATCACAACACAGTTTAAGCTAGAAAAGGCATCCTCACAGGCCAAGGATAATAGAATCAAGTCACTGGAGGACTTGGTGATTGAAATTGGATATAATCCAAATGACATCAAGGTAGTAGAAAAGCTCATAAAGAAGAAAAATGAAGACATTGCTGCTTTGAAGAAACAACTGAAGTTGCCTCCTTCTGAACATCCATAGACCAAGGAGGTCCTAGAGAGCCAAACCCAACAGGATGAAATGATGGATCTCATTCTTCAACTAAATGCTCAATTGAAAGAAATGGAGAATGAATTGGACAATTTAATACTGCTAAAACAGGCCAGCACAGAGACAGCTACTACCATTGCTATCCCTACAGTCACTTCAGTAGTTCCTTCCACTTTGGCAGTTTCATTGGCCGCCCCAACAATGCCAGTAGCTATAGCACTTCCAACTGCATCAACAACTAAATCAACAACAGGTTCAACAACAACAATAGCTCATCCAAGTGATGAAGCAAGTAAATTGGTCAAAGCCATGGAGGACATGTCCATTCACACCATTGAAATAAATAGACTTAAAGAACAGATAAAAAGTCTAGAGGATGAGAAGAAACTGGCTCAAATTATGCATAAAAATGAAGTACAGAAGTCAAACAGGTTCACTGAGAGGATAAATAACTTAGAAAAGGAATCAACATTGAAGGAACCACTTGCCCACGCAAAAGAGCAGCTATGGACCAATATCATTGACTTTATCAATGATATTTTGCCATCTATGCAAGTTATCTTTGAACAAAATGATTTAGTCAAAGAGGCTGGTGAAGCAATTCAAAGGGTTAGGGCCGAACTTGGAAATATGTAAGAAGAAGCCTCAAGAATAATACAATTCCTTAACTCAAAGAATAAATATGAATAGCAGGAGCTTGGCATAGCTGATAGAACTGACACTATACTAGAGGTGAAGAAGGCAATCACCAAGAGGAACTTGATGATGCTTTTTGAGAACAAATGCCAAACCATGGAGCTAGCTATAGGCAGGTTCATGGTCAAATTTGATGTTTTGAGGCAGAAAGGTCTGCCTAATCCATTGGTAATAAATGACAGGTTAATGCCACATGAAGACTATAACAAGAGAATCAGAGAAGTGGCAAAGGGGCAAGCCAATAGTTCCCCTATGAAAGGGATGCCTACAGGAAAGGTTTTTTACTTGACTTTTGAGAAAGTCTTTTACCTCTAGCATGAGGTAAAACATCTTTTTGTAAACAAGCCCACCTTTGCAAAATACACAAAAGCTGATGAAATCTATAGAAGAATCGTAAATATTAAATTACTAGATACAGAGACTTGGGAAAAATTAAATGATTTACTGTAAAAGTGCAAGGTAAACAGTTGATACAGAGCATTGAAAGAAAAGCAGCAGATCAACTAAGTCAATGAGTATCATATGAAAGAGTATCAATCAAAAGTCAAAGTAAAAGAACATTCAGCATGGAAGACAAACAACAAAAGAGAAAAAGCAGCGTAATATCAAAGAAGAACCAACAACAAAAGCAATAAAAGAGGGACAACTTGCATTACATATTTGTCTCTATCTTCTTGCATGAGGATATGTCTTTTTCCTTGAATAATTCCTAAATTAGTTTAGCATATTTTGTAATAGTTTTTTGTATAAATACTTCATAATTTGAAGTATAGAGGTGTGGATTGCTAAACATTTTTATAGTTGTATTGATCTGAAACTTAAGGGTTCATTGTACCATTTTTTAAGTCAGTAGACTGAACTGAGTAATAAAGGCATTGCATTACAGGATTCATGTATTGGGCCACTTCAGTGAAGTATTTTCTGTTTGTCAAACTGTTATCTTATTAAGTGTTTCACATACTTGCATGTTATCTAAATTGAATGAAATAACTGGAATATTATTACATAATTTGTTTAAGTGCACTCTGTCTTGAACAACTATTCATTTTAATGTTTTCTTCTGATATCCAGAGTAGGGAGTCCTTCATTGCTCCCTAGTTTCAGTTGACCTCTATCATTTCCCTCATTATCCGGTTTGACGAATCCTTAACTGCTCCTTGACCTCGATTGAAATTCACTTCAACATCCAGCCTAAAAGATCTGAATTTACTCAGCTACCTTGCCATGTGAACACTATCTTTAGAACTTGATTCAATCCTGTTTTCTTGACACTTGACCCCATAGCCCAATGGTAAAAGACATCACTCTATCCATCTAAGTCAGTGATTCCACCACCAAATCAAAAGCAAAACCCAATCAAGCTTAAATAACTAGCTTAAATCAATTAACTTAACAAAGTTAAATCATAAAGAGAGAGAGCTCTCTTTGAGCATTAGGAAGGCTAGATCTTGATCTCAAAAGTAGATTTTTGGTTACCTCTAATATTCCTTTTGACACACGATAACAACCCTAAGGCAATTTTAGAGTGATAACAACTATGATACCATTTTAAATTTCGCAGCTGTTTCAATTACTTCTAGCGCAATTCAATTCTTCAATTAGCAATCTTTTCAATACAATTAATATTTCCAATCGTCAACAGTAATTGAAGATAGAACAATAAATGCAATGACAAATGAGACAATCAACAAATCGACAAAAGACACTAGATTTGGTCAAAGACCAGGGTAAAACCCACTATGAGGAAAACCCTTTGAAATTCTTCTTCTTATTAGATTGTCATAAAATGTTCAACAGAGAGTACAATGAGCCCAATGCATAATCATCCAACAAAATTAACCCAACAACACTCAGAAATAACAGTTAGGAGAATAATTTCTAGTTGATGTATTTAAGGAAATTTTCACATTCTTTAGAGAAATTTGTTCTATTTGAGAACACTTATGACAATGATTATGAATACCTCCCTAGTTAAGAGGGAGTGTTGAATTTGTAACTATAGTCCGTCTTCGTAACGTACATTTGGTCACTTGATGTAATTGTATTTATCCTTGTAAAAACATATTTATAAATGCTTGAGCACTGTCACAGGTTTCGCTAAACTTCAATGTTGAAGTTCGAAATTCGGCGAATTCAAAAAAAATATAAGGTTAGACTTTTATTCGGATTTAGTTAGACTCTAATTCGATGCTTCCTCCAACTGTTCCCTGTGCATTTGATAATTATAGTGTACATCCATTTGCTCAATTGCAGATTGTTCAAAACAGTGTTGTTAAAATCACGATATTATCGTATAATCGTGATATTTTCAACAAAAAGATAAAATCACGCTTAGTACTCGGATTTTTTTTTTGCCCGATTTATTTTTTGAAAAAATCGCGATTTTTTGGGAAAAAATTTGAAGAGGAAGTGACCCAAGCTACCCCTGCCACAAGTAGAGGATGTGGTCTACCTCCTGTAGCTCTTTGTTCTTCAGCTTCTAGAGCACAACAAACTCCATAGTCAACTGCAACCTGCCAACTCCACCAACATCTACATCTAGAGGGGCAAAGGAAATCAATAGTATTAGACTTTAGTTATTTGGTTCATTTCATTGTATATGACATTATGACTCATGATATGAGTTACATTATTATATTTTTTGTTGATATTTTGAGGTTGAGTTGGGACTCAAGAGTCAGGACTTACTATTCAGGACATGATTCACTGTTATGTGTGATTTTAGCACTAGAAATGATATTAAACATCTTATATATTAGTTCTTTTATCATATTTATGTGTCAATGTAGTTATTTTATGTTGTAGATGGTTTAGATATTAACAAAATTGAAAAAAAATGAATATTTTTGTACCAAACGGATTTTTTTCCCGATTATTACTGATTTTTTCCCGATTATTATGATTTTTTCCGATTTTTTCCTCGCACCGATATTATCACGATAACAATTAGTGCAACATTGATTCAAAATTGGTCGCTGCTACTCCACAAGGCAACATTTACGCTGTAACCTGACGACAATTTCCACACGACCAAGTCCACATCGAATGTCAATGATGCAATTTCTAGCTCTGTGATTTCATGTTGCGATTGGCTCGAAGGTAACAAAAACAAATAGGGTGTCATGTCGTGATGGTCATGAGGAACAAATCGACAAACAATTTAAACATATAAACATATCTAATTTTATATTTTATCCTAAACTTTATATTACCTAAATGTAAAAATATAATTTTATAATTTTATATATAAATATATTAGCAACCATTTTTAAATATTTGAAAATGATCGATGAATATACAATTTTTGAATTTTAATTATTTATTAAAAAAATTAATAATAAAATCCTTATTATTAAACAAATAATTTTGTTATTAAATAAAATTTCAATAATTTATTAAAAATTAAATTAAAATGATTTTATTATTAGATAAAAATTAGTATATTTATTATTAATAATATATAATGGAATTATTAAAGGAGAATAAGTATACTTTTATATATAACTCTTCTTTAGGTTTAACTTTAAATATAATTTAATATTCCCCTCCCCCCCCCACCCCACAGATATATATATATATATATATATAAAAACTCTTCTTTAGGTTTAACTTTAAATATAATTTAATATTCCCCCCCCCCCCCCACCCCACAGATATATATATATATATATATATATATATATAAAACTCTTCTTTAGGTTTAACTTTAAATATAATTTAATATCCCCCCCCCCCCCCCCCCCCCCCACTCCACAGATATATATATATATATGGTCGAGCCTAATGTTGAACCTCATTCGAATCTTGTCAAAAAATCAAATTTGAATTGAACTAAATCGGTCCTTGATTCGAACTTGAACGCGAATCATGTGACGTTGCGCTTGAGTGGAAGGAAAAATTATTTTGAGTCATATTTATTAAAAATTAAATTAAAATAATTTTATTATTATATAAAAATTAATATATTTATTATTAATAATATATAATGGAATTATCAAAGGAGAATAAGTATACTTTTATATATAACTTTCTTGTGCGGATTGGGTGTGGTTGCCTCTCCTAGGCAGGCCACAATTTTTGGCATGAAAATCGAGGTGATTTGACCTCTGGTTTGACCGGTGTTGACTTCCCTAGTTTAGGGCTGTAGTTGACTTCAGAAATCTGCAAATTGACTGAACTTTTGGGGCTGTTCGAGGGCTGTTTATTTAGGCTGTTCGAGGACAAGTTGATCAGAAAAGTAATTTTGAGGTCAATTTGAACTAGTTTGATCAAGTTTGACTTTGCTGATCTAGGATTTGTTGCTGCTGATATAAAATTAGAGAATTCAGATTTTGTATTATTTCTCTCTGCTGAACTATTGAAGATAAAAGAATATTTGATCAAAGCATTTCCCCGCATTAGGGTTTGTCCCTGGCTAGCCGCCACATCTTGTGTCTCTTGTCTTGGCTCGTTTTCTGTTGATCATTTAATGTTCTAACTGCACTTTACTTTATGTATATGTGATTGCTAATCTGTGGCTAATAAGATGAAGAATAAGTAAACTGCTCTAAGCATAGAACATACCATAATTTAACATGGTATCAGAGCTGAGGTGAAGACAAAGCCCAAGCAAGAGCAAGAGCAATCACCGAAGAGAAGGTTGGCAAGGCTATCTTCAAGAAATCACGGGTTCTCAACAGACTTCCCTGCTGAAGACAAACTCCGTGAGAAATTTGACTATCAGGGATGGAAGATGTCTCTCAATCTAACATTAGAAGAGCAGGAAGTGTTGGATCATGTGAGAGGCGGGATTGTTGAGCCTCCGTCAAATGCATCCGCTGCTGCTAGGAACAAATGGACCAAGGGAGAAGTCAAAGCAAGGAAGATCATCCAGGACTCTATGAACAAGCTCTTGGTGGCCTATGTTTCTGAGCTGAACACCTCCAAGGAAATCTACGATACACGGGTGATTTTATTTAAAGTTAATGATGCAAATCAAGTCTTGTTTCTTAGAAATACGCTGAAGGAAATTAAGAAGGGAAAAGATGAGAGTATGCAAGCATATTTTTTAAGGATCACCGAGAACAAGAACGATCTCCTATCTATTGGGGAAGTAATTCCTGATAGGGAAATGACACTCACAACTCTTGGAGGACTACCATCTGAATGGTATATATTTAGGACTACTCTTTTCAACAATAACGTAATTCCTGGATTTGAGGAATTAAGGGCCAGATGCATTCAAGAAGAAATAAGGATGGAAGAGCAAGAAATGCCCATACTTAAAAGGTCATCCCTCTGCCTTTTCTTCTCATACTAAAAGACAAAACAATTCCGGGGCTAAATTCAAAGGAAAGGCTGGACCAAAGGGTGGAAGAAAAGGACGATCTTACAATTGCAATAAAACAAGTCACTATGCAAGGGAGTGCCCTGACAAAAGGGACTCACATCGGGACAATGATCAAAATCCCTCTCAAGGCAATAAAAGGAATGACAAGTCAAATGGCAGAGGTAAAAGAAGTGTCGGAAATCAAGGAAGAGGACAACCATTCAAGAAGGGAAGAAATTCCAGGTATGAATCTAACTCTGTTAACAATAAGTAGGATGAATATTATCTACCACAACTCTATCTACTACTGCTCCCCCGGACTCGCTGGGAAGTTGGCTTATTGATAGTGGTGCCTCAAGGCACTTCACTGGTTACAAAGAAGCTCTCTATAATCCGATAGAGAAGGAAACCAACCTGGAAATTGTTCTTGGAGATAATTCAAAATATCCTGTGAAAGGCGTAGGAAATGTCACTCTTCAATTGGATCAAGGTAATACCATCCACTTACAAGATGTATTATATGTGCCTGATCTCAAAAATAACCTGGTGTCCATTTCGACAATGGAAGACAAAGGCTGCAAAGTGGCCTTCAGCGATGGCAAGGTACGTGTATGGAAAAAGAGCTTTAAAGATGCTTTTACTCTTGGGATTTGAGTTGATTCATTATGTCAGGTCGGAGGAAGTCCGTTGGGTGTCATGTCTTGTGACACATCTCTTCAGTCCGAACTATGGCATCGGAGGTTTGCTCACCTTCATTATAAAGCTCTACCCGATGTAAGGAAAATGGTGACTGGGATGCCAGAGTTCAGATTAGAGCAAGGTGGTGTATGTCCAGGATGTGCCGAAGGAAAGCTAAAAAGGGGACCATTCCCCTCAAGCCAAAGCAAGACCTCCGATATATTGCAGTTGGTTGACTCAGACATATCCGGTATGATGCCTGTGAATTCCTTAGGAGGATATTTATATTACCTCACCTTTACAGATGATTATTCTCGCAAGACTTGGATATACTTCTTGAAAAAGAATGATGAAGTGTTCTCCTGGTTTCGGTACTTCAAAGCCTTGATCGAGAATCAAACCGAAAAGAAGATCAAGATCTTAAGGACTAATAATGGAACTGAACATGAATCTAATGAGTTTCATGACTTTTGCAAAGAGGCTGGCATTAAAAGGGAGACTACTACACCATATACTCCTGAGCAGAATGGTGTGGCGGAAAGGAAGAATCATACAATTGTGGAAGTTGTCCGTGCTATGCTCCATGATCAAAGACTTCTGAAGTTTCTATGGGCCGAAGTTGCAAATACCGTCGTATATGTACAAAATCGGTGCCCTCATCAAGCATTGGGTTCCAAGACTCCCGAAGAAATGTTCACCGGTAAGAAACCTGACGTATCTCATTTTAGAATTTTTGGAAGCCCTGTATATTTTCATGTGCCTAAAGTAAAAAATGAATAAATTGGGTGCATCTAGAAAGAAAGGAATTTTCGTGGGCTATAGCGAAAATACTAAGGGCTATAGAATCTATGTAGCTGATCAAAGGGAAGTCGAGATTAATCATGATGTCACTATTGATGAAGATATGGCTTTTAGCAAGGTAGACAATCTTCCTACTTTAAGGGGATCTAAAGACACTGACATTGGGGAACTGAAGGAAAAGGATGATGAGACGATGCTCGATGTGGAAGAACCTATGGATCCTATTGATCCTCCTCTGTAAGAGCCTTCCTCTTCTAGGAAGAGGCCTTCATGACTTAGGGGGGACACTTGATGATGTTGAAGGA
This sequence comes from Pinus tabuliformis, assembly GCA_031772625.1. Taxonomy (NCBI): domain Eukaryota; kingdom Viridiplantae; phylum Streptophyta; class Pinopsida; order Pinales; family Pinaceae; genus Pinus; species Pinus tabuliformis. Next base: position 1,537,761,190 of record CM062818.1, on the reverse strand, counting down.
CACATTGTACCCCGAGGAACCTTCCATGAAAGTAAGAAGCTAAACAAGTATTAGGGATACTTGACCGTCATGAGCACGATCATCCAAAATGAGCCTTCGTCATTCATAAATGTCGTCAAGCATCAAGTATGGAAGGATGCTATGACCGAGGAATATGAGTCCATTATGAAAAACGATGTTTGGGATGTGGTCCTCAGATCCCAGGACAAAGTAGTTGTCACTTCAAAATGGCTTTACAAGATAAAGCATGCAGTTGATGGAAGTGCGGAAAAGTATAAGTCTCGTTTTGTCGCTCGTGGCTTCTCCCAGAAGGAAGGTATAGACTATGACGAGATATTTGCACCTGTTGCCCGATATACCACCGTTTGCTTGATCATAGCCCTTGCTGCTTTGCAAGGATGGAACCTACATCAGATGGATGTCAAGACTGCGTTCTTACATGGTTCAATCAAAGAGGTCTATGTGGAGCAACCCGAATGATTTGAGATTTATGATCGAGAATCTTGTGTGTGCAGGTTGAAGAAGGCCCTCTATGGGCTAAAGTAAGCACCCCGAGCATGGTATGAGAGGATAGATAGCTACTTGATGAAGTTGGGATTCACTAGGAGTGAAGCCGACCCTAACCTTTACTTTAACGTTATAGATGACAAGCCTCTCATACTGGTGCTATATTTTGACAACCTCTTTCTAACAGGTGCAGATCCTCTCCTTCACGAATGTAAGAGGGAGTTGGCTTCTGAGTTTGAGATGAAAGTGTTATGAAATCAACTCACAAAAAGATAGAAAAGAGAGATCCACGCCTTAGAATTCAGCCTCTTCGAGGGGGCAACCTCCTTTACATTACATAAATGAACAATTCTTGGATGATACAAATGACAAAACCTCCTTTCTATATATAGGAGTCTAAGGAGTCACAATATAATCCAGCCGACCTAATAATAATAATATAAAGCCACAAAAATAACAATAGAGGGATTCTATGGGGCACAGAAATAACAATATGGGGGTAATAGGGGCACAACAATATAAATAGGGGTATAACTACAATAGTAATGGGGTAATCACTAGTATTATAGGGACCCAACATGCCCCTCTCCTTCAAAAAAGTGTTGTCCTCAACGCTTGAGTAGTTCTGGATACTTCTGCATAAAATTCTCATCCTCCCATGTGGAATCTTCAGCGGATAAGTTCTTCCACTTGATAAGATACTCTGAAATTGATCGATTTCGTAGCTGTCGAGTTCTTGTTTCTGTGACTGCTTCCGGTTCCAATATAATTTTTCCTTCCTCGTCAAGTTCTGGCAATATTGTTTGAATTGGGAGCTTGTCACCTATAACCTTCTTTAAACATGAAACATGGAAAACTGGGTGCAATCGAGAAGCTGCAGGAAGCTCCAATTTGTATGCCATAGTACCAATCTTTTCCAACACCTTGTACGGACCATAATACTTTGGTGATAATTTATTATCCTTCTTAGCTTGCTTTAGGGACATTTGCTTATATGGTTGTAGCCGTAGGAATACCCAATCACCTACATCAAAACTTCTTTCACTGCGATGTTGATCTGCCTGTTGTTTCATTCTATTTTGTGCCAACACGAGGTTATCCTTTAAGAGTTGGAGGACTTGTTGTTGATGTTCGATGTGATGTTCCACTGCCTGAACCTTAGAATTTTCTCTTAAATATGATGTGATGGATGGTGGTTGATACCCATAAAGTGCCATAAATGGGGTCATTTTTGTTGCTGTATGGAAGGAAGTGTTATACCACCATTCAGCCAGAGGCAACCATTTGACCCATTGTGTCTGTTTATCAGATACAAAGCAACGAAGATATCCTTCCAAACATTTGTTTACTATCTCAGTTTGCCCATCAGATTGAGGATGATAAGATGAGCTATGAGCTAACTGAGTACCAAGACAAGAAAATAATTCTGTCCAAAAATTTCCAGTGAAAATGGGATCTCTGTCACTTACAATAATCTTTGGGTTTCCATGTAGCTTTTGAACTGTTTCCATAAATGCAGTAGAAACTGTACTGGCTTTAAATGGATGTGATAATGCACAAAAGTGTGCATACTTGGTAAGTCTGTCAACTACCACCATGATGACACTCTTTCCCTCAGACTTGGGTAAACCTGTGATAAAATCCATTGAAACCTCCTCCCAACGTTGGCTTGGAATGGATAAAGGTTGTAATAGACCCGGTGTCTTAATTGTTTCAACTTTATTTTGCTGGCAAACCAAACATTCCGCCACAAACTTTTGAATATCTGATTTAAGGCCATCCCAAAAAAATTCCTTCTTAACCCTGTGGTAAGTTTTTAAAAATCCTGAGTGCCCTCCTAAGGGAGAAGTGTGCAATTCCATAAGAATCTTTTGTTTTAGCTGGGAATTCTTACAGAGGTATAAGCGATCTTTGTACCATAACGAATCATTTTGCCAGCTAAATGTATCAGAAGTACTGGAATCTTGTTGTAGCTTTCGAATAAGTGCCCACACTTCTTCGTCATTCTTCCATTCCTCCCTTGCTTCGTTTATCCAATCTGGTTGGATAATAGAAATGGCACACAACAATGCTTCCACATCCTCATCCTTTCTTGAGAGTGCATCTGCCACCACATTTTGCTTCCCTTTTTTGTAGATGATTTCAAAGTCATAACCCAACATCTTTGTGACCCACTTTTGTTGCTCTTCAGAGGATAATCTTTGTTCTAAAAAGTATTTAAGGCTATCATGATCCGTTTTTACCTTGAAGTGTCTTCCCATTAGGTAGGGTCGCCATTTCTTAAGTGCATGGAGTATTGCCAACATTTCCTTCTCATAAATAGCTTTGCTTAAAAACTTTCCCTTGATTGGACGACTTTCAAAAGCAATGGGTCTTTCATCTTGCATTAGAACAGCACCAATTCCATTTCCTGAAGCATCACATTCCACAATAAAGGTTTTTGTGAAGTCCGGTGTAGCTAAGACCGGTGCTTGGCACATTGCCTCTTTAAGATGTTCAAAGGCCTTTGTTGCTTCCGAAGTCCATGAAAATGAATCTTTCTTCAATAATGTTGTTAGAGGTGCTGCTATTCTCCCATAATTCTTAACAAACTTGCGATAATACCCTGTCAACCCAAGAAATCCTCGCAGATGCTTTATGGATGTGGGGATTTTCCATTCCTTAATGGCTTTAATTTTGCTAGGGTCTACCTTAACTCCTTCATGAGATACAATATGACCCAAATATTCCACCTCCTGGACTCCAAAGAAACATTTGGATCTTTTTGCATATAATTGTTTCTCCTCCAATAGTTGTAGCACCCTGTCAACATGTTCAACATGATCCTTCCAAGACTTGCTGTAGATTAGTATATCATCAAAAAATACTAACACAAATTTTCTAAGGAATGGTTTGAAAATTGAATTCATCAAACCTTGAAATGTTGAAGGTGCATTGGTAAGGCCAAAAGGCATGACCAAAAATTCATAATGACCCTCATGAGTTCTAAATGCTGTTTTCGGAATGTCTTCAATCTTCATTCTGATTTGATGATATCCCGAACGAAGATCCAACTTGGTGAAGTAAATTGATCCATGCAATTCATCCAGTAATTCATCAATAACAGGAATGGGGAACTTATCTTTAATAGTGAGCTTGTTGAGCTCCCTATAATCTGGACACATGCGCCATGATCCATCCTTCTTGTGCACCAATACTACTGGAGCTGAGAAAGAACTTTGACTCGGTTGAATTATACCAGCCTCTAGCATTTCTGCAACCATACGTTCAATTTCACTTTTTTGGACATAGGGATATCTGTACGGCCTGATGTTTGGAGGAACACTTCCTGGAATCAGATGAATAGCATGATCATGATCACGCATAGGTGGGAGACCTTTGGGAGTCTCAAATACCTTGGAATGATTGTCCAGGACTTTTTGGAGATCTGGAGAAATAGATGATTCCAATGTGGAAACATCTAGCGAACATAATTGTGCAATTACACCTCTTTGCTCCTTTTTTAGAAGCTTTGTCATACCATTAGAGCTGATTATCTTTCCTGGTTTCCCTGCAATACCCCTTAATTCAACTTCCTTTCCTTCCACAGAAAATTTCATGAAAAGTTCTTGAAAATTAAAAGCTATTGTACCCAAGGATTGTAGCCATTGGACTCCTAGTACAACATCAGCACCTCCCATTGGAATGGAAAGCATTGGGCTAGTCAATACATATTCTCCCATGGATAGCTTGATATTATGGCACTTTCCAGAACAATTTATTGTTCCTCCATTTGCAATCATCACTTGACACTCTGGTGCTGGATATAGGAAGCAATTCAATTCTTTTGCTACCCTACAATGAATAAAATTGTGGGTGCTTCCTGAATCAATCAACACTATTACCTTTTTCTTCTTGATTTGTCCTTCTATCTTGATGGTTTGAGGAGTGGTAATTCCCGCCAATGCATTACAAGATATGGTCGGATTTATTTGTTCTTCATCTAGGCTTTGTTCCTGGAATATATCCTCTTCTTTTGACCTTTCTTGCTCCTTTTCTTCTTCCTCTTCACAATCTATGTAGAATAATTTCTTCTCAGCACACTTATGACCTTTTGTGTATTTGCTATCACAATTGTAACAAAGCCCTTTTGCTCTTTTTTCTTCCAATTGTTGTGGTGTCAACCTTGTAGGTTGTGGAAGACTATGGGCAACAACACTTCCGTCTTTATAGTTGTGAATGGTATGCTTCCTAGTTGCCATAATTTTGCTTTCCATTTTTCTTGCTAACCTGAATGCCTTCTCTAATGAATCAGGTTCCCAAAGGCGCACATCATGTTGGATATTATCCTTTAAAGACCCTATGAACACATCAATCCTATGCTCCTCTGGAATATCTTTTACCCTTATGTTCAATTTTTGGAACTCCTCAATGTGCTCCATTATTGAACCCTTTTGTTTGAGACTTATCAATTGGCTAAAAAAAGTGTTGCTTTTTGTATCCTCATAATGTGCTATCAATTCTTCCGTAAAAATTGCCCAAGTGATAAATTGTTTACGAGAACAAAGCCATTGATACCATACAAACTGATTTGGTTCCAAATATAAAGTTGCCATACGTACCTTTTGTGTGTTTTGCACATTATTGAGATCGAAGAATTGCTCCATCTGTAATATCCATGTGGCGGGATCCTTGCCATCAAACTTCCTCATATCGATTTTTGGAACATGGTGAGTCTTTGATCCAACATTAGAGTCTATGGAATCATGATTAACATTTCTTTTGTTCTCATCATGAGTTTCCTTTACTACCTTTTCACCATTAGTGACCCTTTCTTGTAGCAACTTCTTCAATTCTTCCATGTTTGTATTCAAATCTATCTTCAAATTTGCCATCGAATCCTCCATCTTAGCTTCCATGCCCTTTATCTTAGATTCCACGCCATTTATCTTAGATTCCACGCCATTTATCTTAGCTTCTGTTAGCTTTTGTGAGCGTGACATTTGTTGCACTTGTTCTTGTAATTTTGATATATCATGTAGCATTTCTTCCTCTTCTTCATGAGTCATGCTAGAGCTTTCAGGTTCCTTACTAGGTGTTTGCATTTTCTTTCCTCGGGGCATCAGTTACCGATAATAATGCTTTACTATGCCCTTTGAATTCCGTTAAACCAAGCTTACACAAAAATTAAAAAAAAAACTACACACCTTTTTTCACTTTATAGAAGCTTGATATTGAATCTGATGTATCTCTGTAATTTCGGATCATCCAATTCTGAAATTGCTACCTGTAGTAGCCTTCTGCGTCCTCTTTCCAATGCCACAAGTCTGAGCCAAATTGGATTCTCCAAGGAAGAGTTATGTGAAATCTCCCACAGTGACTTGCTTTTAGACTAGTTCAGTAGAGCGAACTTGTACGACGTGCCACGAGTCACTGTTTCAACCTTTGAATCTGAAACACACATACAAGAAACTACAGTCCGTCCTCTTTCTGTACCTTCTTACGAAATTTCAATCCGATCCTCAGAGAGAAAGTTATGACGATTTTCCCCAGGTCACCTGTTTTGAATGTAATTCAGGAGTCTGCAAAAAGACCAACTTCCTCAGATCATATCTCCGCAAATATCGCGCGAAAAGCTCTGAAATTCGGACCCAAGGTTCAGCGAGATTTCTTCTCAAATGGGTTTTTTTTGCGACTTCTGAAACGTCACAGAAAAAAAGTTATAGCGAAAATGCCACGATGACCTGTTTGGAGCAGCGAAACCCTAGAATCCAAAGCTCTGATACCAAATGTTATGAAACCAGCTCACAAAAAGATAGAAAAGAGAGATCCACGCCTTAGAATTCAGCCTCTTCGAGGGGGCAACCTCCTTTACATTACATAAATGAACAATTCTTGGATGATACAAATGACAAAACCTCCTTTCTATATATAGGAGTCTAAGGAGTCACAATATAATCCAGCCGACCTAACAATAATAATATAAAGCCACAAAAATAACAATAGAGGGATTCTATGGGGCACAAAAATAACAATATGGGGGTAATAGGGGCACAACAATATAAATAGGGGTATAACTACAATAGTAATGGGGTAATCACTAGTATTATAGGGACCCAACAGAAAGACCTAGGACTTATGCACTATTTCCTAGGACTGGAAGTCTGGCAGAAACCAGGGGAGATTTTCATATCTCAAGGAAAATATGTGGTGAAGATATTGGAGAGATTTGGCATGGTGGATTGCAAGCCCGTAACTACCCCGATGGAGCTTGACTTCAAGAAGTTAAGCGGTAGTGCTGCTTGACCTGTTTTACGAAATGCTACCGAGTATCGTCAACTCGTCGGAGCATTAATGCTCTTGGTGAACTCCCGTCCGGATATATGTTTTGCAGTCAACGCATTGAGTCAACATATGGTTGAGTCTCACCACTCACATTTGATTGGTGCCAAGAATCTGTTGAGATATCTTTGTGGCACAATCACTCATGGGTTAAGATACACTGCTGGAGATGTGAGACTACTTGGGTATACTGATGGTGATTGGGCAGGCAGTGTGGTGGACCGGAAGAGCACTTTCTAGTGCTGTTTCTCTTTGGAATTTGCCTCGATATCCTGGATGAGAAGGAAGCAGAAGTCGGTGGCTTTGAGCACCGTCGAGGCAGAGTACATTACTGCTAGCATGGTCTCCTGTGAGGCAGTTTGGTTGTGAAAGCTCTTCAGTGAGCTGTTTGGATTTACATTGGATACCACTGTGATTTTGTGTGACAACTAGAGCAAGATCTGTTTATCAGAGAATCCCGTATTTCATGATCGCTACAAGCATATCGATATTAGGTACCACTATATACGAGATATGGTGTAGCGAGGAGCAATAAGGCTCCAACATATCGGTACAGATGAACAGGTCGCCGACATTTTGACAAAGGACCTAGGAAAGGTCAAATTCCCAACTTTCCAAGAACGACTTGGTGTTGTTCAGAGACCCTCTTATGAGGGTTGAGTATGATGTATTGAGAACTGGGAGCTCCAAGGAGGTGTGGGGTACTTCTTGGAGTGACATGTGACCACAGGGCGACTCACCATCCCCTAGTGGTGCACTATGTACAGGGTAAAGGTTCAACCTTCCCCTGTGACATCCCGTGGTGACTGTGGAACAAGATGATTAGTTTTCCTATGGGCTAGGATGATTCGTTCTCTATGGCGACTGTGGAACAGGATGATTAGTTCTCCTGTGGGCCAAGATGATTCATTCTCTGTGGTGACTGTGGAACAGGATGATTAGTTCTCCATGGAATCCACTGGACAAGATGGTTCGTTCTCCTATGGACAAGATGATTAGTTCTCTTGTCGAGGCATCCTACCCATGCAGTCTGGGACTTATGGGAAGTACCTCTCATCTAATCAATGAGCAGGGAAATGAGGATAGGGACCATAGTAGTACTATCGATGGACGCATCGCTCTATCTACCGTACTCCCTATGCTAGGATGACCTCCATTGATCTGGGATCAATGATACTAACTTAGGATCAGTGAGAGTGGTTCACACTCTGAAACTGACTTCGGGTCAGTGGAGGATGGTATGATACATCCTCGATCATTTCTTCTTCTTCATAGTTCGAGCAAAGCAGAGCAGAGCAAAGCAGAGCATAGTGGGGTCAAGCTGTACAGGACAATGCATTTGATGGATGGATTGCAGCGATGGTCTGACAGATTGCAGATGAAGTTCTCCCAAGTTGAGAGGGAGTGTTAAAAGTGGCAACTAGGGCCAAACTCCATGTGGATCACCTTATTTATGGCTTCTGATATTTTTGCTAGATTCCTCTCATCGAGAGATGTAGGATCAATCTAAAGATCATTCAATTCCGATAAGGGGATATGAATTTATTTTGATTATGGACAAATTGTCAAGGTCGGCTAGCAAACTTATGTAGGCTCAGAAGCCCAACAGTCACATCTATTCATCCTCATCATTTGCATATAAATACGAGTGTTCTCCTCATTTGGATAATTCATTTCACTCATCTTCTCTCTCTCTCCTACGCATAAAAGGAGCCTCTCTCTCTCTCTCACATGTGTGGCTGAAAGGAAGACATCCTAGGGCAAGGAAGACGCAGAAAGAAGAAAATTTTTGGTAATAATCACATCAAGGAATATTTGTGGGAGAGAGAGACAATGTTGAGGGAATTCTTCCTCAGAGAACTTGCAACCAAGAAGTTTGATTTCTGAAGTGCTGAGCAGCAATTGAGAGGAGCTGATCTACTAACTCCAGTAGGGAGTGTGTGGGCTAGCCTAGTGCTATGCAGAAGAGAGAGGAGGTAGTTTGACAGTTCGATTGGCAGAGATGGCAGAGAATGGGTTGCGAGATCAGGATCGGTTGGAGGGAGCATCCAATTATGTGGTCTGAAAGGCAAGGATCTCATGCCTTCTGGATGAGCACGATCTCAAAACATACGCCAACAGTGCGGTAGCTGTACCCGCAGATACAGATCTGCTCAAGAAATACAAGGCCGAGATGGCAAAGGCCAAGAAGATGATCCTTGACAGAGTAAGGGATCATGTAGTGTGTCACATTGCCGGCAAGGATACTACTCGATAGATGTGGGAAGCTTTGGCCACATTATACGAAGGATCTTCCGAGCAGTGGAAGATGTACTTGGAGCAGAAGATGATATCCATGCAGATGCAGAAGGAGGAATGCATTGATCTGTTCCTTACAAAGCTTCAAGAGTTCCAAGACTTGTTGGCAGATGCGGGGTCAACACCTTAGTCTACTGAGATGCTGAGGCTGGCCCTGGACTTAGTCTCAAAAGAATGGCAAGTGTTTGTCTAGAGTATCTTGGGTAGAGAGAGATTGCTAGATTGGGAAGGGATGTGAGCCGCTCTTCAGCAGAAAGAGATGAGGAGAGACTTAGTTAAGTGCAAACTTGATAGTAGCAGCGATAGCAGCGGGATGAAGCCAAAGGAGGAGGATGAGAATGCAACCCTCGCATCTAAGGGATAGCAGGAGCAGCGGAAGAAGAAGAAAGATGTTTCGAAGATCAAGTGCTTCCAGTGTGGTGAACTTGGTCAGTACGCTAGACAGTGTCCTCTCAAGAAGAAGGACAAGGATGAGAAGCATGATTCAAAGGCTGCATCTGCACAGATCGAGGAGGAGTTTGCCATGATTGCCCAGAGGTGGGGTGATATAGAACTGTAATTCGAAAGAACTGTAGATGCGCATGATCCTTAAGGAGTCCACCTCTTGGATCAATACCTTGCTACGGGAGCCCACATCAGAAGTAGCAAGATGAACCAGTGTCAGTCAATGAAGAGGAGTGTCAGAGTGACAGTTGCAGTGGGTAAGAGCAACAAAGACTAAGCAGCTCAGAGCTCGAGTTGGCAGTAGTGCAGTGGGCATAGAGCAGAGTCAACAACAACATAGAGGCTTCAGAGGGTCAACCCAGAAACTAGCAGTAGTCAGAACTCCAGCAACAAGATGCATCACATACTGAAAACTTGTTCAGTAATTTTGGATGCTTTTCCGTTGCTGATGCAGTAGCAACAGTGGTTGGAGAAGGTTGCAGTTTTGGCAGTGGCAGGGCCAACAACAACATGGATGCAAAATTTGAGAGGGAATTGCAGTACAGATGCAGTGTTGACAGTGGTTGGGTCAGCAGCAGTATAGATGTAGCATTTGCGCAGTATTTGGTGGGCAACAATGTCAGACATCAATAGCGCAGAGGGAGATGTTACAGAGAAGGGTGATGCTTCACTAGAGCACATTCCTCGCTAAGAGGGAGTGTTGATTTCTGGTAGCATTGGATGTGCTCTAAGCCTCAAAATTTGCAGGGAGGCTTGGACACATGTATTCCACAATACCCATAAATCGTTTTGGGAAATTCCAAGGTGCCTAAGTCTAAACTTAGGAAATTAAAATAATTAAAGGGTATTAATCAAACTGTGGGTGAAACTTCTAGAAGAAGATGGGGATCAAGCCAAAATGATCTGAGCCATTGATTATAATCTAATCTGGGTCATTGGTTCTCAAAAAAAGGATTATAAAAGGAGTCTCGTGTGAAAATTCCTAAACCAGAATCCCTATTGCAGTAACTGATGATATTTCTCCTACTTGTTAGATTTGCATGAACAAGTTATTTGCAGTTTCCTATGACAAATATTGAAATACATACACTGCAACCTTCACTTAATTAATTTATATGCGGAAACAAGAGACTGAGCAAGAAAGAAAATACAACACCATAACACCGTTATTTTTGGACAAATGTCCCCAGAAAAACCCAATGTGGGAAACTAGTGCAGTGGATCAAGGGTTTTATTATTATGGAGTAGTAAAATCTGAATACAGCTGTTGAAGCCTTCTCGTCAATCTAGTGACAGAGGATAAACTTGACAGAGAGATTTGTGAGATTACCTCACACTATTATTGGAAATCCTGACTGATCCAGCCTCTAGAAAGATTGCCCCTGGGTTTTATGGCTGCCTTTGTGCAGTATTTTGCGTCATCCCATCGTCAAGCTCTCTAGGGACAATGTAAATCCTCTGGCTGGTCAATTTGCTGCCCAGGTGATTCGATTTCTGCCTCCCTCTCTCACACCCTGGCTCACGGCTTTTGAAACTCGAATTCCCTCTAGAAATTTCAAACTACCTCTTGGCTTCAGTGCTGCCTTTGCTTGTGTGAAAATTCCTAAACTGATTATAAAAGGAGGCTTGTGTGAAAATTCCTAAACTGATTATAAAAGGAGGCTTGTGTGAAAATTCCTAAACCGGAATCCCTACTGCAGTAACTGATGATATTTCTCCTACTTGTTAGATTTACATGAACAAGTTATTTGCAGTTTCCTATGACAAATATTAAAATACATACACTGCAACCTTCACTTAATTAATTATATGCGGAAACAAGAGACTGAGTAGGAAAGAAAATACAACACCATAACACCGTTATTTTTGGACAAATGTCCTCGGAAAAACCCAATGTGGGAAAACCAGTGCAACGGATCTTAGGGTTTTATTATTATGCAGTAGTAAAATCTAAATACATCTCTTGAAGCCTTCCCGTCAGTCCAGTGACAGAGGATAAACTTGACAAAGAGATTTGTGAGATTACCTCACACTATTACTGGAAATCCCGACTGATCTAGCCCCTAGAAAGATTGCCCTCGGGTTTTATGGCTGCCTCTGTGCAGTGTCTGTGTGAGGCCAATGTCAAGCTCTTTGGGGACAATGTAAATCCTCTGGCTGGTCGATTTGCTGCCTAGGTGTTTCGATTTCTACCTCCTTGTCTCACACCCTGGCTCCTGGCTTCTGAAACTCTAATTCCCTTTGGAAATTTCAGACTACCTCTTGGCTTCAGTGCTATCTTTGCATGGCTCTGTGTCAACCCCTCTAGATTGGCACTGCCACCGTTGGATCTCCCTCTGCCTTCTCTGCTAAGTATCCTATGATTGGGAAAGATTTCCCTTTAGATACTATCCCTGCCACTGACTGCAAAAGCTCATTTCGAATCTCTCTTCGACAGCTGCTTTGCTTCAGAAATTCGATCTTCTAAACTCTTCTTGGTGTGTTCTCCAAGTGTCCATCAAGCCCTCTATTATAATCCTCTTGTTGATCAATCAACAACCCAAATTAGATTGTAATAAATGGCTAGGATCATATTGACTTGATCTTCGCCTTCTTCTAGAAGTTACACCCACAGTTTAGGTTAATACCCATTAATTATTTTAATTTCCTATGTTTAGACTTAGGGACGCATTAAAAATAATTAATTATTTTAATAAAGTCGTCTCTGGATGGAATTTTCCAAAACGATTTTTGGGTATTGGAGAATGCATGTGTCTAAGCCTCTCTGCAAAATTTGAGACTTAGAGCACATCCGATGCTACCATAAATCAACAACTTGATGGGCATTTGGAAAACACATAGAGTGGGAGATCAGAGATCGAATTTCTGAAGAGAGCAACGCAGTAGTTGTTGGAGAGAAGTTCGAAGTGATTTCTTGCAGTGAGGGGCAGGGATAGTTCCAGTTGGAGATTTCTCCGGATCCGGGAATACTCAGCAAAGGAGGCAGGGAGAGATCCGAGAGAGGCAGCGCAGAGGCTACACTGGGCAGCGTAGGCTGACGCAGAGCCAACGCAGAATGTTGAGGAGATCCGTATTTTTGCTGGAGAGGTCGATTTCTGAAGTCGAAAGTCGGGGTGTGAGACCGAGAGGACAAAATCGAAGTCTCAGAGGCAAATTGATCAGCAGAAGGGGTGACGTTGTCCCTAGAAGCTGTGACGCTGGGCCTATGCAGTGATTGCATAGAGGCAGCAAGGGACAAGCCATTCTGTTTCTAGATCAGTCGGGATCGCCAGTGATAGTGTGAGGCATTTCTCACTAATCTTCTATCAATCATATTCTCTGTACTGGATAGCCAACAAGGCATGCAAAGATTGTATTCAAAAAACTACTGCTTAATAATACAAACCCTCAGTTGTTGCAGTGGTTTTCTCGCATTGGGTTTTTCTGGGGACATTTGCCCAAAAGAAACTGTGTAGATGTGTGTGATGTTTATTTATTTCCTGTGTTGTATTTAGTTTCCATAGTTTTTATTTGTGTAGGTTGCACTGTACTTAATTCGATATTTACTGTAGAAAACAAAAAGTAAATTCGTTAATCGAATTTAACAATTAGAAGAATTAACATCAGTTGCTGCAGTAGGAATTGGGTAATCGATTGTTCACAAATATTTGTGGCTAGAGGGTTCTCTCAACTTGAAGGCATCGACTAGGAAGAAACATTTGCTCCAACAACAAGATATACAACGATTTGATCGTTAGTCTCTCTTGTACCATCGATGGGATGGAACATCCACCAAATGGATGTCAAGGGTGCATTTTTGAATGGCACTATAGATGAAGAAGTCTACATAGAACAACCCTTGGGATTTGAAGTCAAATATAGGAAGGCATATGTTTGAAGATTAAAGAAAATGTTATATGGCCTCAAGCAAGTAGCGAGGGCATGGTATGCTAGAATGGATGCATACCTACAGAGAATAGTCTTCACAAAAAGTTCTGCTGACTCAAACCTTTATATTAAGGTTGTAAACAATAAACCTGTAATTATTCTTCTATATGTAGATGATCTTCTCTTGACAGGTGTAGAAGGTCGAATTAAAGAATGTAAGAAGCATCCGGCAACAGAATTTGACATGAGGGATCTTGGGCTGATGCATTACTATTTGGGACTAGAAGTCTGTCAAGGACTGAATGAAATCTATTTGGGTCAAGGAAAGTATGTCATTGAGATTCTAAAGAAGTTCGACATGATGGGCTGTAAACCTATAACCACTCTGATGATCACAAACTTGAAGAGGCTGAGGAGTTCCGAATCAAGCCTTATGGATCCTTCTAGGTATAGACGACTTGTTGGCTCATTGATGTACTTGGTGAATACTCGACCAGACATATGTTTTGCAGTAAATGTACTTAGTCAATTCCAAGTGGAGCTGAAGCATGATCATTGGATAGCAGCAAAACATATTCTGAGATAGCTGCAAGGAACCATCAACTATTGTATGAAATATGATAGAAGGAATGATGTGCAATTGATTGGTTATTTAGATTCTGATTGGGGAGTCAGTGAACATGATGGAAGAAGCACTATGGGAGGATGATTCAGTTTAGGATCCTCCATGGTCTCATGGATGAGCAGAATGCAAGGCATCGTTGCTTTAAGTAGTGTTGAGGCTGAATATGTTGCAGCTTGTGAAGTAAGAAGAGAAGCAATTTGGTTAAGGAAGCTACTATCCGACTTGTTTGAAGGACTGACGAACCCTACAGTGATAATTTGTGATAACACCAGTTATATTCGTTTGTTTGAGGATCCAGTAATCCATTGAAAGACAAAGCACATCAACAATAAGTATCACTATATTCGAGAGATCATACAAAATGGTGTGTTGCAGCTACGGTATATCTCCACTGGTGAACATGTAGCTGATATATTGACGAAATCACTTTCGAACACGAGGCTTGTATACTTAAGGGACAAGCTTGGTTTGTTGGATTTGTCCTCCCTAATTGAGAGGGAGAGATAGAAACTACATTCTTGTCTTCACTTGGGAAGAAAGAATGGAGGATTGGGTAACCATCTAGCATTTGATACTCTTTGAGAATGTGGTAGGGCATTCAAGACAAGAGTAGTCATGGACTGATATTCTTTGAGGATTAGCTACCCAAGATAAGAATAGTCTATGAACACCCTGGTGGGGTATGTACCTTGGAAGACAATGATGATGGTCTATATATGTCATTGGTCTTGCCAGCATTGTGCTTTGATCTTGTGGAGAGATAGAGTTGTTAGTCAAGGCCTTGCTATGTGACAATGCTGGTTAATATGATGCTAGATAGATGGGTTACCAATCCGACTCTTCTTATGAGATCTCTTTAGATTGAGAATGACCATGTACCTCTTATGAATACCTCCCTAGTTAAGAGGGAGTGTTGAAAAATGTGTAACTAGGTTCGATCTTCATAAGTATGAAATGTATTCTTGTAAATATAAAATGAAAAAGAAATTATTATTATTATTGGAGCATGGGTTTCATGCTCAAGTTCTTTTATTTTATAGGTCAAGCACCCATTGAGTGCTTCTAGGGTTTGTCCTAGGTATAAGAGTCATTGTCATATATTGAAGACCCTATGGGCACATTGTAAAGTGTAAAGAAAAAATTATTTTGTCTTTAAAGTGTCAAAATACCTCCAAGATCAAGTCGGCCTAATGAGCTGTCAAGTCAGCCTACATGAAGAGCCACGTCCAACCTTGAAGAAGCCTATATATAAGAGGAACTTGTCCTCCATTTGGATCACTCACTCACTCATCTCTTATGTAAAGAAGTCGAAGAAAGAAGTGTGAAGAAGAGGAAGTCGAAGAAGTTGAAGTGTTTTTAGGCCTTTTTTATTCTTCTGGGAAGATCAAAGTTAGGGTTTTTGCACTGGGATCTTTGGTGGTTTGATTTTGGAAGCAGAAGAGAAGGGAAGGCAAGTGAAGGTCTTTTAGAGCATCTTGCTAGCCCTAGGACCCAAGTCAAGGCAAGCGAAGTCAAGAGGAAGGCAATTAGAGGGAGATCGAAGTCTCTTAGAGAAGCAACAGTAGTTGCTGGGGAGCAGAATTTTAGATCTACTGGGAGGTCGAAGAGATTGGAGTAGGAGGCTGTGGTAGACTTGATCTTGGAGGGTATTTGTTAGAGTCTAGGTCATGGTATTCGTTAATTGAAAGATTTGAAAGATAAATAAAAGATTTACGGGTTTTCCCCTCAAGAGGAGGGGTTTTGGCCCTAGCTTGCAGCCTATATATTGTGTCACTGTTCTTACTATTTTGGTAGTTGTTTGATGTATTGCACATTAGAATAATAAAAAAACAAAGCTAATAACTAATAAGTAAAAGGCAACACAACCAGTGATCAAGTTAAAAGAATTAACATATTCATGTTGATTTTGGGTAGCATCGAATGTGCTCTAGCTCCGAAATTTTGTGGAGTGGCTAGAACACATGAGATCTCCAAGACCCATAAATCGTTTGGAGAAATTCCACCTAGATTGTGGGTTATTAAAATAATTAATATTTTTAATGGTGTTCCTTAGTCTAAACTTAGGAAAATAAAAATATTAATGGGTATTAATAAAAATATGGGTGAGAAGCTTCTAAGAGACGAGGATCAAGTCTGTTTTAATCTTAGCTGTTGATTAGAGACTTAATCTCGGTCATTGATTCATCAACAAAAAAAAGTATTAGAGGAGGCTTGAGGGTCACTTGGAGATACACTGAGTGATCAAATCAATTTGATTTTTCTGGGGTGTGGTTTGCTGAGAAAATCGAACTAGTGATCTGAGTTGCAGTGAGGGGCAGAAGCAGAGATTTGGATAAGAAAGGAGTTCTGAGCCAAAGAGTACTAGACAGAGAGGCAATAGTAGCATCAGTGAGGCAGTGTAGAGGCCTACGTAGCCCAGGAAGGGGCTCATGCAGTGCTAACGTAGGCCAAGAGGGTCTCTTGTAGTGGCAGTGCAAGATATTCGGCGAAAGTCCGAGATTTTGCCAGAGAAGTGAAGTTCAGAGCCAGGAGGGTTGAACAACAATCTTCCTCTAGCAAATCGATCCAACAGAAGGGGTGATGCAGTCTCCTAGAGGCAAGACGCTGGCCCAAGAAGGGATTGTGCTGGGATTTTGCAGTGCTTGCCGGAGTCAGGCCACTCAGTGGATTAGTTGTGACTTGGAGAACGAGGTAAACCCTCATATGTATTTTTTGCTGCCAATATTTCTCTGAAAGGTTAGCTGGTGTGAGAGGCAACCTATTGTACTCAGATTCTGCTTGCTTAATAATACAAACCCTCTATCTGCTGCACTGGTTTTCCCTCATTGGTTTTTTCCGAGGATGTGTTGTCCAAAAATAATAGTGTCACTTGTGTGTTTGTCTCATATATTTTCAGTTTATGATCTGTATGTCAGTGTAGTCTACAATAATGTTTTTCATCACTGTTTATAAATTAAATAACTTGTTGAATGTTGGAATTTCTAAGTTTAACCCATTAGAAATTATTCTTGTACTATCTGGTTTATTTCTCCTACTTGTTTAATTAGTTAACAAGTTATTTACCATGTAAATATTGAAAATAAACACAAGTACAGTATCAACATCTACAGATCATCCACTGAAAGGAAACAAGCACACGTGACACTGTTATTTTTGGACCAATGTCCTTGGAAAAACCCAATGCAGGAAAACCGGTGCAACTATTCAGAGGGTTATATTATTATGCAGTTTATTTGAGTACAACTGGGTGCTTAAACCGGCTCACCCGATAGAGAAAAATATATGGCAGCAACACCTCTATATCCCTAAACAGGGATTTAGAAAACCTGTCCCAGGAAACGCTCTCCAACACAATTGAAGCTCAGCGCTGGCCCTTTTGGCCACTGCGTCAGCCTCCTACTGACCTGCGTCAGCCCCAGGACCCTTTGTGTCAACTCTGTGAGGCATTGCGTAGTCTCTGGGAGCCTCTGCGTCACTCCCTCTGCCCTCTGCGTGGATGACACAATATCTGTGGGCTCTCTGCTGCCTCTGTTGGGCTCTGTGTTGCCTGGACTCGCTATTGCTCTCGCTCTCTCTGCTTATGCGTTGGTCTCCTAGTATCGTCTTTGCCTCTTTTCCTTGTATTCACTGCCCCTCACCGCTAATCACTGATTCACTTTTGCTTAGAAACCTTGCTCTAGCAAAATGAATGACTAATCACTCTGGTGTGTTCTCCAACTGACCCTCAAGCCTCCTCTTATACTTTTCTTGTTGGTCCATCAACGACCGAGATTAAATCTCTAATCAATGACTAAGATTAGATTTGGCCTAATCCATGATTTTTGGAACCTTCTAATCTAATTTTATATTAATAACCTTTAATATTTTATTTTTCCTAAGTTTAGACTTAAGAACTCCATTAAAAAATTTAATTATTTTAATATCTCCCAAACTGGTTAGAATATGCCCAAACCATTTATGGGTCTTGGAGATCTCATGTGCTTTACCCTCTCCATCAATTTTCATGGCTAGAGCACATCTGATGCTACCCCAAATTAACATTGAATGTAATAACAAGTAGGAGATGATAATCCAGTGATTGCAGTAGGATTTCTGATGTGTAGATTCATAAATTTTCACATGGTATCAGAGCATTGCAGATCATAGGACACTGAAGCCATCAACTGGGAGATCTAGTGAAACTGCTACAAAGAAGCAGCTGTCCTGAGTGACAGCGTTGTGTCAGAGCCAGAGGAGCAGCTGAAGGTGTGACACAGAGGCTCACGCAGTACCTGCGTCAGCATTCTGAGGTAGTGGAGGGTGATGCAGTACCCGAGAGGAGCTCATGCAGTAACTGCACCAGCGCTTTGGGCTAGCGCAGAGCCTGAGAGGCTCAAGTCAGTTAGTTGTTGGGGCAAGAGAAGCAGTGCAGATTCGATTTGTAGTGCTGTTGCTGTTGATGCAGAACAATGTCTGAGGAGACAAAGCCGAGCTAGAGGGAGTCACTACCTTAGCAGATTTCTTGCCAAAGAAATCTAGATTGGGGTTGCTGAGCAACAACAAAGGAGGATTGGAGAGGAGTGATACAACATTTGGCGGGAGGATTTCCATGAAGGAAACCAGGACTCAGAGGGAGTCTGGAAAGAACTTGTTCCTTGGAGGATTTCTAGCACCAAAGAAATCTAGATCCGAGTCTTGCTGGGGTAGCAGTAAGAGAGGGAGAAGAGAACCCGTTCTACACTTGTTTGAGTAGAGATGGCAGTCAATGGACTGAGGGATCATGACAGATTGGATGGAGCATCCAACTTTGTTATCTGGAAGGCGAGGATCCTGGCAGTCTTGGATAAGAATCGCATCAAGGATTATGCCTTGAAAGTGGTGGTTGTGCTGGTCGATGCTGATCCTCTCAAAAAATACGAGAAGGCTCAAGCGAAGGCTAAGTGCATGTTCCTGGATGGGGTCAAGGATCATGTGATCCCACATATTGCTGAAAAGGAAACAACAAGGGAAATGTGGGAGACCTTGACCACCTTGTATGAGGGAACTTATGTTCAACGGAAGATGTTGCTTGAGAACCAACTAAGACAGTATCAGATGTAGAAGGGAGAAGAAATCGATGTTGATTTGAGGTAGCATTAGCTGTGCTCTAGCCACGAAAATTGGTGGAGAGGCTAAGGCACATGAGATCTCCAATACCTAGAAAGTGTCTGGGCAAATTCTAAACAGTTTGGGAGATATTAAAATAATTAATATTTTTAATGAAGTTCGTAAGTCTAAATTGAGGGAAAATAAAATATTAATGTGAATTAATATAAAACTGTGTTAGAATGGTCCAAAAGTCATGGATCAAGTCAGATCTAATCTTTGACGTTGATTAGGGACTTAATCTCGGTCGTTGATTTTTCAATGAGAAAGGTATAAGAGGGGGCTTGAGGGTCACTTGGAGAACACACTGAGGGAGACCAGTTAGTGCAATTTCTGGAGTGGGGTTAGTTGAGAAATTGAACTAGTGGTCTAGTGAGCAGTCAGGAGGCAGCAAGTATGGAACAGAGAGACGGGATCAGCCGCTAGAGATTAGCGTTGAGACAGGAGAGGCAGACGCAGGGCATTTTAGGCAGACGCAAAGGCAGCAGGAGACTGCGCAATCATTAACTGGGCCTGCAAGGGTGACGCAGAGGGTCTGAGAGCCACACAGAGGTCAGCCGGGCTGATGCTGGGATTGGGAGAAGTGTCGGAGATTTTTTTTCTCTCTGTAGGTAAGCCAGTTTGGCACCCTGTTGTACTGAAGAATTGTTGAATAATAAAAACCTCCCTTGCTACACCGGTTTTCCCACTTTGGGTTTTTCCGGGGACTGTTGTCGAAAATAACTGTGTCAATATGTTGATTCTTGTGCATATGTTTGTTTCTATATTACGGTGTGATATCTGCAGCAATGTTTATTTTAATGTTTCTTGAAGTAATTTCATAAATAACTTACTGTGGAATAAGAAGGAAAAATAAATCAGTTACTGCAGTGATAGAATTTTCACATGGTATCAGAACGAGTAATCAGAGATAGGAAGGGAAAATCAATTATGGGTCGAGACCACGATGCAGAGGCATCCACGTCAGGGGACTCACACAGATTTTCAGAAGATTGCACAAGAGAAAGAGATTTCAATTTCTCTATGTTAGCTTCCAGGTTAGAAGAAGAAGTGGCGTGTTTGACTAGTGCTGCATCATCAGAAGTATGGTATATAGATAGTGGAGCCTCGTGGCATATGACGGGAATCAGGCAGTGTTTCTCAGAATATTGAGAAGAGAAGATGAACTTTCAGATCACCATGGGGAACAAGGCAAAGTGTACTCCATTAGGGAAGGGTACCATAATCCTTCAGACAAAATCAAGAGAACGATTCCATGCTACAAATGTACTGCATGTACCAGGATTGGGGATGAACTTACTTTCCATGTCACAACTATAAGGCAAGGGCTATGACGTCTACTTCATCAAGGAGAAGGTATACGTCAAACACCCGAGCTGGAAAAAGAAAGTGCAGATCGGGATCAAAAGTAATCGGTTGTATAGATTACAACTAGAATCACCAATGACACTAATAGGCAGTCATGGAGATAAGGACTTGAATGGACTATGGCACAGAAGAATGGGTCACTTGCACCATGGAGCTCTGAGAATTCTTAGGAGCATTGTAATAGGAGTTCCGGATCTGAGTATGGAACGAAATCATGTATGCAAAGGATGTGCTCTAGGAAAGTATGCCAAGGCAGCGTTTCCTAGGAGCAAACATAGGGCCAAGAGTGTACTAGGATTGATACACTCAGATATCTGCAGACCTATGTCCATCAAAGCTCTTAGTGGTGCCGAGTATTTCCTTACCTTCATTGATGACCACTCAAGGAAAACTTGGATTTATTTTCTGAAAACTAAGGATGAGGTTTTTTGTCGATTCAAGGAGTTCAAGGCTCTAGTGGAGAATCAGACTTGGAAGAAAATAATTTTTTTGCGATCAGATAATGGTGGAGAATATGTCGATAAGGACTTCATTGTTTTTTGCGCTAAGGAGGGTATCAGAAGAGAGTGGACAGAGCTACCTACAATTCGGAGCAGAATGGGGTAGCAAAAAGAAAGAATAGGACTATTGTAGAAGCAGCTAGGGCCATGATGTATGATCAGGATATGCCAAAATTCCTGTGGACGGAGGCATGCAACACATCAGTCTATGTTCAGAATAGGACTCCTCATCAAGCTTTGGGCAAGATTACTCCAGAGAAAGTCTTCACAGGGAAGACACCTAAAGTTAGTCATTTCAGGATATTTGGGAGTTTGGTATATTGCCGCATACCCGAAGAAAATAGGAAGAAGCTAGATCAGATTGTGGAAAAGGGATATCTGGTGGGATATAGCGAGAATGCTAAGGCATAGAAAATCTATCTTCCAGGGAGTAGGAAGGTAGTAGTACGACGAGGTGTAAAGTTCATGGAGGACAGGGCTTTCAAAAGATCTTGTGAGATGCCTTCCGAGGAGTAGTCAAAAGAGGAGCTGTTGGTTAAGCCTCTTCAACCAACAGAAGTAAAGAATTCTTCCTCAGAACAGGAAGATTCTCAGGATGAGGAGGAGGAGTGAACATAAGCACTTGCTGGTAGAGGAAGAACTAGCAGGGAACTTCATCAGATTCTGCGAGATGCAGAGGACTTCATCGGTGCACCAAGAAACAATAAGAGGGAGCAAAAACAGCCAGAAAGATATCAGGCATTAGTAGCTCGGGATGGAGAGCCTGCTAGTTTCAAAGAGGTAGCTCAACATTAGGTTTGGCTAGATGCGATGGTAGAGGAATTCAACTCCATAATGGTAAACGATGTCTAGCAGGTGGTGCCAAGGCCTCAAGACAGTTCAGTGGTAGGTTCAAGATGGATCTAGAAGATCAAATACGCTGCAGAAGGCAGTGTGGAGAAATACAAGGCCAGGTTTGTGGCTAAGGGGTATGCTAAAATAGAAGGGACTGACTATGAGGAGACCTTCGCCCCGGTAGCCAGGTATACATATATTAGGGCCGTGATATCTCTTGCAGCCCAGATGGGATGGGAGATCCATCAGATTGATGTCAAAACGACATTTTTGAACGGGGTAACAAAAGAGGAGGTATACATTGAACAACCAAAGGGCTTTGAAACTCATGAGAAGAAGTCTCATGTATGCAGATTGAAGAAAGCCTTGTATGGGCTGAAACAGGCACTGAGAGCATGGTATGGTCGAATAGATGCCTACTTTCAGAAGATGGGATTTGTCAAGAGTGACGTGGATCTGAATCTCTACTATCTGGTTGTAGAGAACGAGCTGCTAATCTTAGTATTGTATGTGGATGATCTCATTCTGACAGAATCATCCAGACTCATTGGGGACTGCAAGAAGAATCTAGCCATAGAATTCGATATGAATGATTTGGGACGAATGCACTACTTCCTAGGGTTGGAAGTTTGGCAGCAGAAAGGAGAATTCTTCCTTGGGCAAGGAAGGTACGCTACAAAAATCTTGGAAAGACTCAGGATGGAGGACTGTAGACCTATGGCTACACCAATGATCACCAACTGGAAGAAGATTGATGCATCAGAAGACAAGGGTGTCGATCCTACCCTATACAGGGAGATCATAGGGTCCCTGATGTATGTGGTCAATACTAGGCCAGACATTTGCTATGCTGTAAACACCCTCAGTCAGTTCATGGTGGAACCAAAGAGGGCACACTGGGCAGCAGCCAAACACGTTCTCAGGTATTTACAGGGAACAATCGATTATGGGCTCTTGTACACTAAAGGTAAGGATATCAGTTTGAGTGGATTTACTAATGCAAATTGGGTAGGAAGTTCAGTGGATCGGAAAAGTACCTCTGGGTATTATTTCAACATTGGATTAGGAATGACCTCCTGGTGTAGTAGGAAACAAAACTCCGTGGCTTTGAGCTCATCTGAGGCAGAATATATCGCAGCAAGCACAGCGTTGTGTGAGGCCATATGGCTTAGAAAACTGCTGGTGAACCTATTCAGAAAGAATATGGAGGCGACCAGCATCATGTGCGACAATCAAAGTTGCATCAAGCTCTTTAAGAATCCAGTGTTTCATGATAGGTCGAAGCATATTGATATCCGGTGTCATTATGTCAGAGACTGTGTCCAACGAGGCGCTGTACAGTTGAGCTACACTCCTACAGGAGAACAAGTGGCGGACATCCTCACAAAGGTCCTTGGAAGGGCAAAGTTTGACTACTTCAGGGAAAAGATGGGGACGCTGAAGAACCCGTTTCAAAAGTAGAAATGGGAGTGATAGCAGCACGTATGCAGAGGGAGTTGCAGTGCGGATGCAGTGTTGGGAGAAAGGACCAGCAACAACACAGATGCAGAGGGAGTTGTCGTACAGATGCAGCAGTGGCAGTGGCAGAGCCATGGGCAGTAGTACAGGATGCAGCAGTGTAGAGGATGATGGGCAGCAGACCTAGCATTAGCACAAGGATTGATGCCGGATGATCAGGGTGATGCTAAGTGAGGAGTATTGCTACAGCACAGTCCTCGCTAAGAGGGAGTGTTGATTTGAGGTAGCATCGGATGTGCGCTAGCCATGAAAATTAGTGGAGAGGCTAAGGTACATGAGGTCTCCAATACCCATAAAGGGTTTGGGCAGATTCTAAACAGTTTGGGAGATATTAAAATAATTAAAATTTTTAATGAAGTCCCTAAGTCTAAACTTAGGGAAAATAAAATATTAATGTGAATTAATATAAAACTGTGTTAGAATGGTCCAAAAGTCATGGATCAAGCCATATCTAATTTCAGCCATTGATTAGGGACTTAATCTCGGCCGTTGATTTGTCAACAAGAAAAGTATAAGAGGAGGCTTGAGGGTCACTTGGAGAACACACTAAGGGAGACCAGTCGGTTCAATTTTTAGAGCGGGGTTAGCTGAGAAATTGAACCAGTGGTCTGGTGAGCAGTTAGGAGGCAGCAAATACGGAACAGAGGGACGAGATCAACCACTAGAGATCAGTGCTGAGTTAGGAGAGGTAGATGCAGGGCATTTCAGGCAGATGCAAGGCAGCGGGAGTCTGCGCAATCATTAATTGGGTCTACTTGGGTGATGCAGAGAGGCCCAGGGCTGACGCAGAGGGTCTAAGAGCCACGCAGAGGTCAGTTGGGTTGACGTTGGGATTGCGAGAAGTGCTGGAAATTTTTTTTTCTCTGTTGGTAAGCCAGTTTGGCACCTTGTTGTACTGAAGAATTGCTGAATAATAAAAACCTCCCTTGCTGCATCGGTTTTCCCACATCGGGGTTTTCCGGGGACTGTTGTCCAAAATAACTGAGTCAATATGTTGATTCTTGTGCATATGTTTGTTTTTGTATTACAATGTGATATCTGCAACAATATTTATTTTAATGTTTATTGAAGTAATTTCATAAATAACTTAATGTGGAATAAGTAGGAAAAATAAATTATTTGTTGCAGTGGTAGAATTTTCACAATCGATCCCTTCCTTCTCTGGTTACAAGGGATTCGAGACCATCTGACTTCTATGGGGTCTACACCAGATCCTGAGTTCATGGTCAGGACTGCCTTGAATGTAGTCACTGAAGATTGGGAGACCGTTGTGGAGAGCATCTTGGGCAGGGCTTCCCTCCCTAGTTGGGAGGAGATGTGGGCATCTCTTCAACTGGAAGAGATTAGGTGGTTAACCAAGGTAGGAAGTAGCGGCAAAGGAGTCAGAGTTAAGAAGGAGGATGAGGAGGATGCAACTCTCGCATCAGTGGGATAGCTAGGGCAGCAGAAGAGGAAAAAGAAAGACAACCTAAGTCAAATGCTTCAGGTGTGGGGAACTGGGATATTTCGTCACTCAGTGCCCTCCGAAGAAGGGCAAGGAAGAGAAGTCTGACTCGAAGGCTGCTCCAACGAAAGCTGACAAGGATGATGATGACAAGGATTGTGCCATGAGTGCTCATGCAACTCTGGAGAAGAGGTGGGGTGACATCGAGTTGTAGTCGGGAGGATTACACGGGGGGCAGGTCCGGCAGGATCCTTGAGGTGCATAAACTCCTCAATCACATACGGCTATAGGAGCCCTTAATGACAGTAGCAGAATGACGGGAGTTGGTGTGAGGGATGATGGAGGAATAGTGGCACAGCTAGAGTGCCAAAGTCTGAAGCAGCACAGTAGAATGTTGCAGTAGTGCAGTAGGCACAAAGTAGAAACAACAACAACACAGTAGCATCAGAGGGTCAACACAGATTAGAAATAGAGGTAGCTTCAGCATCCAGGGGCATCCCGACTGACCAACATGGTAGTTTTTTGGTAGCTTTTCAGTTGCTTACTTCTTAGCAACGGAGTTGTAATACAACAATTAGCAGTGGCAGTGCTATGGGCAACATGATGCAGCATATTGAGTGGGAGTTGCAGTAGAGATGCAGCAATGACAGTGGAAGTGTCATGGGCAGCAGTACAGTAGATGAAGGGTAGCAGTAAAAGCATCAGTAATATAGAGGACGAATGCTGTGGATCAATGTAATGCTTCTAATGGGAAGTATTGCTAGAACACATTCCTTGCTAAGAAGGAGTGTTGATTTTGGGTAGCATCGAATTTGTTCTAGCTTCGAAATTTTGTGGAGGGGCTAGAATACATGAGATCTCCAAGACCCATAAATCGTTTGGAGAAATTCCACCCGAATTGTGAGTTATTAAAATAATTAATATTTTTAATGTTGTTCCTAAGTCTAAACTTAGGAAAATAAAAATATTAAAAGGTATTAATAAAAATATGGGTGAGAAGCTTCTAAGAGACGAAGATCAAGTCTGTTTTAATCTTAGCTATTGATTAGAGACTTAATCTCGACTGTTGATTCATCAACAGGAAAAGTATAAGAGGAGGCTTGAGGGTTAGTTGGAGATACACCGAGTGATCAAATCAGTTCGATTTTTATGGGGCGTGGTTTGCTGAGAAAATCAAACTAGTGATTTGAGTTGTAGTGAGAGGGGGAGAAGCAGAGATTTCGATCGGAAAGGAGTTCTGAGCCAAAGAGTAGTAGGCAGAGAGGCAGTAGTAGCATTAGAGAGGCAGCGCAAAGGCCTACGCAATCCAGGAAGGGGCTCACGCAGTGCTAATGCAGGCCAGGAGGGTCTCTTACAGTGGCAATGCAGGATATTCGTCGAAAGTCCGAGATTTTGCCAGAGAAGTGAAGTTCTGAGTCGGGAGGGATGAACAACAGTCTTCCTCCAGCAAATTGATCTAGCAGAAGGGGTGACGCAGTCTCCTAGAGGCAAGACGCTGGCCCAAGCAGGGATTGTGTTGGGATTTTGTAGTGCTTGCTAGAGTCAGGCCACTTAGTGGATCAGTTGTGACTTGGAGAACGAGGTAAACTCTTGTATGTATTTCTTGCTGCCGAGATTTCTCTGAAAGGTTAGTCGGTGTGAGAGGCAACCTTTTGTACTTAGATTCTGCTTGCTTAATAATACAAACCCTCTATCTGTTGCACCGGTTTTCTCCCATTGGGTTTTTCCGGGGGTTTTTCATCACTGTTTATAAGTTCAATAACTTGTTGAATGTAATATTAAGTAGGAGATGATAAACCAATGATTGCAGTAGGATTTCTGATGTGTAGATTCAGAAATTTTCATAATTCATTGCCCTATTGAATTCTCAACAAAGAGGGCAAAATATTCTAGCATGCAAGAGGGCCACCAAGGCTAACACCTCTTCGAAAAATGGTAAATAAGCCACATGAGTGCATGAAGTACTCTTTACAACCTTCTCCCTCTCAAATAGGCGTCGAACTAGTTCATGAGGGATGACATATATAGAAAATTTATCCAGACCACTTGGGTTAACACTCTTAGGGGTTATGCTACTATGCCAAAAGATGGCTTTCTATACTAAGGACATCTTGTAGCTGACATGATAGACTCATCGTTCGATCGTAGTACACCCCTTATCATTGGATGCATGCTCTTCATATCCCTCTAAGCCAACTAAGAGTAGGCTCTCATAGGCTTCAGGGAGAGATTGATCACCATATTAACATATTGGACAGGATATGCCATCTTTTCCACTTATAGGAGGTTGGGATCGAGGAGAACTTTATTTTACACTACCTCATTTACTACAAGATCATAGGGAGGCTCAATTGCTTATTCATAGAGTCTCCTACTCTCTCCAGCATCTTCATTCCTAGATCAAAGATGTTTGTCCCTTTACATGCAAGGGAGCTCTAGTCTCCATTCTTATTATCTCTAGTCACCTTCTAGATTAGCCCCCACTCAACATTTACTTTCTTCTTTACAACGCTCCCTCTGGCTCAAGGCACCAAGAAATAGATGAACAGTGGCCTAAACCTTGATCGCAGATTAGCATGCCCATGAAGATCACCCACACTTAATAGAGGCCTTAACAACCTAGCTGGTCTAGAACTTCGACCAATATTGAGTGGAGATTGTCTTGATTTTAGCAGTGCGACTCCTCTTCTAAACAACAACACAACACGTCATCCATTTCAACGCTTCTTTGCAGTCCAGTATCTTAAGCTTTCTCCATTCGACCTCAAATGCTATGAGAGATAGATCTTGATCCAACATAGTGTGAGACTCTTTACTCATTGCCTATTTCCATTTTCGATATCTTGCACTTGCATATAATGTACATCTTTCAGAGTGACCTCCAGTTATGGAGTTTGGATACTATGCCCACATGCTTTAGATTAGATTCTCATTCTTGTTTTTTGCATTCTATTTTTATAGGAGCTGCTTCAACAGTCCCACTTTATATTGACATCATTGTTCCCTACAGTCCCTCTGACCTACTTTAGTGGTCACTGCATTAATAAATTATCTAATCTTATTTTATCTTATCTAGTAGTTGTGCAAATGCATCTAGTCCCCAAATTTTGAAAGTGCTCAAAATTGTGGGAAATCAAATATTGATGTTGTATATGAAATCTGGTATCCAAAAATCCAATCAAATTGTTAAAAATAGCACTATTTTGCTAAAAATAGACCAAAACTCCAATCTTGGGAACCAACTAAAACTAGAACCATATGGCCAAATCTTCCAATTGGGTGCTCAAATTTGCAATTAACTTGTCAATTAACCTATCGATTAGACCTCACACTAAAAGTTAGCTATTTCTAAAAATGAAAAGGGACTAGAATAGAAATTTGTCAAGTCAGCCTTAAAATTGAACCACATGCATATCTCCCTAAAGGGTATCCAAAACTTGATCAGACCTCAAAAAATATGAGTTTTAAGAAATGAGAGAGCTAGGACCTACAAGGACCAAACTCATCATACCCTTCAGGGTTTGTTGACCTCCCATAATTTCTATAAATATTGCATTGAACCTACAAGCGTGGGGCACTTGCTCTAACTGAACCTTTGTCCATTGAATGTACCTATATATTTGTGTTGCTCCAAACACCCATTTGTTAGTTTTTTGTAGCATCATATGTGCTCTAGCCATGAAAATTGGTGAGAGGCTTGTTGACCACTACCGGTCAACTACCCATGCAGTACACCCCCCTTTGCTTGGCAGAAAGGGGCAGCACCTGATCTATGTGTTCGAGCCATCCTGCAGTCATCAGCAGTTTCATCATTTTGATTGTAAACCCAGTCTGCATGTATGAATTGTAAATAATCTTAGCAGACGTGAGTCATGTATGTAATTTGCCTAGGTGGACCTAACTTTCTGATGATAATCTACGTCCTGGAAGGTTTTTCGTCTCACCGGTCCATGGATCGGCAGAGTTTTCCTTCAAACCTGACCCCAAAGCCGGGATGGATTTTGTCATTGGAATTTTAGGAGAATCCTAGTGTGTTGATCTGCTAGATTATAGTTGTGTCGCAGAACTGGGTGATTTGTGAGGGTCTATGTTAAAGGGGTTTTCTCCCTTAAGATGTAAATTGTAAAAGTCATGATGAAATGTGTCTTGAGGGTCGAAAAATATTGTAAATCCCCTCATGAGTCCTAAGTCCTAGGTCCTAGGTGATGTTTCCGAAGACTTAGTTCGATGATCCATTTTAAAATGAATTAAAAAATAAAAAAAATGAATAAAAATAATAAAATAAATAAAAATTAAAAAAATGAAATAAATAAAAAATAATAAAAAATTAAAAAAATAAAGCAAAAACCCTAACTAATAAAATAATAATATTTTAAGTGAATAAATCGACGGATGAGATCAAGAGATGTCTTGATCCTCATCAACGGTCGAGATCATTTCTACATGGATCATTCGAACTAGCCGTTGGGATCATTTCCTTTAAATAGGGTGCTAGGAGTCATTTCAGATCATTGGATCTGTGAGTCAGATACTGAAGAAGCTCTCTTGTAAATCTGTTTCTGGTTAATAAAAGAAGACTTTGGGGTCCATATCTTGCTGGTGTTACTCTCTTGAAATGCTGTGACACTGTTTAAATTTTCTGCATATGTTATTTTCAGCGATTAATAATAGCTTTTTTGTAGAGTATTGTGAGTACAGGTATCTTGCTGACTTGCTAGGGTTTGGGTGCTGTTAGGGTTTCTGAAGTAATGGCAAGTATCTCCATTACTGTTTGAGATCTAGCAGCATTTTTGCCCTCTTTATTGACGGTTGTTCTGAGCTGTGCAGAAAACATTTTCTGAAGGAATTTTGTGGGCGTTCGGGGAAGTTCTCGGCTGAACCAGCCAACTCCCGCAAGCGTTTTTTGCTGAGCCCAGTTGGATTTGATCCTAGGTCTATCATTCGGTTTATTTTTCTAAGTTTGCATGAGAGATTTTCTGAAGTTCTTCACAGTGACGATCTGGAATTTCTGTTCTTTAAAATGTTTTCCGTGCTTACTGCTGAATCTGGCTGTTAAGGGGCCAAATCTGTAAATTTATTAGCTGATCTAGGGTTTCAAATTTCAAAATTTTGCTTATATGCAGATTTCAGATTAAGGTTTTGTTTTCTTTTGTTTCCTTGGACAGGGTTTTCCTTCAGGGGAGAGCTTCACTGTTTTCTGGGCAGTGGGCTTGCTGCTCATTGGACTGTCGTAAATCTTCTTGCCCATTGCATCAACTGTATGAAAGATTATTCTGAAATCGATTTCAAACCTCTGACAACGCCAGCAACCTGCATTTCAATTCAAATATTTAGGGCTTTCATCGCAGAAATAAGGATTTCTAAAAGCGTGGGCAAGCGGTTTTGCGTGGGCCAGTTGTGGCGTGTGCGGCTAGCGAAGAATCGTCCTCAGCGTGACTGCGTTTTGATATTTGAATCTTCAGATATGTATGAGTCCAGCAAGTAATCATCCCTCGATCACGCTTGGTAAACCATTGATTTATACGCTGTATCATTTCCTTCCTCCGGTGGCCGAGAGATAGCCGTTCTGCGGTTTGCATCTACGTAACAGGAGATCGGTGTGAGAGATCACGACGTTCTGCAATCGCTGCCGATTTTCTGTAGGTTATGTAAACAAAATCACACCCAGTGGCTTCAGCATTTATCCACGTCTATACCCACATCAAGCCAGGGAGAATGCGGAGAAAACGCTTCTGCGCCGTCAAAATAACCTGCAAACTCTCATTGAAATCCGCAGGCAAAATCAATTCATGAACAGGTAATCGAATTTGATCCGGAACAGGTAAATCACGCTCAGTTAATGTTTTGAAGGTAAACCAATTTTGCCGTCATCCGCCATCGCTTGCGCTCAAGCGTTTCATTCATGCTTTCGGTCTCTGAGTTTTCAGTTTGCGTAGGGTCATTTTTTATATAGTTTTTACTTGCTAATCGATTTGGTAATAGCGTAGGTAGGTTCTGATTTTAATTTAGTGTAAGGTTTTTTTTTTTTATTTTAGTTTAAAGTTTCATTTTTAATGTATTTTCGACCCTTTGTTATTTAACGTAGTGTAATTTTGTTTTAGTTCTAACTTTTGTATAGTTATGTATGTTAGATTTTAATTAGGTGTTAGCGTTAGTTTTATTTGTAGTTAGATTTTAAATTTGATTTTGTTTTATAAAAAAAATATATATATATATAAAAAGTTTTTTTATTTAAAAATTTAGGTTTTGTTTTATTTTTTTAGTTTAGTTTTAATATAATTTAGTTTTAAAATAGATTTTATATTTTAATTTTTTTTAGATTTTTTTTTTTATTTACATTTTTCAAATATTAAAAAAAAAAAAATTGAAAAAAGTTAAAAAAAAAAAAATTTCGTGGAAAATTATTTTTACCAGTCTCAGTGGTTTTCATGTTATATCTTTCATGCTGGGATCTAAATTTTCAAGTCGAGATACGAAATTGATATCTGGTTAATGATTCATGATTCTCGTGGTGGTTTAAGGCTTTCATCTTTTTCAAAATTTTCAGTTGCTGGATATCGTTTTGGTCATTCTAAGAGCATTGTGATTTAGCTGGTGATAGATGATTACTGTTCGTGGTCCATATTTTTTATCATTCAATAAGTAATCGTTTTAACCACAATCTCTTACAGCACTGGTCTGTTAAATTAATCAAATCCATCGAGTGCTTTTTATATCGTATCTCGTGTCTCCCGACCAACTGGTCGACAGTTGGTCTCATCATCTCTCAGGGACTACCCCCCTTAGCCGCGGGAGACAGGTTTAAACGGAGGGATCGGGGATCAGAGTGACAGCCCCCGGTCTGAGGGTTGTCGTGTCAATCCGCGCGACAACATTTTTTGGCGCCGTTGCCGGGGATAGAGTTTTTCTGTCCTTGGTGTTTCAACATCTTTTCATCATTCATCGTTCATCTTTCTATCATTCGTTTGAGCCGGCAACGCCAACATTTTTTGGCGCCGTTGCCGGGGATACTTTTTCTCGGTGTTTCAAACGACAAATCATTTTTCTCATTTCTTATCTCTTCATCTGGCCCGACAACGCCAACATTTTTTGGCGCCGTTGCCGGGGACTTTGTTTTCTCAGCATTTCATCATCTTTTCATCATTCATCGTTCATCTGTCTATCATTCGTTTGAGCCGGCAACGCCAACATTTTTTGGCGCCGTTGCCGGGGAAATTGTTTTCTCGGAGTTTCATCGACATTTATCTTCTCATCTCTCATCTCTCAGTTGAGCTGGCAGATTCAATATTATTGACATCTTTTCGTCCCATATCAGCAGCATCTCTTGGATTTGTTTCTTGTTTGGGTGGCGACTCCACTTTCTCATTTTTCCCAGACAAGAAGCTTTCCTCATATTTGCTTGTGGTTACCTTTTGGATCCTAGAATCAGATTCATTGTTCAAGTGGCGACTCCACTATTTTCATCTCTTGATTTTCTTGAGCAGGTATCTAGTTCTGTCATCCTTTTAATCCCTTATCTTTCATCATGGATTATTCATTTAAGCCATGTCGTTTTACTGAACGTCTCCATGATTTTCCGGAAGATGCCATTCCTAAGTTACCTATTTTCTCGGATGGTGATCCAATCGCTGTTAGAAGGCATATAGTCTTGTTTACTCGCATCATGACCATATACTGTAGATCCCCTCAGTTTAATCATGAAGATATCAAAATGCGTCTATTTGTCCTTTCTTTAAAAGATGATGCTTTGAATTGGTTTAACAATTTTCCAAAGGAATCTTTCACTTCTTTAGAAGACATTGTCGATGCTTTTAAGAATAGATATGGTTATCCAAACAGCTTGCCTTCTGCCTCTAAAATTGTGCAACAGAATGAAAGTAATTTGATAAGAGGTCCAGCTGAAAGATCCCAAGACGATTCATCATGTCAGAATGTGTCATCCACTGGAAATATTGCAGATCAAGTTCATGATAGTGAAAAATCAGGGACAAATGACAATGAAAAAGAAGAGCAAAAGCAAATTATACGAGACCTAATGATGCTGGTGAGAAATATGGAAATCAATCAAACTAATTATGTCAATGATGTGAAAACTTTATGCACCCATCTGGAAAAACGTAACAGGGAGATTGAGGTCACGCAAAGTCACCATGCTAAAGAAATTGAGGCCATAAAAACTAATTATGAAACAGAAATTAGAATCATGCAAAGCAGGTTGTCAGTCTTAGAGGAAAATATGGTGACCATGAAAGCTGATCATGATAAGGAAATTGACTCTACGCAAAACAAGTTATTAACTATGGATGAGGAAATGACTATCATGACGTTCAATCATAATAATCAAGTGGCTGACATACAAGCGAATCATAAAGAAGAAATAAATTTTATGCAGCATTGCTTGATGGACATAAAGGAAAAGAATGTTAAAGTAATAAAAGACATGCAAGAACACCATGCCAGACAAATCAGTGCCACAAAGGTTGAACACTCTAGTCAGATGGATGCCATTAAAATACAAGTTCAAAGGTTTCAGCAACTGGCAGAGGATAAGAGAAACCAGCAAACATCAACAGATCAGGAGTTTTCTCATTTGCTGCAACAAGATTCATCTTATTATTGGGAGGTTGTTGATTCGATTGAAAGATGGTTGATTGAGGGTGATCCAGACAGACTTAAGAATGATAAAGATCAGATGCAAGATGAAGAAAGACATAGCACGCATATCTTACATACTTCATCTGATAGCTTTGAAACAGAAAGTACCAGGTCATCAGTAATTCAACCAGCCAGAAAGAAAAAGCGCAAGAGAAAAAAAATAAGAAGAAGATTTGACTCATCAGACGGCTGCGAGCAGCTTGATTTTCGAATAGGAAAAAGTCCTACCATATGCAAAATTGGACATGGCACATCCGACAAGCAGCCGACAGATTTGCCTGAAAGCAGGCAAATGCTCAGTATGCACTTTATTGAACACATCTGATGCCATGGGGCATCTTTTGTATCGTATTTCTAACCCTACTCCTTGTTTTTCCACATTTTCATTTTTGCTTTAGATAGTTAATAAATGAAGAGCTTTTTTCTTTCCTGTGCTTAATGTACATGCTGATTTTTGGATGGACGCTACTTATTTTTGTGTTGTATGGATGCAGATTCTGGATTCTCACATTCCTGCAAGCAGCAAAGTGTCCCCAAGTAGAGCCAGATGTTGACCACTACCGGTCAACTACCCATGCAGTACACCCCCCTTTGCTTGGCAGAAAGGGGCAGCACCTGATCTATGTGTCCGAGCCATCCTGCAGTCATCAGCAGTTTCATCATTTTGATTGTAAACCCAGTCTGCATGTATGAATTGTAAATAATCTTAGCAGACGTGAGTCATGTATGTAATTTGCCTAGGTGGACCTAACTTTCTGATGATAATCTACGTCCCGG
The DNA here is from genome assembly GCA_031772625.1 of Pinus tabuliformis. Taxonomy (NCBI): domain Eukaryota; kingdom Viridiplantae; phylum Streptophyta; class Pinopsida; order Pinales; family Pinaceae; genus Pinus; species Pinus tabuliformis. The sequence goes on along the minus strand of CM062818.1, from coordinate 1,537,726,908 downwards.
AAGTTTTTTCGTCTCACCGGTCCATGGATCGGCAGAGTTTTCCTTCAAACCTGACCCCAAAGCCGGGATGGATTTTGTCATTGGAATTTTAGGAGAATCCTAGTGTGTTGATCTGCTAGATTATAGTTGTGTCGCAGAACTGGGTGATTTGTGAGGGTCTATGTTAAAGGGGTTTTCTCCCTTAAGATGTAAATTGTAAAAGTCATGATGAAATGTGTCTTGAGGGTCGAAAAATATTGTAAATCCCCTCATGAGTCCTAAGTCCTAGGTCCTAGGTGATGTTTCCGAAGGCTTAGTTCGATGATCCATTTTAAAATGAATTAAAAAATAAAAAAAATGAATAAAAATAATAAAATAAATAAAAATTAAAAAAATGAAATAAATAAAAAATAATAAAAAATTAAAAAAATAAAGCAAAAACCCTAACTAATAAAATAATAATATTTTAAGTGAATAAATCGACGGATGAGATCAAGAGATGTCTTGATCCTCATCAACGGTCGAGATCATTTCTACATGGATCACTCGAACTAGCCGTTGGGATCATTTCCTTTAAATAGGGTGCTAGGAGTCATTTCAGATCATTGGATCTGTGAGTCAGATACTGAAGAAGCTCTCTTGTAAATCTGTTTCTGGTTAATAAAAGAAGACTTTGGGGTCCATATCTTGCTGGTGTTACTCTCTTGAAATGCTGTGACACTGTTTAAATTTTCTGCATATGTTATTTTCAGCCATTAATAATAGCTTTTTTGTAGAGTATTGTGAGTACAGGTATCTTGCTCACTTGCTAGGGTTTGGGTGCTGTTAGGGTTTCTAAAGTAATGGCAGGTATCTCCATTACTGTTTGAGATCTAGCAGCATTTTTGCCCTCTTTATTGACGGTTGTTCTGAGCTGTGCAGAAAACATTTTCTGAAGGAATTTTGTGGGCGTTCGGGGAAGTTCTCGGCTGAACTAGCCAACTCCCGCAAGCATTTTTTGCTGAGCCCAGTTGGATTTGATCCTGGGTCTATCATTCGGTTTATTTTTCTAAGTTTGCATGAGAGATTTTCTGAAGTTCTTCACAGTGACGATCTGGAATTTCTGTTCTTTAAAATGTTTTCCGTGCTTACTGCTGAATCTGGCTGTTAAGGGGCCAAATCTGTAAATTTATTAGCTGATCTAGGGTTTCAAATTTCAAAATTTTGCTTATATACAGATTTCAGATTAAGGTTTTGTTTTCTTTTGTTTCCTTGGACAGGGTTTTCCTTCAGGGGTTCACCAAATATAAATTTTGAAGAGCTTCACTGTTTTCTGGGCAGTCGGCTTGCTGCTCATTGGACTGTCGTAAATCTTCTTGCCCATTGCATCAACTGTATGAAAGATTATTCTGAAATCGATTTCAAACCTCTGACAATGCCAGCAACCTGCATGTCAATTCAAATATTTAGGGCTTTCATCGCAGAAATAAGGATTTCTAAAAGCGTGGGCAAGCGGTTTTGCGTGGGCCAGTTGTGGCGTGTGCGGCTAGCGAAGAATCGTCCTCAGCGTGACTGCGTTTTGATATTTGAATCTTCAGATATGTATGAGTCCAGCAAGTAATCATCCCTCGATCACGCTTGGTAAACCATTGATTTATACGCTGTATCATTTCCTTCCTCCGGTGGCCGAGAGATAGCCGTTCTGCGGTTTGCATCTACGTAACAGGAGATCGGTGTGAGAGATCACGACGTTCTACAATCGCTGCCGATTTTCTGTAGGTTATGTAAATAAAATCACACCCAGTGGCTTCAGCATTTATCCACGTCTATACCCACATCAAGCCAGGGAGAATGCGGAGAAAACGCTTCTGCGCCGTCAAAATAACCTGCAAACTCTCACTGAAATCCGCAGGCAAAATCAATTCATGAACAGGTAATCGAATTTGATCCGGAACAGGTAAATCACGCTCAGTTAATGTTTTGAAGGTAAACCAATTTTGCCGTCATCCGCCATCGCCTGCGCTCAAGCGTTTCATTCACGCTTTCGGTCTCTGAGTTTTCAGTTTGCGTAGGGTCATTTTTTATATAGTTTTTACTTGCTAATCGATTTGGTAATAGCGTAGGTAGGTTCTGATTTTAATTTAGTGTAAGGTTTTTTTTTTATTTTAGTTTAAAGTTTCATTTTTAATGTATTTTCGACCCTTTGTTATTTAACGTAGTGTAATTTTGTTTTAGTTCTAACTTTTGTATAGTTACGTATGTTAGATTTTAGTTAGATTTTAATTAGGTGTTAGCGTTAGTTTTATTTGTAGTTAGATTTTAAATTTGATTTTGTTTCATAAAAAAAATATATATATATATATAAAGTTTTTTTATTTAAAAATTTAGGTTTTGTTTTATTTTTTTAGTTTAGTTTTAATATAATTTAGTTTTAAAATAGATTTTATATTTTAAATTTTTTTAGATTTTTTTTTTATTTACATTTTTCAAATATTAAAAAATAAAAAATTGAAAAAAGTTAAAAAAAAAAAAATTTCGTGGAAAATTATTTTTACCAGTCTCAGTGGTTTTCATGTTATATCTTTCATGCTGGGATCTAAATTTTCAAGTCGAGATACGAAATTGATATCTGGTTAATGATTCATGATTCTCGTGGTGGTTTAAGGCTTTCATCTTTTTCAAAATTTTCAGTTGCTGGATATCGTTTTGGTCATTCTAAGAGCATTGTGATTTAGCTGGTGATAGATGATTACTGTTCGTGGTCCATATTTTTTATATCATTCAATAAGTAATCGTTTTAACCACAATCTCTTAAGGCACTGGTCTGTTAAATTAATCAAATCCATCGAGTGCTTTTTATATCGTATCTCGTGTCTCCTGACCAACTGGTCGACAGTTGGTCTCATCATCTCTCAGGGACTACCCCCCTTAGCCGCGGGAGACAGGTTTAAACGGAGGGATCGGGGATCAGAGTGACAGCCCCCGGTCTGAGGGTTGTCGTGTCAATCTGCGCGACAACAAGGCTAAGGCACATGAGTTCTAAAGAACCCAGAAACCATTTGGTAAAATTCCACCTAGATTGTATTTTATTAAAATAATTAATATTTTTAATGGGGTTCCTAAATCTAAACTTAGGAAAATTAAAGTATTAATGGGTATTAATGAAAATATGGGCGAGATTGATTTAGAAAGCGGATCAAGTCAAGTTTTAATATTAGCCATTGATTAGAGACTTAATCTCGGTTGTTGAAGTCTCAACGAGAAAAGTATAAAGAGGAGGCTTGGGGTTCATTTAGAAACACACACGAAGAGAACGAATTGATCTAGAGTTCAAATCATGGGTCTAGGAAGCTAAGAATTTCGAACTAAGTGATGATTCTGCAGTAGAGGGGCAGGGATAGTTCGGGAACACTGGGCTGAGGGGCGGACAACCACTAGTGAAGGCAGTGCAGCACCTAGAAGGACTGACGCTAGGCCAGTCTAGGCCCACACAGTCTTGATGCAGAGCTAGAAGGGCTAATGCAAAAGTGAGGCTTCCCTCACGCAGAAATCCGAAACTGTTGGGGAGCTACTGGAACAGCCGGGAGAGGTTGACGCAGAAGCTCCAGGGGGCAGAAGAGACTGCACAGGGTTGACGCAGAACTTGTAAGGCTGACGCAAGGCCAACACAAAGATAGCTGGGGTTAGCAAGTTCTACTGTCGGAATATGCTGGGTGAAGTGAGGTAATCTCACTCAGTTTTCCGCCATTATATCTTTTCTCTGTCATTGGATTGTCGGGAGTGAAACCAACATTGCATTTAGAACTACTGCTTAATAATATAAAACCCTCAAAGTTGCTACACCGGGTTTCCCACATTGGGCTTTTCCGGGGACTATTTTGTCCCAAAATAACTGTGTCCTATGTATCTTGTTCTTTGCTCAGTTTCTTGTTTCATGTAATCAAATTAAATTGGTGTAGGCTGCAGAAGTAGTTTACTTCGGTGGTATTCAGAAAATAACTTGATAATGTATATCAAAATCAAGTAGGTGAAGTAAATTCTTTTTTGCTACAGTAGTGGTTCCTTGAGGATAGGAATTTTCACATGGTATCAAAGCATTGATTTTGAAATAGGAAGAGCAGATCCAACACTGAGCAGAGATGCCAATAGCTGCATTTGGCAGCAATTCGAATCCTCTTGAAGGGATTGCATAGTCCTTGTCAGGAAGCAGAGATTCCGAGGAAATCTCTCTCTAAGAGAGTCGACAGAGGTACAATTTCTGGTTTGTGAGCTTGTAGAGGTAGAGGGAGTGACGCAGAGCCTCAGCGCAATGCTTGAAGGGCGCAGTTTCTACCGGGGCAGAAATTCGTCGAAAAAGAGCGAAGACACATAGAAGGGGAATTTTCTCCTTAGAGGACTTTTCTCGCCAAAAGTTCGAATTTTTCACTTGTCAGGCAATGGACCAATGTTGAGCAATGACTAGAGGAATCAATTCGACAGTTTGGGTGAGATGGCATCACATGGGCTCAGAGATCTTGACATCTTGGAAGGAGCTTCCAACTGTCATATGGAAGACTAGAATCTTAGCTGTTTTGGAGTACGATCTCAAAGCTTACGTCAAGAGTGTTGTGGTTGTTCTTGCGGACAATGATAAAAAAAAGAAGTACAAGGCCGAGTAGGGAAAGGCGAAGAGGTTCATAGTCGATGGAGTTTGAGATCATGTGGTCTCACATTTGTAGGGCAAAGATACAACCCGAGAAATGTGGGAAGCTTTGTCTTCATTGTATGAAGGTTCTTTTGAACAACGAAAGATGTACTTAGAACAAAAGTTGCAGCGGACATTGATGCAGAAGGGAGAAGGGGTTAACTCCTATCTTCAACATCTTCAAGACACCAAAGACCAGCTTGCTGCAGTGGGGTCTACTCAATCTACTACGATGGTAAGGACGACCCTGAATGGAGTCTCAGATGAATGGCAAGTCTTCGCCCAAAGTATATTGGGCAGGGAAAGACTACCTTCATGGGAGGAGATGTGGGCAACCCTTCAACAGGGAGAATTAAGGAGGGATTTAGTTAAGGTCAACCTCAATGGTAGCAGTGGAAGTGGCACGAAGACCAAGGAGGAGGAGGAGAACGTAGCTCTAGCATCAAATGGACAACAGAAGCAGAAGTAGAAGAAGGACATTTCGAAGGTGAAATGTTTCAGATGTGGCGAGATGAGCCACTTTGCATCCCAGTATCCTTTGAAGCAAAAGGATAAGGATGAGAAACATGATCTTAAGGCTGCTCCAGCAAAAATTGACGGAGATGAGTTTTCTATGAGTGCCCACGTATCTCCAGGAGGGAAATAGGGCGATATTGAACTGTAGTCAGGAGAACTACATGTGGGTAGCATCATTGAGGAGTCCACCTCTTGGATCAATTCCTCGCTACAGGAGCTCAAGATTCAGTAGTAGCGAGATGGATTTGGTGTCAGATGATGCAGTGGGATGTTTAGAGAGACGGATGCAGTAGCCTGAGACCAGAGATTGATTAACGCAGAGCAAGGTTGGAAACAGTATAGAAGTCAGCAGTAGCGCAGGAGATTCAGAGGGTCAGATTCCAACATTCACATGGCATTACGCTGAACATAGTTAGTTCAAAAATTTTGGATGCTTTTCCGTTGCAGAGCACCAGCAATTGGAAAATGACGCAGTGCAGAGCTAGCACTGGCAGTGTTAGCAGCAGATGTAGAGGGAGCTGTAGTACATATGCAGCGGTGGTAGTGGCAGTGTCATGGGCAATAGTACAATAGCAGCAGCAACACAGTGTTGGTGGCAGCAACAGTGTGAAAAGGAGATGCTTCAGAGACAGAGCAACATGTAGTTGGACATTGTTGCTAGAGCACATTCCTCGCTAAGAGGGAGTGTTAGTTTTTGGTAGCATCGGATGTGCTCTAGCCATGAAAATTGGTGGAGAGGCTAAGGCACATGAGTTCTAAAGAACCCAGAAACCGTTTGGTGAAATTCCACCTGGATTGTATTTTATTAAAATAATTAATATTTTTAATGGGGTTTTAAAGTTTGGGTCCACGCAATCTTGACACAGAACCAGAAGGGCTAGCGCAGAAGTGAGGCTGCCCTCCCGCAAAAATTTGAAACTGTCGGGGAGCTGCCAGAACAACTGGGAGAGGTTGATGCAGAAGCTCCAAGAGGTAGAAGAGACAGTGTAGGGATGACGCAAAACCTGTAAGGCTGATGTAGGGCCTATGTAGGGCCAAGTAGAGATAGCCGGGGTTAGCCAGTTTTGTTGCCGGATCAGCCTGAATCTATCGTGTGAAGTGAGGTAATCTAACTCAGTTTTCCGCCATTATATTTTTTCTGTTACTGGATTGTTGGGAGGGCAACCATCATTGTATTCAGAACTACTGCTAAATAATATAAAACCCTTAGAACTGTTGCGCTGGTTTTCCCACTATAATATCCCTAACCCGGAATATTCCTCAAACCCCAGCAAAACTCCAACCAAATACGTGCAAATTATATAATAACCCAAAAATGACAAAATAATAGTGGTACAACATATAGTAATGTAAACAGGAAATATAAGCAGATACTCAAGAAATGCAGCGTGAAATGCTAAGCCATTTTATTATACTAAGCGATAAAATGAGTACAGGAGGTGATAAAAAATATGGCACCTCGACTCGCACAAGGCAAGTGAAGAAATACTCTAAGAATAACAAAGAATGGCCTCTTTGCGTGGATGCTACTGGAGAACTGCCGTGCTGCTATTGCTAGAAAACAAATGATGATTTGGGGCTGCTCCCCTCCTCGGAAAATGCTGAAACTCTGGAATTGGGCTCTACTCAAGAAACCCAGAAAAACCCAGAAAGCTTTCCTGGAATAGCCGACCCCCGAAAATCACCCCCTTGGGGATCTGCGTAGTTCCTCAATGCTCTGCATTGCCACTGAAGAAATCCCTCCAGAACTTTGCTTGAAACTCTGCCAAAAATCCTCCAATATGCAAGGGCTGGTCCCTTGCTCAATTACCCAGCATAAATTCTCCTGCAAAAACCCCAATCCAACACTACTACTAGAAAGAGTTGCGTCCCTCTCTCAGTGCTGCGCAGTCCTCCAAAATGCTGATGAAATTGCTGCTGAAATGCTGATAAAACTACTGTTGAAATGCCAATGGAAATACCTTGCCCGAGCAGGCACTCGAAGTTCCCCGGGGCTAAGGGTGAGATCTCCGAGTGGAGACACTTAATGCTCTGAACAGTGCTGCGGACTAGCTAAACAGCTAGCGTGCTTAGAAGTCGAAACGACTAGCTCAAAATGCACAGAACTGAATGATCAAAATGAGGGGGCTACTCTCTCTTTTATAGCCTTTGCCTCTCTCAATCCCAAGGCTCACCTCCTCCTGCGTGATTCCCCTCTTGCCACATGTTTCTTCCCTCCTGCGCAGTTCCTCCATGTGTCTGCGTGGGCTCCATTTCTGTGTCCCCCTTTGGCCCCCTTGGCTCCCCTTTAAGTCACAACATTGTGCTACTAGGAAGTGACTTTTTTTATTCTAAAATTGAGTTATTTCCCCCTTCCTCGCTTTTTATTTACAAATAACTATAGAAGGAAAAAATCGAACAAAATCGAATATTCCAATTAGCCATGGCTAATTAGGAATATTACAGTCTCCCCCTACAAAATGTTGCTTGTCCTCAAGCAACTGAAGTGATGGATGCTGTAAGATCTTCTCACTCTCCCAAGTGGCATCCTCATCCAGCAAATCCTTCCACCTCACCAAGAATTCCCGGACCATTCTGCTCCACAGCTGCCTCTCCCTGGTATCAATGATAGCCTCCAGCTGCAATACCAAATTCCCCTCATCATCCATGGGTGGTAGCTCATCTGTCGCTATCACCTGCTGCCCCAATGCCTTCTTCAGGCATGATACATGAAAAATGTTATGAATCTTGCTGCCTTGGGGCAGCTCCAACTCATATGCAACCTGTCCAATCCTGCGTATCACCCTGTATGGCCCATAAAAGCGGGGCTTGAGTTTTTCAGCCCCCTTTTGCTTCAGTGACGACTGTCGGTATCATTGTAATCGTAGGTAGACCATGTCCCCTACCTCGAATTGCCTCTCCACCCGACCCCTGTCGGCATACAGCTTCTGCTGGTTCTACGTTGTAGCCATGTTATCCTTGAGAGCTCGGAGGATATCCTGACTCTCTTGGATCCAAATCTTGGCTCGAGGAGCCTTGCTATCACCAAACATCACGTCAACAAAAGATAAAGGATGATACCCATATAAGGCATAGAATGGTGACATACCAATGGACATGTGATGTGAAGTATTGTAGAGTACTCCCCTAGATGTAGCCACTTTAGCCATGCTCGCTGCTGCCCACTGACATAGTTACACAAGTAGCCCTCCAGCCACTTGTTAACTATCTCTGTTTGCCCATCCGTCTGTGGGTGATAATTGGTACAAGGTGTCAACTCCGTCCCCACCAACCGAAAAAGCTCCTGCCAAAACCCGCCCATGAAACGACTGTCCCTATCACTAACGATGGTCTTAGGAAGACCATGTAGCCTGAAGATCTCCCTGAAGAACAACTCGGCCAACTGTGCTGCTGTATAGTGTGCGGATATGGCAAAAAAATGTGCATACTTCGTCAGTCGATCAACGACGACAAAGATACAATCCTGGCCCTGTACCATGGGAAACCCTATGATGAAGTCCATCAAATACTCTCCCATTTCCCCTCCAGAATGGGAAGAGGCTGCAATAAACCCGCGGGATGGCTCATCTCTCCCTTGTTCCTCTGACAAACATCGCACTCCCGGATGTGCTAGAGTACGTCCTCCTTGAGGCGCTTCGATGAGAACCTCTCTCTAATGGCCCTGTAGGTTTTGGTAAACCCTTGATGTCCTGCCAAAGGTGAATCATGCGATGCCTGGAGTATCTTCTTCTTGAGCTGAGACCTCTCAGTCAAGAAGATCTGGTCCCTGTAATAGATGATCTCATCGACCACCCTGTACCTGTCATCTGCCACCTGCCCATCCAGAACCTCACGTGAAAACCTGTCCTTGGAGTACTCTATTAAGAGTCGAGCCCTCCAATCTGTATCCAAGCTCATAAGAGACAACGTGGTTGGTCTACGTGAAAGGGCATCTGCTACGACGTTGTTCTTACCCTTGACATACTCAATGTCAAAGTCATATGCTTGGATCTTACTGATCCACTTCTGCTGCCTCTCCTGTAGCTGCTTCTGCTCCAAAAAGAACTTGAGGTTGTTGTGATCAGTCCTCACCCTGAACTTGTTACCCACCAAATACTGTCGGTACTTAGCCAATGCATCCATGATGGCCAGCATCTCCTTGTTGTATATGGAATACAACCTCTCGTGCAGAAGGAGCTTCCGGCTCTCAAAGGCTATAGGGTGACCTCCCTGCATCAATACTGCGTCGATCCCCTCTCCCGACGCATCACACTCCAAAACAAATGGCTGCGTGAAATCTAGCAATGCAAGCACTAGGCAGCTGATCCGACCAACTGAAAGCCCCCTTCCTCGTCAAATCTGTGAGGGTTGCAGCAAGCTGTGAGAAACTCTTGACGAACTTCCAATAGTAAGTACAAATGCCAATGAATCCTCGAAGTTCCGTCACGTTTCTCGGCGCCGACCATTCTCTGATGGCCCTGATCTTCTCCTCGTGGACCTTCACTCCATCCACCCCTATGATGTGTCCCAGATACAACATTCCCGTCAACCCAAACTCACACTTGGAGAGTTTGGCATAGAACTGCTGCTCCTGTAAGATACACAATACTGTCTCAATGTGTTGGAGATGCTCCTCCCAAGTCTTGCTGTAAATGAGAATATCATCGAAGAATACCAACACAAACTTCCTCAAGTGACTACGGAAGATGTGATTCATGCAGGACTGAAATGTAGCTGGGGTGTTGGTTAGCCCAAAAGGCATCACCAAGAACTCAAAGTGCCCATAGTGACACTTGAAGGCGGTCTTGGGAATGTCCTGCTCCCTCACGCGAATCTAATGGTACCCAGATCTCAAATCAATCTTTGAGAAGAAACGTGCCCCTCTCAACTCGTCCATTAACTCATCGATCCTGGGTATGGGGTACCTGTTCTTCATGGTTTTCTTGTTCAGGGCCCTGTAGTCAATGCACATCCTCAATGTACCATCCTTCTTCTTCACCAACACCACAGAAGAAGCAAAAGGACTCGTGCTTGGTCGGATATGCCCAAGAGGTAGCAACTCCTAGATAGCCCGCTCAATCTCATCTTGATAGGCCTTGGGGTGCCTGTAGGGGGTGGTGGTCACTGCCTGTATGCCCTGCTCAAGCTCGATGGTGTGCTCAAACCCCCGATCCGGTGGCTGTCCTAGTGGAATCTCCCCAAACACTATGGCATACTGATCAAGGATGGACTGTATCTCTGGATGTACCGTCTGCCTGGTAGTCCGTGCCTCTGATGCATGCAGCTCCACTGCTCACTCTATGTCTCCCTTCCGGAAGACTACCTCCATCCGATGAGCCGAAACAGTCTGAGGAAGATATGTGTGCTGTCCCCGTATCTTCTCATGCCTCCCTGTCTTCTCATCATCCCACTCCATCTCTAGGGCCTTCCAATCTGTAGTGACCTTCCCTAGAGTGATAAGCCACTGAACACCCAGTACTACGTTGGTGTCCGGAATGTTGACCACGAAAAAGTGGTCAGTCAGTGTGTAAGTGCCCATCGTCACTGATAACTCTGGGACATAACGAGCACACACCATGGTCTGATCTCCTGGGACCAAAACTGAAAATCCATCGAAACTCTCTGTCGGTATACCTCTCCGCTCAACCATCTGAGGATTGATGAAGTTGTGGGTTGCCCCACTGTCAACCAAGACTGATATTCGCTGGCCACGTACTGTCCCCCTTACGCGCAGCGTCAAATACTTGGGAACTCCTCGTAATGCTGCAAGGGCCCCTTCGGTGGGTGCAAAAGATGCACCACCTGCTGCTGGCGGTGGAGGTGGCAAAGGCCCCTGTATGGCATGGCTATCTCCTGTCTCCACATCATTGTCGTTATCCTCTTCTCCACTGCTCTTGGAGAAGACTTCAATAAAATGTGCTTTGCCAGCAGCACATCTATGTCCGAGTGCCCATGGCTCCTGACATGTGAAGCACAACCGCTTCTTCTTAAGCTCCCTCCTGACATTGTCCTCAATTTGTACTCGTCCTGGATTCCCCTTTGGAGGTGGAATCCTCACATCCTTCCCCTTAGACTGAAAACGTTGTCTTTGGGGGTAAGGTGTTCGGGTCCTGGGTAAGACATCCTGTAAGTCCCGGGTCCTACGGATAGCATCTTGGAGTGTGGCTAGTCTAGTGGATCGGACTAGACCCCGAAGTGGCTCTGCTAACCCCTCCACATACATATAGACCCTCCGCGCCGTGGATAGGTCTGGCACCATCACGGAGACCCTTAAGAAATCTGCAATGTAGGTCTCTAGGCTCCTTGTCTGTTTGAGCCTCGTCAGCTCAACAAAATGCTGCTCTGGATCCCTTCGATCAAATCACTCCATCAATCTCCTAGTAAACTCCGCGTATGTCGTCACTGTAGAGTGCCCGAGTGTAACCATCCCATGAAACCACCAATCCTGGGCCTCACCATCCAAATGCAATGTTGCCATCTTCATGGCCTCTACTTCCAACATCTGGTTAAGCTGGAAATAAATGTCCAGCTTCTCCACCCAAGACTTCACCGAACTGTTTGATGAACCATCAAACGTAGGCAAGTGGAATCTACTCGCTGCACGGTGGGTGTCACCATCATGGTAATGCCGATTTCCTTTGTGATGGTCTCAGGGTCTACTATCCTGCTAGAGCTGAACAAAGTCTCTGAATGAAAGAGCATCCTTGAACTCTTGCTCGTAGGCTTGGTACTCTGCAAAATAATCGCCCATATGGCTGGGCTCTGCCTCCTGCTGGGCTCCGACCCCCGTGTCTGCTCCTAAGAACGTGGGTATGGTAGAGTGTGTAGGGGCATGCGAGGCCACCTGCTGTGTAGTATCACGCTGCTCTGGCAAATGATGGGATGCACCTGATCCCTCACCAATCTGAAAAACCTGTGGGCTCTCACGTTGTCTAGCCTCTACTGCCGTGAATCTCTGCCTCATCACCTCAATCTGCCTCGACAGATCCTGTACTGATTTGAGGAGCATATCCGCAAATCTCTTTCCATCCTCATCTGCCATCGGATCCCTCTGCTCTGGGTCCACCACATGCTCCTCTTGTTCTGCGTCCACCACCGGAACATAGTCTCCCTCTCTATAGGTGTTCTCCAGCCTATGCTCAATGTCTCTGTATTTCCTACCTCTGTAACAGATGTAGGGTTTCTCCCTCAGTATCATAGACTGCTAGCTCCACACGTTGAGCCAGATCTATGCTCTAATACCAATGTAATATCACTAACTTGGAATATTCCTCAAACCCCAGCAAAACTCCAACCAAATACGTGCAAATTATATAATAACCCAAAAATGACAAAATAACAGTGGTACAACATATAATAATGTAAACAGGAAATATAAGCAGATGCTCAAGAAATGCAGCGTGAAATGCTAAGCCATTTTATTATACTAAGCAATAAAATGAGTACAGGAGGTGATCAGAAAGATGGCACCTCGACTTGCACAAGGCAAGTGAAGAAATACTCTCAGAATAACAAAGAATGGCCTCTCTGTGTGGATGCTGCTGGAGAACTGCTGTGCTGCTGCTGCTGAAAACAAATGATGATTTGGGGCTGCTCCCCTCCTCGGAAAATGTTGAAACTCTGGAATCGGGCTCTACTCAAGAAACCCAGAAAAACCCAGAAAGCTTTCCTGGAATAGCCGACCCCCGAAAATCACCCCCTTGGGGATCTGCGTAGTTCCTCAATGCTCTGCGCTGCCACTGAAGAAACCCCTCCAGAACTCTGCCTGAAACTCTGCCAAAAATCCTCCAATATGCAAGGGCTGGTCCCCTGCTCAATCACCCAGCATAAATCCTCCTGCAAAAACCCCAATCCAACACTACTGCCAGAAAGAACTGCGTCCCTCTCTCAGTGTTGCGCAGTCCTCCAAAATGCTGATGAAACTGCTGCTGAAATGCTGATAAAACTACTGTTGAAATGCCAATGGAAATACCTTGCCCGAGCAGGCACTCGAAGTCCCCCGGGGCTAAGGGTGAGATCTCCGAGTGGAGACACTCAATGCACTAAACAACGCTGCATACCAGCTAAACAGCCAGCGTGCTCAGAAGTCGAAAAGACTAGCTCAAAATGCACATAATTGAATGATCAAAATGAGGGGGCTTCTCTCTCTTTTATAGCCTTTGCCTCTCTCAATCCCAAGGCTCACCTCCTCTTGCGTGATTCCCCTCTTGCCATGTGTTTCTTCCCTCTTGCGCAGTTCCTCCATGTGTCTGCGTGGGCTCCATTTCTGCGTCCCCCTTTGGCTCCCTTGGCTCCCCTTTAAGTCACAACGTTGTGCTACTAGGAAGTGACTTTTTTAATTCTAAAAGTGAGTTATGTCCCCCTTCCTCGCTTTTTATTTACAAATAACTATAGAAGGCAAAAAACGAACAAAATTGAATATTCCAATTAGCCATGGCTAATTAGGAATATTACACCTGCATTGGGTTTTTCCGGCGACTATTTTGTCCAAAAACAACGGTGTCCTATGTATCTTGTTCTTTGCTCAGTTTCTTGTTTCATGGAATCAAATTAAATTGGTGTAGGCTGCATTAGTAATTTACTTAAATACTATTCAGAAAATAACTTGATAATGTATATTAAAATCAAGTAGGTGAAGTAAATTCAGTTTTGCTGTAGTAGGGGTTCCTTGAGGATAGGAATTTTCACACCATCTCCACCATCAACCCTTGAATAATAAAAACATGTGATGTGCCATGTCTGAAAGGCACTCCATGAACTGTCGATCACAAATGATGGATTGGCCAACTGGTCCATCCTATATTGTATCCATGAATCAACTCTAGTAAGCACTCTAGTTGGTTTCTGGAGAATTCCAATCTAGGTGCTAACATGATGGATCGTGGCTACGTAGGAAAGAGTTAAAACTTCCATTCAATTTGACATTTGGATTGATCTAGTGTATTGTTTCAATAGAGGTAACTCAAACCCTAGATGGTGTATCAATATTTTTTGTTATCTGACCATCTTAGCTCCGTCTTAACCTCGGATCGATCAAGCGCTGAGAGGGATCAAATTTGTTGAGGTGCAAACCTTTTTGAGGGTGTCAAAGACCGGAGGTTTGCACCTTGAAGGATTTGATCTCTTTCCATATTTGATATATCTAGGTTTAAGATTGATCTAAGCTATTTTATAAATGCTTTAAAATTTTAACTTGACTTATGTTTTTATTATTATTTTATTATTTGGTGACTCATGTTACACATCAACATCGGCTGGAGAATATGCCTCTTTTTGCAACTATCCCTGACCTTGTTTGTAATGAAATCCTAAATGCCAGCCACATGTAATTTGTCCCCATCCTGACTGAGTTGGATTTTTCTCATTATTTGCAATTTGTAGGCATCATAATTAGTTGTTGCATTTTACCATGTCGAGGTATTTATAAGCAGGTAAAGAAGTAGATTAATCCTTTATTGCGATTGCATGACAATGAAATCTATTTCCACCAGTCTTATTTTTCTCATTATTTGCAATTTGTAGGCATCATAATTAGTCCTTGCATTTTACCATGTCGAGGTATTTATAAGCAGGTAAAGAAGTAGATTAATCCTTTATTACGATTGCATGACAATGAAATCTATTTCCACCAGTCTTTTGATCATGCATCTACTCGTTGGTGTTTGTGATGGAGATAATCCAAAAGTTGGCCATGTTATGTAAATATTATTAAGCTTGAAACTTCTAATTTGTGTTTGTAAGTTATCAGGTGGTGAAATTTTGCAATAGACTTGAACATTTGAATTTGATCCTGGTTAATTTCTCCTAAATTTTGGATAATGCAGCATGTGTTGAAAATGTTCCAAAAATTAGCAAGTTTTTAAATGCTTACACGGCAAATTGTCTCGTTGTTTTTAAGAATTAGATGAAAGCTTGCAATTTGCTGTATAATTTATGTATCTTTGGAAATATGGAAACAAGGGGTTGGGGGGTTGCGGGGGCAGTGGAGGGGGTTTTCCTTTTTCTTTTCTCTTTATTTTTTCTGACATGCTACACATCTTGTCTTCTTTTTTCAAATGCAGGACATTTGCAAGTCAAATCATCACTGGCTACCTTCCTAGTGTTATTCTCCAGTTATTTCTTTATGTTGTTCCACCCATAATGATGCTGTTTTCAGCCATCCAAGGTTCAGTGTCATATGGTGGAAAGCAAAAGAGTGCATGTGCCAAAATGCTCTACTTCACAGTTTGGAATGTGTTTTTTGTGAATGTTTTATCTGGAACGGTCATCAACCAACTCAATAACATCATTTCGAGCCCAAAAGACTTACCCAGGCAGCTTGCAAAAGCAGTTCCTAGACAGGTAATGAATGCTAATAGCTTTAGTAACTTTTTAGCATTTAGCCATAGATATTGTTGTAAATTGGTTGAATGGAGGTTACAAATAGCTGTTTCGCTTCAGTACAAAGAGGTGAATTGATGTGAAGATTTCTTGGTGTTTGAAATGCTTTCTACAAACTTGTTAAACATCTTGTTGTGCCTGTTTATATCCATTTTCCATGTCCAACATGCCTGCCAATGCTTGATTTGTTTTCGTTACCTTTAGAGATATTAGAAGCCAAAAAGGATAGGAAGGCACATATAAAAGTATCAAATGAAAAAACTAAAGAAGGTATATTAACAAAATACATCCAAACCTTTCTGAATATAAGCAAGTGTGAGATGATAAACAAGGCGCCATAAGTGCATGAGATGATAAACAAAGGCACATTTTTTTTGACCCAAGAATGTGGACCACTGGAGGAACACATTTCCTATTAATCACCCTAGCTTTTCTTGTTCAGTGGATACCTTTGCAGTGCCGTATTGTTCTAAAGTTGCTTCTGGTGGACTGGCCTTTCTTGCTCATGAGTGTTGATATTAACTATACGGTTTATGTCCAGAAACTTCATGCATCATTATGACTAACTGTGAAAACCTACACACCCAGGATGAAACAGAATTGATGACACAGAAGTTAATCACTGATTTTC
Source organism: Pinus tabuliformis (assembly GCA_031772625.1). NCBI lineage: Eukaryota > Viridiplantae > Streptophyta > Pinopsida > Pinales > Pinaceae > Pinus > Pinus tabuliformis. The sequence continues at coordinate 1,537,710,760 of CM062818.1, read as the reverse complement.
TCGATTTTTTTGATGCAGGCAACTTTCTTCGTCACTTATATTTTGACATCAGGATGGGCAAGTGTATCATCAGAACTTATACAAATATTCTCTCTGATTTGGAATGTCTATAAACGTTGTTTGAAAGAGTGACAAGAGTGGCAATTGTGCAAACCCTGTGCCATCATTTCCTTACCATCAAAAAATGCCTAGAGTGCTCCTTTTTGGGTTTCTCGGTTTCACTTGCTCTGTGGTAGCACCTTTAATTCTACCATTTCTTCTTGTGTACTATTCACTTGGGTACATCATCTATCGTAATCAGGTAAATTCTGAAAATTTATTTTTGCCTTAGTGAGAATTGTAATTTTATTGAATTTTTTTATCAAGAGTATTCCATGCAACCATTCTAGATAGCAAATGAATGACAATTTTTATGGGAAAACTCTTAAGCAATTTTGCTGCTGGTTGCTAGAGAGATGTATTCCCCACACTTTTCTTAGTGTATATATTTTTGCTGCATATTTGATGTGCGGCAAAAGCCAGGACACTCCTCTTAGTGTTGCGACCATGTTGGTTTAAACCAATCATTTAAATGCATTAACTCTTTCTATGATGTTGTGCTTCCCCCATGCTCTTTCGGTTTGGTTGGAGAAATATTGAAGTCTTTGTTAAGTTTAATCAGCTTTATACAGTCCCAGATCATGGGACTGTTCTTTTGTTGCGATGGTTGTACATGGAAACTTATGTTAGATTTTAGTAATAATGTGGATAATTTGTTGTGCAAGGATCATTGTATACTGTACCTATTGCCTCAAAATCTAGCCAGTCTTATGTGGGGAACTCACAAGCCAAGCAATAGACCAAGGGACAACAATATAAGGTGTGGCCCGCTCAATGTTGCATGAAGCAGGGACGAAGCGAGGACATTTTTTGGAAGCGGATACATGGAAGCGTCATTTCCCAAAAATCTAGGAAGTGAAGTGTCTACTTTATATATATATTTTGCATTTATGCTAAAAAAAACATCCAAAATACCAAATTAGTTGTAGAAGATATGAAAACATGCATATTTGTACATAAATCAAGATAGATATAGCATCCGTTGTATATCAATGATTAATTTTTCGAGCATCAACCATCTAGATGCATCAACCATCTAGAATCTAGATTCTTGTCCTCTTGTCTTGCCTTTGCCTCTACCTCGATTGTCTAGGGATAGCAGTCAACATTGCCCAATTTTGATCAAACTATCTGATCCAAGCCTTAAAATATGGTGGAAAAAGCTTAACATGCTTGATCAATGATTTTGACTTAATTGAAAAGTAGTTTTTTCCTAAGGCCATGACAAACGAGTTCAACAATTAACACCACCAACACTAGGGTACATGATCACATATAGGGCTTGGTGCTCTTGATTAAATGCCAATCAGATACCCTCATACATGATATAATCTAATGAAATGACACAATCTCATTGATCCTAAATTCCTGAAAACTGTTAAGTTTGCTGAATTTTGAAGAGGATATGAAATTCTATTTTCTCCATATGAAGTTCGATGAGGCTGGAACCACTCTCAAACATCCTAAGTCATTTCATGGCAATGCTAAAAATTTAAGTAAAAGGATGAAAATGAAAGATAACATTACCATGAGGGAGCACCTAGGAAGCATTTGAGCATCAAGGGAGCACCTTGGGAGTGTCTGGGAAGCCCCAATCCAACTTAAGTCAAAGAAAAAATTACAAAAAAAATTTAGAACCCCGCCGAATCGCCCATCTCCCTTTGGATCCTTGCAGATCCATGCTCGATGGATCTGCGGATCAGGCTTGCATGGTTTTGGATTTCCAGGAATCGCCTCAAAATGGGACGTGGTTTCGACCTTGGATCCTTGGGGGGGAGGTGTAGGGGGAAGGATAGTGAAACATTGGGGGGCCCACTGTCACCACAATCAATACTTCCTGATCTTTTGTGGACTTTCACCACTAGGGAGGCTTCTTTTTAGAAGGTCACCTAAAGGATCTATCAAGTACAAGGGATAAGGTGACAAAAGAGGCGCAGGGAGGACAAATCTACCTATGAACAAGGCTTAGCTAGCACAATAGGGCAATTTTCATCCTCCAATCTGCCTTATTAGGTCACCACATGACCTAAGGTTTGAGATTTAACAAGGAAAAAGGATCAACCTAGGGTCATAAGGCCAAGAAAAGGCTTCCAATCAATGTATACCTTCAATTTATGGAACAAGATGTCTTTAGTAAGCCCCAAGTTGAAGCCTAGGGCAAACTAGTGCTTTTCTAGGGCAAAATCTACTTAGGGCACAAGACATTGTGAATATTCCTATACTCAAAGGAACCCCTACCGCAAAAAATCTGAATCTACTTCACCTACTTGATTTTTAAATTACATTCATCAAGTTATTCCTCTGAATACTAAAGCAAATTACTTTTGCAACCTACACTAATTAAATATTTGATCTCATGAAACAGAAAATAGAGCAAAGAACAAGGTACATAGGAGACACTTATTTTTGGACACAATAGTCCCTGGAAAAACCCAATGCGGAAAAACCAGTGCAACAACTCTAAGGGTTTTATTATTATGCAGGAGAAATATCTGAATACAAATCTAGGATGCTCATCTAGCAATCCTTTACAGAGAGAATACTGGCGGAAAATCTGAGTGAGTTTTAACTCACCTCACTCGACAGAATTTTGGCTGATCTGGCAAAAGACTGGCTAACCTCGACTATTTCTGCGTCACCTCCTCTGCCTACTGTGTCAACTTTCCCTGTTGTTCCGGCAGTTCCAGCTTCTGCCCTCTGCATCAGCGTTCCCAACTATTCCAGCAGTTCTTGACAGTTTCGGCAGTTCCTGGCAGAATTCTGGCTAATCCGGCACAAGACTGGCTAACCCCGATTATTTTTGTGTCACCTCTTCTGCCTTTGCGTCAGCTTTCCCTGTTGTTTCAGCAGTTCCTAGTAGTTGCGGCTTCTGCCCCCTGCTTCAGCTTTCCCGGCTGTTCTTGGAGTTCCCGGTTGTTCGTGACAGTTCTGGCTTCTACCCTCTGTGTCAGCATTCCCAACAGTTTCGGCTTCTGCGCTCTGCGTCAACTTTCTTGGTTGTTCTGGCAGTTCTGACTGTTCTGGCAGTTCTAGCTGTTCCTAGCAGTTCTGGCTTCTGCATGACAGACAACTTTTCTACTCTACTGGCTCTCTCTGCCTCTCTGTCTGTATTCTACGGAAAGTCCTTCTCCTAGATTCTCATTGCCACTCTGTTGCAAAATGATCACTTAATTCAAAATCCTTAGCAAACCTTTCCCTAGCAATCAAATTCTTGATTAATTCGTTCTCTCTGTGTGTCTTTCCAAATGAACCCCATGCCTCCATTTTATACTTTTCCTATTGAGTCTTCAATGACTGAGATTAAGTCTGTAATCAATGACTAAGATTAAAACATGACTTGATCCGCATTCTAAATTATTCTCACCCATATTTTGATTAATACCCATTAATAGTTTAATTTCCCTAAGTTTAGACCGAGGAACTCCATTAATAATATTAATTATTGTAATAAAATGCAATCCGGGTGGAATTTCATCACTCTGTTTTTGGGTTCTTTAGAACTCATGCGCCTTAGGCTCTCCACTAATTTTCAAGGTTAGAGCACTTCCGATGCTACCAAAAACTAACACTCCCTCTTAGTGAGGAAAGTGCTCTAGCAACAATGTCCACCTGCATGCTGCTCTGTTTCTGAAGCACCTCCTTTCTGCACTGTTGCTGCCACCAACACTGTGCTGTTGCCGCTACTATACGCTACCCATGACACTGACACTGCCACTATTGCATCTGTACTACAACTCCCTCTCAAATTTTGCATCTGCTATGCTGCTAGCACTGCCACTGCTAACACTACATCTGTACTGCAACTTAGTCGCTGAGAGAAGCAACTGAAAACATCCAAAATTCACTGAACTTAATTGTGTTTAGCATAATACAATGAATGTTGGAGTCTGACTGTTGCTGACCCTCTAAATCTTTTGCGCTGTTGCTGACTTTTGCACTGTGCCATTTGCACTGCTGCCAACCTTGCTCTGCGCTGTTCAGTCTTTGGTCCCAAGCCACTGCATTCGTCCTCCAAACACTCCACTACATCATCTGACACTAAGTCCATCTTGCTATTACTGAATCTTGGGCTCTCGTAGCAAGGAATTAATCCAAGAGGTGGAATCCTCAAGGATCTTGTTCATTTGTAGCTCTTTCGAACTACAACTTTAAATCTCCCCACCTCCCTCCTGGAGATGCGACTGCAATCTCTGCCAAATGTCAAATGACCTCCTCTCTCCTCTGCACAACACTAGACCGGCCTACGCACTCCCCACTAGAGCTTGTAGAGCTGCCCCTCTGCTTCTGTTCGACAATGAAGATCTCCTTCGCTGGAAGTCCTCTGAGGAGAAAATTCCCCTTCTATGTATCTTCACTCTTTTCCGACGGATTTCTGCCTTGGCAGAAACAGCGCCCTTCAAGCATTGTGTTGAGGCTTTGCGTCACTCCCTCTGCCTCTACAAACTCACAAATTGGAAATTGTACCTCTCTGTCGTCTCACTCAGAGAGATTTCCTTGGATCTCCTTTCTGACAAGGATTGTGCAGTCCCTTCAAGGGGATTCAAATTTTTGACAAGTGCAACTTTCAACCTCACTGCTCAGCACTTGATCTTCTCTTCTTGTTTCAAAATCAATGTTTTGATACCATGTGAAAATTCCTACACTCGAAGGAACCCCTACTGCAGTAAATCTGAATCTACTTCACCTACTTGATTTTTAAATTACATTCATCAAGTTATTCTTCTGAGTACTGAAGCAAATTACTTCTGCAACCTAGACTAATTAAATATTTGATCTCATGAAATAGAAAACAAATCAAAGAACAAGATACATAGGAGACACTTATTTTCGGACACAATAGTCCCCGGAAAAACCCAATGCGGGAAAATCGATGTTTTATTATTATGCAGGAGAAATATCTGAATACAAATCTAGGATGCTCATCTAGCAATCCTTTACAGAGAAAATACTGGCGGAAAATCTGAGTGAGTTTTACCTCACTTCACCTGGCAGAATTCCGGCATATCCGGCACAAGACTGGCTAACCCCGGTTATTTTTGCGTCACCTCTTCTGCCCTCTGCATCAGCTTTCCCTACTGTTCCAGCAATTCTTGGCAGTTCCGGCTTTTGCCCTCTGCATCAACTTTCCCAGTTGTTCCCGCAGGTCTCGATAGTTCTAACCGTTCCTAGCGGAATTTCGGCTGATCCGACACATGACTGGCTAACCTCGACTATTTTTGTGTCACCTCTTCTGCCCTCTACGTCATCTTTCTTGGCTTTTCCATGCAGTTCTCGGCGATTTCGGCTTCTCTACCCTCTACGTCAGCTTTCCCAGCTGTTCCCGCAATTCTCGACAGTTTCGGCGGTTCTCGGCAGTTTCGACTTCTGTCCTCTGCATCAGCTTTCCCGGCTGTTTTGGCAGTTCCTGTTGTTCCCGATAGTTCCGGCTTTTGCCCTCCGCGTCAACTTTCCTGGCAGTTTTGGCTTCCACGTGATAGGCAACTTTTCTGCTCTGCTGGTTTTCTCGGCCTCTCTGTCTGTATTCTCCGGAAAGTCATCCTCCCAGATTCTTACTACCTCTCTACTGCAGAATGATCACTTAATTCGAAATTCTTAGCAAACCTTGCCCTAGGAATCGAATTCTCGATCAATTCATTCTCTCCGTGTGTCTTTCCAAATGAACCCCAAGCCTCCTTTTTTTACTTTTCCTGTTGAGTCTTCAACAACCGAGATTAAGTCTCTAATCAACGACTAAGATTAAAATGTGACTTGATCCGCCTTCTAGATCATTCTCAGCCATATTTTGATTAATATCCATTAATATTTTAATTTCCCGAAGTTTAGACTTGGGAACTCCATTAAAAATATTAATTATTTTAATAAAATGCAACCTGGGTGGAATTTCACCAAATGGTTTCTGGGTTCTTTAGAACTCATGTGCTTTAACCTTTCTACCAATTTTCAAGGCTAGAGCACTTTCGATGCTACCAAAAACTAACAGACATTAGCCCTAATATGGATGGATTAGCCTCTCAAAGGATTAACCCTAGTCAAGTTTCATGCCCTAGCCCTAGCTATCAACTTATCCTTAAGGGGCCAAATTTAGATTTTAGAGGAGAAGAGATTTTGGTGTAAACCTTATGGATGATTAACAAAGTAACCAAGGCTAGTGCCTTGTGTGAAAATTTGCTGCAATAATTGATTTATTTCTCCTACTTATTTATGACAAGTTATTTACCCATACTTCAATAAATACCAAAATAAATTCAGTTGCAGACTTCACAAACTAGAACTGAAAATTAAACGACAAGAGAAACATCAGCATATGAACAATCACATTGACACACTTGTTTTTGGACAATCGTCCCCGGAAAAACCGAATGTGGGAAACTAGTGTAACAGATTTGAGGATTCTTATTATTGGTAGTAAATATCTAAATACAATCTAGGATGCTCATTAACAATCCTTTATAGAGAAAATACTGGCGGAAAATTTGGGTGTGTTTTACCTCACTTCACCTGGTAGAATTCCAGTTGATCCAACACAAGACTGGCTAAGCCTGGCTATTTCTGCATTGGCTTTGTGTCAGCACTACGTCACCTTCTCTGCCCTTTGCGTCAGCTCTCCCAGCTGTTCCGACAGTTCCCTGCAGTTCCTAGCAGTTTCTCTGTTCCGGCAGTTTTGGATTCTGTGTGACAGGCATCTTTTCTGCTCTGCGCTGGCCCTTCTCGCTCTGCGTCAGGACTGCGTGGGCCCAAACTGGCCCAGCGTCAGCTTTCCCGATTACTGTGTTGCTTCTCTGCAAGCTCTCTTTGCCTCTCTGGTCTGTATTTTTCGGAAAGTCCTTCTCCCAGATTCTCTCTACCCTTCAGCTGCAATATTTCCCCAATCGATTTTCCTCTTGAGAACTTCTCACCTAAGAAAATTAATTTCCTCAATCTCTCTGTGTGTTTCCAAATGAACCCCGAGCCTCCATTTTATACTTTTCCTATTGAGTCTTCAATGGTCGAGATTAAGTCTCTAATCAACGACTAAGATTAAAACATGACTTGATCCTCCTTCTAGATCATTCTCACCCATATTTTGATTAATATCCATCAATATTTTAATTTCCCTTAAGCATTAAAAATATTAATTATTTTTAATAAAATACAATCCGAGTGGAATTTCACCAAACAGTTTCTGGGTTCTTTAGAACTCATGTGCCTTGTTCTCTCCAATTTTCAAGGCTAGAGTACTTTCGATGCTATCAAAAACTAACACTTCCTCTTAGCGAGGAAAGTGCTCTAGCAACAATGTCCACCTTGCTGCTCTATTTTTGAAGCATTTCCTTTCTGCACTGCTGCTGCCACCAACACTGTGCTACTGCTGCCCATGACACTGCCACCGCCGTTGTTGCATCTGTACTATAGTTCCCTCTCCAACCCTGCATCATTCTGTTGAAAGGGATTTTCCAACATACACATTTGTTCCCGAAATTGAACAAACTTAGGCACTTCCTAGAGCCTTGGTGAGTATGTCTGCCACCTGATTTCCTGTGGGAGTGTACTCCAACCGTATCGCTCCACGTTGAACACAGTGTCTGATAAAGTGACACTGAATATTGATGTGTTTGGAGTGATCATGAAATACTGGATTTTCAGAGAGCTTGATACAACTCTTATTATCACGAAGATCCTTGTCACTTCCGTTCTTCTCCTTAATAGATTTACAAGTAGTTTCCTGAGCCATATAGCTTCACATGTTGCTTTACTAGCTGCTATATACTCAGCGTTAGCAGAGCTCAGAGCTACAAACTTCTGCTTCTTACTGCACCAAAAGGTCATCCTAGATCCAATACCGAAGCAATACCAAGTGGTACTTTTCCTGTCTACTGAACTTCCTACCTGAATCCACTCAATTCGATATCGTTGCCCTTGGTGTACCTTAATCCAAAATTTACTGTTCGACGCACATACCTGAGAATGTGCTTTGCTGCTGCCCAGTGCACCCTTTTTGGTTCCACCATGAATTGACTAAGGGTGTTGACATCATAACACAAGTCTGGCCTGGTGTTGACCAAATACACAAGTGACCCAATGAGTTGTCTGTATAAGGTGGGGTCCACTTGTCTCCAAAAGCATCTATTTTCTTCCAAGTGGTAATCATAGGCGTAGCCATAGGTCGACAATCCTGCATTCTGAATCTTTTCAAAATTTCTGATGCATATCTTCCTTGGCCAAGGAAGATCTCACCATCCTGCTGCTAAACTTCCAATCCCAGAAAATAGTGCATTAGCCCCAAATCCTTCATATCAAACTCAGTTTCCAGGTTTTTCTTACAATCCTCTATGAGTCTGGATGATCCTGTCAAAAATAGATCATCCACATACAATACCAGAATCAACGACTTACCTTCTACCAGCAGATAATAAAGATTGGGATCGACATCGCTCTTGATGAATCCCAACTGCTGTGAGTAGCTGTCAATTCGACCATACCAAGCTTTGGGTGCTTGTTTTAGCTCGTACAAGGCTTCTTCAACCTGTACACATGAGTTCTCTTTTCATGTGTTTCGAAACCTTCTGGCTTTTTGATATATACCTCTTCTTCTATCACCCCATTCAAGAACATTGTCTTGACATCCATTTGGTGAATCTCCTATCCCATTTGTGCTGCAAGGAATATAATGGATCTGATAGAGGTATATCGAGCTACTGGGGCAAAGGTTTCCTCATAGTCTATTCCTTCTTTTTGCACATATCCTTTTGCGACAAACCTAGCCTTGTACTTATCTACGCTGCCATTTGCAACATACTTGATCTTGTAGATCCATCTCAAACCTACAACTGATCTGTTCTCTAGTCTTGGTACAATTTCCTAGACATCATTTGTCATGATATAACTGTACTCTTCTACCATGGCATCCACCCATACTTGGTGTTGTACGGCTTCTTGAAAACTAGAGGGTTCTTCGACTTGAGCTACCAATGCTTGGTACTTGTTAGGTTGTCTACACTGCCTTTTCTCGGCTCTAGGAACTCCAACAAATTCCTCTGCGTCCCTTAGAGTTTGTCGTACTTCTCGGCTAGTTCTTCCACTGGTGGTGGGAAGTTCCATCTGTTCCTCCTCCTGTACCTACTATGACACTCCTGGCTCCTCTTCTCTTGAGGAGATGCTAGTACTAGTTACCGTGCTTGAACTAGATGCTTGTCTTCTTGCCAGATCTGATCCCTGTTGCTGGACTAGAGGAGCATCCTCATCCTGTTCTTCAAATGGCATCTCACGAGATTTCCTGAAGGCTCTATCTTCCATGAACTTCGCATCCCGCCTTACTACAATCTTTCTGCTGCTCGGAATGTAGATCCGATACACCTTTGAAGTCTCGTTGTAACCTACTAGATACCCAACTTTGATAGTTTGCTCTAACTTGCTCCGCTTCTCTTCTGGAATATGGCAATAAGCTACACTTCCGAATATCCTGAGGTGACTTACTTCTGGCTTCTTTCCCGTGAAAACTCCCTCTGGTGTCTTCTTTCCTAAAGCCCTATGAGGAGTCCTGTTTTGAATGTGTACAACCGTGCTGCATGCTTCTGCCCAATAAAACTTGGGTAGATTTTGATCGTATAACATCTCCTTTGCTGCTCCAACAATAGTTCCGTTCTTCCTTTCTACAACTCCATTCTGTTCTGGATTATAGGGTGTTGTCCATTCTCTTCAGATCCCTTCTCTTGCATAGAAATCAGTGAAGTTCTTATCCTTGTATTCTCCACCATTGTCTGAGCGCAATAACTTGATCTTCCTTCCTATCAAGTTTTCCACTAGAGCCTTAAACTCTTTAAACTGATCAAAGACCTCATCCTTGGTTTTGAAAAAATAGATCCAAGTTTTCCTGGAATGGTCATCTATGAAGGTAACAAAATACTCAGTGCCATTGATGGTCCTTGTAGACATCGGACCACAAATGTTTGAGTGTATTAACCCCAATACACTCTTAGCTCTATTGTTGCTTTTGGAATATGTTGCTTTGGTGTACTTACCTAGCACACAACCTCTGCATGTATCATCATGCTTGGTAGTAAGCACTGGAACCCCCATAACAGTTTCCTTGAGCATAGTAACGCCCCATGATGTAAGTGTCCCATCCTCCTATCCAACTCATTTAATTCTTTTTCTCCATCGACATTACTTCTTATCAGTGCCATAGGAGACTCGAATTACAACTTGTATAATTTGTTGCTTCGAGTTCCAATCTAGGCCCTCTTTTTCCACCTTAGATGCCTGGCATATACTTTATTACCAATGAAGTATACATCATATCCCTTATCTTGTAATTGAGAGAAAGAAATCAAATTCATTCCCATACCTGGCACAAGCAGTACATTCGTGGCCCGAAGACTATCTCTTGCTGTTGTCTGGAATATAATGGTTCCTTTTCCTACTAGGGTGCACTTCATCCTGTTACACATTGTGATTTGAAAGTTCATATGTTCCTCTTGATAGCTTGAGAAATATTCTCGTTCTCCAGTGTGTTGTGGCCAGCAACAACCCCCCTTCTTATTTAGTGTTGTTACAAATACTAAATAAGTGGGGACCCTTAGTCAAAAAATTTAAAAAATCAATTAGTGCTTGAATTTCCTTTTTCAGTAAAACTTACCTTCATAAACTTAGGAGAATACCCTTGAAAAATCTAAAAAAGCTTAAGTTTTATGATAAGGTAGAATAAAATCACTCCTTAAGAAATATCGCATCGCAAAAAGGATAATGGATACCTCCTTACAAACACAATTCTAAGGTTGCGAGATCGCGATGTGAAACTTCATCGCATCGCATGCATCAAATATCACTTACGCTGAAAAACCTCAAATTGCCGATATGTGATGGTGCATATCGCAAATCGCATTTCGCGGAAAACACATTAACAGATGATTATCATATGCTACGCTCCAGCGATATTGCGATGTAGCGATATTGCGATGTTGCGATGTGCGATATTGCGAAGCAAATCGCAAAATCACTTCATCGCAAATCTTTCGGGCTCATTGTTCAAAAAAGTATTTTCCATAAACTAAGACCTGGTTATGTGCTTTAATGCTAATTAATGAGTTAGTTGCCAATAATTAATGAAATAGGGTTTTTTGCTTATCGAAGAACCATTTCACGTAAGGTGGTATATTTTATATGTCTTCGGCATTTAAAGCTTTCCTGTCACCTTTTCCTTATCATGATTCTCACCTCATTTGTAAACTGCAGGAACAAAGAACAGATAATTATACAAAGCAGTATTCAGGATACTATGGGAAAGAAAGGCAAAGCTTCGAGTTCTGAAGATCAAGAAATGACGCCCTTGTATACAGACACTGCCTGTAACAGAGACGCTGGTATTACTACTTGGGAAGGCATGTATAGTCTACTCGAGGAAGAGAATCCCAAAATGATGGAGGTTACAGCTACTGCAGGCTCACACGGGTCTTCTGAGGCGTCTATTACAGAGCTAGCTTGCTCATTCTTACACTGAATAGCGGCGAGGCCCAAAATTCTTCCATACACGGACATGGTTAAATGGGTACTGGATAGCGCTGACATCACAAACAGACAATTTAAGACTCAGTGTCAGCAACTTACAGAATCATTATTTTCACAAAATTTAAGCTTTATATCCACTAACAAAAAACGCGCAAGAAGCAAAAAATTGCACCAGGGAAGTCCGGATCAAGAAACGGAGGCAGTTTCCGATGCGCGATTCAAAACCTCTTGAAAGGGAAAACCTCTAATTGCTCAGTCACTTGTAAGCCCAAAAATTTGTAAGAAAGCAACGCTAGAGATAAAAAATAAAAATAAAAAAATAAAACTTGAATCCTAAAACTAGTGGTATTTGTCAGAAATATCTTCAAAATGGTATGTATATATGTTCAGCAACTGCAGACAGGCTAGAGACAGAAGGCTCAAGAAAAGGCAGAATCAATCAAAAGATTGACTAAGTTGAATTGGGATTCTTACTGGGCATATTTGGTAAAACCACCCAGAGAGTGCATGACTCTCAAATGTATCATCAATTCTGTTGAGAAGATAGCGCCAGCTCTTGCCGATGTCGTTTTCGCAGGTCAGTTAAAGTCGGAAGTCGGCCAGTCGACTCTTCTCAAACAAATGTTGAACGCTTGCGATTTCAAGGAACATATACATAAATAGTTAGTTGTTAGTTTTAATTTTAGATTCAATGTTAGTATTAATTTGCTTTATTTTTACTTGAAATGAGGATGGTCATTTAAACTGTATCCTACATTTTTGTAATAAGTTATTTTTAGATTTAGTTAGTAGTATTTAAACCCTTCTCATGCATTTAGAGAAGGGTCCTGAAATTTGTCAAAAACTTGTCCTCAGAACATGCACTTTTGCACCCTCCGAGGAGGTTTTGATGAATGAATGGAATAGGATTTATTGATATCTGCATTTAATATCTACTACTGATGTTGCACTTCTGTACTCTTAGTGGATGTTGGATTAAGAAGAGATAAATCATTATCGCTTGAAGCTCATGAGTAGAACTAGTTATAAATGGTACTTCTATCTCTTAACTATTTCTGCCTTTGTGTTAAAGTGGTATTTATGTTTAGTTGTTTATATATTGATGCGTTAATGCTTGAGTTATCATTTGGCATTTCTGTACGGTGATAGCTATTTATTTATGCTTAATGTATGAGTAGCTTATTATGCGATATGTTTTTCACAACTGTTTCGTCTAACTTTTTATATGAAGTGGTTTATCTCTATTGAATTCTTTTCTCATAACAGTTGAATGATCTTTATTACCAATTATTATTTGAAATCATTTTAGATCGCATAATGGAAAGATTACACCTTGGGTTAGTGTAGAATTAGATATTTCTATTTATTAGAATACAATTGCATGTTATTAAATTAGAGTTAAAGTAAAAGCTTTTCACTTAGGAACTTTTAGAAAGGAAATATCAAATCTCAACACACACACACATAAATTGGGAAACTGGTCCCATATCTCCAGTCGGACCCACTATACCAAACGGAAAAGGAGTTGCTAACCAAGGTTCAGACCGGGTGGGTATCTCCCTTGTTGTAGACCTGATTTTTGGGGATTCAACATATTTGGCGCTAGAAGGAGGGCCCGAACTGTGAATGGAAAGTAAGTCTAAATCTAAATACCATTCTAAGAGTAAATCGCCCTCACCATCTCCCCCGACTTCTCCATCGCACTTAGAATCTTTAAATCTAGAGCTAGAAGTCGAAAGAACAACAGCCGCTGCTACAAACCCTGACATTTCAGAACAATCTACTATTGAACCTCCTGAAGTTGAATCTTTGATCCATAAACTTTAGCGATTTTCTATATCACCTTAGAGATCTGATAAATCTCAAGGCAGCGTGACTTCGCAATATAACCTTGCTCATCCTCTTACCAGATTAAAGAGCGAAAAGTTTGGTGTTCAGCCAACTGAGTTACCTCTGCCTACAAGAAAGAGAGCAAGGAAATCACTTCAAGGGTCCGATAGCGAGACTCTTTCATCATCATCATCCATCTCCACCTCTCCACTGCGAAGTCAACCATCCACTCCTCCACTTCAGATTATTGTCCACCAGTCCACAGGAACTTCCACACCTTTTTCTCAATCATCTGGAATCGTAATATCCTCATCTTCTCAATCGCAGGGATCACCTTCTGCACTTTCCTCTGTTAGTAGTTCAGCGATGGCCCAATCTCCATGGAATAACCCAGGGGCAGTCTTAATGCCTGCGCCCTTGAGTCAGATACCAGCCCATCCTGAAAAATGGCTGCCTAAGTTTAATCCTGAAGCAGGCATGCTAGCGGAAGAACATATAAATAACTTTATGTTATCCATAAATCTCAATGGAGTTACCAACGAAGATGCTGTCGTCCGACTTTTCCCTTATACTCTGCAAGGAGCAGCCAGATCATGGTATTTCTCATTACCGTCTAGATCTATCACTAGTTGGGATATCTTCCAAGAACAATTCCTGACTAAGTTCGGTGATGACAGGTCTATGGCGACACTGATCAACGACCTATCTAACCTTAGGGCCGAGTCAAAGGAACCTATCAAAGATTTTAATTCACGTTTCAATAAACTATTAAATAAAATTCCTACTGCTTCCAAGCCTAGCGAAGAAGTGCGAAGTGAGTGGTACATCTCTGCTTTACTGTCAAACATAGAAATCTTCGTTGATAGGGCTAATAAAACAACTTTAGTCGACAATATGAAAGAAACAATAGTGGTAGAGAAACGTATCATAGCTCTAGAAAAGAAAAACGTGATAGAAGAACGAAAATCCAAGAAGGTTACTTTCAAGGAAGACCCCAAGAAAACACAATTGAAAGATCCGTTTGATTTAGAAGGATCACAAAAAGTTTTGAAAACCACGTCTAACGAAATGGTTGACATTAAGAAACAAGTGGCAGAAACTTCTTCTAAAAAGCCGTACAAGCCTTATAGAAGAAACCCTTCAACCGATTCAAAGTCGCCAAATGCTATCACAAGTGCTGAATTAGAAGAAGAAGAAGAGGAAATTGCTATTGAAGAACATACCGATAAAGAAGAAGTTGTAGAGGTACAAGGTATGTGGGACTTCATCCTCCCAGATGAAGAGGATCAAGAGGCATCCCCGGTTAGTACTCGAAGTAGAAATCAACTTGATCCTCCTCAATCTACTCCTAAGCCAAAGAGCGCAAACTCAATGACTAAGGATAAAGTCGTAGCTAAGAAAATGACACCTAAAGCGACTCAAACCAGCCCAGTCCAAAAAGATTAAAAAACACAAGTTACAAGTGGAAACGTGCATCGTACGGTCGTGAAACGCATTTCCGGTATATTGGCCACGTTTCCGCATCGAGAAACATGCCAGTACGTCCGGAAATGCATTTCACGGCCGTACCACACACGTTTCAGGGTTTCGTTTCCATTTCCGTACGGAAACAGCCTCCTACCCTGTGTTTCTTGCAACTTAGGTTTTACCTCACTTCACTCGGCAGAATTCTGGTTAATCTGGCACAAGGCTGGCTATCCCCGACTATTTCTACGTTGGGTTTGCATCAACATTGTGTCACCTTCTCTGCCCTCTGTGTTAGCTCTCCCGGCTGTTCCGACAATTCTCGGCAGTTTCGACAAGTTCCCTGCAGCTTCGGCTATTCCAGCGATTCTTGATTCTGCGCGACATGAAACTTTTCTGCTCTGCACTGGCCCTTTTGGCTCCGCGTCAGGACTGCGTAGGCCTAGACTGGCCCGGTGTCACCTCTCTCGACTACTGCGCTGCTTCTTTGTGAGCTCTCTCCGCCTCTTCTATATTTTCCGGAAAGTCCTCCCGAATTCTCTTTGCCCCTCAACTGCAAGAACTCCCCAATCGATTTCCTCAATCTCTCTATGTGTTTCCAAATGAACCCCAAGCCTCCATTTTATAGTTTTCCTGTTGAGTCTTCATTGACAGAGATTAAGTCTCAAATCAACGGCTAAGATTAAAAGATGACTTGATCCACCTTCTAAATCATTCTCACCCATATTTTGATTAATTCCCATTAATATTTTAATTTTCCTAAGTTTAGACTTAGGAAACTCCATTAAAAATATTAATTATTTTAATAAAATACAATTCAGGTGGAATTTCACCAAACGGTTTCGTGGGTCTTTAGAACTCATGTGCCTTAGCCTCTCCACCAATTTTCAAGGCTATAGTACTTCTGATGCTACCAAAAACTAACACCTTGTCCTCAGGTGATGGAGTCTATGGGGATGTAAAATTTCCTAGATCTTGGCAAGGAGTAAGGGAATAATGAAATTGTAGATTCAAAACCCTAACTACCACTTTTGTGAGGGAGCAAAGTCAATGGTGAGAGCTATTTGAAATGTTCACCCATGGGATTGTCATTCACATTCTATAAGTGAGTAATGCATGCAATACTATCATCTAGAATCCATAGAATGGTTTTTTAACAATAACTAGCACAATAGAAACCCTAGATAATTAACCATTCCATACATAGACAAAAAATTGCAAGAATTTATCAAATCCATGGTACACTTACAAGATCAAATGCATGAAGAAAGCCTTTATTACTCGAAAATGACATCCTCAAAGCTAAAAAAACAGCTACAATATAAAAAATCCACCATAGATCACATCTCCACAAGATACAAGTCACAATTCACAATTCACTTAGGCCAGATTCTCTAAGAGGGTCTAAATAGTCACAAGTGATGATCCTAAATCAAATGAGCCTATCCTTTACTTATATGAGGATTAGGACTCCAAATTATGTTTACAAATCCCCTAAAAGCAAGTTTGAGTGCTAAATGTGTTTGGGTTACAAGTCAACCCATTAGCTAACAACAAATTATGCCTAATTTGTCCACATCTATGAGCCATATCCTCTAAAAATGTTGACATCATCCATCATAAATACTCCAACTGCCATGTCCAATGGTGATGAGGTGTCAAAGAATTTGTATATGCTTGGATCATCCAGGATTTGAGGGCCCTCAAATCCACCTTAATAACTCTTGTGGAGTTTGAAGATCCAACTAGGGTGTTGTTAAGTGGTCTCCATGGGTCTCCAACTACCAAATGAGGCCTCCTCTCTAATATTAGGAATTCCTCTCGTGCAACAAGCCCTCCCTAGTCTTTCAGAGGGAGACCATCCTCATCTAGGCTTTGGATAAGATCCAACCCATCAGGTTGTGTCAAGGCTAGCTTGGGAGCATACTGGGTCTACTGGTGTCATCATGAAGAATCTTCAAAAGTAGGTCAAAGTAAACCAATGTGGTGGGTCCTGGAGGTACTCTTAGACATGTGTCATCTACTAGTACCCTCATGAACCTTTGATCTCTCAATGCTACACCTACTTTGGCCAATATACTCTTTTGAAGGGCCTAGGTACACGTGTAATGGGTGCCCAAGGCCTAGGTTGCTGAACTATCTGACAAGAACAATATGGATTCTAGTGGAAGCAACCATCTATCAGAGACTTAAGATCAATAATGCATCTAAGTGAACCAATCTTGAATGTTAAGGGCAATTTAACACTTCAAATAAGGATCCCCTTCCAAATTCAGACAAATTTTCACAAAATTATTTTCCTCCTAGGTAGGGGTGGGTGCTTCCAGTCCCTAAGGGGAAGTAATAGTTCCCTGGTTCACCCCTCAAATCATAGGTGTTAGCAAATGATAAAGTGGTAATGGAGGGGAGAATACTTATGGTCAAGTGCCATGGTCAAAGGGACTAACTGAAGGGGTTGTCCACATCCTGATTCTATAGATGTGAGGAGGGAGCATTCGTGGATGCATGAGTTACTAATTCAACATGATTTTTCCACCCCTCTTGTGCGCCTTTTACTTCTTGATTATTCCTTGTATTACCACTTATAGTTCAAGGGTTAGAGCTTGTTTTGTACGATGTAACAATTTTATTACCCCTTCAAGATGAGTCAGTTTATCGCTCATCAGGGTTGGGACATGCAAGGGTTCCTTCTTTTGATGTAATGGAGTAGCATGTGCTCAGGAACCAGGTGATGGCCACATGAGGTAGGTAGAGCTCATGCTAGGATTTTCCCTGCTTGCTAATCTTTATGTTCCGATCATCTTCTGCATTTTGATATTTCTTTCCTTTTGTTTTATTGTGGCCATGATATGCTTTTTCCTTTTCTTTTAGCTGCATCAACCTCCCAAGGCAAAATTTATGGGCCCTACTAAAGACATGTGAACATGTGGATGTCAAATCCCAAAGAACCAATGACAAGTTGTACTCAAAGTATGGAGGTGAGACATGTGGCTTGTAATGTCACATGGAAGGTGTTAAGTATGATATAGGGAAAGATGGAACACTTTATCTCAATCATGGCTTTCCAGGTAGTGCTCCTCTTATACCCAATTGGACTAGGGTCAAAGATTAACCACCTTGGTAAGGTGAGAGAACAAGAATACGACCAAGGTTCATCAATCTTCTAGATCACCCCACCATCCATCCTAAATGCCCAAAACAAACAAGTATAAGCACTTGATTGAAAAACAATCAAAGTACTTTTTAAACAACAACCCACCTTCATCCAAGTGCTAATGCCGAGTGGTGAGAGGCATATCGCTGATGCAAATGGCGAAAGCACATAGCATATCATCGTCTAATGGTGGCTGGTAAGGGCTACTGGTTGATCAACTGGCTGCCAAATGTAGGAGAAAAAATTCCTCTTTTGGGGATACCCATTTTGGTGGGTAATAGTACGTTCATTAAGCATAGCACACGATTTCTCAAGGAAGTGTATTATTTTGTTTTTTTATTTTCCCATCTTCTTTCAGGAGATTCATCTATAATATTGTTATGTTATTGGTTGTGTTTACATTATAGGCACATGTTTTAACTTCCAGTATAAATACAACTAAATAATAGTTTTTCTATCGAAATATGTAAATTCATCTATATTATTGTGTTTAATGCATCTTACATGTAATTTTCCAATGTTCTATGCTTAACACAATCACTTATATCAATTAGCAATCAATTTATCTAATATAATTCAACCTTCTAGTAACAATAAGCAATTATAGATATAACAGTAAATCCAATGCACAATAGAAGACAATCAAGAACAAGAGAGAACAATTTGGTCAAAGACCAGGGCAAAACCCTTTCAAAAATTTTCTTTTATTAGATTATCATGAAATGTTCAGCAGAGAGATACAATGTTCAAGTTCATCAACACAAAGCCAAAGGTCAACAACTTTGACTATCCAAACCAACCAATCAATTTAGGCAAAGATGAGCCAACAATTCAAATATGATCCAAAGTCAAAGCCTATAAATCTAGTCAAAGTCAATAGCAGCAACAACCCTAATCAATCAATGATCAATGGTCAATAGTCCTCCAAATAGTTCGGTCAAATTAGTAGCAAATTTGATCTTCCAAGATCAGTGAAAATAGTCAAAAAACTCCCACAGAAATCGGTCAAAGTCAACCCATTGACCTGCGAAAACCCTAGGTGGATACCTATAGTCAATGTGGGTCAAAGTGACCATAAATTTTTTGTCAAACTGTCTAGAAATCGACCTTCCAAAACAAGTCCAAAAATAGGTCAAACTAAATCAAATTCTCAAAGGTCAATGCAAGTCAAACCATCCCAAAACAAAAAGTCAATGCTGGTCAACATAATGCACTCTCTCCTTCACACGTGTGAACTCAGACCCTGCAATTTCATACTTGTACGAACCAATCAGATCAAGAGAGAGAAGATGATGCAATGTGTGATGATGCTCCAAAGTGATGTCACATGTGGTCTATTTATATGTGGTGGAGGAGACCCAATTTGTCCTTTAGGCTAACCTATACTTTTTGTGCACATGTGGGTTTCACATAAAAAATAATATTTTTCCTTGACCAAATTAAATTCTTCCAAGGGGTAGTACAAGCTTCTCTGGATGAGGTCTTTTTAAAGGAATGCATTTCTTCCTACGCTGCAAAATTTCAACACTCCCTCTCAGCCAAGGAGGAATTCTCGACTACATCATGGATCTGATCTCAAATATCCTATCATCATCATCACTGAATCATGTCATATCTCGTCCTTGCTCATCTTTGCTCGTTGTTAATTTTCCATTGTTTTATGCTTCGTACAATTACTTAACCCAATTCTTTCTTCAATTAACAATCATTTTTAAACAAATTTAGTCTTCCAATGACGATGAGCAACTGTAGATAGAACAGTAATTCAAGAAGCAATAGAAGAAAGTCGAGATCAATGACAAGAGATGCAAGACTTTGTCAAAGACTAAGGAAAAACCCCACAAGGGGGGAAACCCTTTCAAATTCTTCTTGTATTAGATTGTCATGAAATGTTCAATAGAGAGAGACAATATTCCAATCAATCAATGAATTAAAATGCAATAATTTTGACCAGCCAATTCAATTAACCAATATCCAATGAGAGATGAGCCCAAAAGGCAAATTTGATCCAAAGTCAAACTCTGGAATTTTGTTTAAAGTCAATAGTAGCCAACGAGAGTCAAAGATGCCCTAACCAGTCAAAATGTCTCCAATTCAACTCGATCAACAATCAAGGAACTCGACCTCTTTTGCTTGACAATGTCAAGTCAAAACAACCCCAAAAATAGCTCCATCAAAGGAGAGAGAATCTACTGTCTAACTCAGAATTTCCTGTGGTCAAACTTCACTCAAAGGTCACTGGTCAACCCCAGTCAAACAACCCAGAAAAATTCATTTTCTTCACCAAAGAATTTGGCCTCCCAAGATCAAAATTTTCCAAGTCAAAGTGAGTTAAAATGCTAAGTCAAACTTGGTCAACAACTACACAAACAAAAGTCAATGCATAAATTTTAGAATGCCCTTCTTCCCTCCACACGTGTGAGCTCAGACTCGTTGATTGCAGACCTCTATGAACCAATCACAAGAGGAGAGAGAAGAGAAGATGAGTTGATGTGATGTCCAAATGAGGTTGCCTTGATGTGTATTTATATATGCTTCTTTGGAGACCCAATTATGACTTTAGGTCTACGTGAACTTTTGTGCACATGTGGTTCCATCATTAAAAATAATATTTTTCCTTTACCAAATTAAATTCTTCCAAGGGCTAGTAGGGGTCTTTCTTGATGAGGAAAGTTGTCCAAAAGAGGGAATTTGTCCCTGAGCTGCCAAATTAACACTCCCTCTCGGTTAGGGAGAAATTTCCAACTGCATCATGAATCCCATCTCAATAATCTAGTCATCGTCATCAAGTCATATCTCATTTCTGCTCATCTGTTGAACACTCTCGAATCTAGAGAAGAAGAATCATCATAGGGGAGCTCCAACTACCACCCTATATCCACAGACAATAAGAGGGATGCCACTTACCATGAGAGGTAAGGATCGCGCCTATCCTAATGTCTGGTGACAATAGGCAGGATATGCTTATCACAGAGGGTAAGGATCACACTTTATCCTATTCTCTACTGATCTTCCCGACTTGACCCTCAAGAGTCAATGGTAGAACACTTGCATCCCATCACTTGAGCAATATACCACTTACCATGAATGGTAAGGATCAAAGACTATCTCAAGTATGCTAACCCATTGACCAGATGGAAGAAACAATCCTAACAAGCCTAGCTTGTGGGTAGGATGCCAACTAGGGTATACTCTGTCAAGATCAATGGGTGACAATAGGCAGGATACCACTTTCCATGGAAGGTAAGGACCACAAAGTATCTTATTGTCCAGAGTTTCCTCAAACCTAGGAGCTCTCAGGTTTTATTCCTCTTCTTGTGAGCTCAAATGAGGGGGAAGAGCAATTCTCAGTGTCCTGGATCAGCTAGGACCCTTACTCAGGAGGGCCACATCCATCATTCCAAGCTGCTCTCTGAAGACCAAGAGCTTCCCTTTCGACAAACCCTTGGTGAGTATATCTTGTGGAAATTTCTAACACAAAATTCTACTGCAGTAACTGATTTATTTCTCCTACTTATTTTCCACAATAAGTTATTTACAAAACCCTTCAGTAAACATTAAAATAAATTCAATTGCAATTATCACATAATAGCATAGAGAAAATAACAGTGATATGCAAGCACAAGAATCAATCACATCAACACAGTTATTTTTTGGACAATTGTCCCCAGAAAAACCCAATGCGGGAAAATCGGTGCAACAAATGAGGGTTTATTTATTAATCTTTAGCAACAATCTCTTTGCAAAGAAAGATTCTATAGAATACTGAGACACTTCTGAGAGAAAACACCTAAGACAATTTTTCTCCTCCTCTAAGAGAAGTTCTGACACCCTGGAGACCCTCTATCCTCTGCGTCACTCTTGCATCACTTCTGCGTCAGCCTGCATGAGAACTGCGTCTCTAGCTGCGCTCTATGTCACAGGGTTCGGCGAACCTAAAGCTTCAGGTTCGAAATTCGGCGAACCTATAAAAAAATTTTGAAGTTCGTTCAGGTTCGCCGAACCTGAAAGTCGAACCTCAAGTCGAACTCGAACCTCATCGAACTCCATCGAACCTAATCGAACCTCAACGAACCTAATCGAACCTAATCGCGAACTTAAACGAATTTTTTGAAGTTCGGCGGTTTTCTTGACAATTTTCTTGGCTGACTGTGGTACACGAGCTTGGTTTTGTGAAGGCAACTATCACAACATAATGCTACAGGAAACAACATAAAACTCATAAATAAAAGTGCAATTGCACACCGAATAATTGCACTGTTTGAATCTAAAAACTCCATTGATTTGTTGTTCACCCCAAAAAAGGAAAACGGGTAAACTCACTACGCAGAGAAGAAGTGTGGGATGAGCTCACTACGCAGGGTGGCTTTTATAGATAAGGGACACTGATTACTTTGCTTTGAGAATGTAAATCTGGGAAACAGTCGAGACCTGCAACGTGCCTCCTTGATTATGAATAATATACTCAAAATATTTAACAGTGTCCTATTTGAAATCGGACTTTTGAATATTGAAGAACATTGAAATTTGACTGTTGCAGGTGAGATAATTACGTGAAACAACTGGCTTTCTTTAATTGACAATTACAATTTATTTGTGTGTTTAACAAATTTGTGTTCGTCAACTTTACGAAAATTGCATTTCCAACGACTTCTGGGATCTGGGTTTTTAAAAGAACGATGAAGTTTGACTGTGACTTGGTATCTGTATATTCTTTTATATTTAACCGGTGGTCTGCTCGACTATAGTCTATATTTAACAGATTCTGGTTAATTAACTTTATAAAATTGTATCAAAGGCTATAAAATGAGATATCTAACTTATTAAACTAATTTATAATGTATGGATTACACTGAGATTCTCGATTCTTCAAATAAAATATATAATAGAATTTTGTATAGGTTAAAGAAATGAGCATTATGATGGTGAAATCCAAAGTTTTTCATCATAAATATATATATATATATTGAAAAATATGTATAGTCGAACCTAATGCCAAACCTCATTCGAAAGTGATCGGAAAATTCGAATTCGAATCGAACTTAATCGTTGTCGAACTCGAATCGTGTGACATAGGCTGCGCTGTCTCACTGCTCTTCCATCTGCGCTGTCTCTAAGATGCTCTGCATCACCTCTTCCTTAGTCTCTAACTGATGCTAATATCCTCCTCTTCCTTCACCCTACTACTCTTCCTCTGAAATCGAACTTCTTCTCCTTGAGAATCGATTTACCTTTGGTTATTGAGTATTTGCCTGGTGTGTCTCCAAATGACTCTCAAGTCTTCTCTTATACTTTTCATGTTGATGAATCAATGACCGAGATTAAGTCCTTAATCAACGGCTAAGATTAAAATAGACTTGATCCTCGTCTCGTAGAAGCTTCTCACCCAGATCTTTATTAATACTCATTAATATTTTTATTCCCCTAAGTTTAGACTTAGGACCCCATTAAAATATTAATTATCTTAATAACTCATCATCCGGGTTAAATTTCTCCAAATGATTTCTGGATCTTGCAGATCTCATGAATATTAGCCCCTCCACAAAATTTCGGAGCTAGATCACATCTGAAGCTACCCAAAATCAACACTCCCTCTTAGCAAGGATGTTTTCTAGCAATGCCTCCCAATAGAAGCATCACATTGATCCATGTCATTGGTCCTCTGCGTCGTTGATGCTCGACCTGTTGCCCCTCATTTACTGCGTTGCTGCACCCTATACTGCTGTCCATGACACTGTAATTGTTACTGCTAGCTCTGTACTATAACTCACTCTGAATATGCTGCATCATGCTGCCCATAGCACTGCCACTGCTAACTGCAGCACTGCAACTCCCTATACCATCCACTTTTGCTACTGAAACGAATTCTTAACCATTCCCATCTTCTCCTTGAAATAAACAATTTTTGTTCTTCCTAGAGCCTTGGTGAGAATGTTTGCCACTTGTTCTCTTGTCAGGGTGTACCTCAATTATATGACCCCTTGTTGGACACAGTCTCTGATAAAGTGACACCTGATGTCAATGTGCTTCGACTGATAATGAAAAATTGGATTCTCAGAGAGCTTGATGCAACTCTGATTATCACACAAAATATTGGTCGCTTCCATCCTTCCCCTGAATAAATTCACAAGAAATTTCCTAAGCCATATGGCTTCACACGAAGCTGTGCTAGCTGCCATATATTCAGCTTCAACTGAGCTCAGAGCTACAAATTTTTGTTTTCTACTACACCAGGAGGTCATTCCCAATCCAATGTTGAAACAGTTCCCAGTGGTACTTTTTTGATCTATTGAACTTCGAGCCCAATCTGTGTCAGTGAACCCACTCAAACTGATGTCATTGCCTTGGGTGTGCATTAGTCCATGCTCGATTGTTCCTCGTATATATCTGAGAACATGCTTGCCTGCTGCCTAGTGCGCCCTCTTTGGTTCTACCATGAACTGACTGAGGGTGTTGACACTGTAACAAATGTCTGGCCTGGTATTGACTAGATACATCAAGGACCCTATGAGCTGTCTATACAAGGTGGGATGGACTTCTTTATTTTCAGATGCATCAATCTTCTTCCAGTTGGTAATCATTGGAGTAGCCATAGGCCTACAATCCTGCATTTTGAACCTTTTCAAAATCTCTGTAACGTATCTCCCTTGTCCATGGAAAATCCCACCTTTCTTCTGCCAAACTTCCAACCCCAGAAAATAATGTATTTTCCCAAATCCGTCATGTCGAATTTTGTTGCTAGGTTTTCCTTGCAATCTTGGATGGGCCTGTCAAAAAAAGATCATCCACATATAACACCAGCATTAGAGGCTCATTCTCTACAACCAGATAATAGAGGTTAGGATCTGCGTCACTCTTGACGAATCCCATCTTCTGCAAGTAACCATCAATTCGACCATACCATGCTCTGGGTGCTTGTTTAACCCCATACAAGGCTTTCTTCAACCTGCATACATGAGATTTATTCTCATGTGTCTGAAAACCCTCTAGTTGTTCAATGCATACTTCTTCTTCTATCACCCCGTTCAAGAACGATGTCATGACATCCATCTGGTGAATCTCCTACCCCATCTGTGCTGCAAGGGATATCACAGATCTAATAGAAGTATACCTGGCTACTGGGGCGAAGGTTTCTTCGTAGTCTGTCCCTTCCTTCTAAGCATACCCCGTAGCCACAAACTTGGCTTTGTATTTTTCCACACTGCCATCTGCAGTGTATTTGACTTTGTAGAGCCATCTCGAACCTACAACTGTCATGTTCTGAAGCCTAGGTACCACTTCCTAGACATCATTGACCATTATGGAAATGTATCCCTCCACCATAGCATCTACCCATACTTGATGCTGAACGAACTCCTGAAAACTAGGGGGTTCTCCAACCAGAGCCACCAGGGCTTGGTATCTGTCTGGCTATCTACCCTCCCTTTTCTCATTCCCAAGTGCACCGACGAAATCCTATGCATCTTGTAGTATCTGTCGAAGTTCCCAGCTCGTTCTTCCACTGGTAGTGGGTATGTTTATTTTCTCCTCCCCTTCCTGAGACTCCACCTGTTGTGATACCTCTGGAGTTTTGCCTTCAGGGGAAACACTGATGCTCCATGAGCTTTACATCTCGTCGAATTACGATCTTCCTATTCCACGGAATATAGAATCTGTATGCCTTAGTATTCTCGCTATATCCCATAAGATCTCCGCAGTCTCATCCAATTTCTTCCTCTTTTCTTCGAGTATATGGCAGTATGCCAAACTCCCAGATATCCTGAAATGACTCACTTTGGGCTTCTTACCGGTGAAGTCACTTTCCAGAGTAATCTTACCTAATGCCCTATGAGGAGTCCTGTTTTGGACATAAACGACCGTGTTGCATACTTTTGCCCATAGAAACTTGGTCATGTCCTGATCATACAACATTGCCCTGGTTGCTTTAACAATAGTCTTATTCTTCCTTTCTGCTACTCCATTTTGCTCCGGATTATAGGGAGCTTTCCACTCTCTTCTAATGCCTTCCCTTGTGCAAAAATCAATGAAGTCCTTGTCAATGTATTCTCCACCATTGTCTGAGCACAATATCGTTATCCTCTTTCCTATCAGATTCTCAACTAGAGCCTTGAACTCTTTGAATCGACCAAAAACCTCATCCTTGGTTTTTAGAAAGTAGATTCAAGCCTTTCTGAAATGGTCATCAATGAAGGTGACGAAGTATTCAGCACCACTAAGATCTTTTCTGGACATGGGTTCGCAGATATCTGCTTGTATCAATCTTAGAACACTCTTAATCCTATTGTTACTTCTGGAAAATGCCGCTTTGGTGTACTTGCCTAGTGTGCACCCTCTGCATACATCATCTTGTTTGGTACTCAACTCTGGAACTCCTGTCACAGTTCTTCCAAGAATTCTTAGAGCCCCATGGTGTAAGTGTCCCATCCTTTTGTGCCATAGTTCATTCAAATCTTTTTCCGCACTGCTGCCTATCAGTGCCATTGGAGATTCTAGCTGTAATTTATACAGCCTTTTACTTCTGACTCCTATCTGGGCCTTCTTTTTCCAACTCGGGTGTTTGACATATACTTTCTCCTTAATGAAGAAAACGTCATAGCCCTTGTTTTGAAGCTGAGATACAAAGAGTATGTTCATCCCCAATCCTGGCACAGGCAACACATTGGTTGCTCGAAGCAGATGCCCTGCTTCTGTGTGAAAGACTACAATACCTCTTCCTACGGGGGTACATTTTGACTTACTTCCCATGGTGATATGGAAGTTCATCCTTTCTTTCTGATATTTCGAAAAACATTCTTGTATTCCTATCATATGCCAGGAAGTTCCACTATCTATATACCAAACCTCAGAGGAGGCAGAACTCGCTAGGCAAGCGACGACTTCTTCCAGTGTGGAAGCTAACATAGAATAATCATGATCCATGTTCTTCGTGCTCTCTTCTTTCTCTGGAGATCTGCGTGAGTCCCTCTGAGTTGATGCCTCAGCATCATGCTCCTGACTCATAGCAGATTCTTTAATCCTGTTGCCCGATCTCTGCTCTGATACCATGTGAAAATTTCTAACACGAAATTCTACTGCAATAACTGATTTATTTCTCCTACTTATTTTCCACAATAAGTTATTTACAAAACCCTTCAGTAAACATTAAAATAAATTCTACTACAGTTATCACATAATAGCATAGAGAAAATAGCAGTGATATACAAGCACAAGAATCAATCACATCAACACAGTTATTTTTTGGACAATTGTCTCCCAAAAAAACCAATGCTTGAAAACCAGTGCAACAGATGAAGGTTTATTTATTAATCTTCAACAACAATTTCTTTACAAAGAAAGATTGTACATAATACTGAGACGCTTCTGAGAGAAAACACCTAAGACAATTTTTCTCATCCTCCTGGAGAAGTTTTGACACCTTCGAGACCCTCTATCCTCCTCTGCGTCACTCCTGCCTCAGCTTGCGTGAGAACTGTGTCTCCAGCTACACTGTCGCATTGCTCTTCCCTCTACACTGTCTCTGAGATGTTGTGCGTCACCTCTTCCTCAGTCTCTGATTGATGCTGATACCCTCCTCTTCCTTCACCATACTACTCTCCCTCTGAAATTGAACTTCTTCTCCTTGATAATCGATTTCCCTCGGGTTACTGAGTATTTGCTCGGTGTGTCTCCAAATGACTTTCAAGTCTTCTCTTATACTTTTCCCGTTGATGAATCAACGACCAAGATTAAGTCCTTAATCAGTAGCTAAGATTAAAACAGACTTGATCCTCATCTCTTAGAAGCTTCTCACCCAGATTTTTATTAATACTCATTAATATTTTTATTTTCCTAAGTTTAGAGTTAGGATCCCATTAAAAATATTAACTATTTTAATAACTCATCATCCGAGTGGAATTTCTCCAAACGATTTTTGGGTTTTGGAGATCTCATGAATATTAGCCTCTCCACAAATTTTCGGAGCTAGATCACATATGATGCTACACAAATCAACATATCAGCTATCTGCTCATCAGTCAAAGTGTGATGAAATCTCACTGCTCCTCTCTGCACCATATCTCAAATGTAGTGATACCTAATCTCAATAAGCTTGGACTTGTCGTGGAACACAAGATTCTCTGCTAATCAGATCCCATTCTTGTTGTCGCAATGTATCACTGTCTTATCCAGGACCTGCTCAAACAACTCTTTAAAGAGCTTCCTCAACCATACAACCTCGCAACTCGCCATGCCAACAACAATGTACTCAACCTTGTTGAGAAATCTAGAGGGCTATAGTTAGGATGATTTCTCTTAAAATTGATAATTGCTTGTGATGCCTTTTTACTCTTTCTTTCTTATTGGCTTCTTCTCTTATTATTATGTTATTCTTATCATCAAACAACTACCAAAAACAAGAAAATCAACAGTACACAGAAACACAAAATATAGGTTGCAAGCCAGGGCCAAAACTTCTCCACTTGAGAGGAAAACCCACAAATATCTTCTCTTCTTATAGATTCTTCAATTGACGAATTCCAAAACCTCTAGACCAAGACCAATACCCTTAGAAGACCAAGTCCGGCCTTCGTGATGATGTGCCTCCTTTGTCTAAGTCAAATCCAGTCAAATCTCATCTAACAACACAACCTCGAACCCCAACTACAAAATTTCGACCTCTATTGCAAGTCTGAAATTTTCGGCCCCTGCAACAACTGTTGCCTCCACACGTGTGAGCAAATTTAGGGCTTCCCAGGCTTCCCTTGACCTTCGCTTGAGTTTCTCCTTCTTCTAGGGCTTGAGGATGACCTACTGGACACCTTCGAATTTCTTTCTGCAATTTCTCGAAGTCCGATCTTGCATCAACAAAACCCTAGCCTCCATTCCTTCGCACGTGTGAAAAGAGAGAGAGAAATAACCCAAACACTTTGTCTTTGTCCTTCTTCCTTCTTTGTTGGCCTTCTTCTTCTCCTTCGCTTGAATGATGAGAGGATGTATGATGTCCATAGGAGGTCGATTTCCCTCCTCTATATAGGCTTCTAAGGTGGACGAAATGCCCTAGCTTAGGCCATCTTCTTAGCTGCCAGATCGACTTGGTCTTGGAGGGTATCTTGACACTTTAAAATACAAAAATAATTCTTTTTACAAGTTACAATGTGCCTGATGGGGTCTTCTTCATATGACAATGATTCTTTTGACTTCTTGACCCTAGGACAAACCCTAAAAGCACTCAATGGGTGCTTGACCTCCAAAATAAAAGACCTTGGGCATGAAATCCATGCTATAAAAATAATAATAATAATTTTTCTTTCATTTTACAATATACAAGAATCAAAAGTACATTTCATCTTTATGAAGACCGAACCTAGTTACATAAATGGTACATGGATATTTTCAAACTGAAGAGATTTCATTAGAAGATTTGGATTGATAAGCCATCTTTTTGCATCAAACCAACCAACATTGTCACATAGCAAGGCCTTGACTAACAACTCTCTCCACAAGATCGAAGCACAATGCTAGCAAGACCAATGACTAATAGACACCATCATCATTGTCTCTCAAGGCACATATTCCTCATATGATAATGATTCTTTTGACTTCTTGACCCTAGGACAATCCCTAAAAGCACTCGATGGGTGCTTGACCTCCAAAATAAAAGACCTTGGGCGTGAAATCCATGCTATAAAAATAACAATAATAATTTTTCTTTCATTTTACAATATACAAGAATCAAAAGAACATTTCATCTTTATGAAGACCGAACCTAGTTACATAAATGGTACATGGACATTCTCAAACTGAGGAGATCTCATAAGAAGAGTCAGATTGGTAAGCCATCTTTTTGCATCAAACCAACCAACATTGTCACATAGCAAGGTCTTGACTAACAACTCTATCTCTCCACAAGATCAGAGCACAATGCTAGCAAGACCAATGACTAATAGACACCATCATCATTGTCTCTCAAGGCACATACCCCACCCGGGTGTTCACAAGGTATGTCCTTCCAAGACAATTCCTATCTTGGAATACCACATCCTCAAGGAATTTCCTCTACGACTACTCTTATCTTGGATGCCCTACCTCATCCTCAAAGAGTATTGGATGCCAGATGCTTACCCAATCCTCCATTCCTTCTTCATGAAGTGAAGACAAAAATGATGTGTCTATCTCTCCCTTTTAACCAGGGAGGATATATCAAACAAAATATATAGATGTCAACATCCAAGCTCACAAACTTTTGATGGCTAGCAACCTGTGTTGCACGGGTACCCGCACCCGGGGGTGGGGTTCTCGAACCCGTCCCGGGTTCCTGCACCCAAGTACCGGATTCGGGTACGGGTGTTTCTCAGACGAACCCAGAAGAACCGGGTTCTTCCATGAAGAACCGGGTTCTTCAAAAAAAAAAATTGGGTTCTTTTCCTTTGATGGGTTCTTGGGTTCTTGGGTTCTTTGGGTGCTTGGGTTCTTGGGTTCTTTGGGTTCTTCAGGTTGGGTTCTTTGGGTTCTTCGGGTTCTTTGGGTTCTTCATAAAAAAACTATATTAAAAATTTAATTTTCAAATAAATTTTTTTATTGAAATTTAAAAAATAAGTTAAATAACTTATAACAAAGGTAAACTAAACTTAAAAAACCCTAAATCTTAAAGGCAAATATGAAATATCTGATAGACTGAAGTCTGATACCGTGATACGTGATACTGATTATTCTTGGCGGCAGAGCACCGCGACATACCAGAAGTTTGAAGAACAAACACCGTGATCACTGATTTGAGGCTTGAGCCGTCCCCATTTACCATTTCCGGCAGCAGTGGGCAGTGGGCAGCTTCAGCGGCAGTGGACAGAGCAGCTTCAATGGCAGTGGACCGTGGTATTTACAAGTTCTCTGTAGACCCGTGTTCTCTGTTTTAAGTTTTAAGTTTTAAGTTTTAAGTGATCACGAACACCCAGGCCTACGAAAAACCCAGGCCTGTAGACACGTAACATTCAGCTGGAAATTTTTCATCGAATTTTTAATTGCAATGTTTTCCATCGAATGTTTCTCAAGGAAATTTTCTGCCATCATTTCCAAAGATTACAGTTTCCAAAGACTGTCTTTGTTCACATGCCTTAGCATTGCTCTGTGGGCATGACGTGCTGCTCAAGGGTGTTGATTCGTTGAATCATTGTAAAAATTTATCAACAGTGATAAGTTTTTCAAAACTTATGAGCGACACAGTATTCTGAAATCATATATGATTATGATATCTAAATATTATAAAAGGAACATTATGGGTGTACAATCCCACAAGCAGAATATCATATCATATTGCCTGTAGCTTTGTGGAAATATTTAAAACTTTCATCTGTTTACTGGTGATTTTTACTATGTAGACCATAGACTACAACGTTTTATGCCTGGGCATAGACTCATCTGTGTTTTCAACTAAGCGTGTAATGCTTCCTGGCTTAATCATGTATGTGAGAGCACTGCGTAGTGGTGCCGTCAGCCCCTTTGACTAGTACAAACCCATGGGCTTTGATATCTACCAACAGCACCAAATAAAAAACTTGCTGAAGGAATTGGGTTATGGTTAGAACAGCTAGTTGTATTGTATCTTCTTTGTAGAGAAAAGGGTATGCCTTCTACAGCCATCTCTCAGTTCTGTTTCTGCCATATATTACCATCCCACAGTGAAGTAATTCACCCACAAGACTGTGGGAGTGATTAGTTGCCGTTGGAGTGATTACTATTTAAATTAATAAGGTGATGACCATAGTTGGAAAAAAAAGGGTAGCTGTTTGCACATTCATGAGTCCCTTCCTACCGCAGGAGACTCTTATGATCAGTCTCGACTCTCTCCATTAGTCTTATCATTATGCTATAACATTCAAAGCAAAGTTACAAGCTCAAGCTCCAGCCAGAATGAGCAATTTCAATAAGGAGAGAAGCTGTCTTGAAATTAGAGCAGGAGGCAGAAATGCTAACACTCCTTGGCTGTGTAGGAGGAAGGGTCTGTACGACCACAGCCTGATTCATTGAAATTTGATAGGCATCCTTGCAAATGAACCTAAGCTGCATAGTTATTTTAAACTTTAAAGCCTGTGTGTGACAAAATCTGTCCCAAGTTTCAACTCTCACCCAAATAGCTAAGTCTAGCATTTATTATTAATTATAAATTTATAATTTATAAAATATAATTATTAAAATTTAATATTATTATATTACCCGACGAACCCACACACCTTGTTTCCAAAATTGCCGTCCCCGTCCCCGTCCCCGCACACACGTTTCCTGGCAACATAGCTAGCAACCTTCGCCGTGGCTTATGGCCTTCATTAGGTTATGATTAGTAGGGAAGGGAGGTCGACGAGATGGAGAAACACAAGTAGGTTGCACATGATGATTACACTGGAGAAGGGGGACTATGGAATGATCAGAACCCTGAGGGTGTGTCCAAGGAGAAAAAGTGTAATCAATGAAGGGCTTCTCCTTGACACTATGCTTGGGAGGAGAAAAGGGCTCACAATTACTTGAGATTATATGACCTGGGGCATGGGAATCACTTGATGAAGACTCAAGATGATGACTAATAGAAAAAAGGGAGAATGAAATATTGTATTCAATGGGTTGTGATTTTCCAAAATCATAGTCTAAAGGCTCAATTGATTTGAACATAGAATCATACTCAAGAGAAGTGGGAGCCCTATCAATGTCCTTAGTGCCAAGGATTAGGTCTCTTCTAAAAGGAAAATTGATCACTTCCAACTGCTCCTCTTTATGCAAAGGAAAATGAAGATTCTCCTTCCCAAGGGTATCAATGGGTATGTCATCATAAGTAGTGCCCGAGGGGAAATGAAGACCAATCTCATCCTCATCCTCCTTGTCGGTGTCGTAAATGGGAGCACAATCAAATTGAGGGCCAACAATTTACCATTTCTCCTTTCCAATGTGGAAATAATCTTCAATGTCATATCCCAAGGGGCTAATGGGATCATTTCTCTCAAGTTTTTCAAAAGAGATTTCATGAAGAGTAATATCCTTGAGAAAGGTAAGGTTGGTCTTAATTTCTCTTTCCATAAGTTCATCCTTAACAGCACATGTGTCATCAAAATCATCATTTTCCTTATGTGGACCCAAGGAGGACTCATCTTCTTGTTCATTATCTAGATTCTAGATTCTTAGTGTCTTGATGATGCTTGGTGAAGGCTTCCTTTTGGACGCTTAATGCAAGGTGTACTTGAAAATGTTTGAGAAAGGCATCAACGAACTCTTCAATAGATGAGATGCTTCTTGGTTTGTGATTTTGCAACCATGAGTTATGACCATAGAGAGAACTAAAGAATAACAACATAAGGACATCATGGTGGACCAATTTCTCCTTTGAAGTGTGTGCATTAAATCTTTCCACATGGTCAATTGCGGAGCTTGGGTCACCATTGAACACAAGTAACCCACGTACCATCCTTCCTGTGACATGATTGGGATGTCCTGGGATGCTAGCAATGTCCAAAGCGGGAAATTTATGAAAGAATGACAACCTATTTGAGGTATACATGAAACATATGTAGGAGTTGCCAGGGTGAAATTAAAGATGCCTAGAAAATGCTTACTTCATCCTACAAGCATCGACCTTAAATTTCAATGAAGAACTAAGACTTCGTTCTTCCAATGGAGTCATCAACAATGATATGTCAATATGTCGTACGAGGAACAAAACACACTTGTGTCTCCGACAACGACGCCAGAAATGTTACCACTCAAACCAGCAAG
This sequence comes from Pinus tabuliformis, assembly GCA_031772625.1. Taxonomy (NCBI): domain Eukaryota; kingdom Viridiplantae; phylum Streptophyta; class Pinopsida; order Pinales; family Pinaceae; genus Pinus; species Pinus tabuliformis. The sequence continues at coordinate 1,537,676,997 of CM062818.1, read as the reverse complement.
GGACCTAAAGGGGTTCCTAAGAGGGCAACTGTGGAGGCTTAGCCTACTGTCATCATAGCTAAGTCTCCCTACTCTTTATGAACTTTCACCGATTGGAGGAGTCTCAGTAGTGTAGGGATTCACTTGTGAAGTATATGTCAATGGATAGGTGAAAAGTGACCCTGGAAACCCTTTCCCAAGGATGGAGTGAAGAATGGAGCTTGCTTGCTCTTTAAGCAAAGGACTTGGTCCATTAGGGATAAGGGGTGAGGATTGGAGGGTTGAGGGAGAAAGGATAGGCTTATGAACAAGTTTCTCAATCCCTACAATCCTGGGATACTTGGATTCCTAAATGGTCCTTGATAACTAGTTTTGATTGAGAAGTGGGACCACACGGGGCCAAGTGGAACCAACCTAGGTTCGGGGATGGAATGTAGCAACCAATGATGTTCCTATCCTGGACAAGGTGAGGGGAAAGGACCAAACAAGAATACTTTCTTCAAAAGGTTGAATTGATCCTGTTGAGGTCTAGCCATGGGGATACCTAGACATAATTCGATCCTAGAGCTAGGGCTTGATATTCTCGGAGATTCCATTGTTAGAATTGCCTCAAATTTGGAGGAGAGGGAGGGGACCCACTAGCGAAGTAGCCTACAGGAGATCGAATTTTTCCTTGGGTCAATTCCTGGGAAATTGATTCCCTAGGTGACCTAATGGGGCCAGAGTTGGGGAAAAAGGGGAAAATGGTTAAAAGAAGGTTGAAATGATCACCCTTTTTGAGGGATCAATGCCTAGTTCACTTGGGGATATGGAGTCACGGATAATGATGAATAAGAACTTGGTTTCTTGATCAAGAAGGCCTAGAAAGTCAATTTCATCCAATGTTGAGAGAAAGAAAAGAAAAGTGGCCTTCAAGCATTTATACTTCAAAGCAAATAATGCAAGCTTCTCGAGATAAATAAGTCTCTAGGACATTTCATTCATATAAGATTGGCCCATACATTAAATTAGCTAAAACATGCTCAATTCCACATTATGATAATTCAACAACTAGCCCTAATTTTAACAGATGCAACAACAAGAATAATAACATCAAAATTTACGTACAACGTTATAGAGTATATCCAACCAGCATTTTGTTTGCTCAATAAAGCTCTAAGACAGGAGAAATAGCCCAAATCCATACATCAAAATTCATCCATCTCCAAGGAAAAAGTGCGAAAATCTCTCTATGATTATAGAGGTCCCAAGTTAAGTTATGATACAAATGAATGTATGTAACATCAATATACATCCTCCTAAGGCGTTTGAATTAGCCTATGGGTCTACCGTAGCCCCTAATGATAAAATTATGTGCAAATAAAACCCCTATTGGTGACAAGCCCACCAAACTAGCTCATAAGTTTAAAAACAAGCCTCAGAAGGGGCCAAATAATGATATGTGCATGTTGTAGAACCCTCTAATATCCTGAAGTGCCATATTGAGGAATAGATTCCTTGGAATATGATGGACAAGGGGGTGGCCCCTTGTTCTCCAAGTTGTAGATTTGTGGTGCTCCCATTTGGTATGAGGGCACATAGATGACCCCATGGGTCTCCATATGAATTGGAGATCCTCTGCAAGGGTCCAAGTGGTGGAATGAATACTGCCATGACATCGTACAAGTCCCGGGACACCTGTCAAGAGTGTGGGGCTCCTGTGGGGGCTTGCTGGGCATAATGTACCAAGCATATTATCATCATCCAAAAAATGGATCGCTAGTAATCTCTGATCTTCCATGAAGATCCGTGGAGTGTTTTCTATTGCTATGGAGGCCCATGGCTCTCTATGCACACCTTACATGTGCCAATGTAGACCTCTGGGGGGTTAGGATCCCATATAGGGAAACCAAACCCAAATGGAAACCACCTGTAATCCTTTATATTATCCAATGCATCCCCTAGGCTTCCAGTACAACCAATCATTAAAATAATCGTGATACATTAGCTACTCCAGCCTTGATTTTTCCACCCTTCTTCATATACCTTGAATTTTCTTTAATTATCTGCTCAGGGCTTAAAAGACGAGCATGATGTGTAAGATATAGCAGTGATTACCCCCTTTTAGTTAGGGTGGTTCATTGCCCTCTAGGGTTTGGGACAAGCATGGTTCCTGAATGATAGAGGAGGCTCATCCAGGGCCTATGGAACCGGGGTGATGGCCATGGATTAGGGTAGAGCTCATGCAATGGCTTTTGCCCACGTGTTAAATTTTTTTGTCCCAGCCTCTTGCATTTTGTGGTACAATTTCCTGTTGAATGTGGCCAATTATGCTTTTCACTTTTTCTTTTAATTGCTTCAATCTCCGGGGCGTAATTCTAGGCCTGACCCAAGGTGGGGGCAAGGGGATAGGGAGGCTAGCCCTATGTGGACCTAGAATGGGAATGTGGACCTAGGTGGGAGAAAAGATGAATGGAGGTATAGTGAGTGGAAAGGGAGTAACACACACCCAAAGTCGAGGTTTCTCAAGTAGTACCACCCTAGAACCAAATGGTCAATAAAGGAGATTCGACAGGACTAAGATCCAAGGGTAACAACCAAAAGAGATCAAGTAGATAAGCGCACAAACTAAGCCCACTCTTTTTGCCAAATCCCTCCATCAATCCATGCCCTGAATTATTGATGATAAGTAAACCCAATACTCAATTACCAAATGACAAGACATACGTTTAGATTCGAGAGGCCCACCTTCAAACATATGGTCAATATAGGTGGGTGAGGGACCACATGGCTAGCTCAGGTGGCAGAGAAATGGCACAATGGGCTAGTAGGAGGCATCAAGGGGCTAGGGATGCTAGTTGAGGCTCATCATGGAGAAACATTTCTCCTGGGGATATCACCCACAAAGTGGTGGGTAACAGTTCCTAAGTCTAAACTTAGGAAAGCTGATTAATTAAAGGGTATTAATTAAGTCATGGTGAAATCTTCCTAAAGAAGACATGCATCGAATTCTAGTAAATCTTAGCCATCGATTATGTTTCAATCTTGGTCGTTGATGTCTCAACGAGAGATTATAAGAAGAAATTCGATGGGTTTGGACTCTGGAGAGCACACTTGGAGCCACCAGCAGTTCGAATTTACTGGCAGATCGGACTCCTGAGTAGTAGCGTTGAGTGGCCGGAGAGAGAGCTAGTGAGCTTGAAGCAGTGAGAGAGGGGCAGGGATAGTAAGGTCGGAGGGATATTTTCCAGTCCGGTGAAGTGCATAGCAGAGAGGCAGTGAGTGCCACAGAGAGGCAGCGCAGTGCTTCAGAGGCGAATCTGTATTTTGCTGGGGAGAAGTTGTGATTCAGTACTAGAAGTCGGAGGCAGTGATTGAATTTTCACACCTGCTCTGGCTTCTGCGTCTACTTCTCTGCCTCTGCGTTGGTCTCTCGACTATCTCTGCCTCTCTATCCAGTACTCACTGCCCCTTGTTGCTGATCACTGATTCGACTTAACTTAGGAAACCCCGCTCTAGTAAATCGAATCACTGATCACTTTGGTGTGTTCTCCAACTGACCCTCAAGCCTCCTCTTATACTTTTCTTGTTGGTCCTTCAACGACCGAGATTACATCTCTAATCAATGACTAAGATTAGATTTGGCTTGATCCATGACTTTTGGAACCTTCTAACCCAGTTTTATATTAATACCCATTAATATTTTTTTTTTCTTAAGTTTAGAATTAGGAACTCCATTAAAAATATTAATTATTTTAATATCTCCCAAACCGGGTACAATCTGCCCAAACCATTTCTGGGTATTGGAGATCTCATGTGCTTTAGCCTTTTCACCAATTTTCATGGCTAGAGCACATCCGATGCTACCCCAAATCAACACTCCCTCTTAGTGAGGATTGTGCTCTAGTAATACTCCTCACTGAGCATTACTCTGACTATATGGCACTGGGCCTCTGCTAATGCTAGGCCTCCCCGCCCAACATCTTCTGCACTGCTGCATCCTGTACTGTTACCCATGGCCTTGCCACTGCTACTACTGCATCCATACAATAGCTCCCTCTGCATCTATGCAGCTGCTGGTCCTTTCTCCCAACACTGCATCTGCACTGCAACCCCCTCTCATCACGCTGCATCGTGCCACTGCATACTACTACTGCACTGCAACTCAGTTATTGAGAAGTAAGTAACTCGTCCACCCAACTACTGACATCCCTGTCAGGCTAGAAACGCTCCCAATACTAAAGCTCTCTCTGCCGCTAACAAGTGCTCCCTCTACGACCTCTATGCTGCTGCAACAACTCCTTGCATCTCAAACTACTGGAAACCTCTCTGTGCCATCCTGCATTTGTTGCAACACTATCCATGCCTCTCGCACTACTGCAGCCTACTAGCCTTGTGCTGCCAAGGGACTCCTGCACTATAGCACTTTCTGTCGCTTCATCCGCATTTGTCTCTACCGACATCAGCCAGTCCTGCTACTCTCTTTTTGGGGCTATTGTAGCAAGGTATAATCCAAGAGGTTTGGTACCTCAAGGATCCTGCCTCTCATTGCCTGTAGTCTTCTTGACTACAGCTCGATGTCTCCCCACCTCTTCTCTAGAGGTACATGAGCACTCATGGCACAATCATCATCCTCCTCGACCTCCTTCTCCGCCTTTGCTAGCAATGCCTTTAGAGTCAGACACCTCTCCCTTATTCTTCTTCTTCAGACACTGGTTCGCATAATGACCCAGTTCCCCACAGTTGAAGCACTTGACCTTGGAGGGCCCTTTTTCTTCCTCTTCTCCTGCTTTCCCACAGATGCCAGAGCTGCATCCTCTTCCTCTTTCTTCTTGATCCGGACTCCTTTACTGCTACTTCCCCTCTTGCTCAGTGTTCTGATCTCCTCTTGGCGAAGAGCCGCCCACAATTCTTCCCAATCTGGAAGATTTACCTTTCCCAGTATGCTCTAGACAAATGTCTCTTACTCCTCGGAGATTGCATTAAGTGCGGTTCTCACCAACATTTCCTCATCTGACATTGCCCCTATGGAAGTCAATTGGTCCCAGATCTCCTTCAATCGACTGAGAAAGTGATCTATCTGCTCCCCCTTCTGCATTTGGTATGACTGCAGTTGATTCTCAAGTAACATCTTCCTCTGCACTAAAGTATGCAGGTACAATTTCTTCAAGGCGTCTCACTTTTCCTTTGCCGTCTCATTCTTGGCAATATGTTGGACCACATGATCCTTGACCCCATCAAGGATGATGCATTTTGCCTTGGCCATTGCCGCCTCATACTTTTCACTATCAGTCGGGTCAACTGGGATAGCCATTGTTCTCAAGGCAAAGGCCTTGATGCGATGTCTATCTAGAATGGACAAGATCCTGGCCTTCCAGACCACAAAGTTAGCCGCTCCGTCCAACATGTCCTTATCCCTCAGCCCATTCATGGCCATTTCTTTGCTCTTCTTGTCTAGTCCTCCGAGTCTCTCTACTTCCCGCCTGGAAGTTCTCTCTTCGACTCTTGTTGAGTCTCTCTATTTTCTGCCTGGAAGTTCTCTGCTCAACTCCCTCTGAGTCTCAATTTCCCTTCTGGAAATCCTCCTGCCAATCGTCAAGTTGCACCTCTTCGATCTTCTGTGCACCTACAATACTGATCCGAATTCCTTGGCTAGAAATCCTCCTCGATAGCAACTCCCTCTACCTTGGTTTTGCCCTGTTAGGTACCCACCAGCATCACTCCCACAAACTGCCCACAACTTCCTATGCCCCAGCAATTGAAGGACTGAGCCTCTAGGCTCTATGCAATCCCGACACTGGGAAAACTACTCCCTCAGCCAACTGCGTCAACGCTCCTGGTCTCTACATGGCTTTGTGTGAGCCTTTTCTGCCCTCCTCAGCGTCTGCGCTGGCCTCTCTCTGGCCCGGACTAATGATGCAGTGCCTCTACGTCAACCCTCCTTCTATTGTTTTATGCAAGGATCATCTTTTGTCAGTCGGGAAAGCTGATCCTGCTACAAATGCTCTGCTTTAACTCTCCTGTGATCTACAACCATGCTCGATAACATGTTGAAATTTCTAAGTCTATCTGTTAGAAATTTAATCTGTATTCTTCTGGTTTATTTCTTCTACTTGTTAATTTTAAACAAGTTATTTAAAACATATAAATAACGAAATAAACATAATATAGTGTCAACATCTACAGATCGACAACTGAAAGAAAACAAACACACAAGTGACACCGTTATTTTTAGACAACTCATCTCCGGAAAAACCTAATGCAGGAAAACTGGTGTAGCAATTTTGATGGTTTATTATTATGCAATATATCCTTGAGTACAACTGGGTGCCAAATTGGCTCACCTGACAGAGAAAAATAACCGGCAGTAATACCTCTCTATTCGGAAGCAGATATTCAGAAAATCTGCCCCACAAAACCCTCTCCTGCACAACTGAAGCGCTGCGTCAACCCTTCTGGCCTCTGCGTCAGCCTCAAACCCCTCTGCGTTAGCCCTCTGAGGCACTGCACAACCTCTACAACCTTTTGCGTCACTCCTGTTGCCCTCTATGTGGATGACACAGGCCCTTCTGGCTCTGTGCTGTCTTTGTTGGGCTTTGCGTGGCCTACTCTAGCTTCTACATCTGCCTCTCTGCCTTTGCGCTAGTCTTTCAGAACTATCTCTACTCTTTGTCCAGTACTCACTGCCCCTTGCTGATCACTAATTCAACTTTACTTAGCAAACTCCGCTCTAGTAAATTGAATGACTGATCACTCTGGTGTGTTCTCTGATTGACCCACAAGCCTCCTCTTATACTTTTCTTGTTGGTCCTTCAATGGCCGAGATTACATCTCTAATCAATGGCTAAAATTAGATTTGGCTTGATCCATGACTTTTGGAACCTTCTAACCCAGTTTTATATTAATACCCATTAATATTTTATTTTTCCTGAGTTTAGATTTAGGAACTCCATTAAAAATATTAATTATTTTAATATCTTTCAAACTGAGTACAATTTGCCCAAACCATTTCTAGGTATTGGAGATCTCATTTTCTTTAGCCTCTCCACCAATTTTCATGGCTAGAGCACATTCGTTGCTACCCCAAATCAATGACAAGAAGGAGATGGCGAAGGCAAAGAAGTTGATTCTTGATGGGGTTCGAGATCACGTAGTGTCTCACATAGCTAGTACAGATATTGCACGACAGATGTGGGAGGCTCTTTCTACGCTATACGAGGGATCTTCTAAGAAGCAGAAGATGTATCGTGAGGGGAAGCTGAGATGCACTAGGCTTTAGGATATCCAAGACCAAGTGTCTGCAGTAGGGTCAACGCCCCAGCCTACAAAATTGTTGCGGTTAGCTCTAAACATCGTTTCCAAAGAATGGCAGGTCTTCATCTAGAGTATTCTAGGCAGAGAAAAGTTGCCGGATTAGGATCGAATGTGGGCTGATTTGCAGTAGGAGGACATGAGGCGAGATTTGTTGAAGACCACCATCAGTGACACTAGTAGCAGCAGTGGGACAAAGCAAGTGAAGAATGAAGAGAATGTGGCCCTCGCATCAAAGGGGCAGTAAGAGCAGCACATGAAGAAGGACATTTCCAAGGTGAAATGCTTCAGATGTGGTGAGCTTGGCCACTACAACACTCAATGTCCTCTCAGAAAGAAGGACAAAGAGGAGATGTAGGATTAGCAGGCTGCATTCGTGAAGATCGACAGGTTGCCCTCCATATTGGAGGAAGAGTTTGCCATGATCACTGATATACCTCCAGGAGAGGTGGGGTGATTTGGTTTTGTAGCCCAGAGAGCTACAAGATGGGCAAGATTTTTGAGGAGGTCCACCTCATGAATCAATACCTTGCTACGAGAGCCCATAGCATGCAATAACAGGATGGATTAGTGGCAGATGGTGCAGTCAGATGCCAGAGTGACAAATGCATTAGCTAACAATAGTTAGATACTGAGCAACGCAAAGCAGAGTTGGCAATAATGTAGTTGGCACAGTGCAGTGTCTACAGCAGCGCAGAGGCTTCAGTGACAGCACAAAGTCTAACAACAGTGAAGACTCGGGTGACAAATGCATCATACTGTGGTCCACAGTGAGTTCAGTGTTTTGGATGCTTTTCAGTTGTTGTTGCAGCAACAACAAATGGAGGAGTTATAGTGCAGATGCAGTGTTGGCAACAGTTCAATAGGGCTAGCAGCAACACAAATGCAACTTTTATTAGAGTTGCAGTAATTGGTGGGTAGCAGTAGCAAGACATCAACAACGTGACAGGAGGTGGTGCGGAGACAGGGTGTTGCTTCAGTGGGTTGCAGCGCTACAACACATTCCTTGCTAAGAGGGAGTGTTAGTTTTTATAGCATCAGATGTGTTCAGCCATGAAATTTGGCGGAGAGACTAGAATACATGTATTCTCCAAAACCCATAAATCGTTTTTGGAAATTCCACATAAAGACGATTTAATTAAAATAATTAATCTTTTTGAAATGGTTCCTAAGTCTAAACTTGGGAAAATTGATTAATTAAAGGATATTAATTAAGTCATGTTGAAATCTTCTAGAAGAAGACATAGATCGAGTTCTAGTTAATCTTAGTCATCGATTCTTTAATCTTGGTCATTGATGTCTCAAGGAGAGATTATAAGAAGAAATTCGATGGGGTTTGGAGAACACACTTGGAGCCACCAGTTCGAATTTACTAGTAGATCGAACTCCCGAGTAGCAGTGCTAAGTTGTTGGAGAGAGGTATAGTGAGCTCGAAGCAGTGAGAGAGGGGCAGGGATAGTAAGGCTAGAGGGATATTTTCCAGTTCGGTGAAGTGCATAGTAGAGAGGCAGTGCAATGCTTCAGAGAGAAATCTGTATTTTGCTGGGGAGAAGCAATGATACAGTGCCAGAAGTCGGGGTGGGAGCTCAAGGCCAGGAGAATTGATCTTCCAGACAATAGTTGATTAGTTAGCAAGAGATACATTGGTTTGAGTTGTGGGACGCAACACTGCATAGGCTGATGCAGGGACTGTGCAGAGGCAACAGAGAGCAGCTCATCTTGAGCCAAGTTCAGTGTCAGATTACCATTGGGAGTGAGATTTTTCTCACTAGACTTTCTGTCAGTCATTTCTATATATGGATTGCTAGATTTGAGCATCCATAGTTTTGTACTCAGATTTACCACTGCATAATAATAGAACCCTCAACTGCTGCACCAGTTTTCCCAAGTTGGGTTTTTCCGGGGACATTAGTCCAAAAATAACTGTGTGTGCATCTATTATTCCAACATTATTTTTCTTCCGCAGTATTTTATTTGTGAAGGCTGCAGTGTATTAGTTTCGATATTTAATGTAGGATACATTAAATAATTTGTTCAGTTCATTTAACAAATAGAAGAAACTTAATCAGTTGCTGCAGTAGGATCGCAGGTCACAAAATTTTCGCAATCTAGAGCCTATTTGTTGATGTATTTTTGGTTCAGAGATGGATTACACTCAATGCTATTTTGGTTATATGCACCCTTACATGCTATATAAATGAGAACTTGTAATTTTTGGATTTGTGGTCAATGAAGATTATAACTACTAGAAGAATGATGTTATATGGTTTAATCTATGTTTTTATGTTTTTTTATTACTAATTCATCATTCTACATGTTTTTGTTGACATATATGCATCAAAATATATAAAAATATATATTATATAATGTTATGAATAAAATATATATAAAATAATATAAATAATGTAAAACAACAATAATAATAAATAATGATTAATTAGTAAATAGTTAATGAAAAATTATATCCTTAGGGACATAACTGTTGGCGAAGAGGTACCTGCCTAGGCTATATAAGCAGGCCCTCACCCTCACTATAATCATCTCGTATCTCATATATCTCACGTCAAGTCTTTTATACAATATACAACATACAGTTACTTGTCCTACAATGGATGTCTTTGTCTTTGAAGTATTTTGAAGATTACTCCATTGTGTATACGAACTTTGTTCGTTACATTGATATTAAAGCATTCCTCTAAGTATATGAACTTTGTTCGTTAAATTGATATCAAAGCCATGCCTGATTCCAGCCTTTGGCCATCAACGCTTCCTTCTTGTTGTTGGAATTCAGGCTTTTAGCCACAAGAAGCTTTTGGAGGTTCTCTAGGGCTTACGTCAGGCCATTCGCCATTTCAAGAAAAAAGGAAGAAAAAGCAACATATAGAAAAAGATAATAATAACTATAATAAAACAATTAAATAGAAAAACAAATTTAAAAATAATAATAATAATAAAATAACAAAAAAAATAATAATCAGAAGTTAAAAAAAAATCAGGAATTTTTTTTATATATAAATAAAAAAAGAAAAAATTAATTATATATTAAAACAAAAAAAAGAAAAGAAGAGGAAGGCATGACTTACCTGTAGCACTTTCAACTAACACCAGCCGCTAACGCCAAAACCTCTGCCACATTTTTCACAGCGCTGCTTGACACACAAAAACTAGCAGAGCAGCGACAACAGCGCTACCACCCTGCGACTCCACTAAACCATTGGATTTGCACGCTGCCACCTCCGTTAACCTTTCTACAACTACCCTTAATCTGCATTCCAACTTATCAATTTCACGTTGTTAATCAATCGATCAGATTCTATATTCCTGTTTCACCCCAACCCATCGTTGAATCATTCGCTTAGCACGACCCCCTTCTCCAACCACATGCATTCCGCAGTCGCCCTTGTTCACTAGTTCCATTTTACTGCTACTGTACCTTCAGTCATAACTAAAATTCAAATCAGAATCCCCTTCGTGACAATTTAATTGAAATTTGTATCATCACTCCTATAAGGTTATTAATCCAAATGTCATGATTATTCATTAAGACGTGTGCCACATTAATTAATCAGACAGTGTAATAATCGCTAGAAATTTTTGTGCCTGTAGAGTTGAGGCTTCTGTGATCCATATCAAGTTTACACGGCGAAAATCACATGAAATATCATTTGCCAACGCGTTTCGAACCAACCAGTGTGGTTCATCGTCACAACTTGTCCTGACGATGAACCACACTGGTTGGTTCGAAACGCGTCGGCAAATGATATTTCATGTGATTTTCGTCAAAAAATCTTTTGTAAATTTTTGTACCTGTCAATCATAACTCTGTTTGATAGTTGTACATAGTCTAATTCGTACCTCAACAATTAATTTGGGTCTCATTGTATTGCCTATTACCACTCAAAATAATAGGGGACCTAAGGGGAATCCCTAAAGGGCAAATGCTAGGCCAAGGGCAACAAATGGTGTTTTAGCCTACTGTCACCTCAACTAAGGCTCCCTTCTATTTACGGGCTTTCACCGATGGGAGCAGACTCGGTATGTGTGGAATAACTAATGAAGGATAAGTCAATGGATATGAGTGACCTAAATAACACTTTCCTAAAATTTAAAGGATAAAGATTGCTTGCTTTGTGAGCAAGGTACTAGGTAATCTAGGGAAAGGAAGAGAGGATTTGAGTGTTAGGTTTATGGGATAAGATGTGTGAAGGAGTTTCCCAATTCCTAAAATCCGTGTTAGAATTGGTAGCCCGGATGGTTCTTGAAAAATGGTCTTGCAAAGGAGTGGGACCACACGGGGCCATGTGGACCCAATCTAGGGTATGAGGAAAGAATGTAGTAACCAATGATATTCTTACCGTAGACAAGGTGGAAAGAGAATCAAAGAAAATATAATTTCTCAACAATGTTGGTTTGACTCTGGGAAGTGCTAGCCTTGGGGATGGCAAGGAAAGTTTGGGTCCCGGAGCTAGGGCTTGGCTTTTCTCCCAATTCCACCGTCGGAATGTCTTGAAATTTGGATGAGGGCTAGAGGAAAAGCCAACGTAGGAGACCCTAGGAGATCAAATTTTTTCAGTGGCTAGCTTGTCGAAAAATTGATGCCTTAGGCACCCCAATGTGGCTAGACTTGGGAGAGGCCTAATGAGGTCCGTGGGTGCCACCTTGTAATAATAGGACCCTCAAAAGCAGTGGACAAAGGATTGGCCCCTTGTAATAACTTGTGGTGCTCCAAATGACATGTGGGGGCAAACAAGTGTCGGCATGGGTCTCCAAACAAATCGAAGATGCCTGTAGGTTGCCCTCAAGGGCTAGGATGAAAATGTAGGTGATGCCACATCATCGTACAAGTCTTGGATCATCTGCTAAGTGTATGGTATGGATTTGGGGCTAGCTGGGCATGATGGATCAGGTGCATCCTCCTCGTCCAATAAGTGAACCACGAGCAATCTTTGAATAGCTGTGGGGATCCATGAAGTGCAATTTGTTGTTGTGGAGGCCCATGGCTCTCAATGCTCACCCTATATGTGCCAATGTAGCCCTCTAGAGGATTAGGACCCCGTACAGGGAGACCAAATCCGAATGGAAACCATCTGCGATTTTGTATAAGATCTAATGCGTCCCCTAGCCTTCCAGTACAACAAGTCATTATAGAAATCAAGTAAATGAGCTTACCTAATCATGGACCACAAATGGGGACTTCATAATGGCCTGCCCTTCCATAATGGGCTTCGGGATGTGCCAATGTTTCCTAAACCCTTAATGGGGTTAACCAAGTATCCTATTAGGTGGTTTCTACTTCTTAAGGGGATAATATAGTCAAGGTACATCCATCAAAAAGTGGTGGCATGTGGGAGATAGGTGGATGAAGTAGGGAATGAGAAGGGGAAGCTCTGGGTTACATGCTGGGGTACAAGGGTAGCTAATAAGAGGGAAACCCACACTTGGGTTTATAATGTGTAGGAGGGAGAAATCGTGATACATGAGGTTCCCCGATCTTGATTTTTTTACTGTTCTTTATATGCCTTTTTTCTTTTTATGATTTTCTTTAATTAACTGCTCGAGGCTTGTTGTCGTACAAAGTGTCTAGGCATCACGACAATGCTCAGAGTAAGGGTTGTCACTCTAATCGTTACTCACTTCGTTTAGACTTTCTCCTAGACAAGTCAAGAGGGTAGTCTCTAAGGTGAATGGATGAGGATAGTCTGTGGAACACAGGCTCTAGGAGATTTTAAGGATAGACAACTTGATGAACTTGGAACAAGTCTTGGTCAACTGAAATATATTAAAATAAGACAACCAAAAAATAAAATTGATTATAGATCAGTGCTTTTAATTTTAATTAACCATAAAAACAAGTTATCCAAAGCAAATTTATAAATGTGGCAAAGCGACGATCATGAATAAAAATGCTCAATACTTTAGCATGCAGGATAATCTAGCAAATTTATCTACAACAATCAATATGATTTTTTAAAACATTTATCTCTCTTAACAATAGAGAAATCACAAAAATTAAGGTTTTGCACTTAACACCAAAGACACCAAGGAACTTTAAATCAAAATTTTAATTATTCCTTAGGCAATTGCTTTAATGTGATAAATGAAGAAGTAAAACAAATCGAAGGGTTAACAAATTAAATTTTTATTAACGGGCCATAGGCCACATTAAAACTTTTTAATTGAAAGCGCAAATCCTCCAATTTATTTCATTCTCAATTCTAAAGTCACGAAATTTTTTTAGATTTTTAAATTTTTAAATTTTAGAAATTTTTATGTTTTTCTAATTTTTTTTAAATGTTTAAAAAAAATAAAAATTCAGAATCACTAGTTAAAATAAAAAAGGATAAAATGTGAAACTAAAATTTAAAAAAAGAAAAAAAGAAAAACCAAAAACAACAAACCAAAAAAACATCGAAATTTTAAAATGAAATGAATTTAACCCAAAGTTTTATAAAAAAGAAATCGAATTTGCATAAAGAAACAAAGAGGGGCTTAACCTAAACTCATGCACATACAAGTGAAGTAAAATAAAAATAAAAGAAGTCTAAGTGTTTGTTTGTTGTATATGCAGGTTTTGACGGCGGCGTATGGAGAGGAGCTCGAAGGAAGAGCAACGAGCTAGCAGAGGGAGGGGTTGTTTGTAGATGGAAAGCCGATGACAACAATGATGAGGGACGCAAGAGGGAAGAGATGATGCAACGAGGGGAAAACAGACAAAAAGAGGTCGCAAATTTGTGGAATAACGTAGCAGAAAGCAGCGTTTGAGGGAGCTGAGAGATGGAGAGGAGCACGAAGCCTGACAGACAAGGGAGGGGAATGATGTGGACTAGGAGAGAGCAGCAAAAGCCGAAAATGGAAACACAGGGATGAAGAGGAATGGCGCTGTGGGGACCGTGAGTAGCGAGGGTTTGAGGAAGAGGAGAAAAAGGACTACGGCTGATTAAAAAAAACGAGGCAGATGGCAGCAGAAATGGCAGTAGAGAGGAGGGTTTGGGTAGAGGGAAAAGAAATCCGAAATTTTCTAGAAAAACCCCAAAATGCAAACAGTAATTTTTTTCTTCGAAATTTTCCGGAGGGGAAAAACGCAGCAAAAAAAATGGATGCTCAATACGGCGGTAGACAGAAAAATGGTAGCCCAAAACCTAAGAAAATTTCCCAGAAATTTCTGCTTAAAATTTCATTTCAAAACTTATGAATTCTTCAAAAAATTTGGAACTCTTCAGATTGGAAAATCTTTTGAAGAACATCCCTGCAAAAATGGTATGGAGGCCAGATTTTACCCTCTAGGGCCTAGATTTGTCTTCAAATCAAACTTTCTTTCAGATTTGTGATCTGTACCTGAAAACAAAAACACCCAGAATCCCAAGGCAGAAACCAAAAAAAAAACTTTACAGATCCATGCACAAGAATGGTAGATCTATCAGATCTTAGGAGTATGAGTCCAACTCTGCTCCCAGATCTGATAATCTAAGGCTCTCAACAACCAGATCTATCAATTTCCCACACAAATTAAATTTTTAAATTTTAAAAGAGGTTCTTAGCTCAGAACCCTTCGTATATCACCACTAAAATCTTATGATAAGCCCAGGGCAAATTTAGCTAGGCTCTTCAAAAAACACAGATTGGGAGTTGGCTGGTCGAACTGAAAACTTCTCTTAATGCTTGAGGATCTAAAAATCAAGTTTCTTCTGCAAAACTCAATTCAGCCATTAAAATGGAGCGAGAAAAATGATAATAAAATTTAGACAAATAGAGATACCTGCTATTACATTCAAAATTTAAATTATCATTTAAACCCTAGCGACTGAGCAAGATACATGTAATCAAATCGCTCTCTAGAAGCTATCATCAATGGCTTTAGAAAAAAATTATGCATGAAAACAACACATCTTTCAGTGTTCCCATGAAGAGTAAGACCAACGAAATTAAACCCCAAAGTCTTTCTTTATTATCCAGAAAAAGATTACACAAGAGCTTTTTGCTTAGCACACGACTCAGAGATCAGATGAATCCACTGACAAATGACTTCCTATTTAAAGATAAATTTTCCAACTGTTAGTTCGAATGACCCTCATCAAAGAAATCTCGACTGTTGATGAAAATTAAAATTCCTTTTAATCTCATCCGTCGAAATATTTAATTTTTGAGGAAATTCGAATTTTTCAATTTGACTTTGACTTAACCCCCAGGGATCAAAGGTTTAAAATTTAGAAAAATAATGAATACCTTAGTACTGGGACCTTTTAAAGTTTAATGTTTTAAGGATTGATGAATTTTGCCTTTGGAGAATTTAAATTTACCTAGGACCAAGAATTAATTAAATTTCTAGCTTAGGATTTTAATTAATTTTTGGCCAAAAAATTTAATTAATAACAAAATAATTTCCAACCCTTAAAACACTTCACACCATAATTGTCATATTTTTTACATCATAAGGGGGAAAACCCATTTGTAATAGACCCTCACGGGCTACCCATTTCTGCGACACAAATATAATCCAGCAAACCAAGAATTTTGTTATAAAATAACCTGAACAAATAATTAGGATTATTCTCAAATCACTTTTACATAGACTCGATCTTGAACACTAGGACTCGCCTAAGATCCTAGTGACAAAATCCATTCCGGTTTTGGGGTAAGACTGAAGGAAAACTCTGCCGACCATCTGAGAATGGATCGGTGAGACAAAAAACCTCCCAGAATGTAGATTGTCACCAGAAAAGTAGGTTTACCTAGGCCATTACATACATGACACAAATTTGTTGAGATTATTTACATCATATACATGAAGAATGGGTTTATATTATAACATCTTGGAAATCAGGCTGATGATGATCGCTGAACGACATGGACACATTGATCAGTTTTGCAAAAAAAAGGGGGGTACTGTTATGGGTCATTAACATGCAGTGGTTAATAAGGCTCATGGGGTTAGAGCATGATGTATAAGATATAGCCGTGAATCCACCCTTTTAAGGTAGGGCAGTTCATCACCCACCAAGGGTTGGAACAATCATGGGTTCGTATATGATGAAGAAAGCTCATAAGACTTGTAGGAACCAAGGTGATGGCCATGATGATTGTGAAAATTCCTAAACCAGAATCCCTACTGCAACAACTGATGATATTTTTCCTACTTGTTAGATTTACATGAAAAGGTATTCACAGTTTCCTACGGCAAATATTGAAATACATACATTGCAGCCTTCACTTAATTAATTTATATGCAGAAACAAAAGATTGAGCAAGAAAGAAAATACAACACAAATGACATTGTTGTTGCTGGACAAATGTCCTTGGAAAAACCCAATGTGGGAACACTGGTGCAACAAATCTGAGGGTTTTATTACTATGTAGTAGTAAATCTGAGTACAATTATTGGATGCTCAACTAGCAATCCGATACAGAGAGAAACTGGACAAAATGAATGGTGAAGTGTCTCACCCTGTCACTGGGAGAATCTAAGTCTGCTCGCGTTGAACTGGAGCCTCTGCATACCCTCTGTGCAGAACTATGTCACCCCTACTAGGTATCACGTCGCTCCTTCTCTGGACCTTCTGTTGGTTGGAAAATCCGAATCTCTACCTCTCGGTCTCACAGCCCAGCTCCCGGCTATTGAAACTTAATTTCCTCATTAGGAATTTGATTTCCCTCTAAGGCCTGCATTGCCACTGCGTCAGCGCTGCATCGGACATTGTCTACCTCTCTTTGGATGTCGTTTTGCTCTCTATCTGCCTTGTACTCTCCGGCCTAGGAAAACTTCCTTCTTCAGGATACTCACTGCCCCTCATTGCAAGAAATCTACTCAATCATAATTTCCTCCTGAGAACTTCTCACTTCAGAAATTCAATCTCTTTATCTTTTGGTGTATTTTCCAAATGACTCTCAAGCTCCCTAAAATAATCTTCTCGTTGACATTCAACGACCCAGATCATTTATGTTTGATCCTTGCTTTCGTCTATAAGTTACACCCACAATTAGATTAATACCCATTAATATTTTTAATTTCCTAAGTTTATATTTAGAGTCCCATTAAAAAATATGAATTATTTTAATAAAACTATTTCTAGGTGGAATTTCCCAAAATGCTTTCAAGGTTCTTTGGAATACATGTGCTCAAGCCTTCCTACAAAATTTGAGACCTAGAGCGCATCCAATGCTACCCTGTTAATTCTAGGTAGAGCAATTTATTTCAATTTTCACAGTTAGCTGAATATCTTTTCCAGATTAGCAATCACATCAACATTAAAGTAAATTGCAGATAGAACATAAACATAAATCACAGAAGACAAGCCAAGACAAGAGGACACAAGATGTGGCGCTAGCCAGGGACAAACCCCAATGTGGGGAAACCCTTGATCAATTCCTCTTTTATGTTCTTCAGTAGTTCAGCACAGAGAGAGAGAGAGTACATTTACAACAGAAGTCAACACTTGACTTATCTAGATAAGAGCATAGATCATCTCTAAGAAGATGATACATGAGATCAATTGAAGACATGTTTCTTCAACTGATTCTCCAAGGTGACTCTTTCACCTATCATTGTTCTACATCTCGTCATCATGTTGCACCTCACTATGCTGCACCACGCTGCACCCATCATCGCAATGCTGGACCTCATGACTTCTGCACCTTATGCTGCACTGCTGTCCCATTTGCCATACAGCGTGTCTCATGTGCTTGCAACACCATGCTTGCCACTGTTGTTTGTGCTGCTTGTTGTCCATGCTTACTATCCCAATATTGTTCTGTCTCATCATACTGTTGTCCCAACATCTTACAGCTGTCCCATTAAACATTGTTGCACTATATCATTGTTGTCCCATCATTGTGTTGTCCATGCTTGCTGCTAGCCCTACTAGTCGTGCTATACCTTGCTGCTGTCCCCTTACAACTTGCTATACCTTTGCTGTTGTCCCATGTGACTTTGCAGCACTATGTAGCCTTGTTGTCCATGCATCTTTGCAACACTATTTAGCCTTGTTGTCCATGCATCTTTGCAGCACTATTTAACCTTGATGTCCATGCATCTTTGCAGCACTATTTAGCCTTGTTGTCTGTTGACCACTACATGTCAACGATCCATAGCAGTACACCCCCTTTTTTGCAAAAGGGATAATGCCTGATCAATGTGTTTTTGCCATCCAGCTATCATCGTCAGCCTGAGGATCATGTTATAATGTAAACCCATTTTGCATTTGTATAATGTAAATAATCTCAGTAAATTTGTGTCGTGTATGTAATCACCTAGGCAAACCTACTTTTCTGGTAATGATCTACATTCCGGGAGGTTTTTTGTCTCATCAATCCATTCTCGGATGGTCGACAGAGTTTTCCTTTAGCCTTACCCCAAAGCTGGAGTGGATTTTGTCATCAGGATCTTAGGGGAGTCCTAGTATTATAGATCGAGTCTCTGTAAAAGTGATTTGGGAATAATCCTAACTATTTGGTTAGGTTATTTTATTACAAATTGCTTAGTCTGCTGGATTACATTTGTGTTGGAAAAATGGGTAGTCTATGAGGGTCTATTTCAAATGGGTTTTCTCCCTTGAGATGTAAAAAATATAAAAATTATGATGTAAAGTGTCTTGAGGGTTGGAAAAATAATGTCCCCTCATAGGTTAATTAATTAAATTTTCTGACCAAAATTATTTAAAATCCCAAGCCAGAAATTTAATTAATTATAGGTCCTAGATAAATTTAAATTTTCCAAAGACAAAATTCGTGGGTCCTTTAAAAATTAAATTTTGAAGAGGTCCAGGGACTAAAGTTAATTGATTATTTTGCTAAATTTTATGCCTTGGGTCCCTGGGGTTAAGTCAAAGTCAAAATTTTGAGGAAATTAATGCAAAAGTTTAATTTTTGAATTTATTAAAATGCATTTAATTGAAAAATTCGAAATTTCCTCAATATTTAAAATTTCAACGGATGAGATTAAAAGAAATTTTGATCCTCATCAACAGTGGAAATTGCTTTGATAAGGATCACTCGAACTAACCGTTGGAGGATTTATCTTTAAATAGGAGGTTATTTTGTCAGTCAGATTCATCTGTTCTCTGGATCGTGTACTAAGCTCTCAAGCTCTCTTGTATATGAACTACACTGGTTGGTTCGAAACGCGTTGACAAATGGTTTCTCATGTGATTTTCGCCGAAAAATCTGTCATAAACTCTCTTGTATATCTTTTTGAATTAATGCAAAAGTCTTTGGGGTTTCAACTTGTTGTAGTGTTCCTCTTCATGAATTTATGGTAACATTGTTTTATTTTCTGCTTAATATTATGCGAAAACTATCAATCAATAGCTCTCTTAAAATAATTTGAATATAGGTATCTTATTCAGTTTGTTGGATCTAGGGTAACATTTTTAATTTTGATTGAAGTAATAGGTATCTCTATTTCCTCAGAATTTTATTGTTGTTCTATTTCTCTACTTGATTTGATGGTTGATCTAGTGTTTGTAGAAGATCTCTCAGGTTCTCATTGAGCGTTTGGGGATAGTTCTCGGTTGGACCAATCAACTTTCAACACATTTTCTTAAGAGCCTACTTCATATAAGCCTCGGGATTTATCTAACGATAATCTTTTTTCTGCACGGTGTTTTTGGGCTAGTACCTCTCTAAAATTTCAAAATCTTTTAAATGTTTTGTGGAAATTTTGATAGATTTGGCTATTAAGAGCCTTAGATTATCAGATCTAGGAGCGGAGTTGGACTCATACTCCTCAAATCTGATAGATCTGTAAATTATTTGTAAATTATTTGTATAAATCTGCTGTTTACTTGTGTAGAAATAGATCTGAAAAATCAATCAAGTAAATCTTCAGATCTGAGCTAGATCTAAACCCTGGAGGGCAAGGTTTGAGCTCAAAGATTGTTTTCAGGAATAGATCTGAGAAATTAGCCAATAAAATCTTCAAATCTAAACTAGATCTAAACTCTGGAGGGTAAGATCTGGGCTCAAAGATTGTTTGCAGGAATAGATTTGAGAAATCAACCAAGTAAGTCTTCAGATTTGAGATTTTTTCAAGCAGATCTGGGGGTTTTGAGACAAATATAGGCCCTGGAGGGCAATATCTTATCCCAAATCTTTTTACAAGGCCAACCATTAAAGATTTTGCAATAAATCTGAAGATCTGAAGCAAAACCATTTTTTTCAGAACAAGGATTTCAAGTTTTGGAACTTTTAAGCCCAGATCTGCCTTCTCCTAGCCCAATGTTAGTTCTATTGGGCCTAGTGCTAGCTCTCATTACCCTTAGATTCCCTTGCTCCATTTCTGATTTGAATATTTGATTTTCTAAAGCTAATCATTGGTGGGTTTTTGCAGAAAATTTGGTAAAAATATGTGTTTCAAATATTGAAATCTTTTTGGCAACTTGGGCAAGTTATCTTCAAGGCCTAGGGCCTAAGGGTTTGATCTCTAAACCATCTTTTTCCTCACTGTTTGCTACAACAGTCATATACCTTTCTAATAGTGGTGAAAAATACATTTAAGTGGTTTGAAATTAACTAAAAAATTGCTAAATACATTAATAAGTCATTTATGTTTGATGTGTATCAAGAATTTGGCCTAGATCTACATGTTGGGTCACTGTTATCTCTGAATAACTCTGTTTCTGAAGTCTGAAATATAACAGTATAAAAATTTCATGTGGGTTAGCCTAAAATCAGTTCCTAAGTTGTCTAATACATTTAAGGAATTAATTTCTTAAGTTGGGCATTTATCATTAGGCGTATTTCATGTTTTAATTCATCGCTGTAATAAGTATATCAGATCTGATATAATTCCAAAAATCACATCACAACAAGCTGAAAATTTTAGATAATTCATGTGGGCAAGTTTGGAAAAATTTCGGTAAATTTTTGGCATAAAGATATCATTGATAGCTTACTGTTTTCATTGTCATATTGCTGCTGTCATAAAGTTTTTCTTATAGTTTTTCTTATTACTGTCCTAAAAATTAATTTCTGAAAATTAAGTACTCTGTCATGGAAATGTGATAAAATGCATATCTTTTGTTTCATAAACTGAGTATTTTTTTGAGCATCTATTGACATTGATATTGAATTGCAAAGTTCTTTTTTGTTCTCTTTGAGCTAAATTGTATCAAGAAGATTTGAAATACGTTGGTGTTTTAACTATAGTATCTTCAAGAGTTTATTTTCTAAGTCTTCATCTAAAAAGAGGCGAGCATTTCATTTGAGTAATTGAGGGCTTTTGCGGCATAAGTGTTTTCCCATTCTCGAGTCTAACTTCATCTCATCTTCCGATGCATTTGCATATAAGTTAACTTTGCATAGAAAATTTACTTCCAAGCATAAGCTTGGTCGATAGAAAAATAGATCTCCATCCGTCTTTTCTTGAGAAGCCTGTTTTAATAGTACTTAAAACAGTGACCTTGCAGTCATTAGAGCCATAGTTTTCTGCAGCGC
Source organism: Pinus tabuliformis (assembly GCA_031772625.1). NCBI lineage: Eukaryota > Viridiplantae > Streptophyta > Pinopsida > Pinales > Pinaceae > Pinus > Pinus tabuliformis. The sequence goes on along the minus strand of CM062818.1, from coordinate 1,537,655,301 downwards.
CGGAGACACCGAGTATGTTAGAATTTCAGGATAGGTATCGTTAATCACACTTTAGTGTGCTTCTCCTGACTTTCTCTCTGCCAATTACTACGAAATCAGGCTCAACACAAAAAGGATTGAAGGGTTCACATTTAAATAGGCATTTAACTAAAATTAACTAAGATTATTACATCTCACATTAGTTTTAGGATCTGCATTTCATATAAAATAGTCATTCATCTAAGTAACAGTTGCTAATCGATTACTTGGTCTTAATTTCCCTAGCAAGATCGTTGACTCCATAAGGCACTGGTATCAATCATTTAAAATCTAATGAAATCCTATAAGTTTTGCTAAATCTTAATCAAGTACTTTATCGCTTCACTGTGTCTCTCGAACTAGTTGGTTCCCAACTAGTTCTTCATTCCACTTTTCCATAGGGTCTACCCCCCTTAGCTTACTGTAGGGAGACAACTTAAACGAAGAGATTGGGGATTAAGGTGACAGCCCCCGATCTGAGCTGTTGTCGCCGTGCCTAGACATTTTTTGCGACAACATTTTTTGGCACTGTTGCCGGGGTTATTTTATTCTCGGTGCTTCAATGACATTTTATCTTCATTCTCCTCATATCATCTTTATCATTTTTACGGCACTGTTGCCGGGGTTATTTTATTCTCAGTGCTTCAACGACATTTTATCTTCATTCTCCTCATATCATCTTTATCATTTTTACCGGCAACGCCAACATTAGATTGGGGATTAAGGTGACAGCCCCCGATCTGAGCTGTTGTCGCCGTGCCTAGACATTTTTTGCGACAACATTTTTTGGCACTGTTGCCGGGGTTATTTTATTCTCGGTGCTTCAATGACATTTTATCTTCATTCTCCTCATATCATCTTTATCATTTTTACGGCACTGTTGCCGGGGTTATTTTATTCTCAGTGCTTCAACGACATTTTATCTTCATTCTCCTCATATCATCTTTATCATTTTTACCGGCAACGCCAACATTTTTGGCGCCATTGTCGGGGATATTTTATTCTTGGCGCTTCAATGACATTTTATATTCATTCTCCTCATATCGTCTTTATCATTTTTACCGACAATGCCAACATTTTTGGCACCATTGCCAAGGGCCAATTTTTTTGGCCTTGGCTCTTCGACGTTCATCTTTCATCTTTCTCATCTCTCATTCAAGCCGGCAAAGTCAACACTCCTTGGAATTGCCACTGGGGACAGAATTTTTTATGTTTTTGGTTTCTTCAACATCATTTTAAACATCTCATCTTTTCCGCCATTCATTACCGTGTTAGACAGGACAACATTTCCTGGCGTCATTTTATCTTTTCATCGCTTTATCTTTCATCATCCAATTAATCATTTCATCTACACTTTTAGCCCCTGGACATTTCAGTTCATTTTTTGTTTGGGTGGCGACTCCACTTATTCATCCCCTTATTTCTCAAACAAGAAACCCTCCCTTGTATCCAGTGGTTTGCCTTTTGGATCTTAGAGTTAGATTCGTGTTCGAGTGGCAACTCCACTTCTTTCATTTCTTACAAGAAGTTCTACTAGAAGCTCGCTTCTAACGGATCTCTTGAATTTCTTGAGCAGAGGTCTCTCTCTATCATCCATTTGGTGCCTTATTATTCATCATGGATTATTTGTTTACCTCGTGTCATTTTACTGATGTTCTCCATGATATTCCGGAAGTGGCCATTCATAAATTGTCTTTGTTCTTGGGTGGTGATTCAGACGCTGTTAGAAAGCATTTATGTAGGTTTACTCGTATGATGCTCATATATTTTAGTTCTCCCCAGTATGATCATGAAGATGTCAAAATGCATTTATTTGCCTTTTCTTTAGAGGGTGATGCTTTGAATTGGTTTAATAATTGTCTCGAAGATTCTTTCGCTTCTTTACAAGACATCGTCAATGCTTTTAAAGATAGATATGGTTATCAAGGTAGCTCATCTTGTGCCCCTAAAATTATGCAACAAACTGAAAGTGATTTTATGAAGGATCGAGCAGTTGATGAAAGATTTCAAGACAATTCTCCATATCAGAATGTGCCATCCACCTATACCGTTGCAGATCAAATCCATGATAGTGGAAAAGCAGGAACAAGTTATCAAATCAATGTCGACCATGAAAGGGAAAATGATAAGCAAATTATAGAAGAACTAAAGCAGTTGGTTAAAGATATGCATTTCAGTCAAACACAGCTGGTAAAAAATATGGAGCTTAATCAAGAAAAAATTGTAACTGATTACGTCAAGGATATGAGAACTTTATACACCCACCTGGAAAAACGACATAAGGAAATGGAAACCATGAAAGCTAATCATGACAGAGAAATTAATTCTATGCAAAACAAGTTATTAACTATGGATGAAAAAATGACCATCATGACATTCGATTATAATAATCAGTTGGCTACCATGCAAGCAAATCATAAGAAAGAGATAAACTATATGACAAATTGTTTCATGGGCATGAAAGCAGATAATGACAAAGTAATAAAAATATGGAAGTTGGTCAGATATGTCTTCAAAATAAGTTATTGACCATGGAGGAAAACCATGCCAAGAAAGTCAGTGCTATGAAGGATGAACACTCTACCCAGATGGATGCGATGACAATACATGTATAGAAACTTCAACATCAGTCAGAGGATGAAAGAAACAAGGAAACATCAACAAATCATAAGCCTCCCTATCTGCTGCAGCAAGCTCCATCTTATTATGAGGTTCTTTATTCCATTGAAACGTGGCTAATTGAAGGTGACCTGGATAAAATGGAAATTAATAATCAAGATGCTTACACGGTTAATCCACAATTCATAAAAGATCAAGTTCTAACTCATGACCCCTGTGAGACTGATACATCATTCTTGACAGAGCAGAGACAAAATGAAGAAAGACATGTCATGCATATCTTGCATACTTCATTTGAGTGTTTTGAAGCAGAATTTTCCACATCATCAATGATACAACCTGTCACAAAGAAAAAGTGCAAGAGAGAGAATGAGAAAGCGATTTGATGCATCAGATGGCCACAAGCAGCGTGATATTCGGATAGGAAAAAGTCCTACCGTATGTAGGATTGGACAGGGCACATCTGAGAAACAACCGACAGATTTGCCTGAAAGCAAACAAATGTTCAGTCTGCACTATATTGAACACATTTGATGCCATGAGGCATCGTTGTATTATATTTCTAACCTTATGCCTTGTTATTTCAGTGTCTCATTTTGTAAATAGATTTGGTTTTTCATGTTGTTAGACTAGTTAATAAATGAAGAGCTTATATCTTTCCTGTGCTTAACGTTATATGATGATTTTTGGATGGATGCTACATATGTTTTGTTGTGTGTTGCGTGGATGCAGATTCTGGATTCTCATATTCCTCCAGTGCAACAACGTGTCCCCAAGTAGAGCTAGATGTTGACCGCTACAGGTCAACGACCCATAGCAGTACACCCCCTTTTTCGCAAAAGGGATAACGCTTGATCGATGTGTTCCTGTCATCCAGCTATCTTTGTCAGCCTGAGGATCATGTTATAATGTAAACCCATTCTGCATGTGTATAATGTAAAAAATATCAGTAGATTCATGTCATGTATGTAATCACCTAGGTAAACCTACTTTTCTGGTGACGATCTACATTCCGGGAGGTTTTTTATCTCACAGATCCATTCTCAGATGGTCGGCAGAGTTTTCCTTCAGCCTTACCTGAAAGCTGTCACTAGGATCTTAGAGGAGTCCTAGTGTTATAGATTGAGTCTCTGTAAAAGTGATTTGGGAATAATCCTAACTATTTGGTTAGGTTATTTTATTACAAATTGCTTAGTCTGCTGGATTATATTTGTGTCGGAGAAATGGGTAGTCTGTGAGGGTCTATTTCAAATGGCTTTTTTCCCTTGAGATGTAAAAAATGTAAAAATCATGATGTAAAGTGTTTTGAGGGTTGGAAAAGTAATTTGTCCCCTCATAAGTTAATTAATTAAATTTTCTGGCCAAAATTAATTAAAATCCTAAGCCAAAATTTATTTGATTATAAGTCCTAGGTAAATTTAAATTTTCCAAAGACAAAATTCCTGGATCCTTTAAAAATTAAATTTTAAAGAGGTCCGGGACTAAGGTTAATTGATTATTTTGCTAAATTTTATGCCTTGGGTCCCTGGAGTTAAGTTAAAGTCAAAATTTTGAGGAAATTAATGCAAAATTTTAATTTTTGAATTTATTAAAATGCATTTAATTGAAAATATCGAAATTTCCTCAATATTTAAAATTTCGACGGATGAGATTAAAAGAAATTTTGATCCTCATCAATGGTCGAGATTGCTTTGACAAGGATCACTCGGACTAGCCGTTAGAGGATTTATCTTTAAATAGGAGGTCATTTTGTCAATCAGATTCATCCGATCTCTAAATCGTGTGCTAAGCTCTCAAGCTCTCTTGTATACCTTTTTGAATTAATGCAAAAGTCTTTAGGGTTTCAACGTGTTGTAGTGTTCCTCTTCATGAATTTATGGTAACATTGTTTTAATTTCTGCTTAATATTATGTGAAAACTATCAATCAGTAGCTCTCTTAGAATAATCTTAATACAGGTATCTTATTCAGTTTGTTGGATCTAGGGTAACATTTTTTAATTTTGATTGAAGTAGCAAGATCTCTATTTCTTCAGAATTTTTTTGTTGTTCTATTTCTCTACTTGATTTGATGGTTGATCTAGTGTTTGTAGAAAACCTGAGCGTTTGGGGATAGTTTTCGGTTGGACCAGCCAACTTTCAACACATATTTTCTGAAGAGTCTACTTCATATAAGCCTCAGGATTTATCTAACGATAATTTTTTTTTTTTGGTTTGTGTAGGGTGTTTTGGGCTAGTACCTTTCTAAAATTTCAAAATCTTTTAAATGTTTTGTGGAAATTTTGATAGATCTGGCTATTAAGAGCTTTAGATTATCAGATCTGGGAGTTGAATTGGACTCATACTCCTCAGATCTGATGGATCTGTAAATTATTTGTATAGATTTATTGTTTACTTGTGTAGATCTGAAATTTTGTAACATAATTTTGAATTTTAACACTTGGGTTTTTGGGATTTTCTCTACTTTTGTACATATTGAGTATTGGGTTTTTCTCTCTTCACTTGTGTAGAAATAGATCTGAGAAATCAATCAAGTAAATCTTCAGATCTGAGTTATATCTAGACCTTGGGGAGCAAGATTTGGGCTCAAAGATTGTTTGCAGGAATAGATTTGAAAAATCAACCAATAAAATCTTCAGATCTAAGCTAGATCTAGACCCTAGAGGTCAAGATCTAGGCTCAAAGATTGTTTGTAGGAATATATTTGAGAAATCAACCAAGTAATCTTCAGATCTGAGATTTTTTCAAGTAGATTTGGGGGTTTTGAAACAGATTTAGGCCCTGGAGGGCAATATCTTATCCCAAATATTTTTACATGGCCAGCCATTAAAGATTTTGCAATAAATCTAAAGATTTGAAGCAAAATCATTTTTTTCAGAACAAGGGTTTCAAGTTTTGGGGCTCCTAAGCTAAGATCTGCGTTTTCTTAGCCCAACGCTAGTTCTATTGGGCCTAGTGCTAGCTCTCATTAGCCTTAGATTCCCTTGCTCCATTTTTTATTTGAATATTTGATTTTCTGAAGTTCAATCATTGGTGGGTTTTTGCAGAAAATTTGGTAAAAATTTGTGTTTTAGATATTGAAATTTTTTGGCAACTTGGGCAAGTGATCTTCCAGGCCTAGGGCCTAAGAGTTTGATCTCTAAACCATCTTTTTACTCACTGTTTGCTACAACAGTCATATACCTTTTTAATAGTGGTGAAAAACACATTGAAGTGGTTTGAAATTAACTAAAAAATTGCTAAATACATTAATAAGTCATTTATGTTTGATATGTATCAAGAATTTGGCCTAGATCTACATTTTGGTTCACTGTTATCTCTGAATAATTTTGTTTTTGAAGTTTGAAATATAACAGTGGAAAAATTTCATGTGGGTTAACCTAAAATCAGTTTATTAAGGAATTAATTTGTTGAGTTGGGCATTCATTATTAGACGTATTTCATGTTTTAATTGATGATTGTAATAAGTATATCAGTTCTGATATAATTCCGAAAATCACATCACAACGGGCTGAAAATTTTAGATAATTCATGTGGGCAAGTTTGGAAAAATTTTGGTAAATTTTTGGCATAAAGATATCATTGATAGCTTACTGTTTTCATTGTCATATTGCTGCTGTCATAAAGTTTTTCTTATTACTGTCCTAAAAATTAATTTCTGAAAATTAAGTACTCTGTCATGGAAATGTGATAAAATGCATATCTTTTGTTTCATAAACTGAGTATTTTTTTGAGCATCTATTGACATTGATATTGAATTGCAAAGTTCTTTTTTGTTCTCTTTGAGCTAAATTGTATCAAGAAGATTTGAAATACGTTGGTGTTTTAACTATAGTATCTTCAAGAGTTTATTTTCTAAGTCTTCATCTAAAAAGAGGCGAGCATTTCATTTGGGTAATTGAGGGCTTTTGCGGCATAAGTGTTTTCCCATTCTCGAGTCTAACTTCATCTCATCTTCCGATGCATTTGCATATAAGTTAACTTTGCATAGATAAAATTTACTTCTAAGCATAAGCTTGGTCGATAGACAGATAGATCTCCACTCGTCTTTTCTTGAGAAGCCTGATTTAATAGTACTTAAAATGGTGACCTTGCAATCGTCAAAGCCACAGTTCTCTGCAGCGCCGGAGGCATCGAGTATGTTAGGATTTCAGGAGAGATATCATTAATCACACCCTAGTGTGCTTCTCTTGACCTTCTCTCTGCCAATTACTACGAAATCAGGGTCAACACAGAAAGGATTGAAGGGTTCACATTTAAATAGGCATTTAACAAAAATTAACCAAGATTCTTGCATTTCACATTAGTTTTAGGATTTGCATTTCATATAAAATAGTCATTCATCTAAGTAGCAGTTGCTGATCGATTACTTGGTCTTAATTTCCCTAGCAAGATCGTTGACTCCATAAGGCACTGGTATCAATCGTTTAAAATCTAATGAAATCCTACAAGTCTTGTTAAATCTTAATCAAGTGCTTGATCGCTTCACTGCGTCTCCCGAACTGGTTGGTTCCCAACTAGTTCTTCTTCATTCCACTTTTCCATAGGGTCCACCCCCCTTAGCCTGCTGTAGGGAGACAGCTTAAACAGAGAGATTGGGGATCAGGGTGACAACCCCCGATCTGAGTCGTTGTCGCGGTGCCTAGACATTCTGTGCGACAACACTATCCATGCATCTTTACAACACTAGTTAGCCTTGCTGTCCATGCATATTTGCAGCACTATTTAGTCTTGTTGTCCATGCATCTTTGCAACACTATTTAGCCTTGCTGTCCATGCATCTTTACAGTTGTCCCATTAAACATTATGCCTAGCTGTCCACAACACTGTTGTTCCAATGCTACCTTCACTGCTGCTTATGTGTTGACTGGTTAGGGCATCTAGTAGCCCTTACACGCCCAACAAAACAACCCCTTAAGGACTACGGTCCACCTTGGCAAGCTTCTTCCCTTGTAGCTACTGCCTCCATGGAATGATGCCAAAAATAGTAGCATATGGTTCCCATTCTCCTCAGCCTGGTTGCTTGCCTTGAACCAGACCTTAACTCCCTCGCTGCCTCGGCCTCTTCTCGTAGTATCATACGCTGCCCTTTGTTGCACCCAAGACACCTTAATAGACCTGCGTCTAAGGCTTGAACAGACCTGCGGTTAGGGCAAATTTAGGACAACGTTAGGGCTTCTTAAGGACTGTGGTTAGGGCTTGTTAAGGCCTCCTCCATAGTTGTGTTAAACTTCTTCCATGAGCTCCTTTAGGTCAACGTAGATCCCTTCCATAGACCTTAACTCCCTCGCTGCCTAAGCCTCTTCTCGTAGTATCATACACTTCCCTTTCTTGCACCCAAGACACCTCAATAGACTTGCGTCTAAGGCTTGAACAGACCTGCGATTAGGATAGATTTAGGACAGTGTTAGGGCTTCTTAAGGACTGTGGCTAAGGCTTGTTAAGGCCTCCTCTATAGCTGTGGTAAACTTTTTTCTTTAGCTCCTTTAGGTCAATGTAGATCCCTTCCATAGCTTCGCTAGCCTGTCTTCTTTATTGCAGCTAGGGCAGCCTCCTTTCCTCCAACGTCTAGGGCTTCTTCCTCCTAGATTTCTCTCCCACTAAATCCCAAGACAAGTGGAGAGAAATCAAGAGAGAAGTGTGTGCGAAATGAGTCTCAAGTCATCTCTTTTTATATTAAAACGTTGAGCACATGTGGGTGTTGTTTAGTTGCTGGCCGACCTTGACGAATTATCTTATAACACAAATAAATTCATAACTCCATGAATACTTATCGGAATCGAATGATCTTAGATCAATCTTACACCTCTCTGTGAGAGGGATCCAAGAAAAATACCAACTGCGATAAATAAGATGACCCACATGGAGTTTGGCCCTAGTTTCCAATTTTAACATACCCCAAATCAACACTCCGTCTTAGTTAGGAATGTGCTCTAACAATATACGCTGTTGCATACTACTCTGACTCTGAAGCATTGTCCTCTGTGTTGTTGATGTCTGACATGTTGTCCACCAACTACTGTGTTGCTGCTGTAACTTTACTGCTGCTGACACAACCACTGCCAACACTGCATCTGTACTACAACTCCTTCGCAAGTGTTGCATTTGTGCTGCTGCTAGCACTGCCACTGCATTGCAAATTGTTGTTGCTACTCTATTAGCAACGGAAAAACATCCAAAATTACTGAACTAATTGTGTTCAGTCTCTAAATCTACTGCGCTGCAAGTGACCTCTGCATTGTGCCATCTGCACTGCTGCCAACTCTGCTCAGTCTCTGGCACTCCTCGCCACTGCAACTGTCTGCCCGACATTCCTCGGCACCATCCGACACTAGTCCATCCTGCTACTTCTGATCTGGGATTCCGTAGCAAGGAAATGATACTAGAGGTGGGCTCCTCAAGGATCCTGCCCATCTGTAGCTCTTTTGAACTATAGCTCCAAATCAACCCACCTCCCTCCTAGAGGTATCTAGGATATCATGGCGAACTCCTCTTCATCGATCTTCACGAGCGCAGCCTTCGGATCGTATTTCTCATCCTCATCCTTCTTCATGAGAGGACACTGTGTAGCATAGTGACTCACCTCATCACACCTGAAACACTTGATCTTCAAGACGTCCTTCTTACGTCTTCGTTGTTCCTGCTATCCCTTCGATGCAAGGGCTGCATTATCCTCCCTCCTCCTTGGGCTTCGTCTCGCTTCTGTTGTTGCTTCTGTCAAGTTTAATCTTGAATAAGTCTCTCCTCAGCTCCTCGTGTTTTAGAGCTGCCCATATCTGATCCCAATTTGGCAATGTTGTTTTGCCCAAGATCCTCTGGACAAAGACTTACCACTCATCTGAGACAGAGTTGAGGGCCAATCTAACCAACTCTGAATCTTGAGGTGTGTGCCCTGCAACAGATAATTCATCACGAGTCTCCTTAAGCTTTGTCAGGAATGGATCCACACGCTCTCCCTTCTGCATTTGAGCAGATCTCAGCTTCCGCTCCAAGTACATCTTCTGTTGCTTGGAAGATTCTTGATATAATGTAGACAATGCATCACACAACTCCTTAGCAATCCCTTTACTAGCGATGTGACAGACCACATGATCCTTCACTCCGTCGAGGATCATTCTTTTTGCCTTTGCCATTTTAGCTCGGTATTTCTTCAATGGATCTGCATCTGCAGGGACAACCACCACGTTGTAGACGTATGTCTTGAGGGCATGCTCATCTAGAAGGAACGACATCCTTGCCTTCCAAATTAGATAGTTGGATGCATCATCCAACTTGTCCTGATCTCTCAAGCCACTAGTTGCCATTTCTGCCACAAATGTCGAAAATCTCCTCTCTGCTTCTCACTGTTGTTGCTCAGTGAATGAGAAAACAGAATTCTTGGCGGGAAGTCTGCTAAGGAAAAGTTCGCTCACTATGCTTCTCTTCTTTCTTCCAACGTCTTTTAGCCCAACATTATGCCTGCTAAAACTCTACGTCCCACTAGCTCCTCCTAACGCTGAGGCTTCAGCGCTGCTCCCTCTACCCTGGCGAAAATTCGAACTAGGAGTCCTCTCCGTCAACTCACTTGGAGAGAGACTGCGTCGAAATTTCAGCCCTCCAGCTAAAATTGTGCAAACGCTCTGGGTTTCGAACTGCTGCCTCCTGCAACGTTTCGATCTCCCTCTTCTACTCAGCGCTGGGTTCTCTGGCACTACTCTTCTTGTTCCACCTACAACTCTGATACCATGTGAAAATTCCTAAACCGGAATCCCTACCGCAGCAACTGATGATATTTCTCCTACTTGTTAGATTTACACGAACAAGTTATTTGCACTTTCCTACGACAAGTATTGAAATACATACACTGCAACCTTCACTTAATTAATTTATATGTGGAAACAAGAGACTGAGCAAGAAATAAAATACAAGACAAATGACACTGTTGTTATTGGACAAATGTCACTGGAAAAACCCATTGCAGGAAAACCGGTGCAGCAAGTCTGAGGCTTTTATTATTATGCAGTAGTAAATATGAGTACAATTCTTGGATGCGCAACTAGCAATCCAATACAGAGAAAAACTAGACAAAATGAATGATGAAGTGCTCTCACCCTGTCATTGGGAGAATCTAAGTCTGATCACGTTGAATTGGAGCCTCTACGTAGCCTCTGCGCAGAACTGCTTACCCAATGTAGGGAAACTGTTGCAATAGATCTGAGGGTTTTATTATTATGCAGTAGTAAATCTGAGTACAATACTTGGATGCTCAACTAGCAGTGCAATACAGAGAGAAACTGGACAAAACGAATGATGAAGTGCTCTCACCCTGTCACTGGGAGAATCTAAGTCTGATCATGCTGAACTGGAGCCTCTGTGTAGCCTCTGCGCAGAACTGCGTCACTCCCACGCAGTTCCTACATCACCACTGTTGGGTATCACGTTGCTCCTTCTTTGGACCCTCTGCTGGCTGGAAAATCCGAATCTCTGCCTCCCGGCCTCACACCTTGGCTCTCGACTACTGAAACTCAATTTCCTCAGCAAGAATTCAATTTCCCTCTAAGGCTTGCACTGCCACTGCGTCAGCTCTGCGTGGGTCAGCGTCTGCCTCTCTCTGGACGTCGTTTTTCCCTCTCTCTGCCTCGTACTCTTCGGCCCAGGAAAACTTCCTTCTTCCAGATACTCAGTGCCCTCACTGCAAGAAATCTACTCGATCAGAATTTCCTCCTGAGAACTTCTCACTTCAGAAATTTGATCTCTTGATTTCTCGGTGTATTTTCCAAATGACCCTCAAGCTCCCTTAAATAATCTTTTTGTTGACATTCAACGGTCCAGATTAAAAGCTAATCAATGGCTAAGATCATTTTTGCTTGATCATTGTCTTCTTCTATAAGTTACACCCACAATTACATTAATACCCATTAACATTTTTAATTTCCTAAGTTTATACTTAGGGTCCCATTAAAAAACATTAATTATTTTAATAAAATCGTTTCTAGGTGGAATTTCCCAAAACGCTTTCTGGGTTCTTTGAAATACATGTGTCCAAGCCTCCCTGTAAATTTGAGCCCTAGAGCACATCCGATGTTACCCTAAATCAACAATGATGGAGTAGGCTCATGTATCGGCTTTTGCCCACGTGCTAAATGCTTCGTCCCGACCATCTATTGTGTTTTGTGGTACTTCCCCTGTTGATTGTGGCCATATATGCTTTTATCGTTCTTTTTAGCTGCATCAAACTCCGAACTTCATTCCAAGCCATGATCCAAGGTGTGGGCAAGGGGAAAGGGCGACCTAACCCTATGTAGACCCGATGGAGGAATGTGGACCTAGGTGGGAGAAATGATGGATGGGGTAATAATGAATGGAAAGAGAGTAGTAATATGAGAGGATAAGGGAACGAGACCACACAACCAAAATCGGGGTTTCCAATGAAATGCCATCCTTGGAACCAAATGGTCAGTAAAAGAGATCCCACGAGACTAAAATCCAAGGGTAATTCCTAAAACGGGTCTAGGGGACAGAAGCACAAACCTAGCCATTCTTTCCGCCGAATCCCCCCATTAATCCATACCCATAAGTGTCAATGATAATCAAACTACAATACTCAATGTCCAAATGACAAGGCATACCTTTAGATTCGGGAGGCCCACCTTCAAACATACGATCGTGGCAGATGGGCGAGGGACCACATGGCTTGCTTAGGTGGCGGAGAAATGGCACAATGAGCTAGCTAACGGTTGCAAGGGGCTGCTGGCTGTTAGCTGGGGACCATCTTGGAGAAAAAATTTCTCTTAGGGATATTACCCACAAAGTGGTGGGTAACATCTGGCTCCAACTGGGACGTGATCTCTCCAAGAAGTGGGCGAAGCTACTCGAACATGAGATAATGAGAACTCCGACAATCTCTTGGGTTACTGTAGACCTGTCCCCTGCACATATAATAAGTGGAAAGAGCACGGGCTAGAATGTTTTCGCAACGTCTCATGATCGCACATGCTAATATGTTAGGCCATAAAATCAATAGAGAAATAAAATATGCAAATTTTAATCTAAGTGCAGCTAATATACCATGAGAAAATCATATGATGTTATTTCTAATGCAGAAATCAACATGCAATATATTCTACTCTACCATGCATATGATACAATGTCAAGTGCTAGGTATAACCATAGACCCAATGCAACCAACATGTCAATTGATCAATACAAGAATGCATGCTTCCATGATTATTTTTGCAATTGGAAATAATGATGTGAGGAGTTACAGGGGAGGGAGATGGCAAAACAGGGAACCCATATTATATAGAAAGGAACCTTAGAAGAAGGGAAAGACATCATCCGAGAAGATCGAATTTGGTCAATGATCAAGTACATGAATCTTTGATGAAGAGCTATCTCAAACCCATCACCCTCTAGGTAAGAAGGATTGAATGTCTCAAACACATTTTAGATGATGTTATTTTGGTCATTAGGAAAATAAAAAAGTGGACTTGTCATTGTATTTGGGGAAAAACCATGATTCTTGGTCCTTCATAGGGGAAAGCAACCCTTCATCAAGACTAGGGGAATGAAGATCATCACAAACATCTATTTCCAGGGCAAGGGTATAACAAGGGGAGGAATGCTCAAACATGAAGAAAAACCCTTTATTTGTGGCATGGCCTAAGGAAGCATATTCCTCAATTGCTTCTATATTAGAGTCATCAGAATTTGCCACAATTTTGGAAAGCTCTTCTTTGATTAAATCATCTTGGAACATAAGGAAGAGACCTTTCCAATCACTAGGAAGGGCTTCATAAGGGCCAACATTGTTATTTGGAAGGGGCGGAGCATTTTCTTCTTCCTTGAGCTCATTCTTATGGAATTGGGAAACCATGTGGTCTTCATTATAATCATACTCAATTCCCCAATTGATAGCCCAAAAGTCATTCGTAGATTCTTCGCTTATTTGATTATCATGATCTTCCTCAAAATCATCCCATTCTTCACTATATATTTGGTGTTGGTTAGGATTCCATTCATTCTCTTCTTTGGATAGGGAGGACTTTTCCTCCTTCATTTGTTCCCGAAGAATGATCTCCTAGTTATTTACTACATGATTTTGATAAAATGTCTCAAGAAGGTGGTCATAAGTAGGACTTTTTTTATATTCACTCTTCGTGTTACAGAGTCTTTCTGATTGCTCACAATAGTGGGAGAAAATCTCTTGGGAGTTATATGTGGCCATCAATTTCTTGCAAGACTTTTCATATTCCATCATCCATTCTTGCAATGTTTGAGGGCTCTCGAGGTTGAGATCTTCCTCATTGTCCTTAGAGGATATGCTTTCCAATTCATGAGTCTCTCCCTTGGCATTATTATTAAAGTACGCATCAATAAGAGGCCCTTCTTCAAACATAAAACCATATTCAATAACTTCCTCCTCTCGAAGGGCCATATCTAACATTTGGGATATGTCTTCATGAGATTGGAAACTCGACCCTTCATGCAACAAGAACTACGTAGTCAACATTGCAAGAGAAGGAATGCTTTTAGGTTTACATGATTCGAGCCAATCAGTACTTGGGGCAATGGATAGGACAAACAATTCCATTTGGTCACAAGGTTGAGTTATATTTTTCTTTGAAAGTTACCTTATGAACCTTACCACGTGGTTGGTTGCAGAATGTGGATACCCATTGAACATTGGCATATTTTTTGCGGATTTCGGTGAAGGGTACCTTGAGGTCCCTATCATATTGTTAAGTTATGGTATGTTCTATGCTTATAACAGTTTACTTCTTTTTCTTATTATATTCCATCGATTAGCAATCACATGTACATAAACTAAAGTGCAGATAGAACATTAAACAATCGACAGAAAACAAGCCAAGACAAGAGACACAAGATGTGGCAGCTAGCCAGGGACAAACCCCACAATGTGTGGGGAAACCCTTTGATCAAATCTTCTTTTATCTTCAATAATTCAGCAGAGAGAAATAGTACAATAAATCTGATTCATATCAGCAGTAGCAAACCCTAGATCAGTAGCATCAGCATTAGCGACTTCATTATCAAACTAGGGCAGACCATATCTCACAAACCGACAGTCGGATTGACTTCATTCCACCACCAAAAGTTTCGGCTTCCAGAGGAGGTTTAGATGAACCTACAGCGCAGTTCAGATGAGGAGATCTTCTAGGCCACGCAAGTCAATCTTTACTTCTGCAGTTGCAGCTTTAGTTTCAGCAGTTTCCGGCTTCAAACTAGGGCAGTCGATATCTTGCAAACCGTTCGTCGGATTGACTTCATTCCACCACCAAAAGTTGCGGCTTTCAAAGGAGGTTCAGATGAACTTACAGCACAGTTCCAAAGAGGAGATCTTCTAGGCCACGCAAGTCAATCTTTACCTCTGCAGGTGCAGCGTCAAATTCAACAGCTTCCGGCTTCACATGTGTGAGAGAGAGAGACCCATTTCAGCGCAGTAGAGAAGAGACTCATATCTGCGCAGTAGAGAGAGAGAGATGTGATGAGATGAGTGAGTCTAAATGAGGAAAAGTCCTCTTATATTTATACACAACGTTGGTGGGTGAATAGATGCGACTGTTGGGCTTCTGAGCCTACATGAGTTGTAGGTCGGCTTGATAATAATTCCATAATCAAAATAAATTCATATCTCCATGAATACTTATAGGAATTGGATGATCTTTATATCAATCCTACACCTCTCGACGAGAGGAATCTAATAAAAATATTATTAGCCATGAATAAGATGACCCACATGAAGTTTTGCCCTGGTTGCCAATTTTAACACTCCCTCTCAACCATGGAGAACTTCATCTGCAATTTGTCTATCGTTGTTACTATTCATCCATCAAATGCATTGCCCTGTACAGCCTGACCCTTGCCCTGCTCTGCTCTATTCTGCTTGTTCTGCTTTGTCTTGTTCTGCCTGCACTGATCTGTACTGTTTTGCTCTGTTCTGCTCTGCGCTTGCATTGTTCTGTTCTGCTCTGCTTTTGTCTGAATTATGAAGAAGAAGAAATGATCGAGGATGTATCATACTGACTCAAAGTCAGTCTCAGAGTATGTACCACTGGTCCCAGACCAGTCTCAACCAACCCAAAGTCAGCGTCATAGTGAGTACAACTCCAATGGTCCCAGACCAATATCATCCTCCACTGACTCAAAGTCAGTCTCAGAGTATGTACCACTGATCCCAGACCAGTCTCAACCGACCCGAAGTCAGCGTCATAGTATGGTACAACTCCTACCACTGGTCCCAAACCAGTATCATTGATCCCAGATCAATGGAGGTCATCCTAGCGTAGGGAGTATGGTAGTTACAACAATGCCTCCATCGGTACTACTATGGTCCCTAATTTCATTTCCCTGCTCATTGATCAGATGAGAGGTACTTCCCATGAGTCCCAGACTGCATGGGTAGGATGCCTCGACAGGAGAACTTATCAATCCTGTCCTCACAGGAGAACACATCAATCCTGCTACAATTGCCATGGAGAACACATCAATCCTGCTACAATTGCCATGGAGAACACATCAATCCAGGCCTCACAGGAGAACACATCAATCCTGCTACAATCGCCGTGGAGAACACATCAATCCAGGCCTCACAGGAGAACTAATCATCCTACTACACAGGAGAACGAATCATCCTGTTCCACAAGAGAGCGAATCATCTTGTCCCACAAGAGAGCGAATCATCTTGTTCCAGTGTGCACCACCAGGGGAGGGTGAGTCACCCTGTGGTCATATGTTGCTCCAGTAGGAACCGCAAGCCCTTAGAGCTCCCAGAGCTCAATGTATGCAACATGCAGGACCCTTGTACAAGGGTTTCTTGCCGACTCCAAGTCGTTTTGGAAAATCACAAATTAGATCTTTCCTCGAGGCTTTGACAAGGTGTATCAACCTGTACATCATCTTAATGTGATGGAGCTTCCTTGCTCATCAACTTACCATATCCCAGATGATGTCTATCTGCTAGAGCAATTGACGAATACGGGATTCCTCAATAATCGAATCCCGCCTCTGGTTGTTACAGAGAATCACAGTGGTATCCAATGTAAATCCAAACAGCTCACTAAAGAGCTTTCGCAAACAGACTGCCTCACACGAGGTTATGCTAGCAACAATATATCCTGCTTCGGCGGTGCTCAAAGCCACCGACTTCTGCTTCCTGCTCATCCAGGATATCGAAGCAAATCCCAAGGTGAAACAGTACCTGGAAGTGCTCTTACGGTCCACCACACTGCCTGCCCAATCAACATCAGTATATCCAAGTAGTTTCACATCTCCGGCAGTGTATCTTAATCCATGAGAGATTGTGTCCTAAAGACATCTCAGAAGATTCCTGGCATCAATCCAGTGAGGCTCAACCAAATATGAGCTCACAATGCTAACTGCAAAACATATGTTCAGACGGAGGTTCACCAAGAACATCAATGCGAATGAGTTTTCGAAACTCAGAGGCATTTCCCAAGTCTGGTCCGACATCACTACCATATAACTTCTAAAAGTTAAGATCCTCGAGGTAGTCACAGGCTTGCAATCCATCATACCGAATCTTTCCAATATATTTACCACATATTTTCCTTGAGATAGGAAAATTTCTCCTGGCTTTTGCCACACTTCAAGTCCTAGGAAGTAGTGCATCAATCCTAGGTCTTTCATTTCAAATTCAGAGGACAGCTCCCTCTTACATTTGTGAATGAGAGGGTCTGCACCTGTTAGAAAGAGGTCATCCACATACAACACCAGTATGAGAGGCTTGTAACCTTAAAGTAAAGGTTAGGATCGGCTTCACTCCTAGTGAATCCCAGCTTCATCAAGTAGCTATCGATCCTCTCATACCATGCTCGGGGTGCTTGCTTCAGCCCATAAAGAGCTTTCTTCAACCTACATTCATGAGATTTTTGATCATAAATCTCAAATCCTTTAGGTTGCTCCACGTAGACCTCTTCTTTGATTGAGCCATGCAAGAACGCAGTCTTGACATCCATTTGATGTAGGTTCCATCCTTGTGAAGCGGCAAGGGCTATGATCGAGTGGATGGTCATATATCTCGCAACAGGTGCAAATATCTCATCATAGTCTATACCTTCCTTTTGGGAGAAACCTCGAGCAACAAAACGAGCCTTATACTTTTCCGTGCTTCCATCTGTTGCATGCTTTATCTTGTAAAGCCATTTGGAAGTAACAACAGTCTTGTCCTGGGGTCTGGGAACTACTTCCCATACATCATTCTCCATGATAGACTCATATTCTTCGGTCATAGCATCCTTCCATACTTAATGCTTGACGACATCTGAGAATGATGAAGGCTCATCTTGTATGATTGTGCTCATGATGGTCAAGTATCCCTGATACCTGTTAAGTTTCTTACTTTGACGGAAGGTTCCTCAGGGTGCAACATGTCCTTCAGCATCATCAAGTATCCCCCTAAGCCATGAAGGCCTCTTCCTAGAAGAGGAAGGCTCATGTGGATGAGAATCAATCAGATCCATGGGTTCTTCTACATCAGGCATTGATTCATCATCCTTTTCTTTCGGTTCCCTGGTGTCGGCTTCTTGAGAGCTCCTCAAAGTCGGAAGATTGTTCACCTTGCAGTGAACTTTTCTTCAGGAGTCTTGGAACCCAATGCTTGATGAGGGCATCAATTTTGTACATATACGACGGTGATTGTAGTTTCAGCCCATAGAAACTTCAGAAGTCTTTGATCATGGCCCGGACAGCTTCCATCATCGTGCGGTTCTTCCTTCCCACCACACCATTCTGCTCAGGAGTATGTGGTGTAGTAGTCTCCCTCTTAATGCCAACCTCAGGTATGCCTGAGTGAACCAATTGTAATATATCAGAGGTCTTGCTTTGGCTTGAGGGGAATGGTCCCCTTTTGAGCTTTCCTTCAGCACATCCTGGACATGCACCTTCTTTCTCTACTCAGAATTCGGGCATCCCTATCACCATTTGTCTTACACCGAGTATAGCTTTATAATGAAGGGGGGGGAACCTCTAATGCCAAAGATCAGACTGAAGAGAGGTGTCATAAGACATGACACCTAGCAGACTTCCATCGACCTAATATAATGAATCAACACTAAACCCAAGAGTAAAGGCATCTTTAATATTATTTTTCCATATACGTACCTTGCCATCATTAAAGGTTACCTTGTAGCCTTTGTCTTCCGTTACCGAGATGGGCACTAGTTCTTTTTGAGGTCAGGTGCATTTAATATATCCTGGACTTTCTAGCCTTCTTGAATGGTTGTCCTCTTCCTCGATCCCTAGCTCTCCTCTTACCTTTGCTGTTGAATTTGTCATTCCTTTGATTTGCCATCAGAGGGATTTTGATCATCGTCACGGTGGGAGTCCTTTCTATCAGGGCATTCCCTTGCATAGTGACCTGCTTTATTGCAAATGAAACATTGTCCTTTTCTTCCACCCTTAAATCCAACCTTTCTTTTCGATTTAGACTCAGAATTATTTCTTTTCTTAGCATGAGAAGAAAAAGCAGCAGCAGGACCTTTAGACAAGGGCATTTCCTGCTCTTCTACCCTTGTTTGTTCTTGAATGCATCTAGCCATTAATTCCTTGAAACTAGGAATTACATTATTGTTCAAAAGAGTAGTCCTGAACACATACCATTCAGATGGTAATCCTCCGAGAGTTGTGAGTGCCATTTCTCTATCAGTAATGGTTTCCCCAATAGATAGGAGATCGTTCTTGATCTCGGTGATTCTTAAGAAGTATGCTTGCATACTTTCATCTTTACCCTTCTTGATTTCCCTCAACTTATTTCTAAGAAACAAAACTTGATTTGCATCATTAACTTTAAATAAACTCACCAGTTTGTCGTAGATTTCCTTGGAGGTGTCTAGATCGGAGATGTAGGCCACCAAGCGCTTGTCGATAGAGTCCCGGATGATCTTCTTTGTTTTGACTTCTCCATTTTTCCATTTGTTCCAGGCAGCAGCAGATGCATTTGATGAAGGCTCAACAATATTGCCTCTTACATGGTCCAGCACTCCTTGATCTTCAAGGGTTAGATCCATAGACATCTTCCATCCGTGATAGTCAGCTTTCTCACGGAGCTTGTCTTCGGCAGGAAAGAGTGTTGAGGACCCCATAGTTCTTTTAGGATAGCCTTGCCAATCTTCTCTTCAATGATTGCTCTTGCTCTTGCTTGGGCTTTGTCTTCACCTCAGCTCTGATACCATGTTAAGTTATGGTATGTTCTATGCTTATAACAGTTTACTTCTTTTTTTTATTATATTCCACCGATTAGCAATCACATGTACATAAAGTAAAGTGCAGATAGAACATTAAACGATTGACAGAAAACAAGCCAAGACAAGAGACACAAGATGTGGCGGCTAGCCAGGGACAAACCCCACAATGTGTGGGGAAACCCTTTGATCAAATCTTTTTTTATCTTCAATAATTCAGCAGAGAGAAATAGTACAATAAATCTGATTCATATCAGCAGTAGCAAACCCTAGATCAGTAGCATCAGCATTAGCGGCTTCATTATCAAACTAGGGCAGACCATATCTCACAAACCGACAGTCGGATTGACTTTATTCCACCACCAAAAGTTTCGGCTTCCAGAGGAGGTTCAGATGAACCTACAGCGCAGTTCAGATGAGGAGATCTTCTAGGCCACGCAAGTCAATCTTTACTTCTGCAGTTGCAGCTTCAGTTTCAGCAGTTTCCGGCTTCAAACTAGGGCAGTCGATATCTTGCAAACCGTTCGTCGGATTGACTTCATTCCACCACCAAAAGTTGCGGCTTTCAAAGGAGGTTCAGATGAACGTACAGTGCAGTTCCAAAGAGGAGATCTTCTAGGCCACGGAAGTCAATCTTTACTTCTGCAGTTGCAGCTTCAAATTCAACAGCTTCCGGCTTCACATGTGTGAGAGAGAGAGACCCATTTCAGCGCAGTAGAGAAGAGACTCATATCTGCGCAGTAGAGAGAGAGAGATGTGATGAGATGAGTGAGTCTAAATGAGGAAAAGTCCTCTTATATTTATACACAACGTTGGTGGGTGAATAGATGCGACTGTTGGGCTTCTGAGCCTACATGAGTTGTAGGTCGGCTTGATAATAATTCCATAATCAAAATAAATTCATATCTCCATGAATACTTATCGGAATTGGATGATCTTTATATCAATCCTACACCTCTCGACGAGAGGAATCTAATAAAAATATTATTAGCCATGAATAAGATGATCCACATGAAGTTTTGCCCTGGTTGAAAATATGTGGTCAACATGTTGTTGGGACCTTAATGACATGGGAGTCGCTGGAGTGAATGAAATTGCCTTAACAAATGCTTGCTTCACCCTACAAGCACTGACTTTTTAGTTCAATGAAGAACTAGGGCTTCGTTCTTCCAATGGAGTTGCCAATAAATGATATGTCAATATGTTGTATGGGGAACAAAACACACATTTCGTGTCCCTGACAACAACGCCAAAATGTTACCACTCAAACTAGCAGGGGACCTAAGGGGAATCCCTAAAGGGAAAATGCTAGGCTAAGGGAAACAAATGGAGTCTTAGCACACTATCACCTCAGCTAAGGCTCCCTTCTATTTACGGACTTTCATCGATGGCAGGAGACCCGGTATGTGTGGAGTCACTAATGAAGGATAAGTCAATGGATATGAGTGACTTGAATAACCCTTTTCCAGAATTTGAAGCATAGAGACTGTTTTCTTTGTAAGCAAGGTACTAGGTAATCTAGGGAAAGGAATAGAGGGTTTGAGGGTTAGGTTTATGGGATAAGATGTGTGAACGAGGTTCCCAATCCCTAAAATCCTTCTTAGAATTGGTATCCCGGATGGTTCTTGAAAGATGGTCTTGTAAAGGAGTGGGACCACGCCAAGTGGACCCAGTCTAGGGTATGAGGAAGGAATGTAGCAAACCAATGATATTCTTATCCTAGACAAGGTGGAGAGAGGATCAAAGAAAATATAATTACTCAAAGATGCTGGTTTGACCCTGGGAAGTGCTAGCCTTGGGGATGGCAGGGCAAGTTTGGGTTCGGCTAGGGCTTGGATTTTCTTCCAATTCCACCATTAGAATGTCTTCAAATTTGGAGGAATGCTAGAGGAAAGGCTAGCACAAAAGACTCTAGGAGATCGAATTCTTTTAGTGGCTAGCTTGTCGGGAAATTAATGCCCTAGGCACCCCAACGTGGCTAGACTTGGGACAAGTTGAAAAAATGAAATTTTTTGTGACTACCCTTGGTATATCAGTGCCTTAATCCTTAGGAGAATGGAGTCTATGTTGATCATGTGAGATTTCTTGGTTCCTAGTCAAGGAGGCCTCAAAATTACTTCACGAACCCTCTAGGTCAAGTGAAAGCAATCTTGCAGCTTTTATACTTCAAATGCACAAGAGGAATGGATTATCAAGGTCCAATTTTACCCCTAGAAGATTTCGCTCATGCTACATGGCCCATACATGGAGAGAACGTTATAATAGAGACAATCCCACAATATTAAGCAATAATTTGCATGCAACAGTTAGCCCTAAAACAATGAAAATCCCAATCCAGCATATATGACAAAAATAACAAGAATAACATCAAAATTTCGTACTTACGTGGAGTAGAGTATATCCAACCATTCACAAAAAACAATAGAGAAGCTCCAAGAGAAGAGAATATAGACCAATAACCATACATCAAAATTCATCCATAAATGCTCCAATTCATCCTCCAGAAAAAAAGGGCAAAATTATCTAAAGAAGAGAGAGATCCAATCCAAAGTGATGATGAGAAATGATCTCACATCACTTGTATTTATACACATCTTAGGAGTTTTAATTAGCCTCCTTGGCCTACATAAGCCCCAAAATAAAATAATGTGCTAATAATACAACATTTTGGTAACAAGCCCACCAAACTAGCTCATAAACAATGTTTTAAAACTTCGACTCCGACTTAACCGAGGGTTGACTCCGACTCCAACTCCGACTCAGTATCAACTCGACCGACATGATTTCAATGACTCAGTCGTTGTAAAAAATACATTAAATATTTATTTTTTTAATAAAAAAACATAATTTTAAAGATTCTTATTCATGTTTCCAAACACACAACATTAGAATATAGATAGAAAACAACATATGATCAAAATAGGCTCATGAATATATCCATTATATCAAAATGGCATCTAATGCACTATCCAATACATACATGATGATGATATAGAGATCAAAACAAAAGCACATAACCAAGGAGGCTAGAAATGGCCTCTACAACAAAAGTAAACTGTGACCAATACTATTGGCTATTGCGAGAGGAGCCAAGATCATCTGGCTCAACCTCTGGATTAGAGTTAGACAGGCCAACGCATGGATCCTCATCATTTTTTCCAATTGCAACTGGAGAAGTGGTAGCACTAGCAAGCTGTGCAGTAGCTGCAAGCTGAGATAGACGAGATATGTGCTTTTGTAGTAGCTAAGCAAAGGAAGCGCCTGCAACTGGAGGACTTGTTGGCCCTGAGGCTGGTACAAGTGGATCAGGATCTACATTCAACTGAACATTATGTTCGAGTGATGCTATCATCTCATAATCATAATCAATATCCTCATCAGAATGAAACTTTGCTGGATGACTCTCCACTATCCAATCTGATGTTGGATCAATGTCTTCAAACACAATGGGATCTGAATCAAGGCTTTTATTCAACAATTGGTTGCGTCTAAGCCAGAGGTTGTATTGGACATAGACTAGATCATTTAACTATTTTTTATCCAAATGGTTTAGCTTCTTCGCGTGAATCCTCTCAAAGATAGACCGATTGCGCTCACACCCAATAGCACTCAAGTTTGACTCAAAATACGAATTGAAAACTTCTACAATTTAAGACAATGGCTACCAAAAGCCTCCCACCATTGTGCTGCGAAAAACATAAGAGTGTAATGAGTTAGCTCAACAAAATTACAAATTATATCCAACTTTCAAATTATAAGCGATTTAACAAAATATGTATTAAGAATTTGAAAATGGAAATTTTTGTTTACCTAGCTCCTCTGCTTCCCTTGCAATCTTTGCTAGGTTCTTCCCAAAGGTACCTAAGGCATTGCTGAAGGTTGTGACCCGTCGGTGTATCTCCAGCTGATCACACTCCAATGGGATCATGCGATCAATGCAGTCAATCAATCCATCTCTAACCTCCCCCTTCAAAGCTCCTATTGCCTTAGCTTTATAATGATACCATGGGTTCAAAAATACCCAGCTGCATGTATAGGGCGATGGAGTTGATTGTTCCATCTCTCATCAATGATTGCCCAAATGGGCCCATACTTAGCCACTTTATCCTTGTATGCCCTCTTTATTTGCTCCTTTGCTTGATCCATAACCTCATAAATGAAGCCCATAGCCAATCTTTCTCCATCCACCAACCGCAACACCTTAACCAGTGGCTCAGCAAGCCTCACAATCTTTGCTGCCTTTCTCCAAAATATTTCTTCTTTAACTTTCTTTTTCAATTATTTGCCTTCCTGTTTGTGAGACCACTAGGTTTGATTCCATTCTTCACTGGAAAATATCTTTTGCAAGTTTCTATGTTGTGAAAGCATAGATTGCAATGTCAAAAAATGAGTAGCAAATCTAGTGATGGCAGGCCTAATAATATCCCTGCCACCTGTGTGTCTCCTCATAAGGCTCAAAATCCATGAATCATTGTAGATAAATTTTGTTATGCTTTTGGCATGATCTACAGTGTATTTGTCCCAATCTAATTTGCCAATATCCTCAAGCATGAGGTCTATGCAATGTGTAGCACATGGGGTCCAAAAGATCGTTTTGTGTTTTTCCTTTAACAGTTTACCAGCAAGAACATAGTTAGAGGCATTATTTGTGATGACTTGAACAACATTAGCCACCCCCACCTCCTCAACAACCTCATCCAATAGCGAAAACAACAATTTTCCATCTTTTACCTTATCAGATGCATCAATTGATTTTAGAAACATGGTTCCCTATGGGCAAAAGATAAGGAAGTTTATGATGGTACAGTTCCTTTGATCAGTCCATCCATCTGACATGATGGTACATCATGTTCTTGCCCATGAGTCCTTGAAATCTTTCAAATACTCATTAATGGAGGCAATTTCTTTTTGCAAACGATACCCCCTTAACTCATGCATAGTAGGGCCTTTGAAGCCTTTTCCAGCAGCATGTATGGCATCAAACTTAGGCTCATAATATGGTGAACGGGAAGCATTGAAGGGGGATATCAGCTTCATACCACCATCTACATATGTAATCACAAGCAATCTCCCTCAATTCTTTCTTCCAATGGTAATCTAAAGTGGGCTGCAAAGTTCTACTAGCTTGAGGACCATGTGCATCTGATGGAGAGAAGGGTGTGACAGTGAAATAACTTTTGATATTCATATCACCCTTCTTTTTCATTTTATCCTTACCTTTTTCTTAAATAGACTCCAAAGAGGGAGGAACATATCGAAAGGGGTTGGATGCATCAATATAAGAGATAGAGGAAGAACCCTCAAAATCAAAATGTGAGTTGGTAGCCAACATTTTTTGTATACTCTTCTTCCTTCCAATTTCAGCCTTTAACTCTTTTTGCCTAGCCTTTTCTTCTTTAAACTTCTCAAAGTTGGCTAACAATTCCTTCCTAATCTCCCCAATTTCATCTGATTCACATGGAGTAATTTGGCCTTTAATCCTTGCCAAGTGTTGTTTCAGCGTATCAATGCCCCCAGGACCTTCCTTAATTTTTCTATGGCAAAATTTGCAATGCATTTGACTATCAACCATTTCAACATATGCCCAAGCAGCATCTTTCATGTTAAGTGCCATTTTTTGACTTGGAAATGAAAACAAAAAATCTGAAAATGAAAACAAAAATAATAACATTGCTTCAATGTTCATTTCTTCCACAAAAATCACTCTTCAATTTCCAGGTTTGCACATAAAAATTAATAAGCAAAAACAGATTTTTACAAGTGAAAAAAATACCTCCAGGCACAAACTGCCTCCTCAAGGTTGCTCCAACAAACCAACTCCTCAATGCTGCTCCAAATGGCTACCCAAGAAGCTCCTCACTCCTGCTACAATGCTTGTTCAAGACTCCTCACTGCTGCTCCAAAAACAAACTCCACAACTCACAAACTCTCACTCAACTGCAATGAGATCACTGTGAGGAAATGAGAGGGGTTGGGTGGGTTTTATAGGGTTTAGGAGAGGGGAATAGACCCCAAATAACCTATAGGCAAATTAGAAATGGGTTTGGGGTCCCCAAAAAACAAGTTAAAAAAAAAATCATTGTTTTGGTCTTTTTCGAGCCGTTGTCACCAAGCCGGGCTCAGTAATAACCCAACCAGTCGAACCGGTTTGAACACCGAGTCGACCCAATGAGAGCATGACTCAGACTAACTAGACAACTTGGCTGGCTCGGTAATAATCCGGCTGATCGAACTGGTTCGAAGGTCGAGTCGACCCGGTGAGGGCATGACTCGGACCAACTCGACTGAGTCGGTTTTGAGCTGGCCATT
This sequence comes from Pinus tabuliformis, assembly GCA_031772625.1. NCBI lineage: Eukaryota > Viridiplantae > Streptophyta > Pinopsida > Pinales > Pinaceae > Pinus > Pinus tabuliformis. The sequence goes on along the minus strand of CM062818.1, from coordinate 1,537,629,156 downwards.
TACAAAACAGTGCTGATAAATGAAAAAAATAAGGCATCTCAAGAGATCAAATAATAATATATGCATGTTGCAGTGACCTCTAAGATGCCTAATCAGATCCATGGGTGCCACAATGAAGAATAGGACCCTCAAAAGCAGTGGACAAGGGGTTGGCCCCTTCTAATAACTGGTGGTGCTCCAAATGACATGTGGGGGCACACAAGTGTTCTCATGCATCTCCAAACAAATCGAAGATACTTGAGGTTGCCCTCAAGGGCTAAGATGATAATGTAGGTGATGCCACATCATTATACAAGTCTTGGATCATCTACTAAGTGTATGGTATAGATCTGGGGCCACCTGGGCATGATGGATTAGGTGCATCCTCCTCGTCCAATAAGTGAACTATGAGCAATCTCTAAATGGTTGTGAGAATCCATGAAGTGCAGTCTACTGCTGAGGAGGCCCATGGCTCTCAACGCTCACCCTATATGTGCCAATGTAGCCCTCTGGAGGATTAGGACCCCATATAGGGAGACCAAACCCAAATGGAAACCATCTGCAGTCTTGTATAAGATCCAATGCGTCCCCTAGCCTTCTAATACAACAAGTCATTATAAAAATCGAGTAAATGAGTTTACCTAATCATGGACCACAGGTGGGGACTTCATAATGGCCTGCCCTTCCATAATGGGCTTCGAGATGTGCCAATGTCTCCTAAACTCTTAATGGGGTTAACCAAGTATCCTATTAGATGGTTTCTACCTCTAAAGGGGATAATGTAGTCAAGGTACATTCGCAAAAAGTGGTGGCGTGTGACAAATAGGTGGATGAAGTAGGGGATGAGAAGGGGCAACCCTGGGTCACATGCTAGGGTACAAGGGTAGCTAATAAGAGGGAAGCTCACACTTGTGTTTAAAATGTGTAGGAGAGAGGAATCGTGGTACGAGGTGCCCCGACCTTGGTTTTCTTACCCTTCTTTATATGTCTTTTGCCTTTTTATGATTTTCTTTGATTAACTGCTCGGGGCTCAAGGGGTTAGAGCATGATGTATAAGATATAGTAGTGAATTCTCCCTTTTAAGGTGGGGCGATTCATCGCCCAGCAGGGGTTGGGACAATCATGGGTTCCTATATGATGAAGAAGGCTCATAGAACCTGTAGGAACCAGTGGGATGGCCACGATGATGGGATAGAGGTCATGCATCGGCTTTTTCGCACGTGCTAAATGCTTTGTCCCGAACATCTTTTGCATTTTGTGGTACTTCTCTTGTTGATTGTGGCCATATATGCTTTTAACTTTCTTTTCAGCCGCATCAACCTTTGGGCTTCATTCCAGGCCATGACCCAAGGTGTGGGCAAGGGGAACGGGCGAGCTGACCCTATGTGGACCTGATGGAGGAATGTGGACCCAGGTGGGAGAAATGATGGATGGGGTAATAATAAATGGAAAGGGTAATATGAATGGATAAGGGAGCAGGACCACGCAACCAAAATCAAGGTTTCCCGTCAAATACCATCCCTGGAACCAAATAGTCAGTAAAAGAGATCCCACGAGACTAGAATCTAAGGTTAATTCCTAAAAGGGGTCTAGGGGACAGAAACACAGACCTAGCCCATTCTTTTTGCCGAATCCCCCCAGTAATCCATACCCAGAAGTGTCCATGATAAGTAAACTACAATACTCAATGTCCAAATGACAAGGCATACCTTTAGATTCGGGAGGCCCACCTTCAAACATATGATCGTGGCAGATGGGCGAGGGACCACATGGTTGGCTCAGGTGGCGGAGAAATGGCACAATAAGCTAGCTGCTGGTTGTTGGCTGATGAATGAGGACTATCTTGGAGAAAACTAAATTCTCCTAGGGATATTACCCACAAAGTGGTAGGCAACATTGTCAATTCATTGGGAAAGAGAAGATTAGTAAGGTATTAGGGGAGTAAAAAAAGTAATAAAGTACATTTGATTTTAAATCAAAGAAGTATTTAATAATATAAAAAAAAGAGGAAGGCCTACTAAGTGAATATAATAAAAGTCGAATCAATAATAAAAAAGAAAAAAAAAATTATAGAATAATTAAGTTAAATTTTTTTATGAGGTTATATATATATATATATATATATAATAAAGGGTGAAAAACGAAAAATATTATAAAGGATGTTTTTTAAGTAATAGAAGGATTATTATTAAACCCTAAGTTCATCGTGACAAAGAAAAATGGAGTCAAATTCAAAAATCATGAGGGAAGTCAATATGAGTTCCACACAACAATCATTATTTTGGATTAAATGTCCAAGTTGTCTAAATTAAATTGGATATACATATATTAAAAAAAATGCAATTTAAAATGTCCAAGCTGTGGAAGATTTTTTAGTGCAGAAAAACATCAAGACAACGAGCAGTTGTAGGTTAAACGATTAAATGGAGAAATCGCAAAACTTCAACAAAAGAACGAAGCATCAGAAAAGAAATATAAAATTCTCGAAGATTGGTTTCATGAAAAATCAACAGAAAATAATGAATAGATTTTTCTCCTAAGAGATCATAATAAAAAATTACTTGAATAGATAAAAAATTCTAAGATTAAGAAGCAAAAATTAGAGGAAGAGAAAGAAAGTTTTGAGGATAAATTTAATGAGAATTTCTTGAAGAAAGAAGAAAAGAATTTGCATTTAAAAACTTTGAATCAAAGGTTATCAGAACAAATCAAAAATAAAGAGAAGGATACTAAGGACAAAGTTGACGATTCAGAAAATGACGAACTTTCACATCTAAGGAGTCATAACCAAGCCCTATTTACACAAATTAAGAAGCTTAAAAGTGACAAGAAGCAGTGAAGCACCAGCCGTATAAGACCCGCGAGTACCTGTGGGTCTTGGCGGGTTCTATATCGAGCCGAGTCACTCGCATCGAACTCATGTCTAAGACCTAGACTCGGCGAGTATTTTATTAAACCCGAGTACCCGTATAAGACCCACGGGTTTGCCATAAGACCCGCATCGAACCCTTCTAAGACCCGTCGACCCCCAAAAGGCAAATTATTTTTGTTTTTTTAATTTTTCTTTTCTCTTTTGGAAATGAGGTGGAGGGAAAGGTAGATTGGAGGGAAGAAAATGCTTTATTATTGTTGTAATAGGCCTTTGAAGGGGTGTTATCACCCAGTAAGAATAGACTCTTCAAATTTCGTTATTTGATTAGTCTATTTCTTTTTCATATACTTCGAAATCCTAAATTATGTGTTCATCTCGGTTCGCTGACTTATTTTCAAAGTTTCATGTGCAGGGGGCACCTATCTACTAATATTTTTTCTTGGCAAAGATCTTAAGGAATAGTAGGTGCCTCAAAATTTGAAGGCTTGGGATCCTCTTCGGTTGGAGTACCCATCTTCAAATACAAAAAAAGCTCATTCCCACCTTGCACCAAGTTTCACCTCCAATCCTTTGAATATTTCTCCAAGATATTTCCTTCTTTTCATGCACATAAAATTCTCTTCAATATCTCGTGGTTTGATTTTGAAGATTTTCATTCTATCATTTCAATTGGTGTTTTTTGGGTTTTGTATACTAACAATTTTGAGTGTTCCAAAAGCATTTTGGGCACTTTTCACATTGATTTGTTTGCTAGTTTTTAGATGGCTAGTGATCCTAAACGCTGGAAAGATTGTTATGAGACAATCATTTATCATTTATGACACATGTATTTGAATTTTGAACTCACTGACATTTTTTATTTTAATTATGGAATAATGAGTCATTTTCTTATTCAGTATCTAAATGTTTTTCTTACAAAAATCGAATATGTTATGTTGTACTTTTATAGATATGAGATGATGTTATGAATTATTGCATATATTGTGGTTTTTATAGCTTATAACGATTGGAATTGTTATTAGTTTCTTTTTTGTGCTTAAAATTTACCATATATTTTTTTTTTTTTTGTATTTTAACGAGTCTTATACGGGTCGTTCCTGAGTCTTATACGAGTTGACGAGTCTTATACGAGTACGAGTCATGCAACATTGACAAGAAGTCTCTAAATGACAAGTTAGAACAACTTCAAGGAAAAGTATTGGAGTCTCGAGTCATTTTGGTCCAAGTTAAAGATAAAGGAATAAACACTGATCCAGTTCACAACTCAAGAGGATGAGTAACTAAAAGAAGTTAAAACATATTCAGAAGTTACAGTTCAAATGATGGACATTCCAAATGATGATGTCAACTCAACAACAACACTTGAAGGAAATCAGGGAACTGCCACAAACATGATAAGGGAAAGTTCAACCAAAAGAACTCCTTGTCGATATCCGAGTCACAATGGCAGACTTTCCAATCAATCTACCTACCAGTATCTCTCAGAACGAAAACAACAGATTTATGTTCCAAAGAACATTGAAGTTTGTAGAATCTAGTCTGCTGGTAACAATTCATTGCAAATTTCCAGTGACCAAAAGATTTCACAGAGAAATAATATAGGATGGTCGACGATTTTATTTATCACTCCAAGGCTCATGTCGTCTTGTATCAATGAAGATGAAAGTTCAGAAACGAGGAGATATTTGAAATGGGAAAAGAGATCAAGCTCTTTCATCAGTAAGCTTTGAGGACAAAGCTTTTTGAAGAGGAAGGCAATGTTATGAATAAAATATATATATATACATATAAAACAACAATAATAATAAATAATGATTAATTAGTAAATAGTTAATGAAAAGGTATGTCCCTAAGGACGTAACCGTTGATGAAGAGGTCCCTGCCTAACCTATAAAAGCGGGCCCTCACCCTCATTGTAATCATCTCATATCTCATATATTTCACATCAAGTTTTTTATACAATATTACTTGTCCTACAATGGATGTTCTTGTCTTTGAAGTATTTTGAAGATTACTCTGCTGCGTATATGAACTTTGTTCACTACATTGGTATCAAGGCGTAACTGAGCTTTATTCATAACATATAAAATTCGCTCCCGACCTGAGAGATTTTGAAAATGTTGCTCCTTACTCCCACTTCCGCTCCCACTCCCAAGCAATCATTTGTTAGATGTAAAATCCAATATTGCATCCAACGAATGCAGACACTTGAAATTTGAGTAAACCTACAAGGAGATAAGTAAAAAATATGACTAGAAAAAGTAGTTATCTTTTTTTCCCTCTAAAAATCTTCTCCCCTAGGAATGACATCATCATTGTGAATCCTCTTGGTTCTCTTAAAGTTAATATTGTTATTACATTTTTCATTTTGAGACCCATTTTTTACCTCAAAATTCCCCTACTCAATTATCTCCATGAAAAGAGGGATGACTCTCTTTAATCCAACAATAGGCCTCAATCTGTGTGCAAAATGACCCCCAAGATGGGATGTGTGGACCAAGAAAGCATGAGAAATGTAAGGTGTAGGAAGAATAAGTCAAATATGTCGTGAACCATATCTCCATGAAAAGAGGGATGGCTCCCTTTAATCCAACAATAGGCCTCAATCTATGTGCATAATAACCCCCAAGATGGTATGTGTGGACCAAGAAAGCGTGGACCAAGAAAGCATGAGGAAATGTAAGGTGGCAGGAAGAATAAGTCAAATATGTCATGAACTATATACCAAAGACATCAAGAATCCAACTAATTAAGGAGCAGAAACAACGTCATCAAAATGTGCATAAAGTGACTATAAGTGTGCGTGAGCCTCCAAATGTGAGCCCTACGAGGGGAGCGCTCTAGTTAGGATCATGCTCCATCCTAAAGTAATCTCTCCACATGTGAATGAATGTCATCCGTAATTGATAGGGTGTTCGAGAAGGATGTGAGCCCTACGAGGCACTCTAGTTAAGATCGTGCCCCATCCTAAAGTAATCTCTCCACATGTGAATGAATATCATCCATAATTGATAGGGTGTTGGAGAAAAGGATCCCCAACCATGTTCATATCTGACAAACCATGTGTAATAAAATGTGTGCATGCCTAAGTGCTTTATGCCTGATGAAGTCAATCAAATGGAGATGCGAATACAATGTCCACTTAGCCCCATAATGTCAAAATGTCAGGGTGTTCTACCAAGAGATCCATGTATTATCATATCCAATCATCTAGAAAAGTATGGAGACGAAAACATCATATGATCAAGTGTGTTGCTATCTCTTTATGATAAGCAAGGATACCAAGAAAAACACCATCAAAACCTCTAGTTACATCATCATTTATATCATCAACAATCCAAGGAATCTAGTGAAAACCCTAGCCGAATGAATTCACGAATATAGGCCTTATGCAAAATGAAGGGTATGCTAACTCCAAAGTGAGTACTCATTCTTTCTATTCTCATTTCATAACTGAGAAGAAAAGAGTAGGAAATGGGCTTCGCTTTGGGCTCCACTTTCTCCCGAGTTTTTATTTTATTGGGTTTTTCTAGTGGACATTTTGTGTTCATTATGCAAATGGTGTTTTATTTGCTTACCTTTTTTCATTTATGTTTTCAGTTTATTTCTCTATTTGTTCACTAAGCTAGTCATATTAAATCTGAAATCTATAATAAAACACTGCATTATAAGAGATTGCAGAATGTAGTAAGATGTGATGTGATGAACTTTTTTAGTGGAATATCCACGGCAGTTTACATATCACTGTAAACCTGAATTCCATATTATCTGGTCAAATGTGTTATATGGTTCTTAACAATCTTCACATCTATGGGTAGTGGGAATTGTGAAATTGCAATGTTATAAATTCTGAACTTTGGATTCTATAGTTATTTAATGTTCAGTTAAGTTCAGTTAAGATCATGATAGGCTAGGTGTAGTAGCTAAATCTCATGCACTACTCACAGAGGTAGGTAGGGCGGTGCTGTAGATGAAAGTATGGCTTAGCATGTAATCTATGAAAGGTGACTATTGCATTTTAGTACTATAAGTATTGTTTTCATAAAAAATCATCTTATTACATATTAACAGAGTGATTATCTTAAAATGCCAATTATCTTGATTTTAATGAGATACATATGGAATGCTCTAATAAAATCGTATCCGTTACTATCTAGATGCTGAACGTATATCGCAGTAAATCCGAGACTGGAGGACAATATTGGCCAGTTGTGCATAACGGTACCATATTTTCATTGATTCTGATGCAAATAATCGCACTGGGAATATTTGGGGTAAAGGACGTTCCGGTAGCTTCAGGCCTGATGTTACCACTAGTTCTGTTTACTCTTCTTTTCAACGAGTACTGCAGGCAACGTTTCTATCATATGTTTCAGAGTTACTCTGCAGAGGTGCTTCCACTTTTACAATATCCTGTACTGTGCATATCGTTCTTTATGTGTGATGACATAATCTCTAATCTCTAATGAAATCAACCCTGATGTATGTTTTTAGAATCATGCATTTCGATGTGAATTTGAATGTTAACTTGCACTCAAACAAATTAATTAAGCAAGTTTGTGACTATACCTGAAATAAAGTATTTTAAAAGACTAAATTTTATTTCATGTACAGGAAAGAAAACCATAGCAGTGATAAGACCAGAAATAATAATTGTGAGCTTATTCAAAATCAATGATGGGAAAATTCATCAGAGTTAATATTTTTTAAAGGACATTTGGATTTTAAGCTTGATATAAAAATTTTAACATAGTTGGTCTTTTTTCTTTTTTAATATATATATATATATTTTCTTTTTTTCCGGTGGGAGGAGTTTAGAGTTAATTATTTTTTAACTACATTTGGATGTTAAGCTTGATATAAATATTTTAATATAGCTGGTTTTTTTTTTTGGTGGGCGGGGTTGGCGTTTTAGTTACGTTGGGATTTAAATTTGAATTGTCACTTCACTTGATTTGATTGCCCATTTTGTGTGAATGAATTATTTAATTATTTTTAAATCATTAATATTTAGAGTCAAGATATCAAAAGGAGCTTTAGTAAAGAAATTTTCTCGCAAAGAATTTTGGAAGATAGGGATTTTTATGTTAAGACATTAGTATATTGTTCTTGCATTGTGAATACATGGGCGTTGTTATTTGACATCAACATCATTGGCAGGATCTAATAAGTAAAGATGCGAAAGATGAGCCAAATGAGGAAATGCAGAACTTCCTGTCAAGTTTAGCTTCTGCATATTTGCATCCAACTTTGCATCCACTTGAATTGTCAGACATTGAAGAGAGTAGCAAACAAGTTAACGTGGTTGTTGAGAGATGCTTGAGGCCCAGTTTGGTGAATCCACCATTCGTTAGAACAGTTTTTTTAAGACTTCATGAGATCGGCACTTGGCTGTCGATGGCCCTGGCTTATCAGGAGAAGAGAGTATCGAGATAAAGATATAGACATAGTACAGTTCGATGGAAAAGATGTGAATTCAAGCTCACTACAAGATTTACTTTACGTGAATGTAGGGTTGCATCTTTTGCATTGCCTATATAGATAACATCAACAAAGAAAGCAGGGACTGCACTTAAGAGTTGCATTGTACATTTTGCAAGGTGTACACACTATTCTTTGATATGTTCTCAAATAAATTATGATTAATTTATTTGTAAATATATTTTTTTCCATATAATGTTGTATGTAATAAGTCTGCCCTTTTTGTATTTCAACGCAAAAATCATTCTTGATAAATACACTTTTCATAGATGGGAATCTTGTATTATTTACAAGATTTATTCATATTGCCAAATTCTGCTAATGTTGTATGTAATAAGTTTGCCCTTTCTGTATTTCAACGCAAAATCATTCTTGATAAATACACTTTTCATAGATGGGAATCTTGTATTATTTACAAGATTTATTCATATTGCCAAATACTGCTAATGTTGTATGTAATAAGTTTGCCCTTTCTGTATTTCAACGCAAAAATCATTCTTGATAAATACACTTTTCATAGATGGGAATGTTGTATTATTTACAAGATTTATTCATATTGCCAAATTCTGCAAGATTTTTTAGCATTGAATTGAAATACACTTATGCCTGAACATTGAACTTTGAACTGTTTACCTTAAATTGGGGATTGTGTAATGCACACAGTTTGGTTACGCTCTGATACTAGATGATACAAACACTTTAATTTTATATATATATGAAAAATTGAACGATGAATTTTACAAAGAGGGCCCTGATTTAAATCTGGCCTTGGCCTTGGATATCTTTTCGAGAAGGGACATGATTCTGATACCAGATGATACAAACACTTAAATTATATATATATATAAATTGAACGATGAATTTTACAAAGAGGGCTTTGGTTTGAATATGGCCTTGTATTCGAGAAGGGACATGATCCTTGATCTGCTCTAATTACATATATTTAGTTTTTTACATGATGGATTGCCAATTAATGTCGTAAGAAAAACAATATGTTTAAACTTTAAAATCCTACTTAAACAAGAAAGTGTGATCATCGATTGGAGATTACGATAATTGTCATAAGTAAGAAGAACAATAACAATATGTTAAATAAGCTCATGAAATAAAAGCAGCCTAACAATCTATGATTCTACCCTTTACCCATTGTTTTACTTACCTATCCCCAGATACATCAATTGGAAATAATTGCCATAAATAAGAACAATATGTTAAATAAGCTAATGAAATAAGATTAGCTTAACATTCTATGAGCAAGCCAAGAACAATATGTTAAATAAGCTAATGAAATAAGATTAGCTTAACATTCTATGAGCAAGCCAAGAACAATATGTTAAATAAGCTAATGAAATAAGATTAGCTTAACATTCTATGAGCAAGCCAAGAACAATATGTTAAATAAGCTAATGAAATAAGATTAGCTTAACATTCTATGAGCAAGCCTTGATGGAAAATTTATTTTGAAGTTGATTCGCTTTGAATATGATTACTACCGACGTTGTGAATGGATTTCTTGAGAGCATCGACATAGCTTTTTGGCAATAATTGCCATAAATAAGAAGAACAATATGTTAAATAAGCTAATGATATAAGATTAGCTTAACATTCTATGAGCCTCGATGGAAAAGTTATTTTGACATTGATTCATTTTGAATACGATCCAAAGCTTTGTTTGTCTTTGCCCATTATTGGATTACTACTGACATTGTGAATGGATTTCTCCAGAGCATCGACATAGCTTTTTGGTGTAGTAGTGTTTCCAAACTCCTCCCATCTATTGTCCTTTCAGTTGTTGAGATTGGAGCTTTCAAGTTTTTCTTTAACTTCCTTATTTGGCGACTTGGTGTTGGTGTTTACATCTTCTTTATATGAGGTCTCATCCATATAACCAAGACCAGTCTTGTCATATGGCAATCTTTGATTGCTAAGAATGGCATCTAGGTTTTGAGAGCTTTTCATGTTTTGTTGAGTTTATCTAGCGCTTTTCTTAATGAGACAATTTTTGCTTCAAGCTTTTCACAATTTTCTTCCTTTTAGTTGACAGTTCAACACTTCTTCCACTCTTTTTGCTTCCTCTCTTTCAATCTTGATGAAGATGATTTAATTGGATAGTCTTTTATTCTTCTTCCTGAGTTTATCAAATTCTTCTAATGCACTGATAAGTTCTGCTTCAAAGATCCACTATGCTTTCAACACTTTCTCCTTTCGATTTTTCTTTTTTTCTCCTTTGATTTGTCTATGTTGGATTCTTCATTTGTGGCTAAAAATAAGATCTCTCTGATACATTTATCGAATTCATTCTTCTTCTTCATAAAAATCTTTATGCTCTTTGGAATAAAAAATGTTCTTTTTCGAAGATTTTTCTTTGAAGACTACTTTTCTGGTTTCTTCTTCATCATCACTATCATCCTAGTAAGGACACTTCGCAAGAAAATTTCCTATATTACGACAATTAAAACATATGAGAGGTATCTTACCTTTGAATTTTGATTATCCCTTTTGTTTTCTGACTAGCTAATACATTTATGTATTAGATTCATCATTGGAACAATCACCAAACTTGCATAAACTTGCACTTTTTTTTAACTTGGATGCTTTAAATGAGATTCTTTGAAGTTTGTCCATCTTTAGATTCTCCAAATCTCTTGATTCTTCAATGACAAAGACCTTGACATCAAAATGTAGAGGAGACCTCAATTTTTTTTAAACAACTATTGTTTCTTTAACTTCACCAAATCCTTTGAGAGAATTAACCACTTCATCCACTCAAAGAACATAAGCAACAACATCTTCATCATCATTCATTTTTAAGCTTTCAAATTGTTTCTGGAAAGTGTAAAGATTTGTTTTCTCTACTCTGTCATCTCCTTCATGGTTGCTTACAAGCTTGTCCCACATCTCTTTAGCTAATATAGACTGAACTTTAATAAATTTTGAATATGACATGCCACTTAAAATGGAGTTCATAACTTTTACATTGGAGACATAAGCCTTTCTCCCATTATGATCAGTTGGAGGAGAGGATTGGAATTTATGTCCATTTGTTGGAAATTCCTAGGGAGGGACGAGGTGTGGGATAGGGCTGAATCAATGTTTAATTACTTCTTACAATATTTTATTTAGTTAATCTTGGAAAATTGAATTTGTTAGTTTTTTTTAGCATTGGATGTGCTCTAGCCATGAAAATTGGTGGAGGGACTAAGGCACATGAGTTCTAAAGAACCTAGAAACCGTTTGGTGAAATTCCACTGGATTGTATTTTGTTAAAATAATTATTATTTTTAATGGGGTTCTTAAATCTAAACTTAGGAAAATTAAAGTATTAATGGTATTAATCAAAATATTGGTGAGAATCATTTTGAAGGCAGATCAAGTCAAGTTTTAATCTTAAGCATGATTAGAAACTTAATCTTGGCCACTGAATTCTCAACGAGAAATGTATAAGGAGGCTTGGGGTTCATTTAGAAACACATGGAGAGAACAAATTGATTTGGAATTCGATTTCTGGGGCTAGGAAGCTAAGAAATTTGAACTAGGTGATCATTCTGTAGTAGAGGGGCAGGGATAATTCGGGAGTACTGACGGAGAGGCAGAGAGACTCTAGTGGAGGTAGCGCAACAGCTAGAAGCACTGACGGTGGGCCAATCTGGGTCCACACATGCTTGATGCAGTGCCAGAAGGGCCAAGGCAAAAGCATAAGTTGTCCTCACGCATAAAGTCAGAATTGTCATAACAGTCGGGAAGGTTGACACAGGAGGCAGAAAAGACAGACAGTGTAGTGCCGACGCAGAACCTGTGAGGCTGATGCAGAGCCAGCACAAAGATAGTTGGGGTTAGCTAGTTTTTCTGTCGGAATCTATCGGGTGAAGTGAGGTGAAACTCATTCATTCTTCTGCCATTTTATTTTCTCTGTCACTGGTTTGCCGGGAGGGCAACTAGCATTGTATTCAGAATTACTGCTTAATAATAGAAAACCCTCAGAGTTGCTGCACCGGTTTTCCCAGGGACTATTTTGTCCAAAAATATTTGTCTTATGTATCTTGTTCTTTGCTCAATTTTTGTTTCATGTAATCAAATTTAAAATAGTGTGGGTTACAGAAGTAATTTACTTCAGTGTTAAGAAAAATAACTTGATAATGTATATTAAAATCAAGTAGGAAAAGTAAATTCAATTTTTGCAATAGGGGTTCCTTGGACTAGGAATTTTCACAAGGTATCAGAGCATTGATTTTGAAACAGGAAGAGCAAATTCAGCGTTGAGCAGAGAGGCCAATAGTTGTGTTTGGGATCAATTCGAGTCCCCTTGAAGGGATTGCGCAGTCTTTGCTGAGAAGCAGAGATTCTGAGGAAATATCTCTCTAAGAGAGTCGATAGAGAGGTATGATTTCCAGTTCTTGAGTTTGTAGAGGTAGAGGGAATGACGCAGAGCCTCAACGCAGTGCTTGAAGTGTGAAATACTACAATCACTGGTTTATCATCTCCTACTTGTTTTTACATTCAACAAGTTATTTAATTATTTGAAGATTGATGAAAAACGCTACTGCAGACTACACTGACATACAGATCATAAATTGAAATAGATATGAGACAACCACACAAGGGAAATGTTATTTTTGGACAAACGTCCCTGGAAAAACCCAATGTGGGAAAACGGTGAAGCATATAGAGGGTTTGTATTATTAAGAAACCAGAATCTAAGTACAACAGGGTGCCTCTCACACCGACTAACATTTCAAAGAAATATCGGCAGCAAGAAATACATACGAGTGTTTACCTCGTTCTCTAAGTCACAACTGATCCACTGAATGGCCAACTCTGGCAAGCACTGCGAAAATCCTAGCACAATCTACTATGTGTGGGTCAGCGTCTTGCCTCTAGGAGACCGCGTCACTTCTCTGCTGGATCAATTTTCTCTCAGGAGCTTCGACTTCAACCCTCCTGGATCAAAACATCGAACTCCAAGCAAAATCGCGAACTTCCAATGATTATCTTGCATTGCCACTGCAAGAACCCTCTTGGCCTGTGTTAGCTCTGTATGAGCCCCTTCCTAGGTTGCGTAGGCCTCTGCGCTATCTCTCTGCCTAATTATCGTTTGCTTATAACCCCCTTCCAATCCAACTCTTTGCTACTGCCCCTCTCATTGCAACTCAGATCACCTATTCGATTTTCTCAGCAAACCTTGACCCAGAAAAATTGAATTCACTGATCGTTTGGTGTCCCTCCAACTAACCCTCAAGCCTCCTTTTATACTTTTTCTGTTGATGAATCAACAACCGAGATTAAGTCCCTAATCAACAGCTAAGATTTTAAAGAGACTTGATTCTCGTCACTTAGAAGTTTCTCACCCATATTTTTATTAATACCCATCAATATTTTTATTAGGAACCCATAAAAATATTAACTATTTTGATAACTCCTCATCCGTGTGGAATTTCTCCAAACGATTTATGGGTTCTGGAGATCTCATGTATTTTAGTCCATCCACAAAATTTCGGAGCTAGAGCACATTTGATGCTACCTAAGATCAACACTCCCTCTTAGCGAGGAATGTGCTCTAGCAATATTTTTTAACACAAGTATCACATTGATACATTGCATCGATTCTCTGTGTTGTTGATGCTTGGCATGCTGCCCTTCATCCACTGCATTGTTGCATCCTGTACTGTTGCCCATGACTCTACCACTTTCACTGCTACACTTGTACTGCAGCTCCCTCTCAAAATGTTGCATCATGTTGCCCATAGAACTGCCACACTGCAACTCAGTTACTGAGAAGTAAGTAAATGAAACTTCACCCAAAAAATAACATGTTGGTTAGTATGGATGCCTCGTGATACTGAAGCTATCTTTGCTGCTAATTTGTGCTGACCCTCTATTGCTACTACACTACTGCAATCTATTGGGCCTCTCACACTGCTACAACAACCACCACGCTGCTTCAAACTTTGGCACTCTAGCTCTGCCATTGTTGCTCCATCATCCCTCGCACCAAATGACTCCCGTCATTCTACTACTGTCATTAAGGGCTCTCGTAGCCGTATGTGATCCAAGAGTTTGGGCACCTCAAGGATCCTGCCCTCCATGCAGTGCTCTCAACTACAATTCGATGTTGCCTCACCTCTTCTCTAGAGGTGCATGAGCACTCATGGCACAATCGTCATCCTCGCCTTCCTTGTCAGCTTTCGCTGGAGAAGCCTTCGAGTCAGAAGCCTCCTCCTTGCCCTTCTTCTGAGGACATTATGTGGCAAAATGCCCCAGCTCCCCACACTTGAAGCATCTGACTTTAGTTATATCCTTTTTCTTCCTATTTTTCTGCCCATGTTGTCTCGATGATGCGAGAGTTGCATCCTCCTCCTCCTCCTCCTTGACTTGGACTCCTCTGCCGCTACTTCCTACCTTCGTCAGCCTCCTAATTTCTTCCTCTCGAAGAGTTGCCCACATCTCCTTCCAATTGGGGAGAGAAGCTCTGCCCAAGATACTTTGGACAAATGTCTCCCAGTCTTCAGTGACTGCATTCAAGGCAGTCCTAACCATGAACTCAGGATTTGGTGTAGACCTCACAGAAGTCAGCTGGTCTCGAATCCATTGCAACTTGAGAAGGAAGGGATTGATCTCTTCTCCCTTCTGCATCTAGTACTGTCTCAGTTGATTCTCCAATAGCATCTTCCATTGAACGAAAGTCCCCTGGTACAAGGTGGTCAGCGTCTCCCACATCTCCCTTGATGTTTCCTTCTTAGCAATGTGTGGGACCACATGATTTTTGACCTTGTCTAGAATCATGCATTTAGCCTTCGCTTGGGCCTCCTCGCACTTCTTTAGTGGATCAACATCAACTAGAACAACTACCTTCAAGGCATAGTCCTTGGTGCAATTCTTGTCTAGGACTGCCAGGATCCTGGCCTTCCAGATGACAAAATTGGATGCTCCATCCAATCTGTCCTAATTCCTCAGTCCATTGATTGCCATCTCTACTCAACAAATATAGGAGTGGTTCTCTTCTCCCTCTCTTCTTGTTAATCCAGCAAGAGTTGGATCTGGATTTCTTCACGCTAGAAATCCTCTAAGGAACAATCTCCTCTATAATCCCTCTAAGTCCTGATTTCCTTCATGGAAATCCCCCAGCCAAATGTCGAATCACTCCTCCTCAATCCTCCTTTTCCGGTGCAACCCGGATCTAGAATTCTTTGGCTAGAAATCTATCAAGGCAGTGACTCCTTCTACCTCGACTTTGTCTCCACAGACATTGTTCTGCACCAACAACAACAACGTCTCACTAGATCCACTGATCGAATCTGCTCTGCTCTTCCAACCCCAACATCTGACTGATTTGAGCCTCTCAGGCTCTGCGCTGGCCCAGAGAGCTGATGCAGTCACTACGTGAGCTCCTCTCGGGTACTGTGTCACCCTCTATAGGATCGAAACGTTGACGCAGGCACTGCGTGAGCCTTTGCGTCACTTCTCTAGCTCTGCGTCACTCCTTTAGCTGTGCTACCTCTGAAACAATGTTGTCACTCGAGACAACTACTTCTCTGCAACAAATTCACTGGATCTCCTAGCTGGTGTCTTCAATGTCTTATGATCTGCAATTCTTTGGTACCATGTGCAAATTTTTGAATCTTCACATCATAAATCCTATTGCATCACTGATTTATCATCTCTTACTTATTTTTACATTCAACAAGTTATTTAATTATTTAAACACGGGTGAAAAACACTACTGCAGACTACACTGACATATAGATCATGAATTGAAATAGATATGAGACAACCACACAAGGGAGACCATTATTTTTGGACAAACGTCCCCGGAAAAACCCGATGCGGGAAAACCGGTGCAACATATAGAGGGTTTGTATTATTAAGCAAGCAGAATCTGAGTACAGCAGGTTGCCTCACACTAGCACATTTCAGAGAAATAATGGCAGTAAGAAATACATACGAGGGTTTACCTCATTCTCTAAGTCATAACTAATCCACTAAATGGCTGACTCCGGCAAGCACTGCGAAAATCCCAGCACAATCTGCTCTATTTGGGTTAGCATCTTGCCTTTTGGAGATTGCATCACTTCTATGCTTGATCGATTTTCTCTCAGGAGCTTCGACTTCAGCCCTCCCAACTCAAAACATCGAACTCCCAGCAAAATCTCGAATTTTCGACAATTATCTCGCACTGCCACTACAAGAACCCTCTTGGCCTGCATGAGCCCCCACTTGGTTGCGTAGGCCTCTGCACTACCTCTCTAATGCTACTGTTGCCTCTTTGCTTGGTACTTGTTGGCTCAAAACTCCCTTCTGATCCAACTCTTTGCTACTGCTCCTCTCACTGCAACTTAGATCACCTATTCAATTTTCTCAGCAAACCTTGCCCCAAAAAAATCGAATTGACTGATCACTTGGTGTCCCTCCAACTAACCCACAAGCCTCCTCTTATACTTTTCCTATTGATGAATGAACAACCGATATTAAGTTCATAATCAATGGCTAAGATTAAAACAGACTTGATCCTCGTCACTTAGAAGTTTCTCACCCATATTCTTACTAATACCCATTAATATTTTTATTTTCCTAAGTTTAGACTTAGGAACCCATTAAAAAAAATTATTAATAACTTCTCATCCTAGTGGAATTTCTCCAAACGATTTCTGTTATGGAGATCTCATGTATTCTAGCCCCTCCACAAAATTTTGGAGCTAGAGCACATTCGATGCTACCCAAAATCAACATGAAGGACGCAGTTTCTGTCGGGGCAGAAATCCGTTGGAAAAGAGTGAAGACACATAGAAGGGGAATTTTCTCCTCATAAAACTTTTTTCGCCAAAAGTTCGAATTTCTCACTTGTCGGGCAACAATGATGAGTAGTGACTAGAGGATTCAGTGCGACAGTTTGGGTGAGATGACATCACATGGGCTCAGAGATCGGGATAGGTTGGAAGGAGCTTCCAACTATGTCATATGGAAGACCATAATCTTAGTTTTTATGCAGGAGTACGATCTCGAAGCCTATGTAAAGAGTGTTGTGGTTGTTCCTGCTAACAATGATCAAAAGAAGAAGTACAAGGCCGAGCAAGGAAAGGTGAAGAGGTTCATACTCGATGGAGTTCGAGATCATGTGGTCTCAAACATGCAGGGCAAAGATATAGCTCGAGAGATGTGGGAAGCTTTGTCTTCACTATATGAAGGCTCTTTCGAACAGCGGAAGATGTACCTAAAACAAAAGTTGCAGTGGACATTGATGCAGAAGGGAGAAGGGGTTAACTCCTATCTTTAGCATCTTCAGGACATGGAGACCAGCTTGTTGTAGTGGGGTCTACTCCTCAGTCTACCGCGATGATAAGGACAACCCGGAATGGAGTCTCGGATGAATGGCAAGTGTTTGTCCAAAGTATATTGGGCAGGGAAAGACTACCTTCATGGGAGGAGATGTGGGCAGCCCTTCAACAGGAGGAATTAAGGAGGGATCCGGTTAAGCTCAACCTCAATGGCAGCAGTGGGAGTGGCACAAAGGCCAAGGAGGAGGAGGAAAATGTAGCTCTAACATCAAAGGGACAACAGAAGCAAAAGTGGAAGAAGGACATTTTGAAGGTGAAATGGTTCAGATGCGGTGAGATGGGCCACTTTGCATCCCAATGTCTTTGAAGTAAAGGATAAGGATGAGAAACATGATCCTAAGGCTGCTCCAAAAAAAATTGACGAAGATGAGTTTGCTATGAGTGCCCATGCATCTCCAGGAGGGAAATGGGGTGATATTGAGATGTAGCCGGGAGGACTACATGTGGACAAAATCCTTGAGGAGTCCACCTCTTAGATCAATTCCTGATATGGGAGCCCGAGAATCAGCAGTAGTGAGATGGACTTAATGTCAGATGATGCAGTGGATTGTTTGGAGAGACAGATGTAGTATCCTGAGACCAGAGACTCATCAACACAGAGCAAGGTTGGTAGTAGATGGCATAGTGCAGAAGTCAGCAACAACGCAAAAGATTCAAAGGATCAGAGACTAGTAGTAGTCAGATTCCATCATTCATGGTATTATGCTACACATAGTTAAGTTTAGTAATTTTGGATGTTTTTCAGATGCTTCTCTCAGCAATTGAGTTACAGCACAAATGCAGTGTTAGCAGAGGCAGTGCTAGTAGCATAGCAGATGCAGCATTTGAGAGGGAGTTTTAGTACAAATGCAACAGTGGCAAGGGTAGTTTCATGGGCAACAGTACAATAGCAGCAACAACATAGTGTTGGTGACAACAACAGTGCAGAAAGGAGATGCTTCAGAGATAGAGTAGCTTGGACATTGTTGCTAGGGCACTTTCCTCACTAAGAGGGAGTGTTAGTTTTTGGTAGCATCAGATGTCCTCTAGCTATGAAAATTGGTGGAGAGGCTAAGACACATAAGTTCTAAGGAACCTAGAAAGTGTTTGGTAAAATTCCACCTGGATTGTATTTAATTAAAATAATTAATACTTTTAATGGGTTTCCTAAGTCTAAACTTAGGAAAATTAAAGTATTAATGAGTATTAGTCAAAATATGGGTGAAAATGATCTAGAAGGCGGAAGTCAAGTTTTAAGCTTAGTCGTTGATTAGAGACTTAGTCTCAGTTGTTGAAGTCTCAATGAGAAAAGTATAAGGAGTCTTGGGGTTCATTTAGAAACACACACGGAGAGAACGAATTGATTTGGAGTTTGATTTCTGGGGCTCGGAAGCTGAGAAATTCAAACTAAGTGATCATTCTGTAGTATAGGATCAGGGATTGTTTGGGAGTACTGATAGAGAGGCAGAGAGACGCTAGTGGAGGCAGCGCAGCAGCTAGAAAGACTGACGTTGGACCAATCTGGGCCCATGCAGGACTGACGTAGTGCCATAAGGACTACCGCAAAAGCAGTTGTCCTCACACAGAAATTCGGAACTGTCGGGGAATTGTCGGAACAACTAGGAAGGTTGACGCAGGAGGCAGAAGAGAGAGCGTAGAGCTGACGCAAAGCCTGTGAGGCTAACACAGGACCAATGCAGAGATAGTTAGGGTTAGCCAGTTTTGTTTCCAGATCAGCTGAAATCTTACAGGTGAAGTGAGGTAAAACTCACTCGATTTTCTGCCATTGTATTTTCTCTATCACTGGTTTGCTAGGAGGGAAACCAACATTGTATTCAAAATTACTGCTTAATAATAGAAAACCCTCAAAGTTGTTGCACTAGTTTTCCTACATTGGGTTTTTCCAGGGACTATTTTGTCAAAAAATAATTGTGTCCTATGTATCTTGTTCTTTGCTTAATTTTTTGTTTCATGTAATCAAATTTAAAGTAGTGTAGGCTGCAGAAGTAATTTACTTCAATATTCATAAAAATAACTTGATACTATACATTAAAATCAAGTAGGAGAAGTAAATTCAGTTTTTACTGCAGTAGAGGTTCCTTGGACTAGGAATTTTCACAAAATTCACATTACATGATCAATCATTCACAATGTGTGAACAAATAAATTAAAGGGCAAGTCAAAACTTAAAAATGAAACACATGAAAAAAATCTTCAATTTATTACAATTATTTGTGAGGACATCAATCCTTTGTAAGCACCAACATACCAATTTAGTAGGCTTCAACCTGTCAAGGAGACGAGGACACCAATGTTCTTTTAAACACCATCTTACAAATATAGTAGCTCCAACTTGTCAAGGAGATGAGGACACCAATCCTTAATGAGCTCTAGCTTCTAACTTGTTTACTTGTTTAGGAATCAATCTTTATTCAAAGAAAGTTCGTCTTCCTAGCAGTTTCTCCTCTCTCCTTCACACAAGACTATTGTCAGCACACTGTACTTGGCCTTCAAACTAGGCCTAAACTAGATCTTCAAACAATAGAACGATGCCTTATAAAACAATAGATCTTGGACCTCAAACTCTGGCCTTCATAGAAATAGAACTCATCTTCCTTCTGTACCAAAACTCAACCTTCAAGATTGGCTTGTAACCTGACCTAGTGATGAACTTGACCTTGTGAAAATTTCAACTATTGCAGCAACTAGAAATTATTTTTCTAACTGTAAATTAATTAATCATTTATTTACTACAACAAACAACGAATAATTCACAACTACAATGTTCACCAAAATAAATATTGCAGAAGATAAAGTGGAAACTAAGAAAATACTGGCACACACATAAAAATATAATATTGTTATTTTTAGACAAAAGTCCCAGGAAAAAACCCAATCTGCCAAAACCGGTGTAAAGCCTAAGGGTTTTTATTATTAAGCAACAATGAGAAATTCTAAGTATAGTAAATGTTGCCAAACTGGTGAATCTACCCAAGAGAAATATTGACAAAAATATATTGACGGATTTTACCCTCTCCGAGCAATTTCGACACTATCTTACTTATGAAAAGCTAGTCGTCCAAACTAGCCTGTGTAGGCTTTGTGTCACCTCTACGCAGCCTGCCAAATGCTCTATGAAAATTCATTGAAACGCAACAGCTGGAAATATTTCTCCTAACTGAAAAATTAATTATGCCGCTTATTTTGTTTACAGAAAAATAACGAAATATTCTCACCGCAATTTCTTCACCAAATAAAATAATATGGAAATAAAAATAGCAACTGAGAAATATGCTAGCACACACATAAATATTGACACTGTTATTTTGGACAAAAGTCCCCAGAAAACCCAATGTGGGAAAACCGGTGCAGGAGTATGAGGGTTTATTTTATTATGGAATAGTAAATTTTTTAGTACAATAATTTGGATGCTCTATTGGCAATCCAATTTGAGAGAAACACTGACAAAGTTATTGTGAGGATTTTTCCTCACCCCACAAACTGCCTCCCTAGCAATACGCAAATCCTTCTGTGATAACTTCTGCCCAAATTTTGTGCAAAATTTGTTGTAGCTGCCTTTGGGAAACTCTAAAATCAACAACTTTGTCTCTCTCTGGCTTTGGAACTAGCTCACTAGTATCTGCACTAGTGTGTTATCCATCTACCCATCAACCTCCTCTTATAATCTTCAGTTGGGACTCCAACGACCAAGTTTAATGCATAATCAATGGTTGAGATCATTTATGGATCGATCCATGTGAGTTTTTAGATCATTCTCGCCTTTTTCAATTAATATTGATTAATTAACCACTTTTCCTAAGTTTGGGCTTAGGAAATATCTAAAAATATGCTAATAATCTAAGTTAGACACTTCTAGTTCGAATTTCCATAAACAATTTCTTGGTTATGGAGAACTCATGCTTTCTAGCCTCTCCACAAAGTTTCGAGACTAGAACACCTTTGATGCTACGAAAACTAAAACTCCCTCTTGGCATGAAAGGTGTTATGGTGCTGCACTGCTGCTACTACACCCTATCTTTGTATCACTCTCTGCCACGATGCTGATGTCTGGCCATTGTGACTACTTGCCACTTCCCATCAACCATTGTGCAACTTTGATTTCGTGTTGTTGTTGACACTGTTATATCGTTGCTAACTTTGCATCTACACTGCAACTCCCTTCATATGTTGTTGCTGCAGCTGCAACTGCAACTGAGAGGCATCCTAAATAAATTGTCATTGCTACTGAAACGGGTTCTTCACCATACCCATTTTTCTCTGAAATAGATGAACTTATCTCTTCTTAGAGATTTCATGAGTATATCTGCAACCTTCTCATATGTGGTAACATATTATAGCTAGACCACTCCACGTTGCACACAATATTTGATGAAATGACACCTAATATCTATGTGTCTTGACATGTCATGAAACACTGGATTCTGAGACAGCTTGATGTAACTCTAATTATCGCAATAGACATTGGTCGCCCCCATCTTCTACCTAAACAAGCATAACAACAACTTTTGAAGCCATATAGATTTGCACATAGCTATGCTTATTGCCGTATACTCTGCTGTTGATCTAAAGATGATATGAGGTTGTCATTGATGTCAACCCAAGCAGCACTAGGGGCTACCTTGATCTTGTAAGGGAATTTTGACTTGACAACTTACTCTATTTTGAGTCAAGGATCTTCTAGATAGATTCTACTTGTCGAGATGTTTCCATTGATATATGGCATGCCAAGTAATTCTTCACGATTTGAGAGATATTCATGTTTGAAGTTAGTAACCCCAGTTAGTGGGCTAAAACCCTATGGGGTTGTGGCATGGCACTCATAATTGGTTTTGGTCATTGAATAGTCATTAATTAATAATTTTTTAAGCTCCTAAAATCCCTCCAACATTCTCTATAGAAGCCCCTCTCAACTCTATAAAAAGAAATCTCATATATCCTCCAAATGTAGTGATCGTGGCATTTTCACTATAACTTCATTTCTACGAAGTCTTAGATTCTGAAATTAAAACCCATTTGATTCGCAATCTTGATGAACTTTGTGACCAAATTTCAAATCTTGGTTCGCTATATTTTCGGAGATATGATCTATGGAAGTTAGGGTTTTTACAGGCTTCCAAGTTTCATTTCAAAGAAGTGACCTTGGGAAAATCGTCATAAATCTCTCTCTGAGAAGAGGTTTGGAATTCTATAAAAAGTGCAGATAGTGCATGGACTTTAGTTTTCTGTTTATCAATTTTAGAGCCGAAGGAGGAAATAGTGACACATGGCACATCATACAAGTTCTCTCTATTGAACTAGTCTGTAATTAGGTCATTGTGAGAGATTGGGCATAACTTTGCCTTGAAGAGTCCAAATCGGGTCAGACCTATGGCATTGGAAAGAAGACTCAGAGGGCTTCTACAAGACTGAAGATCACATGTTGGGGATCTGAAATCACAGAGAAACATCAGATTAAATTTCGTGCTCCGAGAAGGCAAGAAAAACTAGATCTAGTGTTGTCAAGGGTTACAAAGGACCAAACTTTCTAGGGCAGCAAAGAGTAAGGTGCAGCAGAATGATGCAGCAAATGTAAGATACAGGTAAGTATATTCTGTATATTCATGTTCATCTCTTAATTGCATTAGGTTCTTTGTATTCTAATTTTTTGTTTTTGTTTAGCACTGACATATGCTCTGCAGGATGAGGTAAGTTTTGCTATTATCATGTCATGGGTATTTCCTTGAAGACTTTTTGCAGGTATTATATATTCATCAAGAGAAGATTCAATGCAGAATCTAATGTTTTGAAGAATGAGAAAGGGTAGCATGACAAGAGCAACAATCAAGGTGCAGAGCAACACCAAGAAGTTCACCACATGAAGTCTTTGAGTGGGAAATGCTGCATACAGACATTGTAAAAGTATCATTGTAAAAGCATCTTTGTAAAAGTTGTACAAGTGTCTATCTGCTAAGAGTTAAAGAGGTAGCGTCGGGAGGTCTAAGATCATCATTAGGTGGTTGTGTCATAGTTGGGGTTATGGTCTAGTGTGTCGTCTTCTTCTACATCATTCTATATCATTGTAAAGTGGACCATTTTCCCTGGTACGGGACTCCATTCTTTTATTCTTCTATAGGGTGGTAGGGTGGTGCTAGGTTGGTGCATGAAGTCACCAACAGGTTCAAGCCTGTGAAAACTTCATCGTGGTAGGGTGAGTTGTAGCTCATTAGGTGTTGGGGTATCCTTTTAGTAGACTAATGAAAAATCTTAGGCGTTGGAGCGTCCATCCAGTGGGAGCTGGAGAAGAATGTTTTTCTAGATTCTAGAAAGTTGTAGCTTTCTTTTCAATTGGAGTTGAAGATTGAAGAATTATTAGAAAAGCGTTCGGTGGTTTTTGACCTGGAGGGGGTTTTCCACCTAAAATTTTTTGTGCCTCCTATGTTCTTTTATTCACTGTTGTTACTGCATAAACATTAATGATAATTGAAGATTAACTAATTTTGTGAAAAGATTTAAAAGTGCTAATTGCTAAGGAATGCTAATTCACCCCCCCTCCCCCCTCTCAGTGTTTTCCAACAATTGGTATCGGAGCTTGGTTCCTCCAGTAACAACTTAACCGCTAGATTTCAGCTTTCAGAGCATAGAGATGGGAAAGTCAAACAAGCGGGTTACAAGGATTTCAAAGGAAGATACAAGTACAACAAAATATCAAGAGAGTGAGTATTGTGTACCAACCCTTGATTTTGATGCAGATAATTACTGGATATGGGAATCCAGGATGGAAATATCTTTGCATGCACATGGAGTATGGGAATCAATTTTTTCTAGAGACACATCTACTGACGAAGCTAAAAGGTACAATTCAAAGGCCATGAATGTAATTTTGAATGTTTTGCCAAAGTCTGTGAAAGAAAAAGTTGGTCAACATTCAATAGCTAAATCTCTTTGGGAAAAGCTTCATAATCTCTATTCAACAAAGAAATCAGGTCAAGATGTTATTGAAAACTCGGATCCTTCTGAGTATGATGAAGAAGGGTTGACCATAGAAGAATTTTTTAAGGAGGCAATCAAGCTTATAAAAGAGCTCAAGGCTGAGAAGATCCATTCCAATACTCTTGAAGAACAAGTTCAAGGTCTCAAAATTGAAGTTGAAGAACACAAATTTATTGAAGAGTCACTTCAAAAGAAGTTGGAAGAAATCAATAATATAGCGACACGAGACCTCAAGAGAGAAGTCCAACAGAAGCAACAAGAACTCGACATAGCATTTGCATAGATTAGCAGGATCACACAACAGATGTAGGAAGCAAAAATTGAAAGGAAGGAATCTGATCAAAGATACATATCCATCGTTAACCAAAAGAAAATGGAATTAGAAACCTCTTCAATAGAAATAAGCAAGCTCGGGATTGAAAATGAGAAGCAGAAGGAACAAATACAGGTTCTCAATAGAGAAGTAGAGAAGACCACTCTTCTCAATATACAGGTTGAGGAGGCAAAAATAAGAAGGAAGATCTTGAAAATATGGTTTCAAGAAGATCTTGCTCAAAAGCAAGAAGAACTTGATGCAACTCGTGATGAGATCAATAAACTCAAGGGATCACAAAAGAATATGTACAAGATAAGACAGTTGAAGAAGCGAAAATGAAGGCAATTAAAGATGGTAAAGCTCCAGTTGATGAAGGTACAAGCTCCACAACTTCACAGGATGATTCTAAGAAGGAAGTTGATCAAAGTGAAAAGCCAAAGAAGAATGTTGCAACTCCAAAGAAAAAGACCAAAGAAATCAATAACAAAGGACCACAAAAAACTACAACACCGCCTCCAAAGAAGAATGAAAAATCTTCTAGGTATGTTCATTTATTTAATGGTTATTGCTTTTTTATGTGCTAACTATGGACATATGACTAGGGATTTTGAAGTTTTTGATAGGTATAATCATTATTTGCAAAACCCTAAAGCAAGTTTGCAGGATCACGAGACAGGTTCTACGATGATTTTGTCATAAGAGAATACATGCTAGATGGGCCAAATATTAAATGTTTCAAATGCCATAACTATGGCCATAGTGCTCGTGGTTGCTGATATCTGATGGAATCGCCTATGGACAACATTGAATGCTTCAAGTGTCATAACTATGGGCACATGGCTCGAGATTATAGGAATAAGAAGGTCTAGAAAAGGAAATAGGTACAGGAAGACAAAGCAGATAACAAGGTTTCAACAGTTATGCTTTCAGGATTTGTAAAAGCAAAAGGTCATGAGGAATTAGCAGTTGCTTAAGATAACGACTCAATTCAAGATGGCCCGTTAGGTGTCTCACTATTTTGAACAATCTGGCTTGTTGACTCCTTAATGTTTGAACAAGAGGAGTCTATGCAGCAGTATATGGCACAAGTCTATGATTGACAGGAAGGTAGTTTGAACAAGATGGTAGTTTCATTAAAGGTTCAGGGGGAGCAAAGTAGTTGAAGGATTACATGTTATCAGGAACAAGACAAGATTAGTTTGCAAAGGATGTGCACAATTAGAAGGAATTGATTTCGACAAAACATTTGCACCAGTTGCCAGAATGGAAGCCATCCGGATGTTTCTCGCCTATGCATGTTTAAGAAAAATAAAAGTCTACCAAATGGATGTTAAGTCAGCATTTCTAAATGGAGAATTAGAAGAAGAAGTTTACATCGAACAACTTGAAGGTTTTCTACTATCAGAAAAAGAAGACTATGTTTGCAGATTAAAGAAGGCTTTGTATGGTCTCAAGCAGGCTCCCAAAGCATGGTATTCTCGTCTTGACGGATATATATGTCAACAAGGGTTCAAGAAAGGTATTGCTGATAACAATCTTTATGTACAAATAGAAAAAGATAATTTAACAATTGTTGAGGTATATGTGGATGATATAATCTTTGGTAGAAATGATGATTGACTAAGTAAAAACTTTGCTACCAATATGCAAAGTGAGTTAGAGATGTCTTTACTTGGTAAGTTGACATACTTCTTAGGGCTTCAAATATCTCAGCAAGAGAAAGGAATATTTCTATGCCAAGCCAAGTACATAAAGGAAATGCTCAAGAAATTCAAACTAGAAGATTGCAAACCCGTCCTTACTCTGATGGTAACAAGTTGCAAATTGAGCATAGACGATGCATCTAAGGATGTGGATCAGAGGTTGTACAGATCTATGATTGGTAGTCTTCTATATGTAACAATGTCCTAGCTAGATGTTATGCAAGCAGTTGGACAAGTAGCAAGATTCCAAGAAGCACCAAAAGAATCACATATTATTGTTTTCAAAAGAATTCTTCGATATCTAAAGGGCACAACAAAATATGGCTTGTGGTATCCCAAGGGTAACAATCTCATTATTCAAGCCTTTACAAATGCAAATTGGGTAGGAAGCGTTGATGATCGTAAGAGTACTATTAGAGCAACATTCTATCTAGGTGGTTGTCTCGTATCATGGTTGAGCAAAAAGCAAACCTCAATTTCATTATCCACAACAGAAGTAGAATATATCGCGACAACAACTTATTGTGCTCAAGTTCTCTGGATGAAGAAAACTTTTCAAGATCTTCAGGTCAATTTTGATGAGCCTATTCCCATATTTTGTGATAACACCAATGCCATCAGTATCTCCAAGAATCCTGTGATGCATTCCAAAACGAAGCACATTCCGATTAAATATCATTTTGTTAGAGAGCAGGTCGCCGAAAACAATATCAAACTTGAATATGTTGGTACAAAAGAACAAATCATTGATATCTTCACTAAACCTTTACCTCGTGAAGCATTTGAATATCTTCACTAGAAGCTTGGGATTCTCCCAAGTTCTTATTAGATTTTCCTTATTTAGAAAATAAAGGGGGAGTGGAAGTGTGTACAGGTCCGTAGGATGGTTGTGTGTCAGGGGGAATTACCCTTTGCCATTGATGTCAAATGGGGAGAGAAGGCAGTAGGAAGAGGTGCCTTGATCGCAGGGGGAGTACTTATGTTGCCATCAATGCCAAAGAGGGAGATTGTTGATCTAAAGATGATCTGAAGTTGTCATTGATGTCAACCCAAGCAACACCAGGGGCTACCTTGATCTTGCAATGGAAGTTTGACTTGAAAATTTACTCTATTTTGAGTCAAGGATCTTCTAGATAGATTCTACTCATCGAGATGTTTCTGTTGATATATGGCACGCCAAGTAATTCTTCACGGTTTGAGAGATATTCATGTTTGAAGTTAGTAACCCCAGTTAGTGGGCTAAAATCCTATGGGGTTGTGGCATGGCACTCATAATTGAATTTGGTCATTGAATAGTCATTAATTAATGAATTTTTAAGCTCCTAAAATCCCTCTAACATTGTCTATAAAAGCCCCTCTCAACTCTATAAAAAGAAATCTCATATATCCTCCAAATGTAGTGATCGTGGAATTTTCGCTATAACTTCATTTCTGCGAAGTCTTAGATTTTGAAATTAAAACCCATTTGATTCGCAATCCTGATGAACGTCGTGACCAAATTTCAGATCTTGGTTCGCTATATTTTCGGAGATATGATCTGTGGAAGTTAGGGTTTTTGCAGGCTGCCGAATTTCATCTCAAAGAAGTGACCTTGGGAAAATCATCATAACTCTCTCTCTAAGAAGAGGATTGGAATTCTGTAAAAAGTGGTGGATAGTGCACGGACTGTAGTTTTCTGTGTATCAATTTCAAAGCCAAAGGAGGAAACAAGGACACGTGGCACATCGTACAAGTTCGCTCTACTGAACTACTCCGTAATTAGGTCATTGTGAGAGATCGGGCATAACTTTGCCTTGAAGAGTCCAAATTGGGTTAGACCTGTGGCATTGGAAACAACACTCAGAGGGCTTCTATAGGACCGAAGATCACATGTTGGGGATCTGAAATCGCAGAGATACATCAGATTAAATATCGTGCTTCGAGAAGGCAAGAAAAGCTAAATCAATGTTGTCAAGGGGTGCAAAGGACCAAACTTTCTAGGGCAGCAAAGAGCAAGGTGCAGCAAAATGATGCAGCAGAGGTAAGATACAAGTAAGTATATTCTATATATGCATGTTCATCTCTTAATTGCATTAGGTTCTTTGTATTCTAATTTGTTGTTTTTTTTAGCATTGGCATATGCTTTGCAGGATGAGGTAAGTTTTGTTATTATCATTTCATGGGTATTTCCTTGAAGACTTTTTGCAGGTATTATATATTCATCAAGAGAAGACTCAATGAATAATCTAATGTTTTGAAGAATGAGAAAGGGTAATATGAAAAGAACAACAATCAAGGTGCAGAACAACATCAAGAAGTTCACCACATGAAGTCTTCAAGTGGGCAACACTGCATACATACATTATAAAAGTATCATTGTACAAAGTCATTGTAAAATCATCTTTGTAAAAGTTGTACAAGTGTTTATCTGCCAAGAGTTGAAGAGGCAGTGGCGGGAGGTCTAGGATCATCATTAGGTGGATGTGTCATAGTTGGGGTTATGGTCTAGTGTGTCGTCTTCTTCTACATCATTCTATATCATTGTAAAGTGGATCATTTTCCTTGGTATGGGAGTCCATTCTTTTTTTATTCTTCTAGAGGGTGGTAGGCTGGTGCATGAAGTCACCAACAGGTTCAAGCCTATGAAAACTTCATGGTGGTAGGGTGGTGCTAGGGTAAGTTGTAGCTCATTGGGTGTTGGGGCATCCGTTCAGTTGACTACTGAAGAATCTTGGATGTTGGAGCGTCCATCCAATGGGAGTTGGAGAAGAATGCTTTTATAGATTCTAGGAAGTTGGAGCTTTCTTTTCAATTGGAGTTAAAGATTAAAGAATTATTAGAAAAGTGTTCGGTGGTTTTTGACCCGGAGGGGGTTTTCCACCTAAAATTTTGTGTGCCTCCTGTGTTCTTTTATTCACTGTTGTTACTGCATAAACATTAATGATAATTGAAGATTAACTAATGTTTTGAAAAGATTTAAAAGTGCTAATTGCTAAGGAATACTGATTCACCCCCTCCCAATATTTTCCAACACTTTGCTTCTGCAGAGATCAGTTCTGTTGACTTATGCTTCCTAGTAC
This sequence comes from Pinus tabuliformis, assembly GCA_031772625.1. Classification (NCBI taxonomy): domain Eukaryota; kingdom Viridiplantae; phylum Streptophyta; class Pinopsida; order Pinales; family Pinaceae; genus Pinus; species Pinus tabuliformis. The sequence continues at coordinate 1,537,599,448 of CM062818.1, read as the reverse complement.
ACCAAGAAATCATTCCTGATCCAACGTTGAAGCATTACCCAGAGGTACCTTTCCTATCCACTAAATTGTCTACCTAATATGCATCTGTGAACCCACATACCTAACGTCATCCCCTCGAGTATATCTCAACCCATACTCGATTGTGTCGTGCACATACCTCAAAATTTGCCTCACTGTTGTCCAATGTACCCTCTTTGGTTCCACCATGAACTGACTGGGGGTATTGACCACGAAGCACATATCTGGCCTAGTGATGAACAGATACATGAGAGAATCGATGAGTTGTCTATTCAAGGTAGGGTCAACATATTATCATTTGATGCATCTATTTTCTTCTAGTTGGTGATCATAGATGTAGACATGGGTCTAAAATCCTACATCCAGAATCTCTTCAGAATATTTGTAGCATATATTCCATACCCAAGGAAGATCTCCTCGTCCTCCTATCACACTTCCAATCCTAGGAAATAATGCAACAACCTCAAATCCTTCATATCAAACTCTTCTTCCAAGTTCCTCTTGCGGTCCCTAATGAGCCCCAATGTTCCTGTCAAAAAGAGATCATCCACATACAATACTAGGATGAAATAATAAATGTTGGGATCTGCGTCACTTTTGACGAATCCCATCTGCTGCAAGTAGCTGTCAATCTGACCATACCATGCCCTACGAGCCTACTTGAACCCGTATAGATTTTTCTTCAGTCTGCACACATGAATGCACCTCTCATGAGTCTCGAAACCCTCTGGCTGTTCTATGTACACCTCTTCCTCTATCACCCCGTTCAAGAATTTTTTCTTGACGTCCATCTGGTGAATTTGCCACCCCATCTGAGTTGCTAGGGATATAACTGACCGAATAGAAGTGTATCCAGAAATTGGGGCAAAGTTATCCTCATAATATATCCCTTCTTTCTATGCATACCCCTTTGCCACAAACCTAGCCTTGTACTTATCCACGCTACCATCTTCAACATACTTGATATTGTAGGTCCATTGAGAACCTACAACTGACCTGTCCTCAGGCCTTGGCACCACCTCCCAAATATGATTTGTCATGATAGAGTTGTATTCCTCGACCATGTCATCTACCCACTCCTGATGTTGTGTTGCTTCTTGAAAGTTAAAATGTTCAGCAACATGAGCCACCAATGCTTGGTACCTGTTAGGTTGATTTTGTTCTCTCTTGTTCGTTCTAGGAGCTCCAATGAACTCCTTTGCATCTCTCAATGTCTGGTGAACTTCTATATTGGTTCCACCACTAGTGGTAGGAGGTTCAACCAACTCCTCCTCATCCTGCCTTTGTTGCTGTGTCTATTGAGATGTCACTGGATCCCCTACACATGAGGAAATTCTAGTATTGGTCAATGTACTGGATCCCTGTGACTATCCACTGGTTGCCCCTATTGTTGGACCAATGGAGCTTCAGTTGGCTTATTCTGATCACGTGCAGGCATCTCACAAGATATCTTGAAAGCTCGATCTTCCATGAACTTTACGTCCCGACTTACTACAATCTTCCTATTTTTAGGAATGTATCTTGTGTATGCTTTGGAGGTTTCTCTATATCCAATGAGGAACCCCTTCTCTACAGTCTGATCCAATTTGGTGTGCTTTTCATCTAACACATGACAATAAGCAACGCTGCCAAAGATCCTGAAGTGACTAACTTTTGGCTTCTTCCCTGTGAAAACCCCTTCTAGCGTTTTCTTCCCCCAATGCTCTATGAGGAGTCTTGTTCTGAATATACAATGTTGTGTTACATGCCTCTGCCCATAGAAACCTACAAAAATCCTCATCACAAAACATTGTTTTTGCAGCCCCAACTATAGTTATGTTTTTCCACTCCGCTACCCCATTCTGTTATGGATTGTATGGAGTTGTCCACTCTCTTATGATGCCTTCATTCACACAAAAATATGTGAAGTGTTTATCAATATATTGTCCAACATTATCTTAGTGAAGCACCTTGATCTTCTTTCCTATCACATTCTCCATGAGCTTCTTGAGTGCTCCATGGTGTAAATGTCTCATTCTTCTATGCCATATCCCATTGATTTCCTTCCCACTGCTACTGTCACTGCTTATCAATGCCATTGGAGAACCAAGCTACAACTTGTATAGCCCATTACTTTGAACTCTAATCTGTCTCACCCTTTCCAGCTTGGGTGTTTGAAAAACACCCTCTTCCCTACGAAGTGGACATCATATCCCTTATCTTGTAGATGGGATACTGAAATCAGGCTCATACCTAATCCTGTCATATGCAATACATTCGTAGCGCTCATACTTGCTCTTATCTCATGTTAGTTTTTGTAGCATCAAATGTGTTCTAGTCTTGAAATTTTGTGGAGAGGCTAGAATACATGAGATCTCCAAAACCCATAAATCATTTCTAGAAATTCTGCCGAGAAATGACTTAATTAGATTATTAACCAATTTTTAAATATTTTCAAGCCTAAACTTATGGAATATGGTTAATTAATCAGTATTAATTACGTCAAGGCGTGAATGATCTAGAAACTCACACAGATCGAATCCAAGATGATCCTAGCCATCAATTAAGTTTTAATCTTGGTCATTGATGCTCCAACAAAGGATTATAGGAGGAGGTCGATGTGGTGATAGAAAAGACACTAGAGAGGTTTTGATTTCATGAGCAGATTGATTTCTAGAGTAGCAGCAATCAATTTCCGGAGAGAGAGCTAGTGAGATCAAAGCAGTGAGAGAAAGGCAGAGACTATGAAGCCTGTTAGTGTCGGTCTTGAGCCCTCCATCAGTGATCAATAACTCTTTGCATATGCATTTATAGGTGTCTCATCAGTGTCAGTTTTGCATCCCACTAGGCATGCCATAACACTGAATGGAGGAGCTGGTCTTTGTTCCCTTCTTGGCTTTGCTGGATCAGGTCATACCACAATGAAATTGAGTCATGTTTGTTCTTATTTTTGTCTTGAAGTCCATGGTCTTAGGTCTAGGGTTATAAGTCAAAATCTTTTCAAGGTCATGAGTCATGGTCAGCAAGTGCCCAGCAAGTCGGAAGGAGTTTTGTACATATGTTTCATTATCATTTTCTTCAGCTACAGTTCATTTTATGCCTTGGATTTAAAAAACCCTGTTTTTAAATCCAAGGCCATGTGGAATTTGAAAAAATAAAGAAATTTTCAAAAATTTGTAAAAGTGCTGGCAACAACCCTGGTTCCTTCACTACAGTCCATCAGGCGGTCAACCTGCAAAAAGAACGGAGTCAAACGCATCCAAAGAGCTTATTTCAGGACAAAAAGACTCTAAACAGTGTTAAAGAGAAAAGCAAGTTCAAAACATTAGGAAGTGGGTTCTAAAGTTAATTTTTTTTTAAAAATGAACCTATAAAAGCTATTTTCCCTCTCTAGTCACTCTTATTGTGCAAATGAAAGTCAAAAATTCGTGCTAGAGGCTAAGGAGGCACTTTGTGGCAATTTTCTGCAAGTTTCAGCACTTGGGAAGGTGTGCGACCATTCCACAGGTGTGCACGACCACCTGGGTGGTGCGCGACCAAACGGAGAGCATTTTCCTGTGTTAAAATACACGGGCGCGACCATTCCAAGGTGGTGCGTGACCAAACAGTCCGCCCACATAAAAACTCACCCAAACGATCAATCTCCCTCAAATTCACTCAATTTTTTCAAGGTATGTCTCCTCCAAGTGTTGTGTGATGATGTTAATGGTGGCAAAAGAGGATTATGGTCACAATTTCATACAAGAAATTAATAGAAGATAGGTTGAAATGATAGTTGTTTTGCATGCATATGTTAGGTAGTATGTTTGTTTTTCAAGGCAATTTTTTCCTTAGTCCCTCCATTCATTTTCCCAAGATTAAATCACATATGTTAATATGCCATATTTATTGATCTCATTTGCAAATTAAACCATACAAACCCTACCCCTAAATCCTATGAAACCCTAGTCACAAACCCTACCCCCAAATCTTCTCAAACCCTAGTCCCTTCTAACCATACAAACCCTACCTTTTCCCCATGTTATATGATTAAAACCCTACCCTCTCTACACAGCAAATTTGCATATGTTAATACACAGCAAAGTAAAAAAGAAAACATTGTAAAAAACAAAAAGAAAAGTGATGACAAGGCATGCACACAAGAAATTGTAAAAACAGTGAAAATGCCATTTGCATAGCCTTATAAAAAAATAAAGAAAAGTGTCATCTTGCTGTGTATATGTCAAAGATTCAAAGCTGTGTTAAAGTCATCACAAAATTCATCAAAAATACAGTTGCATAATTGTCAAAGGAAACAGTTTTGCTGTGTTAGGGTTTCTCATTAGCATGGTATCATCTCTCTATCCATAAAACTCTGTTTTTCCCTATCTATTCCCCATATGAAAACCTAATTCAAATTGCATTTCCCTTCATGCAAAACTCCCTATGCAATTGAATTTCCATCCCCAATGCCAAAACATACAGTGAAATCCTAATTCCCAATGACAAATGCAAAAATGAAACTGCCAGCACCATGGAAAGACTGCTGTTATGAAAATTGTTTGGCAGATTTTGGTGATGGGTTTTATTGTCTCCTTAAACCTATTTCTCTATATCCCCTCATCTCCCTAACTCACAAGACATCATACTCTATTTCCATTGCAAACCTATCACAGTAACCCTTCCCTCCCTTGGTGATCAAACATACAAAATCACTGTTTCCCAAAAGCATTAAATGGCCATTCCAAAAGTTATGAAAAAACAGAGTATGCTCTTAGATGACATGCAAAGGCAAAATTTAAGGAGAGCAGCCTGTTAAAGGTTTATAACTGATGCTGCCCTATCCCCCTATGCTCATGACATCCTTCCCTCCATCATGGAGATTTTCATTGTCCTTTCCCTTGGTGTTCAAAACACAAGTTTTCCCTAATAAAATTTTAATTTGCAAATGGTGAGAGATGGAATGACATGTTTAGCATTATGTGATGTTTTCCTTCAAAATTCCCTGCTTATATATATTTTTCCCTTTCCTATATGTAAATTCCCTCCCCTAACACGTCCCTCATGATGTTTCCCCTTGAAAACAGCATACTTCACAGCATTTTGCAGGCAGGGCAGCGGTCATCTTGACTTGTTTATTCCACCTTGCTCAATAACACCATGTCAACCACTGAGACTAATGAGCAAGGTGATGACCGATCATCATCTTCTGAGATTCATACACAGCAGAGGCCTCGTAAGGGTGGCAAAGGTGGTCATCATAGTGGTTACATGTTTGTAAGGCGAGAATGAAAATTCTCCAAAGAAAGCTATCGGAGGCCCGGAAGAGGAGGAAAATGACAAATTCGCTCCGTATCTTGGCTGAAGCCTCCCTCACTCATCATGGTACTGATCAGCCTTGATCCAGCACCAAAATGTGAAAATTTTGAAGATTTTTGAGCATTTTGAAAATTTTTGGTAAAATTACAGGTTTTTCCCAAGAACTGGTCTCACCCCGGGTGAGACCAGTTTGAAGGGCTGCTCGGAATTTTGCAAACTTGGCATTTTTGGAAAGGGCATTCAAAAAGAAAAATTACCAATACTTGGGAGAAGCCTGATTTTGAGTTTTGAGCCTCCAAAAGCTCAAAATACACCTAAAAAATGACTTTCTGCCCACTTTTTGAGTTGCAGAAAGTGACCTTGGGAGAAATGGTTTTTTAGGGGTCAAATCAACACCAAATTCAGAAATTCCACTTGGGATGGAAAGTAGACAGGCCAAGCTTTCCAATGAGCCAGCTTGCACCTGATTTGGACCAGTGGAACCCACTCAAAAACAGCTGTGAAGGGGCGCGACCAGAACTTCCAGATTTGCCAGAATTCACATTTTTGGTCAAAAAACACTGTTTTGACTATGGTTGACCATTTTTACTTGTAGATGATGGATAAATGTAATATTTTCATGGCACTTTGATAGATTTTATCTCTCTTTACCCTTCTAGAAGCTTCCATGATGTAAAAAGTGAAAAATTAATGCATGGATGAGTTAGCTAAGTAATAGAGGCAAGTTGTTTGGCTGCCTATTTTCTAGTTCTTAGTTTAGAATTAGTTCAAACTGCTCCTAGGAAGCTGAGCTCGACCCCTAGAGGTGGGGAAAGGAGTTAGATGGTCTAGATGGTCTATATTATGCTCTCTCCTTCTCATTTTCATTGTTGGACTCTTGTGGGAGAAAGCATTATTGTGTATTGTACATCTACTTCTGCAATTTAAGGAAAGGAAGGCCAGGGTTTTGCAGACTTCATTGTGGATTCTTGTGGATCATTGTGTTGATGGTGTGTCTTCTAATTGTTACTGTAAGTTTGTTTATGTGTTACATCTCTCTTTCTTTGCTGCTAATTGAACAAGATGAAGTGATAAAGTTTGAATTCATGCATGCCATGTTCAGCTTTTAATTCTGTTCAATATCTATGTTTTCCACTGTTTAAAGAGGATTCAAAGTCCTTGTTTGCCCTCTTTAACCTCCTCTCTTTCTTCCCTGATCACTCATCCAAGCCAAAGGCATCAGCACAAGTTCCTACCTTGCCCCAAAGATCCCCCTGCAAAAACTGTGCTCAATCCCCGCACCCTGAATTGCACTCCCTCCAATTGCCACCAAAAACCCCAAAAACTTTAAATCAACCCCCCTTATCAATTTACTAGCCTAAAATCTTTATTCCTAATTGGTCAGCTTATCATATTGAAAAATCTATCGAATCTGACCCGAGAGAGCCTTCTCATACCTCGTAGGGCTAGCTACGAGGTGAAATGGTTTGATGTAGCCTTGAAGATTTACTTTTCTCAGCCTAGGGTGAAATCTCAAGCGCTAACATATTGGCGACCACACTGGGGAGAACATATTAATCGTTTGCTCATTGTCGTGTTATTTCATAAGTCTTAGACGGACCCTGAAGTTACGCCAGGAGCCTTCGAAAACGCTCTTGTTTTACATCAGCGCAAGTAGATAAACGCTGCTTCAGTCTATCTCCGTGGGATTTGTGAACATAGCGCTTCATTGACACTTTACCCCAGTACATGTATCAAGTTCAGATCTAATTGTTGATAGTGGACAACGATCAGACACTTGAAAGGCTGAAATCATTCACTGGCGACTCCTTTCACTGAAGAATCCAGCAACCTGTGCTTCATGGTGACTTCACTGCAGGAAGATCAGTAGCTTTGAGATTTTCAAGATGGATCAGACTGCAAGAAGATATGCTCCCTTGAGCCGAGATCACATTCCTGGTTTTCCAAACAAAATTCCAAAGGTAGATTGGTCAAGGAATTTGCCTACATTTAGTGATGATGGTAAGAAGGATGCTGCTTTACATCTAGTCAGATTTCATATGCATATTCGCAAATTCAAGATCGATTTTCCTGAGGATTGCTTGATGAAGATATTTTTGGCCACTCTGGAAGGTAAAGCTCAATCATGGTATGAAAGTTTGCCGCCTGCTTGTATTTATTGTTTAAAGGATTTTCATGCTATGTTCATGGAAAAATATAAGGACTCTTATCCATCATTGAATTTAGTTCAAGACTGTTGCCAGCATGCTTATGGTTTTATTGAAAGCCTTGAGAAGTTTTATGAAGATGATAATTTTATGGATGAAGAGATCATGGAAGCCTTGTATGAAAATCCGTTTCAGCAGCACACAGAAATCTTAGATACTTGTCAAGATCAACAGGTTGAAAATGGCCATATGGCTGAAAATGATGAAAGAGAAGAGCTTGTTTCAGATCTGCTCACGGAAGAGGACAACATGCATATTGGAGAATGTGGGACAGCTACTTCAGTTCTGGATTCAGATTGTGATAACCAAGCATACCTTGTGTTGAATCCGGAAAGTTTTGTTGTTGAGGTCATCCGGAATAAAGAAGACAAAGCTATTGACCAAAGCCTTTGTGAGGAGGTAATTCAGCCAGCTCATGAAAAACAAGATGAGATCTTTGTTCAAGTAAGTGAAAACTCTTCTTTCAATCATACTTTGGATAGTTTGATTGCCATGTCATATGAAGATGATCAACAATGTTTCCAAGTTTCAGAAGATCAGGACTGTCATTCAGATTTTTCATGTTTTGAAATGTTATTTCAAGAAGACAAGACTTGTTTGAGCAAAGGGAAACAAAAGCCATTGTCTCCTTTGTCTGAAGAGGAGATAGATCAGCTTTTGAAAGGTCATGCTACAGCAACAGATTTGCAATGCACACATAGTCAGGAAAGTGTTGGTGAAACTTCTTCCTCTTTTGTAAATGATGACTGTCTTGTACTCAGTTTTGTAGATCAGCAAAAAGATAAGGCTGTCATGTTTGATTATCTTGAAGAGTGTTTTTTGTTTAAGAATGACCTAGAGCATGAAGTTGAGAGAGACAATACGGTCAAAGAATTTACAGTCAACACTCATATGGCAGAAGTTTACACCTCTCTGTGCCTTCCTATCAATCAGCAACCCACTGTTCTTTCAGACCAGGATGAAGCAACTACTTATATTTTTGCAGCTGGATCTCCAAACGAGATAGTGCTTCAGGATTATCAAGATCCCTTTGGCATTCTTCTGCAAGCACTAGAGAAGATAAATTTTACCTAGTTCATTATCATAAGCTTTGGTTTCAGTGGTTATTTTGAGTTGCCTACAGGTTCATTGTTCCGCCTGCTCGAGATACGTGAGAGCAGAAATTTGGTATGTAGCCATCTGCTGGATTGGTTACATTGGAAAGCTCATTATACTTGATTGTACATATATCATTAGTATGCAGGTGGTTGTCATCATGATTCCAGATCTTGATGCACTGCTGCCCTTCAATAAGCTTTGTACGTTTTTGTTTTAGTTAAGTCAGTCATGAGTCAGTTTGTGTCTTAGTCCCTTTAAATTTTCAGTTTAGTCCAAGTCGAATAAAGTCATTTCATGGTTGGTCATAAGTGTACAAGTTGACTCCATTGCCCAATGAATAAAGCACTGGTCTGCTCTCCCAAGAGGTCTGAGGTTCTTGGCACCTCCAAGGAGCTGCCATCCCCATTGGAGCCAATGTTAGTGTCGGTCTTGAGCCCTCCATCAGTGATCAATAACTCTTTGCATATGCATTTATAGGTGTCTCATCAGTGTCAGTTTTGCATCCCACTAGGCATGCCATAACACTGAATGGAGGAGCTGGTCTTTGTTCCCTTCTTGGCTTTGCTGGATCAGGTCATACCACAATGAAATTGAGTCATGTTGGTTCTTATTTTTGTCTTGAAGTCCATGGTCTTAGGTCTAGGGTTATAAGTCAAAATCTTTTCAAGGTCATGAGTCATGGTCAGCAAGTGCCCAGCAAGCCGGAAGGAGTTTTGTACATATGTTTCATTATCATTTTCTTCAGCTACAGTTCATTTTATGCCTTGGATTTAAAAAACCCTATTTTTAAATCCAAGGCCATGTGGAATTTGAAAAAATAAAGAAATTTTCAAAAATTTGTAAAAGTGCTGGCAACAACCCTGGTTCCTTCACTACAGTCCATCAGGCGGTCAACCTGCAAAAAGAACGGAGTCAAACGCATCCAAAGAGCTTATTTCAGGACAAAAAGACTCTAAACAGTGTTAAAGAGAAAAGCAAGTTCAAAACATTAGGAAGTGGGTTCTAAAGTTAAATTTTTTTTAAAAATGAACCTATAAAAGCTATTTTCCCTCTCTAGTCACTCTTATTGTGCAAATGAAAGTCAAAAATTCGTCCTAGAGGCTAAGGAGGCAATTCGTGGCAATTTTCTGCAAGTTTCAGCACTTGGGAAGGTGCGCGACCATTCCACAGGTGTGCGCGACCACCTGGGTGGTGCGCGACCAAACGGAGAGCATTTTCCTGTGTTAAAATACACGGGCGCGACCATTCTGGTGGTGCGCGACCATTCCAAGGTGGTGCGTGACCAAACAGTCCGCCCACATAAAAACTCACCCAAACGATCAATCTCCCTCAAATTCACTCAATTTTTTCAAGGTATGTCTCCTCCAAGTGTTGTGTGATGATGTTAATGGTGGCAAAAGAGGATTATGGTCACAATTTCATACAAGAAATTAATAGAAGATAGGTTGAAATGATAGTTGTTTTGCATGCATATGTTAGGTAGTATGTTTGTTTTTCAAGGCAATTTTTTCCTTAGTCCCTCCATTCATTTTCCCAAGATTAAATCACATATGTTAATATGCCATATTTATTGATCTCATTTGCAAATTAAACCATACAAACCCTACCCCTAAATCCTATGAAACCCTAGTCACAAACCCTACCCCCAAATCTTCTCAAACCCTAGTCCCTTCTAACCATACAAACCCTACCTTTTCCCCATGTTATATGATTAAAACCCTACCCTCTCTACACAGCAAATTTGCATATGTTAATACACAGCAAAGTAAAAAAGAAAACATTGTAAAAAACAAAAAGAAAAGTGATGACAAGGCATGCACACAAGAAATTGTAAAAACAGTGAAAATGCCATTTGCATAGCCTTATAAAAAAATAAAGAAAAGTGTCATCTTGCTGTGTATATGTCAAAGATTCAAAGCTGTGTTAAAGTCATCACAAAATTCATCAAAAATACAGCTGCATAATTGTCAAAGGAAACAGTTTTGCTGTGTTAGGGTTTCTCATTAGCATGGTATCATCTCTCTATCCATAAAACTCTGTTTTTCCCTATCTATTCCCCATATGAAAACCTAATTCAAATTGCATTTCCCTTCATGCAAAACTCCCTATGCAATTGAATTTCCATCCCCAATGTCAAAACATACAGTGAAATCCTAATTCCCAATGACAAATGCAAAAATGAAACTGCCAGCACCATGGAAAGACTGCTGTTATGAAAATTGTTTGGCAGATTTTGGTGATGGGTTTTATTGTCTCCTTAAACCTATTTCTCTATATCCCCTCATCTCCCTAACTCACAAGACATCATACTCTATTTCCATTGCAAATCTATCACAGTAACCCTTCCCTCCCTTGGTGATCAAACATACAAAATCACTGTTTCCCAAAAGCATTAAATGGCCATTCCAAAAGTTATGAAAAAACAGAGTATGCTCTTAGATGACATGCAAAGGCAAAATTTAAGGAGAGCAGCCTGTTAAAGGTTTATAACTGATGCTGCCCTATCCCCCTATGCTCATGACATCCTTCCCTCCATCATGGAGATTTTCATTGTCCTTTCCCTTGGTGTTCAAAACACAAGTTTTCCCTAATAAAATTTTAATTTGCAAATGGTGAGAGATGGAATGACATGTTTAGCATTATGTGATGTTTTCCTTCAAAATTCCCTAATTATATATATTTTTCCCTTTCCTATATGTAAATTCCCTCCCCTAACACGTCCCTCATGATGTTTCCCCTTGAAAACAGCATACTTCACAGCATTTTGCAGGCAGGGCAGCGGTCATCTTGACTTGTTTATTCCACCTTGCTCAATAACACCATGTCAACCACTGAGACTAATGAGCAAGGTGATGACCGATCATCATCTTCTGAGATTCATACACAGCAGAGGCCTCGTAAGGGTGGCAAAGGTGGTCATCATAGTGGTTACATGTTTGCAAGGCGAGAATGAAAATTCTCCAAAGAAAGCTATCGGAGGCCCGGAAGAGGAGGAAAATGACAAATTCGCTCCGTATCTTGGCTGAAGCCTCCCTCACTCATCATGGTACTGATCAGCCTTGATCCAGCACCAAAATGTGAAAATTTTGAAGATTTTTGAGCATTTTGAAAATTTTTGGTAAAATTACAGGTTTTTCCCAAGAACTGGTCTCACCCCGGGTGAGACCAGTTTGAAGGGCTGCTCGGAATTTTGCAAACTTGGCATTTTTGGAAAGGGCATTCAAAAAGAAAAATTACCAATACTTGGGAGAAGCCTGATTTTGAGTTTTGAGCCTCCAAAAGCTCAAAATACACCTAAAAAATGACTTTCTGCCCACTTTTTGAGTTGCAGAAAGTGACCTTGGGAGAAATGGTTTTTTAGGGGTCAAATCAACACCAAATTCAGAAATTACACTTGGGATGGAAAGTAGACAGGCCAAGCTTTCCAATGAGCCATCTTGCACCTGATTTGGACCAGTGGAACCCACTCAAAAACAGCTGTGAAGGGGCGCGACCAGAACTTCCAGATTTGCCAGAATTCACATTTTTGGTCAAAAAACACTGTTTTGACTATGGTTGACCATTTTTACTTGTAGATGATGGATAAATGTAATATTTTCATGGCACTTTGATAGATTTTATCTCTCTTTACCCTTCTAGAAGCTTCCATGATGTAAAAAGTGAAAAATTAATGCATGGATGAGTTAGCTAAGTAATAGAGGCAAGTTGTTTGGCTGCCTATTTTCTAGTTCTTAGTTTAGAATTAGTTCAAACTGCTCCTAGGAAGCTGAGCTCGACCCCTAGAGGTGGGGAAAGGAGTTAGATGGTCTAGATGGTCTATATTATGCTCTCTCCTTCTCATTTTCATTGTTGGACTCTTGTGGGAGAAAGCATTATTGTGTATTGTACATCTACTTCTGCAATTTAAGGAAAGGAAGGCCAGGGTTTTGCAGACTTCATTGTGGATTCTTGTGGATCATTGTGTTGATGGTGTGTCTTCTAATTGTTACTGTAAGTTTGTTTATGTGTTACATCTCTCTTTCTTTGCTGCTAATTGAACAAGATGAAGTGATAAAGTTTGAATTCATGCATGCCATGTTCAGCTTTTAATTCTGTTCAATATCTATGTTTTCCACTGTTTAAAGAGGATTCAAAGTCCTTGTTTGCCCTCTTTAACCTCCTCTCTTTCTTCCCTGATCACTCATCCAAGCCAAAGGCATCAGCACAAGTTCCTACCTTGCCCCAAAGATCCCCCTGCAAAAACTGTGCTCAATCCCCGCACCCTAAATTGCACTCCCTCCAATTGCCACCAAAAACCCCAAAAACTTTAAATCAACCCCCCTTATCAATTTACTAGCCTAAAATCTTTATTCCTAATTGGTCAGCTTATCATATTGAAAAATCTACCGAATCTGACCCGAGAGAGCCTTCTCATACCTCGTAGGGCTAGCTACGAGGTGAAATGGTTTGATGTAGCCTTGAAGATTTACTTTTCTCAGCCTAGGGTGAAATCTCAAGTGCTAACAAAGCCAAAGGAAGGATTCCATTTTCGGTGAGTGAATTTGTAGAGAGGCGGAAGAGCCATAGAGAGGCTGACGCTGGGGCAGCGCAGTAACCTCTAGATGCAAAGTCGATTTGCTGGGAGAGATTGATGTTTTCAATTCCAGAGGCCAGGAAAGAGTCCCAGAGTGTCAAAGAAGCGTCTTTCTAGTTAGTAGAAGACATAATGACTTCACCAGATTCCAGTCTGAGGTTAGACATCTAGTCAGCTATGCAGAGCAGCACAGAGGCTGACGGAGAGGCTTAAAGTGAAATCCTGAAGGCAAGATGTGCTAGGAGATTACTTGTGGGCTGAGGAAAATTCCTCTCCATATTTTTGCCAGTATTTCTCTGTAGGATTGCTAGTTTAGGCATCTATTTGTACTCATATAAAACCCTCAGCTGCTGCATTGGTTTTCCCAAGTTGGATTTTTCTGGGGACTTTTTTCCAAAAATAATTGTGTAATTTTTATGTGTGTGCTAGCATTTCTTCTAGTGTTTATTCTTCCACAATTTTATTTGTGTAGGTTGTAGTGTGATTGATTCAGAATTTGTTTTCGAAAACAATAAATAAATTGTTAAATAAAATTAACTCTTAGGATAATAATTTCCAGTTGTTGCAATAGGATTTTGGTTTGGAATTTTCACGTGGTATCAGAGTGGAGTTGATCAGTCAGAGAGCTCAAAGGCAAAGAGAGAAGGTGTTAGCCTCCTGTTGCGACAGGTGTTCATTTTTCATGATTGACATTTTTTCATGCCAAATATGTCATACTTTGCATACTGTAGTGTTCCATATTTCCAAAAAGAGGTTAAAGAAGACACTGTGAAAGTGTGCCGATCCAAATGCCACTGCTGAATTCCAATTTTGATGACTCAACCACTTTGTTCTATAAAAGGGAGGGCCAAACAGCTTAAACTTGGTCTCCCTAGGTTTCTATTTCCTGTTTTAGAATATAGAGAATGATATCTGTCCAAACAGTTTAATCTTGGCAGATTTGTAGATAGGTAGAGAATCAAAGGAGCCCAACTACTTAATCTGGGCTCTTGGTAGAAATAAGTGTAGACTTAGATAGGATAACAGAAAAAAGAAAATTTTGTAAAGCTGGGTCTGCAAGTCTAAGTGAAACCAAACCAAAGAGAAGAAAAAATGTCAGGATGGTAGGCTGGGTAGGTAGTTTTTGAGGTTGCAGAATGATGATTCATGATCAATTTTGTGTTTCTAAGTGTTATATCTTTTCAGATCACAACCATGATGCAGTTTTCATCTGGAGGAAGTCAAGCTAGACATAACTAACTCCCCTGTTCATTCTTATTCCCCAAATCACTCACTAATTTTCCCAAAGAGGTCAAGATCTGCTTGATGCCTCTTAGTCATCATTTTCCACATCATTGGCCTTGGTGAAGATCTGCTTTACTCAAGGATTTCCATTCTTCTATTACAAAGTCCTATTCCCCCAAAATGGCCTAAGGTTCCTTACCTTAGCGCTTTCTCATCATCTCCATATTAACTCCTGACTATATTATATAGCCCCCTATCTATTTCCCCCTCCCCTACTAAATCTATACTAAATAACTCCCCTATATACATACCCCGCCCTCTAGCACTATAGCTATGTATTTATCAGTTCTGGGACATAATAGTCCACCTGGGACTATCATGAACCCATCCGCGTCCTAACAGGAGTTAGTGTGACACCTGGTCATGCTAACAACCTTTTTCCCTAACCCTAGCCCTGAAAAACCCTCTTTTCTGCCCTTAACCTAAAGTTGTGTGCATAAAACATTAACCCCGCTCGTTAAACAACCCCATAACCCACATTTCCTAAGTTCTAAACCCCCCCACCGCGCCGTATGAAGATTCGCATATTCGCGCGCCCGTCCATTATTCTCCCGCCAGCTCCGCGCTCCGTCCACCGTCGGATCGGGCCCTCCCCATCCGACGGCTCTCGGCGATTTCGGAGGCGCCCCGCTGCTCGGACGTTAGCTTCCGATGGCGAGGCGGTTTTTCTGCCGTACCCAAAGACACTTGTCCACTTCCTATTGCATCGGAGGGGCTCTGACGGATACCGCCCCCGTACAGAAAGTGGTCCGATGAAACCGCTTTCCGCCCTCTGTACGCGCGCCCCATGTCGCCTGTCCGGTTCCACGTGTCTGCCAAGTCACCTTCACCACGTCATCTGCACACGTCGGCCCTCTGCCGAGTCACCCTTGCCACGTCATCAACCGTACATGCTGACGTCACCCTGCTGACGTCACCCTGCCACGTCATCCGCCGTACCATGGTCCCACCCGCTGACGTCATGCTGACGTCATCATCAATTTTGAGGCGAAAGGCGAAAATCGTGCTTAGGAGGCCCGGATTCAAATTCCGAGGCAGTTTTTCATGCGCGATTAGTGCCTAGCGCTAATCGCGCATGGCTACGGGAAAAGGGCCGAAATGGAAAATCCCTCATTGCGCAGCCCCCAGCAAGCCCAAAAGGTGCCGAATGACCCGTTTTTCTTTGCGAGGGATACTGAGATGAAGAAAAGACAATTCTAAAGAAAATAGAGGGCCGAACAACGGCCATTAAGTTTTGATTTGACCCGCAGTGAGAGAGAAACCAACCCAATTCATTTGTCAAAGAGTATCAGAGAAGAGATGAAGCGACAAAGAGTATCAGTTAATTTTTTAATGGAAATCTTCAGTTCCCAAGGCAGGTCAGCATTAATTGGCCTCCAACAGAGTCAAGTCAGGAGGTGTAAGCCTATCCCAGCTCTCAAATCACAGTTAAAGCACTTAAAGCCACCGAACTACAACGGAGCAGAATTCCATGCGCAATTATTACAGAAGCACTGCACCAAGCCACCAAGGACAACGCATTAATTCAGTTCTGATACGGCTGCCCTCAGTGCAGCTCATAGATATTTTTTGCATTTATAAGTTTAGGTTAAAGTAATCATTTACTTTCAGACCTGTTTAGGTCACAGCTGTAATAAACAATTTTGGAGAATCTTCCCTATATATACCACCCAATGTATTGTTTCAAGGGTTGGTTGATTGATAACTTTTCATTAGAGACTCGCACTGTATGTCTGATACTTTCTTTAACAAAAGATTGCTGAAGAAATTGGAGGAATGACTGCCTGATGTGTTTTTAATGGTCTCTGGAGACTGAATGATGGAATTCTTATGCTGCAACATGAATCAATAAGTGCCTCTTATCTCTGTTTTTCATTTTTCACCATCTAAATAGAAAAAAGGAAGATTAGCTTAGAACTTGTTTAACTGCACTCTAGGCTCAATTTCTGCTATTTCTTTATATTTTTTCATCTGAAATGAACTGGACATGAATATGAATTCCTTGTGGCTCATGTTTGCTCTTATTTACATGTGTTTGACAGTTATCTAGGGATTCTTTACTGCCCTTAGATAGAGCTCATCCACTTTTCTCTGTTAAGCTGACTGAGAGATTCTTAATTGCCTCTCCTTCCTTAGCATTCTTTCCATCCTTTAAATTTGGAAAATTGTCCCATGTGCAGCTACCTTGCTCCTTATTCCTCTTGTGACCAAGAAAACGCACCAGCAGTCTTACTTCCTTGGCTCCATGCCCAATGGTTGGAAACTTTCACACTACACTTGCCTCTTTATTTGAAAACATCAATTTTCCCACAAAAACACAACCAAAAATCCCTAAACTCAATAGCTAGCCTAAAATCATCATCAACAAAGCTAAATCATAAAGAGAGAGCCCTCTCTGACTGCTAGTGGGCTAGAACCTACAGTCCAAAGTTGGTTTGTGGTTACCTCGGCTGTATCCCTTTACTCCGACCTGGGGGACAACCTAAGTGATAACATAATGGCGACTCCACTGGGGACATCCTCAGTTAATTTCACTAAGAAGGTTGGAAAAATCCACTAAGCGAATCGATTTTCTAATTGCTGTATATCCCTTAAAACTACAGATGAAGCCTAAATGTCAGCCAGGAAGCCTTTGAAACTGTTCTTGTTTTACATTAACAGAAGCAAATAAAAGCTGCTTCAGTCAATCTTCATGCTAGCTTTAAGCTATACACATTCATTTCAAAATATGACAGTTCCTTACCAATTTCAAAAATATTCCCATAAAAATACCAAAATACAACATTCATAAACTGGCTCCCAAGAAGAATCCACGATATACAAGGTCAAATCCAGATCCAGACCCTCCAGCTGTTTTTGAAAATCCGAACCTAATCCCAAAGATCCTTAGGAAGCAAGAGCAAAGACAAGATTTTGCTGATTTCAGTCCTGAAGCAGCTCCTCTGAGTTGTGTTCCAACTCCTGTTAAGGTTTTATTTCGTTCAACCCCTACTTCCCCTTATTCATCATCCGCATCTCAAAGTACTCCATCCACACCTCCATTCACTGCACATACTACAAAAACCACAACTGTTGTTCCAGTCACTTCTGTTATCCCTGCTATCCCTGTTATGCCTGTTATCCCCGTCTTCCCACTTATCCCTGCCAATATGGCTAATAGATATGCACCCCTGCAATTGCCTGCTAATCCCGGGGCTTTACCTCAGGAGTACCAATCTAAAATTACCTATTTTGACAGTACCGGTCCTTTCACAGCCCTTCAGCATACCAAAAAGATGCAAGACTATTTTGAAAACTACGAGATAGACGATGATAGCATGAGAATGAGAATTTTTGTTCAAAGTTTAACCGGTGATGTAAGAACTTGGTTTAGATCACTTGCTGCAAATTCCATAACTACTCCAGATGAGCTTTACCAATCCTTTACCAACAGATGGGAGAAAAAGAAAGACCCCTTGCACATACTAGCTGAATATGATACAATTAAAAGAGGTCCTTAGGAGACTGTCTTGGAGTACTGTGCAATGTTCAACAATGTCTATAATGCAATACCACAGAACTTAAGACCCCCACCTGACCTTGCCTTGTATAAATTTCCTGATGGATTCGATCTGGATATGGCATACCAGTTGAAAGAAAGAGCTCCTCAGACCCTTGCAGACATGCAAAATGTTGCTGTCAGCGTAGAGGCCAACCTAATTGCCAAAAGAAATAGAGCCAGAACGGAAAGAAGAACCACCTTTAAGGAAGAACCCTCAGCCTTTGATCACAAGCTTGATGCGATTATTAGTGGCCTACAAAGGCTGGGAGAAAGAGTAGAAAATGTTGAGAGAAGATCATCATGGGAAGGGCAACAGTCCAATACCATAAGAAACCCAAATTTTAGGAAAACACAGAACACAAATGTTGGTAGGTCAAGCCCAGACCATGACATAAGACCCCCTTTCCAAGATAATTATGTTGAAGGATCTACATCCAATGAGAAAACAGAAGACACTCATATGAATCTGATGGATCTAAAGGGTGAGCATCAGACTTTTCTGAGCCAAGAAGACCAAGATGAATATAACTTTAGTCAATTTCAGACTAATTCTAGCGAGTCTTTTGATTTTAAACAAGGATATGATACTGCTGTGTATGAAGTACACAAACAATACAAGCTGAGAACTAGAACCATTGACATTTCTAAACCTAAAAAAATAAAGGATGGCAAACAGCCCAACAAGATTAAGAGCAAGGCTGTCATAACAGAACCAGCTGATACAACTGTCCCAAATCCGCATCAAGTAACTGTAGAAGACATTACAGAAACGCAGCCTTCTGTAGATCAGCTTTTGCCACTTTCTTCCTCTGAGCAAAACTCGAACAACGCTCCAAAAGGCCTTCCTGAAGTTGAAAAACCGCAAGTAATCAATTCCCATAACACTGATAAAAAAGAGCAAAACACTGATAATTCAAATGAAACAGAAAAAACTACCAACATCAATACCAAGACTCCATTGGAAAAGCCATTTAATTTAGAGGCAGAAATAGCCAAGTTGAAGATATCCATCCCCCTCTCAGAACTTGCCAAACATGATGTATATAGGCAACAAATTCAAAGATCACTTCAAATCCCAGAGAATAAGGACGATGTAAATGTCCTGGATGATACCCCTGAACTGTTGTTTGGCCCAGAAGTTAACGGAAAATCAGCGTATGGACCTATTCCACCCTTTTATGTCAGTTTGCATATACATGACAAAGTTCTACACAACGCTATGTTTGACTCAGGAGCATCACACAATCTGATGCCCAAAGCAGTTATGGAAAAGCTGAACCTTGATATTACAAGACCCTACAAAGATTTATACTCATTTGACTCAAGTCAAGTCAAGTGTTTAGGCCTCATCAAAGACTTGTGTGTCTCTTTAGTCCAATATCCCAATAAGACCATCCTCATGGACGTGGTGGTGGCTGACATCCCACCAAAATATGGTATGCTCCTATCAAGATCATGGGGAGCAAAGCTCCAAGGATCCCTTCAACTAGACCTCTCCTATGCTACTATTTTGGTCTTTGGGCAACCAAAGAGACTGTACAGAGAAACCCTCATGAAATATGCGGTGAGTAGTGAGAGTAAGCCGAAAAATTTTCCCATTTACTCAATCCATTCTGATATGGATTCTTTTATTTTGTTTAATGATAATACAAATTCTCTAACTGATGATGAGCCGTTGGCTCTAGAACAATGAGCACAAATCAATGAAGAATCAGGTGCATATACCCATGAGACTGTCACAACAATTAATGCAACCAGCATGATAGAGGAAACTCCCCAAACATAAATTTCAACTCTGCCCAATCCTAACATAGCTGAAACTCTTGGCACAAACCACAAGCAAGAAATCACATGGTATTTAGAGTTTGATGGCTCTGTCAACAAGTTAGGAGCAGGGGCAGGTGTGTGGATTCACAATACACATAACAATCATGTGGAAGGTCATGCCTACAGACTGAATTTCAAATGCACAAACAACATGGCAGAATATGAGGCTCTGCTGTTAGGTCTTAAACTGCTCAAAACTCTAGGAGCTGCAAAGGTGTCTATTTTAGGAGACTCTGACCTAGTCATACAACAGATGAAAGGTAACTTTGTAACCAATGACAATAGAATGAGGGCCTATAGGACTGCTGCCACTAATATACTCAATGAATTTACTGAATTCAAACTGGCCAAAATTTCAAGAGAGCATAACATTCACGCACACAGCCTAGCCACCTTTGCTAGTACATGCAAGCTTCCTTTTGACCCAAACCATCACTTCACAGCCGAAATAAAACATAGGACCACTGTCCCAAACAATGTAAAAGATTGGCAAGTGTTTGAAAATGATGCCCAGATCAACAATTTCCTCACCCTTGAGCATGAGTTCTATAATATCAACATTGACATGGATGCTATGAACGATGTCCAACAGCAAACAAATAAAAATCAGCAGGTTGTAACAACTACAACAGCCAAACAAATCCTAAACCCCACTGTTTTTGACAAAACAAACATAGAACAGCTGAAACAAATACATTTGGAGGAAATTGCCAAAACAGAGGCAGAGATCATTGACCTAAAGGATAATTTTATGCCTGCTGGCCTAACCCCATTAAAAGACATGTTTGACGCCAATGATGTTCCCAGAAAGCCAAAATTGCAACCATTGAACACTGCTATAGAAGAACACAACATTGGGACAGCAGAGAATCCCAAAATGATCAAATTGTCCAGAAATTTACCACCTGATCAAAAGCCCAAGTACATTGATTTGTTCAAAGAATTCCAAGATGTATTTGCTTGGAGTTATGAGGATTTGAAATCCTATGACACCTCGGTGATCCAACACACAATTCCCCTAAAACCAAACCAGAAACCTTTCAAACAGAAACTTAGGAGAATTAACCCTATGCTTCTTCCCATGATTGAGAAAGAAGTAAAGAGGATGTTTGAAGCAGGCATAATAGCACCCATCAGATTTTCTGAATGGGTATCCAACCTAGTTCCTACAAGAAAAAAGACAGGTGAGATTAGACTTTGTGTAGATCTAAGAAATTTAAACCAAGTCTCCCTAAAGGACCACTATCCTTTGCCCAAAATGGACCACATCTTACAAATAGTAGTGGGGTCATCTGTAATCTCTTTGCTAGATGGCTTTTCAGGTTTCAATCAAATACTTGTTCACCCGGATGACCAAGACAAGACAGCCTTTACCACACCCTGGGGAACATTTAAGTATGTTAAGATGCCATTCGGACTTAAAAACGCTGGTGCAACCTTTCAAAGAGCAATGGATATTGCTTTTGCCAAAGAAATACATGACTTCCTAGTTGTCTATCTTGATGACCTAACCCTGTTTTCCAAATCTAATGAAGAGCACCTCAAGCATCTTAGGCAAATATTCATCACATGCAGGAAATATGGCATTTCCTTGCATCCCAAGAAGTCTCTATTTGGCCTTGAAGAAGGAAAATTACTCGGTCACATCATATCAAAAGGTGGGATTAGAATTGATCTTGAAAGAATCCAAGCCATCCTCCAAATCCCATATCCAAGAAACATAAAAGAGCTACAAGCATTCCTTGGGAAAATCAACTTCCTAAGAATATTTATTCCAAATCTAGCTGAATTGATACGACTGTTAAGCAATATGTTAAAAAAAGATGCCAAGGTAAAATGGTCTCTTGAAACCAAACAGGCATTTGAGAGTATCAAATCCGCCTTAACACAAACCCCTGTCCTCACCAGCCCACAATTTGACAAAGATTTTATCATTTTTTCTTTTGCATCTGATCATACTATAGTTGTTGTCCTTTTGCAAAAGGATGAGCAGGGAGCCAAAAAGCCGATTGCATTTTTCAGCCGAGCTTTAAGAGATGCCCCTTTGAAGTACCCAATCATGGAAAAGCAGGCCTATGCACTTGTTAAGGCCATCAAGGATTTCAGAGTGTACATTTTATATTCCCATGTGATTGCCTATGTCCCACACGCTGCTATAAAAGACATATTGACCCAAGAGGGATTAGAAGGCAAAAGAGGCAAGTGGATAGCAAACATCCTTGAGTATGATATAGAAATAAAACCAGCCAAGCTGATAAAGGGACAAGGTTTAGCCAAACTGATGTCCGAAACAAACTTTCAAGCCTTAGACATTAACCAACTGGACAATGAACAGGAGCTGGCGACTCCACAGATCAGTGAGACCTTTTTGCAATCTCCCTGGTATGCTGATATATGTTTTGTACTGTTAAACTTGTTTGCTCCCCCAGGATTGTCCAGAACCAAGAAAAGATTTTTGAAAATGAAAGCTTTAAAGTTTTGTGTCATAGATGGTGCATTATTCTGGAGAAATCATGAAGGTATATTGCTTAACTGTTTAACCATGAACGAAACTAACAATGTCATGAAAGAATTCCATGCAGGTGACTGTGGAGGACATCTATATTGGAAGTCCACTGCTGATAAAATTTTAAGGGCTGGTTTTTATTGGCCCTCTCTTTTTGCAGATGTAAAGAAGTTTACCATGTCATGCCACAAATGCCAAGTCTTTGAGGGCAAGAGAAAGCTATTACCTTTGCCCCTGAAACCCATCTCTACCGAGAAGCCTTTTCAACAATGGGGTCTTGACTTCATTGGAGAAATCCATCCCTCTTCCTCAGGCCAGCACAAATGGATCCTAACAGCCACCGACTATTTCACTAAGTGGGTCGAAGCCATTCCCTGCAGGCAAGCCAATGACACCGTCATTATCCAATTCCTTGAATGCAATATCCTTTCTAGATTTGGCTGCCCTGAGAAAATCATCACTGACAACGCTGCTGCCTTTAAATCCAAAAAGATGGTTAGTTTTTGCCACAAATTTCATATTACCTTGGACCACTCTACAGCCTATTACCCTCAAGGCAATGGCTTGGCCGAATCATCCAACAAAAGCCTCATCAACATCATAAAGAAAGTGCTGGAAGAGAACAAGAATAACTGGCACAAAACGCTGGTAAACGCCCTATGGGCAGACAGACTTTCAAGCAAGAAATCCATTGGAATGAGCCCTTATGAGCTGGTATATGGCATGGAGGCCAGATTTCCATCATCCCTGGGCATTCCTACTATCAAATTGTTATAGGAAATTCAGGCTGAACCAAATGACATTAAAAGAACGATAAATCAGACCATTCATCTTCAGCAAACCAGAGAAAAAGTTTATGACAGAGCTCAAATTCTACAAGAAAAACTCAAAAAGATGTTTGATAAGAGAGTTAAAGCTGAGGATTTCTACATTGGTGACAAAGTTCTAAGGTGGGACTCACGAAGAGAAGACAAGGGGAAACATGCCAAGTTTGATTTTTTATGGAAGGGACCATTCGTTATTTCTGTTGTTCAGGGAAATAACACTTATTTTCTCAAGTCTGTAGGGGATAGTTCTGTTGAAGAAGGCCCTGTCAATGGCCATATGATAAAACATTACCATGACCCCTTTTAAGGGACACAGTGCAGCTTTGTATATATCTTTTGTACAGCGATATTTGTATATATCAGTACTTTGTTCTCATTTTTTTTTATATAGCAAACCTATTGTCAAGGGAGCAGCAGTAAATTTTGAGAAGACATAGCCAATACAAGTGCTCCAGTTCAAAAGCTCTGTCTCTGCACTAACCTCAACAAAACAGCAAAAATGGCACAGTCACATCACAGCAACTCATGGTAAAGGGAAGTTGTTGGTAATCTTCAGTCAAAGGTAGCAAAACAGACCAGTATTTCAGTACATATCAGCACCCTGGTCAAAGCAAAGTAAAGCAAACATATCAGTTTTGATCCATGTTTTGAAAATGTTTCAAAGGCAATGCTCAAGCAACATTCTACATAATAGCTAGCACGCAGAAGAAAGCAGGCAGTGCTATGCATTGCACAATATTTCAGTTGAGGAGGAGGTTGTTTATATTACAGAGTTTTAATTATCTAACAGCCAGCATAAAGAAGTTCCTTCAATCCACAGCAACCACAGAAGATCAAGGCAGTCTGACCTGCTGTTCTTGGCTTTTCACAAGGAAAAGCCATCCCCAAGTGGAGCCACTGTTAGCCTCCTGTTGCGACAGGTGTTCATTTTTCATGATTGACATTTTTTCATGCCAAATATGTCATACTTTGCATACTGCAGTGTTCCATATTTCCAAAAAGAGGTTAAAGAAGACACTGTGAAAGTGTGCCGATCCAAATGCCATTGCTGAATTCCAATTTTGATGACTTAACCACTTTGTTCTATAAAAGGGAGGGCCAAACAGCTTAAACTTGGTCTCCCTAGGTTTCAATTTCCTGTTTTAGAATATAGAGAATGATATCTGTCCAAATAGTTTAATCTTGGCAGATTTGTAGATAGGTAGAGAATCAAAGGAGCCCAACTGCTTAATCTGGGCCCTTGGCAGAAATAAGTGTAGACTTAGATAGGATAACAGAAAAAAGAAAATTTTGTAAAGCTAGGTCTGCAAGTCTAAGTGCACCCAAACCAAAGAGAAGAAAAAATGTCAGGATGGTAGGCTGGGTAGGTAGTTTTTGAGGTTGCAGAATGATGATTCATGATCAATTTTGTGTTTCTAAGTGTTATATCTTTTCAGATCACAGCCATGATGCAGTTTTCATCTGGAGGAAGTCAAGCTGGACATAACTAACTCCCCTGTTCATTCTTATTCCCCAAATCACTCACTAATTTTCCCAAAGAGGTCAAGATCTGCTTGATGCCTCTTAGTCATCATTTTACGCATCATTGGCCTTGGTGAAGATCTGCTTTACTCAAGGATTTCCATTCTTCTATTACAAAGTCCTATTCCCCCAAAATGGCCTAAGGTTCCTTACCTTAGCGCTTTCTCATCATCTCCATATTAACTCCTGACTATATTATATAGCCCCCTATCTATTTCCCCCTCCCCTACTAAATCTATACTAAATAACTCCCCTATATACATACCCCGCCCTCTAGCACTATAGCTATGTATTTATCAGTTCTGGGACATAATAGTCCACCTGGGACTATCATGAACCCATCCGCGTCCTAACAGGAGTTAGTGTGACACCTGGTCATGCTAACAACCTTTTTCCCTAACCCTAGCCCTGAAAAACCCTCTTTTCCACCCTTAACCTAAAGTTGTGTGCATAAAACATTAACCCCGCTCGTTAAACAACCCCATAACCCACATTTCCTAAGTTCTAAACCCCCCCGCCGCACCGTATGAAGATTCGCATATTCGCGCGCCCGTCCATTATTCTCCCGCCAGCTCCGCGCTCTGTCCACCGTTGGATCGGGCCCTCCCCATCCGACGGCTCTCGGCGATTTCGGAGGCGCCCCGCTGCTTGGACGTTAGCTTCCAATGGCAAGGCGGTTTTTCTGCCGTACCCAAAGACACTTGTCCACTTCCTATTGTATCGGAGGGGCTCTGACGGATACCGCCCCCATATAGAAAGCGGTCCGATGAAACTGCTTTCCGCCCTCTGTACGCGCGCCCCATGTCGCCTGTCCGGTTCCACGTGTCTGCCAAGTCACCTTCACCACGTCATCTGCACACGTCAGCCCTCTGCCGAGTCACCCTTGCCACATCATCGACCGTACATGCTGACGTCACCCTGCCACGTCATCCGTCGTACCATGGTCCCACCCGATGATGTCATGCTGACGTCATCATCAATTTTGAGGCGAAAGGCGAAAATCGTTCTTAGGAAGCCCGGATTCAAATTCCGAGGCAGTTTTTCATGCGCGATTAGTGCCTAGCGCTAATTGCACATGGCTATGGGAAAAGGGCCGAAATGGAAAATCCCTCATTGCGCAGCCCCCAGCAAGCCCAAAAGGCGCCGAATGACCCGTTTTTCTTCGCGAGGCATACTGAGATGAACAAAAGACAATTCTAAAGAAAACAGAGGGCCGAACAGCGGCCATTAAGTTTTGATTTGACCCGCAACGAGAGAGAAACCAACCCAATTCATTTGTCAAAGAGTATCAGAGAAGAGATGAAGCGGCAAAGAGTATCAGTTAATTTTTTAATGGAAATCTTCAGTTCCCAAGGCAGGTCAGCATTAATTGGCCTCCAACAGAGTCAAGTCAGGAGGTGTAAGCCTATCCCAACTCTCAAATCACAGTTAAAGCACTTAAAGCCACCGAACTACAATGGAGCAGAAGTCCATGCGCAGTTATTACAGAAGCACTGCACCAAGCCACCAAGGACAACGCATTAATTCAGTTCTGATACGGCTGCCCTCAGTGCAGCTCATAGATATTTTTTGCATTTATAAGTTTAGGTTAAAGTAATCATTTACTTTCAGACCTGTTTAGGTCACAGCTGTAATAAACAATTTTGGAGAATCTTCCCTATATATACCACCCACTGTATTGTTTCAAGGGTTGGTTGATTGATAACTTTTCATTAGAGACTCGCACTGTATGTCTGATACTTTCTTTAACAAAAGATTGCTGAAGAAATTGGAGGAATGACTGCCTGATGTGTTGTTAATGGTCTCTGGAGACTGAATGATGGAATTCTTGTGCTGCAACATGAATCAATAAGTGCCTCTTATCTCTGTTTTTCATTTTTCACCATCTAAATAGCAAAAAGGAAGATTAGCTTAGAACTTGTTTAACTGCACTCTAGGCTCAATTTCTGCTATTTCTTTATATTTTTTCATCTGAAATGAACTGGACATGAATATGAATTCCTTGTGGCTCATGTTTACTCTTATTCACATGTGTTTGACAGTTATCTAGGGATTCTTTACTGCCCTTAGATAGAGCTCATCCACTTTTCTCTGTTAAGCTGACTAAGAGATTCTTAATTGCCTCTCCTTCCTTAGCATTCTTTCCATCCTTTAAATTTGGAAAATTGTCCCATGTGCAGCTACCTTGCTCCTTATTCCTCTCGTGACCAAGAAAACGCACCATCAGTCTTACTTCCTTGGCTCCATGCCCAATGGTTGGAAACTTTCACACTACACTTGCCTCTTTACTTGAAAACATCAATTTTCCCACCAAAACACAAACAAAAATCCCTGAACTCAATAGCTAGCCTAAAATCATCATCAACAAAGCTAAATCATAAAGAGAGAGCCCTTTTTGACTACTAGTGGGCTAGAACCTGCAGTCCAAAGTTGGTTTGTGGTCACCTTGGCCGTATCCCTTTACTCTGACCTGGGGGACAACCTGAGTGATAACAGAAGGAATTTCTTTATTTAGTTTGGGTAGAAAATCAAAATTCCCAGGGACAGCGCAATCACTTTTCCAAGAGGCCGAGTTACTTGAGGATATTTGATTTTTCTAATTGAGGGGCAGAAAAATTCGATCTCTCCAGATCAAGTGATTCCAAAGGCAGAGGGAGCATCTCACTATTTTTGTGGGGCAAGTATCTAGCTTGATGCAGTGGTGTTTGTAGCAGTTTGCTAGAGCAGAGCCAATGTCAGGTGGAAGGAAGAAGAGCACACACAGAGGGGAAATTTTCCTCATGGAACTTCTAGTCTCAAGAAGTTTGATTTTTTCCTTACAGTTCAGCAGTCGTTGTGAGCGGACCTTCTCACTCCATAAGGGAGTGTGAATAGCAGAGCAACAACTAAGCAGAAGGAAAGAGGATATTTTCATTATTTTGTTGAGATGGCCATAGCAGGGCTAAGAGATCAGGATAGGTTGGACGACTCCTCCAACTATGTCATCTGGAAGACCAGGATGTCCTTCCAGTTGGATGGATGTGGTGTAAAGCTCTATATAGACAACGTTGTGGTAGTTCCCCAGGATGCAGATCAACTAAAGAAGTACAGAAAGGAGATGGTACAGGTGAAGTGGTTGATCCTAGATGGAATTTGAGACCGTATACTCTCACACATAGCTGGTAAGGATACTTCCAAAGAGATGTGGGATGCTCTCGCCATGCTATATCAGGGCACTTTCGAGCAGTGGAAGATGTACTTGGAGGAGAAGTTGAGATGCATCAAGATGCAGAAGGGGGAAGGCATAGACCCCAGGATTCAGGAGGTCTGAGATCAATTGTCAATTGTTGGGGCAATGGCTCAACCCACAAAGCTTGTGAGATTGGCACTAATAATGTCTCTGAGGAGTGGCAAGATTTTGTCCAAAGTATATTAGGCAGAGATAAGCTACTAGATTGGGACATGGTGTGGACTTACTTGCACTAGGATGAATTGAGGCGAGCTCTTATAAAGAGCTCCATCAATGACAGCAACAGCGGGAAGAAGTAGGTGAAGGAGGAGGAGAATGTGGCCCTCACATTGAAGGGTCCCAACCAGGGACAGGGGGAGAAAAGAAAGAAGTAGGACCTATCAAAGTTCAAGTGCTTCAAATGTGGTGAGCTCGGTCACTACAGTACCCAGTGTCCTCTCAGGAAAAAGGAAAAGGAGGAGAAGCAGGATCAACAGGCAGAATCACAGAGATCAATAGGTTGTCCTCTAGGTTGGTAGAATACTTCGCCATGTTTGTTGATATACTCCCAAGAGTGAAGTGGGGTGACTTGTTGTTGTAGCCTCAGAGGACTACAGATGGGAAAGATCCTTGAGGAGTCAACCTCATGGATCAATACCTTGCTACAAGGGCCCACAATTTTTAGTAGCAGGATGGATCAGTGACAGCGTAACAATCAGATGTTGGGGAGCACAATACAAATTTCATTGCAATGCAGTTGGCATAATGCAGAGTCAGCAACAACGCAAATTCTTCAATGACAATGCAGATATTAGTAGCAGCCAAAGACTCGAGTAACAGATGCATTATACTAATGACAATTGATTCAAGATTTTGGATGATTTTCAGTGGCAGATGTTACAGTAGCAACAACAAAAGATGAGAGGGAGTTGCAGTGCAGATGGAGTGTTGACAATAGCTCAGCAGGGGCAACAACAACACAGATGCAACGTATATCAGATTTATGCATTAGTTGCTGGGAAATGTGGTCAAACATCAGCAGCGTGACAAGAGATGATGCAAATACAGGGTGTGTAGTGGCACTATAACACATTCTTCGCTAAAAGGGAGTGTTATTTTTTATAGCATTAGATGTGTTCTAGAATTGAAATTTTGTGGAGAGGATAGAATACATGAGATCTAAAAAAATCAGAAATCGTTTTTGGAAATTTTGCCTAGAAATGACTTAATTAGATTATTAACAAATTTGTAAATAGTTCCTAAGTCTAAACTTAGGGAATATGGTTAATTAATCAATATTAATTAAGTCAAAGCGTGGATGATCTAGAAACTCACATGGATCAACTCCAAGATGATCCTAGCCATCAATTAAGTTCTAATCTTGGGTGTTGGTGCTCCAACAGAGGATTATACACTGGAGAAGTTTGATTTCATGAGCAAATCGATTTCTAGAGTAGCAACAGTCAGTTGACGGAGAGAGAGCTAGTGAGATCAAAGCAGTGAGAGAGGGACAGAGATAGTGAATTCGGAGGAAGGATTCCATTTCTGTGAGTGAATTTGCAAAGAGGCAAAAGAGCCATGAAGAGGCTGACGTTGGGGCATCGCAGTAGCCTCTAGAGGCAAAGTCGATTCCTTGGGAGAGATTGATGTTTTTAGTTCTAGAGGTTGGGAAGGAGTGTTGGAGAAGCATTTTTCTAATCAGCAGAAGGAATAACGACTTCATCAGAGTCTAGTCTGAGGCTAGATATCCATCCATCTATGCAAAGCAGTGTAGAGGTTGACGTAGAGGCTCAGAGGGATGAAATTCTGAAGGCAAGTTGTGTCAGGAGATTGCCTATGGGGTGATGAAAATTCCTCTCCATATTTATTTGTAGGATTGCCAGTTTCGGCATCCAGTTGTACTCAATTTATTTCGCCAGTGCATAATAATAAAACCCTCATGTGCTGCACCAATTTTCCCAAGTTGAGTTTTTCTGGGGACTTTTGTCCAAAAATAATTGTGTAATTTTTGTGTGCGCTAGCATTTCTTCCAGCATTTTTTCTTCCGCAATTTTATTTGTGTGGGTTGCAATGTGATTTATTCAATATTTGTTGTAGTAAATAGTAAATAAATTTTTAAATAAAATTAACAATTAGGAAAATAATTTCTAGTTGCTGCAATATGATTCCGGTTTGGAATTTTCACGTCTCCCTCCGAAAATTGATGGCACCTCTCCCTACTGGAGTAAATTTCTTTTGTTTCCCATCATAATTCGGAAATCCATCTGCTCCTCATTGTAGCTAGAGAAATATTTTGCAACCCCTGTCATTTGAGCTGACACTCTATTGTCTATATACCAGACACCTTGTGAAGCTGAGCCTGATAAGAAAGAAAATTCGTCCTCCAATCTAGAAGACAACTATGAAGCCCCCTAAATATCAATTCGATCCATGGTCATACTGAAGAATTCTAGGTATATTCTCGTGTGCTTATTTCTCTTCCTTTTGAAATTGAATCTGATCTAGCAAACTCCCGCAAACCCTCTATGCCTAGAAAAAGAAATCTGCTTTGCAAAAAAATATTGAGTTGTTGCTCCCTCTGCCTGTTGGAATCACTTCCCTCGATAGTTTGAAATTTTTTGCCACCTACAACTGAAAAAATCAAACCCTTGCCTAGCAATTCATACTGTCTGGCTAGGTGTTGCACAACCCTTGAAAATTTCGTCTAGTTGCTCCCTGTAAACAAAAAAAAAAATCTCCTTTTGACTCTAAGCCATCTGTCATTCAAATATGCTTTGATGCTATGTGAAAATTCCTTGAAATGCAACAACTGGAAATATTTATTCTAACTAAAAATTTTATTATGCAGTTTTTATTTTACAGAAAAATAACGAAATATTATCACTATAATTTCTTCACCAAATAAAATATTGTGGAAGTAAAAATAGGAACTAATAAATATGCTACCACATACACAAAAATTGACGTCATTATTTTTGGAAAAAAAGGTCCCCAGAAAAACCTAATGTGGGAAAACTGATGCAGCAGTATGAGGGTTTATTTTATTATGCAACAACAAATTTTCGAGTACAATAATTTAGATGATCTGTTGGTAATCCAATATGAAAGAAATACTGGCAAAATTATTGTGAGGATTTTTCCTCACCCCACAGTTGATTTATGTCCCCGCATTGCCTCCCTAGCCACACATATATCCTTCTACAGAGAGCTTGCACATACTTTGTTGTAGCTATCTCTGGGAAACTCTGAAATCGATAACTTTGTCTCTCTCTAGCTCAGGAACTAGCTCATTGGATCATCTGAATAAAATCTCGGCCTCCAATTTTTGAATCTCTAGCTCCTCCAGCTAGATCGAATTGTTATGGTGATATGCATGTGCAGTCCTTGTGTAGACCCTATGGGAATTTCAAACTCTCTCTCGCTACCTCTTCCGGAACTGGAAGAATTCCTCCATAAATGTTGTTGACCTCCTCTGCCACCTGCTACTCACCCTCTGGCTCAATCTTCTTTGTTGGGTCTTTGCGTCTGAGAAAATTGAACTGACTGGGCAACTGTGTATCTACACTGGTGTGTTCTCCATCCACCCACCGACCTCCTCTTATAATCTCCAGTTGGAATTCCAATATCCAAGATTAAAACATAATCGTTGGATGAGATCATTTCTGGATCGATCTGCGTGAGTTTCTAGGTGATTCTCACCTTTCTCGATTTCCCAAGTTTAGACTTGGGAAATATTTAAAAATAGCCTAGTAATCTAATTGAGACACTTCTAGGTGGAATTTCCAGATTCTATTTGTGGGTTATGGAGAACTCTTTTGTTTTAGCCTCTCCACAAAGTTTCGAGACTAAAACACCTCTAATTCTGCAAAAACTAAGACACTCTGCCTAAATCAGCTATAAATCTAGCCATCCTGCCTAGTCCTAACTGGGAAAATGCTTCTCTGACTCTCTAGAAAATCTTCCCAACCTATGGAACTGAAGACGTCCTCCATTTCAACTGAATCAAAATGCTCACTTGAGGCTTTGTGCTACCTTTGCACAGCCTCGTGGAGAATATTTTTGGCCTCCTCTTTTTGGCTCTCTGGAATTGGAAAACTTGTTCCAAACCCACTGTCTCTACTCCTCTATCTCTGTGTCCCCTCTTTAGCTCAAACTCTTCTGGCAGAATGGTGTTTCTCTCTGGAAAAACGAACTACCCAAGGAAATCGATCTCAAGTGTGTTCCTCCATCTACCCATCGACCTATTCTTATAATCTCTAGTTGGGACTCCAATGACAAATATTAAAACTTAATTAATGGATTAAATCATTTCCTAGTCGATCCATAAGAGTTTCTAAAGAAATATCAGCTTCCTCAATTAATTTTTGTTAATTAATCATTTTCCCTAAGTTAAACTTAGAAAAATTTTAATTACTGATTAGTTAACTTAATTAAGGCATTTCTAGGTGGATTTTCATGTAACCTTTTATGGGTTTTGAAATCCTAGTGTTTCTTCACCTCTCTAACAACTGTCAAGACTAGAACACCATATAATGATACAAAAACTAACACTCTCTCTTAGCGATTAAGTTGTTCTAGTGTCGTATTTCTACAACACCTTGTGTCTACATCATCCTCTATATATGTTGTTGATATCTGGCCACTGTGACAGCCTACCACTACCCACCAACCACTGCATAACTCTGATGTTGCATCTATGTTGTTTCTGACACTATTATACTGGTGCCAACTCTAAATTTGCACTGTAATTCCCTCTCAACTATTGTTGTTGTTGTTGCAACCACTGCAACTGAGAAGCATCCAAAATACTGAATCAATTATGTCTTTGTGTTGTAACTATCTCTTGAGCATCTAACTGCTACTAGCCATTGCATTTTCCACTAGGAAATTTGCATTGCTTCTAACTTTACAATGTGACTCTTACACTGCTATCAACACTGCTTTTCGCTCCTCAGCATCTGTAATTGTCACTCTGGAACTAATTGCACCAACTGACATTGATCCTCCTGCTACTGAATATTGTGGACTCGTGTATCAAGGTAATCATCCATGAGGAACCACCATCCAATGCTTACCTCAATAAACCCTGCCCCAATCTTTGCAGAACTCTGGGACTATAGCTCGATATTGCCCCACCTCGCTCCTGGAGGTATAGTTGCAAACACGACAAAGTCTTCCTCCAACCTGATGGACAATTTGTCTCTCTACGGATGTTGCCACCTGGTCCTGCTTCTCCTTCTTTTCCTTCTTCCTTTGAGGATACTGAGTACTGTAGTGTCTAAACTCGTCACACCTAAATCACTTGAACTTAGATAGATCCTTCTTTTTCTTATTCTACCCATATGAACCATGTCTCTAACTAAGACCCTTTAATGCAAGGGCCACATTATTTTCCTCCTCACCTTTTGAACCCTTACTATTGTTATCATTGACAGAGGTTTTCACAAGTGAACGCCTCATCTCCTCCTGTTACAGTTCTAACCACATCTTGTCCCACCTAGATAGAGTATCTCGACCCAAGATGCCTTGGGCAAAGATCTCCCAATCCTATGAGACACTGTATAGTGCCAAACACACTAGCTATGTATTTAGAGGTGCTTCTACTACAACTACAAGATGATCCCAGTTTTCTTGAATTCTGGTGAGAAAGGGATCAATGTCTTCACCCTTATGCATCTTGATGTTCCTCATCTTCTCTTTCAATAACATATTCTACTGCTTGGAAGAATTCTCGTATAGCTATGCGAGAGCCTCCCACATATCCTTGGTCATATTTTTTTCCGATATATGCGAGACTATATGGTCCCAGACTCCATCCAGGATCATCCACTTTGTCTTGGCCATCTCCTTCTTCAATTCCTTTAGTTGATCTGCATCATCAAGTTCTGCCAAAAATTTATCTACATAGGTCTTCAGGCCAAATTTATTTAGTAGGAATAACATCCTAGCCTTCCATATGACGTAGTTGGAGGCTCCCTCCAACCTATCCTGATCTATAAGCTCAGTTTTGGCCATCTCTACAAAAACTTGACTTATAATGGAAATCTCCCTCTTTCACTTGGTCGCCTACTAGCTCTGTTATTCGCACTCCCTTTTGGAGTGAGAAAATATGCTTGTTGCAACTGGAAATATTGGATTTCTGAACTAGAAACCCTCTGAGAGAAATTCCTTTAGTGTGTGCACTTTATCTTCCAAATGGCGTTGATTCTTCTCTAGCAAAACTGCTACAAAACCCTTCTGCACCCAAACGAGAAATTTTCTCACCTAAAACATTGATTTGTTTCACCAGAATTTCTTCTCGGCTTCACTACTACTTGTTATAACTACTACTAGGCTTTGCGAATTTTTCCTACCACTTGCACTAGAAAAATCAAACCCTTTGCCCAACAATTCGAACTAGCAAGCCATCCTCTGTGCAAATCTGGAAATCGAACTGCTAGACTCCCTCTCAATTTGGATGATTTTTGTCTTCCACTTCTGAGCTTCTTGTCTAATCAAATTTTCTCTGATACCATGTGAAAATTTCAACTTTTACAACAACTAGAAATTATTCTTCTAATTGTAAATTAATTGACAGTTTATTTGTTACGACAAACAACGAATAATTCACAATTATAATTTTTACCAAAATAAATATTGCGGAAAATGAACTAAAAAATGAGAAAATACTCGCACACACATAAAATATAACACCATTATTTTTGGACAAAAGTCCTCAGAAAAACCCAATGTGGGAAAATTGGTGCAAAAACTGATGGTTTTTATTATTAAGAAATTGTGAGAAATTATGAGTACAACAAATGTCATCAAACTGGGAAATCTACCCAAGATAAATACTAGCAAAAATATACTAAGGGATTTTACCCTCTCTTCGAGCAATTTCGACATTATCTAACCTCTAAAAAGCTATCCATCCAAACTGGTCTTCACAGGCTTTGTGTCACCTCTGCGTAGCCGGCCAAACGCTATGCTTGAATTAGCTGCCAATGTAGTTTTCATGCTTGTTGTTGACTGGGAAAATGCTTCTCCCACCCTCTGGGAAATCTTCCTAACATCTAGAACTGAAGACGTCCTCCCCTTTAGCTGAATCGAACTGCTCACTTGAGGCTCTGCGCTACCTCTGCGTACCTCCAAAGAATATTTTTGGCCTCCTCTTTCTGACTCTCTGCAATTGGAAAAATTCCTTCGAAATCACTATCTTTGCCCCTTTCTGACTTTGGATCCCCTCCCTGGTTCGAACTCTTCCAATAGAATGTTGTTGCTCTCTAGAAAATTGAACTGCCCAAGGAAATCGATCTCAAGTGTGTTCCTCCATCTAGTCATCGATCTTTTCTTATAATCTCCAATTGGGACTCCAACATCCAAGATTAAAACTTAATCAATAGCTGAGATCATTTCCTAGTTTACATGTGTGAGTTTTCTAGAGAAGTCTAATCTTCCTCAATTAATTGTTGTTAATTAATCATTTTCCTTAAGTTAGACTTGGGGGAAATTTAATTACTGATTAATTAACTTAATTAAGGCATTTCTATGGATTTTCTTGAAACCTTTTTTTGGTTCTGGAGTCCTAGTGATTCTTAGCCTCTCTGAAAACTATCAAGACTAGAATAAAATTCGATGCTACAAAAACTAACAGACACCATTCAGATCTACAACTCAACCTCCACAGGCTTGTAACTCAATCTAAAGAGAGATGAACTTAGCCTCCTTTTGTACCACAACTTGACCTCCAAGATGGGCTTGTAATTCAACCTAATAGAGAATAAATTGACCTCGTCCTCTACCATATCTCGACCTCAAAACTCCAACACTCTTCCCTTAAAACATATCTCAAAAAACTAGAACACTTTCCAAGAACAATGCCAAAAACCCTTCAAAAGTTGTGCCAATGTGAAAATTCCTTGATTGCAATTACTCAATATTATTCTCCTAACCGTTAGTAGTTTAATTGTTTATGACAATTAACGAATAACTCACAATTGAAATATTCACCATAAAAATATGTGGTGGAAAATAAAATCAGGAACTAGGAAATAGATGCAAACACATAAAAATCAACACATTAATTTTTAGACTAAAAAGTCCCTATAAAAACCCCGAAGGGAAAACCGATGTAGCAGATGAGGGTTTATTTTACTACGCAAAAATTTGGAAATCATTACAACTAGATGCCCAATTGGCAATCTGCAGGAAATAATCTGGCAAAACCAACTAGAGATATTTGCTCCCTTCTACAATCAATTTGGCCTCCCTCTACCCTACTTGAACCCTCTCACTAGCAACTCGGCCTGCCTAAAATTCGCATTGCCTAGCTTGGGAAATTCGAACTTCTTGATACTTAGCTGTAACTGAGTCGTCCAACCTCTCTCTACCTTTGGAAATGACTCACTCTTCTTTTTGGGTGATCTCTTGGCCTTCAACAACTGAAATGACCCTCTTTCTAGCACTCACATTAGGTTTTCTATTTGCTTACACTAGCTACTCGGCCTCTTTGCAGAGAATTTCAATGTCCCTTTTCTTGCCTCTCCAACACTAGAGAGTTGTTTAGAAACTCTCTGGAATTCTCCTTTGTTGCTCCCTCAATCACTAATTCTCTCCTTCTTTGACTCAAACTCTCTTCCTTGTTGAATCACATCAACTGGATAGCTCGATTTGCCAAGGTAACTCGCTCCCCTCTTGTGTCTTTCTCCATCCCATCGACTTGCTCTTATAATATCACACTGGAGCTTCAACGACCATGATTAGATCCTTATCAATGGCTAAGATCATCTTAGACTTAATCCAAGTCATTTTCTAGAAGTCTTTAAAGCATAAGTCAATCTCCTTAATTAATTTATTTTATAGACTTAGGAAATATTTAAATGATGGTTAATTAATTTAATTAAGGTGTTTCACAAGCTTATCTCGTGAAACATTTTCTAGGTTTTGGAGACCTTGTGTTCGTTAAAATATTAGACACAAATTAAGACTAGAACAAATGTCTGATGCTATCAAATCAATAAAATGCTACCGAATCAAAAAAAGCTAACACTCCTTCTTAGCGAGGAAGGTGTTCTCTCCCCAACATCTCTCTTTTGTAGTTGGACCACGCTACTAGTGTTTGAAATTTGTAACATATTGTCTTTGTTCACCAATATATTATGCATATTGTGATTCACCTACTAGCCTTGTAATTGAGCCACTCTACATCTACACTGCTACTAACATTGTACTGTGCCTCCCCGCACTGCCACCGACATTGTTTGCACTACATTTGATCTCATGTTGTTGTTGCAACTACTGCAATTGAGAACTGATCTACTATCCCTACAACTGGATTTTGCAACTATCCTTTGAGTCTGTGATTATAACTAGATTTGCTTTGCCTACTGAGTATCTAACTGCACCCAATTATCTTTGTGCCTCTCTAATATCTGATTGCAATTAGCTCTACACTTTCTCTCAAGATCTGACTATGCCTTGTTGACATCTCAATCCTCCTACTATTAAATACTATGGGCTCTGTAGCTAAGGTAATTATCCATTAGAAAACACCTATCGAATGTTGTGTTTGTTCGAACCCTACCCAATCCTGCAACTCTGGGGCCTCACGCTCCTCCTCCATCTGGAAGTATAGTAGTTATTAATGCAAACTCCTCCAACTTGGAGGTCAACTCCTCTATCTCTGTCGAAGTTGTTGTCTGCTCCTTCCCCTTCTTTTCCGTCTTTATCTTGGGACATTGGGTGACATAGTGACCAAACTCACCGCATTTGAAGCATTTGACCTTTGACAAGTCATTTTTCTTCCTTTCGCCTCCGTTTGAGTTTTGTCCCTAGCTAGGACTGTAACGACCAATCTCAACGTACAGGCAACATAGGAATATTAGCATGTATACAAGGCATGCATATGATAGCTACATATGCATGCATTGCATGCACTGCGTTAGTATGCATAATAACTTATTATGAAAATTCCCAAATAAAATAAAAATGAATTAATTATTGAAAGTACTATAGTAGTATTCATACCAATTTAATTATATGAAGTGTCTATGTAGGGAAAATGAATTAAATAGTAAAAGAATTAATTAATACCTTATTTATAATATATTAATTTATTTTCATTAATAACAATTTAATTAAATAATAAATAAATAAATATTACTAGGCACAAGGTTAATTAACTTATCCTTTGGCAAGTCATGTTAAGGTACTTTAAAAGATCCTCTTCTCAAAGTCGATTGAAATGATAAAGATCAAAATTCCATTTAATATATATATTTAAATAAAAATATGATTTAATGTACGTGTAATTTAAAATAAAGATGACTGACTGAAGTAATGAGAATTAAAAGGATAAGGACAAGATTGATTGGAGGAAAAAAGGGTGGGATTTCTTCGGAGGGAAGGATCCTTTCCTATATAAAAATCTAAAAGGAGAAGTGAAAGAAGGGGGGGGGGGGGGGGGGGAGGGGGACGTCTGGATGGAAATTTGGGAAGGAAGAAAATGGAGAATCTGGGAGAGAAATTTGGTGAAATAACGAATG
The DNA here is from genome assembly GCA_031772625.1 of Pinus tabuliformis. Taxonomy (NCBI): domain Eukaryota; kingdom Viridiplantae; phylum Streptophyta; class Pinopsida; order Pinales; family Pinaceae; genus Pinus; species Pinus tabuliformis. Next base: position 1,537,561,035 of record CM062818.1, on the reverse strand, counting down.
AGCTTTGAGGCTCTGGATTTCAGATATAGATCTATGAGAATTGAACCCTATTCTTGGAGGTTTTGGGCACGGGGGCCAAAAGGTTTCGCTTTCAAAGCCTTTTGAGTTTGGGATTCGGAAAGACTGATCCTAGACAAGCAGGGAGGACTTTGGTTGGTTTGGTATTAGGAGAACAACATCATCCAGGGACCGACACCAACTCAGAAAAAACAGGTATGTACATATGTCTAATTTGATTTGTCTAGTCATAAAATTGAAAAGTATATTTTGTATATTCTACTAGAAATGAAACCATATGCAATTATAATTATAGTATGTTAGAAATGAATTTAGATAGAAATGAATTTAATTAGACAGGCATATACTGTTAGAAATATTTGAAAATTACAATAACAAGCCTTACAAGGACCTTTCTTCGCCTTTCCCTTACTAGCAAGGGCTACATTCTCCTCTTCCTTGTCAACCTTCAACCCCCTGCTAGTGTTGTTGGTAGTACCCTAGAAAAGATTGAACCTTAGTTCTGCCTTAGTAAAGTCACTCCAGAGGAGTTATCAATATGGTAGTTTATCTCATCCAATAATTCCCTGAACAAAAGTTGCCCACTTTTTGGAAAAAATCGTTTATAGAAACTCTCACAATGTTTTGTCATCAGGACTCTCTCCTACAGTTGCTAGTTCATCACAAACATTCTGAAGTCTGGTGAAATAGGAAGTAATGCCTTCACCCTTCTGCATTTTTCTGGTCCATGAAAAGTATGCAACATGGGTACTCCTTGGATGCAAAATCAAATTTTGCATCCAACGAGTGCTCTCGCTCAAAATTTGATTAAAATCGTAGGGAGATAAGTTGAAAATTTAGTTTTTTATTTTTTCCCTCCAAAAATTGATGAGGTAATCTAATCTTATTTTCTTATTTCCACTATTATTTTATAATATTCCTTAAGAGGCCCATTTTAAACCTCAAAATTTCTATAATGCTGACCTAGAGAGAATGCTTGTCCTCGATGTTGCAATTTTATCACTTCCTCTTACTCAGAGAGACATCCTCAATTCAAGAATTAGGGGAATTTTGAGGTCTAAAATGGGCTTCCTAAGGAAATTTTAAAATAATAGTGGAAATAATAAAATAATATTAGATTACATCATCAAATTTTAAAGGGAAAAAAGAAAAAATTACTTTTTCAACTTGTATTTTCAACTTATCTCCCTATGGGTTTACTCAAATTTCGAGTGGGAACACTCGTTGGATGCATAATTTTATTCCTCATCCAAGGAGTACCTATGTTGTATACTTTCAATGGACCCTGCTACACGAAAAATGAAGAATACATGAAAAACGTGATTGCAATCACGATTTTTCATGTATTTCTAATTTTTAATGTAGTAGGGTCCATCGAAAGTATGTGACATGGGTACTCCTTGGATGAGGAATTAAATTTTACATCCAATGAGTACTCCCGCTCAAAATTTGAGTAAAACCTTAGGGAGATAAGTTGAAAAAATAGTTTTATTATTGTATTATTTTTACCCCAAAAATGGTGAATCATCCCCCAAGGTTGACATAATCATCTTGAATCCTATTGGTTCTTATAAATTTTATTTTGGTTGTATAATTTTCTTAGGAGGCCCATTTTAGACCTCAAAAGTTCACTAATTCTTGTCCTTGAAGTATACAAACTTCATCCTGGGATAAAGGCTTTGTCAACAATCTGCTTGATTGTAGAATAGTATTGGAGCCATGTTGCTTCCTTTTGTACCATGTCTTAGCACTAGATCTCATTGTGCTTCACCTTATCATCATGGTCATCACCTGCACTTGATCAAACAATCCTGCAAGTATTTTTTGAAGCCATATTGCTTCTCAACTTGCCAACCTGCAAGATTCAACATACTCGGCCTTTGTAGTACTAAGTGTGATAGATGTATGCTTCTTTCTCATCCAAGAAATCATGAGAGAGCCTAAACTGAAGAAATATCCTAATGAACTATTTTTGTCTTCTGCACTTTTTTCACAATCTGAATTTTTGTATTCTTGCATTTTCACTTCACTGTTTGAGACATATCTCACCATATTTGATTTTCCATAACCAATTGTACCATGTTGGTACTACAAAAATATTGAGCCACATGTATTGGCTCAACCATAAGTTGATTGACTATTTTCCAGTTACCCTAAATGGGTTCCTCTTTCTAAAATATATCATGTTATGGCAATATTGGCTACTCCCTCGGCCATTATAGCTCTCTAGTTACTACATCATATCAATTATCTAGCCTTCATAAAAAATCGTTGAGGGATCTCAATAGTATGCTTCCAAAGATGATGCACCAAATCTAGGTTCTTCATCTCGAAATCAGAGGTCAACTCCCTGTGAAACTAAAACAAGGTTTCCTGAGGAAGTCGTGATTGACCCCTCTATTACGAAAGTAGTTTTTTCTACCACAATTTTTCCCTTTGACACATGAGTCCTACTTCCATTAGAAACAAATCATATAGATTTAACCTTGATCCATCAATCCAAGTCATAGGTACAATCTTTTATTTGCAAGCATGAGACTCCTTCATGACCCTCAAAGCCTTGAGGTGGTCCCATGTACACTTCTTCCTAAAAAATGGCCTCTACATCCATCTAATGTAATTCCATAACTGGAGAAACAATAATTCTAATAGAAGTGTACCTATCAACTAGAACAAATGTCTTTTCATGATCTTCTCCCTCCTTTTGGGAGAACTATCTAGTCTCAAATCTCGCTCTATGTTTCCATCTGTTGCACGCTAGATCTTGTAGATTTATTTGGAAGTCATCACTAACTTCCCTTTGGCATAATCAAGGCATACTTCAAACTTGCTAGTCTACTTCCTCTAAGCTCATATTTCATCTAGTGCAATATTATGGGAGAGTCCTCTTATCACAGGCTTTGCTTCGTTCTTCCACTACTTCCAACTACTTCGAGAGCCTTGTCAACCTTTACTATGTACCTGCAATCCTCACTCGAAGGCCATGGAAGAATGATTACAACCAAGCAAATGAAACAAAGGCAAGATGCTAATTAATAGTAAAACAACAACAACAACAATGATAATCAAGTAATAAAGATATAAAGTACTTCTCTTTTAAGGATTATAGGAGAATATCAACTCCCTCTTGATCTTAACCTTCTTGCATCTATCATGCAAATTTATCATCAATCTCATCCTCATCATCAACATGATGTCATTCCTTCCCTACACGAGCTAGGTTTTCTTCTTTTAATGGAAACATATCTTTCAAGATTTATCTAGGGATTATAAACCCTAGGACTATAAAATATCTCAAGAATGGTTCTTATAACAAGATTTGTTTCTCAGCTCCCTTTGAAAATCCAGTGTATTTATGTGTTGCATATATTATTGCTAAATAAATTAGACAATATAAATTGGCAATAGTTGTATAATTTAGTCACAATATTGATTCACCCCGCCCCCCAATATTGTTTTGGTTTCTAATAATTAGTATCAAAGCAAGGTTCCTTAAGGATCAGTCTAATAGCTAGAAGAAATATCATGGATCATGGCGAACTAGGATTGGATTACCTTAGATGGAGTTCTATTTTTGAATGGATCAAATTATACAGCTAGGAAGGTAATCATGGAAATCTACTTAAAATCTCTTGACTTGGATGTATGGTTATCTATAGAGTATGGAATAAAAGACAATAAATTTAATGCACGAGCTAAGGAGGAAACATTGAAAGGATTATCTAACTCATATTCTAAATGTGATATGAGACTTCAAAAGAGATATGGAATGAGTTGTACTATATATATGATAAAAGTACTCAAGTTGGATGTGATATCAAGAGGTCCTCTCTGAAGGATGTAGAACAAAAATATTCAAGTAATGTTGAAGATCATGAATCAAAGAAAGAAGAGAATTCCCCTACAATAAATGGTCAATATGCTAATCATCACTCATATGATAATAAAGTGATGCAATTTACAAGTTGTTGTTCTGTTATTATCGTAGAATAATAGACCATCTATCTTCTAGATGTTCACATGCAATTTTTTATGAAAGAGATAATTGTACATCTAGTAGTAGTTAAGAAGGAACTACATTCATAACAATAGCAGATCTAGATACTACTCAAGAAGATAATGGGTGCACCTCCATTAGTGAAGAAGAAACAATATCTCATGTATCTACAAAAGAATTCTTAGACTTAGAAAGGGAAGAAGAGATTGAAAAAGTTGAAAGTGAAAAAGACTTTGGATATGAATCTCCTAGTTCACCTAATGAATTAAAAGATATTTGATAAAAACATCTATTTCAGAAGAAAATTTATATCTTCTTTTGAATAGATAAAGAATCTTACAACCACAAAGCAAACACAAGAAGCTAAGATAGTTGCATTAAGACATAATAATGAGTAGGTGTCTCAAGATCAAAAGCTTGAAAAAAGTACGGAAATCTTGGATGAGATTTCCAACAACCAAAGATCTCTCGTCATCACAACTAGACTTGGATATAAAGAAGAATCATTCTCTAAGAAGGCAGAAGATAAAATGGTAGACAACCATGGTGAAGAAGAGTCTACTAGCAATAAAGCTAAAGGTAAGTTTCTCTTTAAGTGTTTCAATTGTGGTAAAGTAGGCCATTATGCATCTACGTGTCCAAAAAATAAGAATAGTGAACATGAATCTAGGGATAAGAATGGAAAAGTTTAGAACAACAAGCAGAGGTCCTTTCTACCTCAAGGAAAAAATCTTCAAAGGAAAAATGTATCCAAAAAAAGCATGTAATATTCCAAGAAATGGATATGTTAGCAGTATCAGAGGATATGGTAAGGATGATGTTAGGAATTACAATTCCTTTTCTTCTCTCTTAAATAGTGTTGAATGCTACAATCGCGGAAATATGAGCACAAAGTAGCTACATATAAACATGGAAAGAATGGATCTCCTTCTCAAAACAATGCAATCATAGGCATAGATCATGTTAAGGACCAAAAAGGACATCATCTTATCAATAATAAGAGAAACAAACTAAAAATAGCAAGAAATCAATAAAGACCTGAGTTTTATCTCAAAGAAATCATAGAAAAAAATAATATATGTGATTTTGATATTCCTCTAGTGGATCTCTCTGAAAGTATCAATTTCAATAATAATAGTTCTCAAGAAGGTAATATAAGCAACATTTCAATTAGTCCTCCATCGCAAAATAAGAAAAAAGAGAGAACAAAGAAAGAACTAAAGGAAATATGCAGTTTAGCTCTATTTGGCAACAAGAAGAATGACATGTGGTACAAATGTTCAGGTTGTTGCAGTAAGTTACTCGTATTCTTAAGAAAATTCATAGAAAATGATAAACTTATTCAACGCAGGATATCAAAAGAAGGTGATGCCCCTCTCAAGATTCAAAGCACCACGAGATGGAAGAAAAAGGGAAGATAATCTACTCAGGGGGAGAATATCCCTCATCCCCATTCATTGAAAAGAAAAGGATGGCTTCAAGTGAAGCCAAAGATGTCAGATGCAAGGATCAAGAAGAAATATATAAGCAATGCATCTAAATGTTTGAGGTAAGTTGTGCCTACTTGCAGCTACTTAGATGAATGCATTTATTTCCATATAACAATTTTGTAGGATAGAATGCAACCAACACAATCTCAGGGGTGTATACATCAACATCTCGATTCACATGAAAAAGACAATAATTATTGAAGATGAGTTGTAGTAGAAGAGTGGTCTGCACTCAAGCAAAAGTAAAGAAATAAATTATTAGGTAATGTTATGGTAAGTTGTATGACATGAAGAGAAAGCGCATAAGCCCAAAGGGAGTTGCGCAATTAACATTGTAAGCGTAACAAAGACTTAGACCAACAGGCATTAATGTCTTTTCGCTCATTGGTACAACAATGATTGAATATTCTCCTCTCTCAACTAGATCTTCTCCATAAGGAAAGAAGGTAGTTATCCAAATCAAAAAAAGGATAGTTGAACCACAGAGATCAACACAAGGGGAGTTGGCAGGTCAACATGAACAAAATAATCACAGGGGGGGATTAGTTGCAGGGGAAGTATCTAACCTATTTTCTACTGATGTCAAATGGGGGAGCCATGAGAAAACATTGATACAAATATGTTTAGGAGAAGCAAAGGGGGAAAGAGAACAAATTAGTAAATTGGTTAAATAATTTTTCCATCAATGACCAACAATGTTTGGTAATGTTGCCATCAATGAAAAAGGGAGAGATTGTTAAAAAAGTGTTATCATGATGTCAAAGGTGGTTAGTGATTATCCAATCCTTGTTATTTGTTGGTGTTATTGATAAGTTACTACTTAGTTAGGATCAAGGATGGAGCATATCTTTGGAGGGATTTTAGCTACATAATATTAGCTTAGATGTTCCTGCAAAGCATTTAGATGGATATCCCTAAGAAAGGCCTTTCTAATGGTATATGGCACTCTGAAAAATACCTTAGGGATCGAAAGTTATGATAGTTTAATATTTGTTAAGGTTCCAAAGTTCAGAGTTCCCCTTGGACCTAACAATTCACCATACTAGCCACATGACATATGTGACATGGTATAAGTGATATCATCAGGACATTACTGCAAAGATGATCTCAGAAAACTAAGGGCCCAATTCCACAATGGACAGGGTTTGTGGTTCCGCAATGGATAGGGTTCAATAAATTTGGCACTTACATTTAAATTTGGTGTCCAAAAAATTTTCCACTCATAAAATTTGGCACTAGCATTTAAATTTGGTGTCCAAAAAATTTGCCACTCATAAAATTTGGCAGAGAAATTTGGAAGTTTGTCAAGTTTGTTGTTTTTCCAAAGTTAGAATATTGCTAAACTATAGTCTAGACACCATAATTGGAATTAGAATAAACTGATAAACAACAAAACTAAAAAAGCCAAAATGTTATTTTTACAAGAACATGATGTTTACTAGAAGATTAAAAAAAAAATAACAAAAAAAAAATGGTTGTCAACAACAAGAGAACACAAAGATTAAAGAAATTGAAATAATAGTATGAACAATAGTTAAACCCAAGACATTTTTTAAAACAAGTTGTTAAACTGCAAATTAATGCAGTGTGCATGAACAAAATGAAGTATCAGTCCAACCAAGATAAAATGAAAATAAATCTTGAAGTTGAAATAAAAATTAATAATCAATTCAAGCTAAAGAAAAGACAAAGATTAAAATAGCTATTTGATCAATTAAAGAACATAGAGAAGTAGTAGTGAAGACAACAATTAAGTCAAAACAAAACTAGAATTAAAGCAGATTGAAGAAGTCCAAGTTTTATTTCAGAATAACATGCAAAGAATGGAAAATTATTCTTCACATGCATACTGTGAATAAATTTGTTAATTGATTAAGCAATAAGAGAACAAAGAGATTAAATAAAGAAAACAACAATTATTGGAAAAAGAGATTAATTTAAACTAACTGTTAATACTAAAATTAGCATCTTTAAAATCTTTATAAGTAGTAGCTTAGTATGAACAGATGCACAAGAGAAGAAACAAGATTGCAGAGAATGCACTGGTAATCAAAGGTGTTTTATGAATTGATATAGGTGATTGAGTGAGAAAAATAAAGAATTTATCTATGCAAAGAAGGTGTTGAGTGTTGAAAGAGATGAAGCAATATTAGTATGAGGAAGATCCTATTGATTTGAGTTTGAAAATGAATGAAAGAGGGATATGCAGGGTTCAACAAGTTGGTGTTTGCACACAAGGGAGTCAGTGCTTCCTTCAAATGGGTGATTTAGAAATAGTAAAGGGAGTTAGTGCTTCCTGCTAGTTGGTGCTCCTTTTAGTTAGTGTTGATAAATTAAGGAATGATTGCTTCCTTCTATTTGGTACCAAAACACATATTGTAATAACAAGTTGAAGCTTGCCTTCACAAAAGGAATTAAGAAGAAGAATGGTGATACATCTGGTATCTTTATGTGTTGCATATGTGTATGCTAATATGTGTTTCATATGTTTGTTGATGATGTTACATAAATTCTTGCTAAATAAATTGAAAAGTGTAAATTGGCAAAAGTTATATAATTTGGTCACAATATTGATCCACCCACCTCTCAGTATTGTCCTAATTTCTAACAAGTATATAACATAACCATGTATATATACCTAAGAAAAGTGTCCTTTCATTACTAGTCATCTCCTTTAAGACGTGTTTTCACTCTACTAATTATTACTTATTAGTTTTTTTAATGTTATTTATATTTTATATTCATTGTATTTTCTTCCCCTTAAGAAATTTTTTTTCCTCAAAGCATATTTATGAAAAGACTTGATATGTTTTTCTTTATCCTACAATGTCTTCACATATTTCTCAATTCTTGAAGCTATTATAGTTCATAAAATGAGACGATATAAACCTTTGAGCATGGAACAAAGTTGTCAAACTATAAAATGATCAAACCATTCTAGTTCAATCTTTTGTGAAACTTTGCACTTATTTGATACCCGAAATGAATTGCTTTTATAAGACTTAATTGTGCTTGCATCAATATATTTTGGAAGATTGATCAATTGTTTCTACTTTGAATGATATTAATACATTGATTGGTTAATATTTTTTCTCGTATGATGTGGATATCAATAATGAGTTGTTCTATTATGATTTTCCGCTATCATGTTTGTAACATTTTCTTGATTTAGTTGTATATGATTTTCTTCATACATTGATGTTGTTTGGTTGGTCATTGAATTTTCACCTGGAATTTCCATCATTTGTACTGCAACATCTAAGTATGTTTCTATTGCAACTAGGTTGTCATCTTCTTGAGTTGTGATATTAATGGAATTTGTATTTGTTCACTTCTCCTCAACTTGTATATTCAGATATAGATATTTTGATGCTTCCTTTTTTATAAGTTTTTGTACTTTGTTTTCCCTCAACTACATATCCCTCTTAAGATTCTTAATTTGCGTAAGTAATTTTTCACTTTGGTCCTTGAGGTGAAAAAATTCTTCATTTTTGTCTATCATAATTTTGTCAATATCTTTTTGTATATTTTATACAAAATTTTGATTTTTGTTAAAGATTACCTTTGAGATATCTTTAACATCTTTTGGCGTAACTACATTGAATCTAATTTAATGTCATGTAACATTATCTTCTTCTTCTTGAAGAACATCAAAAACTTCTTATTTAATATGGGAGGACCATGATATCTATTCAAGGTGAACTTAAAAGTAGATCGCCATCATCACTCCATAAAGATTTAATAATGAATTATGATACAAAAGTATAATTCCCAATGTTTTGTTGTAAATCAATTATCATATTGTTTCATGTACGAAAAGTTTAATTTTTCAATTATATTTGACTCGAAGATCACCAACTATTTAGCAAATTCATGATTTACATAATTATTATTTTCGACAAAACCATTAGAAATAGTAATGTCTTTCCCTTCAAGTGTTCCCTTAACTCAAAATGGTAATAAAATATAAATTCTTGAAGTTTTAGGAAATCTTCCCTTTTTCTTCATTAGCAAACCCCATTTTACTTCCTTCAAATATTACACTTAAACTTAATACTTTATATTATTTTTTATAATACTTTTTCCTTTTTCTTTTTTGTAATTCCTTATAACTTTCTACTTTAACTTCCTTTATACCATAACAAATTTTCTTTTCCCTCCTTGAGAGTATATATATATATATATATATATATATATATATATATATATATATATATATATATATATAATCTCTCTCTCCCTTGTAAACTTTTTAATTAATATAAAATTCACTTTAATAACTTTTATTATTCTTACTTCTACAACAAGTGCTACATAGTAGCTAGTACCTGCAACTTTTTAAATATAGCTAAATTAAAGTTAAAAAACAATAAAATAACAAGACAATTGCATTTAGGCAAAAGAATATAATAGTGTTCGATGTGTTTATTATTTATTATTTTTGTTCTTTCTACTACTTAGTTTAAAAGACAAATATATTTTATCGATAGTTTATATACCATTATCTTTAAAGTGAACTTTGTGTTAACTTGTTTGTAGAGTCTCTAGATCATTGTAGTTCTCTTGTACAAAAAAAGAGGTTTTTTGTAATGTTCTTCCAAAAATAATATGTTAAAGTCACAAACTAAATTTTTTATTTGTCTAGAGACCAAACAAATAGTAGTTACAAATTACTATGATGTTCTTAAATAATGTAATTTAATGTTGAATCCTCAATACATATGGGAGGATTTTTTACTAATATCAATACCTTCAAGTAAGAAATATAGAATTGTTCAATATATTCAAGCGAAAAACATAAAATGCTTTAATACTCAATAAAATAATCGTGCTTGTTTGCATAAGAAAATAACATAATACTACATCCGAGAACAATTAATTACTCATGTTACTTATACAATCACTTGTTGGGAACAAAGTAATTGCTATCTTGATGTTTGAATCTTCAATGCCTATGGAAGCTCTTTTACTAATATCAACACCTTCAAGAAAGAAATATCAAATTGTTCAATATGTTCAACGAAAAACATAAAATGCTTAAATATTAAATAAGATAAGCATGCTTGTTTGCATAAGAAAATAACCTAATACCACATCCGAGAACAATTAATTACTCATGCTACTTATGCAATCGCTTCTTGGGTGCAAAGTAACAGTTATCTTGATGCTTGAAAGCTAATCTATTTTCCAAAGGATATTCTCTGCAAAAAAATGTAAACATGCAATAAGTTAGAAAGTACCAAAAAGGTTCTTCAATGAGAAGTTGTTGCATCATTTGATGTTATTGATTGAAATTGAATCTCACTTCCAAATAAAATGTTGTCATTACTGTTTTTATGGTGCAGCTTATTTGGATGCACAAATACTACAATGAAAAGATTCTTCAATTAGGAACTTGTTCATGGTGACATTTGTGCATTGAAATAAGATGGACCCTAGTTCAATTGGGGTGAATGAGCAAAATTGGACTTCACGACCAATTTGGCTACACACAACCACAATTTGTATTATGCAAAGTGACATTTTTAGTACTCTCGCTTAATTTAAATATAGTCAAATTAAAGTAAAAAATAATAAAGATTTATTGATGGATAGATAGATAAACTATAAATGGTACGACCATTTTTGTAACGTTTTAAATTTTCAATGAATTGTATTTTCCAAAGTGAAAAGTTGGAAAAAAAGAAAGAAAGTTGGAAGTCTCTATTTTCTGCAATAGAAACATTATGGTAATCATTACGTAGCAAGTGATTTAATGGACCAAATAAGGCACTGGCCCTCAATGGCAAAGGCAAACAATGCAACTATAGTAAAGATCACAAACAAATGAAATTCGCAAAATCCCCATACAATTTCGAGAGTGTCACCCCATACAATTTCCAACATAAACAATATGAATTCAATTGGAAAAGATAAAAAGAAAATGAGGAAATAGAAGGTTGGAATTTCTGCAATTAAAACCCTGTCATACCATATAATTTCTAGTTGAAAAATTATGCATAATTTCACCAATATATAATGAACAAGATGGCTAAAAAAAATTGCAATCAACCCATGATTGTCTCATGAAAATTTTAATGTCCACACTGCCATCTTTCAAATGAGAACTTCAAATTTTTATAAAACAAATTGTTTTGAAGAAAAATTACTGTACAAATAATTATTATGTAAATTAATAATAATACTTATATTAATGTCCAATATATAGTGGTAGCTCATATAATATTAAAAGAGGTGATATCAGCCCAAAATAATATCAGACTGATTTGTAATGCATGACCTGCCAATAGGACAATTTTTGCAAGAATCTATTACTTCACATTTTTGGAATGGTCCATGAGGAGATATTTCAGCTGAAATATAAATAACCACACCAAGACACAAATAAATCCTCGTCAATACAAATGAAAATATGAATATGTTAAATATTTTTTTTAAACATACAACAGAGATATATATAAAAATATGAATACATTAAATATTTAGTTCTAAATAAAAATAAAAATTAATTTCACATGTATTTATTGTACCATCTAAAACAACTATATTGAATAATAATAACACAATAATCATTGCCAACTTTAACTTCACAAATTGTCATTTTCCAAATTTATGATATTTGAGTGCAAATAATAATAACATGTGTATAGAAAATTACACAAATTTTCTTTTAATTTTATTAATTTCTTATTTTTAGATTTTTTTTTTTTAATTTAATTGTATCGAAATTTTATTGAACTGTCCTTACTTCTAAAGAAAGAAAATTATAGAGAGGTGAATATATGTCAAAATAATAAAATAATAAACATAAAAATAAAAATAAATATTAGATTTTTTTAATTATATTTCCTCTTTAAAATTTGTCTATATTAAATTGAAAATATGGAGAAAAAAATTATAATTCATGAAAAAAATAACAAAAAATAACAAAAAAAAAACAGAAAACAAAAAACAAAAAACAAAACATAACTTAAAAACAAAAAGTGAGTAACTAATAGAAAAATAAATAAATAAAATTGAATTTAATAAGTGAAAGTTACAAAATAATCTATAATAAAACCTCAACCATTTACATTACAAATAAATAATAATAAAGCTTAAAATCACACTATTACAATATGAATAAATAGCAAAAGATTTAGCGGATATATTAGATCACAACCAAACTTAATGCCATGCCTAACTTTTTAAAATTATTTTGGTGAACAATAAAATTATACTAGATCACAACAAAACTTAATGCATAATACCATGCCAGATGTGATAACTTTTTTCTTAAATAGAATTGTAGATTATAGTTTATGTTACAGTAATAGGACAAAACAGACCCTTTGAAAAATCATGCTTTTGCAGAAGGATCGAACTTTCATGTGGTATGGACATTGGCTGCAATGTAAACGATATGTAGCAAGTTATTTTTTGGACAACAACCAGATCCCATAATGATAGTTTGGTATATTGGTTATCGAGAAATCGAAACTATTGGACCGTTTCTCCTTCTCTTGCTTCCACGAAATCAGATGTTGGTTAATGATCCAAAGATTCGGCATAATGGGCTGTATTCTTTGTTTATCTTGGGATTGGACTAAAGGCAACGCAGTTACGAGGCTTCATAGAATCCCGTGAACATCTCTTACTCTCTTACCAGGTCATTCAGTGCCTTGCGTTTTTAGGTTTATCAATAGTAAAGATCACAAATGCTGTGTACAGTGATGTGTGGCTTGAGGATAAGTCACTTGGGCTATGCTCAGGCAGACCGAAGTTCAAATCTCATTGAGTACATTGACCTGCTTTGGTGGCGGCTAGAGGGGCGGATTCCACTTGGGCTATGCCCAGGCAGACCGAAGTTCAAATCTCATTGAGTATATTGACCTGCTTTGGTGGCGGCTAGAGGGGCGGATTCCCCTTTCCCGTGAGTCTGCTCTTGCTAAAATCATAGAGACTTAGTATACCCGACTTGCAGGTGGCTGGTTATGCTCTTGGTGTTATAGTGGCAGCGTTGAGGTTTGATCCTGGGTCTCTCTTAGATTAGGCCAAACAAATCTCATTGAGTATATTGACCTGCTTTGGTGGCAGCTAGAGGGGCGGATTCCCCTTTCCCGTGAGTCTGCTCTTGCTAAAATCATAGAGACTTAGTATACCCGACTTGCAGGTGGTTGGTTATGCTCTTGGTGTTATAGTGGCAGCGTTGAGGTTTGATCCTGGATCTCCCTTAGATTAGGCCAAGCAATTACCGATTCACCACATTGTAAAAAAAGATCACAAATGCTGTGTGGTAGTTTTCACTGCCATCTTAAAAACATGAAAAGTTTTACCTAGCATACTCTCAAATGTGAATACTTCTAAATAAATAGGCTAATTTAATTGATCTTATGGAAGCAATTACGATGGCTGGGTGTAAGTGATGGTTGTATTATGCGAATGTTGCAATTTTGTGTACAGGTAAAGTAGATATAGTGGTGGAATCACTTTTTTATTTTATTTTATATTTTCGGTAACTAGAATATCTCATGAGGCTTCTAAAGTATTGAAAAAAAGGATATTTAAAACGTTAGAAATGTAAAATTTAATTGATCTTAGGGAAGGCTAGGTATTATGGGATGTTGCAATTTTGTGTACAGCTGAAGCTGAAGTAGATATACTAGTGGAATCATTTTTTTATTTTGTTATTATGGTGAAAAGAATATCTAAAATGTAAAAATGTAAAGGTTTAAGGATGATCAAAGATTGGATGTAGATATAATGGTGGAATCACTTTTTTATTTTATTTTTTGGTGACAAAAATATCTAAAACATAAAAATGTAAAGGTCTAAGGATGATCAAAGATTGGATGTAGAGAAACTGTAAAAGTTGTATGACCAAAAAATGAAACTCTAGTACGACTATAGCCAAAAGTTAAATAAAAAACAATACCAAATATAATCAGTAAATCTAGCATGAGTTAAATACCCAAATATTTGGAATACAATAAAAAAATACAATGCGACCCATACATATATCTAAGTGGAGTGCTCTTTCATTAAGTCGTTCTTTGATATATGCCTTTTCATTTTTTACTTTCAAGTAAGGGTAGACCAAGTGGCTGAGGTGGGTTGTTAACTCTCTCACCACCCATGTTTGATTCCCTGAAATAACATGCTTAACTTGCATTGATTAGGCTCAAGGAGTAGGCAACTTTAGGGAGTTTTCACTCCGTATGTGGTCAATACGGGACGTCACGGCTCTTTCTTAGTCATTGGTAGGCAACTTTAGGGAGTTTTCACTCCGTATGTGGTCAATACGGGACGTCACGGCTCTTTCTTAGTCATTGGGTCATTATTAGTTGCCTTGAGTTCAAGGGCAAGTGGTTGGGAGAACAATTTGTTATCCCCTCCACCCGAGTTCAACTCCTACAAAGGGAGCTATTGGCTTCTTGTGATAAAGCTAAAGGGTAGGAACCACCACTACAAAGGATATCTCTATAATATCCCGAATTAAATTTTGGCTTAAATTTTGGGAGATTTTTTTTTTTAAATTAAGCCATAAAATTCATTCATCAAATTTCACAAATTTCACCATGAATTAACAACAAAACCACGAAGCATAATCTACAACTTAAAATGGACAAGAAATATATGCAAAATCCATAGTCTTATTTTATTAAAATAAAAGAGTACATAAAATGCTAGAACTAGCTGAGGGAATGGCCATCAAATAAATCATCTCCAATATTGCATTGGCCCTCCACCAAAACTGAGTTGAACTACCATTGCTAAGCTCTCTTGTGAATTTTGGATGAATTCACCAAGGGAAGATGGGTGTTCACCCAATCTCACTAAATCACTGGAAGGTTTTCGTCCTGGGGCTACAATGAAGTAGAGAATTGGGTCCTCAAACCTCTCATGTAAGAAGAAAAGTCAAATCCAATATGTCCTCTAATGGCCTCCTCCTCTTTTTATATATCAGATAGACCCCTCTAGAAGCTCCTATTTTATTATTATTTTAATAATTGAGTACATTTCCCTCAATTAAAATATCTTTTTAATGTGGGAAAATGGTAAATTGGCCACCAAGCCTCCTCAAACCACTAAAAATTCCCACTATCTCAACTTGTAGCTCCTCTCATTCTGGTTCCAATGAGCTATTAAACTAAGGTGTTTTGTCAAGTATTCCTCTCGAAATGCCACCTTAAGCGTAATTAGTTGAGTTAAGCACAATAATAACCCTGTTTTACAGGAATTATCAGAATGCCATGCAACGAGAAGCAAGTTGTGCAGAATCAATCATGATGACAAAAGATGGTAAGTGAACTCCTGCGGACCCCATAAAACATTCTCAAAGTCCCCTGGGCCCTTTGATGACGTAAACTTGCACCTGTGACCTGTCTACCTCAAACCCTAAAAGTCCATCATAACCATGCCATAAGGAACACCAAAAAAAGGAACATCACAAATCCTCCCGCCCCAATTTTGCTTTTCCTCAAGCAATTCAAACCTGTGGACCACTCTGGTGGCCCAATGCAATTGAGACCCAATACCCGAATCCCATACAAACCATTGGGTGATGTTTTGCCTATGTGTTAACCCACCATGAATGGAACCCTCAATGCCTGGATCCCAAACCAACCTCTAACTGTCATAAAAAAATCCTCCTAGATCCTAATGCCACCAAGAATAGGCACCAAAGCTCTATGACTCCCATTGTGTTATAGCTCTGGCTATGAATGTTGCTCTATTAACCAACTCATCACCTCTCTCCAGTCCAACCCTTGGCATAGGCAAAGGTCAATCCCACTATGTAAGTGTAGGCCTGAAGGGCCGGAAATTTGTTGGCCTACCTCCCACCTCCAACTGGAGCATGTAGTACACCTCATGTCTACGAGTCCCTCCTGCACTATGCTCTCGACTGTGAATATCAAGCCACCAACAGGATACCAACTCATGATGTCCCGCCAATCCATCACGTGGGAAGGATCATATGCATGTGCACCTATATATGGTATGATTCCATTGTGTTGCACCATGCTCAACTCATACAACTATGCCCAACCAATCAACCATACATGTCTAGGAATCCCTGCCTCTCTCCCTATAAGTGGGCAACACATGCTGCACGCCCTATCTATGTACTTCTGGAGAGGGCTACTATATGGAAATACTACAGCTTTTCTAGCTACCAATGCATATACTTACACCACATCAGTGGGTAGACCCAAAGACAGATGCACCAGCTTCTCCAAAGAGAATCCCTCATCTGATCGAAAACTCCATGCTCCATTGGTCCACTAATCACTTGCAAAACTTTCCTGTCAGAACCCAACGCCTCCTGATAACCAATGTTTACAAATACTACCTCCCTTCTGGTAGCCTACACATTTGTATGTCCCTCAACAATGGTTGGTCCCAGGGACTGTTGGTCATCCTCTTCCATCATGGGCTCAATATGAGCCATTAGTTGCCTCTCCAAAAATGGCCCATCAAGCATAATGTGCTCCATTGTGTATCGCTCATGCAAACTCATCGAATATGGATGTATATCTAGGTTTTTGCCAACATCTCTACAAGTCTGCTCAAGCTCTTTATGTGCTCACCATGTTGGATTTCTACTTATAGCTCATCTCCCCGGTCTCCTCCCCGTATGGGAATAATCTGTTACTCATCAAATCTGTCCACCAGATAGTTATGCATATCATAGTTGTTGCCATCATCTCCACATGCTTGTTGATGTTCTTTAGAAGAATCCTCATCTCGAAGGTTAGAATGAGTCTTCCCCTAATCTACCTCTGTCATCCCTATTGTGTCACTCAAGCATGAGTGGTCAAGTCCCCAAGGTTCCTTGCAAATGAAGCAAACACCCTTTCTCCTTAACTCGTTCTTGCTACATGTCCCATCAACTCTCAATGGTTCCTCCCTAGTCAACTACCTTCTGAGAATATTTATGTTATGCTAAACCAACCTTTCGGCTAGCTCATAAGTAGCAGATGAGACCAACTGCTCTCTCCTCTAAATGGACAACAATTGAGACTGCAACTCCCGAAAAATGGCATCAGGAACTCTCGTACATGATGATAAGATGGACTACATATGTATTTTGACGGATTCAAGATGATGTCTCCTAATGTTGAAAAGGCATTGGAACATTTGCAGGATCAAGTCATCACACTCTAGATCAAACATGATTTCATAAGTCCTAGTCATGGCCATAATTTCCAAAACCTGAAGCTTCTTCCCAAATGTAAGACCCATGGAGTTATCCAAGTCTCACAAGGTTCCCACCATTAACTCAAAGACCCTCCTCATAACATCATCATTGTAAGGATCAATAGGGGTGGTCAGCATCATGATGCTACTAAGACAAGAGGCAACTGGAAGTGTGACCCCTTCACAAGGGTACTCCAAAAACTTGGGTTGTATTAAAGCTAGCATGGCGGGTTTCAAAGCCCACATCAACTTCTTCCCCTCTAACTGGTCTATCTTAGAAAGGAGTGTGTCTAGTTCTTCTAATTTGGAAAGGGCTTTTAATGCAACCCTCATGTGCTCCAAGATTGTCCCAAGTGCAAAGATTTTGTGTCCTATTTCTGACTTCTTTTGCAAATCCTTTGGTTGTTCTTGTTGAAGGATGGCATGGACCCTTCTTGAGAAAGGTCTGCTAGTTGATTTTGTTTTCTAGTCTATATTACAGCCCATGGAGGTATTGCTTTGTTGGTTCATGAGGCATTTCAAAAACACCATCATTCAACAACATATACAAGGTTATGGAATTAATACGACAATTCTATATATCAAACTCTAGCTCGTACAGTTAACACATGGTAGCAGTTCACACATCACTCATACAATCATATGTATTCTTCAAAGGACAACTATAACACCATACTCAGGTCTCAACAACGTATAAACTGGCAGCCACACTACACTGGTTACTAAGGCATCACCAACACAATGCATCAAGCCACTCTCAATACCCTGGCAAGCGTGACAATGCACTTAGCAATTTATAATGACACCGACTTTTAAGGACTCAAAAACATGGTAGAAGTGGATATCGATAGTATATAACCCCAGTTTCTCACACAATTCAATGTGCATAAAACTTCATAACAACAATAATACCCCTGAACTTCCCTTCAAATCTAAGTTTAATGGAATTTTGAGTGACAAGCGTGGAGGGTTTTGTTGCAGCAGTAATTTGATGTTTGAATATTATAAGTGCTCTGAATATTACAAATTCCATGCCAACAAATATGATCACCATTACAATGACTCACAGTAGAGAATATATACCCATAAATGCTTTCATATTCACTTCAAATAATCATAATATATTAACAATCACCCAGAGTTTTGTTAAGTGAAAACTACAACATATAATGGGATAGGGGACCTAGAGTGTAAATTAGCAAGCTGCCCTTCGAGTATAGTAGCCAAATCAGAGTTGTAGTAGCATACCCTCAACGAAAAACTTCGGCCCATTTTCCTTTTCATTCACTGCTCCAACCTTCAATACTACCCAACAACATGTATACCTGCTAAAGAAAACCGTGAGGCTATGTCATGGCACAGTTTGACGATCTTTGCTTGTTTCTTTGCTCTCTTGTTCCATTGAATGGAAATTCCTTCATGTCGTAGCTAAGCTCACTTTCCTTTGGCCTCACAATATGGCTAAGAGATAAACATATCAACATCTTTGAACCATGAACACACTACCCAGAACTTGGGTTATAGATGAGTCTTCAAGTCACTTGCAACCCTAGCAATGATTCAACTCACCCTTACAGGAGCTCAGGACCAACGTAGCAACAATGATAATGTAGCATGCACTTAGGATAGGCTTCTGCTACGAACAACAAAGGTAAGGTTATTTTCTTATGCTCAAAATTCATCCAACAAGCCACAAGAACAATATAACAGGTGCATGCTTACAATAGGGTCAAGCCTATTGATCCAAGGGATTAGTAAAGTGCTCAAAATTCAAAGTGTTCAAAATTTCTCAAAACCTATGCCAAAGCATAGATCTCAACGATCTAAATCCAACGCAACTTGAATCTCTCAAAACCGATATCGTATGGTCTCGATATTGTGTTCTGATCGTAAAGCTAAAAAAACATTGCAGGTTAGATGCAAGTACGCTGGCTAGGCAGGGTGACTGGGCAAGTTGTTGTGTTTCTTGGGCCAATGGTAGGATGCCAAGTGGCCTCACCGCATTGTCAAATTTTTTTATGTTTTTGATTGGTCGAATTTGTGGTTTTTTGGCCCAATGGATGGGAGCCACATGGACCAATGGTGGGTAGCCACATGGCCTCCCAATGGGCTTGCAAAATTTTGTTATGGCTGAATGGGCCTCCTGGGGATTCTAACACAAGACCTAAAATCTAGCAACACAATGCTCTACCATAGCACTATGGGTGTGATTTAAACATTATAGTTGCAAAAACATATTTAAGTTTTCCATAGTTTGATGTTGGGGGATGGGGTCGGGACTAAGCCCTAGCCCCTGGTCACCTTACCACCCACGAGACCACAAGCAACAGGGAGTTGAGGGCTCGGGCTTAGCCCTGGCCTAATGTTTTGGAACCCTTCACATTTTTCCACCGAACCAAAGCGCAACAGTCATGGGGGCTAACATATAAGACCAATCGATGGTCTAGCCTTGCACCATACAACCACATGTCGATTGCGTGGAGCACTAACAAGCAAGGGCGAAAATTTAGGGACCAACTCATGGTTGCAGCACACACCATATGACCAGTCTCAGTCGCAACATAGTATTTTGCAGTCGAGTGCAGAGAATGGGGAACATCCTCGGCTATATGGCACATCAAACCGAAAGTCGAGAGTCAGGCGACTATGCCGATGGGGGTAGACAGTTAACCCTAGCCCCTAGGTTCATGGCTCCATGGGGCCAAAATTTTCTGCAAAAGGCCTTATTGTGCATTTAAACAAAGCAACAAAATGCACCCAAACCGGCAGGAATCTCGCCGGTACCGAGCGAAATTGGCACTCATTGTGCCCTAGAATGGAGAAATTCATAGAACAGTTAGAAGAACAGTCTAGTTTATAGAGCAGTTAGCAGAAAAACTTCTAGAGAGCATAACTTCTTCAGTTTTTGGCCAAATTGAACCCAACAAGAGCCCAACTGGGGTTTTTTTACTGTTATGGAGCCATTGGAGACATAATTTTTACATTTTGAGCACTGTAAATCCATGTAAATATAAATTTGAGCACTTAATGAAAGAGGCCCAACATTGGACGCTGGACCAGGAGGGGTGAACTCCTTTATCATTTTTGTTGTCATGTGTTTCTAATATGGTATATTTGTCTCTATTTTATGCTGTTAACTAATTTTTAAAACCATTATTTTATGTGTTTTGCAAAGTGATCCATTGCCTAAAATACATAAAAATTTACTTGCAAATTTTTCCATCACCTTCAAGTTTGCATAACAGATTAGTTTGGTATCAGAGCTAAAGGTTATTTTGAAGGTTTGATTTTATTTGCAAGTGTTTTCTGATGCTTACAAAGTTGAAGCTTAAAAGAGGAGAAGGAGAACTTTTGGATCCAAGGTCTCAAATTGTTTCAAGGAGAACACACATCCCCAAGTTTCACCAATCATGGCACATGAAGAAGGTTCTAAAGGGATGTCTAAAGATGAAAGAACTTTCAGAAAAGCTTTCTTTGAAATGTCTGAAATGGTAAAAGTTCTTTATGAGGAGAGAAATTCAAGGTTGCAAGGAGAGAGCTCAAAACCTCCAAAAGGGAATGGAGGGGATGGTGACAAGCCACCACCTTCACATCCATCCTCATCCTCATCTTCATCATCATCTTCTTCTACTTCTACCCTTTCACAAACACCTCCAAATTCTCCAAAAGGACATGGTAAAACTCCTTTGTTAAAGCTTGACATAAAGTTTGAATTGGCTATGTACAATGGAGAGGTAAATGTTGAGAAATTAGATAATTGGGTTCATCAAATTGAAGTGTATTGCAAAATACAAAGAATCAAGGATGATGAGACCAAAATTCAGCTTGCTTCTCTTAGGTTGGAAAGTGCAGCACTCATTTGGTGTGAGAACAAAACTCAAGAGGACATGAAGGAAAGTGGTAATGTTTTATCCTCTTGGAATGATTTTGTTGGTGCAATAAGAAGGAAATTTTATCCATTAGCATACATGCAAAAATCTATAATGGATTGAAAACCTTTAAGCAAGCTAAGGGTCAAAATGTGCAAAGCTATACTCAAGAATTTAGGAAAAGAGATTTGATTTTTGGTATAGATTTATCCTCTCAAGACACTCTACTCAAATACATTTGAGATTTACATAGTTATTTTAAACACACACTGCTCATGTTTAACCCTACAAAACTAGGTGAATTTTGTGTACAGGAAACTCATTTAGAAGCAAGAGGGAAGAATGTTCCCCAAGAGGGCAGCAAAAGGTCATTCAAGAGTGGAGACAAAGGAAAGGGGAAATTCAAAGGAAAAGGGAAGAAGAATGTTTCAATCAAAAAGGAGGGAGAAAAACTCACATGTAAACATTGTTCAAAAGAAGGCCATGATGAAGACCATTGTTGGAAACTTCATCCTGAAATGAGACCCAAAACGTTTAACAACAAACAAAAACAAAATACTACTACAACTACACAATATGATTTAAGATCCGATTTTGGATTTAAAGGTAAGGACTCTATTGCAAGTACTAGTTCTTAAAGTAGCCTCAATGAAACTCAACATGAAAAGGAAAGAATGGATCTTTTCCACATTAGATTCATTTCAAACCATACCAATATAGATAATTTGTTTGATAGTGGATCACAAGAAAACCATATTTCAAAAGACATTGTTAAGAAATTAAATTTGAAAACCATTCCTCACCCTAATTTGTATCCATGAGGTTGGATCCATTCCTCACAAAAAGATGTAAACTGAGATTTGCCATCACTACAAACTTTATAGATGAGGTAGAGCTTGATGTAATTCCACTTGACATTTGTGGTATTGTTTTGGGAAGCCCATATCTATATGATAGGAGAGCCATCTTTCATCACCATGAGAAAAAATATCATTTGTTTAAAGATGGGATTGAGTACATTGTTAGAGCACATAGCAAGAAGTTGAATTTATCACTTGTGAATGCTAGACAAATGAAGAGGCTTGTTAATGCTAGTAAGAATTTTGTACTCTTGATGATCAAACCAAAAGAGAATGTTGAAAATGAAGCCTTCCAAGGATGTGATGCAAGATTAAAATCTGATTTGATTGAGGTTGTTAACACCTATGATGAGATGTTTTAGGAACCCAAAGGATTTCCTCCTAAAAGAGGAATCCAACATGAGATCCAATTGCAACAAGATTGTCCTCTTCCAAACATTGGCATGTACAGGATGTCAGTCATGGAGAATGCAGAAATTAAGAGACAAATCCAAGAGTTGCTTGATAAAGGGGTCATCAGACCAAGCACGTCGCCATGCAGGTATCTAATTGTTATAGTACCAAAGAAAGATGGTGCATGGTTCATGTGTGTGGATTTCAGAGCCCTTAACAAGATTACAGTAAAGAATCGTTACCCTCTTCCTCGAATTGATGATTTACTTGATCATTTGAAACATGTTGTGTATTTCACTAAGTTGATATTGAGAAGTGGCTATCATCGGAATAGGATTGTTGAAAGAGACATATGGAAGACAACTTTCAAAACAAAGCAAGGTTTGTTTGAATGGTTGGTTATGCCATTAGGCTTTGTAATGCTCCTGCAACATTCATGAGAGTTATGAATAATGTCTTAAGGCATTTTCTTGATGACTTTGTGATTGTCTACTTAGATGACATATTGATTTTCAGAAAAACTCATGAAGAACATGTCATACATGTTAGGCAAGTCTTATATGTCTTGAAGAAATAAAAATTGTTTTTAAAGATGTCTAAATGTGAATATGGAGAGACCCCGTTAGTGTACTTGGGACATTATTGTTGGAGGGGGTGAATTGAATATAGATCCCTCAAAGTTCAAATTCAATGTAGATTGGACTAAACCCAATAATGTAACAAAGGTTAGAAGATTTTTGGGAGGATCTCAATATTGGAGAAAGTTCATTTCGAAGTTCTCATCAATTGTGGCACCATTACATGCCTTGACAAGTGTGAAACGAGTTTTTCAATGGAGAGGCAAGCAATAGAAACGCTTGGATGCATTGAAAGAGAGATCAGTACAACCATAGTTCTTGCACTTCCTGATTTAAGATAGCCATTTGAGATACAAATCGATGCAAGTGACTATGCCAAGGGAGGCATCTTGATGCAACATGGTAAGCCCATTTGTTACCATTTTGGAACTTTCAATGATGTAGTAGTTAACTATCCTAAATATGACAAAGAATAATGCATGCATTGGTGCAAAGTGTGAAAAAATGGAAACATTATTCGATGGGAAGGGAAAATATTATTCACATTGATTATCAACCATTGCAATACTTGCAATCATAAACCTAGCTACCACAAGCAAGGCATTTCAGATGGATGGGTTTCTTGAGAAATTCCACTAGGTAACAAGATATAAGAAAGGTATATATAACAAGGTTGTTGATATGCTATCTAGACCAATTGTTAGTGCTTTAGTTATTCTTAAGCATAATTCTATCATGCATGATATCTATGTTGAATAGTATGCTTTAGATGATGATTTTAAGGATGTATATACAACTTTGTGTCAAGGCACCCAAGTAGAGGAATTAGATTACCATGTTCATGATAAACTTGTGTATCATCTTGGCAAGTTATACATTCCACGGGGTGAAAGATTCAACATCATAAGGGAAGCGCATACTTCTCTTATTGCTGGCCATTTTGGTGTAGGCAAGACGGTGGCACAATTACAAAGGTATTGTTATTGGCCTCGTATGAATGAAAGTGTGTCACGATATGTAAGAGGATGTTCTTTATGTGCTACTAGTAAGCCTAGCAATAGAAAGTTATGATTGTATACTCCACTTCTAGTTCCTTCCCATCCTTGGGAAATTGTTTCTATGGACTTTGTAGGAGGGTTGCCTATGTCTAGGAAAAATCATGATTATCTTTATGTTGTGGTGGATCATTTCAGCAAGATGTGTATTTTGATGCCTTGTAAGAAGCAAGTTACAGCTGAACAGATTGCAAAAATGTTCTTTCAAAATGTATGGGTACATTTTGGGTTGCCCAAATCCATTATTTCTAATCGAGATTCTCGATTTGTCGAAAATTTTGGTCAAGCTTATGGGGACTCATGGACACCAAGTTGAAAAAGAGCACAACATTCCATCCACAAACCGATGGTCAGACAGAAGTGGTGAATAGAACATTAGTACATATTCTTCATGGTTATTGCAGCAAACATCCTAAGTTTTTGGTTGAACACTTACACTGCATTTAGCATGCTTACAACCAGACAAAGCATTCATCGACTCAAACATCTCCATTTGAGGCATGTTTTGGTTACTTATAAAAAACTCATTTAGATTTTATCTTTGGGAAATATGTTGCTATTAATGGCCATAGTGACATTGATAAGGCCAAGCGATTCATTGAACAAGTTCAATTGGTGCATAGGATGGTTCAAGAACAGTTGGAAAAGAGTCGGGCCAATACAAGACAAGGCATGATAAGCATTGTGTCCACAGTTTTCAAGTTAGAGATAAAGTTTGGCTTTACATTAGCAAGGAGAGGCTAAAAGGAGAAGGTAAAAAACTGAAACCAATAAGATATGGACCTTTTAAGATTTTAGAAAAGATTGGCAATAATACCTTCTGGTTGGATTTTCCTCCATATATGCAAATGTATGTAGTTGTTAATGTTGAGAATTTGAGATTATATGAGCCTCCTTTGATTGAATATCAAGGAGATCATGTTCAGATTGCTTCAATAGAATATTTCTCTCCTGAATTTCTTGACGAATTGCAGCAATACACTATCCTTGACAAAAAAGCAAGAACTTCAAAGTGAGGAAACGTGGAGCACCTTCGTGTGGGACTCAAAGGCACAAATCCAAACAAAGTAAAATGGATTGAGATTGGAAGGGTGAGGAAATTGTACCCTCATCTTTTTGTTAACTGGATATAGTCTTTTAGAGGTCCAAAAGCTTCTAGTGGGGAGGAGTGATCCAAGAGATCAGTAAAGTGCTCAAAATTAAAAGTGTTCAAAAGTTCTTGAAACATGTGCCAAAGCGTAGATATCGATGACCTAAATCCAACGCAACTTGAATCGCTCAAAACTAATATTGTATGCTCTCGATATTGCATTCTAATCGTTTTCCTAAACAGCTAAAAAAAATTACAGTTTGGAGGCAGGTATGCTGACTGGGGAGGGTGACTAGGCAGTTTGACTATGTTTCTTGGGAAAATGGCAGGTTGCCAAGTGGCCTCACTGTATTGGTCAATTTTTTTTGTTTTTTATTGGTTGAATTTGTGGTTTGTTAGACCAATGGATGGGAGCCACGTGGGCAAATGGTAGGCAACCACGTGGCCTCAAAATGGGCTTGAAAAATTTTGTTATGGTTGAATGGGCCTCCAAGAGATTCGAACACAAGACCTCAGATCTAGCAGCACAACACTCTACCGCAACAACATGGGTGTGACTTAACCATTATAGTCACAAAAACATATTTAAGTTTTCTACAATTTGATGTTCGGGGACGGGGTCGGGGCTAAGCCCTGTGCCCCGTCACCTTACCACCCACGGGACCGCAGGCAGCAGGGAGCCGAGGGCTCGGCCTTAGCCTAAGTCCAAGGTTCTGAAACCCTTCACATTTTTCCACTGGACTGGAGAGCAACAGTCGTGGGGGCTAGTGGATAATCCTAGCCCACGGTGTAGCCTTACACCATGCAACCACATGTTGATTGTGTGGAGCGCTAGCAAGCATGGGCAGAACTTTAGTGACTAGCCCACGGTCGCAGCACGCACCATATGACCAGTGCCAGTCGCAGTGGAGTATTTAGTAGTTGGGCGCGGAGAATGAGGAACAACCTGGGTTATATGGCGCATGGAAATGAAAACTGAGAGCTAGGGGGCTATGCCGATGGGGGCGGACGATTAGCCCCAGCCCCTGGGCGCATGGCCCCATGTGGCCCAAAATTTCTGTAAAAGGCATTATTGCGCATTTAAACAAAGCAACAAAATGCACCCAAACCAACAAGAATCTCGTCGGAGTTGAGTGAAATTGGCACTTGACATGCCCTGGAATTGTCGAATTCATAGAACAATTAGCAGATTGATCTAGTTTGTAGAGAAGTTAACATAAAAACTTCTAGAGTGCATAACTTATTTAATTTATTTCCAAATCGAACCCAACTAGAGCCCAGCTAGGGGTTTTTTATCGTTCCAAACTCATTGGAGACATAATTTTTGCATTTTTATCATTGTAAATCCATATAAACACAGATTTGAGCACTTAACGAAATAGGTCCAACACTAGAAACTGGACTAGGAGATGTAGCCCAAGAGAGGGGTGAACTCTTTTATCATTTTTGTTGTTATGTGTTTCTGATATGGTATATTTGTATTTGTTTTATGTTGTTAACTAAGTTTTAAAACCATTATTTTATGTGTTTTGCAAAGTGATCCATTGCCTAAAATACATAAACTTTTACTTGCAAATTTTTCCATCACCTTCAAGTTTGCATAACGTATCAGTTTGGTATTGGAGCTAAAGGTATTTTGAAGGTTTGAATTTGTTTACAAGTGTTTTCTGATGCTTACAAGGTTGAAGCTTAAAAGAGGAGAAGGAGAACTTGTAGAGCCAAGGTCTCAAATTATTTCAAGGAGAACACACATACCTCAAGCTTCACCAATCATGGCACATGAAGAAGGTCCTGAAGGAATGTCCGAAGATGAAAGAACTTTCAGAAAATATTTCTTTGAAATGTTTGAAATGGTAAAATTGCTTTATGAGGAGAGGAATTCAAGGTTTCAAGGAGAGAGCTCAAAACCTTCAAAATGGGATGGAGGAAAAGGAGACAAACCTCCAAAATGGAATGGAGGGGTTGGTGACAAGCCACCACCTTCACATCCATCCTCGACCTCATCTTTATCCGCATCTTCTTCTACTTCTACCCTTTCAAAAACACCTCCAAATTCTCCAAAAGGACATGGTAAAACTCCTTTGTTAAATCTAGACATAAAGTTTGAATTCCCTATGTATAGTGGAGAGGTAAATGCAGAGAAATTGGATAATTGGGTTTGTCAGATTGAAGTGTATTGCAGGATACAAAGAATCAAGGATGATGAGACCAAAATTCAGCTTTCTTCTCCTAGGTTGGAAAGTGTAGCATTCATTTGGTGGGACGCCAAAACTCAAGAGAACATGAAGAAAAGTGGTAAGGTTTTATCCTCTTGGAACGATTTTGTTCTTACAATAAGAAGACAATTTTAACCATTAGCATACATGCAAAAAGCTATAGTGGATTGGAAAAACTTTAGGCAAGCTAAGCGTTAAAATGTGCAAAGCTATACTCAAGAATTTAGGAAAAGAGCTTTGATTTTAGGTACAGATGTATCCTCTCAAGACACTCTACTCAAATACATTGGAGGTTTACATAGTTATTTGAGACACACAATTCTCATGTTTAACCCTACAAAACTAGATGAAGTTTGTGTGCAGGTAACTCATTTAGAAGTAAAATGGAATAATGTTCCCCAAGAGGATGGAAAAAAGCTATTCAAGAGTGGAGACAAAGGAAAGGGGAAATTCAAAGGAAAAGGGAAGAAGAATGCTTCAATCAAAAAGGAGGGAGAAAAATTCACATGTAAACATTGTTCCGGGGATGAAACAAATATCACAACCATGGGATTTAAAGTTAAGGATTCTATTGCAAGTACTAGTTGTTCAAGTATCCTCAATGAAACTCAACATGAAAAAGAAAGAATAGAGCTTTTCCACATTAGAGTCATTTCAAAAAATACCAATATAAATACTTTGTTCAATAGTGGATCACAAGCAAACCTTATTTCAAAAGACATTGTTAAGAAATTAAATTTGGAAACCATTGCTCACCATAACCCGTATCATTTAGATTGGATATGTGACAATGCAAAATTGCATGTGACAAAAAGATGTAAACAAATATTTTCCATCAGTTCAAACTCTATAGATGAGGTAGAGCTTGATGCAATTTCACTCAACATTTGTGGTATTGTTTTGGGAAGCCCATATCTATATGATAGGAGATCCATCTTTCATCACCATGAGAACAAATATCATTTGTTTAAAGATGTGATTGAGTATATTGTTAGAGAACATAGAAAGAAGTTGAATTTATCACTTGTGAATGTTGGACAAATGAAGAGGCTTGTTAATGCTAGTAAGAATTTTGTACTCTTGATGATCAAACCAAAAGAGAATGTTGAAAATGAAGCCTTCCAAGGATGTGATGCAAGATTAAAATCTGATTTTTCGAGGTTGTTCACACCTATGTTGAGATGCTTCAGGAACCCAAAGGATTGTCTCTTAAAAGAGGAATCCAACATGAGATCCAATTGCAGCAAGATTGTCCTCTTCCAAACATTGGTATTTACAAGATGTTAGTAATGGAGAATGCAGAAATTAAGAGACAAATCCAAGAGTTGCTTGATAAAGGGGTCATCAGACCAAGCACATCACCATGTGGGTTTCCAATTGTTTTAGTACCAAAGAAATATGGTACATGGTGCATGTGTGTGGATTTCAGAGCCTTGAACAAGATTATGATAAATAATCGTTACCCTCTTCCTCGAATTGATGATTTACTTGATTAGTTGAAAGATGTTGTGTATTTCACTAAGTTAGACTTGAGAAGTGGCTATCATCAAATTAGCATTGTTGAAGGAGACATATCGAACACAACTTTCAAAACAAAGCAACGTTTGTTTGAATGGTTGGTTATGTCATTTGGGTTTTGTAATGCTCCTGCAACATTCATGAGAGTTATGAATAATGTCTTAAGGCCTTTTCTTGATGACTTTGTGATTGTCTACTTAGATGACATATTGATTTTTAGCAAAACTCATGAAGAACATGTCAGGCATGTTAGGCAAGTCTTAGATGTCTTGAAGAAAAACAAATATTAAAGATGTCTAAATGTGAGTTTGGAAAGATATCATTAGTGTATTTGGGACATACTGTTGGAGGGGTGAACTGAAGATAGATCCCTCAAAGGTCAAAATTGTTGTAGATTGGCCTAAACCTAATAATGTAACAAAGGTTAGAAGCTTTTTGGGAGTAGCGAAATATTGGAGAAAGTTCATTTCTAACTTCTCATCATTTGTAGCTCCGTTACATGCCTTGAAAAGTGCGAAACATGTTTTTGAGTGGGGAGGCAAGTAGGAGAAAGCCTTTGATGCATTGGAAGAGGAAATCAGTACATCTCTAGTTCTTTCACTTCCTGATTTAAGGCAACCATTTGAGATACAAACCAATGCAAGTGACTATGACACGTGAGCAGTCTTGATGCAACATGGTAAGCCTATTTGTTACCATTCTGAAATTTTTAATGGTGTAATAGTTAACTATCCTACATATGATAAGAAATTGTATGCATTGGTGCAAAGCATGAAAAAATGGAAACGCTATTTGATGGGAAATGAAACTATTATTCACACTGATCATCAGCCATTGCAATACTTGCAATCACAAACCAAGCTACAAAAAGTGAGGCATTTTAGTTGGATGGGTTTCTTGCAGCAATTCCACTCAGTGATAAGGTATAAGAAAGGTATCTATAAGAAGGTTGTTTATATGCTATTTAAACAAATTGTTAGTGCTTTAGTTTTTCTTAAGCATAATTTTATCATGCATGAGAGCTATGTTGAACAATATGCTTTAGATGACGATTTTAAAGATGTACATGCAACTTTGTGTTAAGGCAACCAAGTAGAGATGTAGTCCAAGAGAGGGGAGAACTCCTTTATCATTTTGTTGTCATGTGTTTCTGATATGGTATATTTTTCTCTGTTTTATGTTGTTAACTAAGTTTTAAAACCATTATTTTGTGTGTTTTGCAAAGTAATCCATTACCTAAAATACATGAAATTTTACTTGCAAATTTTTCCATCACCTTCAAGTTTGCCTAATAAATCACTAGGCAATGCGTGTTGGCTATAATTCGTTGGAAATGAATAGTGGACCCAAATAATTTAGGCCAAATTAATATTTCGGCCTTTAGTAATGTTAATTGTCGTTTCAAATATCAAACCTTGACTGCTATGAGGAACCAATCTGTCGGTCAAAGAAATCAAAATCGACGCCACCAAAATAAGAATGGCCACGTAATTAATATTGAGACTTTTAAAAATCGGCCCAGTAACGCGATTCTTGATAATTTCTTGCGCTTCCTCCAACACCTGCTCATCCCTTAGTGCTCGTGTGATGTTGCATGGTCTTGGTTCTCACCGTTCAATCGCTGCACGTCGGCCCCCACGGCTTAAACTCTCGCTTACAGCCTTCAAAACTTCAATGGAATTCCATCTTTAGTTTTGGCAATTGGAGCTCTCGTCCATAATCAAGTCAGCTAAACTCCAAATAGCTCTCAGACTTCAATGAAATTTGGCCCCTTGAAATATTCTCAACAACACGAATTGATGTGGGTGAACATAACCCACGAGCTAGCAGTGATATTTAGCTTAGAGAGTTCGGCCATGCATAATTTTGATTTCCTTCCAGCAATAAAGACTTGCATCAGAAAGCCTTTGTGCCTACGTTGATTAGAAGCCTTAGGACATTCGGCCTTTTCACTGTGCTCCTGTCCAAGGTGCTGAAGAGTGTGTGCCTTCTTGCCCTCGATCTGTAGAGATGAATATGACCTATCTGGAAGCAAGCCACGACCCACTTGAATAATAATTTGGCCACGCTGTAAAAGAATTGACCCCTTTTGATAATTTCGACTCCAATAAAATTGCTCACGGCTTTCAAAATTTTCCAATATATGCTCAGGGCTTAAATATATTTCTATTTGGACTAATTTTTCCCAATTTAACTTTCGACCCTCTTTTCACATGATATTTCCATGCCTTTTCATAAAATATAAGTTTGGCCTTTCAAAATAATAAATTTGTCCGTAAATTAATATTCAGGCGACAATTTCACTGAAATTTTGTTACATATTTAATATGAAAAAATTGTCAAGCTCTTTTTAACAAACACTCATTTTGTTGTTGGCACTGGGTTTTTGAATTTTCCGGCAAAACCTTCCAACAAAAATCGTTGACGCTGAAAAACCGGCCGGATGAGCCAAGACCAAGGCTCTGATACCACTGTAATATCCCAAATCAAATTTCGACTTAAATTTCAGGTAATTTCTTCAAAAATTAAACCATAAAATTCATTCATCAAATTTCACAACTTTCACCATGAAATTAACCGCGAAACCACAAAGCATAAACTATAACTTAAAATGGACAAGAAATATATGCAAAATCCTCAGCGTTATTTTATTAAAATAAAAGAGTACATAGAATGTTGGAACTAGATGAGAGAATGGACACCAAATAAATCTGCTCCAATACTGCAATTTTCCTCCACCAAAACTGAACTGAACTGTCATTGCTAGGCTCTCTTGTGAATTTTGGATAAATTCACCACGGGGAAATGGGTGCTTGCCCAATCTCACTAAATCACCTAATGATTTCTGTCTTGGGCCTATAATGTGTTGATTTTCGATGATCTTGGGTCTAGGATAGAATCTTAGAATTTCTAACGCTACCAAACCAAGAATCTCAACTACTTCAATTTTTAACAATATATTGTACAACAATGTACAACCCGATCTTTGTTATATTAAACCATTATGAATAATACAATAGTCTATGGAATACAAGATGCAATGATAATCATGTTGTAGACTTTGTCGTATCTTGTCTTGTCGGTCCTTCACCCCCGTTTTGCTCCCTTAGTCCATCAAAGAACAACACATAGAGCCTCTAAGATGGATGCCACTTATCACTGTTGCAAATTGTTTCTGCTACAATGAACACGGGCTAATCCAATCTGCTCTCTAGGCTGGCCAATACCTGAGCTCCAATCTTCCAAGCTAGTAGCCTCTTGCATCCATCAAAGGGATACACATTAGGCTCCAATCTTCACCCAATCACGCAACAATCAATATCCTTCTTGTATGTTTCTCTAGGGCTACTTTGAGTTATCAACAAGTTGCCCTGCAACAAACCAACAATGCCTGGTACATCCACTGCAAGATATTCTCTTACGAGGGGCTTTCAACCATCATCAAAAATCGTCCAAATGGCTCCCACAAGCTTCTAGACAAACTGATCCAAAACCGATCCAATAACACAAATCCAAACCTACAAGATGCACCAAAACACATACCTTTAGCTCGTTGTTTAAGGTATGCTCCTCTGTTGTCAACCTCGACCTGGTTAGGGAAAAACCACAGTAACTTTCCAACTCTTAGTTTTTGCCCAGGGTTGCTCCTCAGAGTTTCGGTTGTCCCTCCTTGAGAGGTTGTCATAGTTTGTTGCAAGTGTTGAAAATGCAACAAGATGATGGAGCTTAGTGAAAAGGAGTCACCTTCACTAAGTGGGCCCGTAGGCTATTTTTGGCGCAAAGTCTATTTTTAGACTATGTCTATTTTTAGACATATGGATCATGGTCTATGAGTTGCAGGATGCTATTTTTGGATGATTGGTCATGTTGGTAAAAATAGATGGACTTCTATTTTTAGACATATGGGTGGAGTCTATTTTTAGACTGCCGGCTAAAAATAGAACAGTCGAATATTATTAGCTCTTAATAATATTTGGACTATAAACATTATGTTATCCTCTTAGAGCACTTCAGTTTGAGCTACAGATGTGGTACATGCAGCTGTCAGAAGGAAATACACTTTTCTTATGGGTCAGTTGAGCTATTGCATGATGGACTTCAGTTAGAACTCAAGTGATTGAGTTTGATGGAGTTGATTGAGGAGTTGATGGAGTTGTGTTCAGTTTGACTTGGTTGAACTAGTTGTATTTAGTCTAACTGCAGAATACACTAGTGATGAGTGATGTGAATTAATTATTAATTAATTCACTAATTATTAACTCATAAATCAACTAAAGAATACATCAGTTAACTCAGTGCATGGACAGTTCAGTGGAGACAAGTGTTAGAGGTGAGTGAAAGGGCAAGACAACTGTCAGTTGTGACTATAGTTGTGCA
Source organism: Pinus tabuliformis (assembly GCA_031772625.1). Lineage (NCBI taxonomy): Eukaryota > Viridiplantae > Streptophyta > Pinopsida > Pinales > Pinaceae > Pinus > Pinus tabuliformis. The sequence continues at coordinate 1,537,527,394 of CM062818.1, read as the reverse complement.
TGAGATTTGCATAATCAATGGATTGAGTATTGACAATGAGGATTGCATGGTTCAGCCAAGGGAAATATGAGTTTGGATCAGCCATTCTCATCTATTCTCATGCAGGATTGCACAGTGGAGGTAGGCAAGCAACAAAGGAGATTTGAACCTGTGATTGATTCAGATCTGAGCTAGTTTGTGTGTAACAGGTGGAGATAGAACTGAGTACTTGCAAGGAGTATTGTACTATGTATTGTTACATGTTCTCAATCATTATAATATACAGATAGTTGGGGGTTTTCAGTTGTATGCTTTCCCCAGTTACATACTGTGTTAATGTGCGCATGCGATTGATGTTTCATTGTTTTTAATTCTGCAAAATTGATGATCAATGTAGAGGAGGTTATGTATTATGCATGCATTTCGCAAAAGTGTATAATCAGAATAATCTCTGTGAATAAGTGTTATATTATTCAAAATTTCTACATGGTATCAGAGCAGAGTTGATCATCAGATCTATTATTCAGAAAGTGGTTACATTTTATTTCTTCAGGCAGAGTCTGTAATCGGGCCAGGTAGCCTCTGGATTCATCCTTTTTTTGGAAGGTGAGATATCCGGTAAAATCCTATACAGTCAATCTCTGTACGAGAAATACTTTGTTCTCACGAATTTTAGATCAGAAGCGCTTGAGTTTTGAGCTGGTGGAATTCGAATTTGCAGCAGTGTTTTCTTGGTGTCAAAGTTGAAATGTCTTTCAACGGATTGCGATTGGAGTATGCTCTTGAGGGCAGCTCAAATTATATTGCATGGAAATACAGGATGGAGGTGGTGTTAGATGACAATGCGCTGAAGGAGTTCATAGAGGCTGAGGTCCCAAAGCCTACTGATATTGCTCAAGTTGAGGCTTGGAAAAAGAAGATAGCAAAGTGTTGAAGGATTCTGTTGGAGGGCGTGAAGGATCACATTGTGTCTAGCCTGCATGGAAAGGCTTCTCCATACTTGATGTGGAAAGCGTTGACGGATTTATTCCAAAGCAAGAGCGACCATAGGAAGTTGGCGCTCAAGGATAAACTCAAAAACATTAAGTGCGAGAAGGGAGACAGTATGCCCAAGTATCTCACGAAGTTCACTCAATGCCGGGATGAGCTGGGAAGTGTGGGGGTAACTGTCGATGATAAGGACTTGGTGAGCTTGGCTCTCCTTGGTCTTCCGAAGAGTTGGCATTCCTATCAGGACTCTATCAATGGTCAGGATAAATTGCCAGGATGGGAGAGACTTTGGTCAGATCTTGTGTAGGAGGAGATCAGTCGGAATACCAGGGGCGGATCTTCATCAAAGGCAACTGATGAAGAAAATTGCGCTTTCGCTGCCAAAGAAAAGAAGGGGAAGAACAAGAAAGCTTCTCATTCTGGTGCGAAAGGCAAGAAGCGAGACATGTCCAAGGTGAAGTGCTTTCATTGTCACCAGCACGGACATTATGCCACAAATTGTCCGCAGAAGAAGAAAAATAAGCAAGCTGTTGTATCTGCAACGGGAGAGGCCTTAGCCTCGTAGTTTGAGCTAGATTTTTCGTTAATCGCATGCTTGGTATCAAGTGTGATGTATGGTTCTTGAATAGTGGTGCGTCTTTTCACATGACAGGAGATCGAGATTTGTTTTCTGATCTGGAGGAGAAAGATCTTGGAGTGCACATCGAGATGGGCGATGATGGTAGATACAGTGCGACAGGTATCAGTACCATTTCCTTTGAGAGGGAGTCTGGTAAACCCTTCGTATTGAAGGAAGTGATGCATGTTCCAGGATTGAAGAAGAATCTTATCTCTGTGGCGATGTTAGAAGACAAAGGATATGATGTTGTTTTCAGCGAGGGAAAGACTTTCCTGCACAGTAAGACAACTGAAGAAACCCGGAAGATAGGGGTTCGAGTCAGGAACCTTTATCAGTTGCATGTAGATGGCTGCGCAACAATGGCATGCAAGGTAGAAGGATTGGTGAGCCGGGATGATGGCGAGGTGTGGCACAGGAGATTGGGCCACCTTCACTATGGAGCCTTGAAGATACTGCAGTAGATTACTACTGGGTTTCCTAAAGTGTTAAGATTTGATATGTTCTATGCTAGAGCAATTTATTTAAATTTTCACAGTTAGCAATCACATCAGCATTACGATAAACTGCAGACATAACATAAATATAAAACACAGAAGACAAGCCAAGGCAAGAGGACACAAGATATGGCGCGAGCCAGGGACAAACCCCACAATGTGTGGGGAAACCCTTTGATCAAATCTTCTTTTATCTTCAAAGTTCACCAGAAAAAGAGAGAGAGAGAGAGAGAGGGCACATTTACAACAGAAGTCAACACTTTGACTTATCTAGATCTAGCATAGATCATTTTGTATAATGATGAGATCAGTTGAAGACATTCTACTTCAACTGATTCTCCAAGGTGACTCCTTCACCTGGTTCTCTGCTGTGCCATTGCATATTGCACCATGCTGCACTAATCATGCTGCCTATGTCCATGATCTTATCCATCATCATGCTGCTCCTTATTGAGATTGCTTACAGAGATGGTTTCTACATATCCTGCAATTGCACTTGCTCATGATATTAGACTGTTCATTCTAGCCATCCTTTATTATGACTGAGATCACTATGCCGTGCATTTATGTGGGATCAATGGAATCCTTCTCATCATGATTATGATGGGACTATGACTGTAGGCTGAGACAAAGAGTGTCATAGACTCTTGCCTTCACAAGTATGCTTGAGACTGTTATGTCTCCATGACAGCATATGGATATTTCCATGACTGTGTATATCCATGACAGTGCATTGATGTCTCCATGATCTACATCGTAAGGAGTCTCCATAGACTGCTAATTGTCTCCATGAATAAGTCTTCATGAAATTGCGTGACTAGAGTCTCTAAGCCCAGATCTATGCTGCCAGATCCACTCTACACCGAGAGTGTCAATGATTGTGCCATGACTGGACCATACCCTACTGCGGATTCCTTCATGCTGCCAGATCCGCCTACATCGATTGTTGCGTATCATGCTATGAGCCATGACTGCGTAGTTACCATATGTGACTGCGTTCCAATTTCATATATGACTGTGTTCCATATAGCTGCGGGTTCCAGTTTCAAACTGCAGGTTCTGCATTCCATATATAACTGCGGGTTATATATGACTGCATTCCAATTTCATATATGACTGTGTTCCATATAGCTGTGGGTTCCAGTTTCAAACTGCAGGTTCTGCGATCCATATATAACTGCGGGTTATATATGACTGCGTTCCAAACAACAGGTTCTATATATGACCCAACTGTTAGGTTCATACCATAGTTGCGGCTAACAGCATTCCATATATGATCTAATTGCGGGCTTCATACCTTAGCTGCAACTAACAAAATTCCATATATAACTGCGAGTTATAACCTTCCATTGTGATGTATACCTGTACGTGGATTTTCCAGAGATTAACCAGCGTAATGAACAACGTAACAGCAAAGCGTATCAATGTATCATTGAACAGCGTATCTATTGTATGTGTCATGACCTGTGTATTAATCTTTATGCCCTGCGTATAAATGACTTCAAGAACTGCTTACAGATATGAGAACATTATAGCCTCTATTGACTGCGATTTGATGACTGTGGCACCATTGGCAGGGTATAAGTGTTGTGTGTATGTTACATAGATGAACGTGGCTTCATGGTCCTTCATGACTAGTGTTATGACTGCTGCTCTTCCAGGAGCAGATTCTCACGTTGACTGCGGCTAAGGCACGTCTGAACTGTGGCTAGGGCACAGCAGAACTGCGGCTAGATCATCATCTCCACAACGTACAGCAGCTAGGGTATCATCCAAGGCCAACGTATTCTTCTTAGTGTCTCTCCTTAGCCAATAACCCAAGATGTGGAGAGGAGAAGATCACTTGAAGAATATGTGTGTGTAAATGATATCAAATCCTCATCTATTTATACCAAAATGAGGATGATGAATAGACACGTCGGTTGGGCTTCTAGAGCCTACATAAGAGCTGGTCGGCTTGACTATAATTACATAAACAAAATAAATTCATATCTCCATAAATACTTATCGGAATCGGATGATCTTTGGATCAATCCTACACCTCCCGACGAGAGGGATCCAATAAAATTATCAGCTGCCATAAATAAGCTGACCCACATGGAGTTTTGTCCTAGTTGCCAATTTAACACTCCCTCTCAACTAGGGGGAACTCCATCTGCTGATCCATATGTCCAACTGTACTATCTCTGCCATCAGTGCCCTGCACTGCTCTGCCCATCTTTGCTCAGCTCTGTTGGCTCTGCTCTACTCTACTCAGCTCTGTTGGCTTTGCTTAGCTCTGCTCAGCTCTATTGGCTCTGCTAGCTCTGCTCTGCTCAGCTCTGTTGGCTCTGCTAGCTCTGCTCTGCTTTGCTCAGCTCTGCTGGCTCTACTCTGCTCTGCTCAGCTCTGCTGGCTCTGCTAGCTCTGCTCTGTTGGCTCTGCTCTGCTCTGCTCTTCTCAGCTCTACTCAGCGCTGCTGGTTCTGCTAGCTCTACTCTGCTGGCTCTACTGAACTATGAAGAAGAAGAATTGATCGAGAATGTCTCATACCATTCTCCACTGACCCGAAGTCAGACTCAGAGTGCGTATCACTAGTCCCAGACCAGTCTCAACTAACCCAAAGTCAGTGTCATAGTATGTACCACTCTCACTGGTTCCAGACCAGTCCTGTACTAACACGAAGTCAGTCTCGAAGTATGTACCACTGGTCCCAGACCAGTCTCAGCCGACCCGAAGTCAGCGTCATAGTATGTACAACTCCTACCACTGGTCCCAGACCAGTACTATTGATCCCAGATCAATGGAGGACATCCTAGCGTAGGGAGTACGGTAGATACAACGATGCGTCCATCGGTACTACTATGGTCCCTAACTTCATTTCCCTGCTCATTGATCAGATGAGAGGTACTTCCCAGGAGTCCCAGACTGCATGGGTAGGATGCCTCGACAGGAGAATTTAATCAATCCTGTCCTCACAGGAGAACACATCAATCCTGCTACACAGGAGAGCAAATCATCCTGTTCCACAAGAGAGCGAATCATCTTGTCCCACAAGAGAGCGAATCATCTTGTTCCAGTGCGCACCACCAGGGGAGGGTGAGTCACCCTGTGGTCGTATGTTGCTCCAGTAGATTCTGTAAGCCCCACAGAGCTCCCAAAGCTCAATGTATGCAACATGCAGGACCCTTTTACAAAGGTCTCTTGATGACTCCAAGTCATTTGGGAAAATCACAAATTTGATCTTTCCCCCGGGGCTTTAGCGACCTGTATATCATCTCAGTGCGATGGAGCCTCCTTGCTCATCGACTTTCCATATCCCAGATAAGGCAGTATCTGATGTTTGTCCGCTGGAGCAATTGTCGAATACAGGATTCCTCAATAATCGAAAACAGCTAAGAAATTCCGCAACCATGCAGCTTCATACAAGATCATACTCGTAGCCATGTATTCGGTCTTGGCGGTGCTTATAGTGACCGACTTCTGCTTCCTGCATCGAAGCAGAATCCAAAAAGAAACAGCACTGAGAAGTGCTCTAGTGATCCTCCATACTACTTGCCCACTCATCATTCGAATAATCATGTGGTTTCATATTTCTACCAGTGTATCTCCATCCATGAGTGATTGTGCCCTGAAGATATCTTAGAAGATTCTTGGCACCAATCTAGTGAGGCTCAACCAAATATGAGCTCACCATGCTAACTGCAACACAGATGTCCGGACGGAGGTTCTCCAAGAACATCAACGCGAATGAGTTTATGAAACTCAAAGGCATTTCCCAAATCGGGTCCGACATCATTACCATATAACTTTTGAAAGTTAGGATCCTCGAGGCAGTCACAAGCTTGCAGCTTATCTTCTCACATTCAGAATCCAACTCCCTCTGTCTCCTATAAATGAGAGGGTCTACACCTGTCAGACATAGGTGCCGGTACGAGAGGTTTATCATCCACAACCTTCGAGTAATGGTTTGGATCGGTTTCACTCCTAGTGAATCTCAGCTGCATTAGACAGCTATCAATCCTCTCATACTATGCCCGAGGTGTTTTTCTTCAAGCCATAGAGGGCTTTCTTCCACCTGTATACATGAGATTCCTTGATCATGATTCTCAAACTCCTCGGGTTGTTCCAAACCTGTGAACCTGTTGCATGAGGGGAATGGTCCCCTTATAATATTTTCCTTCGGTACATTTCAGACATGTACCTTCATGCTTCTTTTTGAATTCAGGCATCCTAGTCACCATCTAACTCACAGACCTCCGGTGTTGAGTCAATGGACATGGTCCCCAGTGGACTTCCTACAACTTGATACAACCCTGAACTCAAAAACATATTTAAAAGATCTATTTTCAAACACGTACCTTTCCATCGATAAGTGCCACCCCGTAACCTTTGACTTCCATTTCCGAGATGGACATCAGGTTCGATCAGGTACAAAAAGAGATTTTGGGGTTCCTTGCTTTCATGGAAGAGTCGACCATTTCCTTGATGACCTGCATTACCAGTCATTCTTTTGATCATTGAGGATGTCCCAGGAATGATTGTCATCTTCATCAAGAGATGTGTCTCTGCCATTTGGACACTCCTTCGCATAACGGCCGAACTTATTTCAACAAGGCATTCGCCTTTCCTTCCACCCTTAGATCCGAACTTCCCAATGAAGTGATCTTAAGATGGACCATCAGAATCTTCCGCTGCGCCATTCTGATGACATTCTTTGCTTTGACTTCACCCTAGGTGAATTATGAGGAACCCATTGATCCTTCTGTCTTGTCCCAACTGTCTTCGGTGATTGCTCTTTCACTCTTGCTTGGGCATTGTCTTCACCTCAGCTCTGATACCATGTTAAGATTTGGTATGTTCTATGCTAGAGCAATTTATTTAAATTTTCACAGTTAGCAATCACATCAACATTACGATAAACTGCAGATAGAACATAAATATAAAACACAGAAGACAAGCCAAGGCAAGAGGACACAAGATATGGCGCGAGCCAGGGACAAACCCCACAATGTGTGGGGAAACCCTTTGATCAAATCTTCTTTTATCTTCAAAGTTCACCAGAGAAAGAGAGAGAGAGAGAGAGGGCACATTTACAACAGAATTCAAAACTTTGACTTATCTAGATCTAGCATAGATCATTTTGTATAATGATGAGATCAGTTGAAGACATTCTACTTCAACTGATTCTCCAAGGTGACTCCTTCACCTGGTTCTCTGCTGTGCCATTGCATATTGCACCATGTTGCACTAATCATGCTGCCTAAGTCCATGATCTTATCCATCATCATGCTGCTCCTTATTGAGATTGCTTACAGAGATGGTTTCTACATATCCTGCAATTGCACTTGCTCATGATATTAGACTGTTCATTCTAGCCATCCTTTATTATGACTGAGATCACTATGCCGTGCATTTATGTGGGATCAATGGAATCCTTCTCATCATGATTATGATGGGACTATTACTGTAGGCTAAGACAAAGAGTGTCATAGACTCTTGCCTTCACAAGTATGCTTGAGACTGTTATGTCTCCATGATAGCATATGGATATTTCCATGACTGTGTATATCCATGACAGTGCATTGATGTCTCCATGATCTACATCGTAAGGAGTCTCCATAGACTGCTAATTGTCTCCATGAATAAGTCTTCATGAAATTGTGTGACTAGAGTCTCTAAGCCCAGATCTATGCTGCCAGATCCACTCTACACCGAGAGTGTCAATGATTGTGCCATGGCTGGACCATACCCTACTGCGGATTCCTTCATGCTGCCAGATCCGCCTACATCGATTGTTGCGTATCATGCTATGAGCCATGACTATGTAGTTACCATATGTGACTGCGCTCCAATTTCATATATGACTGTGTTCCATATAGCTGCGGGTTCCAGTTTCAAACTGCAGGTTCTGCGTTCCATATATAACTGCGGGTTATATATGACTGCGTTCCAATTTCATATATGACTGTGTTCCATATAGCTGTGGGTTCCAGTTTCAAACTGCAGGTTCTGCAATCCATATATAACTACGGGTTATATATGACTGCGTTCCAAACAACAGGTTCTATATATGACCCAACTGTTGGGTTCATACCATAGTTGCGGCTAACAGCGTTCCATATATGATCTAATTGCGGGCTTCATACCTTAGCTGCGACTAACAACATTCCATATATAACTGCGAGTTATAACCTTCCATTGTGATGTATACCTGTGCATGGATTCCAGAGATTAACCAGCATAATGAACAACGTATCAACATATATATGAAAAGCGTATCAATGTATCATTGAACAACATATCTATTGTATATGTCATGACCTATGTATTAATCTTTATGCCCTGCGTATAAATGACTTCAAGAACTGCTTACAGATCCGAGAACATTATAGCCTCTATTGACTGCGATTTGATGACTGTGGCACCATTGACAGCGTATAAGTGTTGTGCGTATGTTACATAGATGAACGTGGCTTCATGGTCCTTCATGACTAGCGTTATGACTGCGGCTCTTCCAGGAGTAGATTCTCACGTTGACTGCGGCTAAGGCACGTCTGAACTGTGGCTAGGGCACAACAGAACTGCGGCTAGATCATCATCTCCACAACGTACAGTAGCTAGGGTATCATCCAAGGCCAACGTATTCTTCTTAGTGTCTCTCCTTCGCCAATAACCCAAGACGTGGAGAGGAGAAGATCACTTGAAGAATATGTGTGTGTAAATGATATCAAATCCTCATCTATTTATACCAAAATGAGGATGATGAATAGACACGTTGGTTGGGCTTCTAGAGCCTACATAAGAGCTGGTCGGCTTGACTATAATTACATAAACAAAATAAATTCATATCTCCATAAATACTTATCGGAATCGGATGATCTTTGGATCAATCCTACACCTCCCGACGAGAGGGATCCAATAAAATTATCAGTTGCCATAAATAAGCTGACCCACATGGAGTTTTTCCCTAGTTTCCAATTTAACATAAAGGCACTCTTGCGCAATCATATCAGTGCAAGGCGTGTATGTTGGGAAAATTTGTGAAAGCCACCTTTCACGAGAAGGATAGTCGCGCCACGACGATCCTTGAGAGAATTCACACAAACGTGTGTGGACCTTTCTCAGTAGCTTCGACAGCAAAGCACAGGTACTATGTGATCTTTGTTGATGATTTCTCTCGGAAGTGCTGGATCTTCTTCATGCAGAAGAAGAGCGAGACATACTCAAAGTTATGTGAGTTCAAAGCACTGGTCGAGAAGGAATCGGGGAAGAAAGTGAAGGCTCTTAGGAGCAACAATGGTGGTGAATTCATCTCTGGCGAGTTCAAGTACTTTTGCAGTGCAAAAGGGATTCGAAGAGAGCTCATAGCTCCTCATAACCCACAACAGAACAAGGTTGTTGAGCGGAAGAACAGAACGATCGTGGGTGTTGCAAGGGTGATGTTGCATGATCAGGGCCTACCCCTTCACTTGTGGGCGGAAGCATGCAATACTGCAGTATATGTGCAGAACCGTTGTCCTCACAGGATACTTGGCATGAGTACACCCGAGGAGGCTTATTCTGGTAAGAGGCCTGATCTTTCTCATTTGAGGATTTTTGGTTCTAACGTTTACATGCATGTGACAAAGGATGCCAGGAAGAAGCTGGAGCTGACATAGAGGTTGGGATATTTGTGGGGTACACTGATACGCCCCATAACTATCGTGTGTATTTGCCAGATAGTCGCAAGACTGTTGTGCGACGGGATATGAAATTTCAGGAGGAGAAAGCCATGAAGTGTTCGCTTGAGAGGGAGCCACACTTGCATGCAGATGAGGAACTATTAGTTCCTAAGAATTGAGCTTCAGGACGTGGATCAGCCACAAGATGAAGTTCATGGAGTGGAAGAGACCACTCATGCAGCGCCAACCATCAGAGGGCGAAAGCGCACTACAGAAGCTGAGCGACTGGCTCAAGATGCAGAGAAGGTTGTAGGACCACCTATAGGACAATGCAGACAGAGACAGTCACTTGATAGGTACACTGGATACATGGCTCTTGTGAGCAAATGTGTTGTGACTGAGCCATCCTCTTTCGAGGAAGCTATGGAGGATCCTGCATGGGTAGATGCCATGGTGGAAGAGTATGATTCGATTGTCAGAAATAGTGCATGGGAGATTGTCCCAAGACCGGAAGGGAAATCAGTGGTGGGTTTGAGATGGATCTACAAAGTGAAGCAAGCAGCTGACGGGAGTGTGGAGAAGTACAAGGCAAGATTTGTTGCCCGAGGCTTCTCACAGATAGAGGGGATCGGTTATGAGGAGACCTTTGCACTTGTCGCAAGGTATTCTTCCATATGGATGATTCTTGCTGTCTCAGTGCAGATGCGATGGCACATTCATCAGATGGATGTGAAGACTACGTTTCTCAACGGAGTCATTGAGGAGGAGGTGTACATAGAGCAGCCCGAAGGTTTCGAGATCTTCAGCAGCGAGTCGCATGTGTGCAGGCTCAAGAGAGTGTTGTATGGGTTGAAACAAGCACCACGTGCTTGGTACACATGGATAGACAGTTATTTCACTGGACTTGGATTCTCCAAAAGTGAGGTGGAACCTAACCTATACCAGATTGTGGTGGAGGGTAAGCTTCTTATCATTGTACTTTATGTAGATGATTTGATTTTGACAGGTGATGAGCTGTTGATACTTTCATGCAAGGAGGATCTTGCAAGGGAGTTTGAAATGAAGAACTTGGGCCTCCTTCATTATTTCCTGGGATTGGAAATTTGGCAGTGCAGTGATGGACTATTTGTTTCTCAGGGTAAGTATGCTCGGGAGATACTGGAGAAGTTTAACATGCATGGATGCAAGCCTGTTGATACTCCTCTTCCTGGAAGTTGGAGGAAGGAGGATGCTACTTCAGCGGAGGTAGTGGATGCCACTGTTTATCGACAGTTGGTGGGGTCACTTATGTATCTAGTCAATACACGACCCGATATATGCTATGCTGTTAATCAGCTTTGACAAGCTATGGTTAAGCCAACCAAGCTCTTCTAGAAGGTAGGCAAGCATGTATTGCGTTATCTCAAAGGCACATCGGGATATGGATTGTGGTACAGACAAGAGGATGAGGTGAAGCTATGTGGCTTCATAGATGCAGATTGGACAAGGAGCCCAACGGACAGAAAGAGCACATCTGGAGGGATTTTCAGTATTAGGTCGACAGCAGTTTCTTGGTATAGCAGGAAGCAGAGATCCATGGCACTCAGTTCAGCAGAGGCCGAGTATATGGCAGCAAGTTTGGCTGCATGCGAGGCTATATGGATGAGGAAGATCCTGGTCGGGTTGTTTGGTTCATACTTGGAGTCTACTGTGATTTTGTTGGGTCCCTATAATACTAGTGATTACCCCATTACTACTGTAGTTATACCCCTTATTAATATTGTTGTGCCCCTATTGCCCCCATATTGTTATTACTGTGCCCCATAGAATCCCTCTATTGTTATTTTTGTGGCTTTATATTATTATTGTTAGGTCGGCTGGATTATATTGTGACTCCTTAGACTCCTATATATAGAAAGGAGGTTTTGTCATTTGAATCATCAAAGAATTGTTCATTTATGTAATGTAAAGGAGATTGCCCCCTCGAAGAGGCTGAATTCTAAGGCGTTGATCTATCTTTTCTATTTTTTCTTGAGATTTGGTATCAGAGCTTTGGATTCTAGGGTTTCGCTGCTCCAAACAGGTCATTGTGGCATTTTCGCTATAACTTTTTTCTGTGACGTTTCAGAAATTGTAAAAAAAACCCATTTTAGAAGAAATCGCACTGAACCTCGGGTCCGAATTTCAGATCTTTTCGCGCTATATTTGCGGAGATATGATCTAAGGAAGTTGGTCTTTTTGCAGACTCTTGAATTGCATTCCAAACAAGTGACCTGGGGAAAATCGTCATAACTTTCTCTCTGGGGATCGATTTGAAATTTCGTCAGAAGGTACAGAAAGATGACGGACTGTAGTTTCTTGTATGCATTTTTTAGATCCAAAAGTCGAAACAGTGACTTGTGACACGTTGTACAAGTTCGCTCTACTGAACTAGTCTATAATCAAGTCACTGTGGGAGATTTCGCATAACTCTTTCTTGGAGAATCCAATTTGGGTCAGACTTGTGGCATTGGAAAGAGGACACAATGGGCCACTGTAGGTCACAAATTTAGAACTAGATGATTGGAAAGTACAGAGATACATCAGAGGCAATATCGAGCTCCTACAAAGTGAAAAAAAGTGTGTAGATTTTCTTAAATTTTTGCTTAAACTTGGTTTGAAAATTTATTTTGAAGGAATTCAAAGGGCATAATAGAGCATTATTATCGGTAACTGATGCCCCGAGGAAAGAAAATGCAAACACCTAGTAAGGAACCTGAAAGCTCTAGCATGACTCATGAAGAAGAAGAAGAAATGCTATATGATATATCAAAATTACAAGAACAAGTGCAACAAGTGTCACTTGCACAAAAAGCAACAGAATCTAAGATGGATGGTTTAAGGAAAGATGTAGAAGCTAAGATGGATGGTTTAAAGAAAGGTGTAGAAGCTAAGATGGATTGTTTAAAGAAAGGCGTAGAAGCTAAAATTGATGGCATGGATGATAAGATGGAAGAATTGAAGATAAATATGAATAAGTTGCTACAAGAAATGGTCACTAAGGGTGAAAGGGTACTAAAGGAAACTCATGATGAGAACAAAAGAAATGTTAATCATGATTCCATAGACTCTAATGTTGGATCGAAGACTCACCATATTCCAAAAATCGATATGAGGAAGTTTGATGGCAAGGATCCCGCCACATGGATATTACAGATGGAGCAATTCTTCGATCTCAATAATGTGCAAAACACACAAAAGGTACGTATGGAAACTTTATATTTGGAACCAAATCAGTTTGTATGGTATCAATGGCTTTGCTCTCGTAAACAATTTATCACTTGGGCAATTTTTACGGAAGAATTGATAGCACATTATGAGGATACAAAAAGCAACACTTTTTTTAGCCAATTGATAAGTCTCAAACAAAAGGGTTCAATAATGGAGCACATTGAGGAGTTCCAAAAATTGAACATAAGGGTAAAAGATATTCCAGAGGAGCATAGGATTGATGTGTTCATAGGGTCTTTAAAGGATAATATCCAACATGATGTTCGCCTTTGGGAACCTGATTCATTAGAGAAGGCATTCAGGTTAGCAAGAAAAATGGAAAGCAAAATTATGGCAACCAGGAAGCATACCACTCACAACTATAAAGACGGAAGTGTTGTTGCCCCTAGTCTTCCACAACCTATAAGGTTGACACCACAACAATTGGAAGAAAAAAGAGCAAAAGGGCTTTGTTACAGTTGTGATAGCAAATACACTAAAGGTCATAAGTGTGCTGAGAAGAAATTATTCTACATAGATTGTGAAGAGGAAGAAGAAAAGGAGCAAGAAAGGTCAAAAGAAGAGGATATACTCCAGGAACAAAGCCTAGATGAAGAACAAATAAATCCGACCATATCTTGTAATGCATTGGCGGGAATTACCACTCCTCAAACCATCAAGATAGAAGGACAAATCAAGAAGAAAAAGGTAATAGTGTTGATTGATTCAGGAAGCACCCACAATTTTATTCATTGTAAGGTAGCAAAAGAATTGAATTGCTTCCTATATCCAGCACCAGAGTGTCAAGTGATGATTGCAAATGGAGGAACAATAAATTGCTCTGGAAAGTGCCATAATATCAAGCTATCCATGGGAGAATATGTATTGACTAGCCCAATGCTTTCCATTCCAATGGGAGGTGCTGATGTTGTACTAGGAGTCCAATGGCTACAATCCTTGGGTACAATAGCTTTTAATTTTCAAGAACTTTTCATCAAATTTTCTACGGAAGGAAAGGAAGTTGAATTAAGGGGTATTGCAGGGAAACCAGGAAAGATAATCAGCTCTAATGGTATGACAAAGCTTCTAAAAAAGGAGCAAAGAGGTGTAATTGCACAATTATGTTCGCTAGATGTTTCCACATTGGAATCATCTATTTCTCCAGATCTCCAAAAAGTCCTGGACAATCATTCCAAGGTATTTGAGACTCCCAAAGGTCTCCCACCTATGCGTGATCATGATCATGCTATTCATCTGATTCCAGGAAGTGTTCCTCCAAACATCAGGCCGTACAGATATCCCTATGTCCAAAAGAGTGAAATTGAACGTATGGTTGCAGAAATGCTAGAGGCTGGTATAATTCAACCGAGTCAAAGTTCTTTCTCTGCTCCAGTAGTATTGGTGCACAAGAAGGATGGATCATGGCGCATGTGTCCGGATTATAGGGAGCTCAACAAGCTCACTATTAAAGATAAGTTCCCCATTCCTGTCATTGATGAATTACTGGATGAATTGCATGGATCAATTTACTTCACCAAGTTGGATCTTCGTTCAGGATATCATCAAATCAGAATGAAGATTGAAGACATTCCGAAAACAGCATTTAGAACTCATGAGGGTCATTATGAATTTTTGGTCATGCCTTTTGGCCTTACCAATGCACCTTCAACATTTCAAGGTTTGATGAATTCAATTTTCAAACCATTCCTTAGAAAATTTGTGTTAGTATTTTTTGATGATATACTAATCTACAACAAGTCTTGGAAGGATCATGTTGAACATGTTGACAGGGTGCTACAACTATTGGAGGAGAAACAATTATATGCAAAAAGATCCAAATGTTTCTTTGGAGTCCAGGAGGTGGAATATTTGGGTCATATTGTATCTCATGAAGGAGTTAAGGTAGACCCTAGCAAAATTAAAGCCATTAAGGAATGGAAAATCCCCACATCCATAAAGCATCTGCGAGGATTTCTCGGGTTGACAGGGTATTATCGCAAGTTTGTTAAGAATTATGGGAGAATAGCAGCACCTCTAACAACATTATTGAAGAAAGATGCATTTTCATGGACTCCGAAAGCAACAAAGGCCTTTGAACATCTTAAAGAGGCAATGTGCCAAGCACCGGTCTTAGCTACACCGGACTTCACAAAAACCTTTATTGTGGAATGTGATGCTTCAGGAAATGGAATTGGTGCTGTTCTAATGCAAGATGAAAGACCCATTGCTTTTGAAAGTCGTCCAATCAAGGGAAAGTTTTTAAGCAAAGCTATTTATGAGAAGGAAATGTTGGCAATACTCCATGCACTTAAGAAATGGCGACCCTACCTAATGGGAAGACACTTCAAGGTAAAAACGGATCATGATAGCCTTAAATACTTTTTAGAACAAAGATTATCCTCTGAAGAGCAACAAAAGTGGGTCACAAAGATGTTGGGTTATGACTTTGAAATCATCTACAAAAAAGGGAAGCAAAATGTGGTGGCAGATGCACTCTCAAGAAAGGATGAGGATGTGGAAGCATTGTTGTGCGCCATTTCTATTATCCAACCAGATTGGATAAACGAAGCAAGGGAGGAATGGAAGAATGACGAAGAAGTGTGGGCACTTATTCGAAAGTTACAACAAGATTCCAGTACGTCTGATACATTTAGCTGGCAAAATGATTCGTTATGGTACAAAGATCGCTTATACCTCTGTAAGAATTCCCAGCTAAAACAAAAGATTCTTATGGAATTGCACACTTCTCCCTTAGGAGGGCACTCAGGATTTTTAAAAACTTACCACAGGGTTAAGAAGGAATTTTTTTGGGATGGCCTTAAATCAGATATTCAAAAGTTTGTGGCGGAATGTTTGGTTTGCCAACAAAATAAAGTTGAAACAATTAAGACACCGGGTCTATTACAACCTTTATCCATTCCAAGCCAACGTTGGGAGGAGGTTTCAATGGATTTTATCACAGGTTTACCCAAGTCTGAGGGAAAGAGTGTCATCATGGTGGTAGTTGACAGACTTACCAAGTATGCACACTTTTGTGCATTATCACATCCATTTAAAGCCAGTACAGTTTCTACTGCATTTATGGAAACAATTCAAAAGCTACATGGAAACCCAAAGATTATTGTAAGTGACAGAGATCCCATTTTCACTGGAAATTTTTGGACAGAATTATTTTCTTGTCTTGGTACTCAGTTAGCTCATAGCTCATCTTATCATCCTCAATCTGATGGGCAAACTGAGATAGTAAACAAATGTTTGGAAGGATATCTTCGTTGCTTTGTATCTGATAAACAGACACAATGGGTCAAATGGTTGCCTCTGGCTGAATGGTGGTATAACACTTCCTTCCATACAGCAACAAAAATGACCCCATTTATGGCACTTTATGGGTATCAACCACCATCCATCACATCATATTTAAGAGAAAATTCTAAGGTTCAGGCAGTGGAACATCACATCGAACATCAACAACAAGTCCTCCAACTCTTAAAGGATAACCTCGTGTTGGCACAGAATAGAATGAAACAACAGGCAGATCAACATCGCAGTGAAAGAAGTTTTGATGTAGGTGATTGGGTATTCCTACGGCTACAACCATATAAGCAAATGTCCCTCAAGCAAGCTAAGAAGGATAATAAATTATCACCAAAGTATTATGGTCCGTACAAGGTGTTGCAAAAGATTGGTACTATGGCATACAAATTGGAGCTTCCTGCAGCTTCTCGATTGCACCCAGTTTTCCATGTTTCATGTTTAAAGAAGGTTATAGGCGACAAGCTCCCAGTTCAAACAATATTGCCAGAACTTGACGAGGAAGGAAAAATTATATTGGAACCGGAAGCAGTCACAGAAACAAGAACTCGACAGCTACGAAATCGATCAATTTCAAGTATCTTATCAAGTGGAAGAACTTATCCGCTGAAGATTCCACATGGGAGGATGAGAATTTTATGCAGAAGTATCCAGAACTACTCAAGCGTTGAGGACAACACTTTTTTGAAGGAGAGGGGCATGTTGGGTCCCTATAATACTAGTGATTACCCCATTACTATTGTAGTTATACCCCTTATTAATATTGTTGTGCCCTTATTGCCCCCATATTGTTATTTTTGTGGCTTTATATTATTATTGTTAGGTCGGCTGGATTATATTGTGACTCCTTAGACTCCTATATATAGAAAGGAGGTTTTGTCATTTGAATCATCAAAGAATTGTTCATTTATGTAATGTAAAGGAGGTTGCCCCCTCGAAGTGGCTGAATTCTAAGGCGTTGATCTATCTTTTCTATCTTTTCTTGAGCTGGTTTCATAACAGATTTATTGTGATAACCAGAGTTGCATTAAACTCTCGGCTAATCCAGTATTTCATGATAGATCTAAGCACATTGACATCAGGTACCATCATATCAGAGATTGTGTGCAGCGGAGAATCATGTTACTTTCATACATTCCAACGGAGGATCAGGATGATGATATCTTGACAAAGGTGCTCACCAGGAGCAAATTCGAATACCACCGAGGCAGGATAGGGGTTGCAGATAATCCATATCTTGTTGAGAGGGAGTATTGAAAATTCAACAAGATGATGGAGCTTAGTGAAAAGGAGTCGCCTTCACTAAGTGGGCCTGTAGGCTATTTTTGGCGCAAAGTCTATTTTTAGACATATGGATCATGGTCTATGAGTTGCAGGATGCTATTTGTGGATGATTGGTCATGTTGGTAAAAATAGATGGACTTCTATTTTTAGACTTCCAGGCTAAAAATAGAACAGTCGAATATTATTAGCTCTTAATAATATTTTGACTATAAACATTATCTTATCCTCTTGGAGCACTTCAGTTTGAGCTACAGATGTGGCACATGCAGCTGTCAGAAGGAAATAAGCTTTTCTTATGGGTCAGTTGAGCTATTGCATGATGGACTTCAGTTAGAACTCAAGTAATTGAGTTTGGTGGAGTTGATTGAGGAGTTGATGGAGTTGTGTTCAGTTTGACTTGGTTGAACTAGTTGTATTTAGTCTAACTGCAGAATACACTAGTGATGAGTGATGTGAATTAATTATTAATTAATTCACTAATTATTAACTCATAAATCAACTAAAGAATACATCAGTTAACTCAGTGCATGGACAGTTTAGTGGAGACAGGTGTTAGAGGTGAGTGAAAGGGCAAGACAGCTGTCAGTTGTGACTATAGTTGTGCATGAGATTTTCACAATCAATGGATTGAGTATTGCCAATGAGAATTGCATGGTTCAGCCAAGGGAAATATGAGTTTGGATCAACCATTCTCATCTATTCTCATGCACGATTGCACAGTGGAGGCAGGCAAGCAACAAAGGAGATTTGAACCTGTGATTGATTCAGATCGAGCTAGTTTGTGTGTAACAGGTGGAGATAGTACTGAGTACTTGCGAGGAGTATTGTACTATGTATTGTTACATGTTCTCAATCATTATAATATACAAATAGTTGGGGGTTTTCAGCTGTATGCTTTCCCCGGTTATATACTGTGTTAATGTGCGCATGCAATTGATGTTTCATTGTTTTTAATTCCGCAAAATTGATGATCAACGTAGAGGAGGTTATGTATTATGCATGCATTCCGCAATAGTGTATAATCAGGATAATCTCTGTGAATAAGTGTTATATTATTCAAAATTTCTATAGCAAGTCTGGGTTGTCCTAGCCCTCAAACAACCCTCGATCTTCCTTCAAGTCACTACGGCATGGTCCAGATCCCTTGCATTGGTCTGCAACAACCATGTTTGGAGACAATCCACTCATAAATCAGCCCTTAAACACCTCAGGCATTGACCCCTATACCTCGACCCTCCTCTATAATTTGGTCTCCAAAAAGAAGCCTCGACAGCCTTCTTTCCTAGGTGGTTTTCCGTCCTTATGCCTACGGTAAAGACAAAGTTCTTTATCTCCTTCAATGAGCTTCTCTCTGCCCAGTTTTGCTCCTCAGAGCTACGATTGTCCCTCCTTGAGAGGTTGTGGTAGTTTGCTACAAGTCTAGGTTGTCCTAGCCCTAAAACAACACTCTGTCTTCCTTCAAGCCACTATGACATGCTCCATATCCCTCCACAGGTCTGCAGTAGCCTTGTTTGGGGATAGTCCACTCATAAATCTGCCCTTAAACACCTCAGACCATGACCCATGTACCTTGGCCCTCCTTCTCTTCAATTTGTGTTAATCTAAGTTGTCATTGATGTCAATATGGCATTAGCCGAGATGGCAAAAATTGTTGAGATGCCTAGTTCCAAATGATGATGTCACAACTCTTGTTTCATAAGAATGTCATCAATTAATATTTCAAGTCAATAATGAAGGAGTCTTAAGAAGTGCCAAGTGCCAAGTATTTAGAATCCCTTGATGACATATGGAGGACTACATTTGATGATGTCATATTCTTGATGAATGACCACAATTGATGATGGCATTTGATGAGGTCTTGATAACATGGTCGGAAGATTATTTTGGAGTTCTCCTAATGATGTTGCACTATGACTGCACTAGTATATGATGACATTGTTCATGTGTTATGTTACATGGATGTTGCACTCCTACATAATGACTATGATCCAATGATGACATTGATAACAATGAAGAAGCCAAAGAAGTTGTCCCAAACATTCTTCATGTTGTCCCAAACTTTTTATGCATAAAATTTAAGGACAGACACAAAGAAAAAATATTTTGGACACCTTGGAAGCATCCATTCAAAATGGATCCTAGACCATCTTAAGGAGGATTTTTTCCTCATTCTAACGAGCCTTTATTTGCCCTGAAACTCCCAAGAGTTTGTGAGATATTGAATTTTTAAGTTAAGGAAATTATTCCTAGTAGTACACTGGCCTACACTCAATCATACATGCCGGCCTCACTTCAAATAGACATGTCCCTTCAGTTATAAACGAAATCTCTATAAATAGATGTCTAAACACTTCATTTTTATCAACAATTCGGCCAAGAATTCAGAGATACGAAGTACAAGAGAAGACAGAAGGCCAAGGAGAACAAGGAGACTATTGTTTAGGATGAAAAAAAGGATAATTTTGTTTGGGCATAAAATCTTGGTCAAAGTTACTGTATTTTCCATGGTAGAATTTGTCGTAGTTTCCGTGGTCGAAGCCGCCATAGTCGAAGCTGCCATAGTTGTTGTGGTCGAAACTGTCATAGTTGTCGTAGTTGTTGTGGTTGAAATTGCCATAGTCGAAACTGCCATAGTTGTCGTGGTCGAAGCTGTCGTAGTTGTCGTGGTTGAAGCTTCCGTAATTTCCGTGGTTGAACCTATTGTAGTTCCATGGTTGAAGTTGCCGTTGTTTTCATGGTTGAAGCTGTCGTGGTCGAAGTGTTGATTTATTGGGATTGGACAAATAAAGCTTGTTGAAGTCTTCTCTTGAGAACATAATAGGGCAGAGTTGGAGAACTTTGTGAAGCAACATATTGAATATTTGTGGAGATCATTGAAGACCATGATGCATTGAAGCCATCATGAGGTAACCTTGGAGAATTTTGTTTGAGTGACATGAAGAGTAATGGTGACACCTTCATGTGAAGAACAAGGTAGTCATTGATAATGTGACACGGAGACTAAGTGAAGGTGTAGCTGAAGATTGATAGGGCTCGTTGAAGAAGATTTTGGGAGACATGAAGTATAACCAAACATATCTTGACGAAGTAAACCTAAGGGTTGGAGCCCAAGAGGTTCGAGTCTCAAAGAGACAAGCTTGGTGCCTTGGAAGATAGGGTTGGAACTCTAGAGGTTGGAGCCTCAAAGAGACAAGGTTGGTGCATGAAATATAGGGTTGGAGCCCTAGAGGATAGGAGTCCTCAAGAGACTAGATTGTTGCCTGTATCAGAAATAGGGTTGGAGCCCTTGGGGTTGGTGCCTCAGAATTGACAAGGTTGGTTCCTTGGAAAGTCCAAGTTGGTGCTTGGAAAATATAAGATTGGTGTCCTTGGAGTTGGTGTTCTTAATCTCAAGGTTGGTGCCTTGGATAAGATAGGGTTGGTGCCATAGAGGTCGGAGCCTCACAAAATTCCAAGTTTGTGCTTGGCAACAGGTTGGCATGTGGAAGATTGACGATTGGTGTCTTCATCTAGGGTTGGAGCCTTATATATATTGTACTTGATTCATTATAAATATTATATTAATAAAATCATTTATTCCTATTGTCTATTTTGTGTTCTAAATATAAGTGATCTAACTGGTAAAAGTAACAGTTGAAAAGAAACACTAATTCACCCCCCCTCTCAATATTTCCAACAATTGGTTTCAGAGCCAGTACCTTCACTCAAAGCCTAGCAGCTTGAAGTTTGATCCCTAGAACATAAATGGAAAATCCAAGGAAGAAAGTCTCCAATCCTCCTAAAGATGTGTCTTCCTCAACCACCAAAATTGAAATCAATCAATTTGTGAAGGCTCCATTGTTCAATCGGAACTCTGATATATGGGAGGTAAGAATGAGGAATTTCTTAAAGACTCAAGGCATTGAAGTCTGGAAATTGGTGATTTTTGATAGCATGATGCAAGGAGAATCCAAGGAACATAATACAAGATCAATGAAAGCAATCTTGAATGGGCTACCTGATTCTATGAAGACCAATTTTGAAAAATGTTCGTCAGCAAAAGGCATATGGGATAAACTTCATGATCTTCACTCAAAAGGATTGTTGACAATGATCTCTAGTCAAGAAAATGATGGAAAACAAGAAGGAAATCCAGAACCCATCAAGGAAGCTGAAAATAAGAATGATAACATCAATGATAAAGAAGACCTAGAAGATGAAGAGAATGAAAAATATTTTGATGAAGATCTCCTCGCTAAACTTATGACGACCATGGAAGAGATTACCAATTTGAAAAAGGAAAATGAGGAACTTAAGAAGAAAGCGCAAGATGGTGACCAGGACAAAACAAGGAAGGAATTTGACCTTGTCAAGCTTCAAGTACAAGAAATAGATGAAGAGCTCGCCAAGCTCAAGGAGGAATTTCATCAAAACAAGAGAAAGCATCATGAAGAAATAATATCCATGAAATATCAATTGGATAAGGCAAAGAAACAGTGTCAAGCCACCTTGAACAAAGGCACAAAAGCTTGAACAAACTTGAAGCGGAGATTGGTGAATACAAGGAAGAGGTCCCCTCCCTTGGAAACAAGCAGAAGGAGCTGAGAAGGTGATGGAATCTTTGACATTCATAGAACAACAATTTGATGAAGCAGAAAAGGAGAGAAACATCATGATATGCCAACTAGAAGAAAAGGATGATGACATCACCAAGATAAGATCAGAAATCACTTCTCTTAAGGCCCAATCATGTGAAGCAACCAATATGAAGGAAGAAATGGAGATCATTCTATCAAAGAGGGATGAAGAATGCAATAAAATGAAGGAAGAAATTGTCTTTCTTAAAAAGGAAGTTGACTTGCTGAATAAGAACTTGAAAATTTCTCAAACCCTAGATGACATCCTAAGTCATCAAAGGTCTCCCCTTGATAAGTCAGGTCTCAGCTATGCAAGTGAATCCTCAAGCAAGAATGATGCAAACCCTAATGCTTCAAACAACAAACATGTGAGGAATCCTGGAAGAAATGTTGATGCTCCCAGTTCCAACAAAGGCAAGGAGAGGAATCAAGACAACTGTGGAAAAAACCCTCCTCCAAGAAGAAATTCAGATGGTGTCAAGGATAAAAGAAGCAATGGTTATCATCAAAGGATCCCAAGGCAAAAAGACTTCAGAAGTACATCAAGAAAATCTTCATCTCCCATGTATCAAAGTATATCTCTTGGTTATTGCTATTCTTGTACAAACTTTGGGCACATGGCAAAATATTGTAAGGCATATCACAAAGACATATAATGGTCCCCGCCAATCTCCTAGAAGCAATTTTGTAAGAAGATGTCGTGATTTCTTATTCATGATCAAGATGGAGTGCTTCAATTGCCATAACATTGGACATATGGCACATGATTGTAACTTGACTTGGGCACCTACTCAAGCTAGAACTATGCCAGAGAAGAAAGTTACATTAGTATGGAGAAAGAAGCATATTCAATCTGAAAATCTCTTGAACTCTCTAGCCAACAACACATTTTGTTGACTTGATCCTTGATAATCTAAGTTTTTGATGGGGAGACTCTGTCATAATGAAGACCATGCATACAGTTGGGGGGGCTTATGATGATTAACCATTCTTGCATAAGCTAGTCGTGGATGCACCCTATGAAATCCTTGATGAGCAACATGGACAATAAGCCTTTGATAGATCGTCTCTCGGAAGTAATTCCATTGAAGAAAATGATACCTTATTCATCCATGAACTACTATTCAAGATCTCTTCCATTTGATCACTAAGAAGGTAATATTTCATGAGCTAGAGGAGGCCGTGCAGATAGGGGGAGTTGGTTCATCACATGAACGAATTTAAGCACATCTATCATGGACTACATTGCCAGAAAGAAGAGCACCCTGTTTGCCATTGATGTCAAAGGGGGAGAGAATGTTAAAAGGGAAAGAATATTTTCATCAATGAGAAAGGGGGAGATTGTTAATATAGGTTGTCATTGATGTCAATATGGCACTGGTCGAGATGGAAAATATTGTTGAGATGCCTAGTTCCAAATGATGAGGTCACAACTCTTGTTTCATAAGAATGTCATCAATTAATATGTCAAGTCACTAATGAATAAGTCTTAAGAAGTGCCAAGTGCCAAGTATTTGGAAGCCCTTGATGACATATGGAAGGCTACATTTGATGATGTCATATTCTTGATGAATGACCACAATTGATGATGGCACTTGATGAGGTCTTGATAACATGGTTGGAGATCATTTGATGGTTGGAAGATTATTTTGGAGTTCTCCTAATGATGTTGCACTATGATTGAACTAGTATATGATGACATTTTTCATGCATCATGCTAAATGGATGTTGCACTCCTACATAATGACTCTATTATCCTATTATGACATTGATAACAATGAAGAAGCTAGAGAAGCTGTTCCAAACATTCCTCATGTTGTCCCAAACTTTTTATGCATAAAATTTAAGGACAGTCATAAAGAAAAAATATTTTGGACACCTTGGAAGCATCCATTCAAAATGGATCCTAGACCATCTTAAAGAGGATTTTTTCCTCTTTCTCGTGAGCCTTTATTTTCCCTGAAACTCCCAATAGTTTGTGAGATATTGAATTTTTAAGTTAAGGAAATTATTCCTAGCAATGAGACGACCTACAATCAGTCATACACGTCAGCCTCACTTCAAATATACGTGTCCCTTCAGTTATAAACAAAATCTCAATAAAAATATGTCTAAACACTTCATTTTGATCAACAATTCGGGCAAGAATTTAGAGATACAAAGTACAAGAGAAGACAGAAGGCTAAGGAGAACAAGGAGACTATTGTTTAGGATGAAAAAAAAAGGATAATTTTGTTTGGGCATAAAATCTAGGTCGAAGTTGCCGTATTTTCTGTGGTCGAAGTTGTGGTGGTCAAAGTTTCCGTAGTAGAAGCTGTCATAGTTGCTGTGGTTGAAACTGTCGTAGTTGAAGTTTCCATAGTTGTTGTGGTCGAAACTGTCGTAATTGTCATGGTCAAAATTGTCGTAATTTCCATGGTCAAAGTTGTCGTGGTCGAAGCTGCCATAGTTGTCGTGGTTGAATTTGTCGTAGTTGCCATGGTCGAAGTTGTCGTAGTTGCGGTAGTTGTCGTGGTCGAAGTTGTCATAGTTTTCGTGGTCGAAGTGTTAATTTATTGGGATTGGACAAATAGAGCTTGTTGAAGTCTTCTCTTGAGAACAGAATAGGGTAAAGTTGGAGAACTTTGTGAAGAAACATATTGAATATTTGTGGAGATCATTGAAGACCATGATGCATTGAAGCCATCGTGAGTGACCTTGGATAATTTTGTTTGGGTGACATGAAGAGAAGTGGTGACACCTTCATGTGAAGAACAAGGTAGTCATTGATAATGTGACATGGAGACTAAGACACTAGGAGACATGAAGTATAACCAAACATATCTTGACGAAGTAAAGCTAAGCGTTGGAGCCTCAAAGAGACAAGGTTGGTGCCTTGGAAGATAGGGTTGGAGCCCTAGAGGTTGGAGCCTCAAAGAGATAAGGTTGGTGCCTTGGAAGATAGGGTTGGAGCCCTAGAGGATAGGAGTCCTCAAGAGACTAGGTTGGTGCCTGTACCAGAGATAGGGTTGGATCCCTTGAGGTTGGTGCCCCCAAATTGCCAAGATTGGTGCCTTGGAAAGTCCAAGTTGGTGCTTGGAAAATATAATATTGGTGTCCTTGGAGTTGGTGCTCATAATCTCAAGGTTGGTGCTTTAGAAAAGATAAGGGTTGGTGCCCTAGAGGCTGAAGCCTCATAAAATTCCAAGTTGGTGCTTGGCAACAGGTTGGCATGTGGAAGATTGAAGATCGGTGTCTTCATCTAAGGTTGGAGCCCTATATATATTGTACTTGATTCATTATAAAGATTATATTAATAAAATCATTTATTCCTACTGTTCATTTTGTGTTCTAAATATAAGTGATCTAACTAGTAAAAGTAACAATTGAAAAGAAATATTGATTCACCCCCCCCCCCCCTCAGTATTCCCAGCAATTGGTTTCAGAGCCAGTACCTTCACTCAAAGCCTAGCAGCTTGAAGGTTGATCCTTAGAACATAAACGTCAAAGCCAAGGAAGAAAGTCTCCAATCCTCCTAAAGATGTGTCTTCCTCAACCACTGAAATTGAAGTCAATCAATTTGTGAAGGTTCCATTGTTCAATGGAAACTTTGATATATGGGAGGCAAGAATGAGGAATTTCTTAAAGACTCAAGGAATTTAAGTCTCGAAATTGGTGATTGTTGATAGCATGATGGATATAGAATCCAAGGAACATAATACAAGAGCAATGAAAGCAATCTTGAATGAGCTACCTGATTCTATGAAGGCCAATTTTGAAAAATGTTCGTCAACAAAAGGCATATGGGATAAACTTCATGATCTTCACTCAAAAGGATTGTTGTCAATGATCTCTAGTCAAGAAAATGATGGAAAACAAGAAGGAAATCCAGAACCCATCAAGGAAGCTGAAAATAAGAATGATAACATCAATGATAAAGAAGACCTAGAAGATGAAGAGAATGAAAAAGATTTTGAAGTAGATCTCCTCACTAAACTTATGGCTACCATGGAAGATATTAACAATTTTAAAAAGGAAAATGAGGAACTTAAGAAGAAAGCGCAAGTTGGTGACCAGGACAAAACAAGGAAGGAATTTGACCTTGTCAAGCTTCAAGTACAAGAAAGAGATGAAGAGCTCACCAAGCTCAAGGAGGAATTTCATCAAAACAAGAGAAAGCATCATGAAGAAATCATATCCATGACAAATCAATTGGATAAGGAAAAGAAATAGGAAGATACATTGTCAAGCCACTTTGAACAAAGGCACAAAATCTTGAACAAACTTGAAGCAGAGATTAGTCAATACAAGGAAGAGGTCTCCTCCCTTAAATCTGAACTAGAAGAAGCAAGGAAACAAGCACAAGGAGTTGAGAAGGTGATGGAAGATTTGACATTCATAGAAGGACAAGTTGATGAAGCAAAAAAGGAGAGAAACATCATGATATGCCAACTAGAAGAAAAGGATGATGACATCACCAAGTTAAGATCAGAAATCACTTCTCTTAAGGACCAATCATGTGAAGCAACAAATATGAAGGAAGAAATGGAGATCATTCTATCAAAGAGGGATGAAGAATGCAAGAAAATGAAGGAAGAAATTGTCTTTCTTACAAAGGAAGTTGACTTGCTGAATAAGAACTTGAAAAGTTCTCAAACCCTAGATGACATACTAAGTCATCAAAGGTCTCCCCTTGACAAGTCAGGGCTTGGCTATGCAGGTGAATCCTCAAGCAAGAATGATGCAAACCCTAATGCTTCAAACAACAAGGATGTGAGGAATCCTGGAAGAAATGTTGATGCTCCTAGTTCCAACAAAGGCAAGGAGAAGAGTCAAGACAACATAATACAAGAGCAATGAAAGCAATCTTGAATGGGCTACCTGATTCTATGAAGACCAATTTTGAAAAATATTCGTCAGCAAAAGGCATATGGGATAAACTTCATGATCTTCACTCAAAAGGATTGTTGACAATGATCTCTAGTCAAGAAAATGATGGAAAACAAGAAGGAAATCCAGAACCCATCAAGGAAGCTGAAAATAAGAATGATAACATCAATGATAAAGAAGACCTAGAAGATTAAGAGAATGAAAAATATTTTGACGAAGATCTCCTCGCTAAACTTATGATGACCATGGAAGAGATTACCAGTTTGAAAAAGGAAAATGAGGAACTTAAGAAGAAAGCGCAAGTTGGTGACCAGGACAAAACAAGGAAGGAATTTGACCTTGTCAAGCTTCAAGTACAAGAAAGAGATGAAGAGCTCGCCAAGCTCAAGGAGGAATTTCATCAAAACAAGAGAAAGCATCATGAAGAAATAATATCCATGAAAAATCAATTGGATAAGGCAAAGAAACAGTGTCAAGCCACCTTGAACAAAGGCACAAAAGCTTGAACAAACTTGAAGCGGAGATTGGTGAATACAAGGAAGAGGTCCCCTCCCTTGGAAACAAGCAGAAGGAGTTGAGAAGGTGATGGAATCTTTGACATTCATAAAACGACAATTTGATGAAGCAGAAAAGGAGAGAAACATCATGATATGCCAACTAAAAGAAAAGGATGATGACATCACCAAGATAACATCAGAAATCACTTCTCTTAAGGCCCAATCATGTGAAGCAACCAATATGAAGGAAGAAATGGAGATCATTCTATCAAAGAGGGATGAAGAATGCAATAAAATGAAGGAAGAAATTGTCTTTCTTAAAAAGGAAGTTGACTTGCTGAATAAGAACTTGAAAATTTCTCAAACCCTAGATGACATCCTAAGTCATCAAAGTTCTCCCCTTGATAAGTCAGGTCTCGGCTATGCAAGTGAATCCTCAAGCAAGAATGATGCAAACCCTAATGCTTCAAACAACAAACATGTGAGGAATCCTGGAAGAAATGTTGATGCTCCCAGTTCCAACAAAGGCAAGGAGAGGAATCAAGACAACTGTGGAAGAAACCCTCCTCCAAGAAGAAATTTAGATGGTGTCAAGGATAAAAGAAGCAATGGTTATCATCAAAGGATCCCAAGGCAAAAAGACTTCAGAAGTACATCAAGAAAATCTTCATCTCCCATGTATCAAAGTCTATCTCTTGGTTATTGCTATTCTTGTACAAACTTTGGGCACATGGCAAAATATTGTAAGGCATATCACAAAGACATATAATGGTCCTCGCCAATCTCCTAGAAGCAATTTTGTAAGAAGAAGTTGTGATTTCTTATTCATGATCAAGATGAAGTGCTTCAATTGCCATAACATTAGACATATGGCACGTGATTGTAACTTGACTTGGGCACCTACTCAAGCTAGAACTATGCCAGAGAAGAAAGTTACATTAGTATGGAGAAAGAAGCATATTCAATCTGAAAATCTCTTGAACTCTCTAGCCAACAACACATTTTGTTGACTTGATCCTTAATAATCTAAGTTTTTGATGGGGAGACACTGTCATAATGAAGACCATGCATACAATTAGGGGGGGCTTATGATGATTAAGCATTCTTGCATAAGCTAGTCATGGATGCACACTATGAAATCCTTGATGAGCAACATGGACAATAAGCCTTTGATAGATCGTCTCTTGGAAGTAATTCCATTGAAGAACATGATACCTTATTCATCCATGAACTACTATTCAAGATCTCTTCCATTTGATCACTAAGAAGGTAATATTTCATGAGCTAGAGGAGGTCGTGCAGACAGGGGGAGTTGGTTCATCACATGAAGGAATTTAAGCACATCTATCATGGACTACATTGCCAGAAAGAAAAGCACCCCGTTTGCCATTGATGTCAAAGGGGGAGAGAATGTTAAAAGGGAAAGAATATTTTCATCAATGACAAAGGGGGAGATTGTTAATATAGGTTGTCATTGATGTCAATATGGCACTAGTCGAGATGGAAAATATTGTTGAGATGCCTAGTTCCAAATGATGAGGTCACAACTCTTGTTTCATAAGAATGTCATCAATTAATATGTGAAGTCACTAATGAATAAGTCTTAAGAAGTGCCAAGTTCCAAGTATTTGGAAGCCCTTGATGACATATGGAAGGCTACATTTGATGATGTCATATTCTTGATGAATGACCACAATTGATGATGGCACTTGATGAGGTCTTGATAACATGGTTGGAGATCATTTGATGGTTGGAAGATTATTTTGGAGTTCTCCTAATGATGTTGCACTATGATTGAACTAGTATATGATGACATTTTTCATGCATCATGCTACATGGATGTTGCACTCCTACATAATGACTCTATTATCCTATTATGACATTGATAACAATGAAGAAGCTAGAGAAGCTGTTCCAACATTCCTCATGTTGTCCCAAACTTTTTATGCATAAAATTTAAGGACAGTCATAAAGAAAAAATATTTTGGACACCTTGGAGGCATCCATTCAAAATGGATCCTAGACCATCTTAAAGAGGATTTTTTCCTCTTTCTCGTGAGCCTTTATTTTCCCTGAAACTCCCAATAGTTTGTGAGATATTAATTTTTAAGTTAAGGAAATTATTCCTAGCAATGAGCCGACCTACAATCAGTCATACACGTCGGTATACGTGTCCCTTCAGTTATAAACAAAATCTCAATAAAAATATGTCTAAACACTTCATTTTGATCAACAATTCAGGCAAGAATTTAGAGATACGAAGTACAAGAGAAGACAGAAGGCTAAGGAGAACAAGGAGACTATTGTTTAGGATGAAAAAAAGGATAATTTTGTTTGGGCATAAAATCTAGGTCGAAGTTGCCGTATTTTCTGTGGTCGAAGTTGTCGTGGTCAAAGTTTCCGTAGTAGAAGTTGTCATAGTTGCTGTGGTCGAAACTATCGTAGTTGTCGTAGTTGAAGTTGCCATAGTTGTTGTGGTCGAAACTATCGTAATTGTCATGGTCAAAATTGTCGTAATTTCCATGGTCAAAGTTGTCGTAGTTGTCGTGGTCGAAGCTGCCATAGTTGTCGTGGTTGAAGTTGTCGTAGTTGCCATGGTCGAAGCTGTCGTAGTTGCGATAGTTGTCGTGGTCGAAGTTGTCATAGTTGTCGTGGTCGAATTGTTAATTTATTGGGATTGGACAAATAGAGCTTGTTTAAGTCTTCTCTTGAGAACATAATAGGGTAAAGTTGGAGAACTTTGTGAAGAAACATATTGAATATTTGTGGAGATTATTGAAGACCATGATGCATTCAAGCCATCATGAGTGACCTTGGAGAATTTTGTTTGGGTGACATGAAGAGAAGTGGTGACACCTTCATGTGAAGAACAAGGTAGTCATTGATAATGTGACATGGAGACTAAGACACTAGGAGACATGAAGTATAACCAAACATATCTTGACGAAGTAAAGCTAAGGGTTGGAGCCTCAAAGAGACAAGGTTGGTGCCTTGGAAGATAGGGTTGGAGCCCTAGAGGTTGGAGCCTCAAAGAGATAAGGTTGGTGCCTTGGAAGATAGGGTTGGAGCCCTAGAGGATAGGAGTCCTCAAGAGACTAGGTTGGTGCCTGTACCAGAGATAGGGTTGGAGCCCTTGAGGTTGGTGCCTCAAAATTGCCAAGATTGGTGCCTTGGAAAGTCCAAGTTGGTGCTTGGAAAATATAATATTGGTGTCCTTGGAGTTGGTGCTCCTAATCTCAAGGTTGGTGCCTTAGAAAAGATAAGGGTTGTTGCCCTAGAGGCTGAAGCCTCATAAAATTCCAAGTTGGTGCTTGGCAACAGGTTGGCGTGTGGAAGATTGAAGATCGGTGTCTTCATCTAAGGTTGGAACCCTATATATATTGTACTTGATTCATTATAAAGATTATATTAATAAAAGCATTTATTCCTACTGTTCATTTTGTGTTCTAAATATAAGTGATCTAACTAGTAAAAGTAACAATTGAAAAGAAATACTGATTCACCCCCCCCCCAGTATTCCCAACAATTGGTTTCAAAGCCAGTACCTTCACTCAAAGCCTAGCAGCTTGAAGGTTGATCCTTAGAACATAAACGTCAAAGCCAAGGAAGAAAGTCTCCAATCCTCCTAAAGATGTGTCTTCCTCAACCACTGAAATTGAAGTCAATCAATTTGTGAAGGTTCCATTATTCAATGGAAACTTTGATATATGGGAGGCAAGAATGAGGAATTTCTTAAAGACTCAAGGAATTTAAGTCTCTAAATTGGTGATTGTTGATGGCATGATGGATAGAGAATCCAAGGAACATAATACAAGAGCAATGAAAGCAATCTTGAATGGGCTATCTAATTCTATGAAGGCCAATTTTGAAAAATGTTCGTCAACAAAAGGCATATGGGATAAACTTCATGATCTTCACTCAAAAGGATTGTTGTCAATGATCTCTAGTCAAGAAAATGATGGAAAACAAGAAGGAAATCCAAAACCCATCAAGGAAGCTGAAAATAAGAATGATAACATCAATGATAAAGAAGACCTAGAAGATGAAGAGAATGAAAAAGATTTTGAAGTAGATCTCCTCACTAAACTTATGGCTACCATGGAAGAGATTAACAATTTGAAAAAGGAAAATGAGGAACTTAAGAAGAAAGTGCAAGTTGGTGACCAGGACAAAACAAGGAAGGAATTTGACCTTGTCAAGCTTCAAGTACAAGAAAGAGATGAAGAGCTCACCAAGCTCAAGGAGGAATTTCATCAAAACAAGAGAAAGCATCATGAAGAAATCATATCCATGACAAATCAATTGGTTAAGGAAAAGAAATAGGAAGATACATTGTCAAGCCACTTTGAACAAAGGCACAAAATCTTGAACAAACTTGAAGCAGAGATTGGTCAATACAAGGAAGAGGTCTTCTCCCTTAAATATGAACTAGAAGAAGCAAGGAAACAAGCACAAGGAGTTGAGAAGGTGATGGAAGCTTTGAAATTCATAGAAGGACAAGTTGATGAAGCAAAAAAGGAGAGAAACATCATGATATGCCAACTAGAAGAAAAGGATGATGACATCACCAAGTTAAGATCAGAAATCACTTCTCTTAAGGACCAATCATGTGAAGCAACAAATATGAAGGAAGAAATGGAGATCATTCTATCAAAGAGGGATGAAGAATGCAAGAAAATGAAGGAAGAAATTGTCTTTCTTACAAAGGAAGTTGACTTGCTGAATAAGAACCTCAAAAGTTCTCAAACCCTAGATGATATCCTAAGTCATCAAAGGTCTCCCCTTGACAAGTCAGGGCTTGGCTATCTAGGTGAATCCTCAAGCAAGAATGATGCAAAACCTAATGCTTCAAACAACAAGGATGTGAGGAATCCTGGAAGAAATGTTGATGCTCCCAGTTCCAACAAAGGCAAGGAGAAGAGTCAAGACAACTATGGAAGAAACCCTCCTCCAAGAAGAAATGCAGATGGTGTCAAGGATGAAAGAAGCAATGGTTATCATCAAAGGATCCCAAGGCAAAAAGACTTTAGAAGTACATCAAGGAAATCTTCATCTCCCAGGGATCAAAGTATATTTCTAGGTTATTGCTATTCTTGTACAAACTTTGGGCACATGGAAAATGATTGTAGGGCATATGACAAAGACAAATATAATGGTCCCCGTCAATCTCCTAGAAGCAATTTCGCAAGAAGAATTCATGATTTATTATTCATGATCAAGATGGAGTGCTTCAATTGCCATAACATTGGACATATGGCATGTGATTATAACTTGACTTGGGCACCTACTCAAGCTAGAACTATGCCAGAGAAGAAAGTTACATTAGTATGGAGAAAGATGCATATTCAATCTAAAAATCTCTTGAACTCTCTAGCCAATAACACATGTTGTTGACCTGATCCTTGATAATCTAAGTATTTGATGGGGAGACTCTGTTAAAATGAAGACCATGCATACAGTTAGGGGGAGCTTATGATGATTAAGAATTCTTGAAGAAACTAATCATGGATGGGCCCTATGAAATCCTTGATGAGCAACATGGACAATTAGCCTTTGGTAGATCGTCTCTTAGAAGTAATTCCATTGAAGAACATGATACCTTATTCAACCATGAACTACTATTCAAGATCTCTTCCACTTGATCACTAAGAAGGTAATCTTTCATGAGCTAGAGGTGTTCGTGCAGACAGGGGGAGTTGGTTCATCACATGAAGGAATTTAAGCACATCAATCATGGACCACATTGCCAGAAAGAAGAGCACCTTGTTTTCCATTGATGTGAAAGGGGGGGAGAATGTTGAAAGGGCAAGAATATTTCCATCAATGACAAAGGGGGAGATTGTTAATATAGGTTGTAATTGATGTCAATATTGCACTAGCCGAAATGGAAAATATTATTGAGATGCCTAGTTCCAAATGATAATGTCAGAACTCTTGTTTCATAAGAATGTCATCAATTAATATGTCAAGTCACTAATGAAGAAGTCTTAAGAAGTACCAAGTATTTAGAAGATTGAGGACTACATTTGATGATGTCATATTCTTCATGAATGACCACAATTAATGATGGAACTTGATGAGGTCTTGATAACATGGTTGGAGATCATTAGATGGTTGGAAGATTATTTTGGATTTCTTCTAATGATGTTTCACTATGACTGGACTAGTATATGATGACATTTTACATGCGTCATGCTACATGGATGTTACACTCCTCCATAATGACTCTATGATCCTATGATGACATTGATAACAATGAAGAAGCCAAAGAAGTTGTTTCAAACATTCCTCATGCTATCCAAAAAAATTTATGCATCCTAGACCATCTTAAAGAGATGTTTTTCCTCTTTCTAACGAGCCTTTATTTGCCCAAAAACTCCCAATAGTTTGTGAGATATTAAATTTTTAATTTAAGGAAATTATTCCTAGTAGTGAGCCGACCTACACTTAGTCATACATGTCGGCCTCACTTCAAATAGACATGTCCCTTCAGTTATAAACGAAATCTCTATAAATAGATGTCTAAACACTTCATTTTGATCAACAATTCGGGCAATAATTCAGAGATACAAAGTACAAGAGAAGACAGAAGGCTGAGGAGAATAAGGAGACTATTGTCTAGGACGAGAAAAAGAATAGTTTTTTTTGGGCATAAAATCTTGGTCGAAGTTGTTGTATTTTCCGTGGTCGAAGTTGTCGTATTTTCCATGGTCGAAGCTGTGATAGTTGCCGTGGTGGAAGCTGCTATAGTCGAAGTTGTTGTAGTTTCTGTGGTCGAAATTGTCGTAGTTGTCATAGTAGAAGCTGGCGTAGTTGCTGTGGTCGAAACTACCATAGTTGTCATGGTCAAAATTGTCGTAGTTGTCATGGTCTAAGCTGCCGTAGTTGCCATGGTCGAAACTGTCGTAGTTGTCATGGTCGAAGCTGCCATAGTTGCGGTGGTTGAAGCTGTCGTATTTTCCGTTGTTGAAATTGTCGTACTTGTCGTGGTTGAAGCTGCTGTAGTTGCCATGGTTGAAATTGTTGTTGTCGAAGTTGTCATAGTTGTCATGGTCGAAGTGTTGATTTATTGGGATTGGACAAATAGAGCTTGTTGAAGTCTTCTCTTAAGAACAGAATACGGCAGAGCTGGATAACTTTGTGAAGCAACATATTGAAGATTTGTGGAGTTCATTGAAGACCATGATTCATTGAAGCCATCATGAGGTGACCTTGGAGAATTTTGTTTGGGTGACATGAAGAGCAGCGATGACACCTTCATGTGAAGAACAAGGTAGTCATTGATAATGTGACATGGAGACTAAGTGAAGGTGTAGTTGAATATTGACAAATCTCGTTGAAGAAGACATTGGGAGACATGAAGTATAACCAAACATATATTGATGAAGTAAGCTAAGGGTTGGAGCCCAAGAGGTTGGAGCCTCAAAGAGACAAGGTTGGTGCCTTGGAAGATAGGGTTGGATCCCTAGAGGTTGGAGCCTCAAAGAGACAAGGTTGGTGCCTTGGAAGATAGGGTCGGAGCACTAGAGGATAGGAGTCCTCAAGAGACTAGGTTGGTGCCTGTACCAGAGATAGGGTTGGAGCCCTTGGGGTTGGTGCCTCGGAATTGACAAGGTTGGTGCCTTGAAAATTCCAAGTTGGTACATGGAAAATATAATATTGGTGTCCTTGGAGTTGGTGCTCCTAATCTCAAGGTTGGTGCCTTGGATAAGATAGGGTTGGTGCCCTAGAGGTCGGAGCCTCACAAAAGTCCAAGTTGGTGCTTGGCAACGGTTGGCGTGTGGAAGATTGAAGATTGGTGTCTTCATCTAGGGTTGGAACCCTATATATATTGTACTTGATTCATTATAAAGATTATATTAATAAAAGCATTTATTCCTATTGTTCATTTTGTGTTCTAAATATAAGTGATCTAACTAGTAAAAGTAACAATTGAAAAGAAATATTGATTCACCCCCCCCCCTCAGTATTTCCAACAATTTGGTCACCAAAAAGAATCTCTGACAACCTTATTTCCCGTGTTGGTTTCCCTCCTTATGCATGCAGCCAAAACAAAGTTCTTTATCTCCTTCAACAAGATTCTCTTGTGATGTGTTGCTCACTTTTGGATGCTTCAAATGAGCTTAACTCACCTTGTATTTATACCAAATACAAGGGCTTCCTTAAACCTCCAACTATGGATTGACAAACTATCACATGGCTTATTATCATCAAGTCAACCCTAATTCTTCTTGTGCAAACCCACTTCTAAACTTCAAAAATTCATAACTCCATTTCTACAACTCGGAATCGAATGATATTCATTGCGTCAGATTCGTCTCAACAAGAGTTATCATCCTCATCCATCACATCTCGAAATGTGTTTATGTTTTTGGCCCAAATCATGATGGATGAAAAACCCTAACCTTGGGTTCCAAGCCCACAACTGACTCTTGTGGAGCTCCACCCTCCAAACCTTGAATCTTAGGGCTTGGAGTACCTCCCAAGCTACTCAAAAATCAACACTCCCTCTTAGCGAGGGAGGTACTTCTGAGACTAGGAAGTAGCTCATCATCATCATCACTACTCGCAACACTCACATAACTCTTGGCACTCACCACTGCAGCAATCCTTGTAGCATGAACTATGCCTCTCTCGGAAGTGTTGATGTCATTGGAAGCATTCTGCTTCTTCTTCTTCTCATGTATCACTTTCCAATCCCTCCATGATTCTTTCTTGCTAGATGTGGAAGCACCCTTGCTCCCCACTGACCACGCGCTCTTCTTGAGCTGCAAATTCTCCCTCTGAATCTGCAACCTCTCACTAGAACTTGACTCCCTATGAGTCTCTAGAACCTAGACCTTATTCTCAGGAACTTGTACCTTCTCCTCTGAAGCCCGCACCTGAAACTCCTTCTTTGGAACCTGCACCTGCTCCCGCTTGTTCTTTTCATGATGCATAGGATTTCCTGTAAGATTGTATAGACCATGCTCTCTAACTCCAAGCACAATAGTTGCAGAGATAGAGCCTTTAGGCCTAAGTCTTGCCTTCCCATCCTAGAACAAGACCTCAAACCCCTTCTTATCGATCATCGAGATAGATATCACACTATATCTGAGTCTTGGTACAAATAATACATCCTAAACCTACATCCCCTGTCTTGTCTCCATCCTAAATGGATGAACTCT
This sequence comes from Pinus tabuliformis, assembly GCA_031772625.1. Taxonomy (NCBI): domain Eukaryota; kingdom Viridiplantae; phylum Streptophyta; class Pinopsida; order Pinales; family Pinaceae; genus Pinus; species Pinus tabuliformis. The sequence continues at coordinate 1,537,490,696 of CM062818.1, read as the reverse complement.
TGATCCTCGAATCTCCTTCTGACTCTTGTCGACCAACAGCATGTGCAACTTCGAGTCCCATTCAGCGAGAGTCTCAAAAACCTCCAATGACCCTGTCATATGTTTTGACGCACCACTGTCCACATACCATCCATCCTCATCGATAGTACCCTGCGAGAAATGAGAGATCATGGCAAAGTCCTCCTCCAACCTCTTGGTGAGATCATTTATCTCAGCAAAAGTGGCACACCAGCGACCGACTTCCCTTTTGTTAAAATTGGTAACTAGGGCCAAACTCCATGTGGGTCGCCTTATTTATGGCTGCTGATATTTTTCTTAGATTACTCTCATCGAGGGGTGTAGGATTGATCTAAAGATTATCCGATTCCGATAAGTATTTATGAAGATATGAATTTATTTTAATTATGGACAAATTGTCAAGTTGGCTAGCAACTTATGTAGGCTCAGAAGCCCAACAGTCATGTCTATTCAACCTCAACGTTTTGCATATAAATACAAGGAGCATTCTCCTCATTTGGATACTTCACACTCACACACATCTATCTCTCTCTCCTGCACAGAAATAGTCTCTCTCTCTTTCTCACGCGTGTGGCTGAAAGGAAGATGTCCTAGGGCAAAGAGGGCATAGAAACAGGACAGCACGTCATCTTTGACCAGCATTGACCAGCGTTGACCTTCCAAGACATGCGGATTGGGTGTGGTTGCCTCTCCTAGGCAAGCCATAATTTTTGGCACAAAAATCAAGGTGATCTGACCTCTGGTTTGCCCAGTATTGACTGCCCTAGTTTAGGGCTGCAATTAACTTCAGAAATCTGCACTTTGACTGAACTTTTGGCGTTCTTCTAGGGCTGTTTCTTCAGGTTGCTCGAGGGCAAGTAGACCAGAAATTGACCAAGTATTTTAGAGGTCAATTTCAGCTAGTTTGACCAAGTTTGACTTTGCTGATATAGAATTACAGAATTCAAATTTTGTATTATTTCTCTCTACTAAACTATTGAAGATAAAAGAAGATTTGATCAAAGGGTTTCCCCAAATTGGGTTTGTCCCTAGCTAGCTACCACATCTTGTGTCTCTTGTCTTGGCTTGTTTTCAGTTGATCATTTAATGTTCTATCTGCACTTTACTTAATGTATATGTGATTGCTAATCTGTGGCTAATAAAAAGAAAAATAAGTAAATTGCTCTAAGCATAGAACATACCATAATTTAACATGGTATCAGAGCTGAGGTGAAGACAAAGCCCAAGCAAGAGCAAGAGCAATCACCGAAGAGAAGGATTGGCAGACAATCTTAAAACATGGGGTCCTCAACACACTTCCCTGCTGAAGACAAACTTCGTGAGAAGTCTGACTATCACAGATGGAAGATGTCTCTCAATCTAACATTAGAAGAGCAGGAAGTATTGGACCATGTGAGAGGCAAAATTGTTGAGCCTCCATCAAATGCATCCACTGCTGCTAGGAACAAATGGACCAAGGGAGAAGTCAAAGCAAGGAAGATCATCTGGGACTCTATCAACAAACGTTTGGTGGCCTATGTTTCCGAGCTGAACACCTCCAAGGAAATCTATGATAGACTGGTGAGTTTATTTAAAGTTAATGATGCAAATCAAGTCTTGTTTCTTAGAAATACGCTGAAGGAAATTAAAAAGGGCAAAGATGAAAGTATGCAAGCATATTTCTTAAGGATCACCGAGATCAATAACGATCTCCTATCTATTGGGGAAGTAATTCCTGATAGGGAAATGACACTCACAACTCTTAGAAGACTAACATCTGAATGGTATATATTCAGGACTACTCTTCTGAACAATAATGTAATCCCTGGATTTGAGGAATTAATGGCGAGATGCATTCAAGAAGAAACAAGGATGGAAGGGAAAGAAATGCCCATACTTAAAGGTCATCCCATTGCCTTTTCTTTTCATGCTAAAAGAAGAAACAATTCTGGGGCTAAATTCAAAGGAAAGGCTGGACCAAAGGGTGGAAGAAAAGGATGATGTTACAGCTGCAATAAAACAGGTCACTATGCAAGGGAGTGCCCTGATAAAAGGGACTCACACCAAGATGATGATCAAAATCCCTCTCATGGCAGGTCTAATGGCAAAGGCAAAAGAAGTGCTGGAAATCAAGGAAGAGGACAACCATTCAAGAAGGCAAGAAATTTCAGGTATGAATCTAACACCGTTAACAATAAGCAAGATGAATATTATCTACCAGCAGCTCTATCTACCTTTGCTACCCTGGACTCACTGGGAAATTGGCTTATTGATAGTGGCGCCTCAAAGCACTTCACTGGTTACAAAGAAACTCTCTATAATCTGATAGAGAAGGAAACCAACCTGGAAATTGTTCTTGGAGATAATTCAAAATATCTCGTGAAAGGTGTAGGAAATGTCACTCTTCAATTGAATCAAGGTAATACAATCCACCTACAAGATGTATTATATGTACCTGATCTCAAAAAGAACCTGGTGTCCATTTCGGCTATGGAAGACAAAGGCTACAAGGTGGCCTTCAACGATGGCAAGGTATGTGTATGGAAAAAGAATATTAAAGATGCCTTCACTCTTGGGTTTCGAGTTGATTCATTATATCAGGTCGAAGGAAGTCCACTAGGTGTCTTGTCTTGTGACACATCTCTTTAGTCCAAACTATGGCATCGGAGGTTTGCTCACCTTCATTATAAAGCTCTACCCGATGTGAGACAAATGGTGACAAGGATGCTCGAATTCCGAGTAGAACAAGAAGGTGTATGTCCAGGATGTGCCGAAGGAAAGCTCAAAAGGGGACCATTCCCCTCAAGCCAAAGCAAGACCTCCGATATATTGCAGTTGGTTCACTCAGACATATCTGGTATGATGCCTGTGAACTCCTTGGGAGGATATTCATATTACCTCACTTTTACAGATGATTATTCTCGCAAGACTTGGATATACTTCTTGAAAAAGAAGGATGAAGTGTTCTCCTGGTTTCGACACTTCAAAGCCTTGATCGAGAATCAAACCAAGAAGAAGATCAAGACCTTAAGGACTGATAATGGGACTGAAAATGAATCCAATGAATTTCATGACTTTTTCAATGAGGCTGGAATTAAGAGGGAGACTACTACACCATATACTCTTGAGCATAATGGTGTGGCAGAAAGGAGAACTGTACGATTGTGGAAGTTGTCTATGCTATGCTACATGATCGAAGACTTCCGAAGTTTTTATGGGTCAAAGTTGCAAACACCGCCGTATATGTACAAAACCGATGCCCTCATCAAGCATTGGGTTCTAAGACTCCTGAAGATGTTCACTGGTAAGAAACCTGACATATCTCATTTTAGAATTTTTGGAAGCCCTTTATATTTTCATGTGCTGAAGAAGAAAAGGAATAAATTGGGTGGATCTGGAAAGAAAGGAATCTATGTGGGCTATAGAGAAAATACTAAGGGCTATAGAATCTATGTGGTTGGTCAAAGAGAAGTCGAGATTAGCCATAATGTCACTTTTGACGAAGATATGGCTCTTAGCAAAGTAGACAATCTTTCTACTCTAAGGGAATCTAAAGATGTTGACACCAGGGAACCGAATGAAAAAGAAGATGAGACGATGCCTGATGTGGAAGAACCTATGGATCCTACTAATCCTCCTCCGCCTAAGCCTTCCTCTTCTAGGAAGAGGCCTTCATGGCTCAAGGGGACAATTGATGATGCTGAAGGACATATTGCACCCCGAGGAACCTTCCGTGAAAGTAAGAAGCCGAACAGGTATCAGGGATACTTGACCATCATGAGCACGATCATCCAAAATGAGCCTTCATCATTCACAAATGTCGTCAAGCATCAAGTATGGAAGGATGCTATGACTGAGGAATATGAGTCCATTATGAAGAACGATGTCTAGGATGTGGTCCCTATACCCCAGGACAAAGCAGTTGTCACTTCAAAATGGCTTTACAAGATAAAGCATGCAATTAATGGAAGTACGGAAAAGTATAAGGCTCGTTTTTTCGCTCGTGGCTTCTCCCAGAAGGAAGGTATATACTATGATGAGATATTTGCACCTGTTGCCCGATATACCACCATCCGCTCGATCATAGCCCTTGCTGCTTCGCAAGGATGACCTATATCAGATGGATGTCAAGGTTGCATTCTTACATGGTTCGATCAAAGAAGAGGTCTATGTGGAGCAACCCGAAGGATTTGAGATTTATGATTGAGAATCTCATGTGTGCAGGTTGAAGAAGGCCCTCTATGGACTAAAGCAAGCACCCCGAGCATGGTATGAGAGGATCGATAGCTACTTGATGAAGTTGGGATTCACTAGGAGTGAAGTCGACCCTAACCTTTACTTTAAGGTTATAGATAAAAAGCCTCTCATACTGGTGTTTTATGTTGACGACCTCTTTCTAACAGGTGTAGACCCTCTCATTCACAAATGTAAGAGGGGGCTGGCTTCTAAGTTTGAGATGAAAGACCTAGGACTTATGCACTACTTCCTAGGACTAGAAGTCTGGCAGAAACCAAGGGAGATTTTCCTATCTCAAGGAAAATATGTGGTAAAGATATTGGAAAGATTTGGCATGGTGGACTGCAAGACCGGAACTACCCCAATGTAGCTTGACTTCAAGAAGTTAAGCGGTAGTGTTGCCGGACCTATTTTACAAAATGCTACCAAGTATCGTCAACTCGCCGGAGCATTAATGTTCTTGGTGAACTCCCGTCCAGATAAATGCTTTGCAGTCAATACATTGAGTCAACATATGGTTGAGCCTCACCACTTACATTGGATTGGTGCCAAAAACCTGCTGAGATATCTTCGTGGCACAATCACTCATGGGTTGAGATACACTGCCGGAGATGTGAGACTACTTGGGTATACTGATGCTGATTGGGCAGGCAGTGTGGTGGATCGAAAGAGCACTTCCAAGTATTGTTTCTCTTTGGGATCTGCCTCGATATCCTGGATGAGCAGGAAGCAGAAGTTAGTGGCTTTGAGCACCGCAGAGACAGAGTACATTGCTGCTAGCATGGCCTCCTGTGAGGCAGTTTGGTTGTGAAAGCTCTTCAGTGAGCTGTTTGGATTTACATTGGATACCACCATGATTCTATGTGACAACCAGAGAGGGATCCGTTTATCAAAAAATCCCATATTTCATGATCGCTCCAAGTATATCGATATCAGGTACCACTATATTCAAGATATGGTGTAGTGAGGAGCAATAAGGCTCCAACATATCGGTACAAATGAACAAGTTGCCGACATTCCGACAAAGCCCCTAGGAAAGGTTAAATTCCTGACTTTTCGAGAACAACTTGGTGTCGTTCAGAGACCCTCTTATGAGGGTCGAGTATGACGTATTGAGCTCTGGGAGCTTTAGGGGGGTGTGGGGTACTTCTTGGAGTGACACGAGACCACAAGGCGATTCACCATGCCCTGGTGGTGCACTATGTATAGGGTAAAGGTTCAACCTTCCCCTGTGACACCTCGTGGTGACTGTGGAACAGGATGATTAGTTCTCTTGTGGGCTAGGATGATTCGTTCTCCATGGCGACTATGGAGCAGGATGATTAGTTCTCCATGGCATCCACTAGATAGGATGATTCGTTCTCCTATGGACAGGATGATTAGTTCTCTTGTCGAGGCATCCTACCATTGCAGTCTGGGACTCATGGGAAGTACCTCTCATCTGATCAATGAGCAGGGAAATGAGGATAGGGACCATAGTAGTTCTATCGATGGACGCATCGTTGTATCTACTGTACTCCCTATGCTAGGATGACATCCATTGATTTGGTATCAATGATACTGATCTAGGATCAGTGAGAGTGGTACACACTCTGAGACTGACTTCGGGTCAATGGAGGATGATATGATACATCCTCGATCATTTCTTCTTCTTCATAGTTCGATCAGAGCAGAGCAGAGCAAAACAAAACAAAGCAGAGCAGAGCAGAGTGGGGTCAAGTTGTACAAGACAATGCATTTGATGGATGAAGAGTAGTGACGGTCTGACAGATTGCAGAAGAAGTTCTCCCTAGTTCAGAGGGAGTGTTAAAATTGGCAACTAGGGACAAACTCCATGTGGGTCACCTTATTTATGGTTGCGAATATTTTTCTTAGATTCCTCTCGTCGAGAGGTGTAGTATTGATCTAAAGATCATCCAATTTCGATAAGTATTGATGAAGATATGAATTTATTTTGATTATGGACAAATTGTCAAGTCGGCTAGCAACTTATGTAGGCTCAGAATCCCAACAGTCATGTCTCTTCAACCTCAACATTATGCATACAAATACAAGGAGCATTCTCCTCATTTGGATACTTCACACTCACACACATCTCTCTCTCTCTCCTACGCAGAAAGAGTCTCTCTTTCTTTCTCACACGTGTGGCTGAAAGGAAGATGCCCTAAGGCAAAGAGGATGCAGAAACATGACAACAAGTCATCTTTGACCAGCGTTGACCTTCCAAGAAGTGTGGATTGGGTGTGGTTTCCTCTCCTAGGCAAGCTGTAATTTTTGGCACTAAAATCGAGGTGATCTAACCTATGGTTTGACTAGTTTTGACTACCCTAGTTTAGGGCTACGGTTAACTTCAGAAATCTGCACTTTGACTAAACTTTTGGGGCTGTTCTAGGTGTTTCTTCAGGCTGTTCGAGGACATGTTGACCAAAAATTAACCAAGTATTTTAGAGGTCAATTTCAGCTAGTTTGACCAAGTTTGACGTTGTTGATCTAGGGTTTGTTGTTGCCGATATAAACTTACAGAATTCAGATTTTGTACTATTTCTCTCTACCAAACTATTGAAGATAAAAGAAGATTTGATCAAAGGGTTTCCCCAAATTGGGGTTTGTCCCTGGCTAGCTGCCACATCTTATGTCTCTTGTCTTGGCTTGTTTTCGATTGATCATTTAATGTTCTATCTGCACTTTACTTAATGTATATGTGATTGCTAATCTGTGGCTAATAAAAAGAAAAAAATTTAAATTTCTCTAAGCATAGAACATACCATAATTTAAAACCTTTCTTCTTCTTGTCATCTCTCATATTCTTCTTCATCAGAAATCTTGACATCTCGCCACAATTAAAACACTTGACTTTACTCAAGTCCTCCTTTTGCTTACCCTTCATACGCGTTGCAAGTGCCATGTCATCATCTAAAGCCCTGTTCCTTCTATGAAGAAAATCGTCTCACAACTCTTCCTAAATGAAGTCGTCCGACAATGTATTCTAGTCTAACAACTTCTCTCTGGCAACGATCCCCTTAATGAAGGGATTCCATTCCTCGGCAAACCCTTTCAAAGCAATCCTCACCATATCAGAATCTGAAATAGTCAAATCGACAGCAGCAAGCTCATCTCTGACCTGAGACAATATCGTCAGATACGAAGTCATTCCTTCACCCTGTATCATCTTGGTGGACTTCAATTTATCCTCCAATACCAACATTGGGTTCTCATTGTTATTTTGGAACAAATTCTAAAGAGCCATCCACATCTCATGTGCAGTGTTCTTCCCGCAGAAATGAAGTATTAGGAGATCCTTCACACCATCTAGGATAATCAATCTTACCCTCGTATCCAAATCCTCGTACACTTCTAGCTCCTTTGGGTCAATTAACTTCTTGGATTTCTCAGCGAACTCCCAAATCCTGTTGACCTGCAAGACCAACATGATCCTTTCCTTCCGTGGACTATAGTTGGACAACCCCTCCAACTCCCTCTTAAGTTGTACTTCGTTGTGCACAACTTTGATTCACTATCTTCCAAAATAGCTCAAACACAATCTGATACATGATCATGGGTCTAGGATAGAATCTTAGAATCTCTTATGCTACCAAACCAAGAATCTCAACAAGAACTACTTTGCACAGCAAAAAATATAAAGCAGTAAATCACATATGCACAAGTATACACAATTTTTAACAAAATATTGTACAATAATGTACAACCTAATTTTCGTTATATTAAACCAATCTGAATAATACAATAGTCTATGGAATACAAGATACAATGACAATCATGTTGCAGACTCTATGTCGTATCTTGTCCTGCCAGTCCTTCGCTCTCGTTCTGCTCTCTAGTTGCCCCTTAGTCCATCAAAGGAAAACACATAAAGTCTCCAGGAGGGTTGCCACATATCACTGCTGCAAGTCGCTTATGCTACAATGAACATGGGCTGATCCAATCTGCTCTCAAGGTTGGCCAATACCTGAGCTCCAATTTGCCAAGCTAGTAGCCTCTTTCATCCATCAAAGGGCTACACATTAGGCTCTAATCTTCACCCAATCATGCAACAATCAATGTCCTTCTTGTACACTGCTCTAGGGCTACTTTGGGCTATCAACACATTTCCCTCCAACAAACTAATCATCTTAAATACACCCATTGCAAGACCTCCTCCTAGGAGGAACTTTCAACCATCATGAAAAGTCCTCCAAATGGCTCCCACGAGCTTCTAGACAAACTAATCCAAACATGATCCAATAACACAGATCCAACATCTACAATATGCACCAAAACACATACCTTTAGCTCATTGTTTAATGTTTTCTCCTCTGTTGTTAACCTCAACTTGGTTAGGGAAAAACCAGAGTTACTTTCTAGCTCTTAATTTATGCCCAAATTTTCTCCTCGGAGCTGCGGTTGCCCCTCCTTGACAGGTCATGGTAGTTTGTTGCAAGTATGGGTTGTCCTAGCCATCAAACAACCGTAGGGCTTCCTTCAAGTCACTATGGTGTGCTCCAGATCTCCTCCACAGGTCTACAACAACCTTGTTTCGGGACAATCCACTCATAAATCAACCCTTAAACACCTCAAACCTTGACCCTTGTACCTCATCCCTCCTTCTCTGCAATTAGGTCGCCAAAAAGAAGCCCTGATAGCCTTCTTTCCCATGATGGTTCCCCCCTTATGCATGCATCCAAGAGAGAGTTCTTTACCTCCTTCAACGAGCTTCTCTTGTGATGTCTTGCTCACATTTGGATGCTTCAAATGAACCTAACTCACCTTTTATTTATACCAAATACAAGGGTTTCCTCAAAACGTCCAACTAGGGCTTGACAAGATGTCACACGGCTTATTATCATCAAACCGACCCTAATTCTTCTTGTGCCAACCCACTTCCAAAATTCAAATATCCATAACTCCATTTCTACAACTCATAATAAGATGATTTTCGTTGCATCGGATTCATCCCAACGAGAATTATCATCCTCATCCATCACACGTTGATATTTGTCCATGGTTTTGGCCTAAATCACAATGGATTCAAAACCCCAACCTTGGGTTCCAAGCCCACAAGTGACTCTTGTGGTGCTCGCCTTAAGCGTAATTAGTTGAGTTAAGCACAATAATAACCACGTTTTACAGGAATTATCATAATGTGATGGAACGAGAAGCAAGTTGTGTGGAATCAATCCTAATGATGGAATATTGCAAGTGAACTCCTTCAGACCCCATAAAACATCCCCAAAATCCCCTGGACCTGCTGATGACATAAACCTACACTTGTGACATGTCTGCCTCCAACCCTGAAAGTCCATCCTAACCATGCCATAAAGAACACCAAAAAAAAGAACATCACAATATTGGCCCTTGCTAAGTCACATGTTACCTATTAAGTGCTGGTTTGCAGGTTGTTGGCACTAGCCTTAGGGGTTATAGTGGCAACCACTAGCTTTGAACTTGGGCCTTGCCCAGCTAACCCCAACAAGTTATTGATTCCACAAAATCTTTAAAAAAAATATTATTTATTTATTGTTATTAATATTATTCATATTTTATGATTAATAACACTCTCTCACTCTCAAACTAAAACTTGAAAAATAATCTATCAAACTCTACCTCAATCCAATGTTGATGCTATAGGAACTATCAACCTAGACTCTTCAACCTAAAATTTTGTGTCTGCAATCTACAATCATGTGAATTAAAAGACAACAGTTATGAAAGAAAACACAAAACACTCATTTATCATTTTTGTTGTCACGAGTTTATGATATGGTATATTTGTCTCTATTTTATGTTGTTAACTAAGTTTTAAAACCATTATTTTATGTGTTTTGCAAAGTGGTCCATTGCCTAAAAAATATGAAAATTTACTTGCAAATGTTTCCATCACCTTCAATTTTGCATAACATATCAGTTTGGTATCAGAGCTAAAGGTTATTTTGAAGGTTTGATTTTGTTTGCAAGTGTTTTTTGATGCTTAAAAGGTTGAAGCTTAAAAGAGGAGAAGGAGAACTTGTGGAACCAAGGTCTCAAATTGTTTCAAGGACAAGACACACACCTAAAGCTTCACCAGTCATGGCACATGAAGAAGGTCATGAAGGGATGTTTGAAGATGAAATAACTTTCAGAAAAGATTTCTTTGAAATGTATAAAATGGTAAAATTTCTTTATGAGGAGAGGAATTCAAGGTTGCAAGGAGAGAGCTCAAAACCTCCAAAAGGAGATGGAGGAAAAGGAGACAAACCTCCAAAAGGGAATGGAGGGGTTGGTGACAAGCCACCACCTTCACATCCATCCTCATCCCCATCTTCATCCTCATCTTCTTCTACTTCTACCCTTTCACAAACATCTCCAAATTCTCCAAAAGGACATGGTAAAAATCCTTCGTTAAAGCTTGAAATAAAGTTTGACTTTCCTATGCACAATAGAAAAGTAAATGTAGAGAAATTGGATAATTGGGTTCGCAAATTGAAGTGTATTGCAAGATACAGAGAATCAAGGATGATGAGACCAAAATTTAGCTTGCTTCTCTTAGGTTGGAAAGTGCAGCACTCATTTGGTGGGACACCAAAACTCAAGAGGACATGAAGAAAAGTGGTAAGGTTTTATCCTCTTGGAATGATTTTGTTGTTACAATAAGAAGACAATTTTATCCATTAGCATACATGAAAAAGCTATAATAGATTGGTAAAACTTTAAACAAACTAAAGGTCAAAATGTGCAAAACTATACTCAAGAATTGAGGAAAAAAGCTTTGATTTTAAGTATAGATTTATCCTCTCAAGACACTCTACTCAAATACATTGGAGGTTTACATAGTTATTTGAGACAAATAATTTTCATGTTTAACCCTATAAAACTAGTTGAAGTTTTTGTATAGGCAACTCATTTAGAAGTAAAAGGGAAGAATGTTCCCCAAGAGGATGGCAAAAATCTATTCAAGGGTGAAGACAAAGGAAAGGGGAAATTCAAAGTAAAAGGGAAAAAGAATGCTTCAATCAAAAAGGAGGGAGAAAAACTCACATGTAAACATTGCTCAACAGAAGGCCATGATGAAGACCGTTGTTGGAAACTTCATGTTGAAATGAGACCCAAAAAGTTTAACAATGAAGGGAAACAAAAGAATATTGCACCTACACAACATGATTTAGGATCTGATTCCAGGGATGAAACAAAGATTGAAGCCATGGGATTTAAAGGTAAGGACTCTATTGCAAGTACTAGTTCTTCAAGTAGCCTCAATGAAACTCAACATGAAAAAAAAGAATAGAGTTTTTCCACATTAGATTCATTTCAAAACATACCAAGATAGATACTTTTTTTGATAGTGGATCACAAGCAAACCTTATTTCAGAAGACATTGTTAAGAAATTAAATTTGAAAACCATTCCTCATCATAACCCATATCCTTTAAGTTGGATATGTGACAATGCAAAATTGCATGCGACAAAAGGATTTCACCTAAGATTTGCCATCACTGCAAACTATATAGATGAGGTAGGGCTTGAAGTAATTCCACTTGACATTTGTGGTATTGTTTTGGGAAGCCCATATCTATATGATAGGAGAGCCATATTTCATTGTCATGAGAACAAATATCATTTGTTTAAAGATGTGATTGAGTATATTGTTAGAGCACATAGCAATAAGTTGAATTTATCATTTGTGAATGCTGGACAAATGAAGAGGCTTGTTAATGCTAGTAAGAATTGTGTACTCTTGATGATCAAACCAAAAGAGAATGTTGAAAATGAAGACTTCCAAGGATGTGATGCAAGATTAAAATCTGATTTGATTGAGGTTGTTAACATCTATGATGAGATGTTTCAGGAACCCAAAGGATTGTCTTCTAAAAGAGGAATCCAACATGAGATCTAAATGCAGCAAGATTGTACTCTTCCAAACATTCACATATACAAGATGTCAGACGTGAAGAACGCAAAAATTAAGAGACAAATCCAAGAGTTGCTTGATAAAGGGATCATTAGACCAAGCACCTCACCATGCATGTCTCCAATTGTTTTAGTACCAAAGAAAGATGGTACATGGTGCATGTGTGTGGATTTCAGAGCCTTGAACAAGATTACGGTAAAGAATCATTACCCTCTTCCTCGAATTGATGATTTACTTGATCAGTTGAAAGATGTTGTGTATTTCACTAAGTTGGACTTGAGAAGTGGCTATCATCATATTAGGATTGTTGAAGGAGACATATGGAAGATAACTTTCAAAACAAAGCAAGGTTTGTTTGAATGGTTGGTTATGCCATTTGGGCTTTGTAATGCTCCTACAACATTCATGAGAGTTATGAATAATGTCTTAAGGCCTTTTCTTGATGACTTTGTGATTGTCTACTTAGATGACATATTGATTTTCAACAAAACTCGTGAAGAACATGTCAGGCATGTTATGCAAGCCTTAGATGTCTTGAAGGAAAAAATAACTAATTAAAGATGTCTAAATGTCAATTTGAAAAGACCTCGTTAATGTATTTGGGATATATTGTTGGAGGGGTGAAATAAAGATTGATCACTCAAAGCTCAAAGTTATTGTAGATTGGCCTAAACCTAATAATGTAACAGAGGTTAGAAGCTTTTTGGGAGCAGCTAAATATTGGAGAAAGTTCATTTCTAACTTCTCATCAACTGCAGCTCCATTACATGCCTTGACAAATGTGAAACATGTTTTTTAGTGCTGAGCCAAGCAACAAAAAGCCTTCGATGCATTGAAAGAGAGAATCAATATAGCTCTGGTTTTTGCACTTCTTGATTTAAGACAACCATTTGAGATACAAATCAATGCAAGTGACTATTCCATGGGAGCGGTCTTGATGCAACATGGCAAGCCTATTTGTTACTTTTTTGAAACTTTTAATCTTGCAGTAGTTAATTATCCTACATATGACAAAGAATTGTATGCATTGGTGCAAAGTGTCAAAAAATGGAAACACTATTTGATGGGAAAGGAATCTATTATTCACATTGATTATCAACCATTGCAATACTTGCAATCACAAACCAAGCTACAAAAAGTGAGGCATTTTAGTTGGATGGGTTTGTTGCAGCAATTCCACTCGTGATAAGGTATAAGAAAGGTATCTATAAGAAGGTTTTTGATATGCTATCTAGATGAATTGTTAGTGCTTTAGTTTTTCTTAAACATAATTCTATCATGCATGAGAGCTATGTTGAACGGTATGCTTTAGATGATGATTTTAAAGATGTACATGCAACTTTGTGTCAAGGCAACCAAGTAGAGATGTAGTCCAGGAGAGGGGTGAACTCCTTTATCATTTTTGTTGTTATGTGTTTCTGATATGGTATATTTGTCTTTGTTTTATGTTGTTAACTAAGTTTTAAAATCGTTATTTTATGTGTTTTGCAAAGTGATCCCTTGCTTAAAATACATAAAATTTTATGTGAAAATTTTTTCATCACCTTCAAATTTATTTGCACAAAAAACACCTGTAGCCTAGTACAGGCAATGCGTCTGGCCTATAATTCGCTGGAAATAAATAGCTGACCCAAATAATTTTGGCCAAATAAACATTTTGGCCTCTAATAATGTTAATTGTCGTTTCAAATATCAAACCTTGGCTACTACGAGGATCCAATGTGTCGGTCAAAGAAAACAAAATCGACGCCACCAAAATAAAAATGGCCACGTAATTAATATTGAGACATTTAAAAATCGGCACTGTAAAACAATTCTTCATAATTGCTTGCGGATCCTTCAGCACCTGCCCGACCCTTAGTGCTCGTGTGATGTTGCACTGTCTTGGTTCTCACCATTCAATATCTGCACGTCAGCTCCCACGGCTTAAACTCCCACTTACAGCCTTAAAATTTTCAATGGAATTCCAACTTTAGTTTTGGCAATTGGAGCTCTCGTCCATAATTAGGTCAGCTAAAACTCCAAATAGCTCTTAGACTTCAATGAAATTTGGCCCCTTGAAATATTCTGATCAACACGAATTGATGTGGGTGAACATAACCCACGAGTTGGTAGTGATATTTAGCTTAGAGAGTTTGGCCATGCATAATTTCAATTTCCTTCCAGCAATAAAGACTTGCCTCAGAAAGCCTATGTGCCTACGTTGATTAGAAGCCTCAGGACATTCGACCTCTTCACTGTGCTCCCGTCCAAGGTGCTGAAGAATGCGTGCCTTCTTGCCCTCAATCTGGAAAGATGAATACGACCTATCTGGAAGCAAGCCACGACCCACTTGAATCATAGTTTGGCCACGCTGAAAAACAATTGACCCCTTTTGATACTTTCGACTTCAATAAAATTGCTCATGGCTTTCAAAATTTTCCAATATATGCTCAAGGCTTAAATATATTTCTATTTGGATTAATTTGTCCCAGTTTAACTTTCAACCCTCTTTGCACATAATATTTCCATGGATTTTCATAAAATATAAAGCTTGGCCTTTCAAAATAATAAATGTCTCCATGAATTAATATTCAGGCGACAATTTCACTGAAATTTTGTCGCATATTTAATAAGGAAAAAAATTCAGGCTTCATTAAACAAATTCTCATTTTGCTGTTGAAACTGGGTTTTTGAATTCTCCCGAAAAACCTTCCAACAATAATAGTTACAACTGAAAGACCTGCAGGACGAGCCAAGACCAAGGCTCTGATACCACTGTAATATCCCGAATTAAATTTTGACTTAAATTTCAGGAGAATTTCGTAAAAAATTAAACCATAAAATTAATTCATCAAATTTCATATATGTCACCATGAAATTAACCGCAAAACCACGAAGCATAAACTACAACTTAAAATGGACAAGAAATATATGCAGAATATTCAGCGTTATTTTATTAAAATAAAAGAGTACATAGAATACCGGAACTAGCTGAGAGAATAGCCACCAAATAAATCTGCTCCAATACTGCACTGGCCCTCCACTAAAACTGAACTAAACCACCATTGCTAAGCTCTCTTGTGAATTATGGATAAATTCACCGAGGGGAGATGGGTGTTTGCCCAATCTCACTAAATCACTTGACGGTTTCCGTCCTGGGCCTATAATGTGTTGATCATCGATGATCTTGGGTCTAGGATAGAATCTTAGAACCTCTGATGCTACCAAACCAAGAATCTCAATAAGTACTTTGCATAGCGGAAAACATAAATCATAAAATCACATACGCACAAGTATACACAATTTTTAACAACATATTAAACAATAATGTACAACCCAATCTTCGTTATATTAAACCAATCTGAATAATACAATAGTCTATGGAATACAAGATGCAATGACAATCATGTTGCGGACTCTGGTGTATCTTGTCTCGTCGATCCTTCACTCTCGTTCTGCTCTCTAACTGCCCCTTAGTCCATCAAAGGACAACACATAGAGTCTCCAGGAGGGCTGCCACCTATCATTGTTGCAAGTCGCTTCTGTTACAATGAACACAGGCTGATCCAATCTACTCTCTAGGATGACCAATACATGAGCTCTAATCTGCCAATCTAATAGCCTCTTTCGTCCATCAAAGGGCTACACATTATGCTCCAATCTTCACCCAATCATGCAACAATCATTGTCAATCTTGTACAATGCTCTAGGGATACTTTGAACTATCAACACGTTGCCCTCCAACAAACCAATCATGCCCAATACACCGACTACAAGATCTCCTCCTAGGAGGGACTTTCAACCATCAAGAAAAGTTATTCAAATGGCTCCCACAGGCTTCTAGACAAACTAGTCCAAAACTGATCCAATAGCACGGATCCAACACCTACAAGATTCACCAAAACACATACCTTTAGCTCATTGTTTAAGGTTTTCCCCTTTGTTGTTAACCTCAGCTTGGTTAGGGAAAAAACACAGTCACTTTCTAGCTCTTAATTTATGCCCAGGTTTGCTCCTCAGAGCTATGGTTTTCCCTCCTTGAGAGGTTTTGGTAGTTTGTTGCAACTCTGGGTTGTCCTAGCCATCAAACAACCCTCGATCTTCCTTCAAGTCATTGTCGCATGCTCCAGATATCCTCCACAAGTCAGCGACAACCTTGTTTGGGGATAGTCCACTCATAAATCAGCCCTTAAACACCTCGGACCTTCACCCTTGTACCACATCCCTCCTCTACAATTCGGTCACCAAAAAGAAGCTCTGATAACCTTCTTTCTATGGTGGTTTCCCTCCTTATGCCTGTCGCCAAGTTAGAGTTCTTTATCTCCTTCAATGAGCTTCTCTTGTGATGCGTTGCTCACATTTGGATGCTTCAAATGAGCCTAACTCACCTTGTATTTATACCAAAAACAAGGGCTTCCTCAAACATCCAACTAGGGCTTGACAAGTTGTCACATGGCTTATTATCATCAAGCCGACCCTAATTCTTTTTATGCAAACCCACTTCTAAACTTCAAAAATTCATAACTCCATTTCTACAACTTGAAATCGGATGATTTTCATTGCATCGGATTCATCTCGACGAGATTTATCATCCTCATCCATCACATGTCGAAATGTGTCCATGGTTTTGGCCCAAATCATGATGGGTGCAAAACCCCAACCTTGGGTTCCAACTGCACAAGTGAATCTTGTGGTGCTCCACCCTCCAAACCCTGAACCCTAGGGCTTGGAGTACCTCTCAAGCTACTCAAATATCAACACTCCCTCTTAGCTAGGGAGGTACTTCCAAGACTAGGAAGTAACTCATCATCATCATCACTACTCATAACACTCGCCCAACTCTTGGCACTCACCACTGCAACAATCCCTGTAGCATGAACTATGCCTCTCTCGGAAGTGTCACTATCACTCGAAGCATTCTACTTCTTCTTCTTTTCCTGTATCAATTTCCAATCCATCCATGATTCCTTCTTGCCAAATGTGGAAGCACCCTTGCTCCCCACTGACCACGATCTCTTCTTGAGCTACAAAGTCTCCATTTGAATTTGCAACCTCTTGCTAGAACTCAACTCCCTCTGAGCCCTTGGAACTTGGAACTTATTCTCGGGAACCTGTACCTGCTCCTCTGAAGCCTGCACCTGCAACTACTTCTCTGGAACCTGCACCTGCTCCCACTTCTTCTTCTCTTGATCTAGAGGCTTGCCCGTAAGCTTGTATAGATCATGCTCTCTAACTCCAAGCATAATAGCTACGGAGCTAGAGCCTTTGGGCCTTATTCTTGCCTTCCCATCCTGGAATAAGACCTTCGACCCCTTCTTCTCGATCATCGAGATATATATCATGCTATATCTAAGTCCTGGTACAAACAATACATCCTGAACTATGAAAATTTATAATCTGAAATTCTACTGCATCTACTGGTTTATTTCAATAATTTATTCTCACAATAGGTTATTTATGAAATCCCTTCAGCAAATATTAAAATAAATTCTACAGCAGTTATCATGTAATTACATAGAGAAAATACATACACAAGAACCAATCACATCAACACAATTGTTTTTAGACAATCGTCCCCGGAAAAACCCAATGTTGGAAAACTGGTGCAGCAGATGAGGGTTTTATTAATCTTCACCAACAATCGCTTTTGCAAGGAATGATTTTACAGAGAAACTGAGAGAAAACACTTGATACTTTCCCCTAGAAACGTTTTGACTCCTTGGAGACCCTTCTCCCACTTTTGTGTCACTTCTGTGTCACTCTGCGTGGCTCAGCGTGGCTCTGCGTCCCTTTGCGTCAGCTCTGTGTGACGGTTGCGTCTCCCCTGGACTGCGTCTCCCTTTGCACTATCTCTCAATGTCCCTGCGTCACCTCCTCCTCAGTCACTAACTACTGTTGATGCCCTCCTCTTCCTCCACCCTGCAACTCTCCCTCTGAAATCTATCTCCTTCTCTTTGAGAATCGATTTTCCTTGAGATACTGAGTATCTGTCAGTGTGTCTCCAAATGATCCTCAAGTCTTCTCTTATACTTTTTCTGTTGATTAATCAACAGCTGAGATTAAGTCTCTAATCAATGGATACGATTAAAATAGATTTGATCCTCATCTCTTAGAAGCTTCTCACCCTTATCTCCATTAATAACCATTAATATTTTAATTTTCCTAAGTTTAGACTTAGGAACCCATTAAAAATATTAATTATTTTAATAGCTCCTTATCCGGGTGGAATTTCTCCAAACGATTTTTGGGTCTTGGAGATATCATATTCCTTAGCCTCTCTACCAAATTACGAGGCTAGATCAGCTCTGATGCTACCAAAAATCAACACTCACTCTTAGCGAGGAATGTGCTCTAGCAATGCTTCACCATAGAAGCATCACATTGCTCCTCTGCATAGGTCCTCTGTGATGATGCTTGGCTGCCTGCCCCACATCCATTACATTGTTGCTTCCTGTATTGTTGCCCATGACATGGCCACTGCCACTGCCACTGCTACAACTGTATTGCAGCTCCCTCTCAGCATGTTGCATCATGCTTCCCATAGCACTGCCACTGCTAACTGCTGCATTGCAACTCCCGATACCTATCCATTTCTACTAATGAAATTGATTCTTCACCATCCCCATCTTCTCCCTAAAATAAACAAAATTTGTTCTTCTTTGAGCCTTGGTGAGGATGTATGCCACCTGTTCTCCTATAGGAGTGTACCTCAACTATATTGCCCCTCATTGGACATAGTCTCTAACAAAGTGACACCTGATATCAATGTGTTTCGACCGATCATGAAATACTGGATTTTTAGAGAGCTTGATGCAACTTTGATTATCACACAAAATCTTGGTTGCTTCCATCCTTTTCCTGAATAGATTCATAAGCAATTTTCTAAGCCATATGGCTTCGCATGAAGCTGTGCTAACTGCCATATATTCTGCTTCAGCTGAGCTCAGAGCCACGGATTTCTGTTTTCTACTACTCCATGAGGTCATTCCTGATCCATTGTTAAAACAGTACCTAGTCGTACTTTTCCAATCTACTGAACTTCCAGCCCAATTTATGTCAGTGAACCCACTCAGCCTGATGTCATTGCCTTATGTGTACAATAGTCCATGCTCGATTGTTCCTTGTATATACCTAAGAACATGTTTGGTTGCTACCCAGTGGGCCCTCTTGGGGTCCACCATGAACTGACTGAGGGTGTTGACAGCGTAACAAATGTATGGCCTAGTATTGACTAGATACATCAAGGACCCTATAAGTTGCTTGTACAAGGTGGGATCAACGTCTTTGTCTTATGATGCATCAATCTTCTTCCAGTTGGTGATTATCGGAGTAACCATAGGTCTACAGTTCTGCATCCTAAATCTTTTCAAGGTCTCTGTAGCATATCTCCCTTGTCCAAGGAAGATCTCACCCTTCTGTTGCCAAACTTCCAACCCCAGGAAACAATGCATCTGTCCCAAAACCTTCATGTTGAATTTTGTGGCTAGGTTCTTCTTGCAGTCTTTGATGAGCCTGGATGATCTTGTCAACAAAATATCATCCACATATAATGTAGAAAATCATGTAGATTCACAAGCTAATGCAACTTTCTAAAGAAAGAGACAAGAATCTACTTCTATTCTTTATAGCGGAAGCCCATAAACATCGAACAAACAATAATCAATAGAGGAAGAGAATCAAAGGCACATAACAAAATAAATATCCGAGAAAAGCCACAGCTCAAAACCCCACTATCTATTTTGTATTAATCCGGAAAATCAAGATGAAATTACAATGCCTATTCCCTTTAGAACAATCTCAACACTCAGCAAATTCAATCTCCAACTCATAAGCAAGCTCAAGGCCAAAGTTTAGCCAATTCACAAGCTCTCCAAGTTTCTATTCCAATGTATAACTCCTATGAAGGATAGCTTGTATTTAAATGGAAATAAAGCCTCTAAAAATAGTGCAATCCCTCAAGGATCAGTCCCTGATTGCATGCACTATCAGTGCAACTCAGAAAAATATAAAACAAATAGTACATTGTCCTTGCACTCTAGCCTCAACTGGGTCTTTCTCAGAATCGACATGCATGAGTTTCTGATGAGTAAATATTCAGTTAACTAACATAGCACTGGTGGAGTTCATTAGTGTCACCACTGATTGTTAGCTCGCTATTAGTTCTCTCAATCAGTTTGAGAAATAATTTAACTGAACTGACTCATGAAACTGAGTCTTCTATTTTACAACTCACAATTAACTCACAATGGACTCCTGCAAAGTAGGGAGAACATATACATGACTTCCAAAAGACTTCCAAGTCAAATTTCCTAAGTTAAGTAAATTTAATAAACTTAATTTAACTATTTTAAGTTGTTATGAGAATAGAATTCAAATTTAATTAATTCAAAGACAAATTAAGCTGCAATTTCTTGTTGCCATTTCTCAACACTCCCTCTCAACAAGAAAGGAATTATCAACTACCCCAATCCTGTCTCTGTGAAACTCGAATTTACATCTTGACAATGCCTTTGTCAAGATGTCAGCATATTTCTCCTCTGTGGGAATGTAATCTAACAACATGATCCGCCTCAATACACAATCTCTGAGATGATGATACCAGATATCAGTATGCTTGGACCGATCATGAAAGACTGGATTTTTAGAGAGTTTGATACAACTTTGATTATCACAATAAATCATTGTCAGATCCATCTGCTAACCAAACAAACCAACGAGGATCTTCCTCATCTAGATAGCCTCACATGTTGCCTCACTTGCAGCCATGTACTTTGCCTCTGCCAAACTGAGTGCAACCGATCTCTGTTTCCTATTGTACTAAGAAACTGTCGCTGACCCAATACTGAAGATCCCTCCTTATGTGCTCTTCCTGTCAGATGGACTCCCTGCCCAATCTGCATCGGTGAAGCCTTGAAGCTTCACTCCCTCTATTCATTTGTACCATAACCCAAATTGAGTAGTGCCTCTGAGGTATCTCAATACATGCTTTTCTGCCTTCCAATACAGCATGGTAGGCCTAACCATCGCTTGGTTAAGTTGGTTAACTACATAGAACATATCTGGTCGTGTGTTCACCAAGTACATGAGTGAACCCACAAGCTGCCTGTAAATAGTAGCTTCCACTACTTCCACTGAAATAGCATCCTCCTTCCTCCAATTACCAGCTAGAGGAGTCTCCATGGGTGTACTGCTCTCCATGCGGAATCTCCTGAGTATCTTGTTGGCATACTTTCCCTGAGATACAAACAACTCCCCATCTCCTTGCCATACCTCCATGCCAAGAAAGTAATGCATGAGCCCCATGTCCTTCATCTCAAACTCTTTTGCAAGGTCCTCCTTGCAAGATTTGATGAGCTTCTCATCACCTGTCAATATGAGATCATCTACATAAAGTACAATGATCAACATCTTACCTTCCACCACTATGTGATACAGGTTCGCATCCGCTTCACTCTTCGTGAAGCCCAACCCAATGAAGTAGTTATCTATCCTGGTGTACCAAGCATGGGGTGCTTGCTTCAGCCCATACAACGCTCTCTTGAGTCGGCACACATGCGACTCACGGTCCAAGGTTTCAAAACCTTCGGGCTGCTCTATGTACACCTCTTCCTCAATCATGCCATTGAGGAAGGCAATCTTCACATCCATCTGATGGATCTTCCAACCCATCTATGCTGATAGTGCCAAAATAGATCTGATTGACGAGTACCTTGCAACAGGAGCAAAGGTCTCATCATAGTCAATCCCCTCTACCTGTGAAAAGCCACGGGCCACAAATCTGGCCTTATGCTTCTCCACACTACCATCTGTAGCGTGCTTTACCTTGTAAAACCAATAGGAGCTCACAACTGACTTGTCCTCCGGTCTTGGGACCACATTCCAAACACTGTTTCGAAATATGGAATCATACTCCACCATCGCATCAAACCAAATCGGCTACTGCACTACTTCCTGGAAGAAAGATGGCACTGTCACAACACATGCACCCATAAGTGCCATGTATCTAGTGTACCTCTCTAGTGACCTCCTCTGTTTGCACTGAGAAGAGGGTGATCCCACATTCTCTTGTGCATCATCCAACAATCTGTCAGCCTCTCTAGTGCGCTTTCTTCCCTCTCTGGAAGACTCTGCCTGAGTGGATATCTCCACTCTCTGAACCTCTGCATGTGGCTTCTCCACATCAATCTGAGGCCCCTCAACCTTAGGAGAAAAAAGATCCTCATTCGCATGTAGCTCAAGCTCCCTCTCAACGGATACTCACATGGCCTTCTCCTCATCGAACCTGATATCGTTGCAAACCACGATCATCCGACTGGTCAGCATGTACACCCGATAGTTGTGGGGTGTATCAGTGTACCCCACAAAGATCCCCAACTCTGTTGTTGGCTCAAGCTTTCATGCATCTTTGGTCACATGGCAACAAACCGATGACCCAAAACTCCTGAAGTGACCAACATCTGGCCTCTTACCGGAATAAGCCTCTTCTAGTGTCTTCATCTCAAGTATCTGATGTGGACTATGGTTCTGAACATGAACTCATGTGTTGCATGCCTCAGCCCACAAGTGGAGTGGTAGGCCCTGATCATACAACATCGCCCGTGATGCCCCTATTATGCTCCTATTCTTCCTCTCGACAACCCCATTTTGTTGAGGGTTATGGGGTGTTTTCAACTTTCGTTTAATCCTTTCCGCTGCACAAAATTTCTTAAACTCATTTTAGACATACTCACCACCATTATCACTCCGTAGATCTTTAACCTTCTTGCCATACTCTTTCTCTACCAATGCTTTGAACTCACAAAACTTTGTGAAAGTTTGATCCTTTTTCTGCATAAAAAATACCGAGCATTTACGAGAATAGTCATCAACAAATATAACATAATACTTGTGTTTGGCCATGGATGTTATTGCGAATGTTCGACACACATCTGAATGGACTCTCTCCAGAATACACTATGCTCAACTGTCTCTATCTCCAAAGGAAGACTTGGTGTATTTTCCCAAAGTACAACCCTTGCATGTATCAACTTGCTCAAGCATACCTTTGGGAAGACCTGTAGAGATTTGTTGCAATATCTTCAAAGCCCCATGATGCAAGTGGTCCAATTAGTTGTGCCACAACTCGTCGACATCTCAGCTCAACATCTTTTCTGCTTTTAAACTCAAAGCAGCACAATCATCTACCTCAATCTTATAGAGATTCTAAACTCAAATCCCTATCTTCTTCACTTGACCCAAGGCTATGTGTCGAAGGAACGCCTTTCCTTTCGAAGAGATCACATCATAGCCTCTATCCTCAAGCATGGCAACGGATACCAAGTTCTTCATCAGTCCGGGTACATGCATAGCATTCTTCAAGGTGAGTGGAGGAGCATGCTCCCTCTTAAAAGTAATAGTGCCCACACCAGTAACACTATACTTACCGTCATCACCCATCTCGATATGCATATTGAGATCTTTCTCCTCCAATTCACTGAATAGCTCTTTGTCACTAGTCATGTCGAAAGAAGCTCCACTGTCTAAGTACCAGACACTTCCCATCATTGAAGACACCATGCATGCAATGAGGGAAAAGTCCAATTTGAATTGGGAGGCCAAAGCTTCACCCACCGCTCCTCCTGAGGACTTCTCCTTGGACTTCTTGAATGGACAATTTGTAGCAAAGTGTCTCATCTTGTGACAATGAAAGCATTTAACTTTCGTCATGTCCTTCTTACCTCCATGATAAGAATCTGATTTGGCACGGGAAATTTTACCTTTCCCCTTCCTCGCCTTAATCGCTAAGGCACAGTTCTCTTCATCATCAGTCTTTGATGAAGAGCCATCCCTATTGTTCCTCTTGATCTCATCCTGCATCAAATCCGACCATAGTCATTCCCAATCCAGCAGCTTCTCCCGACCATTGACAGAGTCCTAATAACTATGCCAACTCTTAGGGAGTCCAAGAAGATAAAGACTCACCATATCCTCCTCAGAAACTGTGATTCCAACACTTCCAAGTTCATCCCGACATTGAGTGAACTTGGTCAAGTATTTTTGAATGGTCTCGCCTTTCTCCTTCTTGATTTTACGAAGTTTATCCTTCAGTGCCAATTTCTTTTGATTTTTGCTATTCTTATACAAGTTCTTCAATGTTTTCCACATGGCATGCAGGGTTTCCTTCCCATGGAGACTCGAGACAATATGATCTCGAACTCCCTCAAAGATTATCTGCCTTGTCTTTGCCACACACTTCTTCCACTCAGCCAAGTTCTGTGCATTGGTAGCTATTGACTTAGGAATTGCTTGTTCAACAAATTCCTTCAAGCCATTGTCCTCCAGCACAACCTCCATCCTGTCCCTCAAGGCTATGAAATTCGAGCTACCTTCAAGGCATGCTCAAGCCTCAACCCATGGAACGCCATATGCCGATCGTGAAGTATGTATTGCAAATTTGACTTTCACCTGTAACCTAGAAACTCAAGACTTCGAAATCTCCTCTAGAGAGTTGATTTTAAATCAGCGATATCTCCCTCATCCAAACTCCGATTCAACCGTTTTCTTTTTTTAATTTGGGTATCTTTTCCAAAAGAATCTAGATCTACAATTTGTTTCTGAAAAATTTACACATAAATTTTCAGATCTCCTCTGCAAACTCTCAGCCCAAAAAACAATCTTGCTCTAATACCATGTACAAAATTTTGTAGATTCACAAGCTAATGCAATTTGATAAAGCAAGATAAAAGAATCCACTTCTACTATTTACAGCGGAAACCCATAAACATCGAGCAAACAATAATCAATAGAGGAAGAGAATCAAAGGCACACAACACAATAAATATCCGGGGAAAGCCACAGCTCAGAACCCCACTATCTGTTTTGTATTAATCCGGAAAATCAAAATGAAATTACATTGTTTGTTCTATAGTGCCTCGCTCTAGTTGACTGACAGTGATATGATATTAACATTTATTTAGCCCTAAGGCCCACGCTTTATTCTTTGAGGACCTCAGGTTGAGGATCCAGACACAACTCTATTATTAGTGGTTGTGATGTTTATGTATGTTCTCCATTGATATTATGACAATGATGGCATTAATGGTTATGTATGTTATATATTGGTATTATGATGATTGGAGCATTAATGGTTATGCATGTTCTCTATTGATATTATAATGATTGTAGCATAAATGGTTATGTTTGTTCTCTATTGAAATTATGATGATATTATGATGATAATAGTAGTAAAGGATATGTATGCTCTCTATTGATATCATGATGATGATAGCTTTGATGGATATGTATGTTCTATTGATGTTATGATGATGATAGCCATGATGGATGTGTCCCCTATGTTAGCTACTTACATTAGTTCTGGTTTACAATGAACAATGATGTGAATGACTAGGTGATGTTGATGATGCTATTATGGAAATGACTAACAATGAGAAACTTTGTTACTAATGATTATTGAGAGAGACAGGAAACCACTAGAGGCATTCGCATATGATGAGTTGAAAACCCCTGATTTGATGAAAATTAATAATATGTCTTTGAAATTCTAAGTCAATTTTGAAACCTACTATATATGTATATATATATTCTGATGATATGTCAATGGTTGCAGGCACAGATTAGTTGCTTGGCCGAACGACTCACATATGGGTGATGGGGTTGTACAATTGGATGGAACTACATGGGAGCGGTGGGACAGTGTCCCTGATCTCACCCACTAGCACTCCCGTCGTGACTTGGTCTGGAAATGTTGAAACACCTTCGCTTTGAAGATCACTATGTTGTGGGGGCAGGTCCCAAATTTGGGTCACTCATGAGGATTTTACTGGGGGCACGCATCAAAGTAGATTCCTTAATCCCCGACACCATTAGTTTCACTATATCAAGCAACATAAGAGATGATAGTGGTCTGTGTCGTTGCACCCATACTTTCCCCTCGTAGCCACTCGATGCCTGAAGGGCAAGTGGCGTGGCACCCTTGGAACTTCAAGGAAATTTCTTGAAGGACGTGACGAACTTGGCACCCTTGGCATCAAAAATAAACTATTAGGCGTGACAACCTTATAACTTCAAGGGAAGTTCTTGAAGGGCACAACCAGCTTGGCACCTAAAAATAAATAAATTAATAAACATAATCAAGGTATGAAAACCCTGTAAATTCACATCAAGTGGTAAATGATGTTAGAACCGAGGTAATTAAATCAAGAATAAATCTTGGGTTAAGGGGATAATAGGAAGAAATAAAATATTTTACCTTGAAAACTCTACCCTCACCATGTTGGAAAATATTAGGTAGATAATGTAAATAAGTAACTGAATCAGGTAAAAAGAGGAAAGAGAGACATAGATGTAAGTATTAATGTCAGACCAAGAGGTAACTCCTCAAATGTAATCGTATTATTCATTTAAGTTGTTCATTATTATATGGATGAGGGAGTGACTGTTCAATTCATCTCCCGATGACTCCATTTTCTCTATTATTTATTTACACTAATTACAGTTGTTCACCCAATCCCTATGATTAGGTGCCAATATTCCCCCCTTAATTTGAAGGGATGTTGGTGAGTCCAAGCATCGTTCTGAATCTTTCAAGCTTTTCTCCTCCAAGCGCTTCGGTGAAGATGTTTGCAATCTGCTCATTACTAGAACAATGGCAAAGATGGATTGTTTTGGCCTCAACATGATGTCAAATGAGATGATATTTTGTATTTATGTGCTTCGTTTGATCATGGAACTTTGGGTTCTTGGCCAACTTTCTTGACGAGGTATTGTCAATCATGAGTGGAGTCGATTGTACTTGTTTTACCTGCAAATCTTCCAGAATTTTCCTAAGCCATACAATTTCTTTTGTTGCCTCAACTGCTGCCACATAATCTGCCTCTGTTGTGGAATCCGTTGGAACTGATTGTTTGTGTGATCTCCAGGAGACAGCTCCTGATCCAAGACTCATAGCATAACCCAAAGTAGATACCCCCGTTTCTTTGTCTCCATTGAAGTCTGAATCAGAGTATCCAATCAAGCTGAAGTCGCCCACCTGTGTAGACTTTATTCCAAAGTCTTGAGTTCCCTTCAAGTACTTTAGAACTCTTTTTGCAGCAGACCAATGTCCCTCACAAGGCTTTTCAATAAACCTGGAGAGGATTCCAACAGCAAACGAAATGTTTGGTCTGGTAGTAGTTAGGTAGTTGAGACTTCCTACAAGCTGTCTATACTTTGTTGCATCCTCAAATTCTTTTCCTTCAATGGATGTGAGCTTTAAGTTTTGTTCCATTGGAGTAGTCAGAAGATTGAATTCAGTCATGCCAAACCTATTCAACATATCTCTAGTGTACTTCTTTTGAGAAAGGAATATGGACTTCGAATGTTGAGTTACTTCAATACCAAGATAGTAATGAACATAGCCCAAATCAGTCATTTCAAAACCTTTCCTCAATTCCTTCTTTATGGATGCAATGTAGCTCTCATTGTTCCCTATCATCAAAATATCATCTACATATACCACAAGATATACAACTATTTTGCCAACCTTCTTGACAAGCAAAGTTGCATCATCAAGATCATAATGTTTGAAATTGAGTTTCAGAAGATGTTCAGTTAGTTTTTCATACCAGGCTCGTGGTGCTTGTTTGAGGCCATACAAAGATTTCACAAGTTTGCATGCTTTATGATCATGTCCTTTTACACCAAATCCTTCAAGCTGGGACATAAAAACATTCTATTTTAGATCTCCATTCAAGAAAGCAGTTTTTACATCCATTTGATGGACTTTCTAACTATTCTGAGCTGCTAGGGCAAAGAGTGTCCGGATGGTAGCCCATTTTGCTATGGGGGCAAAAGTCTCCTCATAATCGACCCCTTCCTTCTTTGCAAAACCTTTTGCCACAATCTTGGCTTTGTGCTTGTCAAGTGAGCCATCAGCTTTATACTTGTTCTTGTAGACCCACTTGCAGTCAATTGGTTTGGTTCCCAATGGAGGATCAACCAGCTTCCAAGTGCCATTCTTTATCAAGGCATCATACTCCTTTTGCATTTCTTCTTTCCATTCATCATGAGAAGCAGCTTCTTTGAAGGAAGTTGGTTCAAAATCTGTAAACAAATTCAATTCACAATCATTAGAAACGTCCATATCAACAGGTGAATCAGAGTAATCTACATCACCTCCATTTTGCCTAGTTGAATTTCTAATTCCTGTCTTTCCAACCTCATCAAGATGGACACTTTCAAGTGTCATTGTCAACCACTTTGGGGGACCTTTCTGAGATGGTTCAGGCTGCTCCGTTGATTGAGTTGGGACTGAATCAAGATTAAATCTCGCAATTCTGTCAATCACATCACTCAAAGTATCATCCGTTGTTGGAGTTTCATGCAGGGGAAAGAGTGCTTCAGAAGAAGATTCCACATGTTGATCTAGTATAGGAATCGCCCCTTCAAGATGTGGACTTTGATTATCAAATTCTTGAAATGATTTTGCATTTGCGAATCTATCCAAGTGATCAAGTTGCCGCTTAACAATATTGTCAGTTTTGGATGATTCAAGAAAGATTACATCTTTAGATACAACAAACTTTTTATTGACTTCATCATAGAGACGGTATGCTTTGGAGGTGTTTGAATACCCCAGGAAGATAAACTTACGTTTTCTTGCACCAAGTTTGTTTCTATGTACCTTTGGTATCAAGGCATAACATGTGGAACCAAAGACCCTGAGATGTTTTACCGAAGGAATGTGCCCATACCACATTTCATAAGGAGTTTTGTTTCTAATAACATTAGATGGACATCTATTCTTTACATATACAACACATAGAACTGCGTCAGCCCAAAACATCATTTTTACATTTTTGGAAAACATCATGGAGTGCACCATATTTAAGATTGTCCTATTCATTCTTTTAGCTACTATATTCTGTTGGGGATTATAAGGCACAATTGTTTGATGTTTGATCCCATGTTCGCGAAGATAGTTTTCAAATTCATTTGAAGTGTATTCTTTTCCATTATCAGTGTGAATAGAGCCAATATGAGATTGTGCATCATTTTCAATCCATGTATGAAAGTTCTTGAATGTTTGAAAAGCATCAGATTTGTTATTCAATAAATAAACCCAACACATTCTGGTGTAGTTATCAATAAATTTCATCATATATTTATTTCCATTTGTAGAAGGAACAAGCATTGGACCACATAAATCTGAATGAATGAGTTCAAGTTTTCTATGTGCTCTGGAATATGAATCATGAAACCACTGTTTGTTATGCTTTCCTAGAATGCAAGTATCACATTGCTTAAGTTTCCTAGGAATTGTAGGCAAACCAATAACACCATTTTTCTTCAACAAGCGGAGGTTGTCATAGTTCAAGTGTCCGAATCTAGCATGCCATAATAAACATGATGGAAATATACCTTCTTCATAATGAGAATTGTATGAGAAATTTTGTGCACAACCAGAGGTACCTTGCAGCTTGAGAAGCCTTTCTTCTTCTATCCCCGTCATGAAAAGTGAGTGGTCTGATGCTTTTCTCAACTCAAGCTTGCCATCAAAACATATGAATGGAGTGTCCTTGCTGGCAGATGTGGACCAAGGACAACAAGTTTCTCCTCAGTTGTGGGAGATATAAAACATGATGTAGAAGAAAGTCTGGAAGACCAAGCAATTTAAGCATGATTGTACCAGGCCCTAATGACTTGAGTTTTGATTTGTCTGCGAAGTATCCTGCTCCACCAACATTGTCAGTAAATTCTTCAAAAAAATCTCTTCTAAAAGTCATGTGGCAAGTTGCTCTTGAATCAAGCAACCAATCATTTTTCCAAGAAGCAAGTGAAGCATTAAATAAGTCTTCATTTACTCCAATATTACAATGTGCCACAACATAGTGAGCGGATTCAGGTGCTATACCTTTCTCTTTGTCATTAGTTTTATCTTTGGGTTGGTTTCTTTCATGCTCAATTCTGTCCCAAGGCAACTTGCACATGGATGGATCATGTGATCCATCTCTTTTGCAGCATATGCAATGCAAATCTGTCTTTTCTCCTTGAGAGTGTCTGCCCCCCATGCCTTTGAAATTTCTTCCTCTTCCTCTTCGACCACTCTTCCTCTCGAAGAATCTTGAGCAAGATTCTTCTCTCTATGTGCAAGGCACACAACCTCTTCAGAAGACTAAGGAGTTGTCTTCTTCCCAATAGCTTTCTCTCTTTCAGCAAATTTTTTCACAAGGGAGTCAAAGGTGAATCTTTGAGGTTTCCATTTGCTTGCAATAACTCAAGATAATTTCAGTAAGTGGGATAAAGTGCCTTGGAAAAATCTATCAGAGGAATGTCCAATTCAACATTGGTGACTTTGATATCATGCATAATAGATTTTACTTCTGATGCAAGAGCAAGAGGA
Source organism: Pinus tabuliformis (assembly GCA_031772625.1). Taxonomy (NCBI): domain Eukaryota; kingdom Viridiplantae; phylum Streptophyta; class Pinopsida; order Pinales; family Pinaceae; genus Pinus; species Pinus tabuliformis. Next base: position 1,537,460,221 of record CM062818.1, on the reverse strand, counting down.
TCATCATTTTGTAATTCAAGGGTGAACAATTTAATCATGAGTTGAACAACTTCAAGTGCAGAGTGTGAGTCATAAAGCTCCTTCAGTTTTTGTAAGGCTTTGAAAGCATTTGAAAATGGCAAAATATGGCGACTCACCTCTTCATTTACTGATGTTGCAATCAATGCATAAGCCTTGTTGTTTTTATTTTCCCAAATGGCGAATTCCTTGTCTAAGGTAGGTTGTTCTGTCTCTGTCTCTGTTTCCAACGGACTCCTTTCCAAAACTCATTAAAAATGAGTGTGTTTGATTTTCTAAGACCACTCAGGATAGTTCTTCTTCCCATTGAGAACCACTCCCACAACAGATATCAATGTGTGCATTTTAAAAATATGTACTGTGTAAAAAAAATCGTTCTTCTATTGGTAAAAAAAATGATGCAAGAGGTTGACGAAAATGAGGTGGTAGTCTGTAATTCGACTACTGGTTAACTTTGTAACCAATCAGCTGCACTTAAATCCGGTTCTGTATGTGGATTTTCCCCCTGAGGGTCTCGCTTATCTGACCAATCACTGTTGGTCCCTCGTTGACTTCTCCTTTTATCAAGCACTTCAATCCGCACCGTTGATCTCACTTCTCCAGATCCAACGGATATCGTGTCGTCCGCTCACCAACTAACCCGGATGATCTCCACCGTCGATGTGACCCATCCAATCAAACGGTTGTCATGCAATCTCGCATGAAATCTTGCACGATCGATATCAGGTCGAGAGCGCGCGAGAAAAGTGGTTTTCCCATGCTACGTGTTGCCTGCTAAGGTTAATCGCGTGAATTTTAGGAATACCATTTACAACCTTTAGGGCACGCGAGATACCACTTCCCACTTATCAATACCACCCACGTGCTTAATTCATACTTTTAATAAAGGCGCTTAAGGAAAGGTTTAGTGCTTAAACTCAGTATTAACGCTTAACACTAATTGACTGTGATTTATAAATAAAATGTATGAACAGAGAAAAATACCCGATTAGGGTCCAGAACGTCGATACACAGAGATAAGAGAATTTCATTCATCACACCCATGTTTAACACTATGAAACCAAGAGAGTGATGAAGCCATGAGAGGTATATCGGTAGGCAGCATGCATGCAAGTGTGGGAGTGATACCTCAACTGTGCTTGTGGAGCAGTTGCCTCACATAACCAGCTGAACGTCTGCAGTAGTTGCCAGAGAGGGGCAGCATTTGCAAAAGAGGGGAAAACGTGCAGAACGATTATCAAATTCTTGAGAGAGGCACACCTATGGAGTGGTGGCATGAGATCAATTCTGCAAAATAGGCAGAACATAGGCAAAAGCGAGTTACAAAGTAGAGAGGGAAGCCAAAAATTGTGTTGGCTCTGATACCATGTCAGACCAGGAGGCAACCCCTCAAATGTAATCGTATTATTCATTCGGTTGTTCATTATTATATACAAGAGGGAGTGACTATTCAATTCATCTCCTGATGACTCTCCATTTTCTCTACTATTTATTTACACTAATTACAGTTGTTCACCCAATCCCTATGATTAGGTGTCAACAATAAAGATTAATCCTAAAATAATTAAACTGCATTAAGAGAAGAGGATGGTGAATTAAAATAAGATTAATAAAATAAATTTTAGAGAAATTTAGAAAACATCCATGTGGCAACAACCAACATAAGAATATCCATCTAAGAGGCAAATTGAGTTAAATTAGGAAGTAGTCAATGACCAGTCTGAGACTTGTCAATTGACTTTAGTAATGAACACAAATTAAGGAGTAGAAAAGGGGGATCAAGAAACAACTAGGAGAAGAAATAGGAAGCCTTGTTGGGGTGAGGAAAAATATTATTTTTAAATTAAAATTTAAGTAAATAATTTTGGAGATCTTTGGTGAGAGAGTGACACATGGGTGGGTGAATAATCAAACTATTGGATTAAAAAAATTAATTAATTATGCATGAAATGTCAAGTGTCACCTATGAGGACTACTATAAAAGAAGGGGCAAGCCATGGGAGAAGGTATTTTCCTTTTACCCTATTGTTGGATGGATGAGACTATGTTAAAGTAGTGACTACGAGCTATAGTGAGTTTGGTGAGGTAGAAGACTTTAGAGAAGGGACTCTTGAGCCAAAGAGTGCTCTCCTCTACCAGATGATACATTTCCTCCATTGTACAACACCATTGCAGCTCGGGGGTCCGCGGGGAAGGAGAGTACCCAAGGAGTAGGTTGGGAGGTCAACCAGTGGGTCACTGCATTCGGATTAAGCACATCAACATTCACACTTGGAGGCGACCGACAACAAGGGAGTGCAAGTAGCGGCAAGTCAAGATTGAATTGCGTCTCCTTGTGAATGGTACATATGTTAATATAATCTTCTTTTATATGACTTCATTATGGCGTTAGTTAATAATATGTAAAATAGATGATATGTTCAATGCAATGAAATTCATGGATGTTTTATATAAATGCTTAATACTTTTGAGTTCCCAATGCTAATTTCTTATGGTTGTATTCGTAGTTAAAAAAAAAAAAAAAAAAGTTGGTCCCTACATGTTCTCTCTAGAATAATCTCAGCACTCAACAAATTCAATCTCCAACTCATAAGCAAGCTCAAAGCCAAAGTTTAGCCAATTCACAAGCTCTCCAAGTTTTTATTCCAATGTATAATTCCTATGAAGGATAGCTTGTATTTAAAGGAAAATAAAGCCTCTAAAAATAGTGCAATCCCTCAAGGATCAGTTCCTGATTACATCCACTATCAGTGCAACTCAAAAAAATCTAAAACAACTAGTACATTGTCTCTGCACTCTAGTCTCAACTGGGTCTTTCTTAGAATCGGCATGCATGAATTTCTAATGAGTAAATATTCAGTTAACTAGAGTAGCATTGGTGGAGTTCATTAGTGTCACCACTGACTGTTAACTCACTATTAGTTCTCTTAATCAATTTGAGAACTAATTTAACTGAAATGACTCATGAAACTGAGTCTTCCATTTTACAACTCACAATTAACTCATAATGGACTCCTACAAAGTAGGGAGAACATATACATGACTTCCAAAAGACTTCCAACTCGAATTTCCTAAATTAAGTAAATTTAATAAACTTAATTTAACTATTTTAAGTTGCTATGAAAATAGAATTCGAATTTAATTCACAATTTAATTCAAGGACAAATTAAACTGGAATTTCTTGTTGCCATTTCTCAACATATAATACTAGGATTAGAGGTTCATTCTCTACGACAAGATAGTAGAGACTAGGCTCTGCCTCACTCTTAACAAACCCCATCTTTTACAAGTAGCCATCAATTTGATTGTATCATGCTCTAGGTGCTTGTTTAAGCCCCTACACGGCTTTCTTTAACTTGCATACATGAGATTTCTTCTCATGTGTCTCAAAACCCTCTGGTTGTTCAATGTACATTTCCTCTTCTATCACCCGGTTCAAGAATGTCATCTTGACATCCATCTGGTGAATCTCCCACCCCATCTGCGCTGCAAGGGATACCATTGTTCTAATAGAAGTATACTTGGCTATTGGGGCGAAGGTTTCTTCGTAGTTTATCCCTTCCTTTTAAGCATACCCCTTAGCCACAAACCTGACTTTGTATTTCTCCACACTACCGTTTGCAGCATATTTGACTTCATAGATCCATCTCGAACCTACCACTGACCTTTCTTGAGGCCTAGGTACCACTTCCCAAACATCATTGACCATTATAGAATTGTATTCCTCCACCATAGCATCTACCCATACTTGACGCTGAATGACATCCTGAAAACTAGAAGGTTCCCCAACTTGAGCTACTAGGGCCTGGTATCTGTTTGGTTATCTTCGCTCCCTTTTATCATTCCTGGGTCAACCAATGAAGTCCTCTGCATCCTGTAGAATCTGTCAGAGTTCCCAACTCGTTCTTCCACTGGTAGTGGGTACATCTATCAGCTCTTCCTCTTCCTAAAATTCCTCCTATTCTGAAGCTTTGCCTTTAGGAGAATTATTGGTATTAGTTTCTGCTAGTCAAAGTGGTTGGACCAACAAATCATCTTTTGACTGCTCCTCGAAAGGCATTTCTTGGGATTTTCTTTGAATCGACCAAAAACCTCATCCTTGGTTTTCAGAAAGTAGATCCAAGTCTTCCTAGAATGGTCATCGACGAAGGTGACGAAGTATTTGGCACCACTAAGATCTTTTGTGGACATCGGTCCGCAGATGTTTAAGTGTATCAATCCTAGAACACTCTTAGCCCTATTGTTACTTCTGGAAAACATTGCTTTGGCATACTTGCCTAGAGCACACCCTCTACATACATCATCTCGTTTGGTACTTAGTTATGGAACTCCTGATATTGTTTTCCTGAGAATTCTCAGAGCCACATGGTGTAAGTGTCCCATCCTCCTGTGCCATAGTTCATTCAAATATTTATCCCCATTGCTTCCTATCAGTGCCATTAGAGATTCTAGTTGTAGTCTATACAGCCTGTTTCTTCTGATTCCAATCTAGGCATTCTTTTTCTAACTCGGGTGTTTGACATATACTTTCTCCTTAATGAAGAAAACTTCATAGCCCTTGTTTTGAAGTTGAGATACGAAAAGTAAGTTCATCCACAATCCTGGCACATGCAACACATTGGTTGCTCAAAGCCGCTCTCCTACTTCAGTTTGAAAGACTACAATACCTCTTCCTACGAGGGTACACTTTGCCTTATTTCTCATGGTGATCTGAAAATTCATCATTTCTTCCTGATAATCTAAAAAACATTCTTGAATTCCTATCATATGCCAGGAAGCTCCACTATCTATATACCAAACCTCAGAGAAGGCAGAGCTTGCTAGGGAAACGACCTCTTCTTCCAGTCTGGAAGCTAACATAGAATAATCGTGATCCATGTCCCTTGTGCTATCTTCTGGAAATCTGCATGAATCCCTTTGAGTTGATGCCTCTGCATCATGCTCTTGACCCATAGTCGAATATTCTCTCATGTTGTTGGATCTCTACTCTGATACCATGTGAAAATTTCTAATATGAAATTCTACTGCATCTACTGATTTATTTCACCTACTTATTCTTCACTATAAGTTATTTACGAAATCCCTTCAGCAAATATTAAAATAAATTCTACTACAGTTAGCACATAATTACACAAAGAAAATACATACACAAGAACCAATCACATCAACACAGTTGTTTTTGGACAATTGTCCCCGGAAAAACCCAATTTGGAAAAACCAGTGTAGTAGATGAGGGTTTTATTAATCTTCAGCAACAATCATTTTTACAGGGAATGATTTTATAGAGAAATTGAGAGAAAACACTTGAGACTTTCCCCTGGAAACTTTCTCACAACTTGGAGACCCTTCACCCACTTTTGCGTCACTCTGTGTGGCTCGATGTGGCTTTGCATGGCTCTGCTTCCCTCTACATCAACGCTTTGTGAGGGATGTGTCCCCCCTGGACTGCGTCTCCCTTTGCGATGTATCTCAATGTCCCTACGTCACCTCCTCCTCAGTCATTGACTGCTGTTGATGCCCTCCTCTTCCTCCACCCTGCAACTCTCCCTCTGAAATGGATATCCTTCTCTTTGAGAATCGGTTTTCCTTGAGATACAGAGTATATGTCGGTGTGTCTCCAAATGATCCTCAAGTCTTCTCTTATACTTTTCATGTTGATGAATCAAAGGCCGAGATTAAGTCTCTAATCAACGGCTAAGATTAAAACAGACTTGATTCTCGTCTCTTAGAAGCTTCTTACACTTATCTTTATTAATACCCATTAATATTTTAATTTTCCTAAGTTTAGACTTAGGAACCCATTAAAAATATTAATTATTTTAATAACTCCTTATCCGGGTGGAATTTCTCCAAACGATTTCTGGGTCTTAGAGATCTCATGTGTGTTAGCCTCTCCACCAAATTTCAAGGCTAGATCACATCCGATGCTACCAAAGATCAACATGAACCTGCATCACCAGTCTTATCTCCATCTTGAATGGCACAACTCTTGATCCTCGGATCTCCTTCTAACTCTAGTCGCCCAACACCATGTGCAACTTCGAGTCCCATTCAGCTAGAGTCTCAAAAACCTCTTGTGACCCTTTCATATGTTTTGACGCACCATTGTCCACGTATCATCCATCCTCATCATAATACCCTACGAGAAATGAGAGATCATGGCAAAGTCCTCCTCCAACCTCTTAGTGAGAGTATTTATCTCAGCAGAAGTGGCAACAACGGCGACCTACTTGTTGAAGGAAATGTAACTAGGTTCGGTCTTCATAAATGTACTTTTGATATTTGTATTTATTCAAGAAAATAAATATTATTTTTATAATATATGTCAATGAGTTTCTTGCTCATTGAAATAGGTCGAGCACATGATTAAGTGTTATAGGTAAGTCAAACAGTCAAAAGAAAATGTTGAAGACCTTAAAGGCATATTACACTATGCATATAATTTTATTAGGGTCAAAAGGAATACCTCCAAGCAAAGTCAAAGTCATCTCCTTGCAACAAAAGCCTTGAAGTAGCAAAATGGTAAAGAAATAATCAAGTGGCCTCAAGTCGGCGCAAAAGGAGATAGACTCCTATATAAGGAGCCATTAGACCTCCTCAACGTAGAAGTGAATCATCTCTTAAATTTGAAAGATAAAGGACGAGAGAAGGGTAACAAAAGGACAGCCTAAGGGTCTCCAAATCAACGAAGAAGAAAGGAAAGAAGAGCAAAGTTCTGGACTGTTTCTAGGGCTAGAAATAGTCACATGTGCGAAGAAAAAGGAGGATTGTATGCAAGTATAATAGCAATAACATTTCAGTCAAGTATCCATCTTTGTTTGGGCTAAATCTTAGGCCTACAAGGCCTCTCACTCAAGCAAAGGAGTCCCTCCCTCAAGTGAAGATTAAAGGAGCCTAAACTACAAGCTAAACTATCACACGTGCGAGAATTTAGGGCTACTGTACAGTCATATCAGTTTACATATATATCTCAAGAAGTATTTCGTTGGAGCAAGAAAATGGTGTCTCCATAAGCAAAGGACATCACCAAGAATTAAATCAGGAGCATCTCATCTAGAAGCTCAACTAAGCAAGGTCTATCATTAGTTGTCGAACGAAGTAGGGGGACGAAGTGTCAGGGAACAAAGTGCCGGAAGGAGGACGAAGTGCCAAGAAAACAAAGGTGCTGGAAGAAGGAAGGACTTGACTTGTTCTTGGATGATATTCTTAGGGTCTAGGGTTTGGCATTGATCAATAAGAAGCTTCAATAAGAGAAACTTTCTCAAGGGTTTTCCTCTCAAGAGAAGAGAGGTTTTGGCCCTCGCAGAGAGCTAACATCTTGTGCTCTTGTTCTTATGTTTTTTTGGTAGCAGTTTGATGAAGTACACACACATGCATTAATAAGAAGAAGATTAAGCTTACAAGAAAAGTAAAAAGACTCCACAAATTGTTATTAAGTCAAAGAAGAATCATAATACATATAATTGCCCTAGATTCTTCAACACTGCTTCCCTTTCTTATTCTCGTCATCTCCCGTCTTCTTCTTCATCGAACATCTCGACGTCTAACCACAATTAAAACACTTTACTTAAATCCTTTTGCTTACCCTTCATTTGCACTGCAAGTACCATGTCATCATCTGAAGCCCTGTTCCTTGAATGAAGATCCTCGTCTCAGAACTCTTCCTGAATGAAGTCGTTCCATAACCTATTCCAGTCTGGCAACGATCCCCTTGATGAAGGGCTTTCATTCCTTAGTGAACCCTTTCAAAGCAATCCTCACCATATCAAAATCTGAAATAGTCACACCGACAATAGCAAGCTCATCTCTGACCTGAGACAATCTCATCAGATACGAAGTCACTCCTTCACCTTGTATCATCTTGGTGGACTTCAACTTATCCTCCAATACCAATATCGGATTCTCATTCTTATTCTGGAACAAATTCTGAAGAGCCATCCACATCTCATGTGCAGTGTTCTTCCCGAACAAATGAGGTATTAGGGGATCCTTCACACCATCTAGGATTATAAATCTCGCCCTCATATCTAAATCCTCATACACTTCTAGCTCCTTTGGGTCAGTTGGCTTCTTGATGGCTTTCTCGGCGAACTCCCAAATCCTGTTAACCTGCAAAACCAACATGATCCTTTCCTTCCATCGATGATAGTTGGACAACCCCTCCAACTTGTCCCCATACCGGAGACTAGCTTGTAACTTCGACATTGTCGCCTACAATGTGACCAACTCCCTCTTAAATTGTACTTCGTCGTGCAGAACTTTGATTCACTGTCTTCCAAAGTAGCTCAAACACACTCTAATACCATGTCGATTTTCCACGATTGTGGATCTAGGATAGAATCTATGACGTTGCCAAATCAAGAATCTCAACAAGAACTACTTTGCACAATGAAAAATATAAAGCAGTAAATCACATATGCACAAGTATACACAATTTTTAACAAAATATTGTACAATAATGTCCAACCCAATCTTCGTTATATTAAACCAATCTTAATAATACAATAGTCTATGGAATACAAGATACAATGACAATCATGCTACAGACTCTATGTTGTATCTTGTCATGTCAGTCCTTCACTCTCATTCTGCTCTCTAGCTGCCCCTTAATCCATCAAAGGACAACACATAGAGTCTCTAGGAGTGTTTCCACCTATCACTGCTGCAAGTCGCTTCTGCTACAACGGACATGGGTTGATCCAATCTACTCTCTAGGCTGGCCAATCCCTGACCTCCAATCTACCAAGCTAATAGCCTCTTTCGTCCATCAAATGGCTACACATTAGGCTCTAATCTTCACCCAATCATCCAACAACCAATGTCCTTGTACGCTGCCCTAGAGCCACTTTGAGTTATCAACACGTTGCCCTCCAACAAACCAATCATGCCCAATACACCCACTGCAATATCTCTTCCTAGGAGGGACTTTCAACCATCACGAAAAGTCCTCCAAATGGCTCCCACAGGCTTCTAGACAAACTGAGCCAATAACACGGATCTAACACCTACAAGATGCACCAAAACACATACCTTTAGCTCATTATTTAAGGTTTGCTCCTCTGTTGTTAACCTCGGCTTGGTTAGGGAAAAACCACAGTCACTTTCTAGCTCTTAATTTATGCCCAGGTTTGCTCCTCAAAGCTGTGGTTGTCCCTCCTTGAGAGGTCATGGTAGTTTGTTGCAAGTTTGGGTTGTCCTAGCCATCAAACAACCCTCGGTCTTCCTTCAAGTCATTGTGGCATACTCTAGATCTCCTCCACAAGTCAGCGACAACCTTGTTTAGGGACAGTCCACTCATAAATCAGCCCTTAAACACCTCGGACCTTGACCCTTGTGCCTCATCCCTCCTCTGCAATTCGGTCACCAAAACGAAGCCCTTACAACCTTCTTTCCTACACCAGTTTCCCTCCTTATGCCTGCAGCAAAGATAGAGTTCTTTATGTCCTTCAACGAGCTTCTCTTGTGATGTGTTGCTCACATTTGGATGCTTCAAATGAGCCTAACTCACCTTGTATTTATACCACATGCAAGGGCTTCCTTAAACGTCCAACTAGGGCTTGACAAGCTGTCACATGGCTTATTATCATCAAGTCGACCCTAATTCTTCTTGTGCAAACCCACTTCCAAACTTTAAAAATTCATAACTCCATTTCTACAACTCCAAATCAGATGATTTCGTTGCATCAGATTCATCTCGACGAGAACTATCATCCTCACCTATCACATGTCGAAATGTGTCCATGGTTTTGGCCCAAATCACAATGGATGCAAAACCCCAACCTTGGGTTCCAAGCCCACAAGTGACTCTTGTGGTGCTCCACCCTCCAAACCCTTAACCCAAGAGCTTGGAGTATCTCCCAAGCTACTCAAAAATCAACACAATGAAGTAGAGAACTAGGTTCTCAACCCTCTTATGCAAGAAAAAAATCAAATCCAAGATGTCCTCTAATGGCCTCTTCCTCTTTTTTTATAGATCTGATGGATCTCTCCAAAAGCCCCTATTTTATTATTGTTTTAATCATTGAGCATATTTCCCTCAATTAAAATATCTTTTTAATGTGGGAAAATGGTAAATTGGCCACCATGCTTCCTCAGACTACTAAAAATCTCCACTATCTCATCTTGTAGATCTTCTCGTTCCAGTTCCAACAAGCTATTATACTAAAGTGTTCTATCATGTATTTCTCTCAGAATGTTGCCTTAAGCATAATTAGTTGAGTTAAGCACAATAATAACCCCGTTTTACAGGAATTATCAAAATGTGATGGAACGAGAAGCAAGTTGTGTGGAATCAATCTTCATGATGGAAGATGGCAAGTGACCTCCTCCAGACCCCATAAAACATCTCCAAAATCCCCTGGGCTTGTTGATGATGTAAACCTACACCTATGACATGTCTACCTCCAACCCTGAAAGTCCATCCTAACCATACCATAAAGAACATCACAATCTCAGACCTTGCTAAGTCATACGTTACCTGTTAAGTGTTGGTTTGCAGGCTGTTGGTACTAGCCTTAGGGGTTATAGTGGCAGCCACCGGCTTTGAACTTGGGCCTTGCCCAGGTAATCCCGACAAGTTATTGATTCCACGAGATCTTAAAAAAAAATAAAAAAAATTAGTAATTGTTATTAACGTTATTCATATTTTATGATCAATAACACTCTCTCACTCTCAAAAAAACTTGAAAAATGATATATCAAACTCTGGCTTAATCCAACGCTGATGCTATAGGAACTATCAACCCAGACTCTTCAACCTAAAATTTTGTGTCTACAATCTACAATCACGTGAATTAAGAGACAACAGCTATGAAAACAAACACAAAACATATTTCGCATGATTCCACCACTTGAAACACCTCAATCTCATTCCATTTAAGATAATATCTAATTACAACTCCTTAACTCAGCAACCTAAAAATGGTAACAAGCATCCGTTAAAAAATTATGCCTAGAAAGATCCCTATATCTTAATGTATGGCAAAGATTTTCATATCTTAATTTATGAGAACTGTTAAAAACTTCCTTTTCGGAGATACAACTACCAAGTGACTCCATAATGTCACCAAGAGGACATGGCAGACTGAAAATTGTTTAATCTCATATCACTGCCTACATGGTAATATCTATTCTGAATAAATAATTATATGAAAACTCTATTACAATACCTGAGCAATACTCTCCCTCTAGCATTGAAAATATCCGCCCATCAGAATTTAGTAGGGGATATTAAATACCACAGGTTAGCTTTGTAAAATACTAATCGAGTTCTACCTTTAGTGGGATTCTCAGACAAAATAGTCAGAATAGTACTCTGTTCTTGTTTCAACAATTTTGCAGAGGGGCAAGGAAATATTGCATGCCAAGAAGGAGATATGTAACTATACATTTTACCCTGGCTGTCCAATTATTCTACCACAATCTTTTACTGGTGTTAATGTGAAAAATACAGCAGCAGCATTTATATTGGGTAGACCAACTATAACTGTAAAACTGTGTAGCCATACCTAAGCATTTATCAATAAGAGAATCTTCAAAATTGTATTAAGTATATACTTTCACCATATATGGCAAAAAGCATCTCTCCTACTCATAGTTTGAAAAATATCCAAAGATCATGTAAAGTAGTTCACAACAGTAGAAACGCCAATCATGCTACTCAAAGAATCAATATGGTATTCAACCCCACCTAACATCAAAAGGGGTATTAAAGAGACATCATTATATTGGAAGATCGCTGTCCTTAAGCTCACATATAAAGATGTGTCAATGAAATATGCTACAATTACTCTGTACTGTTTACACACAAATAAGTTTGCTTACACCGATAAGACTTTATACACATAAATTTAAGAAATAAGACTATATTGCAAGAAAAGCATGACTCATTGCATTTAAAATTAGTTATGTACTGTACAATAAAGCTTCAGGTCAAACATAATCATCATCATCACTGTCCTGCTCATGTATGGCATACTCGCCATCACTAAGATCACTGCCTCCAAATTTACTTTGAGTTTGATCCTCTTCATTCATTGTAGCAAAAGGAAATTTGCCCAGCAACTGCTGCAGGTAATTTCTGGGAATACTATCCTGAACATCCATGTCTAGTTAAGTCAAGGAATTTCAACATGTGCCCCATCAGAAAAGCACCTACTGTGACTTCAACTCAAGTTCCAAAACCACTTTACTGAAACAATGGTAGAGTTCAAGATCAACACTTGTTATTGGTTCAAACTTCAAACGATGAGTTTCAAATTGCAATCCTGTGCCATAATGAAGAGTCTCGTAAGGCACAAAACCCATGATTCATTAAAAAGTATCATGAAACATTAGCTTGTTTGACGCAAAAAAATCATAAATTTTCTCAGAGGGGAGGAATTAGCATGATGCTACATTTAATATATAAATAAACTGTATTAAATTATCAGCATTAGCTGTTCACAAAATCATATATGCTGCTTAGAGAAAGAAAGCAGTTGGACAGAACTGGAGAAAAATCACTGGACATGTCTATCACACTCAAAGCAGTAATAAAATCCTCAATTGAGGCCGTACATAAGCCAGCACAAAAGTAGGCATTCCCATTTTGGTAATGGATTAGCTATAGATATTTGTGCTGATTAGAAACTTCAATTTTAAGAATAAAAATTAGTGTAAAAGGCATTATTAGCCACAGAATAAGCCTTATTGGAACAAGGCCTAAAAAGCAATGCAATACACTACTGACAGGAAACTTTTTTATCTCTTGAGGCTTAGGAATTTAAGACATCCCCAATTGCCAATCTAAACAGATGTACTTCATTTAGTATTATGATTAATCATTGCAACACATCAGAACAAAAAAACAACATTATAAGGATCGTCTTTCCTAAGGGTGTAACCTTTGACTGTATTTCATTCTGCATTGCTTGTATAATGTATTCTATAACTAAGTGAAACATCAACACAACCATTTGTCACCCAAAAAATAAAGTACGAATCTAGTTCATTTTTACAGAATAATTGTCGAAGTAGTTTGTTTTTAACTCTACAATCTGATGAATCTTTTCAGTCCTATCCATGTGCACATTTAGTAATTTCCCCATTCATCCTACAGGTGATTTTGCAAATTTTATTTGGAATAATCTTGAGGCTTCCAAGAAACTCCAGCATTCCTCAAACGCATCTGCTGTTCCAAATTCCACATGGCCATGGGATCATAGCAGAACAGCAAACTCAGAAATGACACAGAATAGACATGGTAAAAACCTCAAAATGGAATCATCCATGGAGCAAAGGGAAAAATCATAAATGTATCAATTAAATATGTACAATGAGAACCCAAGAACTTTTTTATGAAGTGGCTGCTTGCATGGTATCTGCTTGTTTATTTGCAGTTCACTAAGCCATAATGCAGCTAGCTATGCCTAAAATAGACAAATGTTCATAGTTAACCTTATTTGAACTTGGGATCCATAAATGCATCGATAGATCAAGAAAGTTACCTGAAGCAATGTCAACATTGTCTTGGTAAGTTGAATGATTTATTTTGATAATTGTAAGGTTATTTATTGAGCATAATTTATTAATAAAAAATGCACAAATAATGAATATGCACACAGTTATGCACTGAAATCACCCCATAAGATTGACATGGAGTTGAGGGGAATGAAGGAGGATTTGCATGCTATCCCTGCATAGAAACAACTTCCTTAATGCCTAGAAAGGATTGAAGATAAAGAAATTTGTCTTCAGTGAGTAGCTCGTAGAAAATATTCACAACCAGATCCTCTGAACAACAAAATTACAAGTCAATAACTTGAGCTCCACTATGTAGTAGATGTAAACCTCAATGCATTTGATGTGTTGATGCAAAACTAGAGTGTGTGTAATGCGATAGCACTTTGTCTGTCACACCAAAGAGTTGTAAGTTGATTATGGGGAAAATCAAACTCTGAGCAATTACTAAACCTAAAAATCTTCTCAACCAGCAAACTACCTGCTACTTTATAAGTCTAAGGATTTTCAGCCTTGAGATGTTTGGCCATAAGAGTTGAACAAACTGGACAGAACAGAGAGCAAGTCATACAAGTATCAGTGGGATCACCCACTAAAGTACCATCAAACTCCCTTGCTTTCTAGACCCATTTCAAAAGAGGAACTGTTGCCTCAACATCTAACAGGTCTTGTGAGGGGAGCTCACAAGACAAGAGCTAGACCAAGGGACAATAATGAGGTGTGGCCAACTGTCACCACAGCCACTGCCTCCTGCTCTTTTGTGGACTTTCACCACTAGGGAAGCGTCCCTTTTAGATAGGTCATCTAAGGATATATCTAGTTCAAGGATGAAGGTGACAAGAAAGGCTTATAAAGGACAACCCTTTCTAAGAACAAGGTTCGGCAAGTGTAGTAGGTAAATTCACATCCTCTAATAAGGCATATTTAGGGCACAAATGATCTAGGGATTGAGAGGTAGCAAGCCAAATGGATTAACCTAGAGCCAAGAGGCCAAGAAAAGGCTTCAAAACAATGGATATTAGCAACAAAAGGAACAAGAAGCCTTCAACAAGCCCCAAGTTGAAGACTAGGGAAAACTTGGACTTTTCAAGGGCAAGATTGACCTAGGGCAAAAGAATTTTGCTTTAAAGTGGATGGATCAGCGACTAAAAGGGGCTGAATTTGAGCAGTGTTGCAAACATCCCAATTTTATCGCGAAATTGCAAATTTTTGGACTAGCTGATGTTTACCAATTTTACTGATATTTTGGTGGTACCTTAATTTTGCCGATGTTTTCCGATTTTTACAAATATTTTCTCAATTTTTATGATTTTTTTTTAATTTTTCGAACCCTTGTCGATTTTATCCCAATGCTGATGTTTGCAACATTGATTTTGAGGCAACCAACAATCCTCTTGATGTTGAATCCCTCCACTAGAAAACAACTTCAATCCTAGCTAATTTGGTGCCCTAGTCCTACTACCTAGTGGCTTGACATTAAGGGGCCAAAAATCAGATTATGACAAAGTGACAAGGCCAATGCCTAGTCCTTGGGATGGAGTCTATGGGAGTTAAAAATATGCTAATTCTTGGTAAGGAGTAAGGGAATAATGAAGCCCTAGCTTCGAAAATCGTAACTATTACTTTTGTGAGGGAACAAAGTCACTTGGGAGAGTCAGTTTAAACATACACCAAGCGGATTTCCATACAACGAGAGTAAGTAATGCATACAATGATATCATGATTATATGCATTGATTTTCAACAATAACTAGCACAATAGAAAGCCTAGATAATAAATCATTCCATACAATGGAGACAAGAATAAAAATTATCAAATTCAAGGCAGCCTTACAAGATAGAATGCATGTATAATCCTTTATTGCTCTGAAGTAACATTTCCAAGACCAAAGAAATAGCTCCAAATAGCAAAGCACACCATAGAGTCACATCTCCACAAGAAATCAAGAAGGCCGAAATTCTCCAAGAGAGCCAATATAGTCACAAGTGATGATGATCCAATACAAATGAACCTATCCTCTATTTATATGAGGATTAGGACCACTAATTAGCCTACAAAAGCCCTAAAACAAGTTTGATGCTAAAAAGTGCTTGGGTAACAAGCCAACCCACTATTTTCATCATAAGATGCCCTAATTTGTCCACATGTGTAAGCCATAAGTTCTCTGGGGCTAACATCATCCATGTAAATGCTCCAAATGCCATGTCCAAGGGTGATGAGGTGTCCAAGAAGGTGTAGATGCATGTGAAGTTCATGATTTGAGGGTTGGCCCTCAAATTCATCTCAATACCTCTTGTGGGGTCCCACGATCTAGCTAGGGTGCCACAAAGCGGTCTCATGGGTCTCCAACTACTAAATAAGGCCTCCTTTCCTCCAACGTTAGGGATTCTCTAGTGCCACAAGCCCTATCTAGTCTATCAGTGGGAGACTATCCTCATTTGGGATAGAAATTAGCTACTGCCCATCATGTTGTATCAAGTCCATCCTAAGGGCATATTGGGTCCAATTGTGTCATCCTAAAGAATCATCAAATCTGGGACAAGTAAACCAACATCCCAGGTGTTGGAGGATGTCTAGGACATGTGACATATAATGATGTTGCTAGGAGGCCCAAGAATCTCAAAATTTCACCTGTTTGTGCCAATATACTTCTCTAAAGGGCTTGGGTACCTATGGAGTAGGTTCCCAAGTCCTAGGTTGTTGGAACCATATCTGCAACAGGGGCAAAAGTTTACGAGTAGTCAATACTTTTAACCTGAGAAAAACATTTGGAAACAAGGTGAACTTCACATTTGTCCATGATTCCACCTATTGAAAACTTACTTCTATAAATCCATTTGTAGCTTACAATTTTGTGGCCTTCAAGAATAGGAACAAGATCCCAAGTGTCACCTTTCAATAAGGAATGTAATTCTGCGTTCATAGCTTCTTCTCACTCAAGTAAACTACCTTCTACTTTATAATTCTAAGGATTTTCAGCCTTGAGATGTTTGGCCATAAGAGTTGAACAAACTGGACAGAACTGAGACCAAGTCCTACAAGCATCAATGGGATCACCCACTAAAGTACCATCAACTTCCCTTGCTCTAGCATCTAGCAGGTCTTGTGAGGGGAGCTCACAAGACAAGAGCTAGACCAAGGGACAATAATGAGGTGTGGCCCACTGTCACCACAGCCACTACCTCCTACTCTTTTCTGGACTTTCACCAATAGGGAGGCTTCCCTTTTAGATAGGTCATCTCAAGGATGAAGGTGACAAGAAAGGCTTATAAAGGACAACTCTTTCTAAGAGCATCGCTCAACAAGTGTAGTAGGGAAATTCACATCCTCTAACAAGGCCTATTTAGGGACAAATGATCTAGGGATTGAGAGGTAGCAAGCTAAATGCATTAACCTAGAGCCAAGAGGCCAAGAAAAGGCTTCAAAACAATGGATATTAGCAACAAATGGAACAAGAAGCCTTCAACCTAAGTTGCAGGAAATGTTGGACAAGGTCCATTTCTAGCCGGAAACGAAACGGAAATGAGGAAACTCGTACCGTACGGCTTGGAAACGCATTTCTAGCCGTACTGGCCCGTTTCTCGAGGAGGAAACGTGGCCAGTATGGCCGAAAATGCGTTTCCAGGCCGTACGATGGAGTTTCCTCTTCTAACTCAGCTTTTTCTTGTATTTGCTTTTAATTTTTTCGCTTCAAATTTTTTATTGGATGACTAAAATATCTTTTGGATGCCTCTCAAGTTATAAAAAAAAGGATTTTTTGAGTGGGGCAGCCTAATGTTCAAGCCTATGGCCCTAGTGTTGATATGCAGTTCATGGCAATGTTAAATTCTTAAAGTAAATGTGACATTCTCATTTATTTTTCATTTTCATCCTTTTACTTAAATTTTTAACATTACCATGAAATGACTCAAGATGTTTGAGAGTGGTTTCGCCCTAATTGGATTTCATATGGAGAAAGTAGAATTGTAGATCTCACTCAAAATCCAGCAGACTTATCTATTTTTCAGAATTTCAAGATTGGGGGGATTGCAATGTTTCCATTGGATTTTGTCATGTACTAGGGTATGCAACTTGTATTTAATCAAGAGCACTAAGGTCGTTCAACTATGTAGGAGGAGACTCTCAATCAAGCACGAGACAAGAAATTAAAAATTTCTCGTGGTTGATTTTGGATATTGCTATTTTCATTATGTGATCATTCATGAGTAAATGTGATGTAAATTTAGAGACTTATAGTTTATGCATTGACAATTGACAATTTAATCATAATGTAATAAATTAGAATGTATCATATATGCTTTATGCTTGCACATATTTCTTAAATGTCCAAATATATATATATATATATATATATATTGTTGTTTTCCCCGTTTCCAAAATTTGGGGGGGTCACGTTTTGTACCCGTGCCCATTTCGGAAACTCGTACCCATTTCCCCGTTTCGTGCAACTTAGCCTTCAACAAGCCCCAAGTTGAAGACTAGGGAAAACTTGGACTTTTCAAGGGCAAGATTGACCTAGGGCAAAAGAATTTTGCTTTGAAGTGGATGGATCAGCAACTAAAAGGGGCTGAATTTGAGCAGTGTTGCAAACATCCCAATTTTATCGCGAAATTGCAAATTTTTGGACTAGCTGATGTTTGCCAATTTTACTGATATTTTGGTGGTATCTTAATTTTGCCGATGTTTTCCGATTTTTATCAATATTTTCTCAATTTTTATGATTTTTTTATTTTTCGAACCCTTGTCGATTTTATCCCAATGCTGATGTTTGCAACATTGATTTTGAGGCAACCAACAATCCTCTTGATGTTGAATCCCTCCACTAGCAAACAACTTCGGTCCTAGCTAATTTGGTGCCCTAGTCCTACTACCTAGTGGCTTGACATTAAGGGGCCAAAAATTGGATTATGACAAAGTGACAAGGCCAGTGCCTAGTCCTTGGGATGGAGTCTATGGGAGTTAAAAATATGCTAATTCTTGGTAAGGAGTAAGGGAATAATGAAGCCCTAGCTTTGAAAATTGTAACTATTACTTTTGTGAGGGAACAAAGTCACTTGGGAGAGTCAGTTTAAAGATACACCAAGCGGATTTCCATACAACGAGAGTGAGTAAAGCATACAATGATATCATGATTACATGCATTGATTTTCAACAATAACTAGCACAATAGAAAGCCTAGATAGTAAATCATTCCATACAATGGAGACAAGAATAAAATCATCAAATTCAAGGCAAACTTACAAGATAGAATACATGTACAATCCTTTATTTCTTTGAAGTAACATTTCCAAGACCAAATAATTAGCTCCAAATAGCAAAGTACACCATAGAGTCACATCTCCACAAGAAATCAAGGAGGCCGGAATTCTCCAAGAGAGCCAATATAGTTACAAGTGATGATGAACCCATCCTCTATTTATATGAGGATTAGGACCACTAATTAGCCTACAAAAGCCCTAAAACAAGTTTGATGCTAAAAAGTGCTTGGGTAAGAAGCGAACCCACTAGTTTCATCATAATATGCCCTAATTTGTCCACATGTGTAAGCCATAAGCTCTCTAAGGCTAACATCATCCATGTAAATGCTCCAAATGCCATGTTCAAGGGTGATGAGGTGTCCAAGACAGTGTAGATGCATGTGAAGTCCATGATTTGAGGGTTGGCCCTCAAATTCATCTCAATACCCATGTGGGGTCCCAAGATCTAGCTAGGGTGCCACAAAGTGGTCTCCACGGGTCTCAAACTGCTAAATAAGGCCTCCTTTGCTCCAGCGTTAGGGGTTCTCCAATGCCACAAGCCCTACCTAGTCTCTCAATGGGAGACTATCCTCATTTGGGATCTGAATTAGCTATTGCCCATCAAGTTGTATCAAGTCCATCTTAAGGGCATATTTGGTCCAGCTGTCTCATCCTAAAGAATCATCAAATCTGGGACAAAGTAAACCAACATCCTAGGTGTTGAAGGATGTCTAGGACATGTGTCATCTAATGAAGTTGCTAGGAGGCCCAAGAATCTCAAAATTTCCCCTTTTTGTGCCAATATACTTCTCTAAAGGGCTTGGGTACTTGTGGAGTAGGTTCCCAAGTCCTGGGTTGTTGAATTACCTAACAAGAACAACATGGATTCTAGTGAAAGAAACCAGTCATTAGGGACCAAGATGAATAATACATCTAAGTGAACCAAACTTGAATGTTAAGGGAAATTTAATACTTCAAACAAGGATCCCCTTCCAATATCATGACCCTAATCTCACAAAGATGTTTCCCTTTGGGTCGAGGTGGTTAATGGTCAACCCTATTATGTGCTTCTAGCGCCTTAGGGGAAGTAACATTTCCCCGGTCCACCCTTCAATTGATAGGTGTTAATGAATAGTAATGATGGTAACGGAGGGGATATGACTTCATGACCAAGTGCCATGGTCAAAGGGACCAACTAATGAGGGTGTTCACATCCTGAGTGTATATATGTGAGGTGGGAGTATTTATGGATGCGTGAGATACTAGCTTGGTGTTTGTTTTTCCACCCCTCTTGCGTGCCTTGTACTTCTTGATTTTTCTTTGTATGACTGCTTATAGCTCAATGTATCGAACAAAGTTCATCTACTCAAAGGAATTCTCTGATACCAATGTTACGACCAAAAGTCGCATACACAACGGAAATCTTTAAAATACTTCAAAGATGTAAATGTCCATTGTAAGACATGTAACTGTATATTGAATATTGTATAAGAATTGATATGAGATATGAGATGATTACAAATGAGAATGGCTTTTACGATCTCGGGGAAAAAAATCAAAAAGGCGGGAATTGTGCTCTGCAACTCCAATGGCGATCTCTCTTCTTCATCTTGCAGGGACCTTCCCACAAGTTCAAAACAGACCGGTTGAGGGCGTGCACGAGCCGGATGGCGTCTTCCCTCATCTGAGAAATGAAACACGCTCGGAAGAGGTAACATTACAGTTTTTATTTATGCAAAATGGGTTTCTTTTCTTACAACTACACCTGCACGCTCCTGATCTCCTCGGTGGGGGAAAAATATACCTGGTCACTGCTCCTGGGCGTGAATCTCGACCTCTCTTGCCTCTGGTCAGAGTATCAATGGCTTGGGCTCCTGGCTTGCTGCGCGAGGTCGTCGTTATATCTTTTTCTATCAGACCTGCGACATCCCCTGGCTACAGTCCCGCCACTAACAAGCCGCCGCGAGTGTGGAAAAGCGAATTGGGGCTTTCAGTGTCCTGGTTCACATCTGAACTGGAGAAAGCCCAAGCAAAGGAAAGAGGACAGAATACAGCGGACCCAATTTATCCTGGCGCAGAGACAGAGTACTCAAAAAATGGCCCTCATAATCCAAAGCTGGAGGCACTAGGAAGCGGAAAAAGAATAAACATGAGGGGTGAATCGGGGTTTGCAGAGAACCAGCCCAAATCATCGAATCGTGGTACCAAAATGACTGATTCTAACTATGTGGGTGAAGAACTGATTCAAATCTTCATCAAAAAGACAGAGGGCAGCCATCATTGCATGAGAATCAGAAAGGGGTTGAATATTCAAGAGGTAAAGAAGGAAATACAGAACCAACTTGGGACACCCACCAAATACCAAAACCTGATATTCTCTGGTCGTAGTCTACAGGACCTCCTCTCACTTCAGGAATATGGCATTAGCAATGATTCAACCATTTTTCTAAATCTGAGACTGCGTGGAGGGTGTAATGGAGACAGCTCAAAAAACACAGGTTCCTTTAGAGACGTCGTTAAGGGAAAAGAAAAGATGCAGCATAAACCAACACCAACACCAGAGGTTCCAAGCCCCTATATAGTGGAACAAAAACTGGAATCCCCAACAATCCAAGTAACTCTAACAAAGGTAACTGAACTACACGCAAATCTATCCAAAACTGCTGTCATCTGTAGATTTAATGGATACTGGCCAAAATCCGATGCTCTGCATCAATGGATTTACTCCTCATGGACACCAGACTGTGACATACATCTATGCTCAAAAGGATTTTTTATAGTTAGCTTCTACACAGAACAAGAACGCGACAGTATTATCAATCAGGGGCCATGGTTTTGGGGAAATGCTGGCCTCTTCATCACTCCCTGGTTTGCTGAATTTGATGCAAACACTATGAAAATTTCTACAATGCCTGTATGGGTGAGACTCCACAATCTCCCTCTACATTTTTGGCATCAAAAAGTTTTATCAGCCATTGGGAATACTTTGGGAAAGTTCCTAAAAATTGATGATGATAGAGTAAGCAGGGGAATTTTCACTTTTGCGAGGATTTGCGTTGAAGTGGACCTGGACCTGAGTCAGGGACTGCCTAAACACATCACATTGAACTACAACAATACACTGAGGACACAACCACTCGACTATGAGAACACTGCATTCAGATGCCGCAGCTGCATGCAAATTGGTCATCTCCAATTCAACTGTCCACTGTCCAGAAAGGACCCCAAAGGAAAAAAGAAACAACAAAAAAGGCCAAAAGGGTGGCAGCAGACCGACTTGATGGAAGAAGAGGACATGCAGACAGAACCTACAGAGAACCAAACAGAAACTGATATATATCCGGAGCAGAAAAATACTCAGGAGGAAATTACCCCAGTCTCTCATCTGGGGCCAGACAATATACAACAACATCAAGAACCTCTGATGGAAGTAAGCGGCATAAAAAGAACACATGGATCTGAAGGATCTGAATCCGATAAGGAACTTCCATCGAACGCACTAGAAATCCAGCTGGCCACTATTACACCCTCGCCCGACTCGGAAGGTTGGAGGAGGGTGGAGAAGAAGAAGGGCAGAAAAGCATAGGCCTGCTGATTTTTATTTTTCATTTTATTGTAATTTTGTCCTCTTTATGGACAGCCAACTGCATATGCTTCTAGCATCTACAACATGTAATTTTTTCATATGAATAAAATTACGTCATTTTTCCCCGGAATAGAAAAAAGAAATTAAAAAAAAAAAAGATTACAAATGAGAATGAGGCCCTGCTTATATACCCTAGGCAGGTGCCCTTTCATGAATGATCAAGTCTCTAAAACATGCCTCTTCATTACTAAATAACTAACCATTATTTAATTATTTATTATTTTTATATGAATTATATTCATAACATTGTCTTTCTCTTCAAGAAGCTTTGCCCTCAAAGCTTATTGAGAATATCTTCTCGTCTCTAAACTTTCATCTTTGTTGATACAAGATGATATGATGCTTTGAGTGATAGAAAAAATTGTTGTACTGAGAACGGATCAAACCATCCTAGATTAATCTTTTGTGGTATCTTTTGATCTCTAAAAATTTGCGATGAATAGTTATTGTAGGACTAGATTCTGCAAACTTCAGTATTCTTTGGAACATAAATTAGTTGTTTCCATTCTTAGTGATACTGGTACGTAGATTGATTGAAAAGTCTGTTCTTGTGATTCGGATGTTGATAAATAGTTCTTCTGGTTAGACTTTCCCTTATCATGTTAGTGGCTGTTTCATGATTTCCTTCAGGCACTGTTGTTGTTGAGTTGGCTACTAAATCATCATTTGGAATGTCCATCGTTTGGACTGGAACATTTTTTTTCATGTGTCCTCACTTTACTAGGTTTAACCTCTGCTTGAGTTACGATTTTCATTGGATCGGTATTTGTTTCTTTATCTTCAACTTGGACTAAAACCACTGGAGACTTCGATACTACTTCTTAAAGTTGTTCTAACTTGTCATTTAGTGATTTATTGTCACTTTTAATCTTCTTTAATTGTGTAAGGCTTGGTTATGATTCCTTAGACGTGAAAGTTCACCATTTTATGAATCTTTGACTTTGTCCATAGTATATTTCTCATTATCTTTTAAATTTTTTGATTTGATCTAATAATTTTTTATTATGGTTTTTTAGGCACAAATTTTCTTTTTTTTTTTTCTAATAGATTCTCCTTTAGTTCCTTATTAGAACTTTCCTTTTCTTCTTTTAGCCTTTGTTTCTTAACCTTGGACTTTTATATCTGTGAAAGTAATTTCTCATTGTGGTCCTTTAGACGCCAAATTTCTTCATTGTTTTTTGTTGATTTTTCATGAAACCGATCTTTGAGATCTTTATATTTTTTTTCTAATGCTTTGTTCTTTTGTTGAAGTTTTGCGATTTCTTCCTTTAATATTTTTATTTGTGTTTGGGTATTACCTTGGTATTCTTCCAAAGTAAACAACCTTCGACATTTTGGACAAGGTATTGTGTGATTTTTAAAAATCGACAAATATTGATCTTCTGTTTGACAAAATGGACATCTGGTCCAAAATGTAGAATTATGTATGGAATCCATAGTTTCTTTGTTCTTCTTCGAATTAGACTCCATTTGCTTTTTCCTTCAAAAATGGACTTCTTTTGTATTCATCAATGACATTAGGGTTTAATGATAACCTTGTTTTCTTTAGTGAATTTGAACAACTTTATATATTCTAAAAAAAAACCTAATTTTTTTTATTTATAATATATATTTTTTAATTCTAAACAATTGTTTTTTTCTTAAACTCTCTTCTTCTTTTTTTCTAATTTTTTATTAACTTTCTTTTTCTTTTTTTACTTTAGTTTTTTTATATTAAAAAAGTAAAGCTTTTTTCTATATATGGTGTGTTGTCGCGCAAAGTGTCTAGGCAAGGCGACAACGCTTAGAGTAAGGGTTGTCACTCTTAATCCTTACTCAATCCGTTTCGACCCTTCGTAAATGGATGAGAAAGCCTGTGGATCACAGGCTCTAGGAGATTTCAACGATGGACAACTTGATGCATCTAAAAGATTTTTGTTCTGTTTTTTAAATGAACTATATAGATTATCTTGTTTTTCTTTTTGAAAAGTTACAACCCTAGTGATACATGGCTATTCACCTCTTTGGGGTATAATATAAAATATATGTCCACTTATGTGCCTTTGACTCAGTTAATTTTCTCCACGTAAAAAATAAAACTTACCATTCACATAAAGAAATTTTGTATTCCTTATGTTCTTCTTTTACCTTGAAAATACCATGGGAAATTACCATGGGTTGCTAAAACCACGAGCTTGTAAATCACTTAATGAAAAATCAAGATAATCTTATCTACTCTTCCTTCTCTTATGTATAGGTTTAAAGATATTTGGAAAGATTCTCTTTTTGACTTTATCATACTCTTTTTATCAATAATGTAGAACCTTTTTATATATATGAATGTTCTCCTTCAAAATTTACATCGGACTATTTTTTTTACTAGAATCATTGAAATGTCAATGGCCAAAGGCCTTATTATTATTTTTTTAATTAAAAAAAAAAATTAAAGTGGCCAAGGGCCTGACTAAAAATGGAGAAACTCCCCTCTGTGTGTTCTCCAAGTGCCCCTTAAGCCTCTTCTTATATCTCTTTGTTGGACAACCAATGGCCCAGATTAACTTCTAATCAATGGCTTAGATCATTTTGGTTTGATCCTCGTCTTCTTCTAGAAGTTACACCCACAGTTTAGATTAATACCCATTAATTATTTTAATTTCCTAAGTTAGACTTAGGGCCCCATTAAAAATAATTAATTATTTTAATAAAACTGTCTCCGTGTGGGATTTCCCGAAATGATTTGTAGGTATTGGAGAATGCATGCGTCTAAGCCTCCCTGCAAATTTTGAGATAGAGCACATCTGATGCTACCAGAAATCAACACAGTGGCAACATATTTGTGAGGCTAGGATCTCAATTGATATGAAAGGACTAGTCTCTAACCATTTAGATTCTCTCTAAAATATATATAGATTCCATAAAAGACTGATGTTGCAAGGAACGAAGTAATCCGAAGTGAAAGAGACAATTTGAGTCATCTCATTTATGACACTCATACATAAATTTGAAATGAGACTATTGTTTTCACTAGTAGTCGAGACATCTAGATGAAAAAGTCATGATATCCAGCCGACCTGAAGTCTGGAATGCAACTTGTGCAAGGAAAAGAGTAACTATATAGATCATCTAAAAAACAGAACAAAACATAAGCTATGTAAGTTGTGGAAGAAGTAAATTTGAAGCTCATCTCTACAAAAATTAAGTTGTGTCCTTGTTGAATAAAGCTAAGGAAAAAGACTAGGTCTCTGCAAAAGAGGACAAGTGAAGTCTAAGAGGTACGTATAATTCCTACATCAATTGCTTACAATGTTTCAAGTCATAATGATGATCATTTAAAAGGGTCTGAAAATATGGGTTTTGCAATTGATCCTTTGCATATGTTTTTAAAAAGATCTTAAGAATCTAGAGTTTATAGGATTTGTGAATCTATGAAGTCTTAGAGTTCTTGTTTTTTAACCCTAGCTTAGATTGAATTGAACCTAGAAGCAAAGGATTGAGCTAGAAAACCCTAACCCTATCTAATTGTTCCCTCTTAGAAATCCCTAGCTTTTGGGAAATAATATCTAGGGGTTGTAGGTTGAGTGCTCTTTGATATTATAGTATCTCGAAACCCTAGCAAAATTGAATTAAGATAACCTCTAGGACTAGATGTTTCTGCTTGGAGTAAAAACCCTAATAAGGGTTAGATCAAGAAATATAGGGTTTGTATCTAAAACCCTAGAAGTACACATTTTGGAAACCCTTTACTGACAAGATTGATATCTTGCTTATGTCTTTGTATATTTTTTTTATACTTGCTAGAATTGTAGGCAAAAAATTGTGGAAGTTAAGTAGGATGAAAGAACAAAGCTAAACAAGACTCATGATGACTACCTGACGATGATGAGCATGATGGGAAGAGGGAGTTGTCATAAGTTCAAAAGATAAGTATCTTGAATTTTTTTTATTGTTTTAACTATTATTGACATTGAATTGTTTATGATTTGTAAACCCTAGGTAGGGTTTTGGAAAAAGGCTTATAGACCATTATACCCGATTGATAAAAGAAACCCTCACACCTTAATGTTGATGTACACTTCTTGATGATATATGTTCCCTGTTGATAGTAAAATGTCTTCTTGATGATGAGGACTCCATGCTACTGAAAATTTGAACTCTATGATGACATAATGATGATCATGATGATGATGGATGATAAGGATTCTTTTATGATGACATGAACAAAATTGGTTGGATTCCTTGATGGCGTGGTCTCCTCGATGATGTGGACTCCTTAATGATAAATGATGCATACTCCATGATGTTAACGATGTGTATTCCTCCTTGTTGATAATGATGTATGATGACGTGAATAATATGGTTGGACTCCTTGATGATGATCTGGATTTCTTGATACTTACTCTTTGATGAAGATGATGATGGACTTCGTGATAGAGTGGAGTCATTTGATAAATTTTTTGATGACTTGGACAAGTTTGGCTTCCTGATAATGTGGATGAAGTTGTCTCTCTAATGATTGGCCTCCATTGTCTTGTTGATGTGGACAAGATTGATTGGATGCAAGAAGGTTAAGATTAAGAGGCTCTCAAGAGATAAGTACTTTATTATTTGTTTCTATTATTGTTTCAATATGAGTCTCTTGTCTTTGTATATCTTTTTTGGTCATATTTGATTTTCCATGGCCTCCTAGTGAGAATTGCAAGTACATATTGAAGATTGCCAAGGTGTGGCAACTGTTGAAAATGGATGGAAGAACAAAGTGACAAGATGACTCGTGATTGGATAAGATCTGGATTCAAAGGCAACAAACAAGATCAGCCTGATTGAAGCATGTTTTGACCCGTGGAGTTCAATATGAAGATGGCTTGAAGTCCTGAAGGAAGATGGTCTACTGAAGACGAGTTCATGAACTCCTTTGTTGTGTTGATGATACGTTTTTGATGAGCTGAGAACCTCTTCAGTGTAAGAGGTAGTTGATTTAGAGTGTTGCATGAGCCTAATGAAATACTTGTTGAAGAATGTGACATGATGGACTGTGAGTCCATGGACACTTGCTTGATAAAGAAGAAGTTGCAAGACTTTGCAACTGATGTGTTGATTTGACCTGTTAAGAAAATAAAGAGCACTGATAGGTTGTTGATGTTTGCTTCTGTACAAAGCTCTGATTAAAGTTGAATGGATAGTTGGATGTTGTTACTGAAACAAGTGTTGGAATCCACCATTGGCTACTTGTATTCTTTTGAGTAGGTCGAAGATTATGTAAGAATCCTGGAATGGCTAAGGATCCCTTTGAGAGGGAGCATTGGTTTAATAGCATCATCAGGTTATTGTAAGACCTATGTGGTCAGGAAATTTGGTTTCGAGGCTTGCAATCATGAGGTATAAATTTCATCTCTCCTTGAGAGAAAATTGATGTTGTATTATTTTCATCTTTCCCTGAGAGTAGATTGATGGTGTACTATTTTCATCTTTCCCTGAGAGGAGATTGATGGTGTACTATTTTCATCTCTCCCTGAGAGGAGAATGAGGGTGTACTATGTTCATCTCTCCCAAGAGAAGCTTGATGGTATATTGTTTTCATCTCTATTGAGAAGAGATTGATGGTAAATTGTTTTCATCTCTCTCGTGGGGAGATTGATGGTATTTTACTATTTTCATCTCTCCCGTTGTGAGACCTGTGGCATGGTCAGGGAGATCCCTGGATGTTCCGCGAGACTTATGATTTGGTTGAGAAGGATGAATCATCTTTGTGAGAGACTGGACTGTGATATGGCCTCATGAATAGTGGGGTTTGGTTTGATGCTATAAACTTTCCTTATGTTAAGACTAATCTCTCCCTTTGGTGTTCCGTGAGACCTCTTATATGGTTAGGGAGATTGATCATGAAAGAGAGAGAGAGAGAGAGAGAATGAAAATTACCTCCCTGGCTAAGAGGGAGTGTTGAAAAATATTGTAGCCATAATCGGTATATTCATCATGACGAAGTTGAAGATTTAAATTATATTTTTGCCTCCTCAAAGATGACAAATCAGCTCCACTAAATGACAAGATGGTTGGGTCCCTTAGAGGCACCCATTTGACCCCCTATGATGATTATATATATGTGACAATTGCTCCTCATTTCGGAAATTCGTTTTTGTAGTATCAATCTATGTTTTCTATGAGCTAGAGAAGGGGAAAAAAGGACAAAATATGTGGAGAATGTGGAGGCTTGTCTCTTAGTATTATACTGGTCAGTTATAATGATTATTATTTTGTTTCTAGACAATTTTGATGGACTTTGGATTCTCTCTCATTAGGAAAGTAGTTTTGGGATTTCCCCTTGTGGGTTTTTCCCTAGCCACAGGCCTATTTCTTTGTGTCTTGTGTTCATTGCCTCATTGTGTATTTTACTGCTCATTTCATGTTTGATAGTTGTTATTTTCTTCTGTTTAATTGCTTGATGATGTTATGAATAATGGATAAATGATGATAAATTAATCATTAGAAGTAATCACCTGTTGAAGAAAATATTGTTCTAGTTGTGCCCTATAAAAACAACAATCATCGCCACAAGCAAGAGACAAAAGAAAAGAATATTGTAAAATGCAAAAGATGGCCAGGACAGTGTGGGCAAAAGCCAAACATGATCTCTACCCCTTCATTATGGCCATCACCCTGGTTCCTAAGGCCCCATGAGTGCCCCCACATCATTAAGGAACCCATGCACTTCCCAACCCTTGGTTGGAAATGAACTACCCCACCTTAAGGGGGTAATAATTACTTATATCATACACAACATGCTCTCATCTCCTGGAGCCCCAAGCAGTAATAACAAAGAAAAATATATAATAAAAAAAAGAAAAAGGAAAATGAATAAGGGTGGAAAAACAAAGGCCAGGGTAATTCATGTACCATGATTGCTCCCTCCTACATCTATACACCCAAGTATGTGGACATCCCTCACTGTGAAGTGAACAAAGTTCGTTCTTCCTGTTAACTACTCCAGACGACTTGGAATATGTAGATATCCATGAGGATACAAATATTATATATTAAATGTATGAATGAGAATGATGATACAAATGAGAGTAAGGGGCCTACTTATATACTAGGCAGTGGCTCTTCATGGAAGGTCATGTCTCATTTAGACATGCCTCTTCAGCATTAATTACTAATTAATTAATTGTTATTACAATTATCCTCATTATTTATATTTATATTATTTACATATATTTATTCGTAACATTGTCTTCCTCCTCAAAAAAAGCTTTGTCCTCAAAGCTTGTTGATGCAAAACGCTTGATCTCTTTTTCGGTTTCGAATGTCTTCTCATCTCAGCGCTTTCATCTTCGTTGATACAAGTTGATATGATCTTCTAAGTGACAAACAAAATTGTCACACAGAGAAGGGATCAGACCATACTAGATTAATCTTCCATGGAATCTTGTGGTTACTCAATACTTCGTGTGAATTGTTATGAGAAGACTGAATCGTACAAACATTAGTAGTCTTCGGAACATAAATTTGTTGTTTATGTTCAGAGTGATACAGATTAATAGATTGATTGAGATGTCTATTCTTGTGATTCGGATGTAAATAAGGAGTTCTTTTGGTTTGTCCTTTATCATGTGTGAGGCAAGATTCTGATTTACTTTAGGTGACGATGTTGTTGAGTTGGTTACAAAACCTTCACTTGGATGTTTATCGTCTGAACTGCAACATCTAAGTGTGTATTTTCTTCAACTGGCTTGTCTTCTTGAGTTGTGATATTCACTGTATTGAAATTTATTCCTTTCTCTTCAACTTGGACTTCTACATTCGACGCTTCCCTCTCAATAAGTTGGTGTACCTTGTTTTCCAATGAACTCTTGTCCTTCTTAAGCTTCTTAATTTGCGTCAGTAGTTTTTCACTGTGGTCTTTAAGTCGAGAAACTTCTTCATTTTTGTCAGCAGTGATCTTGTCAACTTCTCTTTGCATATTTTGTATTGCCTTTTTACTTTCTTGAAGAATTACATTTGAGATTTCTTGTATGTCTTCAGGCATCACTGAATCTGGCTTCAACGTAACATCTTGTACTGTTATTTTTTTTTTTGTATGAAAATGTCAAAAACTTATTTTTTGTATTTAGGATGAAAGACCCTAGGGTTTCCATCCAAGGTGAACCCAAAACAATGTCACTATCGTCAAAAAATAAGGTTTTCATGGTGAATTGCAAGATAAAAGTATAATCTTCTATGTTGCATGGGGTTCGCAAACCCAAGTGTGGGGTTCTCAAACCCGTCTTGAGTTCTCGTCCCCAAGAACCGGATTCAGGTACGGGTGCTTCTGAGAAGAACCCATAAGAACCGGGTTCTTCTATGAAGAACCCGGTTCTCCTATGAAGAACCGGGTTCTCCATTTAAAAAAATTGGGTTCTTTTGTCTTGACAGGTACAGAGAACCCTGATGATGGGTACTTGGAACCCCAAAATCGGGTTCTTTGGGGCTCATTTTAGTTTTTATTTTTAAATTTTAATTAATTTAATGGGCTTCCCCTAATTATCCAGGTAGCTAGTTCTTCATCTTGCGAGAGGAATTAGAGTATTTATGCCTTTATCCATTCAGAAAAGAGAAATAGGTTGGGCTCAAAGAAGGCAAAGAACTTAGTGTACATTCATAGCACACTTCGTCTCATATCTCAAAAAGACCCTGGGTACATGGAGCATCCTTTCAAGAGATGGGAACAATACACAGATGATGTTATGTGTGTGGACAAGGAGATACAACCAGGTGGCCTTATTGAGCTACCTCCAATTGCTATGGATGAGCAGGAGCCTCAAGATGAGAGTGATTCCTACGTGGAAACCATGCTAATGGAAGATCTGAATGATGTTGATGACATGGCTTGAGGAAGCCATTGTTCACTATTAGCTATTTTTTATTTTAGTATTCTAAAATTTCCTAGCTCTTGTTTGGAGATGCCTTAAAGCAAATTTTAAATGTAGTATGACAATGGACATATATCATGATCCTTATTAATATGTAAACTCCAATTTGCACTTGACATCAAACTAGAAATTTTGAAATTTCATTGTGAATGTTGAATGTTCAATGATGTACATGTTTAAATATTTTAAATCATAAATATTTTAGTTTTCTTGTTTAAAGTTGAAAAATATACAAATTCATATATGTTATAATTTATAAAATATAACATTTATATATATTATATATAAATTATAATATACACCCGACGAACCCACACACCCTGTTTCAAAAAATGATGTACTCGTCCCCGACACCATACCCGTCCTTGAACCCACGTTTCCTGGCAACATAGACAATCTTCAATACTTAGTTGTAGATTGCTTATGTCGTATTGTTTGTCATTTGTGTCAATAAAACTTGTTTCAATGATATTTGATTCAGGAATCACTAATTGGTTAGCACATTTAGGACTTACATAATTACTCTCTTCAGTAGGACTGATAGAGATTATTATTTCTCTTCCTGCGAGTGATCATTTGATTTTAAAGGTGTACTAACACATTTACTAAAGGTTTTAGGAAATCTTTCCTCACTAGTTTCCATTTTTCTTTTCTCAGATGAGCTTTAAGATTTTAAAGTGCCTTTTTTTTCTAAGTCTATTTCTGGCTATATTTTTCCACCCCTTGTATTTCCTTTCCTCAAATATTTTATATTTGAAAATAAAACATTTTATTTTATTCACTTTGTAACCCTTCCTTTCTTTAATTAAGACTTCAAAATCTACTATATATGTATGTCTTTCTTTATATTAAGACCCTTTTAATAACATTATTATCTTACTATAATAATAGTTTCACTTCACTCTTTTTAACTTTATATATATATATATATATATATATATATATATATATTTTCTTTATGTAAGAACTTTTATATTGTCACCCCACTTATCTTAACTTTTATAATATCACCCCACTTAATATAAAAGTCACGGCTTTTCATATGACAAGGTCACGATTTTCACCGTTCAATTTGAACAACCCTTCAATTTTTTATTGCTATTGCACGAACAGGGGACAACCTTCTGAAATTTTATAACTTTAATGATATATGTTTAAAGGAAACAAGGTTGGCAGATTGTGGTGCACGGCACGAGCAATTGTGGATGCAGGCAATTTTAGAGGGCTCCAAATGATTCCAAATCTACTCCAAAAAGACTTCCAAATTACTCGAAGGTTGCGTCAAAATTTCCTTTCCACATGAGCGAGAGACTCAACACATTTTCCTGTAGCAACAAAAACCTATAGCTTATCGAATTTAACGTAAACAATACACAAAAGGTTCACCAATACTTGTCCAAACAATAGTTACAGATCTGAGCACTTTTTATTCTCCGTGGATCTGAGTTATGCACTTCAAGGGGGTCTGAGCTTCACATAGGTGTGGATTTATGCCACCACACGTCCAAGGAAGAGATCTTACTGCAAGTGAGAGTTTATGGCTTTATAGGTCGAAGAGAAAAGTGTCATTACAAGCATAAGTTTGTGCCTCCATGGACGTAAGTTTGCCACAAGCTAATAGGGTTGGTTAGCAGCGACAATGAGGAAACGCGCAGATAGGCGGCTGGTTGGGGAGGCAGTAATGCAGACAAAAGACTTGATGCGGAGGCTAGTTGACAGTGACGGCATGGGTGAGTTTGAGGTCGAAAATCTTGGTGAAGGCTGCGATAGATGCAGCGCCAGACGGTAAAAGCGAGAGAATTGTCTGATGGCGCTGCATATGCAAGTACGCAACTGTGGCGAGCAATGGGGATACACTGGCGATAGTGCAACGAGCCGTTGTGGAAAACAACTGGAGAACTTGTGTTTTATTCAATTTTTTTAATTATCTATGAATTTTTTTTGGGTGTCTTTTTCAATTTTTATTTTTATTTTTGTATATAACACTTTGTTTAAATTTTTATTTTTTTTCTTTTCCCAATTTTTTTTCACTTTTTTATATATAGACTTCTTTTTTCTCTATTTTCCTTTTTTGACTATTTTTTTATTTAAATTTTCCAATATTTTTTTTTTAATGACTTTTCTTTTAGATTAGAGGTCTTTCTTTATTTTCTTAATTTTTTCTTCTTTAAAAATGGCCAAAGGCCTCTGATGAATTAGCGACGAAAAAACTCCAAGCTTGTTGTAGCGAATGCTTCAGACGCGACAGCAACAAAGTTGACAATTTTTATGGCCAAGGACCTGGATCGGAGAGCGTGGCTTTGTGCAGCAGTGGAGCAGCCAGATGATCGACTGCTCTGATACCAAACGAAGTGAACTAAGTTCATTCTTCGTGTTAACTACTCCAGAAGACTTGGAATATGTAGATATCCATGAGGATACAAATATTACATATTAAATGTATGAATGAGAATGATGATACAAATGAGAGTAAGGGGCCTGCTTATATACTAGGCAGTGCCTCTTCATGGAAGGTCATGTCCCATTTAGACATGCCTCTTCAACATTAATTACTAATTAACTAATTGTTATTACAATTATCATCATTATTTATATATTTTTATTCGTAACACATTCTAACCACCTTGAACCCATGGCATCTGACCCTAAGACCCCTATATACTTATCCACCTCATCATTATTCACATGACCCCTACAACTTGAAAGATGTACCTTGGACTTGTCTTCCCCTTAAGGGTTGGGAACACCTAATAGGGTTGTTAATTAGCAACTCCTACCTAGGGAGATAACAAGATTACATGCTCAAAGCCCCAAATCTGAAAGGGAATCCCATTATGAAGTCTCATTTGTGCCCTTGATTAACAAACTTGGTTCACTTAGATGCACTAATGTATTATTGTACCTGTTTGTTAGGATATTCCGACACATAGGAAATAGTTAAGTATAACTTGGTCTAGTGTAGAGTTAGGTAAAGTGTGTTTCTTTACTATGTACTTTTGTAACTTACAATCCGACAGTCACGATATGTAGTGATCCGATGGTTCATTCTCTCTTCGGTATTACCAACACTTGATCTGTGGCTTAACACCTGATTGGTCCATGATCTCTATTTAAAGAGCATGGAGGGTCATTTGTAGGGTAACCGTTCATGAGAGAAGCTTATGTAAATTTTCATTCTTTTATTAATAAATTGCCTGAAGTGGCCACGTTGGCTCAGGTCATGGATTGTTTCCCTCTTTGAGGGTTTTAACCACGTCAACAATATTGGTGTATTGATCTGTGATCTGTTTGTGAGCAGTGTCCTTTGGTGTTATGTCTGAGGAACTTACCCTGTAAATTCCTACATGGTATCAGAGCTATTTGAGGGCTGCATCCGTTGGTGATCCAAATCTGAAGTTGGTAGAACTGCATCCGACTATCGTTTCCTAGATCTATTGTTACTGACTGCTTTCGGGTTGAGAGGACTGCTTTATTATGTTAGGAGCATCTGTTCCAATGAGGAACCCCTTTCGTTTGACGCGAAAAGGTTTCCGGTAGCCCTAGATACGTCATTCTTAAGATCTTGAGGTATACAGTGTTTATTTGCAGTTTTTAGTTATTTTCTCTTTGTTTATTTCGGTTTATTTAAGTCTTCGTTTTTTTCATTACCGAATCTATACCTTTCATTTCTGCGTATTCTCTTTGCCCCGCGACTATGTGCAACCTGGGCAAATCAAAAACAGAAAGGAAGGATTTTTCTCATGCGTATGCTCTTTTCTGCCGCGCCTTAGTATGATCTCGGAAAATCACAAACATTGAGGAAAATATTTAGTTTCCAGCTAAAGCTAACTACAAGCCGTAAGGTTTGTTTTTTTTGTATGTCCGTGTTGGGTTCTGTGTCTTTTGTTCTATAGGAAAAAAAGAGCTTTCTCAAGTAAGCACGCACCCCAAAGCTTCAGTGACTAACCCCCCCCCTTTCCTCTTTTCCAAAAATTACTAACCTTTTAATCTAGCTCACTTGGTCCAAAGCTACTTTATGAGAATAAAGGTCTTGAGTTCAAGTCTTTCTTTTTGTTGAGCTGATTAGATTAATTATGGAAAGGGGATGGATTTTTTTTAAATATAACATTATCATTCATTTCTGCACATTCCCGCACTTCGTCGGCATCTTCAACAACTTTTCTTCAAAAAGCCATAACTTCTTCATCTGGAAGTCGTTTTCAGAGCCATTTTTTTTAATCAGCCTAATTTTTCGAGATCTTTCCATTGGAACACTTAGTTTCAGCGTCTATAGCTTCAGTTTCTGTTAAAATGGAAAGTCCATGCCAAGTTATTCTTGACAGCACCAACTACTTCCAATGGTGGTCCTACATTGTGGATTTACTTAGAAGTAAAGGTCTTTACAGAATAGCCTCAGACCAAGAAACCAAACCAAAAGATGAAGATAAGACAGCCAAATGGGAAAACAGGCAGGATCAAGCACATGGGTTGATAGGGATGTCTATTTCTCCAGACCTTAGATTCCATATCGCATAACTTGATACTCCTAATGAAGCAATGAAACAAATCACTAAAGTTTTTGGAATTAAAAATGAACTTAGAGCCCATCAACTCGAAAATCAGTTGCTTACATTCAACCCCAATAATTTTTCTTCCATTAAAGATTTTTTGTCCAAGTTCAAACCCCTTAGACTTCTCTTGGAACGTGTTAAGGTTAAGAAAGAAGATGGTAACCTTATCTATTCAATTCTTACTAAGTTGGGACCAACCTACTCTGTGTTTGTTTCCACCTTCCATTCTACAAGAAAGCCTTCATTTCTCAAGGACAAGACTACAAGTCCCCTTCCTTTGATGCCCTTTGTGATTCTTTAATAAGAGAACAAGAAAAACTCTTACATCTTGGTCTTCTTAATCTTGGAAACTTTTCTAAGAAAGCCTTAGCCGCCCAGCAGCAACCAAATTCAAAGAATCCTAAGAAGCCATATCCTAAAAAGAATGGTCCTAAACCAAACAAGGTTCCTAAGCCATTTCAGTCTCAAAATGAAAAATCATTTCAACAAAATGATAAGGCAAATAAAAACAAAGGGAAGAAAACTGATAGACATTGCCACTTTTGTAATCGAGATGGCCACTTAAAATCCAAATGCTTTAAGAATATGGAAGCCTTGGAAGCAACAATAAAGAAGCATAACATCCATTTGGAGCACTCATCAACTTCAACTTCATCTTCAGGAATAGCACTTTCTGCATGTGGTTGTCAAGCATCTCGGTCTGGATAAGCACTAAATTTATCTTCTTCTTCTCACTCTGACGAGTGGCTCATTGATTCTGGAGCTTCTTATCACATGGCCGAAAACAATGCCATGTTTTCTTCTTTAAATGATTGTAACACCAAAAATATATATGTTGGTGATGATAGATCTCTTAGTGTTGTAGGGACTGGAACTGTTCATATAGACAATGGTCAATTTAATGATGTATTATGTGTTCCAACCTTATCCTGCAACCTTCTATCTGTATATCAGATAACTCATTCAAGTGAAGGTAGAATCATTGAATTTTCACCTCACGATGTTGTAATTAAGGACCTAAGAGATCCTAGACAGATTTTAGCCACTGGCATTGCTGATGATTCTACAAGGTTGTATAAGTTTAACTTTGGGTCATCAAATCTTCCCTCAGTATTTGTTGCTCATAATGATGAAGTGAGCAAACTTTGGCATGAGCGATTTGGTCACTTAAACTATCACTCCCTTCAGAATCTATGTAAAGAAAAAATGGTGACAGGTCTTCCAATGCTATCTTGCAGAGATGGTGTTTGGTCTGGATGTGTACTCGGAAAACATTATTGGGATAATTTTGAAAAACATGCCTCTTGGCACGCCTCAGCCCCTTTACAGCTTGTGCATAGTGACTTATGTGGTCCACTTCTAGTTGTTTCATTCTCTAGCTACAAGTATTTCTTAACTTTCATTGATGATTTCTCCAGACGCACTTGGGTATACTTCTTAAAACTCAAGAGTGAAGTATTTAACATGTTCTTGGCATTTAAGGCCTTGGTTGAAAAACAATCTGGGCATCAAATTCTTAAGCTAAGATCTGAAAATGGTAGAGAATATGTTAACAACAAATTCATCAACTTTTGCACTGAGAATGGAATTCAAATGCAACATATTGTTCCATATACTCCACAACAAAATAGTGTAGCTGAAAAGAAGAATCACACCTTAAAGGAAATGGCTAATTGTATGCTTCAGCCTTCAATCTAAAGGACTTAGTCTTAATTTTTGGGTAGAAGCAATTAACTGTGCAAATTACATAATAAATCGCACTCCTACTAAGGTCTTAAAGAATATCACTGCAAAAGAAGCATGGAGCTCAATTAAACCAGATGTAAGTCACTTTCGTGTTTTTGGAAGTGAAGCATGGGCCCATATTCCACACAAGAAACATGAAGCTTTAGAACCTAAGAGTGAAAAAATGTATTTTTGTTGGATATTCTGAAGATACCAAAGGATACAGACTTATTCCACTTAAGTCCAAAAATGTTATCATTAGAAGAGATGTAAAGTTTGCTGAAAATATATCGGCCTACGAGCCTAATTCGACGGATGTGCCACCTCTCTTTATCCCTTCCACTTCTGAAAATATTTCTTCTTCAGATGATGACAGTGAGGATGACAATCCTCCCCCACCTTCTTAGGATCCTCCTTCAGCTCCTCAGCTTCCAAAATGGGTCCATGCTACTCGGGATGCAGCAGGTGCTCTTGTCGGTGATCCTACAGATCAGTGATGTACACATTCTTAGTTCGATAGAGCCTCTTCTTTACTAGCTCAAGCTTCAGCTAATTATGATCCTGACACCTTTGTAGAAGCTTCAGGCCATCCAGATTGGGACACAGCTATGAATGAAGAATATTGTTCATTATTAGCAAATGATACATGGGATCTTGTTCCCCTTCCAAAGGGACGAAAATTTGTTAGATGCAAATTGGTTTACAGAATCAAGTATGGACCAGATGGAAAAGTTGATAAACATAAAGCTCGTCTTGTTGCTAAGGGTTTTTCACAAGTTGAAGGCATTGACTATACTGAAACCTTCTCCCCTATTGCCAAAATGAACTCTATCTGCCTTGTTCTTTCCCTTGTTGCCTCTTTCAAATGGGAATTCCATCAGATAGATGTTAAATCTGCCTTCTTGCATGGTGACTTGCATGAAGAAATCTATATGGAACAACCTACTGGCTTTATACAAACAGGCTCCAGCCTTGTATGTCGGCTTAAGAAATCCCTTTATCGTCTCAAGCAAGCCCCTCGGGCTTGGTATGCCAAAATGGATAGCTTTCTTTTAGAAACTAGATTTTCTAGGTGTCATTCTGACAATACTGTCTACACCGAGAAAGTGGGCAAGTCTCTTATCATTCTTGTTCTTTAGGTTGATGATCTTATCCTTACTAGTAGTGATTCCAACCTTATAAACCATGTGAAGTCAAGCCTTAAAAAGAAGTTTGAAATGACAGACTTAGGACACTTGCATTATTTTCTTAGTCTTCAAGTCTTGCAATCCAAGGAAGGTATTTCCCTTTCCCAGTCCAAGTATGCATGTGATCTTCTGTGTCATTTTCACATGCAAGACTGTAAGCCAACCCCTTCTCCCTTTCAGTCTGGAGCCAAACTTTCAGTCACTTGTACTTCCCCTGAAGTTGATGCTACCTTATACCGTCAACTTGTAGGAAAACTTTTGTATCTGACCCATACTCGTCCTGACCTTTCCTTTGTTGTTGGCCTTATTGCTTGGTTTATGCAAAACCCACATGAAAGTCATTGGAAAGTAGCTAAAAGAATATTTTGTTATGTTCAAGGTACAATTCAGTTTGGGATTCATTATAGTGCAGAAGCATCTCCTCTATTGGTTGGTTTCACTGATTCTGATTGGGCTAGTGACCCTGATGATCAGAAGTCTACTGCAGGTTATGTGTTCACTCTTGGTTCAGGACCTATTACATGGGCTTGCAAGAAACAAAGTGCCATTTCTCTTTCTTCAGTAGAAGCAGAGTATCGTGGTGTCGTAGAAGCTAGTAAGGAAGCCCTGTGGCTTCGTTAGATCCTGTTAGAGTTTGGCTTTCAGCAGCAGCGTCCGACTACACTTTGGTGTGACAATCAAAGTGCCATTCAACTACGCAAAGATCTAGTCCAACATCAGCGCAGCAAACACATTGAACTACACATGCACTTCATCAGAAAGCTCATTCACGACCATGTTCTTGAAGTGCAATATTGTTCAACAGATGATCAAATTGCAGACATCTTTACAAAGGCTCTCACGAAGGCGAAGTTTACTAAACTTCGATTTATGGTTGGAGTTCAGGAAGTTGTCACTAAGGGGGAATAGGCTCTAATGCCTCCTTGCTTATCCTATTGTGTCATATTTGTACATCCTTCAATCCTATCCCAAGTTGTTCTTAAGGGGGGATGTTAGGATATCAGACACATAGGAAATATTTAAGTATAAATTGGTCTAGTGTAGAGTTAAGTAAAGTGTGTTTCTTTACTATGTACTTTTGTAACTTACAATCCGACGGTCACAATATGTAGTGATCTGACGGTTCATTCTCTCCTCGGTATTACAGACACTTGATCCATGGCTTAACACCCAATTGGTCCATGATCTCTATTTAAAGAGCATGGAGGGTCGTTTGTAGGGTAACCGTTCATGAGAGAAGCTTATGTAAATCTTCATTCTTTTATTAATAAATTTCCTGAAGTGGCCGTGTTGGCTTAGGCCGTGGACTGTTTCTCTCTTTGAGGGTTTTAACCCTGTCAACAATATTGGTGTATTGATTTGTGATCTGTTTGTGAGCGGTGTCCTTTGGTGTTCTGACTGAGGAACTTACCTTGTAAATTCCTACACTGTTACAACTCAAAATAGCAGGGGATTTCTTAAGGACAAATGCTAGACCAAGGGCAACAAATGGAGACTTAGCCCATTGTCACCTCAGCTAAGGCTCCCTACTCTTTACGGACTCTCACCGATATGAGGAGACCCAATATATTATGGAGTCATCAATGAAGGATAAATCAATAAGCGGGTATGGAGTGACCCAAATAATCCCCTTCCAAAAGAGTTTGAAGAATAGAGCTTGCTTGCTTTCTAAGCAAGGTACAATGTCTTCTAGGAGAAGGATGGGAGGATTTGACGGTTAGGTCTAGGGAATATGACTTGTGAAAGAGTTTCCCAATCCCTAAAATCCTTGTTGAAATTGATATCCCAGATGGTTCTTGAAGAATTGTCTTTTGAAAGGAATGGGACCACATGGGACCAAGTGGGCCCAACGTAGGTTAGGAGGTAAGAGTTTAGCAACCAATGATATTCTTAACCCAGACAAGGAAGAGGAAAGGATCAAAGAAAGAATATTCACTTAAAGGCATTGAATTGACCCTATGAGGCACAAGCTTTGGGGATACTAGGGCAAATTTTGATCTCGGAGCTAGGGCTTGGATTTTCTCACAACTCCCCCATTAGAATGGCTTCAAAATTGGAGGAGGCCTTAAGGAGACACCAGCATAGGAGAGGCTAGGAGATCGAAATTTTTGGATGACTAATTCATCGAGAAAATGATGCCCTAGGTGACCCAACTTGGCTAGACCTTGGAGAAGGTGAAAAAGACTTGATTTTAGGTGACCACTGTGAAATTTTATCTATTGCAAAAACTGGAAATCATTCTTCTAACTGAAAAATTAAAATTATGCAATTTATTTGCTACGGCAAATAACGAATAACATCACAACTGCAATTTTCACCATAAAAATATTGTGGAAAATAAAATACTGAAAACTGAGAAATTCTAGCACACACACAATAAATTTGACACAGTTATTTTTGGACCAATGTCCTCGGAAAAACCCAACTTGGGAAAATCGGTGCAAAAGATAAGGGTTTTATTATTAATATTCAGCAGTTATTCCGAGTACAATAATTTAGATACCCAACTGGCAATCTAATCTGAAGAAAATATTGTCATAATTTCTGTGAGAATTTTCTCTCACCCCACAGTTATTTTTTGCCTCCGAAATAGCTTCCCCAGCCTCTGCATTGAGTCGCATGTGTCACCCTCTACACAGAGCCTATGTTGGCCCTCTGAAGATTTCGACCTTCCTTCCTTCGACTCTTCCAGGAACTTCTTCCCGGAATGCTACTTTTCTCCTCTTCCCCCTGCTACTCACCCTCTAGCTCTATCTTCCTTGTTGAGCTGCTATTACTGAGAAAATCGAACTGCCTGGGAAACTGAGTATTTGCACTAGATGATCTCCATCACCACATCAACTTTCTTTTATAATCCACTATTGAAGCACTAATGGCCAAGATTAAAACTTAATCAATGGCTAGGATCATTTTTGGGTCGATCCGCATGAGTTTCTAGATGATTCACGACTTACCTCAATTAATACAGATTAATTAACCATATTCCCTAAGTTTAGACTTGGGAAATATTGAAAAATCAGTGAATAATCTAATTGAGACACTTACAGGCAGAATTTCCAGAAACGATTTACGGGTTTGGATATCTCATGTATTCTAGCCTCTCCACAAATTTTCATGGCTAGAACACATATGATCCTACAAAAACTAACACTCCCTCTTAGTGAGGAATGTGTCCTAGTGCTACTGTACATCCTGTAGCAACACCCTGTTTCTGCCTCATCTCCTGTCACACTGCTGATGTTTGACCATACTGCCCACCAACCATTGCGCAACTCTAATATATGTTGCATATGTGTTGTTGCTGACCCTGCCATACTGCTGCCAACACTGCATCTGCACTGCAACTCCCTCTCATCTATTGTTGTTGCAACTGCAACATCAATGACATCCAAAATAGCCTATCCCTGCTACTGAAACGGTTTCTCCACCATACCCATCTCTTCTCTGAAATAGATGAACTTAACTCTCCCTAGAGCTTTCATGAGTATATCTACAACCTGCTCTTCTGTGGGAACACACTGTAGTTGGACTGCCCCTTGTTGTACACAATCTCTGATGAAGTGACATCGAATATCGATGTGATTCGACCTGTCATGAAACACTGGATTCTTGGAGAGTTTTATGCAACTCTGATTATCACAATAGACATTGGTCGCCTCCATCTTCTGCCTGAACAAGCTTACTCGCAACTTCCGAAGCCATATAGTTTCGAGCGTAGTTGTGTTGGCTGCCATATACTCTGCTTCGACAGAGCTCAGTGCTACCAACTTCTGCTACACCAAGAAACCATCCCTGATCCAACACTGAAGCAGTACTTGGAGGTACTTTTCCTGTCCACTGAACTGCCTGCCCAATCTGCATTTGTGTATCCACAAAGTCTGACATCATCCTCTCAAGTATTTTTCAACCCATACTTGATTGTGTCGCAAATGTACCTCAGAATATGCCTCATTGCTTCCGAATGTACCCTTTACGGTTCCACCATGAATTGACTAAGGGTATTGACCGTGAAGCAAATATATGGCCTAGTGTTGACCAAATACATGAGAGACCCAATGAGTTGTCTATACAAGGTGGGGTCGACATCCTTGTCATCTAATGCGTCTATCTTCTTCCAATTGGTAATCATGGGTGTAGACATGGGTCTACAATCCTGCATTTTGAACCTCTTCAGAATATCTGTAGTGTATCTTCCTTGCCCAAGGAAGATCTCCCTATCCTTCTACCACACTTCCAATCCTAGGAAATAGTGCATCAACCCCAAATCCTTCATGTCAAATTATGCTGCCAGGTTCCTCTTGC
Organism: Pinus tabuliformis; assembly: GCA_031772625.1. Classification (NCBI taxonomy): domain Eukaryota; kingdom Viridiplantae; phylum Streptophyta; class Pinopsida; order Pinales; family Pinaceae; genus Pinus; species Pinus tabuliformis. The sequence goes on along the minus strand of CM062818.1, from coordinate 1,537,417,171 downwards.
AATCCTCTATGAGCCCTAATGATCCTGGCAAGAATAGACCATCCACATATAAAACTAGTATGAGGGGCTCATCCTCTACCATCAGATAGTAAAGGTTGGCATCTACGTCACTCTAGACGAACCCCATCTGCTGCAAGTAGGTGTCAATTCTACCATACCGTACCTTGGGAGCCTGCTTGAGCTCATATAGAGCCTTCTTCAATTTGCACACATGTGTGCGCCTCTACTGAGTCTTAGAGCCCTCTAGTTGTTCTATATACACTTCCTCCTCTATCACTTTGTTCAAGAAGGATGTCTTGACGTCCATCTAGTGAATATGCCATCCCATCTGAGATGCTAGAGATATAACTGACCGGATAAAAGTGTATCTAGCAACTAGGGCGAAGTTTTCCTCATAATCTATCCCTTCCTTTTGTGCATACCCCTTTGCCATGAGCCTAGCCTTGTACTTTTCCACACTGTCGTTTGCAGCATATTTGATCTTATAGATCCACCTTGAACCTACAATGGATCTGTCATCTGGCATTGGCACTACCTCTCAAACATAATTCACCATGATAGAGCTATACTCTTCTACCATGGCGTCTATCCACACCTGATGTTGTGCGGCCTCCTGAAAGCTGGAAGGTTATACTACCTGAGCTACCAATGCTTGGTACCTGTCAGGCTATCTGTGTTGTCTCTTGCTCGTCCTAGGAGTTCCAATAAACTCCTTTGCATCTCTTAAAATCTGACAAACCTCTCTGTTAGCTCGACCACTAGTCGTGGGAGGTTCTGCCAGCTCCTCCTCATCCTGTCTATGTTGCTCCATCTGCTAGGAACTCCCTGGATTTCCTGCACCTCAAGAAATACTAGTACTGGTCACAATACTTGACCCTTTTATATGGAGTTGTCTATTCTCTCTTGATGCCTTCCTTCGCGCAGAAATCTGTGAAGTCTTTATCAATATATTCTCCACCATTATCTGAGCGAAGCACCTTGATCTTCTTCCATGTCACATTCTCCGTGAGAGCTTTAAACACTCTAAAATAATCAAAGACTTCATCCTTGGTCTTCAAGAAGTAGATCCAAGTTTTCCTAGAATGATCATCAATAAAGGTGACAAAATATTCGGCACCACTCAGAGCTCTAATGAACATCGGGCCACAAATATCTGAGTGTGTAAGTCCTAACACGCCATCAACTCTGCTGTCACTTTTTGGAAATGTCGCCTTAGTATACTTCCTAAGTATGCATCCTCTACACATCATTGTGTTCAATTCCAAGTTCAAGAACCCCTATTACGGTTTCTTTGAGCATCTTGAGTTCTCCATGGTGTAGATGACCCATTCTCCTGTGCCAAAATTCATTCAGCTCCTTCCCACTGCTACTGTTACTGCCTATCAGTGCCATTGGAGAATCAATTTGTAACCGGTACAACCTGTTACTTCGAACTCCAATTAGTGTTACCTTTTTCCAGCTTGGGTGTTGGACATACACTTTCTCCCCACAAAGTGAATATCATACACCTTATCCTGTAACTGGGATAATGAAATCAAGTTCATACCCAATCCTAGCACATGCAATACATCTGAAGCGTTGGTGCTTGCTCATGACTCCCCCTGAAAATCTATGGTACCTCTCCCTACTGGAGTACATTTCGTTATGTTTCCCATAGTAATCTGGAAATCCATCTGCTCCTATTTGTAGCTAGAGAAATATTCTCTAACTCTTGTCATGTGAGTTGATGCTCCACTGTCTATATACCAGACTCCAATGTTCCACCAAGGTTCCGGGACAAGGGGCGAGGGAGCGAGGGGGCGCGGGAGCGGCCTATGCAAAAGCTCCCCACCATTTTTTAGGAAACGTGGGGGAGCGTCAGGGTCTTAAAAACTTGTAAATATAAAATATAATTTATTAATTGAGTCCACTATGACAATTTGGTTTGAATTGAAACGCTGCAAAGCATGATCATTGATATGAATATCATTATCTAAATTTCTAATATCATTTAAAATAATAAATTTAAAATTCTAATTTATAATCATACATCAATGATCATACATTATAACAAAATAAAAAGACAGCAATAACACCATCTTCAGCATTCTGATAATTCATAATACACAGCAAACCTCAACAATGTTGTTGTAGAAGATCACTATAGATCTATTCTTCCTGCATCTCTGTTATCAATAAAAGATCTTAATCTCAGAATCTTAACACTTCTATCCTCTGCAACTTCAACAATATGTTAACAAGGCAACTCTATTTAGTTCTAGGCCAAACTGCTATAATCATTGGTGAGTTTTGCCCATCTATACATAGTATCAATTACAAGGATATACAAAACAACAGTGTTGTGTTATGCTCGTGTGAATTATATTGTCAATTGTATCCTTGTTGAAGAGTGACTGTTGTGCAGACTCCTGATGGCATAACAAGATGCTAATGCCTCTGTCCACTGATGCACATTTGTGTCTAGAACATTACTCATACTTCTATCATAACTCCAAAAATCTGCAATCTAAACCTGTAGCTTCCATATATGACAATTTGGCTATATGTATTACAGCTTCTGCTCCTTTACTTTGAAACTCTTGTTTAAATTCAAATTACAATGACCTGAAGGATTACTGTAACTTGATTATACAGATACTTGTAAGACACCAGTTAGGGTTCCTTAGAGAAATCAAAAATACTTCAACGTGATCAGTGTGTCTTTTAGAAAGCAAGCACTGCCACAAAAAAGTTAAGTTAATTTGATGCTGAATTTCTTTGCCTTCTAATATTTCTTATCGTCACAAACTGAATTCTTCACAAGAGGGAGCCTCTGATGTTGATCATCCATAGTGAATCTTGAAGAGCCGAGCTTTGAGAGAAGCAGAGAAGCATTGATGAGTAACCACTTCAGGGATGATCTCCTCACAGAATGTGTAGGGTAATATTGAGCAGCAACCACAAATAAATGGATTTGTTTGGATCAAACTCAGAATTTGTCTAATCAGAGGGCCGACAGTTCATAGTGATAGAAATCCTCAAGATCTGTCTTCAATTCTGTCTAATATGTGCACTCTAGAATTCCTGCAAATAACAAAATCACATTACCAATGTGATAGCCATATCAAGGGTCCATTCTGCAATCTGCAATGTTCTAACAGATGCCATCAAAATTCCATGCATGGGAGTGATCAGATCTAGTAATAACAACACAGACAGCGCGCAAAGGCTGTGTGTGTTGTTATGTGTTCACCTTGTCGTTTTTATAACATGAAACAGCTAAATTCCAAAACCCTACGCTTAGTTTAACTGTTAATTAAAGATTAGTTTTAGGGTTAAGTTAATTAAAATTGTTTTTTTTGCATAAACATGTTCCACGTCCCCCCTCGCCCCCCCACGTCCCCTTATGTCCCCTTTTTCGGAAACGCCCCCTCAGGAAAGGGAAACGACTCCCTAGCACGTCCCCCTAAGTTTCCTCATTTTTGGGGGCGTGGGGAAATGTCCCCTACTCGTCCCCAAGTCCCTGGAGCGCGGGGGAGCGAGGAAACTAGACCCCTGGGGGGGCAGTCCCCGTGGAACACTGCCAGACTCCCTCTAAAGTTGATCCTACTAAGCAAGCAAATTTGTCTTCCAATCTAGAAGACAAATCTGAAGTCTCTTGATTGTTGCTTCAGTCCATGACTATACTTGAACAAATTTAGTGTGTTATTCCTCTTTTCCTCCCAATGCATACTCTACTCTATAGCCTGCAGCAAACACTCTCTGTGACCAACCACTATTCTACTCAACGAAAACCTGAGCTGTAACTGCTCCCTCTGACTGTTGGAATCACTAATTTGGGCAATTTGATTTTCCTGCCTCCTTTCAACTGAAAAATCAAACTGTTGCTCTAGCAGCTCAAACTGCCTGTTCTGGGCTTTGTGCAGTTTCTCTGGGAATTTGAATCTGTTGTTCTTTCTAACCAACGAAATTCCTTTCTCTGCTTCTGAGCTTCTTGGCTAATCAATTATGCTCTGATACCATGTGAAATTTTATCTATTGCAGCTACAAGAAATTATTCTTCCAACTCAAAAATTAATTATGCAATTTAATTGCTATGGTAAATAACCAATAAAATCACCGTTGCAATTTTCACCATAAAAATACTGCGGAAAATAAAATACTGGAAACTGAGAAATTCTAGCACACACAAAATAAATTTAACATAGTTATTTTTGGACCAATGTCCCTAGAAAAACCGAACTTGGGAAGACCGATGCAGCAAATGAGGGTTTTATTATTAATATTCAACATCTATTATGAGTACAATAATTTAGATGCACAGTTGGCAATCTAATCTGAAGAAAATACTGGCAAAAATGTTGTGAGAATTTTCTCTCACCCCACAACTATTTTCTGCCTCTGAAATAGCTTCCCTAGCATCTGTGTTGAGCTGCCTGCGTCACCCTCTACATAGAGCCTACACTGGCCCTCTAAAGATTTCATCCTTCCTTTGACTCTTCCGGGAAATGAAAACTTCTTCCCAGAATGCTACTACTCTCCTCCTCCACCTGCGACTCGCCCTCTAGCTCTATCTTCTCTGTTGAGTTGTTGCTACTGAGAAAATCAAACTCCCTAAGCAACTGAATATCTGCACTAGATGATCTCCATCACCACATCAACTTTCTTTTATAATCCACTGTTGGAGCACCAACGGCCAAGATTAAAACTTAATCAATGGCTAGGATCATTTATGGGTCGATATGTGTGAGTTTCTAGATGATTCATGCCTTATCTCAATTAATATTGATTAATTAACCATATTCCCTAAGTTTAGACTCAAGAAATATCTAAGAATCGGTTAATAATCTAATTGAGACACTTCTAGACAGAATTCTCAGAAACGATTTCTGATTTTTGGAGATCTCATGTATTCTAGTCTCTCCACGAAATTTTGTGGCTAGAACACATCCAATGCTACAAAAACTAACAACCACCTCTTAGTAAAGCAATGCCTTAGTCTTGGGAAAATGGAGTCTATGATAAATATGAATGAGGGCCTTTGGCTCTTAGTCAAGGAGGCCTCAAGGCTACTTCGCTATCCTTCTAGGTCAAAGAGAACCATTCTTGCATCTTTTAGGAGATTTCATTCAAATTACATGGCCCATACATTGAGAGATGTTATATAGACACAAAATTCCACAATTTAAGCTATAAATGCATGTAGCAATTGGCCCTAAAAATAGCGAAAATCCCAATCTAATATATATGACAAAGTAAAACAAGAATAGCATTAAAAGCATGTACTTACATGTAATAGAACATATCCAACCATCCACAATTTGACAATAGAGAAGTTCCAAGATAAGATAAACCAATGTTACTTGGGAGCGGGAGCGGGAGCGGGAGCGGGAGCGGGGAGCGGGAGCGGAAGCGGGAGCGGGAGCGACCATTTTCAGAAGCTCCCGGTTTGGGAGCGAATCGGGGAGCGATTTTTTAAAAATATATATATTTTTTATATTTTTTAATTTTTGATACATATATGTCAACAAAAACATGTAGAATGATGAAATAGACATAAAAAACATAAAAAAACATAGATTGAACCATATAACAACAATCATCTAGAAGTTATAATCTTCATCAACCACGTCCGCAAGTTAGTAACATAGTAACATACAACATATTGAGTCTCATGATTCATCAATCTTAAAGTTTCAAGCTTTTAAAATTCAATATATAACATTTATCATCATTGATCACCAAAGTTGTACTTGTAAGCTAAGTGTAACCATTACAACAAATAATATCTAACATGAAATGAAATGTTATAAAATGAAATGAAATGAAACAACTTTCAACTTTCATGAAACATCATATTCATAATTCATTACTAATGAGTTATAATTGCCAACTTCAAACTTAAATTGTCATATATTGTTTAAAAAAATATCATAATAAATATGAAAGAGTCAATAGTTATAAAAGCTACTAGAAACTAGAAAAGAGAAGTAAATCTATTATCTATTTCTTATGCTTGGGCCTCTTGCCACCACGAGAAATGTCTAATTTTTTAGTCTTGTTGCAAAATTAGGATCTTTGTCATTAATATCACCCTCCAAGCATTAATATCCAGAGGTATCTTTGTCATTACCTTTGTATCTGTATAGGGATCTTTGTCATTAATATCACCCTCTAAGCATTAACATAAGATAGAAAAAGCATAGCATGTCAAGTCAAGATTTTGTTTGAGTGATGCGTACATTTTTAGAAGGGTCATGATAGAGGAGTTCGACAACCAATGTCACTAACATCAAGGTACATAGAGGGATTGGTACTCTTGATTAAATATGAGTTCCATACCCTAATACATGACAAAATTCAATGGAAACATTGCAATCCCCCAATCCTGAAATCCTGAAAAACTGATAAGTCTGCTGGATTTTGAATGAAATCTAAAATTCTACTTTCCCCATATGAAATCCAATGAGGACGAAACCACTCTCAAACATCCTGAGTCATTTCATGGTAGGGTTAAAAATTTAAGTAAAAGGATGAAAATGAAAATTAAAGAAAATGTCACTTTTACTTTAAGAATTTAACATTACCATGAATAGCATATCAATACTAGGGCCTAGACTTGATCATTAAGTTGCCCCACTCAAAAACTATTTGTTTCTTTCAAAAAAAATTGCATTTCGAACATTACTACAAAAAAAAAAAATGCAAAAAAGGCAAAACGCTCCCGAAAAGGCAGGGAGCGAAATTCTTTTTAGGGAGCGCGCTCCCGAAATCGCTCCCTTTTCGGGAGCGATTTCGGGAGCGCGCTCCCGAGTCGCTCCCGCCCGAAGCGCGGATTGGGAGCGGGAGCGGGGGGGGGAGGCGCTCCCCCGCAACACTGAGATAAACAAAATCCACACATCAAAATTCATCCATAAAGGTCCAATTCATCCTCCAAGAAAAAGTGTGAAATTCTCAAGAGAGAGAAGAGATCCAATCCAAAGTGATGATGAACAAATGAACTCATCTCACTTGTATTTATACACTAATGAGGAGTTAGAATTGGTCTCCTTGGCCTACATAAGCCCCAAAAATAAAATAGTGTGTTAATAATCTAACTTTTGGTGACAAGCCCACCAAATTAGCTCACAAATGAAAAAATAAGCCTCTTAAGAGATCATATGATGAATAAAACATGTCATAGGGTCCTCCAAGAGGCTTGATGAGGTCCATGGATGCCATAATGAAGAGTAGGACCCTCAAAAGTGATGGACAAGGGGTTGGCCCCTTGTTCTCCAAACAATAAACCTGTGGTGCTCCCAATGGGTGTGGGGGCACAATAATAACCCCATGGGTCTCCAAATGAGTCGAAGATGTTTGTAGATCATCTGCAAGGGCTCTAATGATTGTGTAGGGGATGCCACATCATCCTACAAGTCTTGGGTCAGTTGCCAAGTGCATGGTACATCTGTGGGGTCGGTTGGGCAAAGGTGAACCAGGTGCATCTTCCTCATCCAATAAGAGTATCTCGAGCATCTCTAACCATCCTCAGGGATCCATGGAATGTTGTCTACTGTTATGGAGGCCCATGGCTCTCAACACACACCCTACATGTGCCAATGTAGCCCTTTGGAGGATCAGTACCCCGTATAGAGAGACCAAGCCCAAGATGGAGGCCATTTGCAATCCTGCATAAGATCCAATGTGTCCCCTAGCCTTCCAATACAAGAAGTCATTAGAGAAATCGAGTAAATGAGCTTACCAACCATGGACCACATGTGGGGACTTCATAATGGCATGCCCTTCCATAATGGGCTTCGGGATGTACCAATGTCTCTTAAACTCCAAATGGGGTTAACCAAGAATTCTATTAGGTGGTTTCTACTTCTAAAGGGGATAATATGTTCAAGGTACATCCTTCAAAAGGTGGTGGCATGTGACAAATAAGTGAATGAAGTAGGGGATGATAGGGGTCAGCCCTGAACCACATGCTAGGGGTAGCTAATAAAAGAGAAGCCCACACCTGGGTTTATAATGTATAGGAGGGAGCAATCGTGGTACATGAGGTGCCCCGGCCTTGCTTTTCCCACTCTCCTTTATATGCCTTTTTCCTTTTTATGATTTTCTTTGATTAACTGCTCAGGGCTCAAGGGGTAAGAGCATGATGCATGAGATATAGCAGTGAATACCCCCTTTTAAGGTACGGCGGTTTATTTCCCACCAGGGGTTGGGGCAATCATGGATTCTTATATGATGAAGGATGCCCATAGAACCTATAGGAACCAAGGTGATGGCCATGATGATGGGGTAGAGCTCACGTATTGGTTTTTGCCCACGTGCTAAATGTGTTTGTCCCGACCATCTTTTGCATTTTGTGGTACATTTTCCTATTGAATGTGGCCGAATATGTTTTTGTCTTTCTTTTTAGCTGCATCAACCTCTAGGCATCATTCCAGGCCTCATCCAAGGTGTGGGCAAGGGGAAGGGGCGAGCTAACCCTATGTGGACCCAGTGGAGGAATGTGGACCCAAGTGGGAGAAATGATGAATGGGGTAATAATGCTTGGAAATGAGGGAATATAAGCGGATAAGGGAGCAGGACCACATAACCAAAATTGGGGTTTCCCGTGAAATACCATCCCTAAAGCCAAATGGTCAGTAAAAGAGATCCCATGGAACTAGAATCCAAGGTTAATATCCAAAAGGGTCTAGGGGACAAGAGCACAAACCGAACCCATTCTTTCTATCGAATCCCTTCATTAATCCATGCCCAAAAGTGTCCATGATAAGCAAACTACAATACTCAACTACTTGACAAAGCATTCTTTAGGTTTGGGAGGCCCACCTTCAAACATACGATCATGGTAGATGGGCGAGGGACCACATGGTTGGCTCAAGTGGCAGAGAAATGGCACAATAAGCTAGCTAGTGGCTACAAGGGGCTGCCGACTGAGGACCATCTTGGAGAAAAAAAATATCACCTAGGGATATCACCCACAAAATGGTGAGTAACAATATCTAAAGGTGAGGAAGCACATTGGACCTTACATGTAATTGGCGGGGAGTTTCATCATGGACTGGGAAACTTAACTGAGGTCCAAGCCCACCAGAGGATCATATTGACATTTGTAGGGGATGAGTTGAGAGCCATGGGACTCCATCATGTGTTTGAGCATCATTTCATGTCATGGGCACCCTCAGCACCTTCAGTGATTTGTTCATTGCCCCACATTATTCGCAAGATGATGCACTTGGACTAGTGTGAGCCAGTCGGCTTAGCATGATCCGGGTAGTTGATCCAACACCCCAATGTTACTTGGGAGCGGGAGCGGAAGCGGGGAGCGGGAGCGGAAGCGGGAGCGGGAGCGACCATTTTCAGAAGCTCCCGGTTTGGGAGCGAATCCCGGAGCGATTTTTTAAAAATATATATATTTTTTATATTTTTTAATTTTTGATACATATATGTCAACAAAAACATGTAGAATGATGAATTAGATATAAAAAACATAAAAAAGCATAGATTGAACCATATAACAACAATCATCTAGATTCTAGAAGTTATAATCTTCATCAACCACGTCCACAAGTTAGTAACATAGTAACATACAACATATTGAGTCTCATGATTCATCAATCTTAAAGTTTCAAGCTTTCAAAATTCAATATATAACATTTATCATCATTGATCACCAAAGTTGTACTTGTAAGCTAAGTGTAACCATTACAACAAATAATATCTAACATGAAATGAAATGTTATAAAATGAAACGAAATGAAACAACTTTCAACTTTCATGAAGCATCATATTCATAATTCATTACTAATGAGTTATAATTGCCAACTTCAAACTTAAATTGTCATATATTGTTTAAAAAAATATCATAATAAATATGAAAGAGTCAATAGTTATAAAAGCTACTAGAAACTAGAGAAGAGAAGTAAATCTATTATCTATTTCTTATGCTTGGGCCTCTTGCCACCACGAGAAATGTCTAATTTTTTAGTCTTGTTGCAAAATCAGGATCTTTGTCATTAATATCACCCTCCAAGCATTAATATCCAGAGGTATCTTTGTCATTACCTTTGTATCTGTATAGGGATCTTTGTCATTAATATCACCCTCTAAGCATTAACATAAGATAGAAAAAGCATAGCATGTCAAGTCAAGATTTTGTTTGAGTGATGCGTACATTTTTAGAAGGGTCATGATAGAGGAGTTCGACAACCAATGTCACTAACATCAAGGTACATAGAGGGATTGGTACTCTTGATTAAATATGAGTTCCATACCCTAATACATGACAAAATTCAATGGAAACATTGCAATCCCCCAATCCTGAAATCCTGAAAAACTGATAAGTCTGCTGGATTTTGAATGAAATCTAAAATTCTACTTTCTCCATATGAAATCCAATGAGGACGAAACCACTCTCAAACATCCTGAGTCATTTCATGGTAATGTTAAAAATTTAAGTAAAAGGATGAAAATGAAAATTAAAGAAAATGTCACTTTTACTTTAAGAATTTAACATTACCATGAATAGCATATCAATACTAGGGCCTAGACTTGATCATTAAGTTGCCCCACTCAAAAACTATTTGTTTCTTTCAAAAAAAATTGCATTTCGAACATTACTACAAAAAAAAAAAATGCAAAAAAGGCAAAACGCTCCCGAAAACGCAGGGAGCGAAATTTTTTTTAGGGAGCGCGCTCCCGAAATCGGGAGCGATTTCGGGAGCGCGCTCCCGACCCGCTCCCGCCCGGAGCGCGGATCGGGAGCGGGAGCGAGGGGGGGGGGGCGCTCCCCCGCAACACTGCAACACCCAAAGGAGGTTTGTCTCATCTTTCAGACATGGGAGGGCAGGCACCACCATCATAGCCCTCATTTGGAGCATTGTATAGGCTTATCTTTCATTTGGAAACCCATGAGACTAGCAAATGTGCCCCAAACCCATTTGGGGACCCACATGATGACTTACATGGAAAATTAGGGGCCATCCCCTAATTCATATTTATTGGAGCCCTCTCTCTCATCAAAGGCACTTAGAGGACTCAACAAGGCCCTCCAACAACCCTTCTTCATCATGACATCATCATTTTGGCTCACTTATGAATGGATTTTTCATGACTTTTGATAGCTACTTGGTTGGCTTGTAACCAAGACTTATTATTAGCAAATTATTTTGTAATTTTGGGGCTCATTAAGCTAAATCAATTTAGGAGAGACTCATATAAAATTTAAATAGAGATGAGTCTCATTTGTGAGAACTAATCATCATCATTTGGATCTTTCTCTTGTAAACTAATTCGCACTTTTCTCTTGGTACGCTATTGGAGATTCTTGGATGCATTTCGATATTTGGAGTTAGAATTTTGATCTTCTTTGGAGCTACTTCTTGGTTTATGGTTGGATATATCTTATTGTCATCTTGTAAGTGCTTCTTGTTGAAAATTTCTCTTGAAATGTCAAATGTATGGAATTGTTGCAACTAGTTAATGCTCTTGTGCCCTAATTTGTTGAATATCATTGTACAAATCTATTTGTTTGGCAATTGCATATGTTACTCATCGCATGACATTAGATAAATGTTCCTAATGGATGAAATTTGTTTCTCTTCTATGAAAATCGATAAACCTTGAGTGGGTAAATGTTAAAGGTTGGTAAACTAGGGCATCATTCTTTAGCTTCCTTAAGGATGGTTTTGGCCAACTTTGAACCATCTTAGACTCCATAGCCCAAGGGACTAGGCACTGGTCCAAGAAATTGGGTGATCAACCTCTCTTTTCTCCTTTTCTCCTCTTAAAAATTTTGGCCCCTCTTTCCTAGGACGGCTAGCTAGGGCATCAAGTGAATTCCCTTGGAGGAGGAATTTTGGGATTCCACTAGGATAGAACTCTTCCTTAGTGTTTCCTCTTGAGAATCCCAAATTTTGGTGGAATTCTCACAGTTAATTCTCCATAAATCCTTGTGCCCTAGGTGTGCCCTAAAAGGGAACCTAGCTTGTTTTCCTTAGATAAGTGGCCTCCTTGAGGGTTGTATGAGCCTTGTATTTGATAGAATAAATCATAAGAGACCCTTTCCTCTCTCTTACCTTGACCTAGTGAATACCTTGGAGGAATTTCTTCCCACAATTATCCCTAAAAACCCTAGGTCTAGTGTAATTCCTTAGTAGGTCTCTCAAGAAAAGCGAAGAGATTATTTGAAGTGTCAAGCCATCTTACAAAGCTTTTTGAGAGGTCCTATCTCACCCTTGGAATCTTGATCTTAGGCATACACATTACCATTGCATATCTCAAACCCTAGGTCTTGATCTTCTCACCCCAAAGCCCTTCCTGGAGAGAGTCTTAACTTCTTTGAAGCATCTAGCCTCTATTGTGTCTCTCCTTGAATGGGCTTTGCAAAATCACTTCATACCTAGCCATTGACATATCCATTATGAGGGATTTCCTTCCTACAAGGACTCCTCCCATTGGTGAAAGTCTGTAAAGAGCAAGGGACATTAACTAAGGTGACAATGGGTCTTTGTCCCATTGTTGTCACTTGGTCTAGTAGTTGTCCCATAGGTTCCCCTCCTAGGGCCCTACTAGATTGTGTGGTAACAAGGCAATTTACTCAAAGTTGAGGTTTTAGACCCAAAGTTGTGGGTTTGGACCTAAGATAATTAATTGTTTATTCTGATTTGTGTTTGAGTTGTTAAATGAGGGTTTCTTGATGGACAAGGAAAACCCCCAAGTCACTCACACAGAGTATAAATAGGAGGCCAAAGGAAAGGCCTACACACACAAGTGGAGGACTTTCACTTGTGGAGAGAGGGAGGTTAAAGGACCTAGCCACGGATCTGACTTAGAGGAGTTGCAGCAGTAAGAAGAAAGTCATATATGAGTGCTAGAAGGTCAAATCTGCAAGAAGAAAGTTCGATCTGAGTGTTGGAAGGTCAGATTTGCAAGAAGAAAGTCAAATCTGAGTGTTGGAAGGATGGATCTAAGAATAATGTCATATCTAAGTGTTGGAAGGTAAGATTTGCAAGAAGAAAGTCAAATATGAGTGCTAGAAGGTCAGAACTGCAAGAAGAAAGTCAGATCTGTGATTTGAAGAAACAGATCTAGCAGATCGAGAAGCTGTAGCATGATTGCAGAGGGACTGGTTGCCAAGGACAACAACAATCCAAGGACCTTGAGCTGAAGGCACTAGCTCAGGTATGCATTTGATTTATTGGGCAGATTGAAGATCTAAAGGAGTAGATCTCAAGCCCTAGATCAGTCAAAGCAGACGGTGTATTTTACTGTATACTATGTATACTAGTTGTATCAAGTGTTGTAAAGGGCCATGATCCCTAGTACGAGAGTCGTAATGTTTTCTTATTGATGGACTAATGGGAAACGAGATTTTGGGCTCATAAAACTTGTGTACTGTTATTGATTTCACTGCTGTTATATTTTTGTTGTGCAAAGTGATTTTGTGTTGGCCTTCTCTAGTGTGTTGTGTTCCTAGCTAGGGAACATAACAGATATAGAGGGCATGCAAATTTCAACAATCAAAGAGAGAGATTTAATATTCATTATAACCATTGTGGCTAAAATGGACATGAGCCAAAGATATGCATTATCTCTTAGGAAAAGATCAAAGGCAAGCAAGATAGGAAAGAAAATAACAGTAGAACATCAAATCTGGCTCATTATATTGCCTACCACCTAAATATGCTCATTATATTGCCTACCACTGCAATATTGGAGTAATTGAAAATTTATTTAACATTTCATTTGCTTCTTCAAGAAATAAATGGCTGCATGAGACAGGCGCAACACGCCACATGACCTTCGAGAGAGAATTCTTTAAAGATTTCAATGACAATGTAGATGGTATAGTCTATTTTGTAGATAAATCAAAGTCTCAAACCTTTAAGACTTGGCACAGTGAAGTTTAAATTGTCTAGATTCCTAAATTTTCTTCTGCATGCTATGCTCTATCTTTCAAAGATGTGAAGGAACTTGATGTCTCTTATACACATCCAATAGCAAGGCCACCCAATACATATCGCTAATGGAAAAGATGAAATAAGGCATCCGAGAATATGGTTGTTATGACACAAATGGAAGATGAAAGATCGTTGAAGTTAAAAGGGACATCTCTCATGCACAAAATCCGATATATCTCTCTAGCAATTGCGTTTGCACTCCCACACTGTACTCGTACTAGTTATATCCTTCAGTTTCATTAACCTATTTATGGTCATTTGTTGGACATTAATAAAATTATCTTATCTTATCTTATCTTATATCACCACAATTAAGGTACATTGCCATCTAGTATTTCTTGTGGTATGCTAGATTTGGACATATTAATTATGACATACTTCGTTTGTTGAAAAAGAATGGTTTTTCTTGTTTTCCTACTATTCCTAGGAAACTTAAGCAATATATTGCTTGCATCCTTGGAAAACATGCAAAACAACCATTGATTCCACTTCCGGGTTATGTAGAAAACATGGACTGATACATTATGATTTGTGTGGCCCCATGTCATTCCATCTACTAATGGAAATAAATATCATGTCCTTTATTGATGATTACACCAGCATGTGTTAGGTGTATTTGTTGAAAGATGAATCCTAAGTTGCAGGACACATTGGAGAAGGGGTCGTTTCCAGCCAAAAACAAAACGGAAACGAGGAAACTCGTACCGTAGGGCCTGGAAACGCGTTTTCGGCCATACTGGCCCGTTTCTCGAGGAGGAAACGTGGCCAGTAGAACCAGAAATGTGTTTCCAAGTTGTACGACAAAGTTTCCTCTTCTAAATTGACTTTTTCTTGTATTTTTTTTAATCTTTTCGCTTCTAATTTTTTATTAGGCGACTAAAATATCTTCTAGATGCCTCTCAAGTTATAAAAAGAGAATTTTTTTGAGTGGGGCAGCCTAATGTTCAAGCCTATGGCCCTAGTGTTGATATGCAGTTCATGGTAATGATAAATTCTTAAAGTAAAAGGTGTTAAATTTTTAACATTACCATGAAATGACTCAGGATGTTTGAGAGTGGTTTGGCCCTCATTGGATTTCATATGGAGAAAGTAGAATTTTAGATCTCACTCAAAATCCAGCAGACTTATCTGTTTTTCAAGATTTCAGGATTGGAGGGATTACAATGTTTCCATTGGATTTTGTCATGTACTAGGGTATGGAACTTGTATTTAATCAAGAGAACCAAGCCCTCTATGCAAGGGAGACTGCCAATAATCAAGAGCACATAGGATACTAGGGTATGGAACTTGTATTTAATCAAGAGCACTAAGGTCGTTCGACTATGTAGGAGGAGACTCCCAATCAAGCACGAGACAAGAAATTAGAAATTTTTCGTGGCTGCTTTTGGATGTTGCTATCTTCATTATGTGATTATTCATGAGTAAATGCGATGTATATTTAGAGACTTATAGTTTATGCATTGACAATTTAATCATAATGTAATAAATCAGAATGTATCATATATGCTTTATGATTGTACATATTTCTTAAATGTCCTAATATATATATTTACATATATATATATATATATATATATATATATAGATATATATATATATATATATATATATATATATATATATAGATATATATAGATATATATAGATATTGCATTTCCCCATTTCCAAAATTTGGGGGGGTCACATTTCGTACCTGTGCCCGTTTCGAAAACTCGTACCCGTTTCCCCGTTTCATGCAACTTAGGATAAATCACAAGTTTTTGAAACTTTTAAAAATTTTCATGTTTGGATCCAAAATCAAGCACAATCACATGGAGGAGAATATACATCTAATGAATTTGAGAACTATCTTTGCCAACATGGAATTCAACAACAAACCATTGTTCCATACAATCCTCAATAGAATGGTGTAGCTGAAAGAATGAACTGAACTCCCTTAAATATGGTTCATTACATCATGTTTTTCAACAATAGGTGTCCATCTCACCTCTTGGAAATATGATTCCATATGAAATGTGGTATGGGGCCGCATTCCTACAGCGAGGCACCTTAGGGTCTTTGGTTCCACCTGATATGCCGAATTATTAGGTACCAAAGAAACAAGATTGATGTAGGGAGATGGAAGCGCATATAGGGTCAGAAACCAAGCCATATCACCTTTAAAATGAGGTAAACAAGAATGGGACATGGAAATTGGTGGATGCTCCATTGAAAATCAAACCAACTGGTTGCAAGTGGGTCTTCAAGAACAAGTACAAATAAAATGGATTACTTGACAACCACAAAGCGAGGCTCATGGCAAAAGGATTTGCATGGAAAGAAGCACTTGATAATTACGACCTGTGACCCCACAACAAAGTGGGCCACCATTCATACACTACTTTCCTTAGCAGCACAAAATGGATGGAAATTTCATCAAATAAAATGGATGTGAAGATTGCTTTCTTGAATGGAGACCTGAAAGAGAATGTCTTCATCTCTCAACCAAAACATTTTGTTATGAAGCGACAAGAACAAAAAGTACGTAAACTTATCACATCCTTATATGGTTTGGAACAAGCACCATGAGTCTGATATGAAAAGCTAATTGAGAATATTCTGAAATTGAATTTCAAGCACTTTAATCTAGATGATCAACTATGTTTGTCAAGAAAATTAGCAAACCTAATGTATATCTTGTAGTGTATGTAGACGATCTGCTGATAACAGAGAAAAATGACAGCTATATTGCATTCATAAAGAAATAGTGGAAGAAAGGCTTTGAGACGACGTATTTAAGACAACTTCACCGGGACATTGAAGTGACTCAAAAATCCAAAGTACATATTCATCTCCAAAAGGAAGTACGTCAAACAGTTGCTGAATAGGTTTGGCATGGCTGAGTGTAACCCTATTTCTACTCCAATAGAAGAAAATTTGAAGACCATACCAAAAAAAGGGAACAAATTTAAGGATGCAATCACATACAAACAAATTGTGAGAAGTCTTATCTACCTTACCACCACTAGACCAGTTATTTCATTTGTTGTTTGGGTTCGTTCCAAGCTAAGTAACTGGATTCGTTGAAACCCCCTGTCGAATCCGAATCCTATGAATCGGATACGATTCGCCAAGAATTTGAATTCCAAAATAGGATTCGACGTGTCCGTATAGGATTCGTACGAATCCCGTACAGGGACATCGAATCCCAATTCTGGGATTCGTATCCCAAAAAAACGACTTCCGCGGGTTAAAAAGCACGTTGTTCTTTTATTCATTCACCTTATTTCTCATTTCATTTTGCATAGTTTGAGCTGTGGGCAAGGAGCTAAGGGTTTGGAGCAAAGAGCTAAGGGAGTAGAGCGTTCGGCAAGGAGATTCAAGCACCAAGTGCGTGCATTTCAACTCCATTTTTTTGCATTTCTTATTCTATTACAACAGTTTGTATATGATTTTTTGTTTACAAATTTGTGCATGTTTTGTTCATTTTTTTTACAATATTCATGGCTCAATCAAAGGCAGCAGTTAGGGGGCAAAGGAAGGGGAAGAATGTCTCCATTGGAGATGCCCCTCCTCCCCCAATATCATCAGAGTCTGCTGCAAGTAATGTTGAGGGAAGAGGAGGACCTAAAGACAACATTGAGAAATATCCCTTGTGGAAATATGTCACAAGAGAGGATGGGACAAGCACCAAGGGGAAGGGAGGAGGCAATGTGCAATGGAGATGCAACTTTTGTCACATTGCTTTCAAAAGCACATATTTCCGTGTGAAAGGCCATTTGTTGGCTTTACCAGGTTGTGGAATTGGAGCTTGTAAAGTTGTTCCTTTACAAAAGAGGAAAGAAATGGACAGGGAGTCCAATGTTGGTATGTAAAATGTGGTTGCAAAATCAAGAAAAACCAAGAATGAAGACCCCCTTCCATTTTTGAGGAAATGCACCACCAAATTTCCATTTGAGAGTTCTACTTCTGTTGGGGGACAAGCAGCAAAAAGAAGAGCAATTGCACTTGGTCCAATGGACAAGATTTTCCAAAAAGAGAGACGGGAAGAGCTTGATCTCACCATTGCCTTCTTCTTCTATCAAAACTTCATATCATTTAATGTTGCATGCTCACCTCTATTTATTGAGATGTGCCGAGCTCTAACTCAAGGGTCTCCATCAGGGTATGTGCCTCTTGGGTCAGAGAAGCTGAGAACCACATTGTTGACGAAGGCAAAAAAAGAAGTGCAAAAAATGCTTGAGCCTATTGAAGCATCATGGCCAACATCTGGGGTTAGCATTGTTTCTGATGGATGGACAGATCCAGCATGACACCAATCATCAACTTCATGGTGTCTTCCTTGAATGGTCCAGTTTTCTTGAAAGCAATGGATACACTTGGAGAATACAAGGATGCACAATTTATTGATGAGTTATTTATTAAAGTTATTGAAGATGTAGGTGTTGATTCTTGTGTGCAAATCATTACAGATAATGCACCTGTTTGCAAGGTTGTTGGCATGATTGTGGAAGCTAAATATCCACAAGTGTTTTGGACACCTTGCATTGTCCATTCATTGAACTTAGCACTGAAATCCATTGCTTCTAATGTGCTTTGGATTGATAACATTATTAAGGATGCATGACATATCCGTAACTTTGTGCAAAATCATACAAATGCCCTCACTATCTACAAGGAGTACACCAATCTATCATTGTTGAAGATTGTTGATACACGGTTTGCCTCTTCACTCATGATGTTGAAGAGGTTGAGGGAGGTCAAGACCGCTCTTGGGTCCATGGTTATTTCTGAGTTTTGGTCTTTTTGGAGAAAGACGGATCAGGTAACCTCTAAAAGAGTGAAGGACACAGTGCTAGATGATGCTTGATGGGAGAGGGTAGATCTAATTATTTGGATCATGGACCCTATCATTTCTTTGCTTCGATTTGCAGATACGGACAAACCCATCCTAGGAGAGGTTTATGAGGGATGGGATTTCATGATTGAGTCTATGAGGAGCATTATTCTACAGAGTGAGTGCCCCGAGTATGAGACATCACCAAAGGCCTTCTGTGATACTATACAGGATATTCTTGTCAGCAGATGGGACAAGAATTGTACACCTTTACATTGTTTGGCTCACTCATTGAACCCAAAATACTACAGCCATGAGTGGCTGAATGGTGGACCTTCCCGCAGATTCCCTCCTCACATGGATGGTGAAATCTCACAGGGGAGGAAAGATGCATTAAGGCGGGTTTTTCAGGATAGAGCATTGCTTGAAAGGGTGGAGGATGCCTTTGCAGAGTTTTCCACTGGCACCGGTCGATTTGCAGGATATGATGTGATTAGAGACAGGGGGCCTAAAAAGCCCTATTCTTAGAGGGAAAATCATGGGGCAACAAGCCCTCCTCTTCAGCAGTTAGCCATGAAGCTCCTCTCTCAGGTGACTTCATCCTCTTGTTGCGAGAGGAATTGGAGCACATATGGGAATTTGTATAGTGTGAAGAAGAGCAAGCTTGAGCAGTCCAGGGCAGAGACAATGGTGTATGTGCACACCAACCTTCGTCTTATTTACAGGCAAAGGGAAGAGTGGTTGAGGGGACAGACAAAGATGTGGGATGTCTTTCCTGATGATATGGGTCTAGATAGCAGCGTTGAGTTAGCATTGGCCAACATGGATCTCAATGATCCAGTGCTAGAGCCTGTTAGATTTGATGACTTAGAGGGGTCATCCTCCACACCAGCAAATGCAGAAGTGACTATGGATACAGGGGAGGAGGAGGATGCAGAGAGCAATGGTGACCATGATGATGAGGACATTGATGCTGATTCTGATGATGACTCTGAGGATTGATGACTACCTATTGCCTTGAGGCTTGTATACCTGTAGTTGTTTTATATTTTCTATTTCTATTTGCCATTGTCATTGCACCAGCACTACCTATGTAACACATTTTGATCTGATGACTTGATGAGAAAACTACAGTTGTCAGTGTCTTTATCTTACTATCTTGTAGTTGTAAGTTGTCTTTCATTTATGAATTATGAATCATGATTTATGTGACCACTGACATGTATTTGAATTTCGTATGTACTATGCATGCTATAGATGAAGATCTATGTTTGAAATCAATGAATTTGTATCATTAATTAGAATTTGTGTAAGAAATATCTAATTTTTAATATATATATATATATATATATATATATATATATATATACATAAAATAAAATAATATATAACGAATCCTACGTGTCCTATTCTGGGGATCTACATGTCCGAATCTGACACTTGAATCCCCGAATCCTACGAATCCCGAATCCCCATGTCAGGTGACTTAAGTCCCAAGTTTATGCAAAAACCTTGTGAAGGACATCGATCTGCTGCAAAAAGAGTTATAAAATACTTGAAGGGAACTCAAGGCTTTGGACCCAAGTATTCGAAGGTGGATGACTTCAACCTAATTGGATATTCTAATTCAGACTTTGATAGAGACAAAAAAAAAATTAAGTGTCAACTTCAATTTATCTCATGAGACTTGGATCAACAACTGTCTGTTGGAGATCACACAAATAGTTAATCCTAGCAGATTCCACAACAAAGGCAAAATATGTGGTAGTTGTCGAAGCAACAAAGGAGATTGTGTGGCTCAAGACGCCTTAAAACAAAGGAGATGATTTGATGCCTCAAAACGCTCCCAGGAGGTTTCTGACCCTATTTTGTCAAAGTGGGTCCCATCGGTAAAAACAGTCATGTGAGCTGATTCCTCCACTTTTTACACTCTGGAAGCATCGAAATGGATGACAAACAATATAATGATCCAATCTGGATCAAGATCCCTAACAGCATTTATAACTTTGAGATGATCGGCATCTACAGAATGTTTCAAATGAAATATCTTTCAGAAAATCTTCACACATCTAGCCATGCCCAAAAATATAATCCATTAGAAGCACACTTGTCTAGCAATAACTTTTCAAAGGTAGCCAACAATGGCTGAACAAAAGAAATACTTCTTCTACAAAACAAAAATTTAGTAGCTCCTTTCCACAATTACAAGAAATGCCAAGAAATCATTTCTATTGTGTGAAAACAAATTTATGTTTGCTTTCAAGAACAGATACATAGCCTCAGCAAATATCCACATTAAGAAGATTCCAATTTGAATAAGTTGTATTAACACACCACAAAATAACTTGAAGAGGATACAAGAATCTTTGCTTGGAGAGGCACTTCCTAACCTCTGTCCCTGTCATCATAAACAAATAATGGTACCATGAAAATTACTTCCATATAAGTGATCACAAAAGAAAACATCAAAGTAAAAAACATATCGTCAAATTCCTCTCACCTCAGATGGTGGGTATTCATAGTCTTCCATTTCCTCCTCCTCCTCCTCTTCCTCTTCCTCGCCTTCATCATCATCCCCTTCATCTTTCTCATCATCATCCTCTTCCTCAATTGTTTCAGCACCTTTTGCCACTTTACGAGACAATTCAGAGGTAGGGTCTCCACCATCTGATGCCATTAAATGTCAACCAAGTCTATTTTAGCCTTTCTGATCACCTCATTTACACAAATGTTCTAGGGAAAACAAGTCCCACGGGACCATAGATGTAGGTAATTTGAGACTATATTTGAAGAAAAAATTTCCTAATAAGATTTATCTAACAAAAATTATCCTATCCAAATTTACCATGGTGAGGTGGACTCTCACGATCTTTGCTATGAGTGAGATTTGATGTGCCTGCAGAGCCTGAACCTTTGTCAACATGTTCTGCCCCATCTGAACCGCTATCATACCTTGTTCCTTCAACACCTGACCTTCTTTTGTATCTTTCCAAGACTCTTGCCTCTGACTGAACTAGTGACTTTGCAGCATCCCCAGGAAGTAACGACAAAAATCTTACACGAACATGTAAACGTAATTTGTCAAAGGTACTCCGACTAAACCACCCAGTAGATTGCTTCATTGAGAAAGATGTTAGAATTTCATGTCAGTAAATGAGAATGCATGTTAAGATGATTTCAACCTTTGCAATCAATCATAGATCAGTTCACGGGAATTTGGAGATGCCCATAGCACTCTATCAAAAGCAATGATAAAGTGGCAATCAAGCACACAAACAAAAATAAAACATGTTTGTGAAATAGGCTAGCTTATAAAGTGCACAAAACTTCAAAAAGAAGAAATAAGCATTATGTTTTACATGGTAAGCCCTGGGAAGAAAGAAGAATTGTCATTATGACAATAGACACTATTTTTCAAATTTTAGATTATAAATACTTTGTTCATATTATACAAAATAAATTTAAACCATTTTAACAATGTATATTGAATGTGTGTACAATCTGCTTCTGAAATTGTTGGTTGTCCTATTTCTCCTGATTACATTGAGTGTGTGGTTATTTGGTGAATTCCCCGTGTAGGGTTTCATACACGGACCACAACCAGGTTCTAAATTACAGAAGTTGAAAACATTAAACTACCAATAACAAATGTTGTAGACTGATTGATCCAAACTGCTTATAGGATTGGCTCCTATACTGAAATCAAGAGACCAACTTCCATGGGCTGAATCCATTCAGCGGTGTCTATATGTGTACTTGACAGATTCTAGACCCACATCAAGCAATAGACTTGACAGAATTCAATCATATGTTGAAAAGAAAGGAAAAACTGCAAATGGTAATGATGCGATATGATTTACAATCACAGAGCTCGATTATCCCAGCTATAATCCTCTTGGGAATTTATAATTCCAATATCACTTATCAGAATAGATGCCAACGAAATACTGCAAATTGTATATAGACAATATGATTTACAATTACAGAGCTCCAGTATCCTCAGCTATAAGCCTCTTGAAGAAATTATTAGATTAAGAGGGTAGAAATTTATTATTGCAAATATCACCTATCAGAATATATGCCATACTCATGAGTATGGCTTATAAGTACACGCAGGGTAAGCATGGCCATTGGCTGAATACTCAAGTAGAATCTCGACAGAGTCACAATGACTGAGAAGTGGTCGCTAAATGCTTACCTCACATTGACTGACTGTTGGAGAAGAATCATGATTACTACAGGTACTTTGAGATAGAACAAGTAAAGTATAAATCCTGACTCTAACCCACCAACAATTTTATCTTTCAAGGAAACACTTTCAAGATTATTCTTAATCTTTTAAAGCTTGAAACACCAAAACTGTTAATGCTTGTAGCAGTGGACAGGTACTTCTGCATAGGCTAAGTGTCAAGCATGCAGGAGTTGTCCAATACCTTCTTAGGAACTTGTCCTTGTTGAGGAAGAGTCGCTTATGATCCTTTTCCTAACCCTAACTTAGGAAAAGCACATTGATTAAGGTTGTCTAAGGAAAACTGAATTATTCATTTTAGTGACTTAGATCTAATCTCAACCATTGATCTCAAATAGGTTAGGATTTAATACTAGCCATACATCACTTTGGAGATTAGGGTTTGAGATCTATCTCAATCAAGAATTATAAAAGACAGAAGTGAAGGAGGAAGACACAATACAAGTGACAAGTGATTTCCAAATTTGAGAGAGATTTTCTTGACTGAGTGAGATACTCAAGGCTGAAGAGAAAGGAAAAAAATTGTAGTAGTGAGAGAAGGGCCGTACTAAATTTCTGAGCACAAGACAGCAAGGCCACAACTGTGGAGTGAGAAGGGCTTCAGAAAAGCACAGAGGCTCACACGTGTGCTGCATTTGTGTTGCAGAACCTACACATGCCGCATAGAGCAAGCAGCAGATCACATGTGCCATGCAAGGAGAGGCCATAACTAACACATGCCGTGTGAATTAGTGTTAAGCCACACATGCCGCTTGGAGGAGAGCTTCAACAGGTCTGCACATGTGGTACAGTCTTGGGGTGCAGATCAGAATTTTCAGGGAGACAAATTCTCAGGTTCAATTGCTGTAAATTTCTTTATTTCTCTCTCTGAGCCATTTTCTCTGTAAGAGAGCCCTTATTTATTCTAAGAAATAAAAGTGAAGGACAAATTGGATATATTTTCTGCTGTGTGATTGATTTCCTACTTGGGCTTCTGCTGTCAAATTTTAGTGTTAAAAATACCAATGTATTTTATTCAGAAATTTCAGAAAATAATTTACTGCGTTAAATAAATTTGTGGTTATAAAACTTGTTTGGGATATAAATCAGATCTGGTATTTCGGAAATTAACAAAAACAGCACCATTACTTTGACAGCTTTTGACAGAGAGAGGATTTTCTAACACCTGTGTATCAAACAATGATATTTCAAGCGATTCAAAACTATGTTTTGGCATTTGCAACCAATATTACAAAACTTATACTCAGACATAACTACACCATATTCAAAACTGAATGACTTGGCAAAAACTAAAGAATAGTTCAACTCGACAAAAAGCAACAAATGCATAAAATATTTTTCCCCAATCCACAAAGTATTTAATGTCACAGAATAAACATTAAGTTTACCCTCTAAAAGCACGTTAGAATGAGCTCAATGAAAGAAGCACAACCAGCAAGTTTGAATGAGCAAAATGAGTGTCAAAATTGAGTTTAATAGGAAACTGAAACGCATGAAAACATAATTTTTCCAAATAACCATGAATATTTTAACTCACCCAACTTTCAAGTTCCACAAAATATTCAGGAGCATGGAAAATTATTCAAAAAATCCTGAATTTCTCACTATGATTTCTTATTTTAGTTTCTACCTTTTTGAAAAACAGAAAGTCACCAGTTTTTCAGCAATTTTTGAAACAATCTTTGCAAATAAGAAAAATCAGATTTCTCCAAGCTTGTTTTTTAATTCTTCATCTTGTGACCGCTTTCTAGATTGTTGGAACAGTTGGAAGTGTTAATGAGCCATTTGGGGCCATAAAACAAAATTTGAAGGGTTTATATTGAGGCTCAATGCCAAAATAAAAGGAAGTTTGGATTTTTTTATTCACAAATTAGCATCTTCTCCTTTCACATTTGGTTTGGTAAAACCTTGAAAACAATAGACTTCTCACGATATACACAATATAGAAAAGAAAGATGAGTTATTTTATCATTCAAGAAGTCATCATATGCAATGAGGGTGGTCCCCTTTTATTACATCAATGTGGTGACTATTCTACGTAAGTGTCCTCACCACTTACTGGCAAAAGCCCTAATATTGTTTTATCAGTAATAAATAAGACCATGACTATTACATTCTTTCAGTATTGGAGTGTTTGAACCATAGTTGCAGGAACCATGCCTTCATCCCCTCATCTTGGACCCCAAAACCCCACTCTGAGTGGGAGAGCTATAGAGGTACCCCTCAAAATATACTCCCAAAAAACAGAACCATGCTCTGGCCTCAATTTGTGCACTTCCTGGAAATTTGGAACCACCACACTTCTGAACAGAGTCCCATGTGCCGAACCATTATCCCGTACACGCTTCCTAGACACTCCCTAGGAACTCCCTGGACTCTCCTTGAACGCTCCCTAGACGTTTCTTGGATGCTCCCTAATGGTGATGTTAAATTCTTAAAGGAAATGGAAGGAATTTTTTGTTGAGATGTCGCCATTGTTGGCATTGATGGCCTAAGCAAAAGGAGACTTCTACCAAGAAGGAAAGTTACATGAGGGATAGCATCCAAGACAAATCGAGTTGTAGCATTACAAAGTAAGTACAAGGTCGATGCAAAAATAATAGCATGTCTCACTGTTGCATGAGGACCTTTTGGCAGAATACAACTGCTGCTCGACAAAATGGAATAGGCATTTCATGGCTCTTCCCACTAGGTTGCACTAAAGTTTCTTCCTTTTATGATTGGATGAATTATGTGTTATATAAGGAACTTGAAGCTGAAGACATGGATTGAACAAGGGATGTATACAGGGAATGCTTGAAGCTCATTTCTCATTGTTAGCTGCACAATTTGAGATACACAAAAAAAAAAATCCTCAAGGCTACACGACAAATCTTATGCAACGCTACTGGTGATGTAAGTTTGGTTCAAAAAAAAACATGCCCAGAAAATCAAAACAAAAGATAGCAATAATGTCAGAGGACAGAACACCTACTGGAGAAGATTTTCATTGTTATGTTTGAGAAACAGTATGGTGACAGAGAAGGTATTGAAGATGTTATTGCGGGCAAAAGGAGGCTTCAGTATGAGGAGGAGGTTAAGAAGAACCCACTTTGTTTGATTATGTGTATCTCAAGGAAAGTGTTGGCAACAAGGATAGGATCAGAGAAAGCTATAGCAAATGTACCACCTGCAGAGGAGAAACACTACTGGCAACAGTATATCTACTTATGAAATATCAGTAACAAAAAGATCTGTTCAAAAAATAATAGTGTGAACATAAAATAATGACATGATAGATCAGCTCCTATATTGACGTGGCCCTTCAAAAGGAAAAATAATTGTTGCAGAGGTCAGCCTTCTTATGCCTCCACACCCACTATATATTGCCAACGATGCCCACTCAATTGAACAAGGACTCGATCAAGGAATTTGCAGAGGAAGAACACGAGATATACCGATCTGAGGGGAAGGAGCTCGTTACAGGATTTGTCCAAGTAAAAGCACAGAACTCAAGACTTCATTTGGACAAGAATTCAGTCAAGGTACAGAAGTATAAAACTCAGTCAAGGAACAGAAAGGTATATCTTTTGAAAAGCATCGATCTCTGTAATTCTCTCTGTGCAAATAGACTGAAAACTCCATAGGAAAAGGGATGAAAATCCTGTGGTCTCTCTGTTAAAGAGGGCTGAAATTCTGTGGCTTATTTCTGAAGAAGACTGAAGTTCTGAATTATATGTGACAGAGGAGCAAGGGTTCTGTGGTATGCTAAGTCACAGGGCACGTCCTCCAAGGTCCCGTGTCTCGTATTTTACGTGCCGGACACGAAAACGGCCCTAAAATGTGTCGAAAACGTTTTTCATCGTGTCCTGTAAAATGTAAAACGTATTTGCCGGTTTTCGTCATGTCCTGCATCTGAAAAACGCGTATTCCGTTGATAGAAAACGTTGCCCGCATAAGCTGCAATTTTTTTTGAAAAAAACAAATAATTTTTTAGTGGGGGAGCTTAATGATCAAGTCTAGGCCCTAGTATTGATATGCTATTCATGGTAATGCTAAATTCTTAAAGTAAAAGTGACATTCTCCTTAATCTTCATTTTCATTCTCCTTCTAAGGAGAATGAAAATGAAGATTAAGGAGAATGTCACTTTTACTTAAATTTTTAACATTACCATGAAATGACTCAGGATGTTTGAGAGTGGTTCCGGCCTCATTGGATTTCATATGGAGAAAGTAGAATTTTAGATTTCATTCAAATGCAGCAGACTTATCAGTTTTTCAGGATTTCAGGATTGGGAGATTGTAATGTTTCCAGGTGACACCAAGGAGAATGAAAATGAAGATTAAGGAGAATGTCACTTTTACTTAAATTTTTAACATTACCATGAAATGACTCAGGATGTTTGAGAGTGGTTCCGGCCTCATTGGATTTCATATGGAGAAAGTAGAATTTTAGATTTCATTCAAATGCAGCAGACTTATCAGTTTTTCAGGATTTCAGGATTGGGAGATTGTAATGTTTCCAGGTGACACCACCTACCCGGGCTACCCCTGCCACCAGTAGACGATCTGGTCTACCTCCTATAGCTCCTACTTCTAGTTCTTCAACTTCTAGAGCATAGCAAACTCCACTGCCAACTCCACCAGCACCAGCATCTACATCTAGAGGGAAAGGGAAAGCTGTGGCATTTTCTCGCAAGAGGGGCAGGGGAAATCAATAGGATTAGACTTTAGTTATTTTCTTATGTGCTTGTAAGTTGTACATGAACAATGAACATTGAATATTCAAGAATCAAGACCAAGCATATCACATTCTAATTTCTAAATAGTAAATTTTGATTCTATTTATTTTTTTAAAGTGAACTATGAACTTTGAGAAGTAATTATATTTTAATTTGATTAGATAAGCCGCAACCTGCAATTTAATATGGATAAAAAACTATATTTCGGCATATATATATATATTTTTATTAAATATATATAAAATGTCTCCCCCATGTCATGTTTCCAGGTCGCTGCGTTTCGTATTGAATATTCGTATTTACGTGTCCTCCGTGTCTCGTGTCCTCGTGTCATGTGACTTAGGTGGTATGGTATGCAACCTGAGGCCAGCAAACACTCAGTGGTATATCTCTGTGGAGGTCAGCGGACTGTGGCATATCTTCTGTGAATGGACCGAAATCTTCTGTGGGAAATCACTATGGACTGGCTGAACTCTTTGATAAATTATGTGTGAAAGGCCGAATTCCAGTGATTCTGATGCGGGAGCATCAACTTCATATTTTGTCCAAAACAGAAGGGGTCATGAAATTCACTACCGGGGAAGGAGTTTCCTCATAAGTAAATTGTACAAATTAGAATTGTAGGCTGTTAATTAGCCATGTGTCTCATTGTAATTATACTGAGGTGTTAGGTTGTTTTAGTGACTGACCAAGTGGGCCTTTGTTAATGTAACTGGTGTAGGGATAGGAATCTGGCAATTTTTAGGCTACTGGACAGATGTCCCATTTTTACTGTTTCTGTTGAGATATTTTTCAGCCAGTGTTTTTGTGTATATGTAAGCATGTCTGCAATAGTGTAGGTAGGTCTCCCGGAATTAGAGGTATAACAAATCTGGAGAGGAATAGCTCCCAGTGCATTAAGAAGGCAGACATCGTACTTTGTATATATTTCCTGATAATAATGAAATTTGAATTTTCTCTGCATGCCTGTGCTTTATTCTTTGCGTAATCATTCTGTAAGGTAGTCCTGTTCACTTGGAGGTTTGATAGGGACACCCTGTGATTGGTCTCGGTCACTTCATATGGTAGAAAAAAACCAAAATAATGGGAGAAATTGTGTGTAATACAGATTAGTGTCCGCCTTTAATCTCTCTTTTAAATAGGCAGCGATTGTGCATATCGGGGTCAGTGGCTTAAGTTTGAAGTAAGGAGGCCATACAATTCTCTGAAGGTGCCTGGTGACAAGAGAGAATAGATTAAGGAGGAGTGGACGTTGATAAGGAGCAGTGTGCCTCTGCGATATTCATATATGCAATGTCTTAGTGATAGAGTCCGGACCCTGGACTGCTCATGTGATGTACTTTGATATCCTCCGCTCATGTTTATCTTGAGAAGCGATTCAACAATGGATGGGAATTGTTGGTTAATATCCGATTGGAAGACGGATTGAGGGTTGCCTTCAAGACACTAGTTAAAGTCACTATTAATTGGGAAACAGATCTGTGGACACTTAAATAAAGCGTATTGCCAATTAACCAAGTGAGGGCAAGATCAGAGGAAGTCAACTCTGAACAAGTCGAAACCTTGTGGTTGTTTCTTGAAGAAGAAGGGGTCCAGGCAAACGGCCCTCCATCAACTCCGCCAAGCCAAACTCAAATCGAGCATCAAGACAGATCATAGTCGGGACTAGCATTCTGGTCAGCATAGTCGGGTCTCACAAAAAATCAGTGTGTAGTGGGAGCCACAAGGAGGACCAT
This sequence comes from Pinus tabuliformis, assembly GCA_031772625.1. Taxonomy (NCBI): domain Eukaryota; kingdom Viridiplantae; phylum Streptophyta; class Pinopsida; order Pinales; family Pinaceae; genus Pinus; species Pinus tabuliformis. Next base: position 1,537,387,715 of record CM062818.1, on the reverse strand, counting down.
GACCGACCTCTGACCTCATACTCGGGGCCAACCTACCGGGTTTGGTCAAGGCAAAGCCAACTATAGTTGGGCACGATGGTGATCAAAGTATGTTAATGTCGTAAAGGCCAAATCGATTCCGACCTTCCGACCCACTCCATTCGAACCCGTAGAGTTGGAATTTAGGAAAGGTCCACGAGGAATTACTTATGTGAAATCTAAGGTTGGAATTATAAAGAAGTTTTGAAAGTGCTGAAAATGGAATTATAAAGAAGTTTTGAAAGTGCTGAAAACATGAGGGTTGGACTCAAGGGCGAATTGCGTAAATTTTATAAAGGTGTGATTTTTATTATGAAAAGGAGAAATGTGTCGTTGTCGAAGGGAGGAGGAACAAGGACGTAAGCGCGTGGACTACAAAGGTGAAGAGTCTTGAGGGATTGGAAATTGTAGCTTAGGGATGCTGTAGAGATTCAGCAGGCCACCAAAGGGGCCTGCCATCAACTAGTATCAAAATTGAAGCTATTTTTCGAGCATTAAAAGGGATATTTCGAGCTAAACTTAAGAGGTAAAAAATTTTATGGTTTTTGACTAACCGTATCCTTGTTTTATAGAAGCAGGGTTGAAGGAGTGAGCCGGAAGTGGAACAATGAAATTGACCTAGAAGGAAGAGAAATTTGCATTCAAAGGAGACAGAAACGCAGAGAATTGGAGGGGAGTTGTTAGAGAAAAATATAAGGGAGCAAAGTACATCCAGGCAAAGGAGAACACTCTGACATTAAAGGAGGTAAATCTGGTCTTTAAATTTCATTTGATAAGAAATTGGTAGCAACATTACAGTATCTGTGATAATCTTTGAAAGACTGGCAAAAAGGAACCTACAGCAAGAAGACAATAGCAGAAAAGAGAAACCAGTTGTGGTTGAAGTGTGTGTTGATTTTTTGGTAGCATTGGATGTGCTCTAGCTCCAAAATTTTGTGGAGGGGCTAGAACACATGAGATATCCAAGACCCAGAAATCGTTTGGAGAAATTCCACCCGAATTGTATTTTATTAAAATAATTAATATTTTTAATGGGGTTCCTAAGTCTAAACTTAGGAAAATTCAAATATTAATGGGTATTAATGAAAATATGGGTGGGAAGCTTCTAAGAGACAACGATCAAGTCTAATTTAATCTTAGTTGTTGATTAGAGACTTAATCTCAACCGTTGATTTCTCAACAGAAAAAGTATAAATGGAGGCTTGGGGTCAGTTGGAGGAACACACAGAGAGTAGAGAAAATCGATTTTCTGAAGTGAGAAGTTCTTAGAAGGAAAATCGATTGAGGAGATCTCTAGCAAAGAGGGGTAGTTCGGCAGAGGGACTTCAGTCCAAGGCCAAGAATACATAGTGGAGAGGCAGAGTAGCACCAAGAGTGACAACGCAACTCCAGAAAGGGTGACGCAGAGGCTAGAGGAGCTGACACAGTCACTTAGACGCAGCGCTAGGGTTTCTATGAGGCAGATCGAGTAGTAGTTCAGCATATCAAATTTTTGAGCCGGGAAGGCTCACTGGGACGGTGACGCAGCTCTGAGAGGAGGTGACGCACTTCCAGCGAAGAGATTGGAGCAGCCATCGTTGCCCAGCACTGGGGACAACAAAGTCACCTGTAGGGTTTGTTCATCTAGTTGTTGGATTCGCCAAAATATCTGTCTCCGAATAGAGGTACTTTGCCGGATTTATTCTCTGTTGGGTGAGCCGGATTTGGCACCCTAGTTGTATTCAAAAATATGCTTAATAATAAAACCCCCATATCTGTTGCACCGGTTTTACCACATTGGGTTTTTCCAGGGACATTTAGTCCAAAAATAAGTGTGTCCTTTATATGGTTGTCTCATTTATTTTCCAGTACTTGATCTGTATAGTGTAGGGTGCAATGTAATTACATTAATATTTTCTGAAAAATTCTGAAAATAACTTGTTAAACTGAAGGACGCAAGTAGGTAACGCAAATCAGTTTACTGCAATAGGATTTCTAACTTGTTCAATTCAGAAATTTTCACATAGTATCAAAGTGATTGCAGATCAAGGAGGACTGAAGCCATCAACGAAAGGACAAAGGAAAAATTGTGTTGAAGACAATTGTCCTGAGAGACAACGCAGTTTCTAGCCAAAAGAGCAGAGGAGGGGTGAAGCAGTCACCAAGGGAGGCTCACGTAGAGACTACATCAGCCTGATTGGTTGACGTTTTTGTCGTAGAAGGCAACGCAGTGATTACTGGGCCAGCACAGAGACTGTTGAGTCTCGTTTTTTCCGATTGCCGTGGCTAGAGGTGCAATGCAAACTTCATCTAGAGTTGTTGGTGGGGTGTTGATTCTGTTGGTGCAGAATTGTACCTAGTGGGGCAGAAGCAAAGTAGAGGGAATCAGTTCCTCAGAAGATTTATTGCCAAGAGATCTAGATCCGGTGCTCAGCAGTAGCAAAGAGAGATCAGAGAGGGGTGGTTCGACAGTGGTTGGCAAAAGGATTTCCGTGAAGGAAATCGAAATTTAGAGGGAGCTTGTTCCTTAGAGGATTTCTAGCGCCAAAGAAATCCAGATCCGAGTTTTGTTGGGGTAGCAGCGAAAGAGGGAGAAGAGAACCAGTTCGACATTCATTTGAGCAGAGATGGCAGTCAACGAACTGAGGGATCAAGACAGGTTGGATGGAGCATCCAACTTCGTCATTTGGAAGGCCTGGCAGTTTTGGATAAAAATCGTATCAAGGATTATGCCTTGAAGACGGTTGTTGTTGCAGTTGACACTGATCCTCTCAAGAAGTAAGAGGAGGCTCAGGCAAAAGCCAAGTGCATGATCTTGGACGGAGTTAAGGATCATGTGATCCCACATATTGCTGAGAAAGACACAGTAAGGGAAATGTGGGAGGCCTTGACCACTTTGTACAAGGGAACTTCCGTTCAGCAAAAGATGTTGCCTGAGAGTCAGCTGAGACAGTTTCAGATGCAGAAGGGAGAAGAAATTGATCCCTTCCTTCTCAGGTTGCAAATGATCCGTGACCAACTAGCTTCTGTAGGGGCTACACCAGGTCCTGAATTTATGGTCAGGACTGCCTTGAATGCAGTCACTAAACATTGGGAAACCTTTGTCCAAAGCATCTTGGGCAGGGCTTATATTCCTAGTTGGGAGGAAATGTGGGCAGCTTTTTGACAGGAAGAGATCAGACGGTTGACCAATGCAAGAACCAGTAGCAAAGGGATCAGATTCAAGGAGGAGGAAGAGGAGGATGCAGCTCTCGCATCAACGGGACAGCAAGGGCAGCAAAAGAGAAATAAAAAGGACATATCCGAAGTTAGATGCTTCAGATGTGGAGAAAAGGGTCATTTCGCCACGCAGTGTCCTTGGAAGAAGGGCAAAGAAGTGATGTCTGACACAAAGGTTGCTCCAGCGCAAGCTAACAAAGAGGGCAATCTTGATGATTGCGCCATGAGTGCTCATGCATCTCTAGAGAAGAGGTGGGGCAATATTGATTTGTAGTCGGGAGGACTACACAGGGGCAGGATCCTTGAGGTGCCCAAACTCTTGGACCACATACGACTACGGGAGCCCTATGACAGTAGCAGAATGACGGGAGTCAGTTGGTGCAAGGGATGATGGAGCGACAGCAACAGAGCTAGAGTGCCAAAGTCTAAAGCAGCACAGTAGAGTGTTGCAGCAGCACGGGAGGCACAGAGATACAACAATAGCGCAGTAGCATCAGAGGGTCAGCACATATTAGCAGCAGAGGTAGCTTCAGCATCATAGGGCATCCAAACCAGTGTTTTCAAAACCGTTTTTAAAAACCGGTTACCGATCTAACCGGCCGGTTAGCAAGGCCGCCGGTCTAAATCGGCCAAAAAACCCGGTTGGAAAGGCCATTTCGCCATTTTTTTGCCCTAACCGGTGAAAACCCGCCAGTTTAGGACGGAACCGGCCGGTTTTGTCCTAAACCAGCCGGTTTTAGGCACGCCCACCGTAAAGTTAAAAAAGCATATTTTTCACTGTGTTTCAGGGGTTTTGGGGGGAAACTAAGAAAATGAAAATTAAAGGAAATGTCACTTTTACTTAAATTTTTAACATTACCATGAAATGACTCAGGATGTTTGAGAGTGGTTTCGACCTCATTGGATTTCATATGGAGAAACTAGAATTTTAGATTTCACTCAAAATTCAGCAAACTTAATGGTTTTCAGGATTTCATGGTTTGGGGGTAAACAATAAATGCAATCGGAGCTCCAAATGATGAGCAAAACTCCTGATCTAGATCCCATTGTGTTGGACGATATTGATCCAACATCAGAATGGGTGGAGGAGACTGAAGAACCTGTGTTTGAGGCTGATTTTGATATCGACATGGCTTTAGCGGGGGATGATGCAGATTATGTGGTGGCATCAGAACTAGGATCAGTAGCAGCATCAAGGAAAGACAAAGAACCAATGGAAGGCACTAGTCATGCAGGTCGACAAACTCGTGCTTCCATTAGGTCCACTTCTATTGTCATTGGTGGCATTGATACTAAGGTTGCAGATCAGGCTGAGGCATCCTCAGACTCTGAACCAGATGATGTCTATGTAGCTCCTGATGATGATCCTGTGTCTAGTAGTGGTGACGAACTTGATGATTGATCATGTGTACACTGTAGACTTGTAGTAGGCCAATGGCCTCATAGCTTGCAGCATTGTTGTTGGACTTTATAGGCCATTTAGAGCCTCATTTCTTATGTATTTTGCTATTTTGTCGATGATATGTATTGTACTCTGTGCCATTTTGATATATTCACCTTTACATGGTATATAAATGAGCAAACTATGCATATTTTGTCTCTATTGGCTTGGAATCATGGTTTTACATCTCAAAAATAGTTTTGTTTCATTAAAAATTAATTATTTAATGTATTTTTTTAAAGCCGGTTCGTTTAGACCAAACCAGTCTTGGTTAGACCGATTCCGGTCGGTAAACCGGTTCATTAGGTGGACCGGTCCGGTCACCGGTTCCGGTTTTAAAAACATTGATCCAGACTGACCAACATGTCAACTTTTCGGTCGCTTTTCAGTTGCTTACTTCTCAACAACTGAGTTGTAGTGCAGCAGTTAGCAGTGGCAGTGCTATGTGCAGAATGATGCAGCATATTGAGAGGGAGTTGCAGTACAAATGTAGTTGTGACAATGGCAGTGTCATGGGCAGCAGTATAGATTGCAGCAACACAATGGATGAGGGCCAGCAGGCCGAGCATCGGCAACGCAGAGGACCGATGTCGTGGATCAGTGTGATACTTCTGCTGGGAAGTATTGCTAGAGCAAAGTCCTTGCTAAGAGGGAGTGTTGATTTTTTGGGTAGCATCGGATGTGCTCTAGCTCCAAAATTTTGCGGAGGGGCTAGAGCACATGAGATCTCCAAGACCCAGAAATCATTTGGAGAAATTCCACCTGGATTGTATTTTATTAAAATAATTAATATTTTTAATCGGGTTCCTAAGTCTAAACTTGGGAAAATTAAAATATTAATGGGTATTAATGAAAATATGTGTGAGAAGCTTCTAAGAGATGAGGATCAAGTCTAATTTAATCTTAGTCGTTGATTAGAGACTTAATCTTGGCCGTTGATTTCTCAACAAGAAAAGTATAAATAGAGGCTTGGGGTCAGTTGGAGAAAGACACACAGAGAGAGAAAAAATCGATTTTCTGAACTGAGAAGTTCTCAGGAGAAAAATCGATTGAGAAGATCTCTAGCAGAGAGGGGCAATTCGGCAGAGGGATTTCCGTCCAAGGTAGAGAATACATAACAGAGAGGCAGAGCAACACCAAGAGAGACAGCGCAGCTCCAGAAAGGGTGACGCGGAGGCTAGAGGAGCTGACGCAATCACTTAGACGCAACGCTGGGGTTTCAGTGAAGCAAATCGAGCAACAGTTCAGCATATCGAATTTTTGAGCCAGGAAGGCTCACTGGGAGGGTGATGCAGCTCCTAGAGGAGGTGACGCAGTTCCAATGCAGAGCTTGGAGCAGCGGGGTTTGTTCATCCATTTGCTGGATCACCAAAATATCTGTCTCCGGATTGAGGTACTTTTGCCGAGTTTATTCTCTTTTGGGTGAGCCAGATTTGGCACACTAGTTGTATTCAAAAATTTGATTAATAATAAAACCTTCATATCTGCTGCGTTGATTTGGTGTAGCATCGGATGTGCTCTAGCCACGAAATTTAGTGGAGAGGTTGGAGCACATGAGATCTCCAATACCCAGAAAGGGTTTGGGCAGATTCTAAACAGTTCAGGAGATATTAAAACAATTAATATTTTTAATGGAGTCCCTAAGTCTAAACTTAGGGAAAATAAAATATTAATGTGGATTAAATATGAAACTGTGTTAGAATGGTCCAAAAGACATGGATCAAGTCAGATCTAATCTTAGTCGTTGATTAGAGACTTAATCTCGGTCATTGATATGTCAACACGAAAAGTATAAGAGGAGGCTTGAGGGTCACTTGGAGAATACACCAGAGTGATTAGTCATTCTATTCTCTAGAGCGGGGTTTGCTAAGAGAGATAGAATCAGTGATTGGGAGAGCAGCTGAGGGGCATTGAGTACAAAGACACAGAGAAGCAAAGATAGTGTCGAGATAGCAGCAGAGCAGCCAGAGAGAGAGACGCAGGAGCAGCCAGTGCTCACGCAGGGCCACACAAAGGCAGCTGAGTGTTGCGCAAAGCACCAGAGGGGCTAGTGTAGCTGACGCAGGGCCTCTTGGGGCTGACGCAGGCCAAGATAGGCTGACGCAGTGCCAGCACTGGGCTAGGAGAGGCTGACACAATCCAAATTGGGCAAACACTGGAGTTTCTAGGGCAAATTGGTGCTGAGTAGCTGCCAGAAGGATTATCCAAGGTTTCAGCTAGTAGATTTGTCAAAAACCGAGAGGTATTACTGCTAAGGAAATTCTCTGTTGGGTAGGCCAGTTTTGGCACCTAGATTGTACTCTGATATTGCTTCATAAGAAAACCCTCAGATAGCTACACCGGTCTTCCCGCATTGGGTTTTTCTGAGGACATTAGTCCAAAAATAATGGTGTCATATGGTGTGTTTGTTCTTGTTTCTTTTAGTTGTTGATCTGTAATATGTTGAGCATGCACTAGTGTTTATTTTCAGTATTTACATTGTAAATAACTTGTTAAGAAAAAAAATAACAAGTAGGTAGGAATAAATCAGATAAAGTGCATGGAGGGTTTCTAACTAAGTAAACTTAGAAACTTCAAAATGGTATAAGAGGGTAATTGCAGATCACAAGAGGACTAAAAGACATCAGCCGAGCGAAGCAATAGCAGTAGAAAACAATTGTCTTGTGGTGACAGAAGTTGTTTCTAGCAACGCAGAAGCCAAGGAGTGTGACGCAGAGCCAGCGAGGGCCACGCAAAGGAAGTCGGGAGCTGCGCAGAGCCCCAGAAAGGACAGTGTTGCTGACACAAAGGGCCAGAGGGCTAACGCAGGGCATCCCAAGGCTGACGCAGACCCATCTGGCGTGATGCAAAGCCAGCGTGAGGAAGAGAGGGGCTTACGCAATTCACAGAGAGGCAGTTGCTGGGGTCTAGAAGGCTGCAAGAATATTGCAGAGTGGAGCTGGTGAGGTACTGTAGTCAGAACAATACCTGACAGAGCAGGGCTAGAGGATTGGTTACCGAGGGTTTCTAGCCGAGGAACCCAGATCAGAAGTGCAGCTGCACAAGTCGATCAGAGTAAGGGGCATCTCGACAAGCGGCAGAAGGATTTCCAAGAGGGAAATCAGGACCCAGAGGAAGTCCAGACGGGAAGTAGAGACTCAGAGGAGTCGGACAGAGAACTTCTAGGAGGGAAGTAGCGGAGCATCATGGCACTACATGGGGTAAGAGACCAGGATAGACTGGACGGAGCATCGAATTTCGCAATCTGGAAGGCCAGAATCTTATCAGTGCTTAACAGGAATCGTGTCAAGAACTTCGTCTTGAAGGTAATAGTAGTCCCAATCGACCCCAATGATAATGATAGGTATGAAGAGGCGATGGCAAGGGCCAAGTGCATTATCCTTGATGGGGTCAAGGATCATGTGGTACCACATATAGCCGCAAAGGAAACGACATTTGACATGTGGGAGGCTCTTAAGAAGTTGTATCAGCATACTTCTGTGCAGAGAAGAATGCTGCTCGAGAATCAGATGAGGTCGTATCAGATGAAGAAGGGACAATCGATTAACACCTTCCTCGGAGGACTGAATGAGATCCGAGACCAGTTGACTGCTATAGGAGCGACACCGGATCAGGATCTAATGGTGAGGACAGCCCTGAATGCTGTCTCATAAGACTGGGAAGCGTTTGTCCAGAGTACACTCGGCAGAGGGACACTTCCACTGTGGGACGAGATGTGGGTAGCTCTTCGCCAGGAAGAGATCAGACGGCAATATTAGTCGAGCGTGCTACGCACCCTACCGGACCAGGGTCAATCGCTTCAAATTAATTACACGTTTGGGTGGGAGTGAAGAACATATCCCTATTTATTTGCGTGTAGCAGCAGCAAGGGGATCAAAGTGAAGCAGGAGGAGGAAGATGTGGCCCTAGCATTTGAGGGGAAGCAGGAAAAGCGGAAGAAGAAAGATCCCTCCAAGATCAAGTGCTTCCACTGTGGGGAGTTGGGTCATTATGCGACCCAGTGTCCAAGGAAGAAGAGTAAGGGAGAGTCTTCCGAGACTAAGGCAGCGCCAGCACGCGCAGAGAAGGAAGTTCTGACAAACAATGACTGTGCCATCAGTGCACACGTGCCACTTGAGAAGAAGTGGGGAGACATCGAGCTGTAGTCAGGCGGACTACAGGCGATGAGGGGCAGGTCCTCGAAGTACCCAGCCTCTTGGATTAGACCTTGCTACGGGTGCCCCGAAGAGGAGTAGCAGGACTCACTGAGTCAGGTAGAGATGGATGCGGATGGAGCAGCAGAGAGAGCTACAATGCAGGAGTCCCGAGACAGCGCGAGGCTAGCAAGCTGCAGCAATGCGAGAGGCACAGGAGTGTTGCATCAGTGCAGGATGGCATAGAGAGGTGTGCAATGGTTCGAGATGCAAGGAGTTGTTGCAGCAGCGCAGAGGCCAGTAGAGGGAGCACTTGTTAGCGGCAAAGGGAGCTTCAGCATTAGGAGTGTCTCTAGCCCAACAAGGAGGCCAAGTTGGCAGATCAATTACTTCTCAGTAACTGAGTTGCAGTGCAGCAGTGAGCAGCACAATGCAGCATGATGAGAGGAGGTGCAGTGCGGATGCAATGCTAGGAGAAAGGACCAACAGCAGCACGGATGCAAAGGGAGTTGTCGTACAAATGCAGTAGTGGCAATGGCAAAACCATGGACAACAATACAGGATATAGCAGTGCAGAGGATGGTGGGCGACAAGCCCAGCATCAGCACAGGGACCGATGCCGAATGATCATAGTAATACTCAGTAAGGAGTAGTGCTAGAGCACAGTCCTCGCTAAGAGGGAGTGTTGATTTGGAGTAGCATCGGATGTGCTCTAGCCACGAAATTTGGTGGAGAGGTTGGAGTACATGAGATCTCCAATAACCAAAAAGGGGTTGGGCACATTCTAAACAGTTCAAGAGATATTAAAATAATTAATATTTTTAATGGAGTCCCTACGTCTAAACTTAGGGAAAATAAAATATTAATGTGGATTAATATGAAACTATGTTAGAATGGTCCAAAAGACATGGATCAAGCCAGATCTAATCTTAGTCGTTGATTAGGGACTTAATCTCGGTCGTTGATACGTCAATAGGAAAAGTATAAGAGGAGGCTTGAGGGTCACTTGGAGAATACACTAGAGTGATCAGTCATTCTATTCTCTAGAGCGGGGTTTGCTAAGAGAGATAGAATCAGTGATTGGGATAGCAACTGAAGGGCATTGGGTACAGAGACACAGAGAGGCAGAGATAGTGTTAGGATAGCAACAGAGCAGCCAAAAAGAGAGACGCAGGAGCAGCCAATGCTCACGCAGAGGAAGCTAAGTGCTGCACAGAGCACCAAAGGGGACAGCGTAGCTGACGCAGAGGCTCAAAGAGCTGACGCAGGGCCTCCTGGGGCTGACGCAGGCCAAGATAGGCTGACGCAATGCCAGCGCTGGGCTAGGAGAGGCTGACGCAGTCCAGATTGGGCAGACGTTGGGGTTTCTGGGGCAGATTGGTGCTGAGTAGCTGCCGAAAGGATTATCCGGGGTTTCAGCCAGTAGATTTGTCAAAAACCGAGAGGTATTACTGCTAAGGAAATTCTCTGTTGGGTAGGCCAGTTTCGACACCCAGATTGTACTCTGATATTGCTTAATAAGAAAACCCTCAGATGCACCGGTTTTCCCGCATTGGGTTTTTCTGGGGACATTAGTCCAAAAATAATGGTGTCATATGGTGTGTTTGTTCTTGTTTCTTTTAGTTGTTGATCTATAATATGTTGAGCATGCAGTAGTGTTTATTTTCAGTATTTACATTGTAAATAATTTTTTAAGAAAAAAATAACAAGTAGGTAGAAATAAATCAAATAAAATGCATGGAGGGTTTCTAACTAAGTAAACTTAGAAACTTCAACATGTTGCACCGGTTTTCCCGCATTGGGTTTTTCTGGGTACGTTTAGTCCAAAAATAAGTGTCCTTTATATGGTTGTCTCGTTTATTTTTCAGTACTTGATCTCTATAGTGGTGTAGGTTGTAGTGTATTTACATTAATATTTTCTAAAGAATTCTAAAAATAACTTGTTAAACTGAAGAACACTAGGTAATGCAAATCAGTTTACTGCAGTAGGATTTCTGACTTGTTCAGTTCAGAAATTTTCATAGAGTGAAGAGGGCAGGATATCCTCAAGAGGATAGAACAGGTGAGGTTCTTGGGAGGTGAGCAGAAGGTGCAACAGCCAGAGAAAGCAAGGAGTGCTCAAGAGGTTCCAATGGAGGGAATCAATGAAACACAATAGCCAGAGCAAGGTGAGGAGTTCGGGTAACAAATGAGGTGAGGCTTGTTACAGGGCTAGGTTGTAGCTCATGGTTAACATGGAGGAGCACATGCAAAGAAGGAAGAAGGTGACCATTGCTTGTCATGAAGGGTCGAGTAAAAGCCACAACAGAGGGGAGAAGGATGCCAAGAGAAATGGCATGAGGAAACTAAGCCAGGAGGAATTTCAAAAGGAGATCACTAAGTTGAAGGCACAACTTATTGTGCTCATGCAGCTGCTACAGGAGAGGATAGAAAGCCAGAGAACGAACCTGAGGAGGAGGTTCAAGTTATTTGTTAAACATAAGGAATTTAAGAGGAAATCACCAAAAGCCAGAGAGCTAGGGAAGCAAAGGATGAGGCCTTTGATAAAAGCTTAGATGGAAGAAGAAAAGCTCAGAACAGTTGAGCCCAAAGAAGAAGCAGAAGGGAGATCACTCCTTGGAGATAAGGAAAGGAGACTGGTGGAAAGTCTCATGGACTGTGGGAGAAGTCCAAACCAGCAAGTGATGCAAGGAGCACCAATAGAGGCTCAAGGGCCTAATATTTTTTAAACTAACCAATTGTTTTCATGTACAGGCCATAAGCACGATGAAGAAGGGAAGCCATATGAAGTTGTCATGGATATTGTGGATGGAGGAGCCATTCTTAGAGAAGGAGATGAAGGGAGACGGCCCAGTGTTGGAATTTCTAAGTTTCACTCGTAAGAAATTCTTCCTATACTATCTGATTTATTTCTTCCTACTTTTTCAATTACTTAACAAGTTATTTACTATGTAAATACTGAAAATAAATAGAAGTACAGTATCAACATGTATAGATCATCAACTGAAAGTAAACAAGCAAACAAGTGACATCGTTATTTTTGGACTAATGTCCATGGAGAAACCCAATGCGGGAAAACCGATGCAGCTATTCAGAGGGTTTTATTATTATGCAATATTCATAATACAACCAAGGTGCCAGAAATGGCTCACCCAACAGAGAATTCCCTCAGCAGTAGTACCTATCACTCGGAGACAAATATTCTCGCTGATAAATCACTGGATGAACGATCCCACAGCAACAATTGTAGCTGCTATTGCTCTGCGTGACCCTATCCAGCTCACCAGCTCCCACTCTATCCCACGAAATCCTCCCAGCGCTACCTCTAGGCCCTGTGCCAGCTCTGCTTGCCTTTGCGTCAGCTTCTAGAGCCTCTGCATTAGCCCCTGGACCCTCTGTGTCTCACATGCTGGCCTCTCTGGCTCTGCGCAGACCCTGGCTGCCTCTGCGTAGCCTCCAGCTGCCTCTGAGTCAACCTCTCTGGGCTCTATACTGCCTCACTGGTACCAACTCTACCTCTCTGCTAAGTATTCACTGCCCCTCAGTTGCAACTCAGATCACTTGTTCGATTTTCTCAGCAATCCTCGCCCCAGAAAAATCGAACTAACTGATCAATTTGGTGTATTCTCCAACTAACCCGCAAGCCTCTTATACATTTTTCGTTGGTCCATCAACGGCCGAGATTAAATCTCTAATCAATGGCTAAGATTAGATTTGGCTTGATCCATGACTTTTGGAACATTCTAACCCAGTTTTATATTAATACCCATTAATATTTTATTTTTCCTAAGTTTAGACTCAGGAACTCCATTAAAAATATTAATTATTTTAACATCTCCCAAACAGGTTAGGACCTGCCCAAACCATTTCTGGGTCTTCGAGATCTCATGTGCTTTAGCCTCCCCACCAATTTTCATGGCTAAAGCACATCCAATGCTACCCCAAATCAACACTCCCTCTTAGCGAGGACTGTGCTCTAGTAATACTCCACACTAAGTATCACCCTAATCATTCAACATTGGTCCCTGTGTTAATGCTAGGCCTCCCCGCCCAATATCCTCTGCATTGTTGCATCTTGTATTGCCGCCCATGACCCTGCCACTACCACTGTTGCATCCTATATTGCTGCCCATGACCCTGCCACTACCACTGTTGCAACCGTACGGCAACTCCCTCTGCATCCGTGCTGTTGTTAGTCCATACTCCCAGCACTGCATCTACACTGCATCCCCCTCTCATCATGCTGCATCATGTTGCCCATAGCACTACCACTGCTAACTGCTGCACTACAACTCAGTTACTAAGAAGTAAGTAACTGATCCACCCAACTTTGGCATTCCTGTCAGGCTAGAGACACTCCCGATATTGAAGCTCCCTCTGTCGCTAACAAGTGCTCCCTCTACTGACCTTTGCGCTGCTGCAACAACCCCCTGCATCTCGCACCGTTACACACCTCTCTGTGCCATCCTGCACTGGTGCAACACTCCCGTGCCTCTCACACTGTTGCAGCCTGCAAGCCTCGCGTTGTCCCGAGACTCCTGCACTATAGCACTCTCTGCCGCTCCAGCTACACCCGTCTCTACCGACATCCGCCAATCCTGCTACTCCACTTTGGGGCTCCCGTAGCAAGGTATAATACAAGAGGTTGGGTACCTCAAGGATCCTACCCCTCATCGCCTGTAGTCCTCCTGACTACAGCTCGACGTCTACCCACTTCTTCTCAAGTGGCACATGAGCACTCATGGCACAGTCGTCATCCTCCTCGACTTCTTTCTTCGCCCTCGCTGGCGCTACCTTGGTCTCAGAAGCCTCTTCCTTGCTCTTCTTCCTAGGACACTGGTTCGCAAAATGACCTAGTTCCCCACAATGGAAGCACTTGACCTTGGAGAGGTCCTTCTTCTTCCGCTTCTCTTGCTTTCCCGCAGATGCTAGAGTCGCATCCTTCTCTTCCTCCTTTTTGATCCTAATCCCTTTATTGCTACTCCCCGCCTTGGTCAGTCGTCTGATCTCTTCTTGACGAAGAGCCGCCCACAGTTCTTCCTAATCTGGAAGCTTTGACCTGCCTAGTATGCTCTGGACAAACACTTCCCAATCCTCGGAAACTACATTCAGTGCGGTCCTCACCAACATCTCCTCATCCGGCATGGCCCCTATGGAAGTCAGCTGGTCTCGGATTTCCTTCAATCAACCGAGGAAGACATCTGTCTGCTCTCCCTTTTGCATCTAGTATGATCGCAGCTAATTTTCAAGTAACATCTTCCTCTGCACGGAAGTATGGTGGTGCAATTTCTTCAGGGCCTCCCACATCACATTTGTCATGTCCTTTTCGGCAATATGTGGCACTACATGATCCATGACCCCATCAAGGATGACGCACTTCGCCCTGGCCATTGTCTCCTCGTACTTCTCTTTTTCAGCTGGGTCAACTAGGATCGCTACCATTTTCAAGGCGAAGTCCTTGATGCGATCTCTGTCTAGACCATGAAGTTGGATGCTTCGTCCAACCTATCCTGATATCTCAATCCATTCACGTCCATTACATTGCTATTCTTCCAACTCCTCTGAGTCTCTCTACTTCCCTTTTGGAAGTCCTTTGTTTGAATCTTATTGAGTCTCTCAACTTCCTGCCCGGAAGTTCTCTGTTTGACTCCCTCTGAGTCTCGATTTCCTTTCTGGAAATCCCTCCTCCTTGATCGTGCCTTGTTAGGTACTGTTCTAACCACAGTACCCCACCAGCTTCGCACCGCAACTTACCCACAGTCTCCTAAGCCCCAGCAACTAAGGACTGAGCCTCTATGCTCTGCGCAATCCCAACACCGGCAAAATCTGCACCTTCTGGCCCCAGTGTCGATCTTTCCTGACTGAGAAAGATGACCAGCCACTACGTAGGTCAGGTCTGCTCCTCTTTGCCTCTACGTTAATCCTCTTGGCTCAAACTAATGATGCAGGCTCTCTACGTCACCCCTTCCTTGCTGCTTTCTTCTAAGAACAGCTTCTATCACTCGGGACAGTTGTTTCTGTTGCTGCTACTCTGCTCGGCTGATGCTTTCAGTGATCCTGTGATTTGCAACCACGCTCTGATACCATGTTGGGATTTTTAAGTTTAACCCGTTAGAAATTCTTTCAGTACTATCTTATTTATTTCTTCCTACTTGTTCAATTACTTAACAAGTTATTTACTATATTCAAGCTTCTGTGATCCATAACGAACTAAGCAAAGTCTTTCGATAGAAATCACATAACAGAAATTTTAGGCCAATTGTTACTATGTAAATAGACGCTGCAATTGTTACTATGTAAATATTGAAAATAAATACAAATACAGTATCAACATCTACATATCATCAATTGAAAGTAAACAAGCACACAAGTGACACCATCATTTTTGGACTAATGTCCTCGGAAAAACCCAATGCAGGAAAACCAGTGCAGCTATTCAGAGGGTTTTATTATTATGCAATTTTCATAATACAACCAGGGTGCCAGAAATGGCTCACCCAATAGAGAATGCCCTCAGCAGTAGTACCTCTCACTCGGAGACAGATATTTTGGTTGATAAATCACCGGATGAATGATCCCACAGCAACAATTGCAGCTTCTGCTGCTCTGCGTCACCCTATCCGGCTCACCAGCTCCTAGTCTGTCCCACGAAATCTTCCCAGTGCTGCCTCTAGGCCCTGCGTCAGCTCTGCTAGCCTCTGCGTCAGCTTCTGGAGCCTCTACGTCAGCCCCTGGAGCCTCTGCGTCTCACCAGTTGGCCTCTTTGGCTCTGCGTAGCCTCCAGCTGCCTCTGCATCAACCTCTCTGGACTCTACACTGCCTCTCTAGTACCAACTCTGCCTCTCTACTAAGTATTCACTGCCCCTCAGCTGCAACTCAGATCACTTGTTCGATTTTCTCAGCAATCCTCGCCCCAAAAAAATCAAACTGACTGATCAACTTGGTGTATTCTCCAATTGACCCGCAAGCCTCCTCTTATACTTTTCTCGTTAGTCCATCAACGGCCGAGATTAAATCTCTAATCAACAGCTAAAATTAGATTTGGCTTGATCCATGACTTTTAGAATATTCTAACCCAATTTTATATTAATACCCATTAATATTTTATTTTTCCTAGTGTAACCATGAAACCCTAGTTGGAACAAAAACCCTAAATGAAGTGATGAAACTCTAACCCTAGGGTTTGGATCCTTTGTGCAACTAATGTGATGCAATTTGATGTTATTGGGTCATGGATGTTGTTTAAACTTTATATTGCAAGTAGAGGATGAGACCCTAGTTAACGCTAGTTCTAGGGTTTGGTTTCCTAGTCAATGGATATACCTCGCACTTATTGGAGGATTTTGAGGCAGCAGAACATCGAGTTTGCCTTGGAGACCTTTGCCAGTGGATTCTACTCGTCATGTTGATTCAGGTGGTATGTGCAATGTCCCATGGGCCTTCACAATTTCAGAGAAACACTTAGTTAAAGTTGGTGTGCCCAGTCAATCGTCCAAAACACCAAAGGGTTGTTGATACATTCAAATTGAGGCATAATGATGTGGATCCATGGACGATGATGTGGAAAAATTTGAATGATGTGGCAACCAAGTCAAAACCCTAAGCGTATTAATGGTGTGGCAAATTAACTATGACTTATATAAACCTCAAAGTCACAAGGACCTTGTTATGTTTTAAATTAAAAATATAATCATAACAAAAAGTCTCAAGGAAATCTTTTTACATGACTCCAAAAATCAAAAGTCAAAAGTCTTTTTAATTAAATAATACTTGGCACAAAATTCAAATAAAATTTGAATTTTCCTCCTATGTCAACTCCCTCTCCTATATCGAGTCCCTCCTCAAGGTATGACAATTACCTAATCCAAAGGCTCCTCGATCCATATAAAATGACACCTTTCCTCTTCACAAAAGTAAGGAAAGGATTGTATCTTAGTATGTTCTGTGGCCAGCATAGAATTGGAGTTTTTTGTAAAAGGATTCTTCTTCTGTCTTGGACACCTAATCCGCTAAGGGTTGGTGTGGAATGTGAACAGTCACCGACGTCCAAGAAACCACTTGGTATGTGAAGTCCAAGGGTCAGAAGGAAATGTATAAATGTATATCTTTGTGAATTGAAATGCAGCTAATGATTTATCCTATCCGTTGTCCACATTCCATGTGTGTTTAACATGGTATCAAAGCAGGCATACTCTTGCCCTGCCCAAATATGAGTCACTAGTTTTTCTGGCCTCTCTGTGCATGTTAATTATGACATTCCTGCTCACTACCCATAACGCTCCATTAATTTGTTGTCTATCAATTCTGCAATTTAGATATGCAATCAGAGCCTAAATTTTTTGTATTGAATTGCTAGCATTTTCTTTATTGTCAGTGCTCTTGCCTCTGCAACAATTGTTATGAGAGTAGAGGTCTTGAGTTCAAGTCTCCTTTTTGTGGGGGCGGATTTTTCATTTCCGCACATTCCCGCACTTCGTCGGCATCTTCATCAAATTTTCTTCAAAAATCCATAACTTCTTCATCCGGAAGCCGTTTTCAGAACCGTTTTTTTTGAAACAGCCTAATTTTTCGAGATCTTTCCATTGCAACACTTAGTTTCAGCATGTATAGCTTCAATTTCTGTTAAAATGGAAAGTCCATGCCAAGTTATTCTTGACAGCACCAACTACTTCCAATGATGGTCCTACATTGTGGATTTACTTAGAAGTAAAGGTCTATACAGAATAGCCTCAGACCAAGAAACCAAACCAAAAGATGAAGATAAGGCAGCTAAATGGGAAAATAGGCAAGATCAAGCACGTGGGTTGATAGGGATGTCTATTTCTTCAGATCTTAGATTCCATATTGCAGAACTTGATACTCCTGATGAAGCATTGAAGACGTGATCGGACCGAGGGGTGACGTCTAATCATTCCCTTTAAAAAAAAAAAAAAATCGATCATTGTTCAAACAAACGTGACTGTCCATAAATCCTAATATATGTATAGCATATAAAATATACATATATTTAACTAAATTATATATAATTAGAACTATATATAATTTGTAAAATATACATATATTTAAATTAGATTATATATATTTAAAATTAGATATATTAAAAAAAAAAAATATATATATATATATATAAAGGTGAATTCCGAGATTCAAAGAAGTAACAAAGTTTTGAAGTTTTATAAAAGGAATTACTTTAAAAAACCCCTAAAAAAAATAAAAAATAAAAATAAATAAATAAATAAAAATTCCCAAGTTCATCTTAACAAAGTAAAAATGGAGTCAATCGTTGACGATAAAGAAATTGAGTGTAGTTCAGAAATGAAAGAGGGAAGATTTCTTAAAACCTTTAGTAAATGTGTTGATACATTATTTAAAATCAAAGGATCACTCGTAGGAAGAGATATCATAATCTCTATCAATCCTGCTGAAAAAAGTAATTATGTTAGTCCCTAAGTTGCAGGAAACGTGGCCCTAGGGGTCGTTTCCCCAGGGGAAACGAAACGAAACGCGTTTCCCCGTACCGTACGGCCTGGAAACGCGTTTCCGGCCGTACGGCCACGTTTCCCGAAACGGAAACGTGGCCGTACGGCCGGAAACGCGTTTCCAGGCCGTACGGGCCACGTTTCCCCAAAAAAATAGTTGTTTTTTAATTTTTTTTTTTTAATTTGTTTTTAAATTTTTTTAGGGTTTCCAGGATGTTCTAGAATTTAGGGATATGCAATTCATGGTAATGTTAAATTCTTAAAGTAAAAGTGATATTCTCCTTTATTTTTCATTTTCATCCTTTTACTTAAATTTTTAACATTACCATGAAATGACTCAGGATGTTTGAGAGTGGTTTCGCCCTCATTGGATTTCATATGGAGAAAGTAGAATTTTAGATCTCACTCAAAATCCAGCAGACTTGTTTGTTTTTCAGGATTTTAGGATTGGAGGGATTGCAATGTTTCCATTGGATTTTATCATGTACTAGGGTATGGAACTTGTATTTAATCAAGAGAACCAAGCCCTCTATGCAGGGGAAACTCCCAATAATCAAGATCATGTAGGGTACTAGGGTATGAAACGTGTATTTAATCAAGTCAGCACTAAGGTCGTTCGACTATGTAGGAGGAGACTCCCAATACAATAGTGGTCCTTCTAAAGAATGGGATGTGGATGCAGAAAATCTTGATTTGGATCTCTCTCTTGCAGCCTTATAGTCTTTATTGTACTTGTAGCCTCATATATTAATATAAATAAAGGCTGATTTTGAGATTTGGATATATAATAAAGGTTGCTTTTGGATATTCCGATATTTTTATTTTCATTATGTGATCATTCATGAGTAAATGTGATGTAAATTAAATCGTAATGTTTAAGTGTAATAAATTATAATGTATCATTTATGCTTTATGATTGCACATATATATATATATATATATATTTAAATATTTTCAATATATATATATATATATATATATATATATTCGCGTTTCCCCGTTTCCAAAATTTGGGGAGGTCGCGTTTCGTATCGCTTCCCGTTTTGGAAACTCGTACCCGTTTCCCCGTTTCGTGCAACTTAGGTTAGTCCTAAATGTGCTAACCAATTGGTGATCCCTAAATCAAATATAGTTGATATGAATATTTTTGGCGAATATGACAAACAATATGACATAAGCAATCTACACCTAAGTATTGGAGATTACACTTTTACCTCGCAATTCACCGTGAAAACCTTATTTCTCGACGATAGTGACATTCTTTTGGGATCACCCTGGATGGAAACTCTAGGATCTGTCATCTTAAATACGAAGAAAAAGTTTTTATCATTTTCTTACAAGAAGAAGAAAACAACGCTCCAAGATTTTACACTAAAACCAAATTCAGTAACGCCATAAGATATCTAAAATATTTCAAAAGTAATGTCTCAAGAAGGAAAAAAAGTATTACAAAATATGCAAAAAGAAATTGACAAAATCAATGTTGACAAAAATGAAGAAGTTTCTCAATTTAAAAACCATAGAGAAAAATTATTGTCGCAAATTAAGAAACTTAAGAAGGATAAGAAATCATTAGAAAACAAGGTACAACAACTTATCAAGAAAGAAGCATCAAATGTAGGAATTCAAGTTGATGAAAAAACATCAAATACCGATTCAGTGAATGTCACAACTCAGGAAGAAGACAAGCAAGTTGAAGAAAAGACGCGCTTGGATGTTGCAGTTCAGACAATGAACTTCCCAAGAGAATGTTCCATAACCAACTCAACAACATCTTCGCCAAAAGAAAATATAAAAATTGCCACATGCCCAATAAGGGAAAGTCAAACCAAAAAGGTTCCATATCGACATCCGAATCACGAGAGTAGACAATTCAATCAAGCTACGTATATGTACCATTCAGAACCGAAACAACAAACCGATGTTCCAGATAATAGTGATGTAACCTCAATCCAGTCTTATGCTAACAAGTCGTTACAAAATTCCAGTGATCAAAATATTACACAGAAGATTAATCTAGGATGGTCTGATCCCTTCTCAGTGCGACAATTTTGTTTGTCACTTAGAAGATCATATCAGCTTGTATCAACGAAGATGCCTATTCCAAGACAAAAAGACTTTCGAAGCCGAAAAGGAGGTCAAGCCTTTTTCATCGACAATGTTTGAGGACAAAGCTTTTTGAGGAAGGAGGCAATGTAACGAATAAAATATATATAAATAATGTAAATGATAATAAGCATAAATAATTATTAGTTAATGACTAATTAGGTTGAAGAGGCATGTCTAAATGGGACATGACTCTTCATGAAGGGACGCTTGATATATAAGCAAGCCTCTCGTTTTCATTGTAGTTCATTCATTCTATCTTATTCGTATTCTCATTCTTATTCATATATTTAATATAATATTTATATCCTCAATGGATAATTTCATATTCCAAGTCTTTTGGAGTAATTAAATTGTAGAAGGAACTTTGTTCGCTTCACAAGACTCATCTCTGCTTAGGGGGGTAACCCACTTGTCAAAGATCTCGCACAACCAAGTCACAACTCTGCTTGGGGGGATCCACTTGTCAACACATGACAAGAATCTCGCACAACCAAGTCTCATCTACGCTTGGGGGGATAACCTACCTGTCAAGGATCTCATACAACCAAGCCACATCTCTGCTTGGGGGGATCCACTTGTCAACACATGACAAGGATCTCGCACAACCAAGTCTCATCTCTGCTTGGGAGTATCCACTTGTCAACACATGACAAGGATCTCGCACAACCAAGTTTCATCTCTACTTGGGGGGATCCACATGTCAACGCATGAAAAGGATCTCGCACATCCAAGGCTCATCATCCATGACCACCCTCTCTAGGAAGGGTCACATCCATTAGTCCAAGTTGCTCTTTGAAAACCAAGAACTTCCCTTTCAGCAAAGACTTGGTAAAAATGTCTGTGATCTGGCCATTTGTCGCTATATGATGGAGTCTTACTACTCCTCTCTGCACCATATCCAAGATACAATGATATTTGATCTCAATAGGCTTGGACTTGTCATGGAACATGCAATTTTCTGCAAGTTGAATCCCACTCTTATAGTCACAATAAATTACTATTGTGTCCAGAACATGCTCAAACAGCTCTCCAGAGCTTCCTTAGCCATATTGTTTCACAACTAGCCATGCTAGCAGCAATGTACTCAACTTCAACCATGTTCAGGGGTACAAAATTTTGCTTCCTTCTCATCCAAGATATCATGGCAAATCCTAAGTTGAAGCAACACCCAGATGTGTTTTTTTTGTCAGTAGAGTTACCATCCCAATCAGCATTTGAGTATCCATGTAGTCTTATATCACCGACAGTATATTTCAACACCAGATTGATGATCCCAAGCATGTATCTCAGCACATGCTCTGCAGCAATCCAATGTGCATGAGATGGTTTAATCATATACTGGCTCAGAGTATTGACCGCAAAACATATGTTCGGTCTAGTGTTCACTAAGAACATCATTGCCCCAATCAATTGATGATACTCGGAAGGATTTGCCAAATTAGGACCTGCAGCTTCAGCACATACCTTCTTGAAGTTCATCTCCATTGGATTATTCATGGATTTACATACCGTCATACCAAATCTTTCAAGCAGTTTGACAAAATATTTTCCTTGAGAAAGGAAAATCTCACTGGGTCTCTTACCATACCTCTAGGCCCAAAAAGTAGTGCATCAAATGAAGACCTTTCCTTTCAAAATCAGAAGCTAACTCCCTCTTACACTGGAGGATAAGAGTTTCACCATTGGTCATAAATAAATCATCAACATATAATACCAAAATCAAAGGCATACCTTGGACTGTCTTGAAGTAAAGATTTGGATCAGCATTAGTTCGTGTAAACCAAGTTTCATCAAGAAGCTATCAATGTGGGCATACCAAGCTCTTGAAGCTTGCTTCAAACCATACAGCGCTTTCTTCAATCTACACACGAGTTTTCCAGTCATTTACTTCAAAGCCTTGTGGTTGCTCCAAAAACACTTCCTTGAGGTATCCATGCAGAAAAGCAATCTTCACATCCATTTGGTGAAGAGACCATCCTTGGCTAGCAGCTAGAGCAACAATAGAACGGAGGGTTGTATAACGGGCAACAAGGGCAAAGACTTCATCATAGTCTATTCCCTATTTCTAAGAGAACCCTCTAATCACAAATCTAGTTTTATATATATATATATATATATACTGCCATCAACACCATGTTTAATTTGATACAACCATTTAGAAGACACAACAAATTTACCTTATGGTCTTGGAACCACTTCTCATACATCATTATGAATGATGGAATCTTATTCTTCAACTATTGCATCTTTCCACACTTGAGCCTTCACAGCTTTTTCAAAAGTGCATGTTTCAGCTTGAATAATGTTGTTCATGGCTACCACGTATCCTTGGAACTGGCATGGTTTTTTGTTTTCTCTGAAGGTTCCTCGGGTAGCAGCATGTCTATCAGCATCCTGTAAAGTGTCACAAAGCCATAATTGACTATTTCTAGCACATGGAGAACGATCCAAGGAGTCCATGGGATCCATGGGTTCATTAGCAAAATCAGGTTCAGGCTCGAGATCTTCTTGTGCACCTAAGACATCATCTGATGCATGGATCTCCCCCCCAAATTCCCCTTGAGAGACCCAAGAGGTGAATCTCTCTATGTACCAGTGGTGATGCCACCATTGTGCTGCTCCTCGGTGACCGTTGTGTCCCAACTAACTGCAGAGAGTCCTTGGCCCCGAACAAGGCACTCTCTAGTGGCCTATCGATAACACCTCCTCCGACAAACTCCTACCATAGTATGTTGATCATCCTACAATCCCATGTATGCCCAACATGCCCACTCAACCTATAGAGTCTGCCTGCTCCACAGTCAATCCAACCCGTCACTAGTGCTGATGGAGATTTGAAAGTGTGTGGGTGCTCGTTCACCGGATCCATCGCACTGTTATTATCGCCACTAACTAGGGCCATGTTATGGTGGGGAATCACACCTGGATCCCAGCAACAATCTAGCCCTCGAACTCCACTGGTATGCCACGGCCCCTACTAGACCATGCCCCTAGCCATGGATATATCCAGTTACCTAGCTAATTTCACCAAATACCAACTCAATATCTCTTGCCATCCAACCCCAAGAGAAGGATCAATTGCATGAACACGCGTACACGGAACAAGCCCTCCATACTGTGGATGTTGTACCCTGTGCAACTCATGTCGCCTTGTCTCACTAGTCTATTCAACACATATAATCTACCTAGGCGACACGGCCTTTCTCTCACCAACATGCAGAGGCAGCCCAACAATGCTACAAGCCCCATCAATGTATGCCTGAAGAGGGTTGACCCCAAGTAGTGCATTTGGCTCTAACTGACTGGTTGAAGAATGTTGGAAGAAGAACTGATGAAATATGCCCTCAAAACAGTCCTGAAATTTCACCCTTCAAATATGCTACAAAAATGCTACTCGAATTCCCGTTATTTTCTCCTTGTCGAACTCTCGGAGCTGCTGCTCAAATACTGCACAAAAAATGGACAGAAATCCCTGCGTAGACCCTGGTAAAGACAGATTTGGCCTCCCAATTAACAATACTTCCAACCCTGCAAACCTCCAAGGAAATGCTCGTCCTCCTTCGAGGAAAATCTTTGCAATTTCTCCGATAATAATTCTATCATTTGTTGGCCCTCCTCAACACCACAAATTTTCTCTTGTGTCCTCATACTATCTGAAGATTTACTACAAAATGACTCTCCAAATCATTTGGAACAGGCTCCCAATTTCTCTCCTAAGGTGACACTCGAGGTTCACCAAAGAAGAGTTGGAATTTTTGCTTGGAAATTTCTTTTTCTAAGCAACATCGATTGACTTGGCTTAGCAACACAAGCAAACTCTAGTTCAGAAATCGAATAGCCAAGAAGATGCAAAAATGACGCTCTCTTCTCCCTTTTATAATTTTTGGTCCCATTTCCTTGTGGGCTCCATCAATTGGACCTCCCCTCTTCATCACTCTCTCTAGTTCGATTTTTTCCTAAAGAGTTTGATTTTCCCTTTTGAGCGGCCCCCACAACCCACTACCAATTTAATTTATCTTTTTCTCCTAAGTTTAGCCTCCTTTTCTCTTCAAAAATTAAGTGGAGCCTCCATAACCCCCTTTTCCTAAGTTTTATATGCCAAAAATAGTTCTCAATACCAAAATTGCAATAATGATGATTTCACTTAGAAATTTATTTATTGGGGACATGTCACCGCAGCTCTTTAAAGATCATATCGTTAAGTTCACAAACGTAGCTGTGAATTGACTTGCGTTGGCCCTAGGAGTACTGATGTGATTAATGTATCTCATTATACTGTGTATCTCTACTAGAAGAAGAATTTGGTTGGGTTTTCCCCCTTATGGGGTTTTGCCCTGATCTCTAACCTAAATCTTGGTGTCCCTATTGTGCATGCTTTTCTTCTATTGTTCTTTCTTGTTTTGTTGCATTGTTTTTGTCATGGTTGTGAAAATTCCACAACCGAAATCCCTACTATAGCAACTAATGATATTACTCCTATTTGTTAATTTCCTTTAAACAAATTACTTGTTGTTTCTTACAGCGAATATCGTAATACATACACTGCAGCCTTCACTTAATTAAATATGATATGGAAACAAGATACTGAGCAAGAAAGAAAATACAACACAATATACACCGTTATTTTTGGACAAATGTCCCCGGAAAAACCCAATGCGGGAAAACCGATGCAGCAGTTCTGAGGGGTTATTATTATTGAGCAGTAGCAAATTCTTAATACCTCTCTGGGTATTCAGTTACAAAGAGAGAAATACTGGCAGAAAGATTTGTGAGATTACCTCACACTATCACTAGAAATCCTGGCTGATCCAGCCCCAGAATGATTGCCCCCGGCTTTCCTGGCTACCTCTACGAAGTATCTGCGTCAGCCTAGCGTCAAGCTCTGCTCTCTAGAGACAGTGTCAATCCTCTGGCTGGTCGATTTGTTGCCCAGGAGATTGATTTCTACCTCCCAGTCTCACACCTCGGCTCCTGGCTTCTAAAACTCGAATTCCATCTGCAAATTTCAAACTCCCTCTTGGCTTCTACGCTGCCTCGGTGTGGCTCTGCGTCAGCCCCTCTGGCTTAGCACTGCCACTGTTGGATTACTCTCTACCTCTCTCTGTTAATGATTCTCAAGCTAAGAAAATTTCTCTCTGTGGATGTTATCCCTGCCCCTCAACTGCAAAAAATCTCCTTGATCGAAATTTCCTCCTGAGAACTTCTCACTTCAGAAATTCGATCTCTTGATCTCTCAGTGTGGTTTCCAAATGACCCTCAAGCCCCTTCTTATATCTTCATGTTAGATAACCAACAACCTAGATTAACTCCTAACCGAAGGCTCAAATCATTTTGGCTTGATCTTCATCTTCTTCTAGAAGTTACACCCACAATTAGATTAATACCCATTAATATTTTAATTTTCCTAAGCTTAAACTTAGGAACTCCATTAAAAATATTAATTATTTTAATAAATCGTCTCTGGGTGGAATTTCCCAAAACGGTTTTTGGGTTCTTTGGAATGCATGTGCCCAAGCCTCCCTGCAAAATTTGAGGCTTAGAGCACATCCGATGCTACCCCAAATCAACAATAGCTCTCTCTACATAATTGCTAATGATGAAATGATATTATGAGGTGAATGTTATATGAAAATGTTGAAAAGTTCAAAATTGCAATTATCTACAACAAAGAACAATCTAGCCCTAAAAATAACAACTTGACCTCCAAGTGGGCCTCTGACTCGGCCTTATTGCTTCGTCACTTCACTTCAAGTGATCATGACACTTGGTTGACTAAAAGCATGTTCCCCACATGTTCCTAGTTATATAATTTCTAATTTTTGGTGTCTTTTTCTCACTTTTAAAGTAAAAATGATTTTCATGGGGAAAAAATAATATTTTCCACCCCAAGTTCGTACGAGGGTAATGTTGGTGTTGTGAACATAAAATTCAAGTGCCCACATGCCATATCAATCTTCCTATTACCACTTTTTTATTTGTTACATAAAAATTAGTTAAAAAAATTCATTTTGCAGAAATTTTTTAATTATTAAAAATCCTACTAAAACCTAATGAAATTTTGTGAGACTCAACATAATGCCTAGCATGGTAATATATATTGACCTTAGACTTATAAAACACACTCAAGGCCCAGTTACTAATCACACTCCAGCTTTGGAGGATGAGTGAAAAAGCTCAATTCATTATTTATTGCTAAAAAACAAAAATAATTAAATAAAAAAAAACACACTTAGACTTACTAACCAAGTTCTAAGGGTCTAAGTCTATTACATAAGTTCATCAGACTAGTTTCATTTTATACCATTCCCCCATGCTGGTACAAAATTTGCATAAAGAGAGAAGAACGAAGAGGAAAAAAGAAGAGAGGGAGAGAGGGAGAGAAAGAGAGAGAGAGAGAGGACAAGGCAAAATTGTTAAATTTCCATTGTTCAATGTTGTTACAATCACTTTAGCCCAATTCTTTTCTTCAATTAGCAATCACTTTCAAATCAATTTAATCTTCCAGTAACAAATAACAATCGTAGATAGAACAACAAATGCAGTGAACAATAGAAGACAATCAAAAGCAATAAGAGACACAAGATTTGGTCAAAGACCAGGGCAAAAACCCACAAGGGGGAAAATCCTTTCAAATTCTTCTTCTTATTAGGTTGTCATAAAATGTTCAACAGAGAGATTACAATGATGCAATTCATCAACCAAGAGTCAAAGGCCAACAGCTTTGACATTCCAATAAACCAATATCCAAAATCCAAGAGATGAGCCCAAAAGTAAAATTTGGTCAAACTATCAAATGTGGTCAAAGTCAATAGAAATCAAAGATGCCCTAACCAGTCCACAAGTCAACGGTCAAACAACCTCCAAATTAGCTCAGTCAAAGGTAAAAATATTCAGCCTCCTTTATTGGTCAAAGTCCAACCAAAACAACCCCAAAACTGATTAGTCAAAGGAGAGTGAAATTGCAATTAAACCTGCGGTCAACAGAAGTCAAACCGTTTAGAATGCCTTGATCTTTGTGCCAAAGAATGCGGCCTCCAAGAACAAATCCAAATCAGAAGTCATACCAAGTAAAAGAATGCACCAACATCAAAAAGTCAACACGGTCAAAGACTAGTCAAAGAAAGATTTTGGCCCCCTTGAAATTTTCTCTCTCCTACTCGCACGACTGAAAGGGACTTGCAATTTTTTAGACTTGTACAATCCTCCAAAGAGAAGAAGAGGATGTGAGTGATGTATGTCCAAATGAGGATGACTTGACTTGTATTTATATGTGATTTTGGAGACCCAATTTGTCCTTTAGGTCGATCTGTACTTTTGTGCACATGTGGGTTTTCACATTAAAAATATATTTTCCTTGACCAAATTAAATTCTTCCAATGGCAGTCTTCTCCAGATGAGGGAGGTTGTCCAAAGGAAGGAATTTGACCCTGAGCTACCAAATTAACACTCCCTCTCAACTAGGGAGAAATTTCCGACTGCATCATATGTCCCATCTCAAATGTCTCGTCATCGTCAATTCAAATGTCGTCTATGCTCATCTATGCTCATTTGTTGAACACACGAATCTAAAATAAGTATAAATTGACATCATAACGAAGCTCAAGCTACCACCCTCTATCAAAGGACAATAGGCGGGATATGACTTACCATTGAAGGTAAGGATCACAGCGATCCTATTGTCCACTGATCTTCCCAACTTGACCCTCAAGAGTCAGTGGTCTTCCATTGACTCTACAGAGTACTTCAACTCTAGATCCCAAGGTGAAAGCATCCCTCATGTGAGATTCCATAGGCCAGGTGAGGACCTTTCCTCTTATGGAAGCAACTCACATCCCTTTGACTTCCAACGCAGATATAGACACTAAGTTCTTCTTTAGTCCCAGAACAGACATAACATCATGAAGAAGAACAGATTCCCCAAAGTCTAAATGAAATTTGACAGAACCAAAAGCCTTCATAGGATATGTAGAGTTGTCCCCAAGGAAGATCTTTAGATTTAACTCCCTCTCAACCAGATTTGAGAGTGATTCACGATACCCAGAGAAATGTCTAGAAGCCACACTATCTACTAGCCAACTATCACAATATTCTGGAGGAGAAGAACTAGAAAGAGCAGAAATAAGAATATATTCACACTGACTAGCAGCTGCATTATTTTCATACCTGGAGTTCCTTGATCTCTTTTGTTGACGATAGCTTTCTTCACGATCACCAAGGGCATCTCTTCTTCTTCTATCATCACCTCTTCTTCTATAATTGCCTCTTCTTCTATTATTAAGCCCGTTGTTGTAGTTGGACCTTGGAGCATCTCTTTTTCTCGGACAGTCTCGGGCATAATTCTTGTGACAGTTAAAACATTCAACTTGAGGCCTTTCTTTCTATACCTTCTCTTGGAGTCCTTGAATTTAGGAGAAGACTTTCTTGGATTAGATGGTCTCCCTCTACCTTTCCTCTTGATGTCTTGAGCAGCAAATGCAGAGGGTTCTTCCTCTTCATGCTTTTGAATCCTCCCTCTGGCAATCATCATGGTCTCCTCTTGAGTGCATTTACCAACGAGCTCATCAAATATTGGGAAAATATTATTGTTGCTTATAGTGTTGAAATTTCTAAGTCTAACACATTAGAAATCCCTACTGCATTATCTGGTTTAATTCTCCTACTTGTTAATTCCATTAACAAGTTATTTACAAATCTAAATACTAAAATAAACACAAATGCAGCCTTAACTCATATACAGATCAGCAACGAAATCACTGAAACAAACACCCAAGGGACACCGTTATTTTTGGACAATCATCCCTGAAAAACCCACTGCGGGAAAATGGTGCAATAGATATGAGAGTTTTATTATTAAGCAACTTCTGAGTACAACTAGGATGCCAGAAATGGCTCACCCAATAGAGATTGTTACACGGCAGTAATACCTCTTCTCGGAGACAGATATTCAGCCTCTCAGCTCTAGTCTGCCCCACGAAAATCCTTCTGGCGCTTCCTCTTGGCCCTGCGTCAGCCCTGCTAGCTTCAACTCAGCTCCTGAAGCCTCTGCGTTAGCCTCCTAGCTCTCTGCGTCAACTCTCTGGCCCTCTGCGTCACCCACGTAGGCCCCTCAGCCTCTGCGCAGTCCCCAGTTGCCTCTGTGTAGCTCCTGTTGCCTCTGCGTAGCTCTAGCTGCCTCTGCGTCAACCTCTTCGGTCACTGCACTGACCCTCTGGCACTATCCCTGCCTCTCTGCTATGTACTCATTGCCCCTCGCTGCAACAGACCACTAGCTCAAATTTTCTCAACAAGCCCCACTCCAAAAAATCGAACTAACTGATCAATCTTGGTGTGTCTCCAACTCACCCTCAAGCCTCCTCTTATACTTTTCATGTTGAGTCTTCAATGGCCGAGATTAAGTCCCTAATCAACGGCTAAGATTAGATTTGGCTTGATCCATGTCATTTAGAACATTCTCACCCAGTTTTATATTAATACCAATTAATATTTTAATTTTCCCAAGTTTAGACTTAGGAACCCCATTAAAAATATTAATTATTTTAATATCTCTCCAACTGGGTGGAATTTCCCCAAACCATTTCTAGGTCTTGGAGATCTTATGTGCCTTAGCCTCCCCACCAATTTTCATGGCTAGAGCACATCTGATGCTACCACAAATCAACACTCCCTCTTAGCGAAGAATGTGCTCTAGTAATGCTCCACCACTAAAACATCACATTGATCCTTTCGCACTGGTACCTGTGTTGATGCTTGGCATGATGCCTCACACCATCTGCACTGCTACTTCCCATATTGCTGCCCATGACATTGCCACTGCCCCTGCCACATCTGTACTGCAGCTCCCTCTCAATATGTTGCCCATGTTGCCCCTAGCACTACCACTACTAACTGTTGCACTGCAACTTAGTTACCGAGAAGTAACTGATCTACCAAATATTGACATCCCGATCAATTTGGACGCCTCATGAAACTGAAGTTGCCTCTACTGCTATCCTATGCTCCCTCTGCTGCCATTGCCCTGCTGCATACACCTTTGTGCCTCTCACACTGTTGCAACCTCCACTGCGCTGCCTCAGATTTCTGCACCCAACCACTGCCTTGCTGCTCCACTACATGCTTGCTCCACCCGACCTCTGTCATTATACTACTATCATCAAGGGCTCCCGTAGTCGGATATGATAAAAGAGTTTGGGCACCTCAAGGATCCTGCCCCTAGTATGTACTCCTCCTGACTACAACTCGATGTCTCCCCACCTCTTCTCTAGAGGTGCATGAGCACTCATGGCACAGTCGTCATCAGTCTCGACTTCTTTCTCCGCCTTAGCTGGAGCTGCCTTGGAGTCGGAAGTCTCTCCCTTGTTTTTCTTCCTGGGACACTGGGATGCATAATGTCCCAGCTCCCCTCAATGGAATCACTTCACTTTAGAGATATCCCTCTTCTTCCACTTCCCCTGTTGTCCAACAGATGCTAGAGTCGCATCATCATCCTCCTCCTCTTTCTTGATTCAACCTCCCTTGCCACTACTCCCCGCCTTGGTCAACCGTTTGATCTCTTCTTGGCGAAGAGCTGCCCACATCTCCTCCCAACCTAGAAGAGTAGCCCTGCCCAAAATACTTTGGACAAATGTCTTCCACTCCTCGGAGACTGCATTCAGGGTTGTCCTCACCATGAATTATGGATCCGGTGTAGACCCCACGGAAGTAAGTTGGTCACGAATCTCCTACAATCTGAGGAGGAACGAATCTATCTGCTCCCCCTTCTGCATCTAATACGACCGCAGCTGATTTTCCAATAGCATCTTCCGCTGCACAGAAGAGCCTTGATACAATGTCTTCAAAGTATCCCACATCTCCTTTGTCATGTTCTTTTCAGCAATATGTGGAACAACATGATCTTTGACCCCATCAAGGATCATGCACTTCACCCTCTCCATTGCATCCTCATACTTTTCATTCTCAGTTGGGTCGACTGAGATAGCCATGCTTCCAAAGGCAAAGTCCTCAATGCGATGTCAATCCAGGACTGCAAGGATCCTGGCCTTCCAGATGACAAAGTTGGAAGCCCCATCCAACCTATCTTGATCCCTCAGTTCGTTCACTGCCATTTCAGCTCCTCTTCTGGACTCCCTCTCTATTTCAAGCTCCTCTTCTGGACTCCCTCTCTGTTTCAACTTCCCTCTTGGAAATCTCCCTCTAAGCCCTAATTTCCCTGCTGGAAATCTTCTCGCCAAATGTCGAACCGCTCCTCTCCAATCCTCCTTGTAACTGCAACTCGAATCTGGATTTCTTGGCTAGAAATCCGTCAAGGTAGTGACTCCTACCTTGGTTCCGTCTCTGTAGGTATTGTTCTGCACCGACTTAATCAACACCCCACCAGCTTCTCAATCACAATCTGCCCACAGCTCCCCAAGCCCCGACAACTGAAGGAACTGAGCCTTTCAGGCTCTGTGCAATCTCGGCAACGGCAGAATCTGCTCCTCCTGGCCACTGCGTCGATCCCTTTTGGTTCAGAAAGATGATCGAGCACTGCGTAGGTCTGATCTGCCCCTCTCTACCTCTGCGCTGACCC
This sequence comes from Pinus tabuliformis, assembly GCA_031772625.1. Classification (NCBI taxonomy): domain Eukaryota; kingdom Viridiplantae; phylum Streptophyta; class Pinopsida; order Pinales; family Pinaceae; genus Pinus; species Pinus tabuliformis. Next base: position 1,537,355,771 of record CM062818.1, on the reverse strand, counting down.
TCCTCCTGGCTCGAAATGATGATGCAGGCCCTCTACGTCACTTCTTCTCTGTTGCTTCTGCTCTGGAACAGCGTTGTCTCTCGAGACAGTTGCTACTGCTGCAAATTATTCAGATTACTGTTGGTGCCTTCAGTTCTCCTGTGATCTGTAATGCTCTGATACCATGTTAAAATTTCTAAGTCTGACACGTTAGAAATCCCTACTGCATTATCTGGTTTAATTTCTCCTACTTGTTTATTCCATTAACAAGTTATTTATAAATATAAATACTGAAATAAACACAAATGCAGCCTTAACTCATATACAAATCAACAATTGAAATAACTGAGACAAACACCTAAGGGACACCGTTATTTTTGGACAATCATCCCCGAAAAACCCAATGCGACAAAACCGGTGCAGCAAATACAAGGGTTTTATTATTACACAGCTTTTGAGTACAACTAGGGTGCTAGAATTGGCTCACCCAACAGAGATTGTTACACGGCAGTAATACCTCTTCTTGGAGACGGATATTCAGCCTCTCAACTCTAGTCTACCCCACGAAAATCGTTCCAGCACTTCCTCTTGGCCCTACGTCAGCCCTGCTAGCTTCAGCTCTGCTCCTGAAGCCTCTACGTTGGCCTCCTGGCTCTCTGCCTCAGCTCTCTGGCACTTTGCATCACCCACGCAGTCCTCTGAGCCTTTGCGCAGTCCCCAGTTGCCTCTATGTAGCTCTTGTTGCCTCTGCGTCAGCCTCTTCGGTCACTGCGCTGACCCTCTGGCACTATCCCTACCTCTCTGCTAGGTACTCACTGCCCCTCGTTGCAACAAACCACTAGCTCGAATTTTCTCAGCAAGCCCTGCTCCAAAAAATCGAACTGACTCATCAATCTTGGTGTGTCTCCAACTCAACCTCAAGCCTCCTCATATACTTTTCTTGTTGAGTCTTCAACAGCCGAGATTATGTCCCTAATCAACGGCTAAGATTAGATTTGGCTTGATCCATGTCATTTAGAACATTCTCACCCAGTTTTATATTAATACCCATTAATATTTTAATTTCCTAAGTTTAGACTTAGGAACCCCATTAAAAATATTAATTATTTTAATATCTCTCCAATCGGGTGGAATTTCCCCAAACCATTTATGGGTCTTGGAGATCTTATGTGCCTTAGCCTCCCCAGCAATTTTCATGGCTAGAGCACATCTGATACTACCACAAATCAACATATAGTAGTAATGAAGGTTTCCCAAATAGGAGGAAGACATTGAAGAGTGACCATCATCAATTCTCTATCAAATATAGGCTCTCCAACAGTCCGCAATTGATCCCTTAGTTGGGATACCCTCATGACATAAGATTGCACAGGTTCCCCCTTGTTCATCTTCAATTCCTTGAGTTTATTTTTCAAGGAGAGGATATGATTCAAGTTGTTGACTTCATACATCCCAACCAGCTTATCATAGATATCCTTAGAATTCTTCAATTTTTCAAGATAAACAAGCAAATGATCTTGCAAGGAATCAATAAGAATTTTCTTAGCTTTGATCTCACCTTTCTTGTACTTGGACTTGGTAGTAGCAGGAGCACTCTTCCGAGGCTCAGGAACTTTTCCTTCCACATACTCCAGGACATCATTTTCATCGAATTTCACTTCCAACCTGATCTTCGAATCAGCAAAATTTGATGAGTCACCCAACTTCTCAGAGTCCCTGAAGTAGGAGGTAGACATAATGACCAAGTCAAGTAGGAGGTAGACATAATGACCAAGTCAAATAGGCTCCTTCAGCTTCTTTCAAAGATGATTGCTCTTGTCTCTTGATTCCTTGGGCTTGTCTTCACCTTAGCTCTGATCCCATGTTAAATTTCCAATGTTCTATGTTGTTACAAGCACTTTAGCCCAGTTATTTTCGTCAATTAGCAATCACTTTCAAATCAATTTAATCTTCCAGTAACAAATAGCAAATGTAGGGAGAACACTAAATGTAATGAATAATAGAAAACAATCAAATGCAATAAGAGACACAATATTTGGTCAAAGACCAAGGAAAAACCCCACAAGGGGGGAAAACCCTTTCAAATTCTTCTTATTAGATTGTCATAAAATATTCAGCAGACAGATTACAATGATCCAATTCATCAACCAAGAGTCAAAGGTCAACAACTTTGACTTTCCAGCAAACCAATATCCAAAATCCAAGAGAATAGCCCAAAAGTCAAATCTGGTCAAACTATCAAATATGATCAAAGTCAACAACAGTCAACAATAGTCAAAGATGCCCTAACCAGTCAATGGTCAAATAGCCTCCAAATTAACTCGGTCAAAGGTCAAAATATTTGGCCTCCTTTGCTGGTCAAAGTCAAGTCAAAACAATTCCAAAACTACTCAATCAAAGGAGAGAGAAACTACAGTCAAACCTACAGTAAAGCTTGCGGCCAAACTCTATGGTCAACAATAGTCAAAATACCCAGAATGCCTCAATATTTGTGCCAAAGAATGTGGCCTCCAAGAACATATCCAAATCAAAAGTCAAACCAAGTCAAAGTATGCCCAAACACAAAAAGTCAACATTGGTCAAAGGTTGGTCAAAGACAGATTTCAACCCTCCTGAAATTTTCTCTCCTACTTGCACATGTGAAAGAGACCTGCAATTTTCAGACTTACAAACCTCCAAAGAGAAGAAGAAGATGTGAGTGATGTGTGTCGAAATGAGGATGACTTGACTTGTATTTATATTTGATTTTGGAGACCCAGTTTGTCCTTTAAGCCAACCTGTACTTTTGTGCACATATGGGTTTTCACATTAAAAATATATTTTTGCTTAACCAAATTAATTTCTTCCAAGGGCAAAGAGGGTCTTCTCCGGATGAGGTTGTCCAAAGGAGAGAATTTGTCCCTAAGTTGTCAAATTAACAAAAATTTGCCTGTTGAACTTTCAAACTTGAAAAAAATTGTCTGCCCATTTCCCAATGTAGTCCTCCTTATTCTCCCAAGTACAATTGACCAAGTAACCTAATTACATGAGGGGACATGTCCCTTAGAATAGGGTATGTGTGTGTCCCTTAGAATAGGGCACATCCCTATATTTCCCCAACTAATTATGTTTGTTGCATCAGGAGAAATGAACATTCTGATTAATCCACGGGCTTCATCATTCCTATTATCCCATTTGGCTTTCTTATCAAGATCAATGGGAACCTTTTCTTGTCCCTAGCTAATCTAGTACAATCATTTACTTCTTAGTACATACTCTATGTGGGATTTCCATGAGAAGTATTTGGTACGGGAAGCAAAAGTTCACTTTAAGTTGTCATACTAAAATATGCAAATAATATGGTTTCAAAAGCTAAAGTTGATTGTTTGGACAAAAAGTTCTCACAAAATAGATTGTTTCAAGAAAAAACATCATTGAAAACGGACTTTAGATGTGAAAGTTATGCAGTTTCTAGAATCTAGAAAAAGCATTAACAATAGCAAAAGAGATATGTGGCAGGTAGAAGTTGACCCACGTGGTGATAAAAAACAAGTGAAAATCATTTTTACAATGAAGTCATTTTATAAATGAAAGTTGTATGCGCTTGAGCCAGAGGAGATCTGGGATGGGTGACCTCCCGAGAAGTCCTGGTTACCGGGTGCAAGCCCCGAAAGTGATGATTGACGCTATGTGATTTATTTCACCAGTTTCAATCCCACTTCTTCACCCCTTTGAGCATCACCCGATGCAATGAGTGCTAAGTGAACTATTCAAATCATGAGAAATTAGTCACTTACGACTACCTCTCATGGAAATGGTCATACGTGAATGACTTACTTAACGCATTTGAATCCCAAAAATGATATCTAAAATAATTAAAGTTATTTCAAAATTTATAGTGATTCACTTTTATACGAGAAGTGAATACACTTTATAATAAAGTTATGAAATAACTTAAGCTTGCATGAACTTTTTCAAAAAGTAACTTATTAAAAAAACAAAAAAAAAACTCAAAACCTCTTACTAAATAAAGTAACTTTTAAGCTAGTGAGCTAGTGCAAAAGACATAACAATTGTGAAAGAGGGTGCGAGTGTTCTCGTTGTTGTTGGAGTTCTGCCTTAAACTGTGTGCTTTCTAGAAAAGATGTGCTCATCCAAAAAAAATCACACTTCGAAAAAAAACTCAACAACAAAGGGGTTAGATCTTTGTTAGCTTACCCAGAAAATGCAAGTTTTTTCATTGTTTCTGATTTGCCTATATAGTACAAAGCGCACAGGAAAAAGCATATGCAATCAAGAAAACACTTTCTGCTCTTTCTGATTTGCTAATATCGCACAAAGCACAAGTCAAAGAGCATACATAGACTAGAAAGAGTAGCAAACTGGGAATATAAACAAAAAACCAAAATATGAACAATTTAAAAAAATAGAAAGGGTGTATTTGGATTGTATACCTCTAGGTCTGACGAAAATGTTGTATCTTGGGAAAACAAACACCTTTTCAAATGAAACAAAAAGGCATTCTTACCTAAAAACAACATTATGAATGCAATGGAATAGTCTGTTTAGGCCAAATCAGTACAGAAATAGCAGATATCAGAAATGTGGCAACATGGGCTTCAAAATTTCGATCACCAACATCAGCAACTCTTTACACTGGCTCTGATACCATGTTCGGGTAAACAAGGTACTTCATGTTGGAAACAAAATTTCTGAAAAAATTGTGCGTGGTGAAAGTCTAATGTTCTACGTTTCGAATGAACACTTCACCCATCTTCAGGGACCGTAAGCTTCAAAAATCATGGTGAATAGAGAGAAAGACCAATTAATTTGAAGGGAATTAGGGTTGATTAGTTGTTGGAGGAAAAATTAATTAATTAATTAAAAGGGGGGTTTTAAATATTTATTCATTGAACATTTAAATAAATTGGAAGGAATTAATAATAAAATAATAAATTAGAAATAAGGGTGGCTAAGACCGAGAAAGAAAATGTCTTAAATAATTATTAAGTAATTAAGGAGATGATCATAATGATAAAAATATATATAAACAAAAATATTATAATAATTAGTCATTGGATGAAAAATTAATTAATTAAAAGACTTTGAACATGTGATCATAAATAATTTAAATAAATTTAAAGATTGACCATTAAAATATATTGGGATAAAGGAAATAATAGTAAAATAATAAATTAGAAATAAGGGCATGTAAGAACAATAAAGGAAATGTCATAAATAATTATTAATTAATTAAGGAAATTATTATAATGACAAAAATATATATAACAAAAATATTATAATAATTAGCCATTGGCAAACCCACGGTGAGCAGCTCAATTGGCGATGGTTGTGTTATGAAGTATGATGTAAACCATGAGATTCAATAATCAAATACCCTATGGGTTAAGCCCACCAAAAAAAAGTCATTGGAGCAAAAATTAAATAATTAATTAAAAGGTTTTGAATATTTATTCATAAATTTAAAAAAATAATAATAATAAAAGGGTTGAACGTTCAAATAAATTGGAGGAAGCAATTAATAATAAAATAATATATTCATCCTCGAGGGTTAGCTTAATTAGTCGAGTCCCTGTCGTTAAACAACATTTGTTATTGAGATGTCACGGGTTCAACTCTCTCCACGCTCTTGGGGTCAGGCTCCATGGTTGAGCCAGCAAGAAGTGATCCCTTTGGGTGGATCTACCTGGTACAAATATTTTGTGGACGTTATAATAAAAATAATTAGAAAAACCATCCTATAAAAAATATTACTATTATTATATTAGGATTTTTAATTAAGCAAATTATTATTGCTAGCAATAAATATTGTTTATCTACTATTAGTATTAATATTATTAGTACTAGATCATAGTATTATATTATATTTCATAGTATTGGATCATATTAATAGATTCTATTATTTTGAATTAATATAATAATACTATAATCGATAGATAGGGAGAGAAAACACTCTTAATTAAAGGATCAAAGGAATAAAGAAGAGAACTGAAATGATATGAGAAAGATAAAAGGATCAAGTGATTATATTACTAATAGATTGTAATATTATAATCAATAGATAGGGATTCTAAGGAGGAGAGAAAGAACCCTTAATTAGAGGATCAAATGAATAAAGAAAAGAGATATTAAAGGATCAATCAAAGGATAAACTAAAAGGAAATCAATGATTGAAGATGTGTGACAAGGAAATCAATGAACCTGAGGGGAAGACTTATGAGAAAGATGGTGGATGGTGGGTTTCCACCATTGACTGAGTTTGAAGCCATCTCTGCGATTAAAGTTGTTGGGGTTCTTTTTTATTTCAATGGCTTCTCTGATCATGCAAGAATATTGGAAAGGATTATAAGCTAAAATTGATTTTGTCAAAACAGATAAGGTGTTTTGAATTGTGGGAATCCCTAGCAATAGCAGATTTTGTGATTATGTTATGGGAGGTGTCAGCAATGTGTTCTCTTATTCAAGTCTTAAAGGACATTCATGTATAGCCTATATAAGACTTGTCACATGAACAAGGAATTTCATAGACCCCACGGATAAGCATAGGGTCAGAGTAGTCTTTAGGGGATCTGAAACGTTGTTGGAGGTGTTACCCTCCACCTGTGTGTAGTGTATATAGGAGAAAAAAAATTCTTCTATATGGTCCTCAGTGGGTAACCAACAGCGTCTTGGAGCCACCAAATAGCTCGATATGCCATTTTCTCCACCACCTGAGCCAGGCATGTGGTCCCTTGCCCACTTGTTATGATTGTATCTTTTAAGGTGGGCCTCCAAACCCCGAAGGTATGGCTTTTCATTGGTATAGTTGAGTAAATTTCCTTACTTGTCATGGGCACTTTTGGGCACGAATTGGTGGTGGGCATTTGGCGGAAATAGTGGGTTAGGTTTGCCGTAGCTTGATTTTGTAGCCTTGTATCCTAGTCCCGTCGAATCTCCTTTACTGGCCATTACCTTAAGGGTTGGCACTACTTAGGAAATCTCGATTTTGGTTACGTGGTCCCACTTCACAACACCATATACATCACTCCCCTCCACACATTTTAGCCCCATTCATCTCTTTTCCCGTTTAGGTCCACATAGTGGTTAACCTCCCCCTTCCCTTGTCCACACCTTGGGTCGAGCCTAGAACGATGCCCCGGAGGTTGATGCAACTAAAAAGAAAAGAACAAGCATAATTTGGCCACTCTCAACAGGAAATGTACCACAAAATGCAAAAGATGGTCAGGACATACAAATTTAGAATGTGGGCAAAAGGCAAGCATGGTCTCCACCCCTTATCCATGGCCATCACCTTGGTTCCTACAAGCCCTAGATGAGCCCCGTCCATCATTAAGGAACTCATGATTATCCCAACCCCTGGTGGACGATGAATTGCCCCACCTTAAGGGAGTATCCACTGCTATATATCACACAACATGCTCTCATCCCCTGGAACCCCGAGCAGTTATGAAGAAAGATCAATCAAATGAAAAAGGCATATGAAGAAGGGTGGAAAAACAAAGGTCGGGGTAGCTCATGTACCACGATTTGCTCCCTTCTACACTCAAATACCCAGGTGTGGGCTTCCCTTATTGTAGTTGCCCTTGTACCATGATATGTGGTCTGGATGATTCCCCTGGTCCCCACTCCGCTCCATTACTATATCATTTAGCACCTACCATTTGAGGGATGTACCATGGACATGTCCCCCCCTTTACAGGTTGAAACCACCTAATAGAGTCCTTGATTAACCCCCTATGGAGCTTAGAGAAACTTGTACATGCCAAAGGCCACTATGGAAGGTCATGCAACCATGGAGTGCCCCATTGATCCCATGACTTTAAGCTTTTTTTACTTGATTATTCTAATGATTTGTTGTATTGGAGGGCAAGGGGGTGCATTGGATCTTATGTGGGATTGCAGGTGGGTCTCCATTTAGGGCTTGGTCTCCCTATACGGGGTCCTAGCCCTCCAGAGAGCCACATTGGCACTTGTAGGGTGAGCGTCGAGATCCATGGGCCTCCACCATAGCAGAGAGTACTTCATGGATCCCCAGCACCACTCGTTGATTGCTCATGTTCCACATTTTGGATGAGGATGATGCACCTGGTAGGCCGGTTCGCCATGCCCAGTCGGCTCCACACTTGCACCATACACTTGGCAGATGTTCCAAGGTCCAAAGGATGTCTCTCGTTGCAGAGGGAGGGCTTATATCATCATCCTAGCCCTTACATATGGTCTATAGACATTTTTTATCCACTTGGAGACCTATGAGGATGTTCTTGTGCCCCCACACCCACTTGGGAGCACCAAAGGTTCTTGCTTAGAAAACAAGGGGCCAACCTCTGGTCCACTATGTTTGGAGTCCATTTCTACATCATGGCACCCATTAGGCTTCATTAGGCCACCTCAAAGACCCGACGACTTACTTCATTGATCATTCGACCTTCTTGAGAGGTTTATTCTTTTATTATTGAGCTATTTGGTGGGCTTGTCACCAACAGTATTATTATTATGGACATTATTTTCTTTTAGGGGCATTATTAATCCAAATTAGGTTATTCGAATCCCTTAGAGGATTGTATAAATAAAAGAGAGGCATTCTATCTCATTCATCATCATTTGGATTGGGTTATTCACTCTTGTGAGATTTTCGCTATCCCTTTTGGAGGACGAGTTTGGATGTTATGGATGAATTCTGATGTTAGGATATCTATCTCTGGTCTTGGAGCTTCATTATTGGCATAATTTGATGATTGGATATACTCTTTTGTACATGTAAGTGCTCTTTTCAGGCTTATTCTTATTATTTACTTTATCACACGAATGTTGTTGGGATTTTCGATATACAAGTCTGAAATTTACCGCTTTTCTCTACAAATTAGTGGAAATTGTGATCTTTCATAGTGTTGAACCATGTCATGGGCCATGTATGAATGAGTGAATGTTCCTAGAGATGATTTGTGATAAATACATTTCGATAAGTCATCAATTATTGCAAATCGAAGTATAAATACCATGAAGCAGTTGCTCTCATGCCCTAATGCCATGCAATGTTGTTCGAAGGCCTCCTAGATTGGGTGAACTCTTTCCAAACCATAAATTATCCTTGACTCCATCTCTCCCAAAGGACAAGGCACTAATCCTCCATTGGTGATCACTTTCAAAACTTATCTTTCTCACCTTCCCTTCTTTTTCTAGGCCTAGCCTCCATATGTCAACTAGGGCATCACTTTTCTCACGACTTAGCCATTAAAAGAATTCGATCTCTTGCCCACAATTGCGCTAGTGTGTCCTCTAAAGGCCCTCCAAATTTCATGAAATTCCGTCTCTGGGATCTTGAGATATTCCAAGCCCTAGCTCGAAGATCAATTCTTGCCCTTGGTTTCCCATTGGCTATTGACCTCATTAGGACCATAGCATTAAATCGTCAAAAGAAGATTATTTCTTTGATCCTCTTCCCTTCCCTGATTAGGTCAAGCCCCTCCTTGGTTGATCAAATCCATACCCTTGACCTAGTTTTGGGTTTGCTTGGCCTCGTGTGGTCCCACAACCTATTAACGCCAATTTCACAAGGATCACATAAAAGCCAAGTCTCCATAAAGATCTCTAGGTCTAGGAACCATCTTGACAAAGCATACTCTCAAAACCTAGCCCTAAGGATCCTCTTGGCCCTTCCTAGAGAGCCCATCACCTTGCTTCTAAAGCAAGCAACCCATCTAATTGAGTCTCTCTTGTGAATAGGCCTAGGAATCACTCTCCATCCTCTTATTGACCTATTCATCTAGTGATTTCCTTTTATACAAGGTCTCCTCCCGTCATTGAAAGTCTGTAAAGAGCAAAGAGCTTTAGCTGAGGTGAAAATGGGCTATAGCTCCATTGTTGCCCTTAACCTAGTATTTTCCCTTTAGGATCCCCTCCTCGGACCCATGCTAGTTTGAGCAGTAACAGGAGGGTCTTATGGGGCTTAAACAGAGTTTTTGTGTTGTTTGCCAAATTTTGGCTATATGATCTGTGATCCCATGAATGTAGGATAGAGAAATTGTAGTTAAGGGACAAGACAATGGGAGGGTTTTGGGAGGAGATGGGCACCTTCAATAACCGCTCACACAACCAGATCAAAGATCATAATTTCAGTATTTTTATGTGGTTGAAACCCTTTGAGAGGAAAATAGTCCATGCCCCAACCTACGTGGTCACTTGAGGCAATTTTATTAATTCAAAAGAATATATTCTACATAAGAGAGTTCTCACAATCGATCATCATCCATGACCTTCCATGCCCTTGAAATAGAGATCATTGACTAATCGAATGCTAAGCCATGGATCAATAGTCGTTAGTGTCGAGGAGAATATGAGCCATTGGACCATTCTGTATCTAGAACGTATCGTGACTGTCAAATTACAATCAACTAATGCATATTGTTGACCACACCTATGTCAACACCCTCAAAAAGCAAAAATTTCAACATCATCTTCATCATGCAGCTTCCAAATTATGATTGTAATCCAAATTATGCAGCCCCATACGCCTTCATTGTAAAAATGATTCTAGTATGACTATGAAGCCATGTAAAAACATCTAGGTAGCCTAAGATTTTTTGCTAAAGAGTTTCACTCTAGGGATTTTTTTACCCTCCGCTAATTATTCGCGTTTCCAAACCCAAATAATTGGCAGAGTTTTTCTCCCACGCATCCCCCAAAGCTAGAGTGGGGCTCGATGGTAAGGTCTTAGGTGAGTCCTAGTGTTATCTAGTCTGTATTTTATCATACTAGATCATTTGTCTTGTGTCACAGAATTTGGTTGAGTCAAAGAGGTCATGTGTCAATTGTAAAATTCCCCTTCTAATGGTATGTCTATGTAATATATTGATGTAATAAGTGTTGTCTAGGAATATTTTTGGTGGATGCTTACTCATAATTAGACATCATCGCCAAAATATTTTTTAGACCCAATTTGAGGGTGAAAATATGTCTAATCCCCTCTAGAGTCATTTTAATTTATTTTTTGGCAAAAAAGGCAAAATTATTAAGCCATAAATTAATCAAAAAATTAAATGAGAGAAAATTAAATTCTCTCCAAGTGGAAAAAATTATAAAAATTGATGAGGTCCTTTTTCAAAGTCAAAAAATTAGAAAGGACTCATTTCCAAGGCAGAAAGTCCTAGTCCAAAAATTCGTTGGGGCCAAAAAGAATATTTTCTCAAGAAAATCAAATTTTTGGGTCAAGGTGGTTGATTGAATGTGAGAATTACGATAATTCTATTTTTTGAAGATTCTCCAGTGCTCCAAAACCACCCAGAAGTCAAAATTTGGTCCATCCAACCCAGCAATCAAGGAGTTCGATATTTCCTAGAAATTTGTGCAACAATTATCAAGGGATCAAATTAATTTGACAAGGATCAAGTCATGGATCAAGGAAACTAGCCGTTATTTCCACTTGGAAGAGATTGATGCTCTCATTTTCTATATAAAGAACTATTTGCTCCTCATTTGATATCGAAAAAAATTGTAATCGAGCTCTGAGTCAAGCTCTGTTGGTTGTAATACATTTTTCTGGAATAATAAAGCAAAAGTCTTTGGGGGTTTATTCATGATGGTGTTCCTCTTCTGCTTCTTGTGGTAATGCTTTTTGGATCATGTGCTTAATACTCTACCGAATAGACTTATGTAAATTATCATTTCATTAGCCAGTGGTTGGATTAACTATTTGCACAAGTATCTTGCATTAGTTACTGGGTTTAGAGTAGCACATTAAATTTGATTAATCTAGCAAGTATCTCTAGATTTTGAGGGTTTATTGTGTGATCTAGCCCCTATTGATCTAATAACTTCATCTTAAGTGTGTAGAGACTATAAGGTAGTGAGTGGAAATCTTCGGTTAGACCAGCCAACACCCGAGACAAGAAGCTCAAGATCCCATTGTGTCAAACTTCCAAAACTTATCTAACGATTGTTTTGCAGAGATCTTGGCCATGGCTCTAATATAAAAAAAATATTTCACTCATCTATCTCCAATTTATTGGTGCAATAAAAGATAGATCTGCTAATTAGAGCTAAAATTAATTTGTGAATATTGTAAATAATTTGTATATTATTTTCTAACCCTTGTATTTTATTTTGTATAGCTAGTTGGGGCTTTGTTCCTTTATTTGAATTTTCTTATAAATCTAGAGGGGCGACTAGGGTTCTTCGTCGTTTTGTAGATGCCATACGAAGATCAAAGAGCAAGGTTGAATTTTTGAAAGTGTTAGCCCTCACCGAGCCTAGCGGCTAGGGTTTGGGCACCATTTCACCTTGGAGGAAACCGTCCAGCTATTTGAAGAGGGCCTCAAGGGTTCTGAAGCTAGATCTGGCCTCTCAAGCAGTGTTTTAAAATTCGGTCGAGTTGATTCGGAATCAGTCGAGCCAAACGAGTCGGACCCCTACCCAGGTTGGCTTGGTCCAAAAACCAATTCAAAGGTCGATCTGTTACCGAACCGGCCGAGCCAGTCAAAGTTGATCAGCAAAAGAATTTGGAGGGAATGAGGACTCCAAACTTGGTTATTTTTGGTTTTAGGTTTTTTGCTTGTCCATCTAACCTCTCCCAAGCCTATAAAAGCTACCCAACCCCCTCACATTTCCTCACAGCTATCTCATTGCATTTGTGTGAGCATTTGTGAGGAGTTTGTGAAGAGTTGTGGAGTTGGTTTTTGGAGCAATAGTGAGGATTCTTGGGCAATCATTGGAGCAGCAGTGAGGAGTGCCTTGGGCAGTCATTGGAGAACCATTGAGGAGTTGGTTTGTTGGAGCAGCATTGAGGAGGAGGAGCCATGGGTTTCCTTGTCTGACTCTGATTTAGAGTTTGAGCCAGATGATGTTGGATTCTCTAGCAGTAGCCAGTGGTGACTAGTGATTAGTGATGCTTTACTTTTGTTGTGGAGGCCATTTAGAGCCTCCTCGGTTATGTGTTTTTGTTCTGATTTCTATATCATGTATATATTGGGTAGTGCATTGGGTGCCATTTTGATATAATGGATATATTCATGAGCCTACTTTGATCATATGTTGTCTTCTCTCTATATTCTAATGCTTTGTGTTTCGAAACATGAATGAAAATCTTTAAAATTATGGTTTTTCATAAAAAAAATATTTAATGTATTTTTTACAACGACTGAGTCATTGAAATCAAACCGGTTGAGTCGATACCGACTCGGAGTCGACCCTCGGCCAGTTCCGAACCCGAGTCGGAGTTTTAAAATATTGCTCTCAAGGCCTAAATCCATCATCCCCAAGCCTCTATTCCTCGATGCTCAGTCTATATTAGAGGTTGCAAGCCCTACATGGGTTAATTTCATTGCAAATCAGGGTTCTCATAAGGGTTTATCATTCAAGATTTTTTGCAAGTAATTTCTTGTGGCTATAATTATATTTTTGGCATCAATTATGACTTCGATTTGCATTGCAGGCTTGATGAAGAATTTTTTGAGGGTTGAAGGTCGGATTTCTAGCCTCACTAAGGTAGCCACAAGGGTTTGAGGCTAGTAGGCCTTAGCCGCAGACCTAATCTTGCCCATATAGCCTAGCCGCAAGCCAAAAAAGGCCAAAATACCCAAGCCTCAATAATGTTGCACAAAGCAGGGATGTTTTTTGGAAGCGGGGACACAGAAGTGTCATTTCCCGAAAATCTAGGAAGCGAAGCGTCTCGGAAGCGTCTACTATATATATATATATATATATATATATATATATTTTTGCATTTATATTCAAAAAAAACATCCCAAATACCAAATTACTTATAGAAGACTGAAAACATGCATATTTTTACATAAATCAAGATAGATATGGCATCCATGTTTCCATTGTACATCAATGATTAATTATTCGAGCATCAACCATTTAGATTCTAGCAATTACAAACATACATCAAATTTTTATGCGTATCATAAAACATAAAACACTTTGAACATAAAATCATCAAACATTCAAGTAACTTATCTAGCAAGTGAGCAACTATCAACATGAGTCATGTCCAAAATTCAAATAATAATGTTCACACAATAGGCCACTTGGCCACCACCAAGACTCAAGTACACACTAAACTAGGACGAGTAAGACAAAAAAGTTCAAATTCATAAAACACTACAAGTCTAATCTATGAAAAAAGTAGTAAACTATGAATATATCTACTAATCTCTCCTCCTTCCACCATGAATAGGACATGAGCCTCCACGTGATGGCAATGAAGAAGATGTTGGCTCTAGAAGTTGTGGCAGTGGAACTGATGAAGATGAAGCCCCTGTTGTTGGTGTTGAAGCATGGAACCTGAGAACCAAGGGACCGAATGGGGGTGCTATCTCAACTCGATCATCACAGTCCTAGATAAGAGCATCCTCCAATTGCTCTAATCGCAACACTACATCCTCAAAATTGGGCTCCTTTGGAATTTTGTCCCAACCCTTTAGGTCTTTATTAGTATTTACATCATTAGAATAATGGGACAACAATCGCAAGTTGTAGTGAACATAAAGCAAGCTCTCTGCCCAGTCTAAATTTAATATGTTCCTTTTAACACTATGGATGAAAGAATAAGAGCTCCAACACCTCTCTACAGAAGAAGTGTTTACCACTTATGATAGCACCCACAATGCCAAAGTTTGTAGAAGTGGAGTAGCACCTCCATGCATGTTCCACCACTCAAGAGAAGAAAAATTCTCGTGATCTCTAGTTGCATGCATGCTCCCAAATGGACCAGTGCTAAGCGTTTAGTTGCTCAAGTGTTTTCGTAACATGGCAGACTCCTCATCAAGGACTAATTTATCCAATGCTTTCATATAACCAAATAGAACTTCTGGATTTAGGTGTGGTTTTTTCCTGCTCTTCCCACCGCCCCCCCCCCCCCAAGGTGTTGGTGTTGAAAGCCATGATGGATGATAGTATTTAGGTGTCATAGCATATGTTAACGCATACAATGTAATGTTCATCATATCCCATCGTTTTTCCACCTCTGCACAAAATAATTGTACAAGGTGATATCTCTAGGCTCAACAATGTCTTTAATCTACCCCAGCATGCTATCCATTTGCTCATACACCTCCCCAATTATTGGTCGATCTAAATCTACAAACTTGATCATCTAATAAATTGGTTTGGTGAATTGCAAAACATATTTAATCTGTCACTAAAAGCAACTATCAAGAATAATACCCTTGGCTACATTAGCACCATCTCTATCGGTGTTAATTTCCTCCCATGATTCAGAGGTCACCATATTAGTTAAAGCTTGTCTTACCTTCACTAGCCGCCTAAAGGTGAGGTAATAACTTGCAAATCTCGTTTTTGCAAGTTTAAGCAACTGCAACTTGGAGTAAGTGCCATAAAAGTAGTTTACCCTTGTACGCCCTGTGATAAATTTAATGTGTTTCCTCCCTCTCTTGTAAAGCTCATTAATCCATCCACATTCTCTATGATTCACAATATAATGCATCAAAAGGTTCAATGTGTGCACCAAACACCCAGACCAAAAGATGTGTGGATGAGTACGTTCAATAATTTTTCCTATTGTCTTACAATTTGCTACATTATCAGTGATCACTTGAACCACATTATTAGGACCAACATCTTTGATTGATTGTAATAGGTCTACAATGTTTTGGGAAGTTGCATTGATAGAGGAGCGGTCATGACATGTAATAAACATTGCACCACTAGCAGAAACACCAAGAACATTTATCAAATGTTGGTTTCTAACATTTGTCCACCCATCTTATACAATGGATACCCCACAATCCACCCACTCATTTGTAAAACGTGTCCAAGCTCTTTGAACCTTTGTTTTTTCTCTTTCTAATAACATTGTTCTAACTTTCTCATAGATGGGACTCTTGTATCCTTTTGGGGCTTCATTGATGGCCTTAACCATATGAAGCCAATATGGAGAGAAAAGCACAAAGAAAGCGGACTATCTTTCCATCCACATCATCCCTCCTAGCAACATTCAAGCAATCCCCTATTGTTCTTCTACTTCCAAAGGTTGCAGAAGTACCATGAGAAGATGAGCTACCAAACCTAGAAGTTGCACTTGATTCAAAATGAGTTTCTTGTTTCTTGTTTTCTATTGTGCAGCATCCACTATTTAGATGTATTTTCTTCTTTGTTCAGCTGAAACTTCTTGGCAAATTGTTATCCCCACGGCACCCTTTTTGTCGTCATTGTCCAACACCCGACAAAGATGCCTCCTCACACAGGTATATGACCCACTATATGGTTTTCCTCCACGAAAACCATGAAGGCACAAAAATTTGTAGCTTCCACCACCTTTTCCCCCTTCATGTTTGGTCACAAAATTCCACAACGGTGTCAATGCAGCTTTCCCCTCTAGCATTTCAGTGTTCTCTTCATCCCCTTCCTCTTCAAACCCTTCCTCCTCGTCATACATTGGGTCACTCAAATGGGGACCACTATCCTCTTGTTGTTTTTCCCTTCTATTCCTACTCCCCCTTGCCATCATGAAAACCAAAACCGAAATGATACATAGAAGCCAAAAGAACACCATTTTGGAATATCAATATAGATGAACAATTTGCAATGAAATGAGCAAGAAAAAAGAATGGGAAAGAGTAGGAGAGGGAGGAGAAAAAATTTAAACAACACTGACGGAAAAATGAGGGAGTTTGGGGTTTGCACTTACCTCTTTAGCTCTTGTAGATGGAAGCCCTTCTCTACTCCTCCAAGCTCCTCTTCCTTCACTGCTCCTAGCTCCTCCTCCTTCACTCCTTCAAGCTCTCCTCAAGCCTATCTTCTCCAAACTCTCTTCTCATCTCTTCTCCAAGCTCTCAAAAAATACAAGAGTGAGAAAATGAGAGGGGGAAATGAGCTTTATCCCCATTTATCATTTCCCTAACTCAACCTAAACCCACCCCCAACTCAAGTTAGACAAAAAAAAATCTAGTTATTTGGGTCAGTTGCACGAAACCGCCCCTCAGGCATCGGATCCACTCGAGATCCGTACAGATCCGTGCCTGATACATCGCAGATCTGAGGCAGATTTGTAGTTCGAAAATCCGGAACCGCGGATCGAGCCGACATGGTTCTGAAATTCTAGGAGCCGTGTTTTCTAACCCGATCTTCGGTTCCGAATTTCCGAATCATGGATCTGTACAGAACGTGGATCCCGATTTGGATTTCGAGGGGGTTTCACGCAACTATGAGTCGTAGACCTTGGAAGCATCACAAATTCATCACCTTTGATTTTCATACAAATCCATTGGCTTTGCAGGCCTATTTGAAAGGGTTATTGTTGATTTTGATTTGAAAATTTGCATTATCAAATCTGATCCATTGAAAGGCTAATAAAATTTGTTTACAAGCTAATTGTGGTTGGGTTGCAGGCCTAACGTTCACTTGGGCAAGGGTTTTACATCTTGTTTTGAGCTTGGGTACTCATCTTGCCATCAAACCTTCTCTCTAGACCTGGTTGAAAGGCCAAGAGGCCTCTTTCTCCTGTCGTAGGCATATCAAGGGTTGATCCATAGCTTTTGTCACATTGAAGTTAACGAATTTGTTGTTGCAAGTATAGCATGGAGATTTGGAAGGGTTTCATTGCTTGATTGTGGTCTAGACAGCAATTTTTGAGTGCTTGCCTTCATATACTAACCATTGAGGGAAGGTCACAAGGCTTCAAGCCTCAATCCTCCTCCAACTCTCACCTTTTGTTGACTGCCATAAAGCATCAGATCTGAAGTGTTTCATTGTAGTGCCTAATCATAAAGAAATTTAATAATAATAATAAGCCCTAAAACACTAAATTTGTCACATAACAATCATAAGAATCATAGCAAGTGTTTTGGCTCTTGTTCCTTGCAATTTTGGTGACTAATTGGGGGCTGACTTGCACTGATCAGTGCGCTACAGCACGCTGACAGTGGTATTTCTAACATTTGATGTTGGTCATTGTGCAATCTTGTGGCATTGGCATTTGTTTTGGTTCTTCTCTTATAATCTTGTCAAGGATAACTCGTCTTTTAGTGAGGTCACTAGCCATTTTTCTTTTAGAAGTTGCATTTGCATGGTTGCATTTGACTCTCTTTGCATTTCATTATATCACTATTAGCAATCTCATCTAGTTGTGCTTATAATTGTGCTTGTGTAATTTTAAGGTTCCTTTTGTTATTTTTGGCAGCTCAATGACAAATTCCAACCATGGGACTAGATTCCTCTTTTCAAAAGGACCAATGTTGACTATTGAAGCGCTCAATTTGAACAAGGGAAAGTGTATTTTTGAATTAAAGCCCACATGCACATTTGATCAGGTCGGCCCTAAAGCAAATTGGACACCCTTGGAAGGCTATAAATACAAGTCAAGTGACCCTCATTTGTGTTGATTTCTGGTAGCATCATATGTGCTCTAAGCCTCAAAATTTGCAAGGAAGCTAGGACACATGTATTCCAGAATACCCAGAAATCGTTTTGGGAAATTCCACCTGAAGACAATTTTATTAAAATAATTACTTATTGTTAGATCTGAGACTTTTGTGATCCATATTGTAGAATGAATGTCTTTCGAATTAATCACATCATTAGGATTTGGTCGACGTTTCGAACCAACTAATGTGGTTCATCCTCAGGACAAGGTGAAAAAAAATCATACAATCTTTAAGAATAAATAGCAGGGATGCATCATAGCCCAAGGTCAGCCATTGAAAAACTAACCGTTGAAAACTAGCCATTGGAGATTAGTTGAATAAGTAAACATCTAGTTTTCAACGGCTAGTTTTTCAATGGCTGACCCTGGGCTATGATGCATCCCTGCTATTTATTCTTAAAGATTGTATGATTTTTTTCACCTTGTCCTAAGGATGAACCACATTAGTTGGTTCGAAACATCGACCAAATCCTAATAATGTGATTAATCCAAAAGACATTCAATCTATAATTAATTATTTTTAATGGATGCCTAAGTCTAAACTTAGGAAATTAAAATAATTAAAGGGTATTAATAAAACTGAGTGTGAATCTTCTAGAAGAAGATGGAGATCAAGTCAATATTATCTGAGCCATTGATTAGAATTTAGTTTGGGTCGTTGATTATTCAACGAGAAGATTATAAGAAGGACTTCGATGGGCATTTGGAAGATACATCGAGTGAGAGATCATAGATTGATTTTCTCAAGAGAGCAGCGCAGCGGTTGCGGGAGAGGTCATTGAGGAGATTTCTTGCAGTGAATGGCAGAGATAGTCTTCCGATTGGAGAAGTTTCCTGATCCGAGGATTCACTGCAGAGGACGTAGAGAGAGATCCAAAAGAGGCAGCGCAGAGCTATGCTGGGAAGCATAGAGCCACGTTGACGCAATGCAGAGCCTAAGAGGAGATTCGAAATTTGCTGGAGAGTCGAGTTCTAGAGCCAGAAGCCGAGGTGTGAGACCAAAAGGGCAGAGAGTCGAAGTTCCAGAGGCAAATCGACCAACAAGAAGGGTGACGCAGAGCCTAGTAGTTGTGACGTTGAACTGCATAGGCTAATGCAGAGGTAGTGTGGGGCTTGCCATCTAGAGCCTGGATCAGTATTGAATCTCCAGTGATAGTGTGAGGTATTTCTCACTAATTTCTCTGCCAGTCAAATTCTCTGTATCAGATAGTCAGTAAGGCATCCAAAGATTGTATTCAGAAACTACTGCATAATAATACAAAACCTCAGCGATTGCACAGGCTTTCCCGCATTGGGTTTCTTCAGGGACATTTTTCCAAAAACAACGGTGTCACTTGTGTGTGTTATTTATTCTTGCTCAGTTCTTGTTTTCACATATAATTTAATTAGTGAAGGCTACAGTCGTATTTACTTCGATATTTATAGTGTAACACAGTAAATAACTTGCATAAATTAACAAGTAGGAGAAGTAATATCAGTTTGCTACAGTAGGGATTTGGGTCTCCAAATTTTCACAATTTGGAAATCATCATGAAGCATTCTTCTATTCTCTTCTTTGGTTTTTGCTCGCACAGGTTTGAGGCAATTTGCGGAGATTGGTTCATATAGGTCTGAGATTGTAGGATCCAAGATTGTAAGGTCTGAAGCTCGCATGTGTGATCTAGGGTTTTGGTTCCCAGCCGCAGGCATGCTACAGGGAAAATTCGGTTGTAACCACAAGCATGAAGGCCTATGCATGCGATTGAAGGGTTTCAGTTGCACGCAGACACTCTCTCCATGCAGTCCAGACCTAGGGTTTGAATTTTACAGTTGACCGAAGATTTCGCTAGTTGACCGCAGAGTTCAGCAGTTGACTGCAGGTTTCTGAATTAGGGTTTTGATTATTAGAATTGTTGGGTTCATCTCATGGATGTTGTTTAGTTTATTTTGCTGGATAGGTTTATGGTTGAAGATATGGATCATTGTACTCTCTCTTTGTTGAATCATTCAATGAAAATCTAATAAGAAGAAGAATTTGAAACGGATTTCCTCATAATGGGTTTTACCATGGTCTCCAACCAATCCTGGTGTCTCAATGTGTGAATGCTTCTCTTCTATTGTTCCTTTATGTTTCATTGCATCGATGATGATATTGTTCTTTTTATATAGTTGCATATATTGTTGAATAATGTTGTAAAACTAAATAATCATATGATGATATGGTGTGAATTTAATATGTAAGTGAAGAAATGCAATTATCTAAAGCAAAGAACAATATAGCCCTAAGAAAATTTAATATGGTATCATAGTTGGGCTAAAGAAAAGTCCTTAAGATCACCCCAAAGAAGACACCTTTCATGGAAGCAAGAAAAGATGGAGGAGACCGAAAAAATACTAGGGTTTGAAGGAAACCCTAGGCAATTTGGTTATTAGGGTTTGATGGATATTATGAAGTTAGGGTTTGGAAGAAACCCTGGATCATGACAAAGATTTGAGATATACAATCTAGAAACCGTAGCATGATCAGTGTGAAGATGTTCGAGCACTTGTGTAAAGTTTGAAGTAGCCCTAGATGGGATAGTCTCAATTAGGCCTTGGTTATTAGTGATGTTGATGAATATATTGAAGGCAACAACGTTATATGGTCAATAGGTAGTCATGACTCTTAAAGGTTGGTTCAATAGGGAGATGATTACGTCTCATTTAAGATAAGTACTTTTCGATTTATGTTACTCTTTTATGATCTTATTATTGATTACTTCTTGCATGTATATTTGAGTATGGGGATACTTCTAACCTCCTAATGAGATGTGATGAGTGGATCCTTCTTTAGGATCATCTGAGGTGTAGGAAAAGATAGCTAGTGCAGGAAGAAAAAGAGCTACAGTTGCCCATGACAAATAAGTGTTACAAGTTGCAAAGGTACATGAATACTACAAGGTATGTAAGCTGCAATATTAGATGGCAAGGTAAGCCCTGAGGTATGACAAGAATATGAAAGTAAGTTTGATTTATGGTACATGTGATATATATTGGTGCTCTTGATATTTGGCAAGCATCTTTCATTTTAGACATGATGGTTTCATAAACAAGGCTAGCACATTGTCTTTGACATATGGTAGCTTGATGTTGTTGTTAATGCTTGAGATAATGTTAAATTTGGCAACTAGGGCCAAACATCACTTTGGACAGCTCTTATGAGGCAGCTAATATTTTTCTTGGATTCCTCTTTCTGAGAGATGTAGGATTGATCTAAAGATCATCCCATTCTGACATGTACAAATGAAGTTGTGAAATTATTTTGATTATGGACAAATTGTGAAGGTCGGACAGCCATCATATTAGCCTCCTCCAGCCTTCAACGTTGCATATAAATACAAGGTGCCTCCTCCTCATTTTGGCATCTCATCTCATTCATCTTTCTCTCTCTCATCTTGATTGGGTTCAGATTTCTGGGCTTCTCTCTCTCCACACGAGCGAAAGGAAGACTGCCTTTTCTAGCTACTATGTTGACCAGATTTGACCGAAATTTCAGGACACCGACTTTGACCAGCATTGACCCTTTTTGACTTCGGTTTTGTGAGGGAGACTTTTGTTTGGGTAGGCCGTTGTTCTCGGCACAAACCGAGGTAGTCTGACCCCTATGTTGACTAGTGTTGACTGCCCTAATTCAAGTTGTTGCCTTGACTTTTGTTGACCAGGCTTGACTGGTTATTTTAGACTGTTTTGGGCTGCATTATCTTGTTGTTGGTGGCCGAGTTGACAAGGTTGTTTTGGAGGTCAATTTCAACCTTGTTGACCAGCGAACAAAGTTCCTTCTTTAGATTAATTACTCCAAAAGACTTGGAATATAAAGATATCCATGAGGATACAAATATTATATATTAAATGTGTGAATAAGAATGATGATACAATGAGAGTGAGGGGCCTGCTTATATATTAGGCAGGTGCCTCTTCATGGAGAGTCATGTCCCATTTAGACATGCCTCTTCAACCTAATTACTAATTAACTAATCATTATTATAATTATCCTCATTTATTTACATTTATATTATTTATATATATTTTATATAAAATTGCCTCTCCTCAAAAAGCTTTGTCCTCGAAGCTTGTTAATGAAAAGGCTTGATTTTTTTTTTGGTTTCAAATGTCTTTCTGTCTCAGAACTGTCATCTTTGTCGATACATGTTGATATGATCCTCTAAGTGACAAACAAAATTGTCGCACTGAGAAGGGATCAGACCATTCTAGATCAATCTTCTGTTGAATATTCTGATCACTGGAATTTTGTAACGAATTGTCATCATAGGACTGGATTGAGGTTACATCACTATTCTTTGGAACATCAATTTGTTGTTTCTGTTCTGAATGGTCCCAATACGTAGCTTGGTTGAGTTTTCTAATCTCATGATTCGAATGTCGATAGGGAACCTTTTTGGTTTGACTTTCCCTTATTAGGTGTGTGGAAATTTTTTGATTTCCTTCTGGTACTATGGTTTTTGAGTTAGGTACATAATCTTTGTTTGGAATTTTCATCATCTGGATTGTAACATGTGAATGTGTTTTTCCTTCCACTGATTGATCCTCTTCTTGAGTTCTGTTATTGATTGGTTCGGTATTAATTCCCTTATCTTCAACCTGGATTGTTATGTCTGGAGACTTCGATACTTCTTGAGTAAGTTGCTCTAACTTGTTTGTTAATGACTTTTTGTCCTTTTTAAGCTTCTTAATTTGTGTTAGTAATTTTTCACTATGATCCTTAAGTCGCAAGACTTCTTCATTTCTATCAGCAGTGATTTTGTCAATTTCATTTTGCATATTTTGTAATACTTTTTTACCTTCTTGAGAAATTACTTTTGAAATATTTGATATATCTTCTGGCGTTACTGAATTTGGCTTCAGTGTAACATCTTGGAGTGTTATTTTCTTCTTCTTGTAAGAAAATGTTAAAAACTTTTTCTTCGTATTTAAGACGTATTTAAGATGACAGATCCTACCGTTTCCATCTAGGGTGGATCCCAAAAGAATGTCACATTGATTGTTCCATAGGGTATGAACTGAGAATTGCGATACAAATGTACAATATTCAATGTTTAACTGTAAATTGACTATCCCATATTTTTTATTGCCAAAAATTTGACTCCAGGATCACTAATTGGTTTGCGATTTTAGGTGTTATATAATTTTTATCTTCTGCGGGAGAAATAGAAATAATAACATCTTTTCCTGCGAGAGTTCCCTTAATGTTAAATTGCGTTGTAGCGTCTTTGGGTAAGGTTTCTGGGAATCTTTTGGCCTTCATTTCCTTATTAGGCTCCATATTTATTTTTCTCTTCACTAGTTGACTTCAATTGCCTTACTTTTAGGGTTTTATAATAATGCCTCTCTCTCGTCTTGAATTGAATTTTTTTTTTTTGCTTCTTTCGCTTCCGTAGCTTTTTTTGGTAAGAAACCCACTTCTTCAATATAAAATAAGTCTCTTTTTATTTATTTTTGTTTTTTTATTTTTATTTCTATAAAGAATGTCAAATTCCTTTTCACTTTATACAACTAAATAATATCTTGGGCATTTAAACTTTTTCAATATGTCTTGGATTTCAATTTCTAAATGAATTTTATTTACACTTACCTTTAATCCCTTGTTATAAATTCAAGGAAGAATTCTCTTCATACCTTTGATATATAATTAGGTAAAGTAGGGATTTGAAAAGTCACAATTTTTAAATGGGTCGCCAATGCCTCTTTGTGTTGTAATATCCCGAATGGTTCAATAATTCAGTGCAAGGGTATTGGCCTTTATGTGGCAGGATTTTATTATGATAGTAATTTCCAATTTACAGGGAGAAAGAGTCGACGAACTGAGATGGTGTGGGTGGTCGAAGGCTGGTAGTGTCAGAGCTATGGATGAGCAGTGGTTGGAAATTAGTGGCAACAGAGTCGGCGGAATGAGCAGAGAATGTCGAGAATGGAAGGGTGACTGCAGATGCTTTGGTCGAACTATGTTGGTGGTTGCCTATCAAGCGACAACTATGTTTGTAACTTCGAGAGTGGGCCGTGATTGCTGTGACTAGGGCAATTCAACGATGTGCATAGGCAGTGAATAACGATGGCATGATTGGCAACGGTTGGCAGAAGATGGATGCAAGAACACTAATGCGGATGCGGAATGCTAGTTCTAGGGGTACGTGCGAGAAGAGAAAGCGACAACGTGGATGGGCAGCGGTCACTACAAGTTGGTAGTTTCAACTGCAACACGACAACAGTCCAAGACGCAATATGCTTGGTGATCGTCAGGCTGCACTTTGGGGCAGCCGCAAGTAAGTTCCTTTTGGTTTGTATATATATTTATATAACTCTCTTTTTTCTTACATAGATTTTTTTATATATAATTTTTTTAACTTTTTTCTCATATATGAATCTTTTTTTTAAATATGATCTTTTTATCCTTTGTTTTATAATAATTTTTTTTTATTTATTTATATATATAGAGAGAGACTCTTTTTTCTTTCTTTCTTTCTTTTTTGTTTTTTAATTTGACCTAATTTTTTTTTACTCTCTCTATGTGGCCAAAAGCCTAATGGCGAGACGAAGAAACTCCAATTGTAGAGAAACGCTTGAACTGCAACAGCAATAGAGTTGACGAAAAGTCGATGGCCAAGGGCCTTGATCGAGGAGCGTGGCTCTGTGCAGCGGTGAAGCAGCCAAATGATCGACTACTCTGATACCAAATGAAGCGAACAAAGTTCCTTCTTCAGATTAATTACTCCAGAAAACTTGGAATATAAAGATATCCATGAGGATACAAATATTATATATTAAATGTGTGAATAACAATGATGATACAATGAGAATGAGGGGCCTGGTTATATATTAGGCAGGTGCCTCTTCATGGAGAGTCATGTCCCATTTAAACATGCCTCTTCAACCAAATTACTAATTAACTAATCATTATTACAATTATCCTCATTTATTTACATTTATATTATTTATATATATTTTATATAACACTATTGTTCTAGGCACAAAAATCGAGGTAGTTTGACCCTTGCGTTGACTAGCATTCACTGCCCTAATTCAGGTTGTTGCGTTGACTTTTGTTGACCAAGTTTGACTGGTTATTTTCGGACTGTTTTGGGCTGCATTATCTTGTTGTTGGAGACCAAGTTGACCGAGCTATTTTGGAGGTCAATTTCAGCCATGTTGACCAGCATTGACTTTCTGGTTAGGGCTTTCTGTTTCTGCTGTTTTGACTGATCAATTTGGGCAAGTGAATATTGTAAATTGTACTCTCTGTGTTGAACTTTTGAAGAATTATAAGAAGAATTGATCAAGGGTTCCCCACATTGGGGTTTGTCCCTGGCTGGTGCCATATCTTGTGTCCTCTTGTGTTTGCTTGTCTTCTACTGTTATAGTTTATGTTCTATCTGCATTTTACTATCATGTTGATGTGATTGCTAATCTGGATATGACATTGGGCTAATGAAGTAAGATTGCTCTAAGCATAGAACATACCATTGTTATCCTAAAATTAACAGATAAGCATGATGAAAGTGTGACAATAAGATTGATTCTCTTGTTGAACTTGGTAAAGTTTAGTAAATCTAACATGTGGTAGAATTGGAAGCCCTGACTTGATTATTATGATCCTTGAAGTCTAAAGACACTCTTATATGACACTATCCCTTGATGAATGTTTGATAACATGATGGTGACTTGTTATGATATATGTCTGAGAACCTGATATTCTTTGTGATCTAACAGTTTTGTTGTAGCAAGACAATATTATGATAGACAGGTTGATGATGTTGATTGAAGTGGCTTCTCATTAAGAGGAAGAAACTCTCCTTAAGATCCCATCACCTATTATTTGCAAACACTTGATTGTTGAAGGAAGGATTTTGAACATGAATAACAATCTGATGTTGTTTTGGCAAGTTCTGATCTAAGAAGAGAAGGTTTCTCCTAGTCCAACCCACAACCGTTAGGAGAAAGGCTTAAGAGTGTGGTTATAGGCCTCACAACCGCACAGATGAAGGCCTATGGGTGTGGTTGTGCCTTTAGGTCACAAAAACTGAAGTCTTATGCACGATATCAAGGGCATACCAGGAGTATGACAGACTTACAGACATGGAGAAAATGATGGAACAGTTCTATGAGCAGGGAAGTTTCTAAGAAAGCATTGTATGGTTTGTATTAGCCCATTGTATGACATTGGGCCAATGAAGTAAGATTGCTCTAAGCATAGAAAATATCATTGTTATCCTAAAATTAACAGATAAGAATGATGAAAGTGCGACAATAAGATTGATTCTCTTGTTGATCTTGGTAAAGTTTAGTAAATCTAACATGTGGTAGAATTGGAAACCCTGACTTGATTATTATGATCCTTGAAGTCTGAAGACACTCTTATATGACACTAACCCTTGATGAATGTTTGATAACATGATGGTGACTTGTTATGATATATGTCTGAGAACCTGATAATGTTTGTGATCTAACAGCTTTGTTGTAGCAAGATAATATTATGATAGACAGGTTGATGATGTTGATTGAAGTGGCTTCTCATTAAGAGGAAGAAACTCTCCTTAAGATCTCAACACCTATTATTTGCAGACACTTCACTGTTGAAGGAAGGATTTTGAACATGAATAGCCATCTGATGTTGTTTTGGCAAGTTCTGGTCTAAGAAGAGAAGGTTTCTCCTAGTCCAACCCACAACCATTACGAGAAAGGCTTAAGAGTGTGGTTATAGGCCTCACAACCACACAAATGAAGGCCTATGGATGTGGTTGTGCCTTTGGGTCACAAAACCTGAAGTCTTATGCACAATATCAAGGGCACACCAAGAGTATGACAAACTTATAGACATGGAGCAAATGATGGAAGAGTTCTATGAGCAGGGAAGTTTCTAAGAAAGCATTGTATGGTTTGTATCAAGCTCCCCAAACTTGGATAGTCAATTTCATGGTGAAGCCTGGAAGCAGTACCAATCCAAGCCTTTAAGTTGGTCCAAGGTATGCCTTTGATTTTTGATTTTATATGCTAATGATCTATTCTTGACAGGTAGTGAGCCTCTAATGATCGAGCGTAAGAGGGAGTTGGCCATTAAGTTCGAGATGAAAGATCTTTCAAAGATATGAGTTTGCATGGATAAACTGACGATTGGAAGAGCACATTAAGTTCATTGTTGCTAGCATGGCAAGCTATGGGGCAGTTTGGTAAGGAAGCTCCTTGGAGATTTGTTTGAGCAGGTTCTGGATATGACCGTGATATATTGCGATAACAAGTGTGGGATTCGATTGGCAAAAGAATCTCGTATGTACCTAGGACAAAGATACCTTCATAGATTGAGACTGTATTGTTGTATGAGACAAGTTTAGGCTTGTGGTTGTTGCCTTCATGAGGAGGATGAATAAGGTATCCTTTGTGTGACATATTTTTGCTCTAACATAATGTTTGATTTTGATGTCCTGCATGAACAGGAAAACAAAGGATTGTTGCTCTTGGTGATGTTTGAGGCAACTCTTCAGTGAGTTGGTTAAGTTGGTACCGAATGTGAGCACATTGATATGTTTCTGATCTACAGAGAGCAACATGGATTGATGGATGTGACCCTCCTAAAGTAAGGGTCCGAGTTGAGGATATTGAGTCAGCTCTTCCCCCTATTTGAGCTCCCAGGGTGAGGAATTGAGATGTAGGGCCCCTAGGGTTGAGGGATCTTTGGACAATAGGGTATCACCCCTATCTATTACCCATAGGGTCGGAGATGTTGCTCCCCTATCTTGGTCTATATAGAGTATACCCCAGTTGGCATCTGTCTTTCCCACCCATCTCGCCAATGGGTGTTGGTTGCTTGTGTTAGGTGTGATCCTTAATATTCATTGTAAGTGCCATCCCGCTCAAGCTAGATATACAGGTGTTTTACCACTGACTCTTAAGAGTCATGTTGGGAAGATCAACGGAGTTTTCTGGGTTGTAGCATTGGGTTCCCCGAGGGCAGAGTTTCCTGTTGAGAAATCTATAGGGCAGTAGTTAGGATGATTTATCTTTCTATGAAAACTGCTTGTGATATTTTTTTTGCTTTTTCTTACTTATTAACTTCTTCTCTTATTATTATGTTTGTTTATCATCAAACAACTACCAAGAACAAGAATAACAATAGTACACAAGTACACCGGATATAGGTTGCAAGCCAGGGCCAAAAAACTCATAAATCTCCTCTTCTTATAGGTTCTTCAATTGATGAATTCCAAGACCTCTAGACCAAGACCAATATCCTTCCAAGACCAAATTTGAACTCTCTTAATGATGTGCTTCCTTTGTCCAAGTCAAACCTAGTGAAATCTCTTCCAGCAGCACAACTTCATCCCCTAGCTTCATAATTTTGGCCTCTACTGCAGGTCCGAAATTTCTGGCCCCCAGCAATTGCCACTGCATCCACACGTGAGCGTAATTTAGCCTTCCAAGGCCTTCCAGCAACTTCACTTGCTTTGCTTCCTTGTCTAGGGCTAGAAGGTGACCTAGTAGGCCCTTCTTCCAACAACTTTGATCCTCTTTCAGCAAATAGAGAATTTCGACCTTGAAGCAACAAACCCTAGCCTTCCTTCTTCGCACATGTGAGATAGAATTAGCCTAGAAAATTCTTCTTTTGTCCTCTTCCTTCTTCGCTAACCTTTTTCTGCTCCTCCTTCGCTTGAATGAGATGTGAAGTGAATGTATCTCAAGGAGGTCGAGTTCCCTCCTTTATATAGGCTTCTTAAGGTGGACGTGGCTCCTCAAAATAGGCCGACTTCTTAGCTGCCAAGCTGACTTGGTCTTGAAGGGTATTTTGACATTTTTAATTATAAAAATAATTTTCTTTAGAAGTTACAATGTGCCCAATGGGGTCTTCAACTTATGACAATGACTCTTTTGACTTCTTGACCTAGGACAAACCTTAGAAGCACTTAATGGGAGCTTGACCTCTAAAATAAAAGACCTTGAGCATGAAACCCATGCTCCAAAAATAACAATAATAATTTTTCTTTCATTTTACAAAACACAAGAATCAAAAGTACATTTCATACTTATGAAGACCGAACCTAGTTACATATTTTTCAACACTCCCTCTTAACTAGGGACGTATTCATAAATGGTACATGGACATTCTAAATCTGAAGAGATCTGATAAGAAGAGTCTTGTTGACCACTACCGGTCAACTACCCATGCAGTACACCCCTTTTTTCTTTGCAAAAAGGGGTAGCACCTGATCGACGTGTCCGTGACATCCTATAGTCATCAGCAGCTTGATCATTTTAATTGTAAACCCAGTCTGCATGTATGAATTGTAAATAATCTTAGCAGATATGAGTCGTGTATGTAAATTGCCTAGGTGGACCTAACTTTCTAATGGTAATCTACGTCCAAGAACGTTTTTCATCTCACCGAACCATGATCGACAAAGTCTTCCTTCAGCCTGACCCCAAAGCCGGGATGGATTTTGTCATTCGAATTTTAGGAGAATCCTAGTGTGTTAATCTGCTAGATTATAGTTGTGTCGCAGAACTGGGTGATTTATGAGGGTCTATGTCAAATGGGTTTTCCCCTTTGAGATGTAAAATTGTTAAAGTCATGATGTAAAGTGTCTTGAGGGTTAGGAAATGTTTTAATCCCTCTTAAGTCCTAAGTCCTAGGTCCTAGGGAATTTTTTCAAAAGGCTAAGTTCGAGGATCCATTTAAAAATGAATTTAAAATTTTAAAAATTTAAAATAAATAAATAATAATAAAAAAATTTAAAATAAAGCAAAAACCCTAAAAAATAATAAAATAATAATATTTTGAGTAAATACATGCAAAATTTCATTTTTTAATAAAATAACAAATTCGACGGATGAGATTAAGAGATATCTTGATCCTCATCGACGGTCGAGATCATTTCAACATGGATCAATCAAACTAGCCATTGGGATCATTTCCTTTAAATAGGGTGCTAGGGGTCATTTCAGATCATTGGATCTGTGAGTCTGGTGCTGAAGAAGCTCTCTTGTAGTTCATTTTTTTTGTGCAACAAAGAAGACTTTGGGGTTAAAAATCTTGTTGGTGTTACTCTTCTGAAAATGCTGTAAGATTGTTTTATTTGTTCTGCAAAATTTTATTTTCAGCCATTAATGATAGCTTAATGAAGATTGATCTAGGCACAGGTATATTGTCTGATCTTTGGGGTTTGAATGATAGTTTAGATTCTGAAATATATTGGCAGGTATCTCCATTTGATCAGGGTTTCACTATTGTTTTCTCCTTCTACATTGATGGTTGATTTTAAGCTGTGCAGGAAATCCTTTTTTTTAGATTACCGCGCGTTAGGGGAAGTTCTCGGCTGAACCAGCCAACTCCCGGGTTGTGTTTTCTGAAAGAGCCCAGCCAGTTCTTGATCCCGGGCTTATCATTCGAAATATTTTTTATGAATGCATGCAGGGTTTTCTGAAGCATTTTATATTTAAATTAAATTTTGAAAATATTACTGCTGTTATTGCTAAATCTGGCATTTTGGGGGCCAAAATCTGTAAATTACTCAGCTGATCTGGGGTTTCAAATTTTTTTTGCTTTAGGCAGTTTTCATTAGGGTTTTGTTTCCTTGAAATTGCAGGAACAGGGTTTTTCTTCAGGGGTTTCTGAGCGAGAAAGACAGAAAGTTTTGTGATCAGGTTACCAGATTTCAATCATTATTACTCTCCACCATTTGAAGCTTGCACAGGACAGCGACGGCACAGATACGTGTTGATATTCTCTCTGAGACAAGGAGGTGATCAGCTGTTTGACGTGAGGTAATAGCAGTATTTTGCAAAGATACTCAGTTGTTTCCTCCAGCATCCTCATCCTGTTATCCACGTGAAGGGCATCAAGCTGCCTACGCGTTGTGGTTTCATGCACCTATCCGCCGTCAAAAGAAAAGAACTGCAAACAGAAACGTGCACACTTCATTCAGCTTCACACCTTGCCATCCTTGATCCTCGCTGCATCGAGCACTGTCAAGGACGCAGATACTAGTCGAATTTTATGTGCACGCTCAGCACTTAGTCGTTGATCGGGAGTTTAACATGAGTTTCCTCCTTTAGCCGCCGTCACCAAGTCGTCTTCCGAGCAGTAAAAGACAAGAGAAACCTGAAGATCCGTGTGCATAGAGCACAGTCCAGGCATATCATTGTGTCCAGCGTAAAGAGTTCCTGTGTTGCGTGTGGGCGTCAGGTAAGATGATCATCTTTCACGTGAACCGCTTGTCTCTCGTGAACGTCAGGTAAAATCCCTCCAAGCCGAATTCTCTCAGCATCTACCATCGACCTGTGCAAATCCATCAAACTCACCCCGTATGAAATTCTCTAAATAATTCATGCGGTCCAAGAAACTCACGAGTTTCGCGAATGTGCATTGAGCATTTTCCTCCATCGAGTGCCAGGTAAGCGTCAAATCGATCCGAAAGCACCACCGCCACCTGCTCTCGCGGCGAAGTCCTGTTTATTCACGCGTTCAGCCTCTGCGTATTATCAGGGTTACTATTTTTTTTTTTTTCTCTCCGTCAGCTTAGATCCTATCCCATAGTGCAGGCAGTTAGATACATTTTGGTTGTTTAAATCTTAGTCTTATGATATATATGTCTGCGTAGTTATGTTCTAGGTTTAACTAGTTTTACTTTTAGCATGATTTTTTTTTTAAAGCTAAGGTTTCTGTTTAGGTTTTGTTTTGTTTTTCCTTAGTTTAAATTTAAATCTGATCATTTTTCAATAGTTCCTTTTTTATTTTTAGATTTCATTAAATATAAAAAGAAAGAAATAATAAAGGGTTTTTTATTATTTAGTTCAATTTTGACTTTAGAATAATTTTTTTTAAATTAGATAGTTCAAATTTTTTTTTTTTAGTTTAGATTTTAGTTTTAAATTCACTTTAAAAAAAAAAAAAAAATTTGAAAATTTGCCAGATTTAGTCTCAGCTAGTTGCATTTTTATTTTTCCCGCTGAGATTCAAATTTATTGATGTAGAATGAATGCTTATCATTTTAGACAAGTCTGCACATGAATGATCATCTTAAAGATTAGCTGCATATGATATCTGGTTAATGATTCATAATTGCGCGGTTGTTTAAAGCATTGATCGAAAAAAAAAAAATTAATAACTGGATATCGTTGTTGAGATTTGAATATTGTGTGGTTTTAACAGATATCTTACGCCGTTCTAGTCGTTTGATGATAAATGATTGTTGTTCATGGTTTGTATTTCTATACCATCTAGCAAGTAATCATTTAAACATAAATCTTATAAGGCACTGGTCCGCTAAATTAAATCAATTGAGTGTTTGTTTCCTCGTGTCTCCCAACCCAACTGTTTCACAGTTGTTCAATCATTTTCCCATAGGGTCTACCCCCCTTAGCCGTGGGAGACAGGCTTAAACGGAGAGATCGGGGATCAGAGTGACACCCCCCGATCTGAGCGTTGTCGTGACAATCCGTGCGACAACATTTTTTGGCGCCGTTGCCGGGGAGAGAGTTTTTTTTCTGTCCTTGGTTTATTCGACATTTATCTTCTCATTTCTCATCATTCCTTCAATCTTTCTCGTCTCTCATTTGAACTGCCAGGTTATCATTTGGATCTTTTATCGCCTTATTTTCTCACATATCAGCAGCTTCTCTTCGGTTTGTTTCTTGTTTGGGTGGCGACTCCATTTTCTTATTTTTCCCAGACAAGAAGCCTTCTTCATATCTGCTTGTTGGTTGTTTTATGGATCTTAGAATCAGATTCATTGTTCAAGTGGCGACTCCACTCCTTTAATCTATTGATTTTCTTGAGCAGAGATCTCGTTCTATCATCCCTTATTATTCATCATGGATTATTCTTTTAAACCATGTCATTTTACTGACCGTCTCCATGATTTTCCGAAGGAGGCCATTTCGAAATTACCTGTGTTCTCGGGTGGTGATTCAATAGCTGTTAAAAGGCATCTAGGCTTGTTGGCTCGTATAGTGATCATATATTGTAGACCCCCTCAGTTTAATCATGAAGATATCAAAATGCGTCTTTTTGTCTTTTCTTTAGAGAGTGATACTTTGAATTGGTTTAATAATTTTCCTAAGGATTCTTTCACTTCTTTACAAGACATTGTCAATGCTTTTAAAGATAGATATGATAATCCAAACAGCTTGCCTTCTGCCCCTAAAATTGTGCAACAGAATGAAAGTAATTTGATAAAAGGTCCAACTGTCGGTGAAAGATTCCAAGACGATTCTTCATATCAGAATGTGTCATCCACCTGTACTATTTCAAATCAAGTCCATGATAGTGGAAAAGCAGGGACAAATGACAACGAAAAGGAGGATCAAAAGCAAATTATACAAGAGCTAATGCTGCTGGTAAAAAATATGGAGATTAATCAAACTAACTACGTCAATGATATGAGAACTTTATGCACCCACCTGGAAAAACGTAATAGGGAGATGGAGATTATGCAAAATCAACATGCTAAAGACATTGAAGCCATGAAGACTAATCATGACACAGAATTTAGTTTCATGCAAAGCAAAATGTCAAGCTTAGAAGAAAACAAGATGACCATGAAAGCTGATCATGATAGGGGAATTAATTCTATGCAAAACAAGTTATTAACTATGGATGAAGAAATGACTATCATCACATTCGATCATAATAATCAGTTCGCCACCATGCAAGCAAATCATAAAGAAGAAATAAACTCCATGCAACATTGCTTGATGAACATAAAGGAAAAGAACGATAAAGTAATAAAAGATATGGAAGAACATCATGCCAGGCAAATCAGTGCTATAAAGGTTGAACACTCTAGTCAGATGGATGCCATTAAAATACAGGTTCAAAAGTTTCAACAATGGTCAGAGGGTAAGAGAAACCAGGAGACATCAATAGATCAGGAGCCTTCTCATTTGTTGCAACAAGCTCCATCTTACTATGAGGAGGTCATTGGTTCGATTGAAAGGTGGTTAATTGAAGGTGATCCAGATAGAATTAAAAATGATAAAAATCAGATGCAGGATAAAGAAAGACATGTCACGCATATCTTACATACTTCCTCTGATAGCTTTGAAGCAGAAAGTTCCATGTCATCAGTAATACAGTCTGCCACAAAGAAAAAGCGCAAGAGAAAGAAAATGAGAAGAAGATTTGATGCATCAGACGGCCGTGAGCAACTTGATTTTCGGATAGGAAAAAGTCCTACCATATGCAAAATTGGACATGGCACATCCGACAAGCAGCCGACAGATTTGCCTGAAAGCAAGCAAATGCTCAGTATACACTATATTGAACACATCTGATGCCAGGGGCATCCGCTGTATTTCTAACCCTACTCCTTGTTTTTTCAGCATTCTCATTTCGGTTTTAGGATTAGATTTGCTTTTTCTAGATAGTTAATAAATGAAGAGCTTTTATCTTTCCTGTGCTTAATGTATATGATCATTTTTGGATGGACGCTACTTATTTTTGTGTTGTATGGGATGCAGATTCTGGATTCTCACATTCCTACAGAGCAGAAACGTGTCCCCAAGTAGAGCCAGATGTTGACCACTATCGGTCAACTACCCATGCAGTACACCCCCTTTTTCTTTGCAAAAAGGGGTAGCACCTGATCGACGTGTCCGTGCCATCCTGTAGTCATCAGCAGCTTGATCATTTTAATTGTAAACCCAGTCTGCATGTATGAATTGTAAATAATCTTAGCAGATATGAGTCGTGTATGTAAATTGCCTAAGTGGACCTAACTTTCTAATGGTAATCTACGTCCCGGAATGGTTTTCGTCTCACCGATCCATGATCGGCAAAGTTTTCCTTCAGCCTGACCCCAAAGCCGGGATGGATTTTGTCATTCGAATTTTAGGAGAATCCTAGTGTGTTAATCTGCTAGATTATAGTTATGTCGCAGAACTAGGTGATTTATGAGGGTCTATGTCAAATGGGTTTTCCCCTTTGAGATATAAAATTGTTAAAGTCATGATGTAAAGTGTCTTGAGGGTTAGGAAATGTTTTAATCCCTCTTAAGTCCTAAGTCCTAGGTCCTAGGGAATTTTTTCAAAAGGCTAAGTTCGAGGATCCATTTAAAAATGAATTAAAAATTTAAAAAATTTAAAATAAATAAATAATAATAAAAAAATTTAAAATAAAGCAAAAACCCTAAAAAATAATAAAATAATAATATTTTGAGTAAATACATGCAAAATTTCATTTTTTAATAAATTAACAAATTCGACGGATGAGATTAAGAGATATCTTGATCCTCATCGACGGTCGAGATCATTTCGACATGGATCAATCGAACTAGCCGTTGGGATCATTTCCTTTAAATAGGGTGCTAGGGGTCATTTCAGATCATTGGATCTATGAGTCTGGTGCTGAAGAAGCTCTCTTGTAGTTCATTTTTTTTGTGCAATAAAGAAGACTTTGGGGTTAAAAATCTTGCTGGTGTTACTCTTCTGAAAATGCTGTAAGATTGTTCTATTTGTTCTGCAAAATTTTATTTTCAGCCATTAATGATAGCTTAATGAAGATTGATCTAGGCACAGGTATATTGTCTGATCTTTGGGGTTTGAATGATAGTTTAGATTCTGAAATATATTGGCAGGTATCTCCATTTGATCAGGGTTTCACTATTGTTTTCTCCTTCTACGTTGATGGTTGATTTTAAGTTGTGCAGGAAATCCTTTTTTTCAGATTACCGGGCGTTAAGGGAAGTTCTCAGCTGAACCAGCCAACTCCCGAGTTGTGTTTTCTGAAAGAGCCCAGCCAATTCTTGATCCCGGGCTTATCATTCGAAATATTTTTTATGAATGCATGCAAGGTTTTCTGAAGCATTTTATATTTAAATTAAATTTTGAAAATATTACTGCTGTTATTGCTAAATCTGGCATTTTGGGGGCCAAAATCTGTAAATTACTCAGCTGATCTGGGGTTTCAAATTTTTTTTGCTTTATGCAGTTTTCATTAGGGTTTTGTTTCCTTGAAATTGCAGGAACAGGGTTTTTCTTCAGGGGTTTCTGAGCGAGAAAGACAGAAAGTTTTGTGATCAGGTTACCAGATTTCAATCATTATTACTCTCCACCATTTGAAGCTTGCACATGACAGCAAGGGCACAGATACGTGTTGATATTCTCTCTGAGACAGGGAGGTGATCAGCTGTTTGACGTGAGGTAATAGCAGTATTTTGCAAAGACACTCAGTTGTTTCCTCCAGCATCCTCGTCCTGTTATCCACGTGAAGGGCATCAAGCTGCCTACGCGCTGTGGTTTCATGCACCTGTCCGCCGTCAAAAGAAAATAACTGCAAACAGAAACGTGCACACTTCATTCAGCTTCACACCTTGCCATCCTTGATCCTCGCTGCATCGAGCACTGTCAAGGACACAGATACTAGTCGAATTTTATGTGCACGCTCAGCACTTAGTCATTGATCGGGAGTTTAACATGAGTTTCCTCCTTTAGCCACCGTCACCAAGTCGTCTTCCGATCAGTAAAAGACAAGAGAAACCTGAAGATCCGTGTGCATAGAGCACAGTCCAGGCATATCATTGTGTCCAGTATAAAGAGTTCCTATGCTGCGTGTGGGCATCAGGTAAGATGATCATCTTTCACGTGAACCGCTTGTCTCTCGTGAACGTCAGGTAAAATCCCTCCAAGCCGAATTCTCCCAGCATCTGCCATCGACCTGTGCAAATCCGTCAAACTCACCCCGTATGAAATTCTCTAAACAATTCATGCGGTCCAAGAAACTCACGAGTTTCGCGAATGTGCATTGAGCATTTTCCTCCATCGAGTGCCAGGTAAGCGTCAAATCGATCCGAAAGCACCACCGTCACCTGCTCTCGCGGCGAAGTCCTATTTATTCACGCGTTCAGCCTCTGCGTATTATCAGGGTTACGATTTTTTTTTTTTTTCTCTCCGTCAGCTTAGATCCTATCCCATACTGCGGGCAGTTAGATACATTTTGGTTGTTTAAATCTTAGTCTTATGATATATACGTCTACGTAGTTATGTTCTAGGTTTAATTAGTTTTACTTTTAGCATGATTTTTTTTTTTTTAAGCTAAGGTTTCTGTTTAGGTTTTGTTTTGTTTTTCCTTAGTTTAAATTTAAATCTTATCATTTTTCAATAGTTCCTTTTTTATTTTTAGATTTCATTAAATATAAAAAGAAAGAAATAATAAAAGGTTTTTTTTTGTTTAGTTCAATTTTGACTTTAGAATAATTTTTTTTAAATTAGATAGTTCAAATTTTATTTTTTTTGTTTAGATTTTAGTTTTAAATTCACTTAA
Source organism: Pinus tabuliformis (assembly GCA_031772625.1). Classification (NCBI taxonomy): domain Eukaryota; kingdom Viridiplantae; phylum Streptophyta; class Pinopsida; order Pinales; family Pinaceae; genus Pinus; species Pinus tabuliformis. The sequence goes on along the minus strand of CM062818.1, from coordinate 1,537,318,131 downwards.
AAAAAAAAAAAAAAAATTGAAAATTTGCCACATTTAGTCTCAGCTAGTTCCATTTTTATTTTTCCCGCTGAGATTCAAATTTATTGATGTAGAATGAATGCTTATCATTTTAGACAAGTCTGCACATGAATGATCATCTTAAAGATTAGCTGCATATGATATCTGGTTAATGATTCATAATTGCGCGATTGTTTAAAGCATTGATCGAAAAAAAAAAATTTAATAGCTGGATATCGTTGTTGAGATTTGAATATTGTGTGGTTTTAACAGATATCTTACGCCGTTCTAGTCGTTTGATGATAAATGATTGCTGTTCATGGTTTGTATTTCTATATCATCTAGCAAGTAATCATTTAAACATAAATCTTATAAGGCACTGGTCCGCTAAATTAAATCAATTGGGTGCTTGTTTCCTCCTGTCTCCCAACCCAACTGTTTCACAGTTGGTCAATCATTTTCCCATAGGGTCTACCCCCCTTAGCCGTGGGAGACAGGCTTAAACGGAGAGATCGGGGATCAGAGTGACACCCCCCGATCTGAGCGTTGTCGTGACAATCCGTGCGACAACATTTTTTGGCGCCGTTGCCGGGGAGAGAGTTTTTTTTCTGTCCTTGGTTTATTCGACATTTATCTTCTCATTTCTCATCATTCCTTCAATCTTTCTCGTCTCCCATTTGAACTGCCAGGTTATCATTTGGATCTTTTATCGCCTTATTTTCTCACATATCAGCAGCTTCTCTTCGGTTTGTTTCTTGTTTGGGTGGCGACACCATTTTCTTATTTTTCCCAGACAAGAAGCCTTCTTCATATCTGCTTGTTGGTTGTTTTATGGATCTTAGAATCAGATTCATTGTTCAAGTGGCGACTCCACTCCTTTCATCTATTGATTTTCTTGAGCAGAGATCTCGTTCTATCATCCCTTATTATTCATCATGGATTATTCTTTTAAACCATGTCATTTTACTGACCGTCTCCATGATTTTCCGAAGGAGGCCATTTCCAAATTACTTGTGTTCTCGGGTGGTGATTCAATCGCTGTTAAAAGGCATCTAGGCTTGTTGGCTCGTATAGTGATCATATATTGTAGACCCCCTCAGTTTAATCATGAAGATATCAAAATGCGTCTTTTTGTCTTTTCTTTAGAGGGTGATACTTTGAATTGGTTTAATAATTTTCCTAAGGATTCTTTCACTTCTTTACAAGACATTGTCAATGCTTTTAAAGATAGATATGATAATCCAAACAGCTTGCCTTCTGCCCCTAAAATTGTGCAACAGAATGAAAGTAATTTGATAAAAGGTCCAGCTATCGATGAAAGATTCCAAGACGATTCTTCATATCAGAATGTGTCATCCACCTATACTATTTCAAATCAAGTCCATGATAGTGGAAAAGCAGGGACAAATGACAACGAAAAGGAGGATCAAAAGCAAATTATACAGGAGCTAATGCTGCTGGTAAAAAATATGGAGATTAATCAAACTAATTACGTCAATGATATGAGAACTTTATGCACCCACCTGGAAAAACGTAATAGGGAGATGGAGATTATGCAAAATCAGCATGCTAAAGAAATTGAAGCCATGAAGACTAATCATGACACAGAATTTAGTTTCATGCAAAGCAAAATGTCAAGCTTAGAAGAAAATATGATGACCATGAAAGCTGATCATGATAGGGGAATTAATTCTATGCAAAACAAGTTATTAACTATGGATGAAGAAATGACTATCATCACATTCGATCATAATAATCAGTTCGCCACCATGCAAGCAAATCATAAAGAAGAAATAAACTCCATGCAACATTGCTTGATGAACATAAAGGAAAAGAACAGTAAAGTAATAAAAGATATGGAAGAACATCATGCCAGGCAAATCAGTGCTATAAAGGTTGAACACTCTAGTCAGATGGATGCCATTAAAATACAGGTTCAAAAGTTTCAACAATGGTCAGAGGGTAAGAGAAACCAGGAGACATCAATAGATCAGGAGCCTTCTCATTTGTTGCAACAAGCTCCATCTTACTATGAGGAGGTCATTGGTTCGATTGAAAGGTGGTTAATTGAAGGTGATCCAGATATAATTAAAAATGATAAAGATCATATGCAGGATAAAGAAAAACATGTCACGCATATCTTACATACTTCATCTGATAGCTTTGAAGCAGAAAGTTCCATGTCATCCGTAATACAGCCTGCCACAAAGAAAAAGCGCAAGAGAAAGAAAATGAGAAGAAGATTTGATGCATCAGACGGCCGTGAGCAGCTTGATTTTCGTATAGGAAAAAGTCCTACCATATGCAGAATTGGACATGGCACATCCGACAAGCAGCCGACAGATTTGCTTGAAAGCAGGCAAATGCTCAGTATACACTATATTGAACACATCTGATGCCAGGGGCATCTGCTGTATTTCTAACCCTACTCCTTGTTTTTTCAGCATTTTCATTTCGGTTTTAGGATTAGATTTGCTTTTTCTAGATAGTTAATAAATGAAGAGCTTTTATATTTCCTGTGCTTAATGTATATGATGATTTTTGGATGGACGCTACTTATTTTTGTGTTGTATGGGATGCAGATTCTGGATTCTCACATTCCTACAGAGCAGAAACGTGTCCCCAAGTAGAGCCAGATGTTGACCACTACCGGTCAACTACCCATGCAGTACACCCCCTTTTTCTTTGCAAAAAGGGGTAACACCTGATCGACGTGTCCGTGCCATCCTGTAGTCATCAGCAGCTTGATCATTTTAATTGTAAACCGAGTCTGCATGTATGAATTGTAAATAATCTTCGCAGATATGAGTCGTGTATGTAAATTACCTAGGTGGACCTAACTTTCTAATGGTAATCTACGTCCCAGAACGTTTTTCGTCTCACCGATCCATGATCGGCAAAGTTTTCCTTCAGCCTGACCTCAAAGCCGGGATGGATTTTGTCATTCGAATTTTAGGAGAATCCTAGTGTGTTAATCTGCTAGATTATAGTTGTGTCGCAGAACTGGGTGATTTATGAGGGTCTATGTCAAATGGGTTTTCCCCTTTGAGATGTAAAATTGTTAAAGTCATGATGTAAAGTGTCTTGAGGGTTAGGAAATGTTTTAATCCCTCTTAAGTCCTAAGTCCTAGGTCCTAGGGAATTTTTTCAAAACGCTAAGTTTGAGGATCCATTTAAAAATGAATTAAAAAATTTAAAAACTAAAAATAAAAAAATAATAATAAAAAAATTTAAAATAAAGCAAAAACCCTAAAAAATAATAAAATAATAATATTTTGAGTAAATACATGCAAAATTTCATTTTTTAATAAATTAACAAATTCGACGGATGAGATTAAGAGATGTCTTGATCCTCATCGACGGTCGAGATCATTTCGACATGGATCAATCGAACTAGCCGTTGGGATCATTTCCTTTAAATAGGGTGCTAGGGGTCATTTCAGATCATTGGATCTGTGAGTCTGGTGCTGAAGAAGCTCTCTTGTAGTTCATTTTTTTTGTGTAATAAAGAAGACTTTGGGGTTAAAAATCTTGCTGGTGTTACTCTTCTGAAAATGCTGTAAGATTGTTCTATTTGTTCTACAAAATTTTATTTTCAGCCATTAATGATAGCTTAATGAAGATTGATCTAGGCACAGGTATCTTGTATGATCTTTGGGGTTTGAATGATAGTTTAGATCCTGAAATATATTGGCAGGTATCTCCATTTGATCAGGGTTTCACTATTGTTTTCTCCTTCTACGTTGATGGTTGATTTTAAGTTGTGCAGGAAATCCTTTTTTTCAGATTACCGGGCGTTAGGAGAAGTTCTCGGCTGAACCAGCCAACTCCTGGGTTGTGTTTTCTGAAAGAGCCCAGCCAGTTCTTGATCCCGGGCTTATCATTCGAAATATTTTTTTTTTATGAATGCATGCAGGGTTTTCTTAAGCATTTTATATTTAAATTAAATTTTGAAAATATTACTGCTGTTATTGCTAAATCTGGCATTTTGGGGGCCAAAATCTATAAATTACTCCGCTGATCCGGGTTTTCAATTTTTTTTTGCTTTATGCAGTTTTCATTAGGGTTTTGTTTCCTTGAAATTGCAGGAACAGGGTTTTTCTTCAGGGGTTTCTGAGCGAGAAAGACAGAAAGTTTTGTGATCAGGTTACCAGATTTCAATCATTATTACTCTCCCCCATTTGATGCTTGCGCAGGACAGCAAGGGCACAGATACGTGTTGATATTCTCTCTGAGACAAGGAGGTGATCAGCTGTTTGACGCGAGGTAATAGCAGTATTTTGCAAAGATACTCAGTTGTTTCCTCCAGCATCCTCGTCCTGTTATCCACGTGAAGGGCATCAAGCTGCCTACGCGCTGTGGTTTCATGCACCTGTCCGCCATCAAAAGAAAAGAACTGCAAACAGAAACGTGCACACTTCATTCAGCTTCACACCTTGTCATCCTTGATCCTCGCTGCATCGAGCACTGTCAAGGACGCAGATACTAGTCGAATTTTATGTGCACGCTCAGCACTTAGTTGCTGATCAGGAGTTTAACATGAGTTTCCTCCTTTAGCCGTCGTCACCAAGTCGTCTTCTGAGCAGTAAAAGACAAGAGAAACCTAAAGATCCATGTGCATAGAGCGCAGTCCAGGCATATCATTGTGTCCAGCGTAAAGAGTTCCTGTGCTGCGTGTGGGCGTCAGGTAAGATGATCATCTTTCACGTGAACCGCTTGTCTCTCGTGAACGTCAGGTAAAATCCCTCCAAGCCGAATTCTCTCAGCATCTGCCATCGACCTGTGCAAATCCGTCAAACTCACCCTGTATGAAATTCAATAAACAATTCATGCGGTCCAAGAAACTCACGAGTTTCACGAATGTGCATTGAGCATTTTCCTCCATCGAGTGCCAGGTAAGCGTCAAATCGATCCGAAAGCACCACCGTCACCTGCTCTCGCGGCGAAGTCTTGTTTATTCACGCGTTCAGCCTCTGCGTATTATCAGGGTTACGATTTTTTTTTTTTTTCTCTCCGTCAGCTTAGATCCTATCCCATACTGCGGGCAGTTAGATACATTTCAGTTGTTTAAATCTTAGTCTTATGATATATACGTCTGCGTAGTTATGTTCTAGGTTTAATTAGTTTTAGTTTTAGCATGATTTTTTTTTTTTTTAAGCTAAGGTTTCTGTTTAGGTTTTGTTTTGTTTTTCCTTAGTTTAAATTTAAATCTGATCATTTTTCAATAGTTCCTTTTTTATTTTTAGATTTCATTAAATATAAAAAGAAAGAAATAATAAAGGGTTTTTTGTTATTTAGTTCAATTTTGACTTTAGAATAATTTTTTTTAAATTAGATAGTTCAAATTTTATTTTTTTAAGTTTAGATTTTAGTTTTAAATTCACTTTTAAAAAAAAAAAAAAAAAATTGAAAATTTGCCAGATTTAGTCTCAGCTCGTCGCATTTTATTTTTCCTGCTGAGATTCAAATTTATTGATGTGGAATGAATGTTTATCATTTTAGACAAGTCTGCACATGAATGATCATCTTAAAGATTAGCTGCATATGATATCTGGTTAATGATTCATAATTGCGTGGTTGTTTAAAGCATTGATCGAAAAAAAAAAAATTAATAGCTGGATATCGTTGTTGAGATTTGAATATTGTGTGGTTTTAACAGATATCTTATGCCGTTCTAGTCGTTTGATGATAAATGATTGTTGTTCATGGTTTGTATTTCTATATCATCTAGCAAGTAATCATTTAAACATAAATCTTATAAGGCACTGGTCCGTTAAATTAAATCAATTGAGTGCTTGTTTCCTCGTGTCTCCCAACCCAACTGTTTCACAGTTGGTCAATCATTTTCCCATAGGGTCTACCCCCCTTAGCCGTGGGAGACAGGCTTAAACGGAGAGATCGGGGATCAGAGTGACACCCCCCGATCTGAGCGTTGTCGTGACAATCCGTGCGACAACAAGTCTAATTGGTAACCCATCTGTTTAGCATCATAACAACCAACATTGTCACATAGCAAGGCCTTGACTAACAGCTCTATCTCTCCATAAGATTAGAGCATAATGCTGGCAAGACCAATGATTTATAGACACCATCATCGTTGTCTCTCAAGGCAAATACCCCACTCGAGTGTTCACAAAGTATGTCCTTCTTTGACTATTCTTATCTTGGATAGCTAGTCCGCAAAGAATATTGATCCTTGATTACTCTTATCTTGGATGCCCTACCTCATCCTCATAGAGTATCGCATGTCAGATGCTTACCCAATCCTCCATTCTATCTTCCCAAGTGAAGACACGAATGATGTGTCTATCCCTCCCTCTCAACTAGGGATGATATATCAACCAGACCAAGCTTGTCTCTCAAATATACAAGCTTCTTATTAGGAAGATATTTTGTCAATATGTCAGCTACCTGCTCATCGGTGGAGATATATTGTCGCAGCAACACACCATCTTGTACTAGCTTCTAAATGTAGTGATACTTATTGTTGATATGCTTTGTATTTCCATGAAATACTAGGTCTTCATACAATCGTATACAAGTGGTGTTATTACAATGTATCAATGTAGGGTCCATTGGTCCTTCAAACAAGTCGGGCAGCAACTTCTTCAACCAAACCGCTTCTCTACTTACTTCACAAGCTGCAATATATTCAGCCTCAACACTACTTAAAGCAACCGATTCTTGTTTTCTTCTCATCCATGAGATCATGGAGGATCCCAAACTAAAACATCCTCCTATAGTGCTCCTTCCATCGTGCTCACTGCCTCCGTAGTTGGAATTTGTATATCCAATCCAGTGGACATCATTCCTTCTTTCATATTTTAGGCAGTAGTGGATTGTACCTTGCAGATATCTCAAAAATTGCTTGGCTACTATCCAATGATCATGTTTTTGCTCAACTTGGAACCGACTGAGAACATTTACTACAAAACATACGTCTGGTTGAGTATTCACCAAGTACATCAGTGAGCCAATCAATTGTCTATACCTGGTCGGATCCACTGGCCTTGATTTGGAACTTCTTAGTTTTTTGAGCAAATGTCTCTTCATAATGATGCCTTTTTGTTGAGAGAAGCCCCTAGCCACAAATCTTGCCTTATATTTGTCAATACTTCCATCTGTCACATATTTAATCTTGTAAAGCCACTTGGAAGTTACCACAGACTTGTCTTCAAGCCTAGGTACAATCTCCCATACCCCATTCTTCATTATTGATCGATATTCTTCATTCATGGCATCTTTCCATTCTTGATGATTGATAGCTTCTTCAAAATTGGATGGCTCTGCTTCTATTAACTTTGTCATATATGTTGCATACCCTAAATATCTTTTGGGCTTCTTGCTTTCTCTAAATGTGCCTTTAGCTGCTCCATGACCTTCTACATCTAATAGAGTAGATTTCAACCAGTTCGGTCTCTTTCTATTATTGAGGATTACCACAGGTTGTATAGCTTCACTGGGACCTTCATCTTCATGATTTGATTCTTCTTCCTCCCTCGTAACTTCATCTTCAAATACCGAAAGTTCTTCATCATTAGAGTCCATAAGGAGATCCTTTGATTTCTTGAATGCAATACTTTCGTCAAATATCACATCTCGATTGACTTCTATTCAGTGTCCTTTTATGTAGATCCTATAGGCCTTAGAAGAATTACTATTGCCAACAAATGTTCCCTTCATGCCTAATGGATCCAACTTCTTTTTCTTGTCCTTTAGTATATGAATATAGACAGGATAACCAAAAATTCGAAGAAGATCCATGCTTGGTTTCTTCCTAGTGAATGCTTCTTCAAGAGTCATGTAATCTAGTGACTTGCGTGGACTTTGATTTTGTATGTATACAGTTGTCTTCGTAGCTTCACCCCACAAAAATTTCAGCAACTCTTGATCATGTAGCATAGCTTTTACACTTTCTTCAATGGACCAATTATTTCGTTTTGCAACTCCATTTTGCTCGGAATACCAAACTCCTTATAGAAGGCTATAATTTCCATGGATGTGTATTCTCCTCCATTCAGACCTTAATATCTTGATTCTCCTTTCTGTAAGGTTCTCTACATCAGCTTTGAATTCTTGAAATTTGATAAATACTTCATCCTTGGATGGTCATCTATGAATGTGACATAATATAGATGACCTCTAAGTGACTTTGGAGTCATAGGACCACAGACATTGAAATGAATAAGATTCAAGATTTCTTTTGACTTTGAAGCACTACTTCCAAATGATCTCTTGGTGTTCTTACCCAATGCACATCCCTTCCATACTCCATGATCTTCTTTTAGTTTGGACATGTCATTCACTATTGAATTTAGGGTTGGTAAGATTTTGTAGTGAAGATGACCAAATCTTCTATGCCAAAGTTCACATGGGCTAACTTCAATGTGAACCAAAGCTTGAGTGAGGGGAGTTAACAATCTGTAAAGTCTTCCTTCATGGATCCCAATCATTCTTGCATCTTCTATGCTTGAGTTTTTACCCCATACTACAACCTTTCCATCAATGAAAGCAACTCTATCACCCTTGTCTTCTAGACATGAAATGGAAAGTAAATTCTTGTGCAAACCTGGAACAAATAAGATATTGTTGAGATGAATGTTTCCTCCATTCTCCAACTCAAGTGAAGTGGATCAAATTCCTCTCACAGGGTAGCTTTTATTGTCACCACGCTCTACGGAGCAAGAGGACTTTCCTTTTGATAATACCTTTAATTGCCTGCGTTGCATGTCTTTTGATAATGTGATGTCTTGATGCTCCATTGTCGATCACCCAAATATTCTCATCTTGAAATGTGCCGATGAGTGCAGAGAATAGTCCTTCATCAATTGTAGATGTCTTGGTCGCTTCTTTCTTAGAAGAAAATAGGAGATCACATACTTCTTTGACGCCCTTCTTGAGTTGACTTGCCACCTTCATACACTTCTTTAGGAACTTCTTTAGTGTAGTAGAGATCTTTATTATGCCCTTAGCCAACCTTAGCTCTGATACCATGTTGAGAAATCTATAGGGCAATAGTTAGGATGATTTCTCTTTCTATGATAACTGCTTGTGATGTTTTTTTACTTTTTCTTACTTATTCTCGTATTATTATGTTCGTTTATCATCAAATAGCTACCAACAACAAGAAGAACAATAGTACACAAGTACATAGGATATAGGTTACAAACCAGGGCCAAAACCTCTCCACTTGAGAGGAAAACTCGTCAATCTCTTCTCTTCTTATAGATTCTTCAATTGACGAATTCCAAGACCTCTAGACCAAGACCAATACCCTTCCAAGACCAAGTCCGACCTCTTTTGATGATGTGCTTCCTTTGTCCAATTCAAACCCAGTCAAATCTCTTCCAGCAGCACAACTTTGACCCCCAACTTCAATTTTTCAGCCTCTACTGCAGGTCTGAAATTTTCAGCCCCTAGCAACTGCCACTGCATCCACACGTGTGAGCGTAAATTAGCCTCCCAACAACTTTGCTTGCTTTGCTTCCTTGTCTAGGGCTAGAAGGTGACCTAATAGGCCCTTCTTCCAACAACTTTGATCTTCATTCAGCAAATAGAGAATTTCAACCTTGAAGCAACAAACCCTAGCCTTCATTCTTCGCACGTGTGAGATGGAATTAGCCCAGAAAACTCTTCTTTCATCCTCTTCCTTCTTCTCTAGCCTTTTTTTGCCCCTTCCCTTGAATGAGATGTGAAGTGAATGTATTTCAAGGAGGTCAAGTTCCCTCATTTATATAGGCCTCTTAAGGTGGATGTGGCTCCTCCAAATAGGTCGACTTCTTAGTCGCTAGGCCGACTTGGTCTTGAATGGTATTTTGACATTTATAATTACAAAAATAATTTTCTTTACGAGTTACAATGTGCCCGATGGGGTCTTCAACTTGTGACAATGACTCTTTTGACTTCTTGACCCTAGACAAACCCTAGAAGCACTCAATGGGCGCTTTGACTTCTTGACCTAAGACAAACCCTAGAAGCACTCAAAGAGCGCTTGACCTATAAAATAAAAGACCATGAGCATGAAACCCATGCTCCAAAGTTAACAATAATATTTTTTCTTTCAGTTTACAAAACACAAGAATCAAAAGCACATTTCATATTTATGAAGACCAAACCTAGTTACACATTTTTCAACATTCCCTAGGTTTTAGCATTGGATCCTTGCTGACAAAGTTTCCCGGGTTCTAGCATTGGGATCCCCGTCGGCAGAGGTTTCCCGAGTTGTAGCATTGGCTCCCAGCTAGAAAAGTTTCCCAGGTTGTGGCATTGGCCTCCATGTTGATAGAGTTTCCCAAGTCATAACACTGGCTCCCCGTTAGCAGAGTTTCTCGAGTTGTAGCATTTGCTCCCTGCTGGCAGAGTTTCCCAGGTCGTAGCATTAGCTCCCCACTGGCAGAGATTCCTGGCTAGCAACATTGGCTTCCCACTAGCAGTGATAGAGGGTGGTAGCTTGGGCTCCCTTCCAATGTCAAATTCTTCTTTCAAATTTGAGAATGATCAAGATATGAGCAGAGAATCAAGAGATGAGCTGAGACAAGTAGAGTTGAACCAAGATTAACAATGGTCATACTTGACGACGAGATTCTTGAGAAGGGACATGATATGACGACAGGATTGGAATTTTTCCCTAGCTGAGAGGGAGTGTTAATTTTTGGCAGCTCAGTGACAAATTCCAACCATGGGACTAGATTCCTCTTTTCTAGAGGGACCAATTTTGATTATTGAAGCGCTCAATTTGGACAAGGTAAAGTGTATTTTTGAATTAAAGCCCACATGCGCACATTTGATCAGGTCGGTCCTAAAGCAAATTGGACACCCCTGGAAGCCTATAAACACAAGTCAAGTGACCCTCATATGAAATCGTCATGAAGCATTCTTCTATTCTCTTCCTTGGTTTTGGCTTGCATAGGCCTGAGGCAATTTGCGGAGATTGGTTCATACAGGTCTGAGATTGTAGGGTCTGAAGCTCGCATGTGTGATCTGGGGTTTTGGTTCCCAGCTGTAGGCATGCTATAGGGAAATTTCAGTTGTAACCACATGTATGCGGGCCTATGCGTGTCGTTGAAGGGTTTCAGCTGCACACACGACACTCTCTCCATGTGGTCGAGACCTAGGGTTTAAATTTTATAGTTGACCAAAGATTTCACCAGTTGATCACAAAGCTTGGCAATTGACCACAAACAGTGACAGTTGATCGCAGGCTTCTGAATCAAGGTTTTGATTATTAACACCGTTGGGTTCATCTCATGGATGTTGTTTAGTTGATTTTTCTGGATCGGTTTATGGTTGAAGATATGGGCCATTGTACTCTCTCTTTGTTGAATCATTCAATGACAAGCTAAGAAGAAGAATAATTTGAAAGGGTTTTCCCAATAGTAGATTTTGCCCTAGCCTCCGACCAATCCTGGTGTCTCTATGTATGAATGTTTTTCTTCTATTGTTCCTTTATGTTCAGTTGCATTGATGATGATATTGTCCTTTCTATATAGTTGCATATGTTGTTGAATAATGTTGTAAAATTGAATAGTGATATGATGCCATGGGGTGAATTTAATATGTAAGTGAAGAAAATTTAACACCTTTCGTTCTAATGGCTATAATATATATCACATAAGTGAAAGGTAACATGTTGTCGTTGCGACAAACACCCTCCAAAATTTTGCTTACACTTGAATTTTGGAGCCTACTTGTGATCCTAGGATCTGTTGTTCCTTGATCGTTCATATTTGCTTCATGGTCAGTTGATGTTCCCTCAGATTCTAAGTGTCAAAGTCACTTGCTTATGCATGCTCAGTTCTTGAAGAATTCACAAGTGCACTTCTTTCAATGCAAGCTTACATAGGCACTACGCAGCTCTTAAAGGTAAGGCTTGCACAATCACTAATGACAATGACTGCACAATCCATAAGCACAGTGTACTGCGCAACACATATTGACAGTCAGTGCACACTCTCCATTGACAGTCTCTCTCACTTTGATTGCAATTGTACTTCTATTTCGGTGAGTTTTCTTAATTGTCGCTCTGGCGCACCTTTGTTTTCACAAGTGTCGCCTTCATGTTCGCAATTGTCGTTTTTGCTTGCATTTACTTTAATAAGTGTCATTTTTATGTTATCTTCGCTCTTGCATGTGTCGCTTTCACTTTCACAAGTGTTGTATTTGGCATGGGAAGTGTCACACGTTGTAAAAACAAAGTTATGGTTCATTTCAAGAGGCATATTTGGTACCAATGGGTCTTATCTATCATATAGACATGTATTAGACTCATTCCGAAAGTTTTATTCACTGTCGTCGCAAAGTATACCATAAGTGTCGCACTTGGGGGAGGACATTATTTTTCTGTCGCATTAAGGGGATCATGTTGATTCTGAGTATTGAGTGTTCAATGTTGTGTCGTTGATTTTTCTGAGTGTGTGATCATGTTCAAGTCTTACCTTAACTTCATCTCTACCTCACGGATCCCACACTTAGTCAAAATCCAGAAAGTCTCATGCTCGACCAACCTGGACTCACTCTGTCGCTCTAAACTGCGCATTGCGCAGTTGCAAGCCTCAAGCATGCATCCTTGCCTCCTGGAATTGTGCAATGCGCAGTTATTGCCTCCAAGGACTGCGCAATGCACAGTCACAGTGCCCAAGAACTACCTCTTCACCTCCACAACTGTGCAATCCTGCCTCCCATCCAGTCTCCTTTTGCGCATTGTGCAATTGCAAGCAGCAATCTGTCTCCCTGCCTTCTTGAACTGCACAATCCTCTTTCCCTCTCTCTCTCCCATGAACTATGCACTACGCAATTACAGTGGGAAAGCCTGCTGATTGTGACCCTCAACTACGTAGTCTTATCTCTTGGTCCTCCAGTGTTGCGCATTGCATAGTCACAAGCATTAGTACCCCACTCCTTGCCTCTGGAACTGCGCATTGCGCAATCCTTGAACCTTTTACCCTATCCAATACCCAGTTCCGGCTCAATCGGTGATTTTCATGAAGCAAGCTAGACTAGGAGTTTTCTAGATTGATGTCATCTTGTCATGAGTGATGTTTAGTTGCAGGTACTATATCTTAACACGAAGGAGACAATGCTACAAGACACTTATGAAGCAGTAAAGACAGTTTGATCATTGAACAAGAAGATGAAGAGACAATAGATTGCGACAGAAGTTGGAAGACCAAGGTCATAGTGAAGACTACCTATTTTCAACACCTTGGAAGGTGAAGAAGAAGAACAAACCAGATCTTTCATGAAGATGAAGTATTGTACAGACCTCTCACGAAGATTGAAGACAAAGCAGTAGCAGGAACAACTTGGCATTGCCACTTCATCATGGAGTCCATATCATCATTGTCAAGTTATGACTTGTACCTGTGCCATCACAATGTCATGTGTGTCCATGTGCCTTGCCACATCATTTGTGGACGTAATGATGTAATTATTAAAAGGAAAGGACAATATGTAATGTGTGAAAATCCAAGAGTCATATCTAGAATATGAAAAGTCACATAGTCATATATGGACAAAAGAGTCTTTAGGAAAATTCCAAAGGTCACATTAGAAGTCCATGAGTCATGAGGGTAACTCAAGAGTCATAGGGGATATGAAAGGTCATCCCTCTTGTTATAAATACACCCTCATAACTCAAGCAAATGGGATTTTGGAGACTTAGCCTTTGGAGAGCTAGCCTTGGCTTCTTTAGCTTAGCATAGGAGAGAAGATCTTTCTTTGGAGAAGCAAGAAGTGAATTAATGTTCCACTACTCGAGTTAGTAGCTCGCCATTGTAACTGTGTACTTGGATCTTTCACCTAATAATCAGAAGCTCGCTAAGCCAACACATTTTCATGCATGTATTGTGAATATTGTAAGACTATTCTTTAGATGTTTGCGGTATATGTTTTGTTCATATGTACTAAGGAAATTGAACTACTTCATTGGCTTTGGTACTTATCTTGTTGAATGTGTGTTGTATTTTCTTTAATGTTCGTTGTGTCTATGTGAACTATTTCGCTAGATAACTAACAAATCTTTCCTTGCTCTCGTGTACCTCTCTTAGGATAGTACTATTACTTTCCTTCTAGAGACTCACTCTTACTTCCCTCTTGTGAAAGCCTCCTTTTACACATTGCAATTGGTGTTTCACAGTGTCAACTTTCTTGCTGATTTCAAATGTTATGTGCATACTCTCTTATGTTATTCATTGCAGCTGAGGCAAACCTTTAAGTTATGGTGGTCGGGTCGATACTCTAGATGGGGCTCCTACTCCAAACGATGTGAGGTCTAATTGGGACTTCACATCGGGGAGACCCCCTTGGTTGATGGATTTCCAACACCATCAACATAACCCTAATAGGCACATATAAGTAATCAAACATCATTGCTATCATTGTTTCATTAAGTAACTTTGAAGTGTTTCTCTAATTGTAATTGGCATCCTATAATCTTGGGTTGATAAGCAATATTTGAATAGCTTGGTTGCAACCGGATTTATATTGTTCATGTTGAAACACTTCTCATAATTGTGATCCCATTTGCATTCTCATCCTAGAGATCGACTTGAATGGTTAAAATTTACCTCCAAACCTAAGCTTGGTTGAATAGAAAGTTATGCACACCTTCTCCACCATTCAATTTGAGAAGTTAGACCCCCATTCACGGTTAGCATAGGTGACCTTACAGTTCTATTGTGGGCAATCCCTTACAGGGACAGAGGCACTTGTATGGTTAGAGCTCCTGGGGAGGTATCGTTAATGAGGTCTTAGCCTCTTTCCCCAGCGGTTCTCTCTACAACCTTGTTTGTGACTAATTTCAAAACAATTGAGGAGAAGGCTTCACCTAGAATAGGCATATAACTAAAATTAACCAAGATCTTGCATCGCACCTAGTTTAGAGTTTGCATTTCATCCGTCTAACTTTTTCTCTTCTTGCAGCATTGTTATTATTGTGACTTGAGACATCTATTTGCTAGTTTCTTAATTCACACTGAGCATTGTTAAAGCAGTGGTCTATCATAATTATTTCTTATTTGTCTCATCGATCTTAATTGAATCCATCTTAAAACACATTGCTCATAAATATTCACACTCGCTCTAATCATAATCAGGTTGCACTAATAATAATTGTCTTGCCCTTAGATCTCCTAGACTTGTTGCTTCAACAAGTTTTCCTTCATTAATCATCCTTAGTGACTATCCCCCTTGACTTAGCTAGGAGAGACTTTAAACGGAGTGAGTAGGGATCAGAGTGACAGCCTACTCTGAGTGTTGCGCCTTAGGTGTACACTTTAGGTGACAGCACATACGAAAGAAACACACTAAGAATCAGACTTTTACCTAATAGACACATGACACCAAGTTGAACTTAATATCCTAACAAGCCTATCCTTCCTTATCATGTCTACCAACAGCAAGAGGTCAACATCTGATGTTTGTTTCTAATTGACTATTTTTACCTCAATTCATTGGGTATCAACTTGCTGTTTGAAATGAAGTCAAACTGTTGTTGATAGATAAAGTCAAACTAAGGTAGATGGATGAAACTAAACTGTTGTTTGAAAGGCTTTTCTTTCAGTTAAGAAATTTACCCTTTTTAACTGTCTAAAGCAACCTCTCCATACTGCTATGTGAATATTTTATTAACAAAATCACTACTATCACATCATGCCAGCGCCGGATTAAGCATTTCAGTGGCTGGAGAAAACTGCTGTCATGTGACCTCCTTACAACTGTAGACCCTTTCAACTGCTGTAGCTGTACTTTCCTCAGATATTTTTAGAATCTTGGATGGTAAAGAGGGCAATGAATGTCAACAAAAGAAGAAAATATTCCATGGACTAGCAAAAAATACAGAAGCAGGCAAGAAATGATGGAGCCAGTAAAAAACATAATAATGCATCCAACATAGACAAAAGTAACCACCCTTGAGAGAATAAATATAAATTAAAAAAGGTTCATTGCGTTCTCTCGTCACATCATAACAGCAATATCTATTCTTTCGAAAAGTTTATATTCAAATGCAATTTCGCAAGATCTCTTGTATTTTTGGAATATCAAAAGCTGAACTAGAAAAAATTGCAATACTCTCTTTATTCACTCCTTCCATTGTGTAGCTGTGATGATTTAAATGCATTCATTGGATCACAAATAAACATAGAAATTAAAGTGTTATCAGTTTGATACTGTAGGAAAATCAAACTATAGATAATCTGGCACTCACCCTGCAGGTAGTACGTTCTGGAGGCCTTCTGATTTGTTCTTGAATGTACTCATCTTGCAAGTCATAAAGCTGCAAGGAGGAGAACTTTTTGTGGGGAACAACTTTAAAGGCGCAGATATCCTTCCAAGATATCTTCTCGCTACAATTTAGAATATAAATATGTTTCCACCATTAGTTGCACTCAAAACTTACAATGGAAGAGTTTAACAACTATACCATTTCATCAAGTCCTCTTCAGCTACCAAATTTGTTAGTCACTTAAGCATTAAATGAACTAAAACATTTGATGTCAATTTGCATAATACAAACAATACACTGTTGTAACTTGAATTACTGCAGACTCCAAACTTACAATGGAAGAGAGTTTAACAACTGTGTTCTTTCATCAAGTCCTCTTAAGCTATCACGTTTGTTGTTTCACTTAACCATTAAATGAACTAAAACATTTTATGTCAATTTACATAATACAAACAATACACTGTTGTAACTTGAATTACTCTAGACCAATATTTCAGTAGTAGGAAGGAATCAATCCTGAGGAACTTACTCTTCTTTTGAATTTGCATATTCACAGTCCCTCAGGGATTTAGGTATGCGAAAATCAATTCTTTGATATCTGCCAAAGAACCATTTATGCATAATCAACTACTTGTCCGGCAGAGATTTAGAGTTCAATAAACAATTTAACCAGCATAATCACATTTCAGCCCCTAGTAATTCAGATATTTAAAAAACAATATTTTCAAACCTGTCCAAGCTCCAATAAAGCCAGTTATCTATCCCTATCAAAAATAAAATTACAGTTTCATAAACAAGTCAAAAGGATTGTAATGAAAAACATTTATAGAGGCAGAGTACAATTCCTATCATAATTTGGAGGGAAAAGGTTAAAAACTTAAGTTGCACAAAACTAGGAAACAGATACAGTTTTTGAAAACAGGAACATCATGGAAACATGATCCCCCCAAACAGGTATGTAGGGAGAAATGCAGTATATAGAAAGTACAATATATATATATATATATATATATATATATATATATATATATATATATATTATCATGCAAGAAAATAATAATGGACAAGCACTTTAAAAGGAAACTTTCTTAATGCCATCTCGATCTTCACTTCCTCTATTCTTGAAGAGCCTATCAAAGTGTTTAAACACAAAATTAGCATTCAAAGAAGCTTCCTCTAAGGAGGCCCCTCAAAGGCAGGATTCAGAAACCTAATAAACCATAATGTCGCTCTAGGTGGGAAATGTTGATTTTGGGTAGCATCGGATGTGCTCTAGACTTGAAATTTGGTGGAGAGGCTAAGGCACATGAGATCTCCAAGACCCAGAAATCATTTGGAGAAATTCTACCCAAATGAAGAGATATTAAAATAATTAATATTTTTAATGGGTTCCTAAGTCTAAACTTAGGAAAAGAAAAATAGTAATGTGTATTAATATAATATGGGTGAGAAAGTTCTACGTGACGAGGATCAAGCTAATTCTAATTTTAGCCGTTGATTAGGGACTTAATCTCGGCCGTTGAATCATCAACAGGAAAAGTCTAAGAGGAGGCTTGAGGGTCAGTTGAAGATACACCAAGAGAGATCAAGAATTCGATTTTTTGGGGCGAGGTTTGCTGAGAAAATCGAGTTAGTGATCAGTTGCAGTGAGGGGCAGTTCAGCAAGGGATTTCCATCCAAGGCTGAAGAATACATAGCAGAGAGGCAGTGAAGTGTCGGGAGAGACAGCACAGGCCCTAGAAGGGCTAACGCAGAGGCCGTAGGAGCTGACGCAGAGGACACAAAGGGTCGTAGAGGCTGACACAGAAGCCGTAGAGGGCTTCAGAGGCAGCGCTAGGGAGATTCTGTGGGGCAGACTGGGAGCAGATCAGCAGATTCTGAGCCGGGATAGGGTGACGCAGCTCCTGGAGGAGTGACGCAATTCCTGAGCAGTGCTTGGAGCAGCTTTCACTGTCCAGCATAGGGAATAGCAGGAGTCGTTGTAGGGTTTGATCATCTAGTTGCTGATTTGCCGAAATATCTGTCTTCGAATAGAGGTACTACTGCCAAGGATATTCTCTGTTGGGTGAGCCATTTCTAGCACCCTAGTTGTATTCACGAAATCTGCTTAATAATACAAACCCTCTATATGTTGCACGGATTTTCCCGAATTGGGTTTTTCTAGGGACGATTGTCCAAAAATAACGGTGTCCCTTGTGTTATTGTTTCCGTTTATTTCAATGCATGATATGTATATCTGTGAAGGCTGCAATAGTGTTTACTTCGATGTTTGTGCGATTAAATAACTTATTAATGTAAAGAACAAGTAGGACAGTGTAAGCCAGTAATTGCAGTACGGGTTTCTGATGTGTTAGATTCAGTAATTTTCACAGGAAAAAATTTTGGAGGTGACTTCCTTCTCCAAGGGCCCTACGGGAGCGAAATCTCAAGAGCCAAATATGCTCATGGAATTAAGGAACAAGAATTTGTTCAACAAAGTAACCTCCCAGATGGATATTTCATTTGGAACTGTTGTCTCAAAATCTAGCAAGTCTTGTAAAGGGGTGCTCTATAAGGCAAGCAATAGACTAAGTGACAACAATGAGGTGTGGCCCACTGTCACCACAGCCACTACCCCTTACTTTTTATGGACTTTCACCAATGGGAGGCTTCCCATTAGAGAGGTCACATATGAGAGATGTTAGGTTCAAGGATCAAGATGACAAATGGATTATAGAGGATGACTCTTCTTAAGGACGGGGCTCATCAAGCAAGTGAAAAGTAACTCGCATCCTACAATCAGGCCAAATTAGGGCACAATTGACTTGGGGCTTAAGAAATAGCAAACCAAATGGATTGTTCTAGAGTCAATAGGCCAAGAAAAGGTTTCCCCCATTAGATATCAGCAATCAAATGGAATAGAGAACCCTTCATTAAGCCCTCAACTTCAAGCTTTGCAAACTAGGGTTTTCCTAGGGCAAGAGAATTAGGGCTTGAAATGATGAGATTGACCACTAAGGTAGGTTGACTTTCAGGAAACCAAGTCTTCCCTCAATGTTGAATCCTTCCACAAGCTAAGACTCTTCCTCTAAGCTAATTTGCACCAAGCCCTAATTGGTCGCTTATCCTTAAGAGGGCTTAAATTAGAAAAAGAGAGCGAAAATTTAGTTTGGGGATGAATTGATATGTGACCAATTTGAAAAGGCTAATGCCTAGACCTTTGGATGATGGAGTCTATGGATGTGAAAGATTCGCTAAATCTTACTGAGTAAGCAATGTTCCACCAAGTTCCGGGTACAAGGAGGCGAGGGAACGGGGATACACAGGAGCGGCCTATGCAAAAGCTCCCCACCAATTTTTAGGAGACGTGGGGGGACGTCAGGGTCTTAAAAACTTATAAATATAAAATATAAATCGATGAATCATATAATTGAAACAAATATAAAACAAAAAGCATGATCATTGATATCATTATCATATAAATTATAATCATACATCATACATGTAATTTTGTAACTATACAGTGTAACTACTAGTCTACTAACTTACTAACAATGCACAATGAAAATAAATTATAAAATTACAAATGTTTAAAGTTTTAAATTGTAAACTTTAAACCATATTGATGTTCCACTTCCAACTATGAACATTGAATATTGAATAATATAAAAGTCAAGTCTGATACATGAGCGGCAGCATTTCGTTCAACGAAGGAGCAGACAGAAGGCTGCTTGGCGATGGCGGTAGTGTTCAGTTCAACGAAGGAGCAAACAGAAAATGAAATGTGAAATGAACATAATGTAAACCCTTCACGGTCGGTCAACAAATATTAAAAATTATGATTTTTTTTGTTCCATAAAAAAAATTTGTGAATTTTTTCTAGGGAAACGACCCCTCAAGACCCCTTAAGACCCCTTTCACCTAGGAAACGACCCCTTTCAAGTTTCCTCGCATACCCTGTTTTTTGGGAGCGGGTAGAAACGTCCCCCTCTTGTCCCGAAGTCCCCAGAGCGCGAGGGAGCTAGGAAACTTGACCCCCAGGTGGGGGGACACGACCCCATAGAACACTGGTAATTTTGATGCCTTAGATTATATAGTGAGACTATATGATCTCGAACTCCATCCAAGATCAACCGCTTCGCCTTCGCCATCTCCTTCCTATATTCTTTGAGCTGATCTGCATCCTAGGGAATTGCCACCACATTATCTATGCAAGATTTCAGGCCATATTCATCTAAAAGGAAGGACATCCTAGCCTTCCAGATGACGTAGTTGGAAGCACCATCCAACCTATCCTGCTCACTAAGCCCTGTTGTGGCCATCTCTGAATCTGTCGAAAACTCCCTCTTTCCTTATGCTTGGTTGTTGCTCTGCTACTCACACTCCCTTCTGAAATGTGCAAATCTGCTAGCTGCTACTGCCAATCTGCCTGGAAAATCGAACTTCTGAGACTTGAAGTTCCTTGAGAAAAATGTTCCCTCTGTTGTTTGTGCTTTTCTCTTCCACCCGACGTTGGTTCAGCGACTACAAAACCCTTTGCGTCCAACCAAGGAATCTGCTCAGCAAAAATCTAAGTTGTTGCTGCTCCCTCCGACTACTGGAATCATTGTCCCGAGCAACTCGACTTTTTTGCAACCCTACAACTAAGAATCAAATTTCTGCCCCAGCAATTTGGCCTGCATGTCTAGGTATTGCGATGTCTCTGAGAATTTCAGCCTGCCGCTCCCATTGAACAAAGAAATTCTCACCTCTGCTTTTGAGCTTCTTGGCTAATCACTCATGCTTTGATACTATGTGAAAATTTCAAAACTGAAATCATATTGCAACAACTGGAATTTATTTTTCTAATTGTTCATCATTTTAACAATTTATCTGCTACAGCAAATATCAAATAAATCACACTACAACCTTCACAAATAAAATATTGCGAAAGAAAATAGTGCTGGAATCTGAGAAAATCTAGCACACATACATAAAAATATGACACCGTTATTTTTGGACAAAAGTTCCCAGAAAAACCCAACAAGGGAAAATCGGTGGAGCAGCTGACAGTTTTATTATTATGCAGCAGTGAGAAAATCTGAGTACAATAATCTGGATGTCAAAATCTGGCAATCCTGTAGAGAAAAATACTGGCAAAAATACTAGAGGGAAATTACTCACTCCAGGCAATTCTGGCACTGAACTACTTCTAAAAAGCAAGTCATCCAACTAGGCCTGCACAAGCTCTGCGTCAACCTTGTGCTACCTGCTGCAACTGTTGCCCAAACTGACTGTTAATCTAGTCGTCTTGACTGTTGTTCATTGGGAAATCGTCTCTCCGATACTCTGGGATTCTTCCCAACCTCTAGAAATGAAAATGTCTGCGTTATTCAGCAAATCAAACTGGCTTCTTGAGGCTCTATGTAGCCTCCTGGAGAAATCTCAGCCCCTCTGCAAATGTACTCGTTGGATCTAGAAAACTTCCTCCAGTCTCACTGTCCCTACCCCTCTCTGTCTCTGCTTCTTCATTGAAGCTCGAACTCTCCGAAAAATGACTCCTGCTACTTTGGAAAATCGAATTCTAAAAGTGACTCTGGTGTATTCTCCATCACCACATCAATCCCTTCTTATATCTTCCTATTGGGACTCCAACGGCCAAGATTAAATCTTAATCGATGGCTCAAATCATTTATGGATCAATCCGTGTGAGTTTCTAGAGAATTCTCACCTTGACTAAATTAATTTTTATTAATTATCATACTCCCTAAGTTTAGACTTGGGAAATATTTAAAAATTGGCTCATAATCTAATAAAGCCATCTCTAGGTGGAATTTCCAAAAACGTTTCTGGGTTTTGGAGATCTCATGTATTCTAGCCTCTCCACCAAGTTTTGTGGCTAGAACACATCCGATGCTACAGAAACTAACATAAGAACAAACCTTTTGTTGTTTAAATTTGAGCAAGGGCTTTAGTACAATGGTCTGGTTTTGAATAATCCCATTATCATTTTGCAACAGTACGACTTTTGCAGTCATGGTTTCAGTCACCCTATATTGAGAACAGACTCTTACTGTCATTGAGATTTGGATTGAACAAGGCCTTTGAAATGATGATCACTATCAGTAGTCATTGAAGAAGTCTAGCCTTTATATCTTAACGATGTGATTGTGCAGTAAAGTACAATTGATCATTACAGTACAATCATCAAAAATATACATCAAACGAAAAGGAGTGTTTGTTGTTCAATTTCCATGACCTTGGGTCTAGGTTAGAGTCTTAAAATCACTCACGCTACCAAACCAAGAATCTCAACCATAAACTACTTTGCATAGCGGGAATATAAAGCAGTAAATCAATACGCACAATGATACACAGTTTTAAACAAAATTCTACAATAATGTACAATCACCAATCTTCGTTATATTAATCCAAATCTGATAAATACAACAGTCTATGGTTACAAGATACAATGACAAACTTGGTTGCAACAATTCTATGTCTTATCTTGTCCTGTTGGTCCATCGCACCCGTACTGCTCACTAGTAGTGTCTTAGTCCATCAAGGCCACTACACATCGAGACTCCAGGAAGGTTGCCTCCTATCACTACTGCAAGTCACATCTACTACAATGAACACGAGCTCATCCAATCTGCTCTCTAGGTTGGCCAATACCTGAGCTCCAATCTGCCCATCTATAAGTTACTTTTGTCCCTCAAACTATTGCACATTAGGCTCCAAATTTCACCCAATCACGCAACATCCAACATCCTTCTTGTATGCTGCTCTAGGGCTACTTTGGTCTATCAACACATTGCCCTCCAACAAACCAATGATGCCCAATTCTTCACTGCAAGATCTACTCCTAGGATAGACTTTTGACCATCACAAAAAGTCCTCCAAATGGCTCCCACGGGCTTCTAAATTGTCCTCTCCAAGGACATCATCCACTAGATCAATTCAACCTTAACACATTAATACAACACATACCTAGCTCGTTCCTGCACTCACATTCCTGCACTCATGCGTTCCTGTACTCGCGTTCCTACACTCGCATTCCTGCATTCGCACATTTCTCCACCCATGCGTTCCTGCACTCACATTCATGTACTCGTGCGCTCCTGCACTCGCGTTGCCCACAATCGAGTTGGCTTTCTTGATGTGTAGACTATGAAAGATGTCGCTTCTTGGACGAGTGAAATGACACTCCAATTACCTCTTACTTATATTCATAAGAAGGGCTTCCAAAATGTCATGTTTGAAGCAACATGTCCATTGGGTTCTTCAAGTCAGCCTACTTGACACCCAATAATAATTATATTAACTTCAAAAATTCATCTCTCTAACGACAACTCGAATTATGATTTTCGATGCGTTGGAATCGTTTTTCCGAGCACTATCATCCTCATCGATCACATGTCGTGAATCCATCATGGTTTTGCCCCAAAAACACGATGGGTGCCAAAACCCCACACTTGGGTTCCAAGCTTACAAGTTGCCCTTGTGGCGCTTTGTCCTCCAAACCCTGAACCATAGGGCTTGGAGTACCTCCCAAGCTACACAATTCAACATTCCCTCTTAGCGAGGGAGGTATTTCCAAGAGTAGGATGTATCTCGTCATCATCATCACTACTCGCAACACTTGCCCAACTCTTGACGCTCACAATCGTAGCAATCCCTGTATGGTGAACTACGCCCTTCTCAGAAGTGTCGCTGTCACTACCAGAAGCAACCTTCTTCTTCTTCTTATCCTGTAACATCTTCCACTCTTTCCATGATTCCTTCTTGGCAGTTGTAGGAGCACCCTTGCTCACCACTGACCACACGCTCTTCTTGGGCTGCAAAGTCTCCCTTTGAATCTGCAAGCTCCCTCTCAAACTAGACTCCTTCTGAGTCTCTGGAACCTAGACCTTCTCAGAAAAGTGTACCTTCTTCTTGGGAACATGTGCCTTCTCCTCTGAAGCCTGCACTTGCTCCTGCTTCTCTAGAACCTGCATTTGTACTTGCTCCTGCTTCTTTCCATGATCCTCAGGCTTGGCAATCAACCTGTAGAGACCATGCTCTCTAACTCCGAGTACAATCCCATCAAACTTAGAGCCTCTGAGCCTGAGTCTTGCCTTTCCATCCTAGAACAAGACCTCAAACCCCTTCTTCTCCATCATCGAGACGGAGAGCACATTATATCTGAGTCCTGGTACAAACAATACATCCTGGACACGATCATACATCCTGTCTCCATTCTGAATGGCACAACACCTGATCCTCGGATCTCCAACTGACTCTTGTTGCCCAACACCATGTGCAACTTCGAGTCCCATCCAACTAGAGTCTCAAAAATATCCTGTGACCCTGTCATATGCTTCGTCGCACCACTGTCCACGTACCATCCATCCTCTTTGATAGTACTCTGCGAGAAATGAGAAATCATAGCAAAATCCTCCTCTTCGTCTTCCAATCTTCTAGCGAGCTCATCCATCTCTACTTTATTGGCAATAAGGGCGATCTGCTTCCCTTTTATTTTCTCATCATCTCCCTTCTTCAGACATCTCGATGAAAAATGACCCATCTCACCACAGTTGAAACACTTGACTTTACTCAAGTCCTCCTTTTGCTTACCCTTCATTCATGATGCAAGTGCCATGTCATCATCTGAAGATTTCTACTTTGACTGAAGATCCTCATCTCACAACTCTTCCTAAATGAAGTCATTCCACAGCCTATCCCAGTCTGCCAGCTTCTCCCTGGCAACGATTCCTTTGATGAAGGGTTTCCATTCCTCAATGAACCCTTTCAAGGCAATCCTTACCATATCTCCATCTGAGACAGTCACACCAATGGCAGCAAGCTCATCTTTGACCTGAGATAATCTCGTCAAATACGAGGTCATGCTTTCACCCTTTAACATCTTGGTGGACTTCAACTTATCCTCCAATACCAATACCCAGTTCTCATTCTTATTTTGGAACAAATTCTGAAGAGACACCCACATCTCATGAGCGGTGTTCTTCCCAGACAAATGAGGTATTAGGGCATCCCTCACACCATCTAGGATGATCAGTCTCGCCCTCGCATCCAAATCTTCCCATATTTCCAACTCCTTAGGGTCGGTTGGCTTCTTGATCTCTTTCTCGGCAAAATCCCAGATCTTGTTGACCTGCAATATCAACTTGATCCTTTCCTTCCATGGACTATAGTTGGACAACCCCTCCAACCTGTCCTCATA
Organism: Pinus tabuliformis; assembly: GCA_031772625.1. NCBI lineage: Eukaryota > Viridiplantae > Streptophyta > Pinopsida > Pinales > Pinaceae > Pinus > Pinus tabuliformis. Next base: position 1,537,292,731 of record CM062818.1, on the reverse strand, counting down.
TCGGATACCTGCCTGCAACTTTGACATTGTAGTGAACCCTTCACTCACAATGTGACCAACTCCCTCTCACGGTGTACTTCATTGAGCACAACTTTGATTTAATCATTTCCAAAGTAGCTCAGACACGCTCTGATACCATGTTGAATTTCCACAACCTTGGGTCTAAGTTAGAGTCTTAAAATCATTGACGCTACCAAACCAAGAATCTCAACCATAAACTACTTTGCACAGCGGAAATATAAAGCAATAAATCAATATGCACAATGATACACAGTTTTAAACAAAATTGTACAATAATGTACAATCACCAATCTTCGTTATATTAATCCAAATCTGATAAATACAACAGTATATGGTTACAAGATACAATGACAAACTTGGCTGCAGCACTTCTATGTCGTATCTTGTCCTGTCGGTCTGTCGCACCCGTACTGCTCACTAGTAGTGCCTTAGTCCATCAAGGCCACTACACATCAAGACTCCAAGAGGGTTGCCTCCTATCACTACTGCAAGTCATGTCTGCTACAATGAACATGGGCTCATCCAATCTGCTCTCTAGGCTGGCCAATACCTGAGCTCCAATCTGCCAATCTAGCAGTCACTTTTGTCCATCAAAGTGTTGCACATTAGGCTCCAAATTTCACCCAATCACGCAACATCCAACATCCTTCTTGTATGCTGCTCTAGGGCTACTTTGGGCTATCAACACATTGCCCTCCAACAAACCAATGATGTCTAATTCTTCACTGCAAGATCTACGCCTTGGATAGACTTTTGACCATCATAAAAAGTCCTCCAAATGGCTCCCACAAGCTTCTAAATTGTCCTCTCCTAGGACATCATCCACTAGCATCAATTCAACCTTAACAGATCAATACAATACATACCTAGCGCGTTCCTACACTCGCGCGTTCCTGTACTCGCGTTCCTGCACTCGTGCATTCCTGCAGTCGCACATTCCTGTAGTTGTGTTCCTGCACTCGCATTCCTACACTCGCACGTTCCTGCACTTCACACGTTCCTGCACCCATGTGTTCCTGCACTCACATTCCTGTACTCGTGCATTCCTGCACTCACGTTGCCCACACTCGAGCTGGCTTTCTTGATGTGTAGACTATGAAAGATGCTTCTTGGATGAGTGAAATGACACTCCAATCACCTCTTATTTATATGCATAAGAAGGGCTTCCAAAACGTCATGTTTGAAGCAGCACGTCCATTGGGTTCTTCAAGTCGGCCTACTTGACACCAATAATAATTATGTTAACTTCAAAAATTCATATCTCCCTAACGACAACTTGGATTCGGGCGATTTTCGATGCGTTGGAATCGTCTTCCTGAGAAATATCATCCTCACCCATCACATGACGTGAATGCATCATGGTTTTTCCCCAAAAACACAATGGGTGCCAAAACCCCACAATTGGGTTCGAAGCCCACAAGCTGCCCTTGTGGCGCTTTGTCCTCCAAACCCTGAACCCTAGGGCTTGGATTACCTCCCAAGCTACACAATTCAACATTTGTTACATTATTGCTATTCCTTATGTCTACGTTTACAATGATATATTGTTGAGCTTTCAGGACCTGACCACTATGACCTTGCAAGGTTAGTTGTCAAGCTGACAGTTCACCTGCATTTTGTATCATCACACAAGATAAAGTGTTATCCCTTTTGGACAGAACTACAGTAAGAAAGAGCTTGGCAATAATTAGTATTTTGACAATCCCTTCTTGACAGTGATGATGTCAGTGATGTTATGACAGTGTCTCCTTGACAATGATCTTGTGACAGTTTCATATGATGACAATGCCAGAGTTTGAAAAGTGGGAGTGTTGAGGATGTTTTTAGTTGCAACATGTGAGCACCTATAGATTGCAAGCCTATGGTAGCAACAGTGGTAGAGTCTTGGTGGGCAGTGGTAACAGCAGTAGTAAAGTCTTGGTGGACAGTGGTAGCAGCAACAGTGGCAGTGAGAGTGGACAGTGGTAGCAGCAGGGGCAGTAGTAGGAGTGGTAGTGAATAGTGGTAGGAGTGAATTGCAGCAACAGTAGCAGCAAGAGTGACAATGGACAGTCACAGCAATTGAAGTGGCAGGTTGTAGTTGGGTGATTGTCCCTAGTACAGGAGCCCAAACTTACTTAGGGAGCAATTGTTTCCTTCCAGCCTTGCTGTTAAAACCCGTGGGGAATCCTGTACATCCTTCCAATTCATCTAGTAAATTTGTATGTAAATAATACATAACGAATCATTTGTGGATAGAAATCTTTTGTGTACTAATAATGTGATATGATGATGTTTCATGTTTTGTTGAATGCTCTGAATATATAAAAGATAAACTAACCATATGTGAAAAGTAAGGGAAATACAGATTCACCCCCCCCCTCTCGTTATTTCCAACACAGGATAACCAAGAAGTGGTGGATAAAAGGGCTAAGTTCATGATTAGCTAGGACATAATCAACAACGCTAGCACACCTGCTTTAAGGAAAACAAGTGAAAGTGTGAAAACCCAAGAAGAAAGGAAGGGAATTCAAGATCGGAAACTGATACAACTTATTACCCACCAAAGTGGGTAACACATAGGGAAAAAATATTCTCCTTTTGTTCAACCTGCCAACCAACAACGCTATCATAATCCATACATAGATAGCCTCAAAGGCCTCAAATCTATGCTTCGGTTAATGCTTTATTTCAACTAGATTAGTCATTCGATGAATATGGATCATCTACTGTAAGGAACATCATCCATTTGAGGTGCTTTCACTTAATGTTTAAGGTAATTCTTGTTTCCAAGCTTCACCTTGGTGATTCACTTAACCCTCGTCTAGTGTGACATTCCTTGAGGCCTTTACTTTCCACTATCAAGGAGGGGCACAAATAGGAGGCTCTGACTGATGTTGCTTGTCGAGGGTAATCAATACTTTAGGTTTTTCATCTCCCTTGTATCAACATCCCATCTTCGGGTTGATTGCAATTTATCACTAGTATTGGTTCCTTGTTTTCCTCATCCTTGAGTAGGTGCCCAAAAACATTTCCCTAAGAGGTTGATGGAATAGGAAAATAAAAAAAATAAAAAAAGCATGTGCCATGATGTTAAAATGCAAAAGATTGGCAAAGACAAATGGATGTATGCAAACAAAATCCTAGCCTAAGCTCTACCCCCACATTAGCCCTCGCCTAGTTCTACGCCAATGCATGAGCTATCTAAATAAAGGAACTTTGATTATCCCAACCCTGATGAGCAATGAAACACTTCATTTTTAAGGGGTCAATGAAAAATCAAATAAAGCTTGTAACCCGAGCTATATCTACTAAAAAAAAAATCAATAAAGAAAAAGGCACACAAGAAGGGTGGTAAAACTAGTTCGAGGAAAATGGTAACTCAAGTCACACATTTGCTCCCTATTCACATCATAACACTTAAGGATGTTGGAATTTCATAGCTCGTACAAAAATTATGGCATCCTACATGAAGTAAACCTTGATTGATGGGTCGGCCTAGGAATTGTTACTCCCCTTAGGGTTGGAAGCACCTAATAGGACCTTGTGGTAACCCTCCCATATCTAAGCTTGGTAACTTGTTTACAAATCAAAAGCTTGAAAGGTATTTGAAGATGATGCTTGTGTGAAGTAGTTTGATGCTTTTCACATTAAATATGGCCCATTTTAATGCACTTATAGTTCTTGCACCTATGATGTTGATCTAACTTGATTCTGTGAGTATGCTTTAGATGTTTGCTCCCCAGTACAGTTGTTATCCCTTGAGGGATTACATGATGCTTCTCCAACATGTTAGAGAGGATGCACAACCCCATTTGATGACATCATTACGCATCAAAGACAAGATGTTGACCACCTTCTGAGGAGCATTGACCTTGAGATGTTTCCAGCAGTGTTGATTACACCCTCCTCTCCCTCCAAAACCTGAAATGTTAGATATTTGGGCAAAGGCATTGCTTAGTAAGCTAATGTACCCCTGAGGTGACAAGATGCCTCCAGGATACCTCTTTGTTGAACGTTGGCCTATTTCTAGGATGATTTCATGATGATGATGACTTGACATCCCTTGCGAGGGGATGGTACATTGCTACGCATGATGACATCATGCCCTAGCTTTGTGGCATCCCCTTCATTTTCATAATGTTGTCTTGTTGAGGAGCCTTTACTTGTTGATTGAACACATTTTGATGAGGAGATGTGGTTTTGGTGTTAGGAGTACCTTCTTGACTTATCTATGACCTATTTTAATGAAAAGGACATCTTTTCGAGGATGACATCACCCTTGGAGGCAATTTCGACTCACATATGTGGACTAGTTGAGGCTTGTCTTTGGTTTTATCACTGATATAGGTCTATTTGGGATCAACATTTGACCTAATTGTAATCACATATTTTAATATTTATAGGGATTTTAGTCTAGTTTTACCCTAAATCGACTTGGTTGCCCTCATATAATTAGAAGAAAGTCGATTTAGTGTTGATTCATTGTCACATTCACACTTCAAAGAATACGCACTACCTAGTCTCTTTTCTCTTGGTTGCTATGGAGCATTAAATGAGCAAATTGTCTTAGGGAGGATATTGTGATTGGATGGATTTTTCTCTTGGATGATAAACGGTGATTTGTGCAAATTTATTATGAGCATCTTCTTCCATCTTGCATTTGTTGTAGAATTGGTGTTTCATTGAAATTTTCACCAAATTTGTTGAATCGTGTATGGTTCTAACATCTACTTCGCAAAATTATCATCAAGTTTCTATTAAAGAACATTAGTATAGCTTCCTTGCATTTTTATCTCCAATTCGATTGAAAGTTGTTAGGGTTTGTGGAGTAGAGAAACCTCATTGTAGCTTTTTCTCTCTCTCATAAATCACTTACATCGGCCCTCTTCCATAGACTCTTCCTTGCACTCCATTAGCCCTTTATTGAGAAAGGCACTAGTCTACCATCATGTCAATCCTCTTAAAATAACAAGAATAAAACCCTAATTTTGTTTTGTATGTTTTCTAGGCTAAATTAGGGTTATTTTACCGCAAAATCTGCATTTTAGAGCATTAATTAACTTATAATACTAGGGTTAGGAGTTACATCCATTTCATTGAAAAAATATTCAACCCTTAATTAGGGTTGACATCTAGGGTTTTCCTTGTTCTAGGTGTTTTCAACAATTGCAAATTATCGTAATTTATTTCATGGTTTATTAATAAAATAGTCTTGAGTTCCACTTGTCTATTATCAATCTAAGCGAATTTTCTTTTGTTATAAAATTTTGCATACCGTAATTTTGCTGCTACAAAACCCTAGTTTATAACAACTTGTAATTTAAAGATAGCATGTGTTTAGGAACTTGTTTCAGCCAATATTGTGATAATTATGATCGTGATTAAATCGGCATGGGTCCAAAATCGGAAAAAATCGTAAAAATCAGTATAAATTCAGTAAAAATCGGCAAAATTAAAAAATAAAAATAAAAAATATCATTTTTTCAATTTTTTTAGTATCTAAAGCATCCACAATACAAAACAAATGCATTGACACATAAATATGAAAAGAGAACTAAGATATGAGATGTGTAATATCAAAATATGTCTAGTGCTACATCACACATAATAGTGAAACATGTCCTGAATCCCGAGTCCTGACTCCACCTCAAAATATCAAAAAAAAATATAATAATGTATCTCATACCATGTGTCAATTGTCATATACAATGAAATAAACCAACTAATGATTTCCTCTGCCTCTTTTGCGAGAACATGTAACAACTTTCCCTCTAGATGAAGAAGGCTTGGGGCTAGCATTGGACTCTGATGTCCTCTACAAGTTGAAGAACTAGTGGCCATAGGAGGTAGACCACGTCCTCTACTGGTGGCCACGTCCTCTACATAGCAGGGGCATAAAAGGGACTCCTGAAGGGACAATTGTTAGATCAAGGGCAACAATGGAGGCTTAGCCCACTTTCACCTCAGCTAAGACTCCCTACTCTTTACAGACTTTCACCGATGGGAGGAGACCCGGTATATAGAAAGTCACTTTTGAAGGAAGAATCAACCAATAAATGTGAAGTGACCTTAATGATCCTTTCCGTAGAAGGGGGCTAAGATTGGAGCTTACTTGCTCTTCAAGCAAAGGTACAAAGATTTTTAGGATAAGGAGGTGAGGATTTTAGGGTTAGGTTAGAGGAATATGCCTTGTAAAGGAGTTTCCCAATCCTAAAATTCTTATTGAACTTGCCTTCCCGAATGGTTCTTGAAGAATTGAGTTTTCAATAGTAAGGGACCACACAGGACCAAGTGGACCCAGCCTAGGTTAAGGAGAGAGAATCTAGCAACCAATGATGTTCTTAACCCAGACAAGGAAGGAGAAAGTATCAATACAAGAATTCCCAATTCAAAGTGTCAATTTGATCCTATGAGGTGCTAGCCTAGGGAATACCAACACAAAGTTTGATCTCAGAGCTAGGGCTTGGGTTATCTCACAACTCCACCGTTGGAATGGCTTCAAAATTGGAGGAGGCCTTGAGGACACACCAGTGCAATAGAGGTTAGGAGATCGAACATTTTCTTTGGCTACTTTGTCAGGAAAGTGATGCCCTAGGTGACCCAAATTGGCTAGACCTAGAAGAGAAAGGGAAAGGTGGAGAAAAATCTTCTTTGAGTGATCACCTATTGGTGGACCAGTGCCTAATCCTTTGGGGAGAATGGAGTCTAGGAGAATGATGAGAAATGAACTCGTATTTCGGTCAAGGAGGCCTTAAGGACTACATTTCGCGATCCCCTCCAAAGTGATGATGAGAGAATGAACTCATCTCACTTGTATTTATACACTAGTTAGGAGTTTGAATTAGTCTCCTAGGCCTACATAAGCCCCAAAAATAAAATAATGTGCTAATAAACTAACTTTTGGTGACAAGCCTACCAAACTAACTCATGAATGAAATAATAAGCCTCTCAAGAGGTCAAATGATAAACAATGCATGTCGTAGGGCCCTCCAAGAGGCTTGATCAGGTGCATAGGTGCCATAATGATGTATAGGACCCTCAAAAGTGATGGACAACGGGGTTGCCCCTTGTTCTCCAAACAGTAAACTTGTGGCGCTCCCAATGGGTGTGGAGGCACGATAATAACCTCATGGGTTTCCATGTAGCCCTCTGGAGGGTTAGGACCCCGTATAGGGAGACCAAACACAAGATGGAGACCACCTGCAATCCTACATAAGAGCCAATTTGTCCCCTAGCCTTCCAGTACAACAAGTCATTAAGGAAATCGAGTAAAAGAGCTTACAAACCATGGACCACAAGTGGGGACTTCATAATGCACTGCCCTTCCAAAATGGGCTTTGGCATGTGCTAATGTCTCCAAACTCCGAATGGGGTTAACGAAGTATCCCATTAGGTAGTTTCTACTTTTAAAGAGGATAATATGTCCAAGGTACAACCTTTAAAAGGTGGTGGCATGTGATAAATAGGTGAATGGAATAGGGAATGAGAAGGGGTAGTCTTGGGCCACATGCTGAGGTACAAGGGTAGCTAATAAAAGGGAAGCCCACACATGGGTATATAATGTATAGGAGGGAGCAATCATGGTGCCCTCCACCCTTCATGATTTTTCCACCCTTTTTTATATGCCTTTTGCCTTTTTATGATTTTTCTTTAATTAACTACTCGGGGCTCGAGGGGTAAGATCATGATGTGTGAGATAGCAGTGGATACCCCTTTTAAAGTAGGGTGGTTCATTTCCCACCAGGGGTTGGGACAATCATGGGTTCCTGTATGATGAAGGGGGCTCATAGAGCTTGTAGGAACTAAGGTGATGGCCATGATGATGGGGTAGAGCTCATGTATTAGCTTTTGCCGACGTGCTAAATGTGTTTGTCCCAACAATCTTTTGCATTTTGTGGTACGTTTTCCTATTGAATGTGGCCAATTGTGCTTTTACTTTTCCTTTTAGCTGCATCAACCTCTGGGGCATCATTCCAGGCCTGACTCAAGGTGTGGGCAAGGGGAAGGGGAGAGCTAGCCCTATGTGGACCCAGTGGAGGAATGTGAACCCAAGTGGGAGAAATGATGAATGGAGTAATAATGGGTGGAAAGGGGGTAATATGTGCGGATGAGAGAGCAATACCACGCAACCAAAATCAAGGTTTCCCATGAAATACCATCCCTAAATCCAAATGGTCAGTAAAAGAGATCCCACGGGACTAGAATCCAAGGTTAATACCCAAAAGGGACAGAAGGGACAAGTGCACAGACATAGCCCATTCTTTCCATCGAATCTCCCCATTAATCCATCCCCATAAGTGTCCATGATAAGCAACTACAATGCTCAATTTATCAAATGACAAGGCATACCTTTAGGTTCGAGAGGCCCACCTTCAAACATACGATCATGACAGATGGTTGAGGGACCACATGGCTGGCTCCAATGGCAGAGAAGTGGCACAATGAGCTAGTTGGTGGCTGCAAGGGACTGTTGGCTGCCGATTGAGGACCATCTTGGAGAAAAAAATTCTCCTAGGGATATCAACCACAAATGGTGGGTTACATCTGGCTCCAAATGGGACGTGATCTCTCAAAGAAGTGGACGAAGCTCCTCAAACGAAAGGTCACGAGAACTCCAGCAATCTCTTGGTTACTGTAGACCTATTACCTGCACGTATAATAGATGAAGAACACAGAGAAGCATGCTTTCACAGCGTCTCATGATCGCACATGCTTAATGTTAGGCCATAAAATCGACAAAAAAATCAAATATGTAAATTTTAATTCAGAAGCATCTACTCTACCATGAGAAATATCATATGATGTTAGTTCTAATCCAAAATCAACATGCAATGCATCCTACTCTACCATGCATATGATACAATATAATGTCTCAAGGAAAGGGATGATACAACTTAATTTGACCAGCTCGAGCCAATGTTGGTCGTCGAGTTTGGCAATGTAATAATAATCCTCCCCAACTTTTCCATGAATCTTGATAGGCATTGGACCTCTATCAACCAAGACCAAGTCCCCGGCCTTATATTGCTTTTTAGGCTTCCACTTTTTGCTTACTTTAGAGATTGGTCACTTGAGGATACACACTTCTTGAGCCAGGAGAATAGGAGAAGGCTCCTCAATTTCATGTGTTTCATAGTATGATCCAGGCTTGATCACATGAGATACGTAGGTGGGTTCCCTATAAAGGATAAAAGGGGTTCCATCAAATTGCGGAATGGTAGCATATGATAAGTCCATTTGAACATGACCCCCAACAGTAGCCCCCCATTTCCTAGATAATAGCATCCCCCACACATCAAGAATATCAATGACAACAACATCCATGAGGACGGATATGTTGGGATTCCTAGCCAAAGAAAACTTAAGGTCCTTGATGAGTCCTTCTACTTCCACAGGCTTGGAGTTAAAACCACACACCTTCTTGTATGGTCTAGTGATGCTGAGAACCAATTGCTTCATAGCTTTTAAGGGCATGATATTTGCGAAAGCCCCCGAGTCTAACATACAATTGTGTAAGAAGAGGTCATTGATAGTCAAAGTGAGCATAAACAGTTCATACCTAGGGTTTCAGTCAGGAATATGAATGTTTTGTAATTCTTCAGGTAATTCTTCTTCCTGAATTCCCAAGGACTTCTTGATTTGTTGTTGTTGCTCGGGAAGTTTAGCAATCTCTTTCAAAGGAACGGGTATGGTCATTCTTCCTACGACAACTCCTATGTCAATGTCAAGTTTAACCTCTTTCCCTTTTTCTTTCTTCTTGATGTTTTCCTTCCTTGGAGGATCCTTTTTTGGATTGGCTTTGGTTGGGGGATCCTTCTTGGGAGGAATTTCAGGGAGAGATTCTTTGGGAGGGGCTTTCTTAGGCAATGAGTCTTCTTTAGATGGTTCCTTAGAGGTTGTGGGGTCTTTGTTATTTTCCTTTCGTGAATATTGGACCCCTTTGAACCTTCCCTTGCTATCAGAGTTAAGAATGGATTCTTCATTTTCCTCTTTAAGGGTGACCTCACTAATGGGAGGATGTGTATATGACCCTCCTAGCAAAATGTTGAAGATGTCAAATTCCACAAGGTTAGCCTGCTCATCAGTTTGTTCATCCTCACTCTCTTCCTCTTCACTTCCCTCATCCTCAAACGATGGGTCTGATGCCAAAGTGTTTGGGAATTGAGAAGAGCTCGACCTATCTTCTTCACTTTGCTTCTTGGGAAAGGGTTTTCCTTTTGGAATATAGTTAGATTTTTGGGCCCTTTCCAAGGCAATGATTTTGTTCATGATAGCCCTGTAATGTGCGTTGGCTTCTTCAGTGAGATTTTCCATTCTCTTGAGGATGGCAAGGAGAGTTTCTTCGTGTTGATATCTGGATTTCTCCCTCTTGACCTCAGCGCTAGCTCTAGGATTGTTAGTGATCCCTACCTTTGAGATTCGTATGTTTTCTTCAACTTCCATTGTTATCTCTTTAGCTTCAGCCAAAATGGAAGGTTTCTTATCCCTTAACACATATAGGTGAAGTGGCCACCCACCGCTTTTATGAACTTATCAAGAATGTTGGCTTCGAATGGCTTCAAATGATCAGGTATATCTTTGAATACCCTATCAAATTTTTGAATGAATTCTCGTACATCTTCCCTTCCCTTGATTATTTGGTAGAATTTTTCAATGCTAAAGGTCCCTTGGGCATTACGTGACCACCTCTTCATGAATAGGTCTTCAAAGTCATCAGAGTCTTTTATGCATGCCAGGGGAAGGCTAAGGTACCAGTCTCTTGCTTGTCCCTCAAGTGATAGAGCAAAAAGCATCATGAGCCTATTCAGCAAAAATCATCCTAGGGGACATTTTCCAATAGAATTACTCAATAAAACCACGGACAGTCCAAGTAGCATCTCCTTTGAACTTAGGACCATCGGTTATATTTGTTAGGTAGTGGTTTGGGATCATCGCTCAATTTCAAATGGGAAAAAACACTAACCAAGTGTCTTCACTCTTGGTCATCTTGGGTTGATCTTGTTTTGGGTCAGTGTTAGAACTAGATGGATCACTGACTTTCTCAAATTCAGGGAAAAGGGCGGTTCCAACAAGTGATGGAGTTCGCTTTGCCCTTTTTGCAATAGCCCAAGTTAAAGGAGGAATGTTGTCGCCTTCAAGTAAACTATGGGTTTGGACAATGAGTGAAGTCGCCAGAGGAATGCTTATAGATGTCGTCAATGAATCAATTCACCAATGATTCACTAGGGAGGTAAACCTTCTTCCTCCCTGGCAACGGCGCCAAATGTTACCACTCAAACAAGCAGGGGGCTAAAAAGGGACAACTACTAGATCAAGGGCAAAGATGGAGACTTAGCCCACTGTCACCTCAACTAAGACTCCCTACTCTTTACGAACTTTCACTGATGGGAGGAGACCCTGTATATAAAAAGTCACTTGTGAAAGATGAATCAACCAATGGATGTGAAGTGACCTCAATGATCCTTTTCCTAGAAGGGGGTTAAGAATGGAGCTTGCTTGCTCTTCAAGCAAGGTACAAATATTCCTAGGATAAGGAGGTGAGGATTTAAGGGTTAGGTTAGAGGAATATGCCTTATAAAGGAGTTTCCCAATCCTAAAATCTTTATTGAACTTGACATCCCAAATGGTTCTTGAAGAATTGACCTTTCAAAGGTATGGGACCACACGGGACCAAGCGGACCCAGCCTAGCTTAAGGAGAGAGAATCTAGCAACCAATGATGTTCTTAACCCAGACAAAGAAAGAGAACAGATCAAAGCAATAATTCCCAATTAAAAGTGCCAATTTGATCCTATGAGGTGCTAGCCTATGGAATACCAGGGCAAAGTTTGATCTCAGAGCTAGGGCTTGGGTTATCTCACAACTCCACCGTCAAAATGGCTTCAAAATTGGAGGAGGCCTTAAGGACACACCAGCGCAGTAGCCGCTAGGAGATTGAGCTTTTTATTTAGCTACTTTGTTGGGAAAGTGATGCCCTAGGTGACCCAACTTGGCTAGACCTAGAAGAGAAAGAGAAAGGTGGAGAAAAATCTTCTTTAAGTGATCACCTATTGGTGGACCAGTGCCTAATCCCTTGGGGAGAATGGATGGAGTCTAGCAAAATGATGAGAAAGGAACTCGTATTTTGGTCAAGGAGGTCTTAAGGAATACCTCACTTGGCCTTTAGGGCAAGAAGAAGAAACCTCAAAATTTTATACTTCGCTTGGAAAGAAGAGATGGCTTATCAAGATAAATTCACCAATGGAATTATCCCTAGGAGTTTTCATTCATATACATGGCCCAAACATTGACAGATGCTATATAGAAACAACAATTCCACAATTTGGTAATTATGCAATGCAGCGATTAGCCCTAGTATAGCGAAAATCCCATTCAATGCATATGAAAAAAGTAAACCAAGAATAGCATTAAATGTGTGTACTTACATGTAATAGAACATATCCAACCATCAACAATTTGACAATAAAGACGCTCCAAAATAAAATACTCCAATCCAAACATCAAAGTTCATCCATGCTCCAATTCTTTATCCCAGAAAAAGTGCAAAATTCTCTAAAGAGAAGAGTGATCCCCTCCAAAGTGATGATGAGAGAATGAACTCATCTCACTTGTATTTATACACTAGTTAGGAATTTGAATTAGTCTCTTAGGCCTACATAAGCCCCAAAAATAAAATAATGTGCTAATAACCTAACTTTTGGTGGCAAGCCCACCAAACTAGCTCATGAATGAAATAATAAGCCTCTCAAGAGGTCAAATGATAAACAATACATGTCATAGGGCCCTCCAAAAGGCATGATAAGGTCCATAAGTGCCATAATGCAAGATAGGACCCTCAAAAGTGATGGACAAGGGGATGGCCCCTTGTTTTCCAAACAATAACCCTGTGGTGCTCCCAGTGGATATAGGGGCATGATAATAACCTCATGGGTCTCCCGATGAGTCGAAGATGCCTGTAGACCATCTGTAAGGGCTCAGATGATGGCGTAGGTAATGCCACATCAACCTACAAGTCTTGGGTCAACTACCAAGTGCATGGTACATCTGTGGGATTGGTTGGGCAAAGGTGAACCAAGTGCATCTTCCTCGTCCAATAGGTGGATCTCGAACCAATCTCTGAACATCTCTGGGGATCCATGGAGTGTTGTCTACTACTATGGAGGCCCGTGGCTCTCAACACACACCCTACATGTGCCAATGTATGCCAATGTAGCCCTCTAAAGGGTTAGGACCCCATATAGGGAGACCAAACCCAAAATGGAGACCACCTACAATGCTACATAAGACCCAATGTGTCCCCTACCTTTCCAATACAACAAGTCATCAAAGAAATAGAGTAAAACTTGGACCACAGGTGGGGACTTCATAATGGCCTGCCCTTCCAAAATGGGCTTTGGCATGTGTTATTGTCTCCAAACTCCAAATGGGGTTAACCAAGTATCCCATTAGGTGGTTTCTACTTTTAAAGGGGATAATAAGTCCAATGGACGTCCTTTAAAAGGTGGTGGCATGTTATAAAGAGATGAATGGAATAGGGAATGAGAAGGGGCAACCTTGGGCAACATGTTGGGGTACAAGGGTAGCTAATAAAAGGGAAGCCCACACTTGGGTATATAATGTACAGGAGGGAGAAATCATGGTACATGAGGTGCCCCAGCCTTGATTGTTCCACCCTTCTTTATATGCCATTTGCATTTTTATGAGTTTTCTTTAATTAATTGCTCGAGGCTCAAGGGGTAAGAGCATGATGTGTGAGATATAGCAATGAATACCCCCTTTTAAGGTAGGGCGGTTCATTTCCCACCAAGGGTTGGCACAATCATGGTTTCCTATATGATGAAGGGGGCTCATAGAGCCTATAGGAACCGTGGCGATGGCCATGATGATCGGGTACAGCTCATGTATTGGCTTTTGCCCACGTGCTAAATGTGTTTATCTTAGCCATCTTTTGCATTATGTGGTTCGTTTTCCTGTTGAATGTGGCCAATTATGCTTTTTACTTTTCCTTTTAGCTGCATCAACCTCTGAGGCATCATTCCAAGCCTGACCCAAGGTGTGTGCAAGAGGAAGGGGAAAGCATGGGATCCAGTGGAGGAATGTGGACCCAAGTAGGAGAAATGATGAATGGGGTAATAATGGGTGGAAAGGGGGTAATATGTGCGGATGAGGGAGCATGACCACGCAACCGAAATTAGGGTTTCCCGTGAAATACCATCCCTAAAGCCAAATGGTCAGTAAAAGAGATCCCATGAGACTAGAATGCAAGGTTAATACCCATTAATCCATGCCCAAAAGTGTCCATGATAAGCAAACTACAATACTCAATTTACCAAATGACAAGGCATACCTTTAGGTTCAGAAGGCCCATCTTCAAACATACGATCATGACAGATGGGTGAGGGACCACATGGTTGGCTTGGGGGGCGGAGAAGTGGCACAATAAGCTAGTTGGTGGCTGTAAGGGGCTAACGGCTGTCGGCTAAGGACCATCTTGGAGAAAAAAATTCTCTTAGGGATATCACCCACAAAATGGTGGGTAACAGGCTCTATGGGTGATTTTTGGATTTGCTTTTGTGCAAAGCCCTACTTCATGTCCAAAAATATTTATAAGGTGGTATTTCAATCGGTATACTCCCCTTGTCATATTGTGCCCGCAAAACTTGCAAGACAATTTTGATCTGTCAAACCCCCCATCAAGTTAACCAAATTCCCACATAGGGTCCAATTTCCTTGTCATGTTTGTAACTTTGTTGAACTCTCAAGTTTTAATGTTAAGATTGAAGTTTGAAACCTATAGCACAAGAAAAATTGCAAGTTAAACAAATGAAATTAAAATTTAACATACAACATTTTGAATTTTTGACCAAAAAAAACCCTCATCTGAATGCAACAATAATGGCAAAAAAACACATTCAAACCCAAGCAAAAATGATGGAAAAAACTAGGGCACATGAAGAATTTAAACAAATAAAACTAACAATCAAGATTTTGATTTTTTGAACAAAAAAAACTCTTTCCACTAAATGCAACAAAAACGACAAAAAAAAACACACTCAAATCCAAGCAAAAATCATGGAAAATATATGGGTAACTGAAACCGAAGGAAAAACAAAGAAAAAAAATAAAAAATAAGGCCAAATTGGAGGCCCAGACCTGAAAACCATGCCCTACTGAAGAAACTTGGTCCAAACTCGAATTTGTTTTGCTTGAGATGCTAAATTCCTTCACTTTTCTCCTCTCTTGCCCTTGTGGATGAGTTCTCCTCCTCCTTAGCTCTCACTCTTGGCCTTTGTTTACAAAATGAATGACAAAAAACCCAAAAAAAGTCTTTAAGAAATCGTTGTCTGTCGGCCTCGCAATCTTTTCTAGTCGGATCACGATTTTTTCAAAGTGAAAACATCGTCGATTTAATCAGCCAATTTAATATCCAAAGTGAAAAAATAAACAGTGAATTTGAAAACATTGGTTTCAGCCTCTTCAAAACTTGCTAAGCCCTCTAAATCTAGCCATAAGGTCCTTTGAACTCATTATCTTGGAATTAGATCTCATCTCCCCCGAAGCCTTACTCATTGAAAATTATCCTTCCGTGATTTATTTAGTAGAATTCTTGGGGGGTATTATTTAGCCTGTTAGCACTTGGGTTATCCAATCCCTAAGTTCTATCAAGGAAGCCTCCATTGTGGGGATAATATCCAACCACAAGGTAGCAAGGGAATAGTTGCTAAGGTCATGGTGATGATTGATCCCATTGTCACTCTTAATCTAGAGTTCTTAATGAGGCTTTGTGCTAAGGTGTTAGATTTTGCAGCAAAAAGATTCACCATGGTGCAAAACATGTCTACCATATGTTGAAAGCGGTCCTAGGCCATTTGAGACCTTATGAAGATATATTAAGGCTAGGTCGATCTCTTTGAGACAGAGGCCATCCTCCAATAAGTCGTGAAGCGAAATCTGCTAACATCCATTATATCCACCAAAATCCCCCAAGAGGATCACATCCCCCATGAGGGAGTATTGAATAATGTCATTACGTAAGTCCATACAAGGGTACCTATTTGAATCCCTACGTAAGGCATAATTTGTCGATGTGAGGGGGGAATTAATAAGCTACAATGTAAATGCCCTAAGGAAAGGGGAGCATACCACTAATGTGAACCCATATGAACTGATTTGAATCATCTTAAATGATCAAGGTAACTTTTCCATGGAGAAAACCAAAACATAGAAAGCCATACCTCCTAAAACTTGGACTCTATTCACGCTCTAGGTCTCCTACCCACAAATTGAGAAACATTTATAGACTAGATGTAAAGGACTCTTATGGGTCTTTATCAAAAGAACTTCCAAGGAACTCAGTGCATCATAAAATAAGCTCAGTGAGAACTAGAAAGCTACACTGTAGTTCCAACACCCCACAAAGATCTTTTAGACCCTAAACAAGCCACACAGGGGGTATCATTTAGAACCCAATCAAGACCACCTCGTGGGCAACGGTTTTTCCTACTCTAATATCTATCATAACTGCCTATTTACCTTCTTTCTGTGTCACAATCACTTGCTATCTAGACTAATTCAGTTCTACCACATGGGAACACGTGAGATCAGCATCTAGATATATCTAGTGGGGGGGTGAGAAGAGTTTATGCTCATCCCAGAGTGCCTTCCTTAATTCTAGTGCACCAACTGGGGAGACATCTATTCCTAGCACACCTCCTTGTGAGTGATAAAGATGTCCTAATTTGATTTTCCTTCGGCATATAGATCTAGTTTTCACTTGGGGTCTTATTTACTTTGCATAGGTCAACTTACCACCTATAACCATTTTAATTCCTTTGAGTATGGATTTGTTCATTGTTTAGAATCTTGGATTATGTTTACCATGACACATGGTGGTTCCTTTTGCAATGGATTTTTTTCAAGACAGTCAACCACACTGCCCATTTCCCTTCTTTCCATGCAGTTGTGACCTTCCTAAATAACTGAATAACTTGAGTTATGCCCATTTGAGTTTGGTGAGATTACTTGAACACACCCAGGTAGTTGCCAAGTATCAAGCAATGCTGAAGTGTCGAAGTGGTTGCCACAATGACATTTTGAGCCTTTAAGTGGTTATAAAATACCATGCATCCCCCTATTAATTTCAAATGAAATGCAACCCCATAACGATGTCAATAATGGTTATGACCCTTAGATTAATGTTGAGACACACAATGTCTCAAGTTGGCCCTAAAAGTCAAAAAACGACAATCCACCCTCACTCTTTTGCATGGTGGCACTAGACACCCAGCCATTTATTATTTATGCTTTTGTTGATGAGTATTGTAGTTGCCTGCTCTTTGCAAATTTAATAATCATATTTTACATTTTTGTATGAATGTCACTAATCTAGGGGCCAAGAATATATTTTGAAGCATTTTGTTGATCTAGGCATTTAAAGCAATGAGATTGTTGGTTTTTCCCCTTCACCTCCCTCAAAACATTCTCTTTTTTTCTGTTTTAAGGTTTCCATGAGTTAGAATCAATGTTACATTTATCATTATTGACAATTTATCATCGGGGGTCCAAAATTTAAATTATCGGCAATACGAGGAAAATATTGGAAATTCTCGGGAAACTTGAAAAAAATACAAAAATTATCATTTTTTTCAAATTTTTATTCTTTTAAAGTGACATCAACATCAAACAAACACATTGTCACACAAAAATGAAAATAGAACTACAATATAAAATGTATAAGATGTCAAATGGTACATCAATCATTGATAGTAGATATTATGATATTTGTCCTGAGTCCTAACATTTTTTCAAATTTTTATTCTTTTAAAGCAAACATCAACATCAAACAATTAACAAACACATTGTCACACAAATATGAAAATAAACCTACAATATAAAATGTGTAAGATGTAGATACTGAAGTCTGAAATATGATATTTGTCATTTTGTCTTGACTCCTCAGTCATCAGTTTTGACAAGCTAATAGTTAAAACTTAATACAAAATCAAATTAAAACAAAACTAAATGTATCTCATGAGATGATCATTATGAGGCATCTAGATTCTAGATACTATAACGATATTCCGATAATAATACTGCGCTAAGGTGTGGCCAAGTATTAGGTTTCCCTTGCCCTTGAGAAGTTTGTGGTTCCCATGAAATTTCTTAGTTCCTCCCTCTAATCTCTCTTTCTAGTAGTATCAAGAATTGAGTTCTTTGCAATAAAGACAATGTTTGTGGTACCTTTAGGTTAAATATGCACATCATGCCCCAGGATTTTGGCAAGGTGGTATTTCAGGCAAGTGATTCCACCAAACATTTCCAATCCGCAGAGCATGCACCTCATCTTTGCTCTATTATCATCCTCACATGGCTCAACATACTCCCACAATTGGTCCAATGGCTTTGCCATTTTGTAGAGCTCTAATTAAATTTTCAAGTTTTGGACCTACCACACAAAACAAACATGGAAATTCAAAAGAGGGTAACAAGAGGTAGACTCTAAATTTATAGTATATACTAATCTTGGAAAACAAAGAAAAGGAAGGCAATTTTTTTTTACATACCTGGAAATAATAAATATGGATATGGTATACTGGAGTAAATCTCCACTCCAAAAATGCTCAGTTGATGGCAAAGAAAACTATGGATTTCCCCTTGTTTGCTTTGTGAAAAATGGTCACAAGACTCGCACAACTTATATTCATGTTTTTTTCTAGCAAGGCGATAATTTCCAATCGTCTCGCAATAATTTCTAAATTATCACAATAAATTAACCTGGGCAAATTATCATGATAATTTTTGGTGATAATATCAGCAGAGGGTCTTTCGGCGATAATATCGTGATATTTCCGATATTATCGCAATATGTGCAACACTGGTTAGAATAGCTGCCTTGGAGGCAATGGGGTTGGCTAGGTTTATAAAACCCCTTCCTTTCTGTTTATAGTTTTATCTTTTTATTTCATCTTTTAATTGAGAAATGGCCTCAGTGTTTTCCAAAATCTGCTGGTTTGTTTCCTGTCTTCCACGAACGTCTTGAAAAGAGTTTCGGAAGTCCCAAATCATTCTAGATGCAAGAAATGTGTTTCCATGTGGACCAGAAACAATTTCTAGGGTTCATAGTCTAACATTTATACCTTTCATCTATTATTTCAGATATTCTAAAATCCATTCCCACTACAGCTATGAAAAATAAGAAAGCAAAAAACTACAAACTACATTGAGTCCTCACATGCGTGATTCTGGGTCCTTTCTGGCATCGTATCCATTCCTAATCCACAAAGTGCGATATGGACCACAGCCAAAGTAATGTGCTGTTCTAAAAAGAAGCCTGCATCAAAAAAATAAAGTGATGTGAAATGGCCTGTCATTGAACAAAATGTATGAATGTCAAACCCACACATGAATCAGCCAAACCCCATATCCGCCTAGGTAGCCAGAAAATCACTATAAAAAACAAAAGCTGAGATATCATGCATGTAAAATGTCGGACAATTCATTCTAAGCTTCCACTTGAGGCATCCCAAGTAAAAATGGATGCAACGAAAAACACATACAGATAGATTAATGTGAATACCTTTTCAATTGATCATATGTAAGCTTTAGACCACCATCTGCCAAACGATCCTGCAAGGTGCGTTTTGGCCAGATTGGTCTCTCCTCGAAGAGTTTAGATATAGCTGTTTGCAAAATCCAGTCATTTGAATCCTTCACAAGCTTGTTTTCCCAATTAATCTTTGGTGGAACTTGTGTGAGTGTCAAGTCATACAATAAATAGACAATAACATTAAGCAATAGAAATTAAAAATTAGAACACAGTGCTCAATTGAATTCCAATCTATCACTGAGGGTCAAACTTCCTCATCAATATTATTCAACCTAGATATTTGCTAAGATCCCAATGGACTTTGCAAACTGTTTAACAGCAACTATGTTAATTGTCATAGATATGGCTGATATGAGTTGGATATCTTCTATCTTGAAGTCAAGGCCAAAGCAAGGGGTGATATCCATCTGCATAAGGTAAACAGAGATGAATCAGTTTCTAGTATCTACCACACATTTTATCCAAAGAATCATACCAAAAGCTCTTTCTTTTTCTATAAGTATCATTACACATAAGAGGAGCTCTGTTGCTGATGGCTAAGGATTATCATACTGTTCTCAAAACAATCTTATTAAACACTTACCATCAAGGAAGTCATAGGAGTAGCAAAATTACCATACCCAGAATATATGAACAAAAATTCCTTTCATCAACAGGGGGCAGCTCAATAGATGATGGCTGTGTTATGAAGTATGTTGTAAACCAAAAGATTCAATGTTTAAATCCCCCATAGATCAAGCCAACAAACAAACAAACAAACAAAATTCCTTTTGTCAAGCATATGCCACTCCAGCAGCCAACCTGATTTCCTCACAATCAGGCATTCACATTGCAATGCATAGGCACTAAATCAGTTCCCACAAAAAAAATAACACAAAATCCGTCAAGAAACATAACCTGCACTAAATGCCACCACCAATGGAGATGCATGGAGTTGCCTAGAAATAGATACAGATCTGGATACAAATCTTTCAAAAATTCCAGATCCGGATACAGGGAAATGGTTATGAACATATATATATATAGAGAGAGAGAGAAAGAGAGAGAGAGAGAGATGTGAAAGGACATGTCTCAATGAAAAGATGTGAGCTCTTATGAAAGGGCACTCCCACCTAGTATATATGGGGCCCATCATTGTACAATCAATCATTTATCTCATTTTCTATTATCAAATTCTTGTATACATTTAATATATTGTCCACATGAATTTCTTTATATTTCAGACAGTTTGAATATTTTGTGTATGAGCAAACTCTATTCATCACATTTGGTATCAGAACTTTGTTTTTTAATTGGGCATGTTGCCTCAAAATATAGCAGGTCTTGTGAGGGAAGTGTTGCTGCAAAATCTAGCAAGCCTTGCAAAGGGGTACCCTACAAGGCTATTACTAGACGAAGGGGCAACAATGGGGTAATCGCCCACTATCACCACAACCAAAACCCCCTGCTATTTACTGATTTTCACTAATGGGAGGAGTCCCGCTATATGGTCACCTATAATGGATATTATAAGGTTGAGGCACAAGGTGACTAACTGAGGCGTTCTAAAAGAAAGTCACAATTTAAACCAAGAGGAGGCAATTTCCCTTCTTTATAAAGACCTAAGGTAGACCACACAAGATTTATGATTTGTTTGATTGGTTGAGAATTGGGGTGGCCCAAGGTCAAGGTGAAGAGCAAGGGTTTCCAATAATATATATCAGCAAGATCAATGCACATGAAACCCTCAAATAAGCCCCCAAGTTGAAGCTTAAATCCAAACTAGGGTTAGCTTATGGCTAGTGAATTGGGCAAAGAAATTTATGGACGAAATCAAAATGAATGCCTATAAAAGTGGTAACCACCACCTCCCAAAAATTCCCCTTCCCTAGGAATTCGCACCAAGCCCTAGCTTGGCCACTTGGCCTTGAAGGGGCCGAATTAGGTCAAAAGAATGAAAAGGAAAATTTTATGGATAAAAGTCAAAGTGATCATCAACAAAGTGTGCCTAGTGCCTTATCCTTGGGTGGATGGAGTCTATGAGCTGATTAGATAAATAAAAGTCGCTGAGGAGGGACGATAATTGATGCCCTAACACCAACAACCCTTGCGATTACCTATGCAATGGATCAAGAAGTTTCATGGTAAAGCTAATCAAAGTTCACCACGATTATCATTCACATATTATGCATGAGTAATGCACGCAATAATGATATCTAGATTCTATCAAATAAATTTTCAATAAATTAGGGCACAATAGGAAACCCTAAATTAGATATACTCCATACATTAGACATAAAGAAAAAATTTAATCAATAAATGATCACTTACAAGATAACATGCATCAAATTCCAGTCATTGATCCAAGACAATAGCTGCAAAGACAAGCGAGTAGCTCCAAATATCAAATTGCATTCATAGGTCACGTCTCTGCCACAAGGACTAATGTTTATTTTAGCCTAGAAGCCCCTAAAACATCAAATTATGCCACAATCACAAGTTAGGTTACATAACGACCTACTAGCTTAAGGAAAAAACATCAAACTTTTCCCACATGTGTGAACCATTGGGCTGAAATCGCTGACATCATGCATGCATGGAATTCTCCAAGGCTTGCGTTGAGGGCTAAAGGTGCCATGAATGGTGTAGAAGCCCTCTAAAATCAGGATGTGAAGGTTGGAATTCACATTTCTGTCAAATCTCTTTGCAAAACCCAAATTTCACCAAGGGTGTCAAAATGTGGTCTCTAAGGTCTCCAATAGGGAAAAGTGCCCATCTTTGCTCCAATGCTAAGGGGTTTTTAGGTGTTACAAGCTCTTCCATGTCTCATGATCCGAGCTCTGGGTCAGCTACCATATCTCTAGAGTGCTAAGGTTGGACATGGGCATGTTGCATCCAATGTATGTCATCTTGTAGAATCGCCAAATAGAAGCCCTCTAAAATCATGATGTGAAGGTTGGCATCCACATTTCTGTCAAATCTCTCTGTAAACCCCAAATTTCATCTACGATGTCAAAATGTAGTCTCTAAGGTCTCCAATAGGGAAAAGTGCCCATATTTGCTCCAATGCTAAGGGGTTTTTAGGTGTTACAAGCCCTTCCATGTCTCAAAAGGTGGGACCATCATGATCCGAGCTTTGTGTCAGCTGCCATATCTCTAGAGTGCTAACGTCGGATATGGGCATGTTGCGTCCAATGTATGTCATCCTGAAGAATCACCAAATAGTGTGCAAAGTGGCAGAATGTCCTGGCAGTGCGAGGCGTCCAAGGGTTGCAAAGGCATGCCACTACTACTCAGAGACCCAAGACTCTCAACAATCCACCTATGAGTGTCAATATTCTCCTCTAGAGGCTTGGGCCCCAGTTAAATTGCCCAACTCCCGTCATAGTTGTGGACCCAAACGATCACATCACAAAGTTTAGTGAAAGCAACAAATCATCAGGTACAATAATCATTTATGCATCTAAGTGGACCAAGCTTGAAAGTAATGGGCTATTTAGCACTTCAAACAAGACTTCCTTTCCAAATTGGGGCTTTGAACTTGCAAAGGTGAGACCTCCCTAGGTAGGAGTGGCTGAAGGACAACCCTATTAAGTGTTTCCATCCCCCAAGGGAATGTGAAATTTCCTTAGTTCGCCTTTCAATCAATAGGTGTTATGTGAACAATGATGGTAACGGAGGGGAGAATACTTCATGGCCAAGTACCAAGGTCAAGGGGACTAGCATAATGGGGATCCACATCCTGAGTGTATAGATGTGAGCAAGGAGCAATCATGGATGCACAAGTTACCAACCCGGCCTTTGATTTCAACCTCTCTTGTGTGCCCTTTACTTTTTCTTGATTTTTCTTTGTATTACTACTCGGAGCTCAAAGGGTTCGAGCTTGCTTTGTATGATGTATAGCAGTTGTATTACCCCTTAATGATGAGGCAGTTCATTGCCCATCGGGGTTAGGACATGCAGGATTCCTTTCATGATGTATGGGAGCAATATGGTGCTCAGGAACCGGGTGATGGCCATAAGGGGTAAGGTAGATCTCATGCTAGGCTTTTGCCCACATACTAATGTGTATTTCCCACCCATCTTTTACATTTTAATATTCCTTTGATTTTTCGCTTGTGGCCATGATATGCTCTCTTTGTTTCTCTTAGCTCCCAGGGCCAAGTTTCGGGCCCACACAGGCATGAGGATGTATGGGTGCTAAATCCCAGAGAACCAATGGTCCGTTGAACTTGAAGAATGGAGGTGAAATGTAGGGCTCGTAATGTAAGATGGAAAGTGGTAACGTATGGAATCGAGATACGTGGAACACACTATCTCAATTAGGGCTTCCTAACTAGTGCCCCTCTTATACCAATTGGTGTTGTTTTTCAGTGTTCTATGTAGTTATAATCACTTTAAACAATTTCTTCCATCTTCAATCACCCCAATAACAGATAAGCAATTATAGATAGAACACTAACAATAAATGCAAAATAGAAGATAGCCAAGCACAATGAGACACAGATTTCGTTGAAGACCAGGGAAAAATCCCACAAGGGGGAAAACCTTAATCAATCCTTCTTCTACTAGTCAATCAATATTTAGCATGAGATACATTAGTCCAATAATACATCCATAAACAAGTCAAAGTCAATCTTTGACTTTCCAAAACCAACCAATCAATGATGAGAAAGAATGTCAAATCTAGTCAACACATCAATATACAATTTTCGGCCTGTAGAAGTACAGTCAACGATCTACAAAGTCAACGTCAAGCTGCCCAGAAAACTTCATTCAACCTAGCATTAAATTTGGCCTTCCTTCCTCAATCAAACTCAGTCAAAACAACAGCAAAATTCTCTGTCAAAGGAGAGAGAAAATCACAAGTTTGACCTGCAGCCAACCTCAATCAAAGTGCCAAAAAATCTCGGTCAAAGTCTCCCTTAATTCGGCCTCCCAAAACAAAAAGAAATTCAGTGAAAACAGAGTCAAAGCGCCCAAGTCAACACTGGTCATGTAGCCCAAAACAAAAAGTCAACGTTTGTTAACAAAAGCCTCTCTCTCCTCCTTCGCACGTGTGAATGTCTCTTGCAATTTCAGAATATATCAAACTAGTTTGTGATGTGTGGTGGTGCCCAAATGAGCTCCAACATAAATTTTATTTATGTGTGTTCTTGCAGGGTCAATTTCCATTGGTGGGGCCGACTTGTCATCTTCACTAGGCTGACTTGCCAAACATAAAGAAGCAATTTTCCTTTGACCATTTTGAAAATTCTTTTGAAGAAGAGTGGTTCCTCCTTGGGGTATTTGGGCTTCTCCTTGGGGAAATTCATCTTGTAACTGCCAATTTTAACAATTCGGGCATTAGGGGAGGTCCCACTGGACTAGGATCGAAGATTAACCCTCCAATTAAGGTGAGGGAACAAGACCATAATCAAAACCCTCCTCCTTCTAGGTCATCCCATAATCCATGGCAAAAGCCCAAATACAAATAAGCATAAGCATCTGATTGCAAAATGAATAAATTACCTTTTGATCAAAAGCCCATATTAGTTCATGTGCTCTTATGAGATGGGTGAGAAGACAACAACTGATGCAGGTGACGGAGATATGAATGGCACATTGTCATTGGCTAGTGGTGGTTGCAGGGGCTGTTGGCTAGCCAGTTGAAAGAGAAGATGGGAGAAAAAAAATTCCCCTATCGGGTCAACCACGTCTGGGTGGGTAACAAGAAGATCACAAGGCAAGAGCTACACCAAGTGAGAACACTATGAGGTGTGGCCCACTGTAACCACAACCACTACCTCCTACTCTTTAATGGATTTTCACAAGAGAGGCTTCCCTATGTTAGGTCACCTAATGGACATATCAAGGCTAAAGCAGAGATGACAAGGATATGCTCAAGATAGGTGCTCAACCTAAGAACAAGGTTCAAACTAGCTTAAACAAGGCAATGCATACCCTCCAAAAGGCCTATCTAGGGCACAAAGTGACCTAGGGTTTGTGAATAGGCAAGGTTAACAGGCCTACCTAGGTGCACAAGGCTAAGAAAAGGCTTGAATAAATGGATTTGATCAACATCATGAACAACAAGCCTTCAACAAACCCCAAGTTGAAGCTAGGGCAAGATTAGGGTTGATCTAGGGCAAATGATGTCAACCCCAAAATGGAAGAATTAGCCACAAGAAAAGGATGATTTTGACACAATGTCTTACCAACCAAGTGTTGAAACCTTCCACAAGCCAATGCATGCACCATATTTGAATTTTAACCCTAACCCTAGCCTAGCAACTTTCCTTAAGAGGCCGAAAATAAAAAATATGAGAGATTGAATTTATGGGTGATTTATGTTGTGATCAACAATGAGGATGTTGGAAAATGGTAACTTCAGTCAATATTTTCATTAATAAAATCAAAAGGGAAAATTCAAATTTATTTACCCCACAACTATTCAAGTCGACCCCTCCAAGAACAAGTTGGCCTGCCCTAATAGACACACCTCTTCGAATGGAGAAATAACTATATATTGAGCTTATTCACGCTCCTCTAAAGACACAATTTGCATCTCATATCTAAGGAAGTAGCTTGCTAAACTGAGGTAGATATCTCGCATTTTCTAAGTCACTATTTCTCTGTGGAAACATGCAAATCTTAGGCACATTAGCCCTATTGAACCTCGCAGATCTGAGGCTCAAATCTCTATGGAACAGTGCGAAGTCTGAGGCACAAATCTTTGTGGAACAGTGCAAGGTATGAGGCACAAATCTCAGTGGAATGATGTGAGGTTTGAGGCACATTATGTCTGTAAATACTGCAAGTTTTGAGGCTGAGGAAGAGGTTGAAGCTCAGCCCTCTTAGATACTTGTGGAAGACCTATTTGTGGACAAAGTTGAAGGGATCATGTATTAGATATTGGAGGGTTGGCTTGGCACTTTTGGGAGGTCATCATGATGGTCAATTCTTGTCTATATGTCTTGTCAAAGATATGTTATTCTAATTGATGTACAAATTGGATTGAATTTGACATTCTCTCATAAGGAAAGGTTGATGGGCTTTTCCCCTTGGAGTGGGGTTTTCCCAAGGTAATTTATGGTGTCTCGTGTTCTTTGTCTTATTGTGATTTTTACTGCTTTATGAATCTTAATGTTATTGGTTGAAATTTTCATGTATAACTGCTTAATGATTGGAATGTTCTAAAAGAAGTCAAATTATATCATTGGAAGTAGTTATCAGTTTGAAAATTGCTCTAGTCTTGTATGCTACTAAAAAAATCAACAGTGGAAAGGCTATTACTTGACCTTGGGTGATGGAATAGAGGGAAATCTACTTAGAATAAAACTAAACCCTAGAATGGAGTAAGAGAGTATGAAAACCCTAGTTTCATACTCTAGTTATCATTTTATGAGGGAACAAAGTCATTGAAGAGAGCTTAACATGAAGGATCACTCATTGGATTGTCACGCAAAATCGTAAAAGGGTAATGCACACTAACATTGCCAACATTTCATCAAAAAAAATTCAATAAAAATTAGAACATAGAAAACCTAACAATATCCATTCCATACAATAGCCACAAAGATATTCAAATACATAGAATACTTGAAAGAAAAATGCATGAACCAACCCTTTATCTTTCCAAAATGACATCTCCAAATCAAGAGAATAGCTCCATAAGCAAAGAATCCACAAAAGATCACATCTCCACAAGCTACAAGACAAATTTCAGCTAACTCAAAATCTCTAAGAAGGTCGAATTGATCCACAAGTGATGATCAAAATGAAAATAAAGTGACCTTTATTTATTTATATGAGGTCTACTCAATTAATTTTAGCCTCATGAAGCCTCTACAACAAGTTTGACATAGGATAAACTTGGGTTACAAACCAACCCACTAGCTAAATGAGAAATTGGACCATAAATGCCCACATGTGCGAGTTGTAGCCTCTCATAATGCTAACACATGCCCTTTTAAGGCTCCAAATGCCATACCAAGGTGTGCTGAGGTGTGAAAGAGTGTCAAAGTCCTTGGATCATCCACAATTTGAGGATAGCCCTCAAATCCTCCTCTAGGGACCCAAGTGCAACAGGAGTGCCATCATGTGGTCCCCATGGATCTCCAACTATCCATATAAGGCCTCATCTCTCCAATGTTAGGGCTTCTCCAGATGCAACAAGCACAATAAAGGAAAATCATATTACAAAAATAGCTTACAGATGTCCTAATCATAAAAGCAGATACTTAATCAATCAATGTATCAGCATCAATTAGAATGGAAACAACAAATTATGTTCTAATAACAATTAATGTTAGCAGAATTAAAACCCATGATAACAATTTATCATGGGAAGCCCATAAGCACTGTTACCACTCAAACTAGCAGGGGACCTAAGGGTGATCCCTAAAGGGCAAGTGCTAGGCAAAGGGCAACAAATGAAGACCTAGCCCATTGTCACCTCAGCTAAGGCTCCCTCCTATTTACGGAGTTTCATCGATGGGAGGAGACCCAATATGTGTGGAGTCACTAATGAATGATAAGTCAATGGATATGAGTGACCCAAACCCTTTCCTAGAAAGGTTTGAAAGATGGAACTTACTTATTTTCTAAGCAAGGTATTATGTGTTTCTAGGGAAAGGAAGAGGATTTTGAGGGTTAAGGTTTATGGGAATAGGCTTGTAAAGGAGTTTCCCAATCCCTAAAATCCTTGTTAGAATTGGTAGCCCAGATGGTTCTTGAAGAATGGTCTTTTGAAAGAGTGGGACCACATGGAGCAAAAGGGACCCGGTCTAGGATATGAGGAAGGTATGAAGCAACCAATGATATTCTTACCCTAGATGAGGTGGGGAAAGGATCAAGAAAATATAATTACTCAAAGATGTTGGTTTGACCCGGGGAAAGTACTAGGCTTGGGGATGGCAGTGCAAGTTTTGGTCTCGGATCTAGGGCTTGGCTTTTCTCCCAACTCCACCGTCAGAATGTCTTCAAATTTGGAGGAGGGCTAGAGGAAAGGGCAGCGCAGGAGACCCTAGGACCAACAAGGAAATAAGGGACAAAGTAGCTGCAAAGGAAATGGCAATGGGAACACAACAACCAATGGACTCATTCCTTGAAAAAAGTACAAGAAACAAGGAGAAAAACCAACATCCTAATCGAGGGAAAGGTCCCTCTGCACCAAATCAAAGCAAGTAATGAATTTGGTCTCCTGGAATTGTAGAGGACTGGGACACCCTACGAAATTCAATGCAGTAAAAGACCTCTTAATGAACAAGAAATGGGAAAAATGATACAAACACTAAGGAATTATGACAGCTCAACTCTCCAAGCAACTGGGGCATCGAGAGGAATTTGAACAATATGTAGGAAGGATAAATGGGAACTGCAGAATCAACAAATAGAGCAACATTGGATCAAAAACGATTTAAGACTGATATGCAAATTTGCCTTTACAATGTTTATGCACCAAACCACTACAAAGATAAAGAGTCATGTTGGAAATCTCTCAAAGAAAACCTATTTCAGGATCAAAACAAAAGCATTATAGTAGCAAGCGATTTAAACTTGGTTCTGAATGCTAAGGAAAATTTTGGAGGTACCTTTCATGCAGACCCATCTTGAGACACCCTTGAAAGTATAATTGAATGTCACAATCTAATGGACATTCCCCCAAAGAACGGGAAATATACATGGAACAATAAAAGGATTGGGAAAAGCAATATAAAAGAGAGACTGGACAGAATTTTAATACAAGACAGTATTATAGCATAATTCAGCTCTGTATCTTCAAAAATCATACCCTCAGCAACCTCTGATCGCAAACCAATTGCTTAGGGACAATCGAAAACTTGGGTCTCCTCCCTTTTCGATTTAATCCCTCTTGGAATAGCAAAGAAGAAGTTAATCAAATTATAGCAGCAACGTGGACTCAAAAGATCACAGGCTCGCCAAGCTATGTGTGGGAAACAAAATTAAAAACTGTTAAAAATGGCCTAAAAACCTGGGCAAAAAATAATCACAGGGAACCACAGAAAAAAAGGGAAGAATTGTAGAAAGAAATGGAAATAGTGCAGAAAAAGATAGAAGGCAGGCAAGACATAAAAGAGTACCAATTAAAGGAGAAAGAATTACATTGGGAAATCTATACAAACAATAGGAAAGAGGTAGAAGAATGGAGGCCTAAATCCAGAAATCTATGGATACAATGTTGATTTGGGGTAGCATCGCAAATGTGCTCTAGCCATGAAAATTGGTGGAGAGGCTAAAGCACATGAGATCTCCAAGACCCAGAAATGTCAGAAGTTGGGTGGATCAGTTACTTACTTCTCAATCACCGAGTTGCAGTGCAGTAGCACGATGCAGCATGATGAGAGGGGATGCAGTGCAGATGCAGTGTTGGGAGGATGGACCAGCAGCAGCACAAATGCAAAGGGAGTTGTCGTATGGATGCAGCAATGGCAGTGGCAGGGCCATCGGCAGCATTACAGGATGCTGCAGTGCAAAGGATGTTGGGCAAGGAGGCCTAGCATCAACACAGGGACCGATGTCGGATAATCAAGGTGATGCTCAATGTGGGGTATTATTAGAGCACAGTCCTCGCCAAGAAGGAGTGTTGATTTGGGGTAGCATCGGAGGTGCTCTAGCCATGAAAATTGGTGGAGAGGCTAAAGCACATGAGATCTCCAAGACCCAAAAATGGTTTGGGCAGATTCTAAATGGTTTGGGAGATATTAAAATAATTAATATTTTTAATGGAATTCCTAAGTCTAAACTTAGGAAAAATAAAATATTAATGGGTATTAATATAAAACTGGATTAGAAGGTTCCAAAAGTCATGGATCAAGCCAAATCTAATCTTAGCCGTTGATTAGAGATTTAATCTCGGTCGTTGATGGACCAACAGAAAAAGTATAAGAGGAGGCTTGAGGGTCAGTTGGAGAATACACCAAAGTGATCAGTCATTCATTTTGCTAGAGCGGAGTTGCTAAGCAAAGTTGGATCAGTGATCAGCAGCGAGGGGCAGTGAGTACGAGGCAGAGAGTCAGGGACAATACTGGGAGACCAACAGAGAAAGCGAGAGCAGCAGTCAGTCCAAGCTACGCAGAGCCCAGCAGAGGTAGCGCAGAGCCCAAAGAGAATGCGTCATCCACGTAGAGGGCAGAGGGAGTGATGTAGAGGCTCCTAGAGGCTGCGCAGTGCCTCAGAGGTCTGACGCAGAGGGTCCTAGTGTTGACGCAATGGACAGAAGGGCCAATGCCAAGCTTCAGTTGTGTCGGAGAGGGTTTCGTGGGACGGGTTTTATGAATACATGTTTCCGAATATAGAGTTATTGCTCCCATGTATTTTTCCTTGTCGGGTGAGCCAGTTAGGCACCCAGTTGTACTCAGATAAACTACATAATAATATAACCCTCTGAATAGTTGCAACGGTTTTCCCACATTAGGTTTTTCCGAGGACATTTTTCCAAAAATAACGGTGTCACTTGTGTGCTTGTTTTCTCTCAGTTGATGATCTGTAGATGTTGAGACTGTACTTGTGTTTATTTTCAGTATTTATATGGTTAAATAACTTGTTAAGTAATAAAACAATCGGTGAAATAAACCAGATAGTACAGGAAGAATTTCTAACAAGTTAGAATTAGAAATTCCAACATGGTATCATAGCGTGGTTGCAGATCACAGGAAAACTGAAGTCATCAGCTTAGTAGAGCATTTGCAGCAAATTCCGCTGTCCCGAGTGAAAGAGCTGATCCTTGCAAAAAGTGACAATGGAAGGAGTGACGCAGAGGGACTGCGTCATCAGTCTAAGCCAGAGAGAGGCAGCGCGGAAGCTGAGGAGGGCAAAAACAGGCTCACGCAAAGCCACGCAGAGGCCAAGTGGGCTGGCGCATTTGGCTGAGGGCGTTGTTTTGTCGGTGCCAGGATTGCACAGAGCAAAGAGGCTCAATCCTTCAGTTGTTGTGGCATAGGAGGCTATGGGTAGTTTGTGGAGCAAAGCTGGTGGGGTACTGTGGTCAAAACAGTACCTAACAGGGCAAGACCAAGGTAGAGAGAGTTGTTGCCAAGGCAGATTTCTAGCAAAGGAATCTGGATCAGTGCTGCAGTTGCACAGACGATCGCAGTGGGGCAGCTTGATGTTGGTAGAGAAGGATTTCCAAAAGGGAAATCGAGACTCAAAGGGAGTCGAACCAAGAACTTCCAGATGGGAAGTTGAGAGACTCAGCGAGAGTCGAACAAAGGACTTCCAAGAGGGAAGTAGAGAGACTCGAAGGAGTCGAAAGAAGAGCAACGAGATGGCCGTGAATGGGCTGAGAGATTAGGATAGGCTGGACGAAGCATCCAACTTTGTGGTCTGGAAGGCCAGGATCTTGTCCATTCTAGACAGGCATCGCCTCAAGGGCTTCGTCTCGAGAGTGATAGCTATCCTAGTTGACCCGGTAGCTAATGAAAGGTACAAGGAGGCAATGGCTAAGGCTAAGTGCATCATCCTTGATGGGGTCAAGGATCATGTGGTACCACATATTGCCGAGAAGGAAACAGCAAAGGAGATGTGGGACACCTTGAAGACATTGTACCAGCATACTTTCGTGCAGAAGAAGATGATCCTGGAGAATCAGTTAAGGGCATACCAGATGCAGAAGGGAGAGCAGATAGATGTCTCCCTCGGTCATTTGAAGGAGATCCGTGACCAACTAACTTCCATAATGGCCACGTCGGATGAGAAATTGATGGTGAGGACAGCACTAAATGCAGTTTCTGAGGATTGGGAGGTATTTGTTCAGAGCATACTGGGCAGGATAAGCCTTCCAGATTGGGAAGAACTGTGGGCGGTTCTTCGTCAAGAAGAGATCAGATGGCTGACCAAGGTGGGGAGTAGTGGCAAAGGGGTAAGAATCAAGGAGGAAGAAGAGGATGCAGCTGTAGCATCTGCGGGAAAGTAAGAGAAGAGGAAGAAGAAGGACCTCTCCAAGGTCAAGTGCTTCCATTGTGGGGAACTCGGTCATTTTGCGAACCAGTGTCCTAGGAAGAAAAGTAAGGGAGAGGCTTCAGACTCGAAGGGAGCGCCAATGAAGGCGAAGAAAGAAGTTGTGGAGGATGATGATTGTGCCATGAGTGCTCATGTGCCACTTGAGAAGAAGTGGGGAGACATCAAGCTATGGTCAGACGAACTACAGGTACCCAACCTCTTGGATTATACCTTGCTACGGGAGCCCCTAAGAGGAGTAGCATGACTAGCGGATGCAGGTAGAGACGGATGCGGGTGAATCGGCAGAGAGTGCTACAGTGCAGGAGTCCCCGGACAGCGCGACGCTAGCACGCTGCAACAGTGCGAGAGGCACGGGAGTGTTGCACCAGTGCAAGATGGCACAAAGAGGTGTGCAACGATGCGAAATGCAAGGAGTTGTTGCAGCAGCGCAAAGGTCAGTCGAGGTAGCACTTGTTAGCGGCAGAGGGAGCTTCAGCATCGGGAATGTTTCTAGCCTGACAGGGATGTCAGAAGTTGAGTGGATCAGTTACTTACTTCTCAGTAACTAAGTTGCAGAGCAGTAGCATTATGCAGTAGCACGATGCAGCATGATGAGAGGGGATACAGTGCAGATGCAGTGCTAAGAGGATGGACCAGCAGCAACACAGATGCAGACGAAGCTGTTGTACGGATGCAGCATTGGCAGTGACAAGGCCATGGGCAGCAGTACAGGATGCAGTGGTGCAAAAGATGTTGGGCGGGGAAGCCTAGCATCAACACAGGGAACAATGCCGGATAATCAGGGTGATGCTCAGTGTGGAGTATTACTAGAGCACAGTCCTCGCTAAGAGGGAGTGTTGATTTGGGGTAGCATCAGATGTGCTCTAGCCATGAAAATTAGTGGAGAGGCTAAAGCACATGAGATCTCCAAGACCTAGAAATGGTTTGGGCAGATTCTAACCGGTTTGGGAGATATTAAAATAATTAATATTTTTAATGGAGTTCCTAAGTCTAAACTTAGGAAAAATAGTATATTAATGGGTATTAATATAAAACTGGGTTAGAACTTACAAGGTTCCAAAAGTCATGGATCAAGCCAAATCTAATCTTAGCCGTTGATTAGAGATTTAATCTCGGTCGTTGATGGACCAATAGGAAAAGTATAAGAGGAGGTTTGAGGGTCAATTGGAGAATACACCAGAGTGATCAATCATTCATTTTGCTAGAGCAGGGTTGCTAAGCAAAGTTGAATCAGTGATCAGCGGCGAGGGGCAGTGAGTACAAGGCAGAGAGGCAAGGACAATATTGGGAGACCATCGGAGAAAGCGAAAGCAGCAGTCAGTCCAGGCTACGCAGAGCGCAGCAGAGGCATTGCAGAGCCGAGAGAGATTGCGTCATCCATGCAGAGGGCAGAGGGAGTGACGTAGAGGCTCCCAGAGGCTGCACAGTGCCTCAGAGGGCTGACGCAGAGGCTCCCAAAGGCTACGCGGTGTGTCAGATGGCCAATGCAGAGTCTCCTGGGGCTGACGCAGGTCAGCAGGAGGCTGACACAGGTCAACAGGAGGCCCACACAGTGGCCAGAAGGGCCAGCGCTGAGCTTCAGTTGTGTCAGAGAGGGTTTCTGAATACCTATTTCTGAATATAGAGGTATTGCTGCCGTGTATTTTTCTCTGTCGAGTGAGCCGGTTAGGCACCCAGTTGTACTCAGATAGACTGCATAATAATATAACCCTCTTAATAGTTGCACCAGTTTTCCCGCATTGGGTTTTTCCAGGGACATTTGTCCAAAAATAACGGTGTCACTTGTGTGCTTGTTTTCTTTCAGTTGATGATCTGTAGATGTTGAGACTATACTTGTGTTTATTTTCAGTATTTATATGGTTAAATAACTTGTTAAGTAATTAAACAAGTAGGTGAAATAAACCAGATAGTACAGGAAGAATTTCTAACGGGTTAGAATTAGAAATTCCAACATACAAGTCGGGGACAAAAACACCGCATTCTTCCATAATACAACAAAGATGAGAAGAATTATAAATCAAATTGACGCAATAAAAGGTGAAGGAGATCAAGAGATCAAAGGGCAAGAGGCACTCAAGAAAGAAGCATACAACCATTTCAAAAATCTATTAACAGCCGAGGCAGTAAATCCAGACTTTGAGAGCTTCACAAAGCACATTCCTAAGAGGATAAATAAATAAACAAATTCAAAACTCATGAAAGAGCTTGAAGAAAGTGAGGTTCAAGCAGTTGTGTGGAGCCTCGCCAGAACCAGACGATTTTTCAATAGCTTTCTATCGCTTCAATTGGGCCATTATCAAAAAAGATCTAATAAGAATGATCAAGAATGTCTTTCGGAAAAAGAAGCTAGGAGGCTACACAAATTCGACCTTCCTAGCCCTCATCCCAAAAGAAGTAAGCCCCTCAAATTTCAATCGATTTCGGCCTATCTCATTATGCAACTCATCATATAAAATCATCACTAAAATCCTTTCCAACCGCATAAAACCTCTCCTAACCAATTTAATCTCAGAAAACCAAGGTGGGTTTGTTCCCAACAGACAGATCGTGGATAATATCATGATCGTTCAAGAAGCACTGCACTCTAGTTTAGCAAGAAACGAGCAGGGCTTCATTCTAAAACTTGACATGGCAAATGCTTTCGATAGAGTCAATTTGTCTTTCTTATCAGTTGTTCTCAAAAAAATTGGTTTCACTATTGAGCTTATAGAAATAATAAATGCATGTATTGTCGGTTCGTGGATAGCCCCTCTCATCAATGGAAGGCCGAGTGAGTTTTTTCAATGCTCTCGGGGATTGAGACAAGGCTGCCCAATGTCTCCCTTACTCTATACTTTAATGGCAGACTCGCTAAGCAAAAATCTTGAGCACTGCAGAGGAAATCACACCATAACAAGTCTATCAATAAGCTATGGAACCAAAAGTATAAATCACTCCCTCTTTGCAAATGACGCTCTTCTAATGGGAGGAGCTTCTTGTATAGTGGCTCGAAGATTCAAAAAAGTGTTGGATAGTTTTATGGAAGCATCAAGATGTCTACTCAATAAAAAAAAGTGCAGAATTTATGGATGGAATGCACCCTCCCGCACCCTCCAAAGAATTTCGCAAATCCTTGAGATCCCCCTCCAAGCACAATGGAACCACTTCCAATATTTGGGACTACCGGTGTCAAAAGAAAACCTAAGAGCAGAATTGTGGACAAAATATATCGAGAAAATGAAAAAAAATACAAACTTGGGGAATGATCTAGTTTAATCTAGCTAGTAGAGTAACTCTAATCAAATCAATCCTGATGGCTCTTCCCATCTACCAATTTGCAACAATTTTAGCCTCGGCAAGTATTCACAAACAAATTGAATTAACCATAAGGAATTTTCTTTGGCAAGGAGGGAAATCAAAAACAAAATAATTCAGCCTTATAAAATGGGAACAGGTTACTTCCAGGATTGATGAACTTGGCCCTAGGAGCTAAAATAGCTTGGATATTCATCACTCGGAACAATTCCTGGTGGAAGCAGGTGTTGGAATCCAAATACCTGAACTACTCTCGCTTCTCCTTTCTCTCAGGGAAAACACCAATCAGGTCTTGCACCCAAATGTGGAAACTTATAAAAAAGGTCCTACATCTCATCAAAGAGAATACTTCAAGACTGTCAGGTAATGGTCGAGAGATAAATATATGGGAAGATAGTATAATGGGAAGGCCCCCTCTATCCATTCACCCTGAAGTTCAAAAGAAAAGAAGGTGGATGAACTCATAAGGGTTATGTACATTGGAGTCAATATCACAATGGGATCAACATGACAGCACATGGAAAGAATGGAAGACACATGATTTACCTCAAGATCTCAAACAACAGTGGGACTCTTTTATCTCTCTTCTCAAAGGAAGTTGCCCCAATCAATCAAGAAACCCAAGACTCCTTCATATGGGATCCATCCAGAGGAGATTACACAGTGAAATCGGGATATCTAAAACTTCAAGAACAGCAAGGGAACCAGGACTGGTCTCCATGGAAATTGGTATGGAAAACTGAAATTCTCCCAAAAATAAAAATGTTTATATGGACTCTTTTAAAAGGGAAAATCCTTACAACTGATAATCTCAGGAAAAAAGGATTCTTCGAGCCCTCTCGATGCCCTATGTATCTCATGGCAGAAGAGAGCATCTAGCACCTCTTCCTTAATTGCAAATTTGAAAAAAATGTTGGAGTCTGCTTGTAAGCCCCTTGGAGTTAGATGTGAACCTATCTCGACCCAACACTAAGTTCTATGTAGCCTAAAAAAATCAGCGTCCTTATTCTCTTAAAAATAAGAACACCATTAAAAGATATTGGACAAGCTTACCCTCCTTCCTCTATTGGCAAACATGGCTTGCAAGGAACAATCAAATATTCCAAAACTATAAGCCAGAAGTCGGCAAGGTGCTCTCAAAAGCATGGGGGCTAGCTTCATAATTTCTATCAGCTAAAGGAGCCAAAATAATAGATCTCAACCAGCGACAACAGGAAGAAAGAACGTGGATCAGCTATGCAAACAGCAAGCCTAAACTGTCAAACATACCCAAAAGGAAAGAGGTCAATAAGAGCTGGAAAATCCGATTAAAAGAGGAAGAATTCATTCTATGGATAACCAATCTTAAAAGACCGTGTCTTTTTTTGATGGTGCATCAAAGTCAAATCTGGGGAAAGCAAGTGCAGGAGGCATTCTTATTGACCAAGACAGGCATAATTCCATCGCTTTAGAGTGGGGATTGGGCATGATCTCAAACAACAAGGCAGAGGCATATGGACTCCTTTTGGGAGCAAAAATATTAAAAAAGAGAAATCTTATGAACTCGATCATTTTGGGAGATTCCTCCATACTCATCCAAGCAATGGTCAAGAAGACCAATCCGAAAAATGTAGCGTTGGGCCAAATCACAATGAGGATCAATCAACAACTAAAAGACTTGGGACAAGTTACCTTCAAGCATGTCTTAAGGGAAATAACAAAAATGCAGACACTCAAGAAAATAAGGCAGTTGCACGACCCCCCAGGAGAAGTAAGCATTGATAATGACATTTTTTTCTACCAATTCCATAATCATTCCTCCTCCCTCACAATCCAATCACAGTCACTTCGTAATCTGGATTGGCTTACATTAATATCTGCACCTTTCTTATCAAATATGATGCATTATATCATTCATATCTTCCTTGTTTATGCTCTCTACCCAATTCCGTTAATCCTGATTGCTTGTCCCCCTCATTCTTCCCGTGACCTCCCTTTGTCCTTCTCCCGCTTATTGCCTCCTCCCCTCATGCTCTCCTACTTATTTTCTCCCTTCCCCGCAGCTCATCTCACTCCCTCCTTTCGCATTTCTTCTCCCTGTTGTCTCTCTCGCCACTCTGTCTCAACAGCCCTCCACTTGCTTTGTTCCCCTACCTCATGATCGCTGAGAGACTCATCTCTTTCTGTATCGAGCCTCCTTGTTCTTCTTTGTATCAAGCCTCCTTACTCTTCTCTGTATCGAGTATTCTTTGTATCGAGCCTCCTAGCTCTTTGATGCCTCTCTAACACTTTGTATAAGCTGGTGATCCTATTGTTAGGCTGCATCTCTAATCAGCCTCCTCTTTCTCTGCAAAGATCTGTTCAACCGACTCCTCTGCCGAGGACCCTCTATCATCACAACTACAGTCATAACTGCACAAAGGTCTTCACTTGGTAAAAAGGGAACATGGATCCTTTGGATCAAGCATCCAAGAATGAAAAATGTGTCTATTGCATAACTAACAAGTATATGATTGATCAGTTGAGAGAAACAGTTAAGGAAATTTGACGCCAGTCAAAGGCAGAAAATGCATTTCTAACCGGAAGACTTGCCAATCAGAACTCACAAATTGAAGCTCTTAACAACAAGTGTGCACATCTGGAAGATTCAATCACATTCCTAGAAGGAATCCTCACCAACCAGACTGGCCAAAATGCAGTCTTTGGGGACCAAAGAAGCAACACAGTCCAAAAGAAGAGCCCTCTGTAAATCAAAATTAGGATTTGTTTACAGTTTTTACCAGTGAAACAGGAATCGGCGATTAATCGGCAAAATCGCGATTCGGACTCGGCTCGGCCATGAAACGATCTGAATTGAATCTTTGCGAGTCGGCTCGGCCATGAAACCCTAGAAACCACAGAAACCTTAGCACCTGCTTCTCCATTTTTGTTTCCTTCCGGAATTTCGTCTGATCTGGGGATATTTAAAATGGGTATTTCGGGATTACTGTTCTCTGACCGCTTAGTTTTAAATTCAACAGATTTTTTCAGAACTGCGTGGGGATATTTAAAATGGGTATTTCGGGATTACTGTTCTCTGACCGCTTAGTTTTAAATTCAACAGATTTTTTCATAACTGCGTGGGTTCGCTTTGGCAGATCAACGCCCTCACTGAGTGATAGTTTTAAATTCAATAGATTTTGGCTGTGATAGTTCATTAATTTTTTCTTTGATTGACGATATTATAAATGATAAGCTACGACCGTTTACATATTCTAATAAAGTTTTATTTTTATTTAAAGTGTAAAAAAGTGAGATTCATAAAGTAACTTTAATGGTCATTTAATTTAAATATAAAGTAATTTTAATGATTATTTAATTTAAATATAATAATGGTTAATGGTCATTTAATTTAAATATAATGGTTAATGGTCATTTAATTTAAATATAAAGTAACTTTAATGGTCATTTATTTTAAATAAAATAATAGTAATTTATTTCAAATATAATAATAGTACTTAATGTTTGAATATTATGATACATTAATTTTAATATTATTAAATTAATAATTATTTTAAAAGTATCATATAGAAGTTCTATATTTTAAATTTTAAATATAATTTTTTATTTTATATAAATTTAATTAATATTTATCAATAATATATTAATTATGCTATTATTTATCTAACAAATATTTCTATAAATATTATATATAAAAACTATATATTTAAAAAGTAATATACGTTTTTATTTTATTTTTTATTTTCATATAAATTTAATTTTAAAAAATTATAAAATATTTTACATTGTTTGTATTTGCCGTATCCGGATCCTCGCTTTTCAAAAAACTGGTGAATCCGTATCTGAATCCGAATCCGTATCCATATCCGGATCCGAATCCTGGTAACTTAGGTAAACGTAATGAAAAACGTAACGAATCCTGGTGGACATGCCTTTACCCAATATTAATGAAAAACGGTTTTTTTAATTCAATATATGTGTATATTTTTATTTAATGAATTCAACGATTTTTTGCCGATTTTTTCCCGATCCGATTAAAACTCTTTGCTCTTTTGCCTCGCCGATTTATTGCCGATTCCGAGTCTGGTAACATTGGTTTTTACGTTGTATCAGCTATAGCAACTCTAGTTTTTCTCTAATTAGTTTCTATGAAATGTAAATGTCAAGATTTTTTGCAGCAGTTTGTAAGAAGCTACAAGAAATCAATAGTAGGAAACTGGAACTTTTGAATTCAGGAACACACTTGATTGGGATGGTGCCTTCTTTTTGCCCTTCCTCACAGTCTGGCTGGCTCCAAAAACCAATGGGAGCTCACTCCCTCCTCCTTTTTTGAATTGAAAAACCAATATCCGACTTTGTTAAAAATATATATATTTTATTTGTGGAGGAGGTATAGGAAAGGCATCTCTCAGTTATCCCCAAAACAAGGAAAACATCCCCTATTCCGCAAGGATATCCCCACATAAAAGGGACATTTCTCCCCACCCCCTCTTACCCTAGGGATGAGGAAACACATCCCCTTGGGATGAGAGTGTGTCCCCTATACAACTACAATGGTATCCAATCATAGTTAGTTGCAATAGAATGTCATACACAGGTCATTGAGCACGGAATCTACTTGGTTGGACATGCTACAATTGGCAGAATGTTGTTTCCTAGTATGAGGACCCCATCAAACAAATACACACCCAGATTATTGGGAGTTAAAGATGATTTCCATGCTGCTCCCATTTCCATTGCTATCTATGCAAGTTCCTGCACTCCGTCCAGCATCCAAAACTTTACATGATGTCATTGGTTGCTTGGTTATTTAAATCTTTAGGAACCCTATTGATTTTGAAGTACCTTGGACAAGTGGTTTCCCATGGGTTAGTCGCTACCTAGGGAAAAGTGTCCAAAATAATTATTTTCCTAACTGAGACTTTATAAAGTGAAAGTGACTTTATGAGTGGTGAAGTCAATGTTAAATTATAAAGTAAAAAGTGACTTTAGACATAAAGTACAATGTGGGTACTTTATTTAATGGGTGAGTTAAAAAATAGAAAGTGAGAATTAAATGCACATTTATTCTCATCCCTTGATCTAAATGAATCTAAACCATTAGATCTTAGGGTTGCCCAAAAGTCATTTAGGGAAACAAAAGGGGGAAAAGAAAAGAGAGATTGCATTCATTCTCCATGAGCAGATTGGAGAAAGGAGGCTGAGAGTTGGAGACAAGTTCTGAAAGAGAAATTTGTTGCAGCAAGCAGAAGGAGTGATTTCTGGGCAAAGTTGGGCACGGAAATCGAGGCATAGAGGATAGCAAAAGGTACAGTACGAACAATATTTAATGTTGTGAGTTGCACGTCGTTTGAGAGAAGTTTTTGAAAAAAAATACGTACGGTATAGTCTGTACAGTCGTATCTGTACAGTACATATTTTCAGCTTCAGGTAGGCACAGAAATAGAGGCAAAGTGGGCACAGTTTTCAAGGAGTTTTGGGCTGAAGAGAAAAGTTGTATTTTGTTGTTTTGTTTTATCTGCAAATGCATTTTTTCCTGAACCTAAAAGATAAATAAATTTGAAGAGCTCTCTAATAGGTTTTTCCTAGAGAAGATTGAAAGAGTCTTGCCTAGGGCTATGTTGACCAAAAATCTGTGTATTTTGATGTGCGTTGCTGGTCTGTTTATGTCCATATTTATTTTCAGCATGTGTTGATAGTCACATGTGTTTTAATCTGAAAATTTCATTTCCAGAATTCTATATGTTGAATGTATGTTTATGGGAAAGGGCATTTAACTGAATGGGAGTGATAAGGTGAAATTAAAACCAGGTTTGGATTGCAGGAAACTTTTTAGTCATCAAATTTCAACATGGTACGGAGCTACAGGCTGAAAATTGCAATTTGAACAGAAGATAGTAGTTTGAGAAAGCAAACTGATATTTTGGGATAGCGAGATGAAATTTCACACAGACTGAACTTTTGGGACAGCAAGGTGTGCTGGAAAGTTCACTTCTCCATTTTCTTGGTTTTTTAAATTTTGGACAGCGGTCATGGCTATGTTCTTAAGGATAGAGGATAGACTAGATGGGATATCCAACAATGCCATTTGGAATGACATAATTCAGACAGTGTTTGAGGAGGCATGCAGTTTGGGACATAGTGCAGCAAGTGGTTGTACCTCCTACTGCTGCAGATGAACTTGCTGAATTCACAAAAAATAATGCAAAGGCAAAAAGGATTTTGCTCTGCTAAAAGCCATGATTTGTTAGGTACTTATCAATTTTCATGTACCAAGCCCGAGGGGCTTGTTTCAGACCATAGAGTGCTTTGACTAATCTACAGACTTTCTGTTCTTGACCGGCAACCTTGAATCCTGGAGGTTGCGTCATGTAGACTTCTTCCTGTAAGTCACCATTCAGAAAAGCACTCTTTACATCCATCTGATGGACTTTCCAACTGAACTGAGCTGCTAAGGCAAGGACGAGCCGTATGGTACTCATCTTGGCTATAGGAGCAAAGGTCTCCTCATAGTCTATGCCTTCCTTCTGTGAGAACCCTCAAGCAACAAGGCGAGCCTTATACTTGTCTAGGGTTCCGTCAGCTTTGTATTTCACTTTATACACCCATTTGCAGCTAATGGGTTTCTTCCCCGCAGGAAGATCAGAAAGGGTCCAAGTGTGATTCTTCTGAAGACTCTGGAATTCAGCTTCCATAGCCTGTTCCCACTCAAGTATACCCTTAGCCTCTGAATAGGTTTGAGGCTCAAAAACACTGTGTAGGTTAGCCATAAGAGCAAAAGTTACTATAGGTTGTTCTTTGCTCTTATTTCTGGAAGTTCTACCTTCAAGCAACTCATTATCCCGGAGATCACCAATAGTTTTAGCCCACCATTTAGGCCGGAGAGTAGAAGAACCAATATTTGGAGTAGGTGGAGGAGGCTCAAGAACAACAGGAGCAGCGAGAGGAGGATTATTTTCCAAAGGGAACTCAGGTAGTGCATCATCAAATATTGATGCTGCATCATCCCTCCCATCAGGTGGACCTCACAGAAGAAGAACACTGTGAGGTTGATCCTCAGAACACTGCTTAGAAGGAGGGTACTGAAAGAACCCTTTGTCTTAATCAAATACTACGTCCCGACTGAAGATAAGATGATCAGTGTCTATATCTATTAGCCTATAGGCCTTGTGGTGATGATTGTACCCTATCATCATGAGTTTCTGGCTTTTGGAATCCAACTTAGAGCGCTTAGCAGCTGAAATCCAAACATATGCAACCAAGCCAAACACTTTGAGGTGACTGATCTTAGGCTTACGGCCAAACCAAACCTCTTCTGGAGTCTTCCCCTTAACAGCCTGAATAGGTGATCATTTAAGAAGATAAACAGCAGTAAACAC
Source organism: Pinus tabuliformis (assembly GCA_031772625.1). Lineage (NCBI taxonomy): Eukaryota > Viridiplantae > Streptophyta > Pinopsida > Pinales > Pinaceae > Pinus > Pinus tabuliformis. The sequence continues at coordinate 1,537,249,529 of CM062818.1, read as the reverse complement.
TGCTTCAACCCAAAATTTGTTCGGAACACTCCTGTGTTGTAACATGGAACGAGCCATTTCAACAACCATACGGTTGTGATGTTCAACAACATTGTTCTGCTGAGGAGTGTAGGGTGTAGTTAACTGGCGTTTGACGCTATGGGTATCACAGAAGTTGGAGAAAGCAGAAGAACAAAATTCCCCCCCCCCCCCCCCCCCGTTATCTGTCCTAAGAGTTATGATATTACAGCCAGACTCTTTTTCAACTAAGGACTTAAACTTCTGAAAGATACTAAATACATCAAATTTATGTTTTAGAAAGTACACCCACATCTTTCTACTGAAATCATCTACAATAAGCAAAAAATATTTGCAACCAGTAACTGCAGATGTATTCATAGGACCACAAATATCAGCATGAATTAACTAGAGTACCTTAGATGCGCGCCAAGATTCGCCATCCTTGAATGACGACCGATGTTGCTTGCCAGCTTGATAGGTGTCGCACACTCCCAAATGCTGAGTCTGAATATCAGGTAACCTTGACACAAGTCCCTCCCGGGATAGCTGAGAGAGATACTGAATGTTTAGATGCCCATATCGTTGATGCCACAGAGTGCTGATGGGAGAAACACGCGCTACTAGAGCCACTTCTGGAGAATCACCAGTGTCAAGAAGCTTGTATAGGCCATGATCCTCTAGGCCAACAACAACCGTAAGACGAGTTTCCTTGTCAATAATGGAGCACTTGTGCGCACTGAACACCACATCGAGCTGAGGAGAGTTCCTCATAATCTGGCTGACAGACAACAGATTAATTTCCATACCAAGAACATAGTACACATTCAGGAAGATGAGTGTGCGCCCATCAGACTGGATCTGAACTGTACCTCTGCCAACCACTGTGTACTCCTCACCTCCGCCAAATACCATGGAATCATTGAAAGATGAGAAGTCAGTAAACCAGTCATGCCTGTGAGAGAAATGACATGATGCACCAGAGTCAATGTACCAGGCAGAAGACGGGGCATGATCTGAGGACCTCTTAGCCATAAAGGCGTAAAAGGCAAATTCCTTCTGCTCGGAATGTTCTGCAACATTCGCTTTCTGATGAGACCCTCCCTGCTTCTTCTGTTCAGAAGCAATCCTCTGTCGGCAATCTTTCTTCATGTGGCCAAACTTGTGACAGTAATCACACTGCACATTTTTCTTCTTAGCAAAGATCAGAAGACTGAGAAGAGCCTTTCTGTTGAAAGGACTGAGAGGACTGATATTAGGCAGCAAAATCATTTTCTGAGGAGACTAATGAAGCGCCACTACCAAACTGTTGTTTCCAACGATCCTGTTGCAGGAGTTTGGTGCATAACTCTGGAAACTTCAGATCAACATTAGTGGAGGTAATGTTGAGTGTTTCTATGAAGTGCTCATAAGGTTTTGGTAGACTTTTCAGAGTGATGACTACCATATCTTCTTCCTCCATGGTCCGACCAATGGCTTCGAGCTCATCTCGAATGTCTTTAATCTTGTTAAGATGTTCCTGTAAAGACATATGTTCGTCCATCATGATGGAGAACAACTGATTCTTTAGAAAGAAAGCTCTGCTCTTGTCGAATGTCTCGTGCAATTCCTTCAAATGTTGCCAGATTTCGGCAGTTGTCTTGCCAAAAGGAATCTATGGTAACTGATCATCAATCACAGAGAGTTTGAGAAGCATAATAGCCTCTCGATTTCGATTATCAAACATATCTTGATCTGCACTAGGTGTACCAGGACTGAGCTCTTTGCCCAAAACGAGCTAGTCAAGACGCCTATATTCAAAAATGGTCAACATTCTCTGTTCCAGATGTTATAATTGGTTCCATTAAAGTGCTAACTACCTTCCAACATCATGTTGGTTAGCGATGGCAATAACTGTGACGCCGGGCGATGGAAATGGCGATGGCAGCATTCTCACAATGATGATTCTCGGTCTTCTTAAGAGAATTCGGCTACGACCATGAAAATATTCACGTCCAGGGATATTAAAATCCCAACCCCATCAGACGCGGCGCTTTCTTTTTTTAAATTGGTCGCTCGATCAATAGCGTCGGATCAAAACAACAGCCACTCGACCAAAACAGCAGCGGCTCGATTAATACTCGGTGAATGTGGTGTTCGTCTTCGGTCTTCAGCCCCGTCGCCCACTCCTTCATGCACTTGCAGGAACCCCCACGCAATTATGCATTTCTTGTGCGCAGGGATTACATGCATAAGCCTTACGTCACATGAATGTACCCAGTAAAAAAAAAATTCAGACTCCTAGAGAGCAATTTCGAAATGAAGCACGAAATTTTTCAAACAACGAAAAATTATTTTGAAAAAAATACTCGAGCTCTGATACCATAATCAATGAATGGATTGAATTGATTTACAATGAGAAATGAAGCTCAATAAATAATACAAATGTATTTACAGAAACAGCAAGTTTCTAAAAAGAAAACTGCTAATAAGATCACAGACGATCTTATTCGAATAAAATACATAAATGAGCATTAAACACTAAAATAGCATTATTCTAATAGTTCTTAAGGATAGAGGATAGACTGGATGGGATATCCAACTATGCCATTTGGAATGACATAATTCAAACAGTGTTTGAGGATGCATGCAATTTGGGACATAGTGCAGCAAGTGGTTGTTCCTCCTACTGCTGCAGAACTTGCTGAATTCACAAAAAATAATGCAAAGGCAAAAAGGATTTTGATGGACAATCTAATGGATCATGTGGTTTTTCAGATGAGAGGAAACACATATGCATATCAGATGTGGACAGCTCTAACCACTCTCTATCAGAGTACCAATGAGAGTAGGAAGATGGTACTCAAAGAACAATTGAAGAACATTAGAATGACAAAGGCTAAAAGTGTAGTTCATTATTTTGGCAAGGTCAAACAAGTAAGTGATGATTTAACTTCTATTGTTGAGGCAGTTGCACTCACAGAGTTAGTCAGGATAGCTGTAGCAGGACTTCCTAAGTCTTGGGAGGTCTTTGGAGATGTTGTTACCTCTAGGGAGAATCTTCCCAAATGAGAAGATTATGGGATGACTGTGTGCAACATGAGATACGGAAGACTGGTAGTGGTGGGGTGAAGATAGCAGATGAGGAGGATGTAGCCTTGACAGCCGGGGGGGAGAACAAAGGGAAGGCCAAGAAAGGGGCCTCATAAAATGGGGCTAAGGGAAAGGAGAAGAAGAAGAAGAAAGATATGGATATGTCCAAAGTCAAATGTTGGGCATGTCAAAAGATGGGACACTATGCTGCTACGTGTCCTGAGAGGAAGAACAAGGGGAAGAAGGGTACTGCAGCTTCAGCAGAGGTGGAGCAGTTTGCTTCACAGTTTGACCAAGACTTTGCATTTATTACTTCTACATCTAGGAGTACATCATCCGATGTGTGGTACATAGACAGCGGGGCTTCCAGCGATATGACAAGTGCACGGGAGTTCTTTTCAAAGCTTGCAGAGAGGGCACTTGATATTGAAATTGTACTAGGAGATGACCGCACTGTGAGAGTTGTTGGTGTGGGGACTGTGACCTTTGAGAGCGAGTCTTTGCCTCCTTTGAAGGTCATGGATGTTTTGTATGTTCTGGGGATGAAGAAGAACTTGATTTCAGTATCCGCAATGGAGGAGAAGGGGTTTGACGTCACTTTCTCAAGAGCGCAGGTATTGATGCATCCCAGGGGAGCTTCCATCACTTCAACCAAAGTGATTGGAGTCCGCTTTGGGAAACTATACAGGTTTAATTTTTAGTCGGTAGGAGCATTAGTGAGTAGCACAACTGGTAGCACTCACACTAGTACCACAAGCAGTAGAGACTTGTGCGAGTTATGGCACCGGAGGATGTCGCATATGCATCATGGAGCTTTGAGAGTATTGAGGGAGATCACTACTAGAGTCCTGATTTCAGTGTCGAGCATTATGAGGTCTGCAAAGGGTGTGCTTTGGGAAAGTACACCAAGTTACCATTCCCAGCGAGCGACGACAGATCTACAGTTATACTAGACTTGATCCATATTGATGTTAGTGGTCGTATGTCTCATGTGTCTTTGGGTGGTTATGAGGATTATGTTACATTCATTGATGACTACTCTAGGAGGACTTGGATATATTTCCTGAAGACCAAGGGTGAAGTCTTCAATCACTTTGAAGAGTTCAAAGCTCTTGTGGAAAAGCAGACAGGTAGGAAGATTTGGGTTTTGAGATCAGACAATGGTGGTCAGTACACCAATGGTGGGTTTTCTGACTTCTATGCACAGTACTGCATTAGGAGAGAGTTCATGGTTCCTTACAACCCCCAGAAGAATGGGGTGTCTGAAAGGAAGAACAGAGCTATTGTTGGGGCTACTAGAGCAATGATTCATGATCAAGGGTTGCCTTTATTTTTGTGGGTTGAGGCTTGCAATACTGTTGTTTATCTTCAGAACAGGAGTCCTCACAGAGTATTGGGGAATATGACTCTAGAGGAGGCTTTCACTAGAGAGAAGCCTCATGTGGGACATCTTCGTATCTTTGGATGTCTCACATATTCTTATATCCCCAAGGAGAAGAGGACGAAACTAGAACCCATGGCAAAGAAGGGTATCTTTATGGGTTACAGTGAGACTTCAAAGGCCTATCGGATCTTCATTCCTTCTAAACGTAGAGTGGTGATTAGGAGGGATGTGAAGTTCGAGGAGGAGAGGGCCTATCGGAGATCACGAGAGTATGATGAGAGAGAGTCACAGACTTCTCCTCAACAAGGAGGTCAGGTACAGGGAGCAGGACCTCAGGGTTCTGGATCGACTGGTACAGGAGGTACCTCAGTGTCAATGACATCTGGGGCACTAGTGATGAGTTCACTAAGCACTTCTTTAGGGAGTCCACTGGTACAAAGTTCACATGGCACTTCAACTGACACAGGTGCAGGTGCCAGTACAGGTGTTGGTACAGGCACACCAGGATCAGTTGGCAGACCTTCAGTTTCATCAGGCTGGGGGGCAAAGGATGAGGTTCCCTATGGGGAAGCTTCTTCAGGGAAGAGGAGGCCCAAGTGGCTTCAAGACACCTTGAAGGAAGCGGAATCCATTGGTCCTCCGAAGAGGGTGAACAGGGAGAGTGTGCCACCTGAGCGGTTTTGCAGTTATGTAGCCAAGGCTACCAGCATTGCTGACTCTGAGCCTACTAGCTATGAGGAGGTTGTCAGTCAGGAGGTATGGAGAGAGCCAATGGTGGAGGAGTATGCCTCTATCATTAGGAACAATCTCTGGGAAGTGGTGCCTCAACCTAAGGGCAAGTCAGTTGCGACTTCCAGGTGGCTCTACAAGATCGAGCATGTTGCGGATGGCAGCATTGAGAAGTTCAAGGCGAGGTTTGTGGCTAGAGGGTTCTCATAGATAGAGGGAGTTGACTATGATGAGACCTTCGCTCTCGTAGCGTGGTACACTTCTATCCGGTCCCTTATTTCTATTGCTGCAGAAATGGGTTGGTAGATCCATCAGATGGATGTGAGGACCGCATTTCTGAATGGAGTTATAGAGGAGGAGGTATATGTTGAGCAGCCACAGGGCTTTGAGGTACTTAGGCGAGAGACCCATGTATGTCGATTGAGGCGAGCACTCTACGAACTTAAGCAAGCTCCGAGAGTTTGGCATTCGAGGATTGATACTTACTTACCGCAGATGGGTTTCACGAAAAGTGATGCAGATCCGAACCTATACTACATTGTTGTAGGGGATGATCTGCTCATTCTTGTGTTGTATGTTGATGACTTGTTCATTACTGGGGCAAAGAGAATGATTAGTGATTGCAAGGAGAATCTTTCTATGGAGTTTGAGATGGAGGACATTGGGATGATGCATTACTTTTTGGGGCTTGAGGTGTGGCAGGAGGAGGAGCATATCTTTCTGGAGCAGGGGCAGTATGTTATGGATGCGTTGAGCAGATTTCACATGGCAGACAGTAGACCCATGTCTACACCTATGATCACCAACAAGAAGAAGCTTCATGCTTCAGATTCTAGTTTGGTAGATCCCACATTGTACAGGCAGCTTATTGGGTCATTGATGTATCTGGTCAACACTAGGCCAGATATATGCTTTGCAGTGAACACACTTAGCCAGTTCATGGTTGAGCCCAGAAGGGCGCACTGGGTAGCTGCAAAGCACATTCTTCACTACGTGCAAGGGACTGTTGATTATGGTCTGGACTATAGGCGGGGAGATGGAGTCAGGTTGGCAGGTTACAGAGATGCAGTTTTGGCAGGTTGTGCTTCAGACAGGAAAATCACTTCAGGGTGTTGCTTCGGATTGGGTTCGACAGTTGTGTTGTGGTTCAGTCGAAAGCAAAAGTCAGTTTCTTTGAGCTCTTCTGAGGCTTAGTATATCACTGCTAGCCAGGCTAGTTATGAGGCCATTTGGCTTCGCAAGTTATTGTATGGCCTATTTGATCAGGAGTTGGGACCGACGATTATTCCCTGTGATAATCATAGTTGCATTAAACTCACAAAGAATCCAGTGTTTCAAGACAGGTCAAAACACATTGACATCAGATATCATTTCATCAGGGACTATGTTCAGAAAGCGGTGGTGAAGCTGGAGTATATATCAACAGATGAACAGGTGGCCAATGTTCTCACAAAGTCCTTGCCAAGAGTCAAGCATGTCCATTTCAGGGTCAAGATGGGTGTGGTGAGAAACACTTTCCTCGGTAAGAGGGAGTGTTGATTTTTAAAGTACCTTGGGCAAGTGGTTTCCCATACCTAGGGAAAAGTGTCCAAAATAATTCTTTTGCTAACTGTGACTTTATAAAGTGAAAGTGACTTTATAAGTGGTGAAGTCAATGTTAAATTATAAAGTGAAAAGTGACTTTAGACATAAAGTACAATGTGGGTACTTTATTTAAAGGGTGAGTTAAAAAATAGAAAGTGAGAATTAAATGCACATTTATTCTCATCCCTTGATCTAAATGAATCGAAGCCATTAGATCTTAGGGTTGCCCAAAAGTCATTTAGGTAAACAAAAGGGGGAAAAGAAAAAAGGGACTGCATTCATTCTTCATGAGCAGATTGGAGAAAGGAGGCTAAAAGCTAGAGACAAATTCTGAAGGACAAATTTGTTGCAGCAAGCTGAAGGAGTGATTTTTGGGCAAAGCTGGGCATGGAAATCGAGGCATAGAGAACATAGAAGGTACAATACAAAGAGCATTTAATGTTGTGAGTTGCACGTCATTCGAGAGAAGTTTTTGAGAAAAAAATGAAAAAAAAATCGTACAGTCCATACGGAATCCGTACAGTCATATCCATATAGTACATATTTTCAGCTTCAAGTGGGCATGGAAATCAAGGCACAGTGGGCACGATTTTCAAGGAGTTTTGGGCTGAAGAGATAAGTTGTATTTTGTTGTTTTGTTTTGTCTGCAAATGTATTTTTTCCTAAACTTGAAAGATAAATAAATTTGAAGAGCTCTTTACCAGGTTTCTCCAGAGAAGATTGAAGGGGTTTTCCCTGGGTCTAAGTTGACCGAAAATCTGTGTATTTTTATGTGTGTTTCTAGTCTGTTTATGTCGATATTTATTTTCAGCATATGTTGACAGTCCCATGTGTTTTAATCTGAAAATTTCATTTCCAAGATTCTATATGTTGAATGTATGTTGGTATGTTGAAATTAAAACCTGGTTGGGATTGCAGGAAACTTTTTAGTCATCAAATTTCAACAAACCTGAGACTCTTCTCATCTCGGCCATCTGTTCTAAGAACTTCTTCATGTGATTGGACCATTCAAATTACATATGCATGGTGTTATTTATTCATAAACCCTATGCAATACAAACAAAATGTACATTGTCCATGATCCTCATCCTAACAATTATTACTCCAGAGTGACCCTTGGAAGGCTCAATCCTAGGCATTGGAAACAATGTATGCATATGTTTGTGTCATCTTATTTACATGCAGGTGTACTTCCATCGATGGTTAGGAGCATGTATATCATAGACTTTCCTTAAAATACAAGTGTCAAGCAACTCATAGGAAAAGGATTCATCATGTCAAGAAGACAGTATGTGTTGAAATTTGTAACTAGGTTCGGTCTTCATAATATCTCTTGTAATATTGATTTTATATATTTGATGTAAAAGAGAAAGAAAATTTATTATTGTTATTTTATAGCATGGGTTGCATGCTCAAGGATAATTTATTTGTAGGTCAAGCACCCATTGTGTGCTTCTAGGGTTTTGTCATATAGTCAAAGGAGGCAAGAGTCATTGTGATATGTAATAGACCTTATTGGGCAAGTCAAAAGTATTTAAATTGAGTCAAAATGTGTAAAAGTCTCCTTCCAAGACCAAGTCGGCCTACAAGAGAACAAGTAGGCCTGCAAGATAACAAGTCGGCCTCATTAGGCCTCATTAGGATAATTCATACTCCTTGAAACCTATTTATAAGAAGGATTCGACCTCATTTGGGAGACAATCAATCAAGCTCAATCAAGAGATAAGAAAAGAAGTCAAAAGCCAGTGAAGAAGAGGAGAATTAAAGGAACAAAGATCGAAGTTTTTGAAATCTGATTTTGGGCCACATTATCCCACACATGCGAAGAAATTAGGGCACACTTTGTTGCTACAAGACCGAATTGCAGATCTACTAAAAGAAGCCGAAATTTGGATCAATTTTGAAAGCATCATTACCTAGAAGAAAAGGGCAAGTCGAACGAAGAAAAGAGACACATTTTCTGCCATATTTTCACCCACACATGCAAATTAGGGTTTCTGCATTAAGGCCGAAATCTGCAGTCAGAAGTTGCAGGTCCGAACTTGAGATCAGAAGTGAAGTTGCAGCAGTTTTGAAGCAATTTGACTTGGGTTGACTTTGTGAAAGAAAAGCTCATCTAAAAGAAGGTTGACTTGGTCTTGGAGGGGTCTTGGTCTAGGGTCTAAAGGTCTTGGAATTCGTCATTTGAAGATTCTATAAGAAGAGAAGAATTCTTGTGGGTTTCCTCTCTAGGAGAGGTTTTGGCCCTGACTAGCAGCCTACATCTTGTGTCCATTTGCTCTATTGATCTTCATATTTTGGTAGTTGTTTGATGATAAGAACACCATAATAATCAAGATAAGAAGCAAATATAAGTACATCAAGTTAAAGTAAAAGAATATCACAAGCAGTTATCAAAGATAAGAGAAATCACACCCAATCTAGCTGCCCTAGATTTCTTAACAATATGCACACTGGCAAGCAGAATTTCATCCCAATTCTCTTGCCAGCAACATTTCATGTCATAGTCCACAAAAGAAATTTCATCTCTTAAAATAAAATGCATAGCACAGCTCTTTATACAGATGTTTCCATCATATCGATGGTCAGTCAATTGCCACATGTGGCAATTGCCAATTAGACACAATCATTGATAACTAACCAGTTTAATTCTCTAGCATTTAAGCCTTTCTGTCATCCTCAACAACAGAGGTTCTCCCATATCAAACGATACATGGGACATTTCCCCTTGAATACATATAGCTATATCAAAATAGCCAACAATTGATTGTCCCCTTAGATCAGAAGTTACAGCCACTGATGCCTAGTCATCAACTACTTTGTGCAAAAGCACTGATCAAATACAGAAATGATTTTCCAGTAATCAGTCCATCCTCTTGGGAAACTGACAAACTGCCTGCTTGTGAAAGACAGTTTGTTCAATGTTAGCCAACAAACTATTCGTTTCTGACTGATAAGTTGTAAGCTTACAAGAAACAATCAAAAACTTGCAATCAAGTCATTGTTCAAATCCAAATAGATGACCATTTAACTTTGTGAACCTTGTTATTCTTCTTTTCAACCCATGTCATTATACTCATCATATGCATGACCAATTACACTAGATACACTGTTAACTGATTCTCATCATTCATTATTCCTCAAAGAAAACATTAGGGAAAACAAAGATCTGCCCCTCAAGTCACGAAAATCACTTAAAATTATCAGAAAAACAATACCCTTAATGGTCAAAGACAAACGAAAAAAGCAATACCCCTTATGGTCAAAGGGAAACAAAACATGACCATGAGCCTTTAGCATGCACACAAATGCATAACAGTTAAAGAGCTGTATAAAAAATCGATTACCTTTTCTTCTGTAATTCAGTTACGGATTTTAGGATCCTTATTCTATGATGTTCTGGTACAAAACACACAATCTGATATGTGACTTGTACAAGTTCAGAACATGCATAAAGAAATACACAGGTTCCCTCTCAGCACAATAACCATCAAAAGTAAGAATTAATTGATAAAGCCACAGAGAGTGTCAATTTGATGACTTACCTCCCACTGCTGTTGCATAATTTTCTCTTGTTTCTGCTTTGCTTTTACATTATTTGAAGGCCTTAACCTGAATAAAGATGTAATCAAAATTTCACTTAGCAAAGAATATAAATCAGCTATATATTAAAATGGTGGAAAGTAACAAATCCCTTTCATGAAAAACATGAATCACCAACCAATCACAGAGAAACAAAGAAAACAGGACAAGAAAAAGTGGCATCCGACTCATCAAAACATTGTAATTGATATTTTAGGCCAGCCTTCTGTTTAAGGCACAACCATGATCATGTAACATCACAGAGATTTCTGATCAAACAGAAAAAAACTTTGAATGTGCAGGGTTTTATAGTTGGTAATCATGTTGTTCATGCAATTTTTCTGGATATAAACTGTGTAGAGTTTTCGAGTGGACATTCCACCCATCACCAGGGACACATAAAGCTTGAATATAACTAGGTAGAAGGCAACAATAAACACCGTCACAAACCCCAATTAAATAAACTAAACACCTAGCCATATTCAGTTAATGATTGAGTAGCATTATGAATTCTCTAGCCAAACGGTTGGTAGTTCACCTTTTGTTGGCTTCAAAGTAAATATCAGCCACAGGTACCAATGTTACTAAGACAAGCTTGGACTAGTGCTGATATCAAATCAGTCACAGTTCTGAGGGGTCTATGCCTAATAGTTGTCAACTTTTGGTTGCTCGAAAAGTTTTTTCCAGTGCTCCATTGGGACACATCCTCCAAGGTGGTGGGTGCACTCCCCATGTTTCCCGCACTCCGAGGACTGGGGGACACCTCAGGCAAAATTTCTCCATGTCCCCCATTGGGGGAAACTTGCGTAAACACATGGGGAAACGTTTTTCCGGTGTGGGGAACACGTTTCCCCAAAAAAGGGACATCTGAGCAGCCTCCCCACCCCCCCAAGAAGTGTTGAAGTTTGTAGCTCGGGCAAGTACTTCTGCACAGGCCTTGTGTCTAGGCATGCAGAAGTCGCCCACACATCACCTTAGAATATTTGTTGATGTAACTTAGCCTGAGTTTAACTTAGGAAAAAACACATAATTATCTGTTGGTTTTTTGAGCTAAAAATAAAATTTAGATAAAGTAAATTATTTACTTTAATGATTAAGTTTTAATCTTAGCCGATCTCAAATGAGGCGAGATCTAATCTTGGTCATCCATCACTTTGAGATTAGGGTTAGGTTTAGGATTAGGGTTTTGGCTCAATGTAAAGTTATAAAGGCTTGGCTAAGGTGAGGAGAAGACACAACGGCAGCAGCACAAGATTGAGAAAAGCTTCTCAGTGAACGTGTGTTGGGTCCGAGAGAGTGCAGAGAGGCTGGTGATCAGTTTTGTAACCTATAATTTCTTAGTTGGGCCATTATCCCTGGACGAGAGCCCAAGTAAGTTCTGTGATAAATTTTAATTAATAAAGAATTGTTGATTGGGCAAAAATTTGTTTATGTGTATGTGGTTCAAATCAAATTGTTGCTTTCACTATATTTTTTTGTGTTAGGAATCTGGTCATGTATTCGTTCAAATAATAATTATTGGGAATTGAATATCGAGTGTTGGGTTCAATAAAATTCTAAAACGTCGGACTCTTGGGTGCTCCCCCCAAATTTTTTGTCCAACAATGAATGAAAATAAAAAATAAAAATAATAAGAGATAGAACTTTTAGGAGTCTAGGACCATGGTAATTAATGATAATATTAAAAGCAGTAGTCTAACAGTTAGACATTTTTCCCTTTTCCAATCAACTTATCCAGTCAATTTTGACTGAAATATGGCAGGAATTTCTTGGAATCTTAAGTTTCAGTGATGTAATCAGTCGAAATCGAGTGCCCCGTGGGTTTTTTAGGACACTAAATCCATTTACACACTCAAAAACACATTTTAAACAACTTAAATTCATGATTTTGCCAAAAATCGTATCATTGGATTCCAGCAAAAAAGGCAAATTGTGGAGTTGGAGATGCACGCTTTCTAAGGGAGCAGAAGTTGCAGTGATCAGCAGAAGAGGTGAGGCAAAGTACCTGCCAGATGTGTTTAAGGAACATCCTTCCACATGACCAGGAACAAGAAGAATTCCAGCCACCTAAAGGAGGAAGGACATACATTTTCATATTGAGCTAGGAGATGATGGTCAGTATGCAGGTAGAGGAGTTGGTACTGTTAGTTTTCAGAGAAAGTAAGGTAATCCTCTTCATCTCAAAGATGCTCTCTACGTTCCAAGATTGATGCAAAATCTTGTTTTGATAGCTTCCGTTGAGGACAAGGGTTATAATGTCATCTTCAGCAGAGGTAAGCCTTACCTCCAGCACATAGCTTCTAGATGTAAGAAGCAAATAGGTGTGAGGAAGAAGAATCTTTACAAGCTTCAGGTAGGGACAGGTGCAGCCTTGAGCAGCAAGGCAGGGAGTTCTCAGAGTAGAGATGTAGTGGTTGAGTGAGAGCAGGACAAAGCTCTAAAGATGGAGCCTCAGCCAGTATATTATTTTGAGTCTAAGCTAGTCGGCAGTTAAGCTGAACAGCAAGATGATGAGGAGCATAGCCTAGGGCAAGTGGAGGTAGCCACTTAGTCAGAGACTCCTAGTATAGGGAGAGATCGTGCCAAGTGGGCAAAGGATTTGGTTAAGGGAGATCATAAGAGAGTTGAATCTTCCAATATCACTTCCAGCCAGAGGAAGCAGCCACATAGGTACACAGGGTATATGGCACTTATGACTGAAGTGATAGACTCACAGAGCATGGTTGGAAAGAACGGGTCTTTAGATTAGTCTTTGTAGAAGAAAGCAGGGAAGCCTTCAAGTTCAGAGGAAGCAGTTGCAGCAACGGAAAACGTGGTATTGTTGGAGACAGATCCAGGTGGACGAGGTTCTTCCAAAAGCGCCTTCCTCATTAAGAGGGAGTGTTGAAAATTGTAGCAAGAAAGGTCCTTCTTTGACTTGTGCCTTGGTCAAAGAGACCAGACGTAGTTTTTCCTTAACATGCACAAGTTTCTAAAAATCAGCGTGAGTTCCTATAAGTTAGGGCATTTCATGAAGCAGTTTGATTGATATGCAAGAGTGGAAGGCTCAGTTGTTGTCTTCTAGTGCGAGTTTGATTGGGAGAAGGACGAGTGATTGAGACGAGATGAGTTTCATGAGTCAATTGCATCTAGTTAACTCATCAATCACAAGTCAACTTCCTAAAATACAACTTGCCAGATTTAGCCTACGTGAATTGCTTATAAAGAGGTCAAAAGGCACAATTGCAATCAGCGGTTTTGCTCACGAAGGATTGTGACAAGACACAGAATTGTGAGAGTTTGCACCAATTTGTGTGTGAGAGCCTTGCTGGTAGAGTGTATTTTGGAGGGTACAATACACAGTGATAGAGAGACCTTCTTGCAGCCAGATTTGTGCTAGGAAATAGGAGATCTCCTGCGAAAGGAAAGAGGGCCAAGTAGGGCGCAAGCTAGGAGGAATTGGGTCAAAGTTGTAGCAAGGTGTTTCTAGCTAGTGTAGCAGTGAGAACGAGTTAGTTATCAATGTGATAAATTGCCCTATAAGAGATCTAATTACTCAGATTCTATCAATAAATTCTACAACAAAGGAGAGGGTTTTCCTAGTTGGGTTTCCCTACAAAAATAATTGTGCATTTGTGTGGTTGTGTCCTTATCTCTGTGATTATTCCACTTCTTATCTATTGTTAAGAAAATTTTGTGCCTAGGTGTAAGAATGTTTAGTTTCAAATTGTTCATCATAGCAGATGCGGGATTTTCAAGGAAAATTAACATCCTCAGAGAGGAAACCACTATCTTTATGAAACAAATTTGGCTCAAGATTATCCATTCAAATATCCCGACGTCCCCTAGATTTGAAAGTTATCACTTGGTAGGTTTCCATACCAAGGCTCAATTCAATCACATTTGTAGTGTCTACCAATTTTTCCATGTTGGGTATTGTAGCGTGTGGAATGCAAGTGTGTGAATCTCCTTCATAGGTTATGTAATGCAAGTGGGAGATCTTGGGGTTTGAAAGTTGGTGTGATGTTGGCTTGTTTGGAAACTCCAAGGATTGGTTTGTGGAGCTTGATGGGATGCCTTGCTTGGCCTTTGTATTGTTGATGTGTCTATAGTGATTGTGGATGGCCTTGATAAGATTTGGATGCATCCTAGATCAAGATGCGTTAAATGAACTTGTACTACTAGCGTGGACTAAGCTAAGATTTGTGTATAGACATACATCTTGCCCTAATGGCTATTGAAATGATCTATACTTGAAGTCTTTGTAGTGTCTACATTCTTGAGTTTGCCTAGAAATAGTGTTGGGAAGATTTGAAGTTTCTTGCAGGGTAGTTAAAGAAATTATTTTTTCTTTTTTATTTTTCTTAAAATACTTCTTATATTCACATAAATATATTTACATCATCAAATAAAACTAAGGATGAAAGAGTATATAAGATGGTATTTACAACCTCTTTCTTACTGCTAGAAAACAACAAATAAAATCTTAGAAGGCATTAGGCTCTAACAATTTGGTGTCCTTGCTAAGCAACCAAAATCTATATGCATAACTCCTTTGTCCCTTATGACAAAAGATAATAACAAAGAACATACCCTGTTCTCAAAAACACATTTGCACCAAAGTTTCCATATGACAAAGAAAGTAGAAATTCTCTAACAATGCCAAATGCCTGTAATAGAGGAGCAAACTGAGGACATGGAGTCACTAAACAAGACTATGCACCAATGTAATCTCCATTAAAGAACAATCACATGCTCTATCTATAAAATGTCCCAACAATGCCTAGAAAATGGGAAATACCATAACATATGCTTCATTGTTTCAAAAAGGTATCAAATGTAGCAAAGACCATCTAAGAGACCAGTTTTCAACATTTAAGACTTAAAATAAAGTTGTTGATAAATTACTAGCCATGTAACCACCTGAAAACTATAATACAACCACATAGAACCAACATTGAGCAACATTTAAATCCACCACCTTTGAGCATCAAAAGATACCACAATGCATTAAGCACAAGGCCAAGCTCATGATGTTGACGCAAAATGCAATACAACTTACGTGAGAAGTACGAAAATAATGTACACTCAAGAGTCAAAACTTCACTCCTAGTTACACCATAGGGATCCTGGCATATTAATATTCATCTTGAAAGGTCCTCCTACAAGATGAGGCTAACAATCTCCATGATAGTGAGCCAATTAGCAGAGAATGGAACATATTCACGCGCTAAAGTTTGTCAATCATTCCAAGCGCATGCATTTGCATCCCGTTATACCCTTTAAAGAAAGATCACCTTCTTGCTTTGTCATCATGCCTTGAAACATGGTGATATAGGTGTCCTATATTGTTAATTTTTGGTATGTTCTATGCTTAAGAGCAATTTACTTCAATTTTCTTGTTAGCCCAATATCAATATCCAGTTTAGCAATTACATCAGCATGTTAGTAAAATGCAGATAGAACATAAACATAAACAGTGGAAGACAAGCCAAGACAAGAGGACACAAGATGTGGCACCAGCCAGGGACAAACCCCAATGTGGGGAAACCCTTGATAAATTCTTCTTATATTCTTCAATAGTTTAGCAAAGAGAGAGATAGTACAAATATACAAAACTGATATTTTATGACAACAACAGTAAGGCCTTGACCAGAGAAGTCAATGTTGGTCAAACAGGATAGAAATATTCCTCTAAGTGGCTTGGTCAAACCTAGCCAACATCAGCCTTCAATAGTAAGCTCAATGCACCCAAAAACTACATATCTAGTTCTGCTCCTAGGAAGATCCTTCAACTCCTCGGAAGATGATACATATGGCACCAATAGGATGCTAAACCAAAAATGGTGACCAAGCCAACATCGGCCTTCAACAGTGAGCTCAATGCACCCAAAAACTACACAGCTAGTTTTGCTCCTAGGAAGATCCTTCAACTCCTCGGAAGATCATGCATATGGCACCAATAGGATGCTAAACCAAAAATGGTCAAACCTTGACCCAATACATCTCCCAAAACATTGTTGATCTCTTGTTGCACTTGTTGTCACTGCTCCATGAGTTAGGGCATCAACCTTCAGCCCTCATCCTCCACGCAGTCAATAAAGAAGGCCTTCTAAGGTTGCGGTGTACCAAGGAGAGACTCCACCACTGCCACGTTGTCCAAGTCTGGTAGAACAGCCTTTGCTGCTGGCTATGGCCTGCAACCTAACCCAGCGCAAGTTAGGCCTATGGTTCTCCATCAAACAGCACCCAACAACATCAACGCAGTAGTATTAGTCCTACAAGAACTCGTCTTTGCTGTCAACACTTTCTAGCACCCAATTGTATACATACGCTGATATGATCTTAGCCTATAGAGCAGATCTCTTCAACGCATTACTTTACTTTATGAATGTGGCTTACCAACCTTGCAAACAGTCCTTAAGGCATGCCCTAGATAGCTTCTTTCAACACACTGTCACCTACAGCAAACCGAAATTCTACGTTGTCCTTCCAGTCTTCTTTATGCTTATATTAAGGTTCCTTCTTTGTTGCGGATTAGGGCCTCTCTTTGTTGTGGCTAGGGCTCCTCTTGACTGCGGCTTAGGGCTCTTCTTGACTATGGCTTAGGGCCTCTTCTTGACTACGGATTAGGGCCTACTTCACTCCGGATAGGGGCCTTCCTTTTGACTACGGATAAGAGCCTCTCTTGATTGCAGCTAGGGCTCCTCTTCATGAATGCGGATAAGGCTTCTCTGATCTTTCTTTCCACCATGTCCTCCTTGTGAGACGACAAACCCAAACATGTGGAGAGAGAGATCATGAGATAATGTGCTCCTCAAATGACTTGAGGTCTCCTCTATTTAAATGTGAGGTTGAGGTTGAGCTGGGGGTAAAAGTGCATGTTTAGCTTGCTGGCCGACATTGACAAATTGTCAATAATATGAATAAATCCATATCTCCATAAATACATGTCAGAATCAGATGATCTTTAGATCAATCCTACACCTCTCGGAAAGAGGAATCCAAGAAAAATATCAGTTGCCATAAATAAGGTGACCCACATGGAGTACGGCCCTAGTTGCCAATTGTAACACTCCCTCTCAACTATGGAGAACTCCATCTGTCAGTCGATATTATCTCTGCCATCAATGCACTGCTCTTCTTTGCTCTGCTTAACTATGAAGAAGAAGAAGTGATCGAGAATGTATCATACCATTCACTATTGACCCAAAGTCAATCCCATATAAAGAGATTGTCTCATACCACTCTTACTGATCCGAAGTCCCATATAAAGAGATTGTCTCATACCACTCTTACTGATCCGAAGTCAATTCCAGATAAGATAGAGTGTGCCATACCACTCTTATTGACCCGAAGTCAGTTCCGATTGATCCCAGATCAATATCATCCTAGCATAGGGAGTATGGTAGTAGACATTGCGTCCATCGATAGTACTATGGTCCCTATCCTCATTTCCCTACTCATTGGCCAGATGAGAGGTACTTCCCATGAGTCCCAAACCGCATGGGTAGGATGTCTCAATAGGAGAAGGATGAACCACTCATCCTGCCTACATGTCACCATGGGGTATCACAGGGGAAGGCTGAACCACTCACCCTGTACACAACAAATCACTAGGGGAAGGCTGAACCACTCACCCTATGATTGTGTCTCAACAGGAGAAGGATGAACCACTCATCCTGCCTACATAGCAAACCACTAGGGGAAGGTTGAACCACTCACCCTATGGTTGCTCATTGCTCCAAGAAGTACCCCAAGCCCCTGAAGCTCTCAAAGCTCAATATCCATATCATACAAGGACTCTCAGAAGAGGGTCTCTCCACGACTCCAAGTTGTTCTCGGAAAGTCAAGAATTTGACCTTTCCCAGGCGCTTTGTCAAAATATGAGCGACCTGCTCATCAGTCCCAATGTGTTGAAGCCTTAATGCGCCTCATTTTACCATATCCCGGATAAAGTGGTACCTGATGTCTATGTGCTTGTTGCGATCATGAAATACGAGATTCTCTGATAATCGGATCCCACTATGGTTGTCGCAGAGGATCACGGTGGTATCCAGCACGTATCCAAACAGCTCACTGAAGAGCTTCCTTAGCTAGATAGCTTCACAGGATGCCATACTCACAGCTATGTATTCGGCCTTAGCGATGCTCAAAGCAACCAACTTCTACTTCCTGCTCATCCAAGATATCGAAGCAAAACCCAAAGAGAAACAGCACCCAGAAGTGTTCTTGCGATCCACCACACTGCCTGCCCAATTAGCGTTAGAATAACCATGCATCCTTACATTTTCAACAATGTATCTCAGTCCATGAGTGATTGTGCCCTGAAGATATCTCAGAAGATTCTTGGCACCAATCAAATGTGAGTGATGAGGCAAACCATATATTGGCTCAACATGTTAACTGCAAAGCATATATCCGGACAGGAGTTCACCAAGAACATCAGTGCTCCTATGAGTTGATAATACTCAAAAGCATTTCCCAATTCGGATCCAGCAGCACTACCGCATAACTTCTTAAAGTTAAGCTCCATCGAGGTAGTCACAGGCTTGCAATCCACCATTCCAGATCTTTCCAATATCTTCACAACATATTTTCCTTGAGATAGGAAAATTTCTCCTAGCTTTTGCCAGATCTCCAACCCTAGGAAGTAGTGCATCAGTCCTAGGTCCTTCATCTCAAATTCGGAAGCCAACTCCCTCTTACATTTGTAAATGAGAGGGTCTGCACCTGCTAGAAAGAGGTCATCCACATAAAGCACCAGTATGAGAGGTCTATCATCTTCAACCTTAGAGTAAAGGTTCGGGATCAACTTCACTTCTAGTGAATCCCAGCTTCATCAGATAGCTATCAATCCTCTCATACCAAGCCTAGGGTGCTTGCTTCAACCCAAAGAAAGCTTTCTTTAACCTGCATATATGAGATTCCCAATCATGAACCTCAAACCCCTTTGGTTGTTTCACATAGACTTTGAGTGACGGAACCAGGTGAACACTTCATCCTTCCAAGAGTTTACGGGCATCATACCAGATATATTGGAGTGGATCAATTGCAATACATCTGTAGTCTTGCTATTATTTGAGGGGAATGGTCCCCTTGTAAGTTTTTCCTTGGTACATCCCGGACATACACCTTCATGTTCTACTTTGAATTCGGGCATCCTGTCAACATCTGTCTCACATCGGGTAGGGCCTTATAATGAAGATGGGCAAACTTCCGGTGCCATAGTTCAGATTGTAGAGATGTGTCGCAAGCTATGAAACCGGATTCGTTCATACCCCCTGGCGAATCCCGAATCGGTCGAATCCGACACGATTCTGGTCGGATTCGTGTCCAAATTGAAGGGCACGTCGTGTCATTTTCTGACACGTCGTGTCACTAACGTGCCGCAATTTTCCCAAATCGTGTCACGATTTTTGTGCGTGTCCTGTCTTTCTGATTCGTTTTGCTAGGTTTTAAACGGCTTGGTTGACGGGTATGCAAAGACAGTTGGTGCGGCAAGTTGTGTTGTTGCGGCGAGACAAGGAGCGGACTCTCAGCGCTGAGCGAGGAGAATCGACCTGTAACCCGAAAAGAATTCTCCTTCTCGACTCTTCCTTTGAACGTAAGAAAGTTCAAATAAGGATGAAGATGAAGAAATAGCGAGACACAGGGAAATTTATAGGCATGGCAACTTGACTGGCCAGAGAGGCCGAGGGTCACTTTTCTCTGTAATCCAACACTCCATCAAACATTTAAATAATATATGCTAGCATGTCCGTCAGTTCCATTAAAGTAACAGAACATCGTTTTCGATTTTATGAAAAATTTACCACGGAACGCGTCATGTCTCTCGAACTATGAAAATAAAATTTAATGGCGGTCTCCTTCGCAATTATGAATATAAAATCTAATGGCGGCCTCCTTCGCAATTATGAATATAAAATTTAATGGCGTTAGTGATTGGGCATCAGCAGCTAAATTTCAGATGAGAAATAGTGAGGCAAGTTGAGTTATGACGTTGTGGCGATAGGAACATTCATATGATTGCAGTGTCGCTGACTGAATGTGGAATCTGAATATTACACGTGACAATTCAATTCAATTCACCGCCCACTGCTATATATATAGTTATATAAACACCCAGGTTCCCAGAACTGCGTGCCAGCAAGGCCTGTGCCAGTTTCACGAACATATTCACTGCCTACGTCATTGACAGCTGGATTATTGGCAACCAGCCATGAACCATCCTTTAATTTTAGTAAAGCATATGTATTGGTTCAACTCTAATTTTAGTAAATATAAAGAGAGTAAGGAATATGATTGTTTTTAGCAACTTTGAGGATGATTTTTAGTTTAATGAATTTTAATGCAATATTTTTTTTTTTTTATAGTTATCTAGTATTTAACTTTATATCTAACATCACATTAGATATAGCATGTGACTCATTATATCATTAATTAAAATTTGTATAAGAAATATGCTAATATCTAATTTTTAATGTACATATATATATATATATATATATATATATATATTTTTAATAAAATAATATATAACGTGTCCTAACGTGTCTTGTTCCGGGGGTCAGCGTGTCCCGAATCCGACACCACGAATCCCGAATCCTACGTGTCCCGAATCCCCGTGTCAGGTGACTTAGGTCGCAAGACATGTCCCCAATGGAATTCCTCCAACTTGATACAAAGTGTCAACCCTAAACCCAAGAGTAAAAGCATCTTTAAAATTCCTTTTCCAAACACGTACCTTTCCATCGAAGAATGCCACCTTGTAACCTTTGTCTTCCATTGCCGAAATGGACACCAGGTTCTTCTTGAGATCAGGTACATATATAACTTCTTGTAAATGAATCGTGTTATCTTGATTCAATTTAAGGGTAACATTCCCTACACCCTTTACGGGATAAGTGGCATTGTCTCCACGAATAATCTCCAAGTGTGTTTCCTTCTTTATTAGATTAGAGAGAGCTTCCTTGTATCTGGTGAAGTGCCTTGAAGCACCACTATCAATAAGCCAATTCCCCAAAGTGGTCAGAGGAGAGGTAGTGGAGATGGCCGATATAAGATAGAATTCCTTTTGCTTATTGTTAACAACATTTGATTCTTCATACCTGGAGTTCCTTGCTTTCTTGGAGGGTCGACCATTTCTTCGATGTCCCACAATCCTTTTTCCTTTTCCATTGTACCTGTC
Source organism: Pinus tabuliformis (assembly GCA_031772625.1). NCBI lineage: Eukaryota > Viridiplantae > Streptophyta > Pinopsida > Pinales > Pinaceae > Pinus > Pinus tabuliformis. The sequence continues at coordinate 1,537,228,011 of CM062818.1, read as the reverse complement.
ATTCCTTCGATCATTGTTATTGAAATTGCTCCTGGAATGATTGTGATCATCATCATGTGATGTGTCCCTTCTATTTGGACACTCCCTTACATAATTGCCAAACTTATTGCAAGCAATGCACCTGTCCTTCCTTCCTCCCTTAGATCCAAGCTTTCCATGGAAATGACCTTTGGACCCTGCATTGTTTCTCCTTTTGGCATGAGCAGAGAATGCAGTAGGGTTGTCTTTATTGAAAGGAATTTCTTGCTCCACCATTCTTGTTTCTTCTTGGATGCATCTCGACATCGATTCTTCAAACCCTGGAATTCGATCATTATTGAGAATAGTGGTTCTAAATATATACCACTCGGGTGGGAGCCCTCCAAGGGTAGTGATAGTAAGTTCCCTGTCAGATATGATTTCTCCAATTGCAAGAAGATCATTCTTGATCTCAGTGATTCTTAAGAAGTAGGATTGAATATCCTCATCTTTGTCCTTCTTAATATCCTTCAGCTTATTTTTTAGAAATAAAATTTGATTTGCATCACTAACCTTGAACATGCTTACCAATCTGTCGTAGATCTCCTTGGAGGTGTTCAAATCGAAGATGTAGGCCACCAGACGCTTGTCAATGGAATCTCTGATAATCTTCTTCGCTTTGACTTCAGCCTTGTTGTACTTGCTCTTTGTAGCAGCCGGTGCATTTGATGGAGGCTCAAGGATTTTACCCTTCACATAATCCAACACTTCTTGTTCTTCCAATGTCAGATCAAGAGACATCTTCCATCTGTGAGAGTCAAACTTTTCACGGACCTTGTCTTCAGCCAAGAAGTGGGATGAGGAACCAATTGAGCCTTTGTCCTTGTCCAACTATCTTCGGTGATTGCTCTTTCACTCTTGCTTGGGTTTTGTCTTCACCTCAGCTCTAATACCATGTTAATTTTTGGTATGTTCTATGCTTAAGAGCACTTTACTTCAATTTTCATGCTAGCCTAATATCAATATCCAGTTTAGCAATTACATCAGCATGATAGTAAAATGCAAATAGAACATAAACATAAACAGTAGAAGACAAGCCAAGACAAGAGGACACAAGATGTGGCACTAGCCAGGGACAAACCCCAGTGTGGGGAAACCCTTGATCAATTCTTCTTATATTCTTCAATAGTTCAGCAGAGACAGAGATAGTACAAATATACAAAACTGATATTTTATGACAGCAGTAGTAAGGCCTTGACAAGAGAAGTCAATGTTAGTCAACCAGGATAGAAATCTTCCTCTAATTGGCTTGGTCAAACCTAGCCAACATCGGCCTTCAACAGTAAGCTCAATGCACCCAAAAACTACACAACTAGTTCTTCTCCTAGGAAGATCCTTCAACTCCTCGGAAGATCATCCATATGGCACCAATAGGATGCTGAACCAAACATGGTCAAACCTTGACCCAATACATCCTCCCAAAACGTTGTTGACCCCTTGCTGCACTTGTTGTCACTGCTCCATGAGTTAGGGCATCAACCTTCAACCCTCATCCTCCACGCAGTCAATAAAGCAGGCCTTCTAAGGCTACGGTGTACCAAGGAGAGACTGCACCACTGCCACGTTGTCCAAGTCTGGTAGAACAACCTTTGTTGCAGGTTGTTGCAGGCTATGGCCTGCAGCCTAGCCCAACAACAAGTTAGGCCTACGGTCCTCCATCAAACAGCACCCAACAACATCAACATAGCAGTATCAATCCTACAAGAACTCGTCTTTGTTGTCAGCACTTTCTAGCACCCAACTGTATACATACGCTGATCTAATCTTAGCCTATAAGGCAGATCTCTTCAACGTGTTACTTTATTTTATGATTGTGGCATACCAACCTTGCAAATAGTCCTTAAGGCATGCCCTAGATAGCTTCTTTCAACATGCTGTCACCTACAGCAAACCGAAATTCTACGTTGTCCTTCCAGGCTTCTTTATGCTTATATTAAGGTTCCTTCTTTGTTGCGGATTAGGGCCTCTCTTTACTGCGGCTAGGGCTCCTCTTGACTGCAGCTAGGGCTCTTCTTGACTGCGGCTTAGGGCTCTTCTTGACTGCATATTAGGGCCTTCTTCTGCGGACAAGAGCCTCTCTTGACTACGGATAAGAGCATCTCTTGACTGCGGCTAGATCTCTCTTTGACTGCGGCTAGGGCTCCTCTTCATGACTGCGGCTAGGGCTTCTCTGATCTTTCTTTCCACCACGTCCTCCTTGTGAGAAGACAAACCCGAACATGTGGAGGTTGAGCTGGGGGTAAAAGTGCATGTTTAGCTTGCAGGCCGACCTTGACAAATTGCCAATAATATCAATAAATTCATATCTCCATAAATACATGTCGGAATCGGATGATATTTAGATCAATCCTACACCTCTCAAAGAGAGGAATCCAAAAAAAATATCAGTTGCCATAAATAAGTTGACCCACATGGAGTTTGGCCCTAGTTGCCAATTTTAACATATATCTTCTAGCTCCAAATCAACTAAATATTTCTCTTAGGAGGCACATGGGTGATTTGTTCTTTATCTCACATATTGTTTTAATATCATTTCCATCATCATCACTTCCAACAACTCCATTAGGTTTCTTTTTACTCCTACCTCCAAATGAAGTAGAAGCAATCCACTGAGTTGATATTGAAACATTTATGGGGGAACTTGCCACAACACCTTCTCTAGAACAAGAGCTTTGTTTCCCTCTCTGATGGTGTTGTTTAGTGGCAACCTTATATTTTTCATTTTCATCGAGAACCATTACCCAATTTTCTTGACGTTTGTGTTGATGTTTTAACTTATGATTGTATGGGAGCCTTTGAAGAAGTTACGATTCCTCAACCTACAATTGGAAATAAATTCTTGTAATGTTGCTCTACCATCACTACTTTCCTCAGTAGCAACATCTTTGTTATCTCCGTCTTGCTCCTTGAAAACTTCAAACTCACAAATACATTTAGTATAACGAAAGGATAACAAATGCATCTTAAACCACTACTTTGGATCATACCCCAAAACAATGTTGGCTTCTAAGCTTCTCTTAGTTTAAATGAATCCAATCTTGAGCATGTTGCGAGGGAGTGCCCCCCCTTGTCGAATCCACTCCCAAAGCGTTCTCCCTAAAGAAAAATGTGCTCCCTGCCTTTTAAGGAGTGATAGATGGAGCTATTACAAAAATGTTTTAGTGTGGCAACCTAATGTTCAATCCTATGGCCCTAGTGTTGATATGCAGTTCATGGTAATGTTAAATTCTTAAAGTAAAAGTGAATTTTTAACATTATCATGAAATGACTCAGGATGTTTGAGAGTGGTTTTGACCTCATTGGATTTCATATGGAGAAAGTAGAATTTTAGATCTCACTCAAAATCCAGCAGACTTGTCATTTTTTCAGGATTTCAGGATTGTGGGGGATTGCAATGTTTCCATTGGATTTTGTCATGTACTAGGGTATGGAACTTGTATTTAATCAAGAGCACCAAGCCCTCTTTGCAGGGGAGACTCCCAATGATCAAGAGCACCAAGGTCATTCGACTATGCAGGAGGAGACTCCCAATAAAGCACAAGACAAGAAATTAGAAATTTCTCATGGCAAGAGGGTAAAGCAGTAGATAATAGATTTACTTGTCTTTTCTAGTTTCTAGTACTTTTTATAACTATTGACTCTTTCATATTTATTATGGTATTTTTTGTAAACAATATATGACAATTTAAGTTTGAATTTTGAAGTTGGCATTTATAACTCATTGGTAATGAATTATGAATATGATGCTTCGTGAAAGTTGAAACATTTCATTTCATGTTAGATATTCTTTGTTATAGTTTGGTTACTTCATAATGGTAATGGTTACAAGTACAACTTTAGTGATAAATGATGACAAATGTTATATATTGAATTTTGAAAGCTTGAAACTTTAAGATTGATGAATCATGAGACTCGATATGTTGTATGTTACTAACTTGTGGACATGGTTGATGAAGATTATAACTTCTAGATGATTGATGTTATATGGTTCAATCCATGTTTTTATGTTTTTTATATCTAATTTAACATTCTACATACTTTTGTTGACATATATGCATCAAAATATATAAAAAATCGCTCTCAATTTGCTCCAAACCGGGAACTTTTGAAAATGTCACTCCTCGCTCCCGCTCCCAAGTAACCTTCTGATTCTTGAGCCTTATTGATCTATTGAACAGTATCTTTCACAAATACTCCAACAAACTGGAAAGGCACAATCAAGAAAAAAAATTCCTTGTGATTAAGAAAATAACTCCAATTCACATATTGTCTAGCAACTTTCGCCAATAAGACATAGTTACAAACCTAAGTCGCATGACACAAGGACACGAGACACAGAGAACACGTAAATACGAGTATTCGACACAAGACACAGCAACCCCGAAAACAGGACACGAGGGACACGTTTATATATATATATAGTTCTTTATCAATATTAAGTTATTGATCCATATTAAGTTACTGAAATATAGTATTAGTTTATTAATTTACTACATCAATGATGTTCATTGCTCATAGTTCAATGTTCATTCTTGAATCTTCATGTTATTAACTTATTAAACAGATTGAGAACCAAATCAAGGATCTCAACAAGGGCATTCTGTGTATTGCACATGTGACATCACACTGATATTTTCTTTCTCAGTAGTTCTAGCTCTCTTGTTGACTAGTATATAAATCTGACTCACTCAAGTTACACAGCCTGGAAAATGTGCGCAATTGCAAGATAGACTTAACTAGGTAGAGCCCTATATATTTAAGTCAACTCTGTGTAGCCATTGAAATTTGAAGAGTGGGAATTCGATGGCCTAAGTTATGATATCAAAGTGCCCAATGTACTCATTGATGCCTATATCACAAAAGGAATGATTGAAAAGGCAGGCCACGGAGTCTTTCTTGAACATGTTTTAGAAGAAAGAGGAAAACAAAATTTCAAAACATGGGAAATGTTTGTGGATGGATATTTAGAGAACAAGCAAATGAATCAAGCTATAGAGACTGTTGACCACTACGTGTCAACAACCCATAGCAGTACACCCCCCTTTCTTCGCAAAAGGGATAGCACTTGATCGATGTGTCTGTGTCATCCAACTATCATCATCAACTTGACTTCCAGGATGTTATGTAAACCCTTTCTGCATGTGTATAATGTAAATAATCTCAGTAGATCTATGTCATGTATGTAACGACCTAGGTAAATCTACTTTTCTAGTGACGATCTCCATTCTGGGAGGTTTTTTGTCTCACTGATCCATTCTTGGATGGTCAGCAGAGTTTTCCTCCAATCTTACCCCAAAGTCGAAATGGATTTTGTCGCTAGGATCTTAGGCGAGTCCTAGTATTCTAGATCGAGTCTATGTAAAAGTAATTTGGGAATAATCCTAACTATTTGGTTAGGTTATTTTATTACAAATTGCTTGGTCTGCTGGATTATATTTGTGTCGCAGAAATGGGTAGTCTGTAAGGGTCTATTACAAATGGGTTTTCTTTGAAATGGATAATTAACATTCAAATTTAAAGTTCCTTGGTGTCTTTGGTGTTAAGTGTAAAATTTTAATTTTTTGTGGTAGTGATTTCTCTATTGTCAGGTGCGATTAATGTTTTAAAATCATTGACTATTGGAGAATGATAAATTATTCTAGATCTGGTTATTAATGAAAATCATTTTAAATCCGAAATCATTGCTTAGCATTTAAATTTCATAATTCTTCACATGATTTAATTGCTAGAAACTCTTGCATGATAAAGTTTTGAGCATTCACATTTAATAATTCATGATCGTCACTATTCGTCACATTTATAAATTTCTCTGGATAACTTGTTTTTATTTAGTCTATGGTTAATTAAGTATAAAGGAACTAGTCTATAATCATTTATATCTTGTGGTTGTGTCTTATTTTATTAACATTTATCCATTTCGGTTAACTAGGACTTGTTTACATTCATCAAGTTGTTCATCATTAAGTCTCCTAGAGTTTGTGTTCCATAGGCTACCATCATTCATTCACCCTAGGGACTACTCCCCTTGACTTGTCTAGGAGAGAGTCTAAACGGAGTGATTAAGGATTAGAGTGACAACCCTTACTCTGAGCATTGTTGCAGTGCCTAGACACTTTGTGCGACAATAGAGACCATAAAGAAAGCTATTTCAAAAGTTAAAAATCATGAATTGCAACCGACACCTGAAAAGGCATTTGAATACATTGATACAAATTATATAGATATGGGCCCCCATGCACTCCAAAACAAGAAATTTAAGCCCCAAACCACGAGCTCCAAACCATGAAAGCTATTATCCAGGACGCAGGTAGATGTGAAGTTGACAGTTGGGAATCGCTGAAGGAACTTCCAACACAACAAAACAACAACTCCAGCGAGCAAACAATGACCAACTTCCAACAAAGCAACGACTCCAGTGAGCTTTGACGGCAAAAAATGACAGAAAAAGCCAAAAAAAAATGAACCATGTGCGGACTTTAAGAGTGACTTTTCATGGGACACGTGTCCTAAGAGGAAAAAACGTTAGGGAACGTTTTCGCCACATCGAAAATGCATGTCGCGATTGGAGGACATGATAAAAATCGTTTTGGACACGTTTTAGGTCGTATTTTGTTTGACACGTGAAATACGGGACACATGACCCTGAGGGATGTGTCCTATGACTTAGTTACAAATGTAATGTCCCGTCCTAAATTATTCTGGAACAGGATTAATTTCTACATTTTGGGGCTGATTTTGGAGGTGATGGGGCCCATTCGATTTTATTAGGAGGCTAGACTTAGTAGAAGTTATTTCGATGTGGTTAATTTATACGTGGGGGCCACCCACACTAGGATAATACGCATTCCCTAGTTTGATTTGCATGAAGGAGAAATCAATGGTTAAGTGAGGAACCCACGATGGAGGGAAAATGGAGGGAAAAGTGTTCTACGTAAATCTATATAAGGAAGGCAACTCTCCGCATTTTAGCATCTTATCTTTTGACATATTGAACTCAATCTTAGTTGCTCGAACTGCTTAACCGGGTCACTGCGCTGTTTAGCACACGAGTGTCTCCGAGCGGAGATCTCAACCCTTGCTTTGATGGACTTCGAGTGCCAGCCCTAGGAGGGAGTTCTTCATCTCAGTTCGTAGCAACAGCAAGGAGACGAGTTACGACAGTTGTAAGTCGAGTACCAGTAGCAAGGGGATTTACAGCAGCATGAGGATTGCGTAGGCACAACGTGAGGTACTCCGGGAAGTTGGGAAGATAGGAGCATCCTTTCATCATTTTTAGGAGTATAGACAAGAGGGTCATCCTACATGCAACTCTCATTTCATCACACGCAGGACTGCAATATCTCCTCCATGACTGCGCAGTGATTGGAGTGAGACTCTTTGGGGCAGCACCATCCAGGGGAGTTTGGAGTTGGGGTGCTGAGAGATCATTTGGAGGGCCATTTGAGGAGGATTGTTGGAGTTGGGAGAGCTGAGATTGACAGGATCAGTCACAGCAACAAAATTTGAAATTGGAGGAGGGCGAAGCTGTGAAGGGTCAATTTCTAAAGGTTGGAACCAAGGGAAACCCTTTCTGGGTTTTTCTAGGTTTTAGGCAATGATCACACTCCTAATTTTATAGATTTTTATGGGCAGATTTGAGGGGTCAAACAGGGGTCCCAACTCAGTGAGCAACTCGAGGATCTAAGGGGAATTTGGGCCAAAATTCCAAGATCAACATTTGGCCAATCCCTTTGTGGGTTATTCTAGGTTTCTTGCGTAGAGGCTAAGGTTAATTTCCCAGAATTTTCTGAGCAACAGGGAAGGCTCTAACAGCAAATCATTTTAGGCAGAAACACCTTTCTGGCCAGTAACAGCGCAACTCTTGGGTCAGATTACTAGCAGATTTGAGGAGGGTGTTCCATTGTTCATTTTGGGCTTTTGCTAGCTTGCTTAGAGCAAGCACAAGTGCACACATTCCAGCACCTTGTTGTACACCTCTTCCCATTTAATAAAATGAGTAGACAGCGCAATTTGGTTGCTAATTTTGTGGTATGATGGTTTGATTTAATTTTATGGTGTTATTTTTATTGTTTGCTTTGCATAGCACTATTTTCCCTATTTTGGAACATTACAGTGGTATCAAAGCATGATCTTGGCCCAATTGTGGGAAACTAGCCAAAAGATCATGGAGGCTTTGGGTATGAGTGCACAGTGACGGGTGAAACTGGAGACAAAACCATGGCTCAAGGGAAATCCAGTATGCAGAAATTTTGGGGTAGAATTCATTGGGACGATGAGCGATTGGCCCAATTGAGGAGGGTGACAGGAAAAACCCATCCTCACCCTTACAACGGAGACGTTAGAGGTAATCAGGCCGTGGGGGTGCATCCATCTACATCATGTGGGGAAACTCAACCAGATCAAGGCACCAAATCTCCTGAAAAGGTGCAGGCCGGACAGAGATAGTTAGAGGGTGAGACCAGGGGGCGCTTTTGCTGGTGGAGACCTAGCTTTAGATATCAAGAGCCTGAGGAGGAGGTTGAGCATGATGCTGAGAGCCCACAGGATAGTGAGGAGCACATCGATATACCCGATGTGGCATAGGACTCACCTTTATTAGAGACCTCTTTGATAGCCCCAGTTGACACTTTGGTGGAGAAGATAGAGCCTACACACATAGAGCCATCTATTGAGGAGCCACCTGTTAGGATTCCAAGAAACTCTCCTAGGTTGTAGCTCGAAGATGACTGGTAACATATAAATTCAACTTATTGTTGCTAATGGATGAATGGAAGGAATGATGCTTGTCCAAGCCAGATAACCACTTCTACTTTGTTTCACTCCAGACATGCGTGAACACCCTCAAACTACAAGGCTTTAGACCACCAACTACTCACAGTTTAAGATTGGGTGAATATGGAGAAGACTGACCACACCAGCAGATGCACAAGACCATGTGATTGCCAGCTGCAACCAGTAAATAAGTCTGCAAATCTAATCTACCAATGCACAGACAGGATGACAGCTCTCTGGCACCAGAAGAAGAGAAACCTGAATAACTCATTCAATGATACATACGAGATTTTAACACAAAGATAGGATGACAGCTACTCTCATGCTAAACATCAAGAGTTCAGGAATACAACATATCAGGCACAGCTTGGAGGAGAAAGGAAATGGAAAGTGAGCAATTAACAGCAAAAGAAGCTTGTATTAGCTAAAAATGAAGACGAGACGCTGCAAATGCCAAAATAGTTACAATCTCCAGAAGTTGAACCTTACATCAAAACATCAACCATCAACCCTAATTACATATTGTTTTTGGGTATATATAGAGTTTCATTACAAAGGCACTTGGCCATTTTAGGTATGGAGGGGTCATAATTGACCACCAACTGCATTTAACTACCTGATGGAGTCTCTGAGTGCGTTTGCTTGTTTCAGTGGATGAATCTGATCTTTTCAGGTGCTCTGCTATCCTCTCAGGCAACTGGAGTGCTCGTATCAATGAAGTTCCATAACTATTAAATGCAGTTACCTGCTCACACTCTGTCCTTTTCCTCCTCGGCCATACTGTCTGTTAAATGTGGTTGTTGAGGAGCAACTGCGACTGGTACTGGTAGGCCGGTCACCTTCGTCCTTCGGGCACACGGAGCGGTCAAGGGACGTGGACTACATGGCGAGTGGACGGGTTGGATGAAGGAGAAAGATCGGCCGTCAGATCGGGAGGACAGACGGCAGAGATGGCTTGGCGGGGACGTGGACTACATGGCGAGTAGACGGGTTAGATGAAGGAGAAAGATCGGCCGTCAGATCGAGAGGACAGACGGCAGAGATGGCTTGGCGGAGGGTATCGGAAGAGGTGGGAGCAGAGCGAACGTGGGCCGTTGGATCCCAAGCGGACAGATCCAACGGTGATTGGGCGAAGAAGGCGCGCGGCGGTTATCGGGCGGGGACGGAGGATTGAGCGGTAAGCGGTATAGATCGCACCGCCTTTGGGCGTTAGGCGGTAAAAGGGTGAGGGTGCGCGATTCCATTCAACGCATAACACGTGGAGGCGGAGGAGAGAGAAAAATCGCTCTCCGTCGCGCGCTATCGTTCCATCACTTTGTGGGCGCGGGGAGAGTGACTGTCGTTGGATCTTCAGCGGAGATGATCGAGCGGCGGGGAAACGATCGCACAAATCGCTTTATCGAGCGCGACGAAGGCCGTCGAATCAGCGGGGACAATTAACGATGGAGGTTACGGGTGATGAATATATGAAGGCGCAAAGTCGTATGGGCGCGGTGTTATGGGGTTTTGGGTTTTAGCACTCTGGGCTTGTAACAAAAAGGGGTTTTGTTGGTTTTTTAGAAGAAAAGTAGGGGAAACGAAGATGAAGGGAGAATGAGCGGGTCAAAAGGAAAGGAGAAAGCGACCATTGTAAGCTTCTTTCAAGCACGACCAAGGACCAAGCCCACTTTCGACCTTTAGAGAATCATCATTATATAGCAGAGCTAACACTAGCTCCTTCTGGGGATGAGATCCTCCCTGTGAGGTCTCAAGAACTGCAGACCATGGCCTTTCCTGTGAAAACCAAATTAGCAAAATTTCCTAATGTTCCATTGGGCATGGAGTCTAATTGAGCTTACATTAAAACTAATAAAACAACCTTTTTACAACTTTAAGGCCTGAAGACCTTAAACAACATAAATCTTCAAAAATCACCCGTTAACTGGGCCATCAAAAACTATTTCTCCTTCCATACTTTGCAGCATGAAAGTATTGTTCCCTTAGATCTGAGTGATGACAAAAGGTCCCATCCACAGAGCATCAAACTTCCCATGGTTGCCTTTCTTTTCTTTCAGTGCATCCCACTTAAGAACCAAGTCTCCAACCTGAAAACTGTCTATTTTTGCCTTCTTGTCAAAGGCTTCCTTGATTCTCTTTTGATTTGCTGCAGACTTCTCAACCAGCTGATCCCGGATTTGATGCACTTCTGCCAAATCACAAATCCTTTTTGCCATGTCCTCTTCCTCATTTTGCTCTTCTTGCAAGAACTTTGCCACAGGGAGGGTTAACTGAATTGGGAATACAACCTCAGTGCCATATACCAACTTGAATGGAGAATTCCCTGTGGATTTCTTGGTGGTCACTCTGTCAGCCCACAGTGCATACTTGAGCTTAGAATCCCAATTCTTTTTGTTGTCTTCCAACAGCTTTTTAATTATCCTTATCAGGCTCTTGTTGGAAGTGCTAGACCATTGTCTTGAGGGTAGTATGAGGTGGAATGAACTAGCTTAATGCCCATTGAGTCACACATGTCCACCAACTCTTTTGCCCTGAAGGCTGCTGCATTGTCTGTAACTAGTTTATGTGGACAGCCAAACCTAGTGAAGATATTCTCTGTCAAGAACCTCATGACCACATGGTGATCAGCCTTTCTGGTAGGGATGGCCTCAATCCATTTAGTGAAGTAATCAGTGGCTACTAAGATCCATCTGTGCTAGCCACTGGAATGTGGATTGATTTCCCCTATGAAATCCAAGCCCCACTGTTGAAAAGGACCACTGGCATGAATAGGCTTCAAAGGCAAGGACCTCAACTGCTGCTTTCCCTCAAACCTCTGGCACCTGTCACAAGATTTAACAAATGAAAAGACATTAGAAAATAAGGTGGGCCAATAGTACCCAGCTCTGAGGATCTTATGGGCTGTAGTTTTCCAATAGTGATGCCCTCCACATATGCTGGAATGAAACTGCTGCATAACCTCCATGGATTGTTCTTTGTCCAGACACCTCAAAAGAATCCCAGAGGGGTCCCTCCAGTAGAGCAGGTTTTCATGAATGCAATATTTGGCTGCCCTGAGCTTGATAGTTCTGGCTTGGCTTGAACTAAGGCCTGGAGGAACTTCTAGCTTCAACAAGAATTGAGCTATTGTAGAATACCATTCACAAGAAGCTAAATTTTCTGCCAATGACTGGTTTTGCCCTGGTTCAACTGTTTCCTCTTCTGTCTGACCGTCCTCTGAATTCGTGCTTATCAAATTCATGTCCAGCGTTTTGCAATTTTCTTCAGCCATTAATCTAGCAAGGCCCTGGCCTCTGACAAGCTTGGTGGGCTTCAATTCTATGTTGAATTCAATAAGCTTTGCAATCCATTTAGCCCTTCTTCCATCAGCATCTGGCTGTGTTAGGACATCTTTTACTAAAGCAGCGGGTACATATGCAATTACCTTGGAATGCAGAATGTAAATTCTGAAAGCTTTCAAAGATTTGATAAGAGCATATGCCTGTTTCTCAATGATATCGTACTTCAGCTCAGCATCCCTTAAGGTTTTGCTCAAAAATGCCACTGGATGCTCTGAACCTTCCTCATCTGTTTGCAATAAAGCTGCCTCAAGGATGTCATCAGAGGTAAACGAAAATATATGGAACTCCTTGTTGTAATCTGGGCTGATCAAGGTAGGAGCTTCCATAATAGCTCTCTTGATGGATTCAAAAGATCTTCTTGCTGCATCAGTCCATTTGATTTCTGACCCCTTTTTCAACATGGAGGTGATGTGTTTTACAAGTTTTGCAAAATTTGGGATAAACCTCCTTACAAAATTTATCTTTCCCAGAAAGGACTGGATATCCTTCTTTGATCTCGGGACAGAGAAAGTCTGTATTGCTCTTACTCTTTCTAGGTCAATTCTGACACCTGCAGTAGAAACAATGTGTCCTAACAACTTGCCTTCTTCCAAAGCAAATTGTGACTTTTTAGGATTGACTGAAATCCCAAACCTTCTGCACTTCAGAAACACTTTCTTCAAATGTTGCAAATGGTCTTGATGGCTGCTGGAGTATACTGTTATATCATCAAGGTAGATAAGGACAAACTTATCCTTCTCTCCTACAAATGCTATATCCATAGCTCTCTAAAAGGTGTCTCCAGCATTCATCAGCCCAAAAGGCATCTTGGAATACATAAAAGTGCCCCAAGGAGTAGTGAATGCAGTCTTCTCTTGGTCATCTAGATGTACCGCAACTTGATTATATCCTGAAAATCCATCCAGAAAAGACATCACTTTGGCTCCTGAGACTTTCTGCAGCAAATGCTCATTCTTGGGTAGAGGATAATTGTCTTTCTTAGGGCATATGTTTAAGTTTCTGAAATCAACGCAGAGCCTGATTTCTCCACTTTTCATCCTCACCAGTACTAAGTTGGCTACCCATTTTGAATACCTGAGAGGGACTATGATTTTGGCAGCTAGTAACTTCTTGACCTCCTTTTCAATTAGAGGAAGGAGCAAGGGATTTATGGGCCTCAGTTTCTGCTTGAAAGGGATGGTGTCTTTCTCCAAGGGAATTTTATCTTGGATGATCTTTTTGTCGTAAGTTTTAAGGTCACTATATTCCCAAGCAAAAACATCAGCAAACTGCTTCATTAAATTGCATTACTTAGAACTTTGGGCAGCAGAGCTTATTTAACAAGGAGCATTGTGATTCTCTAGGAAGTTTTCTTCGATGATAGTACTAGGCTCTATATTTTCAACATGAATATGCTCAGCTACAAGCCCCTCTGGCAGAGATACACAGGATTGTTTAGGCTTACCTGATCCTGATGCTCCTTTCTATGATGCTTTTCTTTGCTTGACAATCTTCTCAGGGTCAGGCACTGGGTCAGCTGGTGATTTCTGAGGATTTCTCCGAGTATGCCTCACAAACTGAGCCAGAACTGTAATGTGGAGTCGCCACTAGGTTGGTCCTCCAGTAGAGTCGCCAGATAGATGATTACAACCAGAAATGTGTCCAGACTTTGTCTATCATCAAAGTTGGAACTGTGTCGTTCTCCCAGGGAAGCTGAGCTTCAATCTCCTCTCCCTGGCAACAGCGCCAATTATGTTAGGATTCCAAGAAACTCTCCTAGGTTGTAGCTCGGAGATGCCTGGTAACATATAAATTCAACTTATTGTTGCTAATGGATGAATGGAAGGAATGATGCTTGTCCAAGCCAGATAACCACTTCTACTTTGTTTCACTCCAGACATGCGTGAACACCCTCAAACTACAAGGCTTTAGACCACCAACTACTCACAGTTTAAGATTGGGTGAATATGGAGAATACTGACCACACCAACAGATGCACAAGACCATGTGATGGCCAGCTGCAACCAGTAAAGAAGTCTGCAAATCTAATCTACCAATGCACAGACAGGATGACAGCTCTCTGGCACCAGAAGAAGAGAAACCTGAATAACTCATTCAATGATACATACAAGATTTTAACACAAAGATAGGATGACAGCTACTCTAATGCTAAACATCAAGAGTTCAGGAATACAGCATATCAGGCACAGCTTGGAAGAGAAGGGAAATGGAAAGTGAGCAATTAACAGCAAAAGAAGCTTGTATTAGCTGAAAATGAAGACGAGACGCTGCAAGTGTCAAAATAGTTATAGTCTCCAGAAGTTGAACCTTACATCAAAACATCAACCATCAACCCTGATTACATCTTGTTTTTAGGTATATATAGAGTTTCATTACAAAGGCACTTGGCCATTTTAGGTATGGAGGGGTCATAATTGACCACCAACTGCATTTAACTGCCTGATGGAGTCTCTGAGTGCGTTTGCTTGTTTCAGTGGATGAATCTGATCTTTTCAGGTGCTCTGTTGTCCTCTCAGGTAGCTGGAGTGCTCGTATCAATGAAGTTCCATAACTGTTAAATGCAGTTACCTGCTCACGCTCTGTCCTTTTCCTCCTCGGCCATACTGTCTGTTAAATGTGGTTGTTGAGGAGCAACTACGACTGGTATCGGTAGGCTAATCACCTTCGTCCTTCGGGCACACAGAGCGGTCAAGGGACGTGGACTGCATGGCGAGTGGACAGGTTGGATGAAGGAGAAAGATCGATTGTCGAATCAGGAGGACAGACGGCGAAGATGGCTTGGCGGAGGGTATCGAAAGAGGTGGGAGCGAAGCAAACGTGGGTCGTTGGATCCCAGGCGGACAAATCCAACAGTGATCGGGCGGAGAAGGCACGCGACGGTTATCGGGCGGGGACGGAGGATTAAGCGGTAAGTGGTATCGATCACACCGCCTTTGGGCGTTAGGCGGTAAAAGGGTGAGGGCGCGCGATTCCATTCAGCGCATGACACGTAGTGGTGGAGGAGAGAGAAAAACCGCTCTCCATCGCGCACTATCGTTCCATCACTTTGTGGGTGCGGGGAGAGCGACTGTCGTTGGATCTTCGGCGGAGATGATCGAGCGGCGAGGAAACGATCGCCCAAGTCGCTTTATTGGGCACGACGGGGGCTGTCAGATCAGCAGGGACAGTGAACGGTGGAGGTTACGGGCGATGAGTATATGAAGGCACAAAGTCGTATGGGCGCAGTTTTATGGGGTTTTGGGTTTTAGCACTCTGCGCTTGTAACAAAAAGGGGTTTTGTTGGGTTTTTAGAAGAAAAGTAGGGGAAACGAAGATGAAGGGAGAATGGGCGAGTCAAAAGGAAAGGAGAAAGCGACCGTTGTAAGCTTCTTTCAAGCACGACCAAGGACCAAGCCCACTTCCGACCTTTAGAGAATCATCATTATATAGCAAAGCTAACACCACCCATGGACGAGATGCCAATAGTTGTTGAGATATCAGGAGCTGTGACCAAGTTTACAGGCGATAGATGCCCACAACAGTTCTACCAGTTTCAGGCTGACCTTCTAGCATTAAAAAGGAAGGTCGCATTAGTGCGTGAGGCTATTCTGCAACAGAACGAGGAGCTAGAGGGCATGAGAGCGGTTTGTGCCGAGTCCACGACCAAATTGACTCATGTTGGGGAGTGGTTGGATTCCCTATTGGTGCAGCTAGAGTGCACAGTGGAGCGTGAGAGCAACCCTCTTCGGGCATACATAGATGAGGCTGTCAACACTATTAGGTTACCTTGGCCCATTGGACAGAGAGAGGCAAAGCTACCTAGTATGTATTGACCAGGATAGCGAGATGAGACGTCCTAAGTTGCACAGGGTGCAACACCCGCATGTTGGGGTTATTTTATGTGCGGGAGTTCATGCATTCGATCCCTCTCTTGGGGTTGGGTGGCAAGAGATTATGAGTTGGTACCCAGTGGAGTGGGCTATGGAGATGGTAATGGACCCAAGTGGAGCTCAACAGGAGTTTCCAGGCACTGGGGATGCTGGAAGCCCCGACTGGCATTGGGATCCAGGAGGGACCACCTATCATTTCCCAGGTATATTGATTGAATATGACCTAGAGGGTATAATTTACCTAGCAGTCGAGGGTGCACCTTCGCTAGGAGAGTTTCGGTCAGCACCACTGGCCAACCAGTTTATGGACAAGCTTCTTGGGTTGACTTGGTATGACGTTTGTACACAGGATCACGAGGTGAGTGTTTGGCAAAAGTTTGTCAGAGGAGGTGGCATTGTCAAGCCACCAGATGGCGCCTTGTATGGAGTTGGGGATTCTTAACTTTTATGTGGGGCACAGAGGACACAGAGGAGCAGCGCAAGGGTAGCATCAGTGCTGACACATAGGGAGATTCGCTTCTCGGATCCCTCAGGGAGGATTTGGAGTGAAGATCCATTCACCAGAGGGTATGATGATGCGACGATGGAGGTGATGATACCAGTTGGGTGTGGGCTGACGCATAAGGACACAGCTTTGGGCCATCTCATTCAGGGATGGTTAGGAGCATCTTGCGTGGAGCATTGGTCTGCAGATGGGCATGGAGAGGCATGGGGGAGTGCCTCACAGCGCATTGAGTACATGCAGGGAGTGACTAATGCAGTGACACTCGCGAGACACAGGACGGTATAGGATGGCATAACCGTAATCGGGGGTATCCAGTGGTGTACAGGGATAGGTTGCGGCATACAGTGGCATGTCAAGGAATGCGGTGTTGCTTGGTGGTGTGCAATGACGCATGGTGCAGCGCAGCAGGCTCTTGGAGCGTTGCCTCCAAGGAGGCATATGGACAAGGGCATTAGGTGTACTGTTAGATGCAGCTCACCAAGGATCAATGAGGACAATGTTGAGCATCTGGGGACACCATGCTTAGCGGAGATAGGGCTTCGAGGGAGTTATCAGTAAATCCGAGGCAGAGAGAGTGTCGTCTATAGGATCACTCTTGGGCATTTCGGCAGAATTTTGATCATACTGTTTGGGACATACCTTCCCATCATCCTCCAGTGTTCCTTACAGTCACAGAGTGTTTAGTTGTTTCCCCTTGACACTCTTCGTTCAGGCAGCAGGGTATGGGAGGCTTACCCTAGACAGTTGGATGAGAAACCGCCTGCCATGAGTCGGGAGGAGACTCTTCAGTTGAGACCCTTGGTAGGTGCACAAGCTGTCGGATACAGGCTTAGGGATGTCATGGTTGACAACCGAGGTAGCATATATTCCACGCCTGAGCTCACACTTGAGGGACGGTGGATGGTAGACTTCGTCTACAGGAGGGTACCCAAACTCCAAGCAGTGTCGAGGTGTATCATTAGGAGTTGGGATAGCAGATTTCACTGTCTGGCAGGAGCAAGGCAAGTTCATAGGAATGAGACCTATTTCTTATACTTGGGGTCCACCTAGGGAATACATACAGAGATCCGAGATGAGGGCCAAATGGGTTCTAGCTGGTAACGACATTACGCAACAACACCCTGTGAGGAGTGGGAGTTATGAGCTCCTCGTATGTTTGGGGAATCTGGGGATCTGGTTGGCAGGCAGATCACTCCACTTTGTGACGAGTAGGGTCATGGTAGTGGATGATCCAATTCACTTTGGATTTGAAAGATGAGGGATCACTGAAACCTCCACTGCATGGCAAGGCAGACTTGTCTTGTTATGGCTCAGAGTTGAGCTTGGCAGTGGAGGGGTAGATATTGGCATCATGGAGATGCTCAGGCAGGATGAACTTGACTCTCACAGATTTTTCGCCACTAGGCCTCAGGAGGGGAGGATATTGTCTGTGAGCGATGGGGAGAATGTCATAGTCAGAGTAGCGCAGCGTCAACATGGTGGCACCACTCTGGGACTAACAGGGAACTGGGGCATCACAGCTCTTTACAGCTCAATAACCTTTAAGGATGCACTAGCTACTATAGGGGGAGATCATACAAATCTTCCATTGGGTTGTAGCGAGTCACTGATGGAGCAAGGGACTTCTGGTACCTGTATCGGGCAGGATAGTGAGTGGAGTGAGGGGAGCTTCATGTTGCACAGGATGGCCTAAGATCCTGGCATTGCAGGATAGTGAGTGGAGCGAGGGGAGCTTCATGTTGCACAGGATGGCCTGAGATCCTGGCATTGAAGGATTTTTTCATATCAAGGTAGTGCAGATGTCAGGCACAATTCAGTGGCACATCTCAGACCCTAGCACATTTTGCAGTAGCAGTGGGGAGTAACAGTTAGAGAGGATGCTTGCTCAGGCATTGCTTGAGGACAAGCGATTTTTGGTACATTGGAGGAGCTTGTCAGATGGGGATGCTACTTGGGAGGGCAAGCGTATACTTGAGCATCCAGCACTGAAGTTGCTTGGGGACAAGCAACATTTGGGATGGGAGGACTGTAATGTCCCTTCCTAAATTATTTTGGAACAGGATTAATTTCTACATTTTGGGGCAGATTTTGGAGGTGATGGGGCCCATTCGATTTTATTATGAGGCTAGGCTTAGTAGAATTTTTTCGATGTGGTTAATTTGTACGTGGGGACCACCCACACTAGGATAATACGCATTACCTAGTTTGATTTGCATGGAGGAGAAATTGATGGTTAAGTGAGGGATCCACGATGGAGGGAAAAGCGTTCCACATAAATCTATATAAGGAAGGCAACTCTCCTCATTTCAGCATCTTATCTTTTGACATATTGAACTCAATCTTAGTTGCTCGAGCTGCTTAGCCGGGTTACTATGCTGTTTAGCACACGAGTGTCTCCGAGCAGAGATCTCAACCCTTGCTTTGGTGGACTTCGAGTGCCAGCCCTAGGAGGGAGTTCTTCTTCATCTCAGTTCATAACAGCAGCAGGGAGACAAGTTACAACAGCTGTAAGTCGAGTACCAACAACAGGGGGATTTACAACAACGCAGGGATTGCCCAGGCACAACGTGAGGTACTCCGGGAAGTTGGGAAGATAGGAGCATCCTTTCATCATTTTTGGGAGTTAGACAAGAGGGCCATCCCACACGCAACTCTCATTTCATCACACACAGGACTGCATCATCTCCTCCATGACTGCGCATTCATTGGAGTGAAACTCTTTGGGGCAGCACCATCCAAGGGAGTTTGGAGCTGGGGTGCTAGGAGATCATTTGGAGGGCCATTTGAGAAAGATTGTTGGAGTTGGGAGAGCAGAGATTGAAAGGATCAGCCACAGCAACAGAATTCGAAATTAGAGGAGGGCCAAGCTGCGAAGGGTCAATTTCTGAAGGTTGGAACCAAGGGAAACCCTTTCTGGGTTTTTATAGGTTTTGGGCAAGGATCACACTCCTGATTTTATAGAATTTTATGGGCAGAATTGAGGGGTCAAACAGGGGTCCCAACTTAGTCAACATTAGAGGAGCTAAGGGGAATTTGGGCCAAAATTCCAAGATCAGCATTTGGCCATTTCCTTTGTGGGTTATTTTGGGTTTCTTGCGTAGACGCTGGGGTTAATTTCCCAAAAAATTTCTGAGCAACAGGGAAGGCTCTAACAGCAAATCATTTTAGGCAGCAACACCTTTCTGGCCAATAACAGCACAACTCTTGGGTCGGATTACCCAACAGATTTGAGGAGGGTGTTCCATTGTTCATTTTGGGATGTTTCTAGCTTGCTTAGAGCAAGCACAAGTGCACACATTCCAGTACCTTGTTGTACACCTCTTCCCATTTAATAAAATGAGAAGACAGCGTAGTTTGGTTGCTAATTTTGTGGTCTGGTGGTCTAATTTAATTTTATGGTGTTATTTTTATTGTCTACTTTGCATAGCACTATTTTCCCTGGTTTGGAACATTACAACAAACTTAAAGGAGTAGAAAGCTTTTCCCTCAAAACCATACAATCGAAAAAATGTGAAATTGACCTTCATTAAACAACTTGCCCTTCCCTATCAAAAAGAAAAATCTCGCTTCAAAGATTAATGCATCAAGTTCTCTTCCTAAAATAATATTTCACTTCCTTCACAAAAACATTTTAGATTTCAAAAGTGGAATTAAGCCTTAAGCTTCCAAAAAAAAGATACCATAGATATACAAGCTTAACCTCTAGGTTGACATCAATGCTTGTTGTCAAATTCTCAAAATCCTCGCTAAAGACCAAGGCAAAAATCAAATAGGAAAACACCTAAACTCTCCTACACTTTTGGTATTCTAGCAATTGGTGTGAAACATATTTTTCCTTGTCATGTAATCTATTGGCATCTTTCCAAATTCTTGGAGTTGTCATCTTCAAAGATACAAGACGATGTGAACTTTTGAATGCAAAGCAGAATTATCGAACTAAAAAAATGATCTAACCATCCCAATTCGATCTTTTGTGTAACCTTGCACTTACTCGATATTGGAGATGAATTGTTATCATAAGACGTAACTGTGTCGACATCAATATTCTTCAGAACATAGTTCAGTTGTTTTCAAACCAATGATCTAGATAGGCTGACCTATGTCACACGATTCGGGTTCGAATTCAAGTTCGGCAACGATTAAGTTCGATTCGAATTCGAATTTTCTGATGAGGTTCATATGAGGTTCGACATTAAGTTCGATTATACATATTTTTCAACATATATATATATGACATAAAATAATAAAAAATTGAGCACCCACGAGCCACAAATGACGACCACTATTCACTTCACGCTTTGGGTGGCGGGGACAAGCAGCATCTAGAAATTCAATTCAGGAAATTGCAGAGAATACAACACGCAATGGCAACACTGAGCACAATAGAGTGAGTACACTCAGACTGAAGTTGGCTTGTGAAAGTCTATCGACAACCATGATAAATAAAGCCAAACCAGTGGCCACAGCGAGAAACTAACTAGTGGGAAGCGAAACAAGAGAAAACCGTGTGTTGCCCATGGTTTTCCACACATGGTTTTCCTCATAAACCTTAAAACAACTGACAAAATCAGCCTGAACTCTGACCTTGAACGCCAAAAAAAAAAAAAAAAAATTATAAATTTGACTTCATGTTCGTCTTTAGGTTCGCCTTTAGGTTCGAATTTGTTGAGGTTCAAATTAGTTGAGGTTCAAATTTGTTAAGGTTCGAATTAGTTGAGGTTCAACTATCAAGTTTGCCGAACCTGAACGAATTTGAAATTTGTTTTTGGGTTTGCCGAATTTTGCACCTCAAGGTTCAAATTCGGCGAACCTCGTGACATAGAGGCCGACTAGTTGAGACGTCTACTCTTATGATTTGGGTGTCAATGAGTTCATGTGACCTGATTTTCCCTTATCATGCTTGTGGCGATTTCTTGATTTACTTCAAGTAGTGATGTTGTTGAGTTGATTATGGAATCTTCACTTGGAAACTCCATTGTCTGTATTGTAGCATCTAAGTACGTTTTGACTTCAATTGGATTAGCATCTTTCAAACTTGTAACAGTAAGAGGATCTGTATTTGTTCCCCTCTCATAAAAAAAATTAGAAACTTTTACCTGAAGACTTGGATGCTTCTACCTCAATAAGTTGTTTGTTTTCCAGCGGCTTCGTAAGCTTCTTAAGCTTCTTAATTTGCATTAAGTGATTTTTCACTATGGTCTTTGAGGCGAGAAATATTGTTATTTTTGTCAGTGATAATTTTGTCAATTCTTTACTTATTTTGCTTGACTTTCAACTTTCTTGAATGATCACTTTTGATATATCTTTCAGGGCTTTTGACAAAGGTACTCTTGCGCCTTTCACATTATATATGGACCATTGTGATACTTGTATGATTTCTTTAACTATGGTGATGATCTCACTTGATTTCGAGGATATGTTTCAGGTTTTATCTCCTAGGTACATCAGTTATCCCTTGAGGGATGGACCGATGCCTTCTCCAGCACTTCAAAGAGGACATCCAACCCACTTGATGACTACTTTAGGGTATTGTATCCAACATGTTGACCACTCAAAGAAGGCCATTGACCTTGGGATTGATCCAGCACTAATGATGACCCTCTCCTCCCCCTCCAGAGCTTGAAACATTGTCCAAAAAAGCTAGGACATTACCGATGAAGATTATGTGCCCTAATGACCACAGGTGACAGGACGCCCCCAAGCTGGCCTTGCACCCTCTTGATGGATGTTGCCCTATTCCTAGACCAAATTATTGACAATGATGACTTAAGATCTCTTTGGAAGAGATGATGCACCTTTATTGGTGATGATGTTGCCTCTTAGCCTTATGACATCACCATGATGAGGCCTAGGATGATGATGTGGTCTTGGTTCTTGGAGATATCTTGATGTTGAAGGTTTTGCTTGACCATTGTACACCTAGTTGATGAGGACATGGTTTTGGGTGGCTCATCTTTTGCACCTTTTTGATGGAGATCTTCACTTTTGGATGATGATGTCACCCTTGGAGGCTTTATTACTCACGTGTGGCCTTTTTATCAATATGAGAGCTATCTTTAGGTAGGCTTGTGACTTGCTTAACTCGTAAACACTTAAAAGTATTACTTAGGGCTCTTAGTGTATTTTACCTTGATTTGACTTGGTTGCCCTCATATAAATAGAGGGAACTCAAATTTAGGAAGGCCATTGTTGCATACAATCATTTCTCTCTTGTAAAAGAATGCACACTAGCTCTTTTCTCCGCTCATACGCAATGGATCACTAAGCTAGCAAATTATCTTCAGGAAGATAAAATTGCATGGATAGATTTTTTATGGACTGATGAAATGATGCTTTGGTGAATGGTACAAATTTATTGTGCATATTATTCTTTCATTTTGCTAATGTTGTATAATTAGGGTTTTATGAAATCTTGATGATATGTTGCATCTTATTGGCTCTAAAATCTCCATATACAATATTTGTCGCCAAGTATCCATTAAGAAAACTTAGAATAGCATTCCTTAACCATAAATCTCTTGTTTCTAAAGGTCACTAGGCTTAGATTGAGAGGTTTTCAAACTTTTACTCTCCATTCAAGGTCTTCCTCCTTTGACCTCACCTCTTTTTACTCCAGATATCCAATTGATTGAAGGTACTAGTCATTGTTTGTCAATCTTCTTTAAATTGTCTTTTCTTATTTTTCAGGGTAAACTAGGATTAGAGATTTGCAAAATCTGCATTAAATAGCATGAAACACCTTAATAATCATATACCTAGGGGTAGGGTTTACATCTAATGAATTGAAAAAGGGAAAATATCATTTTATGCATTTTCTAGACATTATTCTAGGGCTGACATCTAGGATTTCCTAGTTGTTTTGTGCACTTCAGCCATTGAAAACTTTGCTTTAGCCTTTCTCTTGTTTACCTATTAGATAATCTTTGATATTTATTTTTTTATCATCATTTATAGGCTAGTTTTATTGTTGCTCATAAATTTTGCATGTTGTAAAGCATCTTTATCTCAAATACTAATCTATAACAGCTATTGTTTAATTAATGGTAGCATGTGTTTGGAATATATTTGAGCATCTTCTAGACTTATCTCGGCACTTTAAAATTGGTCATAGGTTCTTTGAACTCGCTACTCACTACCTCATTTTCAACTACAACCCTACCTTATTGAATATATTTTTGGGGTGTCTAATTAATAGGTTCCTATGAGGGTATTTAGCGTAGGATTCCTTGGGTTACTTAATCTTTGAGGCCTGTCGGGTAAGCCTCCCTTGTGGGGATAATATCCAACCACAAAACAACAAAAGAACAACTCCTAAGATGACAGTGGTGGCTGATCTCATTGTTGCCCTAGACTGTGGTTTGCACTAGGCTACTAGATTTTGCAGTAACAACATCCAATTAGTATTTTACCAACCCTAGTGTCCACAACACATTTTTCCTCTACTCTTCCTCTTGTTGTTCAAAATACCATTTGTATTGTTGGGCCATAAGAATTGCATCTTTTTGACAATTTGTTACCTTCTCTTTCACTCATTTACCACTTATCCTTACATCATTACACAACTATTTTGAAATAAGAAACCATCAAAGCTCCATAAATAAGCATAAGGTAAAGGTCCAGTATTCTCTCAATTATATATGTTTTGCTTTGTAAATTTGATTTAATTTGCATGAGTTACAAAATTTGACACATTCTGCAGCCTCACTAACATTTTGCAGTTGAATCCAAGGTTTGAATAGATCCCATGGGAGACAAATCAGCCAAAGCACATGGGAAGATGCCAAATGTTGCCTACATGGATTTCCACCTATTGGGCGCAAGCAGAAGAATCCTAGTTGACCACAATCTCAAAGTCAAACTTACAGTCAAATAACGACACGGCACATTTAAATACACCAGACATCTAATTAATAGGTTCCTATGAGGGTATTTAGCCTAGGATTCCTTGGGTTACTTAATCTTTGAGGCCTGTTGGGTAAGCCTCCCTTGTGGGGATAATATCCAACCACAAAACAACAAAAGAACAACTCCTAAGATGACAGTGGTGGCTAATCTCATTGTTGCCCTAGACTGTGGCTTTGCACTAGGCTACTAAATTTTGCAGTAACAACATCCAGTTAGTATTTTACCAACCCTAGTGTCCACAACACATTTTTCCTCTGCTCTTCCTCTTGTTGTTCAAAATACCATTTGTATTGTTGGGCCATAAGAATTGCATCTTTTTGACAATGTGTTACCTTCTCTTTCACTCATTTACTACTTATCCTTACATCATTACACCACTATTTTGAAATAAGAAACCATCAAAGCTCCATAAATAAGCATAAGGTAAAGGTCCAGTATTCTCTCAATTCTATATGGTTTGCTTTGTAAATTTGATTTAATCCGCATGAGTTACAAAATTTGACACATTATGCATCCTCACTAACATTTTGCAGTTGAATCCAAGGTTTCAATAGATCCCATGGGAGACAGATCAGCCAAAGCACATGGGAAGATGCCAAATGTTGCCTAAATGGATCTCCACCTATTGGGCGCACGCAGAAGAATCCTAGTTGACCACATTCTCAAAGTCAAACTTACTATCAAACAATGACATGGCGCATTTAAATACACCAGACATCTAAATAATAGGTTCCTATGAGGGTATTTGGCCTAGGATTCCTTGGGTTACTTAATCTTTGAGGCCTGTTGGGGTAAGCCTCCCTTGTGGGGATAATATCCAACCACAAAACAACAAAATAACAACTCCTAAGATGACAATGGTGGATGATCTCATTGTTGCCCTAGACTATGGCTTTGAAATAGGCTACTAGATTTTGCAGTTACAACATCCAATTAGTATTTTACCAACCCTAGTGTCCACAACACATTTTTCCTCTGCTCTTCCTCTTGTTGTTCAAAATACCATTTGTATTGTTGGGCCATAAGAATTGCATCTTTTTAACAATTTGTTACCTTGTCTTTCACTCATTTACCACTTATCCTTACATCATTACACCACTATTTTGAAATAAGAAACCATCAAAGCTCCATAAATAAGCATAAGGTAAAGGTCCAGTATTCTCTCAATTCTATATGGTTTGCTTTGTAAATTTGATTTAATCCGCATGAGTTACAAAATTTGACACATTATGCATCCTCACTAACATTTTGCAGTTGAATCCAAGGTTTCAATAGATCCCATGGGAGACAGATCAGCCAAAGCACATGGGAAGATGCCAAATGTTGCCTAAATGGATCTCCACCTATTGGGCGCACGCAGAAGAATCCTAGTTGACCACATTCTCAAAGTCAAACTTACTATCAAACAATGACATGGCGCATTTAAATACACCAGACATCTAAATAATAGGTTCCTATGAGGGTATTTGGCCTAGGATTCCTTGGGTTACTTAATCTTTGAGGCCTGTTGGGGTAAGCCTCCCTTGTGGGGATAATATCCAACCACAAAACAACAAAATAACAACTCCTAAGATGACAATGGTGAATGATCTCATTGTTGCCCTAGACTATGGCTTTGAAATAGGCTACTAGATTTTGCAGTTACAACATCCAATTAGTATTTTACCAACCCTAGTGTCCACAACACATTTTTCCTCTGCTCTTCCTCTTGTTGTTCAAAATACCATTTGTATTGTTGGGCCATAAGAATTGCATCTTTTTAACAATTTGTTACCTTGTCTTTCACTCATTTACCACTTATCCTTACATCATTACACCACTATTTTGAAATAAGAAACCATCAAAGCTCCATAAATAAGCATAAGGTATATGTCCTGTATTCTCTCAATTCTATATGTTTTGCTTTGTAAATTTGATTTGATCCGCATGAGTTAGAAAATTTGACACATTCTGCAGCCTCACTAACATTTTGCAGTTGAATCCAAGATTTCAATAGATCCCATGGGAGACAAATCAGCCAAAGCACATGGGAAGATGCCAAATGTTGCCTAAATGGATCTCCACCTATTGGGCGCACACAGAAGAATCCTAGTTGACAACAATCTCAAAGTCAAACTTACAGTGAAACAATGACACGGCACATTTAAATACACCAGACATCTAATTAATAGGTTCCTATGAGGGTATTTAGCCTAGGATTCCTTGGGTTACTTAATCTTTGAGGCCTGTTGGGTAAGCCTCCCTTGTGGGGATAATATTCAACCACAAAACAACAAAAGAACAACTCCTAAGATGACAATGGTGGCTGATCTCATTGTTGCCCTAGACTGTGTCTTTGCACTAGGCTACTAGATTTTGCAGTTACAACATCCAATTAGTAGTTTACCAACCCTAGTGTCCACAACAAATTTTTCCTCTGCTCTTCCTCTTGTTGTTCAAAATACCATTTGTATTGTTGGGCCATAAGAATTGCATCTTTTTAACAATTTGTTACCTTCTCTTTCACTCATCTACCACTTATCCTTACATCATTACACCACTATTTTGAAATAAAAAACCATCAAAGCTCCACAAATAAGCATAAGGTAAATGTCCAGTATTCTCTCAATTCTATATGTTTTACTTTGTAAATTTGATTTAATCCGCATGAGTTACAAAATTTGACACATTCTGCAGCCTCACTAACATTTTGCAGTTGAATCCAAGGTTTCAATGGATCCCTTGGGAGACAGATCAGCCAAAGCACATGGGAAGACGCCAAATGTTGCCTAAATGTATCTCCACCTATTGGGCGCACGCAGAAGAATCTTAGTTGACCACAATCTCAAAGTCAAACTTGCAATCAAACAATGACATGGCACATTTAAATACACCAGACATCAAAACAAAGTATCAAGCAAGATTGATTCCTTATCAAGCGAGCGATATCACAAAGAATTTGAAGGACAATGATGTGTTTCTCACATGATTCACTTCCTTTATAGCGAATCATGTGACTTAGAGTCTTAATAGAATTAGAGGTCTAAGATGTCAATTTTCAAATCTAGCCTTTAACAATCAGTTTCTCAGAGTAGTTATTTTAAAAATCTATAAAATGCTTCACTAAGAAGTGAACCATAAGGTTGGATATGCTCAGTAGGTTTGGATGTTATTATTAATTTTGAATACTGTTGAAGTTCATGCATTGTTCAATTAATACAATCCTTTTATATGGTTATGCCTTCATGACAAGATTTGGCGTTTGATCACTAATATCTTGAGTTTTTTATCTCTCGTGCGCCTCAAGAGGGCCCCCTGTTGAGTACGAATGTATCTTAATTTTCCTTATGTTTCATTTCTGCAAGCTAAATTAGTCTTTTTTATACTCATTTTCTGCAAGGTTTAGATGCTTTGTTTTTCTTTGATTTATTTACGCATTGTCTTCTGCTCATTTATTTCATGCTTTGTTTTGCTTTGATTTATTTACGCATTGTCTTTTGCTCATTTATTTCATGCTTTGTTTTGCTTTGATTTATCTACGCATTTTTCATTTCAAAAGGAAAAATCTATCGTTTATTGCATATTTTACCGCTAAAAATAGAGTTGATGTCTAGGTATTTGTTGTTGTTATGTGCATTTTCAGCCATTAAAAACTACTTGTTAACCTACCCCCTGCTTACCTTTTCAATAAACCTCAACAACCCTAATAGGGCTTTACATTTTACTATTCAGTATTCACATGCACCTAGAAGATATTTGGACAAGTTTACCTGTGTGATTTGGAAGATTATCTAGATCATCTGGAATGTTGTGACAAAATAGAGGACCTTAGAAAATGGCACACGTCCTCCAAATCATACTATAGAATTGGCAACTACGAAGTGTGGAAAACATATTTAAACATCTGAAACTTACCATCTCAAAAACCCAACTCAGATTCAATTATACAAATGATAAAGAGGATGGTTGCTCCATGGTGCTTCTAAACAATGGGTGGACTCTATCCTATACCGATTTGAACTCAATTCACAACATACAATTGCTGCTCCTGCTCTCAATCCATTAGATACACCAGGTAGTACCAACTTTTGATTTAGCAGCTATCTACCAATTCTTTACTCAATCTGATGAGAAATATTTTCATGCCTGGTTAAAAACAAGTCAGCCAAATGTATGTCCCCAGCCAGAGATTTTGTGATCCATATGTCCCCATCCATAGCTTTCATGATCCATATGTCCCCAACTAGAGCTTTTATGATCCATATGTCCCCGCTTTCATGACCATACAGTTCCATAAGACATAGTGGGGTTAAGAAGAAATATGGTGAAAGTTCAATGAAAAGAATTATTGGCATCAAACAATGAGAATAAGGAATTAATAGGTTGAAACGTTGCTATTGATATATTATTATCATTGATTGGTAATGTGATTGCTTAATTATGCAGTTAAAAGTAACAGACAAGGTTACTAATGGATAAACAGAGAAGTTCCTGAATAAGGATGTAGTGGCATGGCATGGGAATACAGGACCATCATGTCAGCCAATATAAATAGATATACTCAACCATCTATCATTAAGGACGCAAATAAATTAAAACTGATCAAATAATGACAACAAAGAGACATGAAACTGGTTGTTGTAATGGACTCTCATGACATGCACTGTTTCATATTGAGACTTGACAAGGAAACTAGATACCAAGATGTAATATGACCAGCCTAGATCCATCTTAACTTCAGATCTACCAAGCATCTAGAGGGATCAAACCTCGAGGTGCAAACCTCTTTTAGAGTGAAAAGAGATTTCACCCCTCTCAGCACTTGGTAGATCCAGAGTGAAGATGGATCTAGGCTGATTTAATTATTAACCTTTAAATAGGCCACATTAGAGAAAAATATCATGGGAAAAACCATGGGTTGGACTCCGAAAATGTTTTTATTTTATTATGTTTTATTTTAACCATACTGAGCTGGAGAGCACCTCTCAGCACTGCAATTAAAAAAGCTTCTGATTGACGAGAATAATAACTATAACATAGATAGGTCTATAAATGGATGGAAACTATTGTCTTGATGCATGACCATGAGAACATCAATATATACCGTATAGAACCTCTTGTTAGAGTTTACTTTTTAATCCACTAAAAAGTAGTTTACTGCAAGACACAAATCACAGTTGATAAAATGTCTGAAGGAAAATTATCTAACCATTGATCGATAGATATATTGATAGATTTTTCCACAGAGATAGATTTAGATACACATAGACTGATATGGAGACAAAAAGAAAAAAACTTTTAAATCAAACAAGAAAATAGCCATCCTTCAACTTGATTTACATTTAAAATGTTCATTGTGAACAG
The DNA here is from genome assembly GCA_031772625.1 of Pinus tabuliformis. Lineage (NCBI taxonomy): Eukaryota > Viridiplantae > Streptophyta > Pinopsida > Pinales > Pinaceae > Pinus > Pinus tabuliformis. The sequence goes on along the minus strand of CM062818.1, from coordinate 1,537,198,261 downwards.
TGAGATTTTCAAACTTACACTAATTGCTCAGGAATGTCTTTCAAGGAAAAAAGGGGTGGTATAAGCATCATCAGATCATCTTGCTCTATGTCAATAAGACTGCCTTTATCTGAGACATGTCAAACAACGAACCAAGAAATCAAGTCCTTGATACTCAACTTATAACATATTCAATGTCAGATCAAAAATTGTATTGACATGTAATGAATAATAAGAAGTATATGTGAACTGGATATTGCATATGGAAATAACTGAATGACAGTACCACACTCGGCTTCTCATTCAACCCATCAAAAGTCTTGAGATCTTACCAAAACGTGGATCAATGCGTTTCTTTTTCTTTTTCCTGGCAGAATCAGCATGAGCAGCCAATACATACTGATAGTCTACCATTCCTGCACAAGCAATAGGGATAACACGAAGTCTTTTCAATATTTTCAGCTCAAAGATATCAAGTGATGGCTACCTTGTAGCCCTAATAGCATATTCAAAACACTCGAGAATGCAGCTTACAGAGCAAATTCATGAATGAAATTACATTTAACATAATAAGAGACTTAAAAAGGTTAGACTGGTGAGCTAAAGCAACTATCTACTCTCACCATCAAACGTGTATGCATGATCAACTCTTGCAACTAGATCAGCTCTTAGCTCCTCACTTGTTGGCATTTCAATTTGTGAGGAATCCATTCCCTCGATCTCTGAAGTAACCTGTTTCTTTGGACTCTCTGGAACAAATGTCTCTGATCCAAGGGTCAGTGTATCAGCCCCTCCATCAATAGACATTCCATTTGTCTCGCAAGAAGAAAAGGTGGTTTTTGAACAAGAAGCAGGCACATCTTGTATGATTTTTCTCTTCGATATACGTAATAACAAATAGTTACTGTGGCGAAGCTCCCCAAATGCAGGATGAGAATAAGGATCTTCTGGGCGAAATCTAAGTTCAATATAATTGGTATCTGAAGACCGTGCCTGAAACATGGGAGGCTTTTCAGTACTCTTCACAACTTATTCACAACTTCATCATTTTCAAGAACAAAAAAAAATCATCAAGAACTTAACAAAATATTCTCACCTTGGCAATTCCTTCGGTACCTAATGTAAATGTCGTCGGGTTTTTAAGCAAATGAATAAATAAAGATGCAGTCTCACCTTGGCAATTCCTTCGGTACCTCCGAGGGTTTCGATAGCTCGAGAAATGGAAGAAGGATAACCGGGGTAATTTACAGCAAAATATGTGGTATCTGGTATCACTCCCGACACGCTTCCGTCCTCAATTACTCCCATCTCTGCACCATTCACAACACGCTGTGACGCTTAGAACCCTGCTTAAACCCTCTTCAAGAATCGTTGGGCTTGGATTTGGCCTGCAGTCCGTTCTTTTTCAAATTCCTTTGTACTTCCATAGGCATTTCGCGCAATCTGCATATGACGATCAAACGTCCACAAATTCGATTTAAAATAATGATCTGGATAATTTCTCCTTTGAAAGGGAGGGTCGAATCCGGATGGTTAATGTGGGGGACAACTTAGTGAACACGATATATATGATCTATAGAGTACAGTAGGCTGTTCTTTTATTTATATATATATGACATAGTTGAGTGTATTCACATGAATGTTACACTCATTCAAGTGCACTCATGGGCATGGACTTTAAAAAAATTTATCTTTTCAGTTAGGTGGTTTTTTAAAACTTTTCATTGATGCACTGGGTGGTTTTTCAAAACTATTGATGAATCTCTTGTCAACTCAAGTCAAGTATGACATTTATTCTTTTCAATAATTAGTTGCTATTCCTCATCATTCTTATACATGAATCTTACATAATTCAAAGTTTAGGTAAAATGAGATTTAGTTTTGTCTATAATTTATCGATTTTCATTTCTGTTATTTGATGAATAAATCTCTGAATGAAAGTTACTTAGCAAAGAATAACTTTCACAATTTTGCTAGGTACAAATCATGTCATTAACCATAAAAACTTAGTCTTTTCAAAGGAATGATTAATTCTCGATGGTTTTCCAATCTTTTGAGTTCTCTCTCATCACCTCTTGCCTTATTAAGATTAATGAGTGAGTCAAGCCGCAATGTAATATTCATAGAAGCAACAACTATCAATAGGTCATTGAAACTATAAATCATGCACACGAGATTCAACATGTAATAGAGTTCTTTCTTAGTTTTGAAAATCTATATTTCCTTTAACTATATCTTTTATATTTATTTCTTTCTTTGAGAAAGAGGGATTTCTTTTGGGAGGGGTTTTTTTCACATATGTTCATGAGGTGAGTCAATCCTTATCGAATGCCCCTCCAAAGGCATGTTAAGCACTTTACCTTTTGAAGGAGTCTCATCTCATGTGCTCTTAAAAGAAATGCAATGGGCCTCTCCATATCTCTTTCTTTCCACTTCAAAGTGAATAAGTGTATTGAAGCCCCTTAATCATCACTCATTGTGGCATAACATAAATAAGTCAAATGATTCAATTGGGGTTATCTCAAGTGGTTGGTCAGAATGGTTGTTTATCTCCCCTACCCAAATTCAATTTTCTGTGAGTGACATGATGATGAGAAATATTGTTATAATGGTTAGGTGCCTAGGAATATTGTTGTATTAACCCTCACACTCACCCTCGGGCTAAGAAAAATGATAATTTCCTTTTAAAAATAAATAATTCAAATGAAAGGAAGGGACCATGGAAACATGAGTTGATGGGTAGGAATGTATGAAGTTGTGTTCATTGTGAGAGAGAAATTTGTTGGACAAAGGGAGAAGACACGCTTCTATTATCTTGACTAGCGATGTCAAGAGGGAGAGAAACCTTGTAGGACCTGTTGTTTTGACTTCTTGAATTGGCAAGCACTTTTCTTTCTTTATGGATGATGGCCATTATTTAGTAATCATCTGCATTAGGATAATTAGAGTATCATAATATCATAAATAAAAGAGATAGATCATTCAATTTATGCTTGCCTTTTTTCATTAACACTTGACTTGTTAATTAGCACACTGCCACGATAAGACAAAAAAATTGACCAAAAGAATATCAAGTAGCTTTATTGTGAAGGTGAATCAAAACCAAGCACAAAAGGCATGAGATAAAGTAAGCCCTCTCTTTCGTCAAAGGTTAGTTATCTTTCCTCCTGCCTTTGGCACAACAAATAAGGCTTCATTACTTCTTGTTGCATTTGAGAGAGGTACTTTACATCTACATGCACATGAGCATAAGATGAGTTGACAGGGTCGGATTTAACTAAGCTCCTTAAGGTCAATGGTTATTGATCCCATATTTGTGTTACATGGCTATGACAATTTTAGAATCGCTATAAATGAGACTAGATAAAAGTTGCATGATTATATACACACACACACACACACTAACATAAGATAAATGGGTTGTGAGTTTCAGGCCTGATAAGTATTTCAACTAAGTAACAATATTCCTTAATTAGAAGCTAAGGTTCTCCTTATTTCTTCACATCCCTCCCCACACTTCAAATGTTAGACCAAATAAGAAAGCATCAACACCCTTATTCTTGTGAATGAGAAGAATTGGGACTTGACTAGATTGACCTCCCCTCCTCACTTCCTAAAGCATTCACTTACCTTACTAAAATGTTTGGATGATAGTTTAGTTTTGCCTTTCATCTTGCTCACACTCTCATGAGGGTGGAGAGGACCTCCATGTTTGCTCCCTAACATCGGATGCACTTTAATGAGCTCTATCTAATTATATGTTCCTATATGGATCTCTTTTGTATGTGAATGAGGTGCTCTCTACTTTCTCATTGTTAATGAAGAATATGAGTGAGAAGACTCAAAGCCATTGTTAAAGTGAAGAGGTTAAGTGATGAAGAGAAAGAGAATGGTGTTTGGTGATGGGAAGGGCATACTGAAAGTCAAGAGCTAGATCGGAGGTTCACTTGTGACTTCTTTCTTAACCCAATATTCATTTGTCATCTTGTTTAAGACTAGAGTATTTATCATTCCATTGTATATTGGTTTTATGGTCTCATAACATAGGTGTGATTAGCTCCATCATCCATACATGAGTGTTTCTAATGGGAAATAGGATATTATGCTGCCCAACAGTAGTGGTGAGTAGGTTGGTCTCGATTTTTTTTTTCCTTTTTTTTGCAAAAAAAAACCTGTAATTTTTATTAAGGATAATAAAAATTACACTTTGTAAACACAGAGATAGTGTGTATGCATATCATTTGTTCATCATCAAAAAATAAATATCATCTCATGACTCTATGGGCTCATAAAAACATGTGCCTTGAAGAAAAAATAAAATATGAAATTGGCTTGTATAGGAGCACTACATAGTCCAACAGTTAAATATATTATATCCGAAAATAAATCAATGTGTAGCAGTAATTTTTCATGTAAAAGACCAATATAAATGAAAATGCTGACATAACTACAAAAAATAAGGATCATAAAAACGCTCATGGAGGCTTCTAGTCAGTCAAAATGCCTGCCTGCTTGGTTGTGAAATGTATGGGGACGTCGCTATGATATTTTGTAATATGCCAAAGATCTTTTTCCTGTGTCAAGGCAACTTTAGAAAGGCCATCAGTAGTCTGGTTTAATTCCCTGTAAATGTGTTGACATGAGAAAAGTGTAAGCATGTTCTTTAGTCTTAAAGCTTCATCCAAAATGGGACATAAAATAAAATTTATGCATGATTGCATTGCTATAAATAGCATTTCAAGATATACTCCAACTCTATTAGAAATAGCAAAAAATAGAAATGCTAAAAATAACATTGCTATAAATAACATTTCGGGATAAATTCCAATTTTAATTAGTCCCTGAATTAAAATTGAGAATTAAAATTCGAATTTAGTCTCACTAGCTGTTTGAAAAATAATTAATTAATTCATGTTGAGTTAATTAGTTAGGGAAAATCAAACATGAACTCTATGTGAAGACATGCAACAGTTATCCCTTTGATTGAAGAAGTTATCCCTTAATTAAGGAGATCAGGATGAGTTGTAATTTGAGTTGTAATTAGTTAGCTCAGTTAACTGAGTTAAGTCTAGCTAGATTAGTTCCAAGCAGTTTGTGGAACTGATTATGAGTTCAGTCAGTTAATGCATGCATGCATGCAACTAGTGTTCTCTAGATAACTGAATATTCTCTCATAAATAACTCATGCATGTCAGTTCAGACAGAGACCCAGTTGAGATTAAAGGAAGGGACAATGTACTATCAGTTGGAGGAATTATCCTATAAAGGAAACTCATCCATGCAGAAGGAATTATCTCCTTCAGGATTGCGCAGTTATTTCAGAGGTCAGAGCAGTGTGTGATGGATAATTATGTTAGCTACCTATACCGATAGGTTTCATGTTTCATGATTAGCAGGGGAAGTGCCAATATGATCTGCTTTGATGATGCAAAGATCTCATATTTCGGTGAAAAACACATATCTACAGATGGTGGAGGTTGTCCCACTTCTGAATGGGTGATCCAACAGTCTAAGCTGGGTCATGCCATGTTTCAATTTTTTGTTGTAGATTAGAGAAAGAAATCTGTCCAAACAGTTCAATCTTGGCAGATAAAGTAGTTAGGTAGAGAATGAAGGTTCCCAACTGTTTAATCTGGGGCCTTGGAAGCAATAAGGCTAGCCTTAGATAGAAAATCAAGAGAAAAAGCCAAAGGAAAAGAAAAGGCACATAAGGGTTTGCAAGTCTAAGTGCACCCTCCTTGGAGTAACAAAAAATGCTAGGCAATAGAGTGGGTAGGTAGATGGGGTTGCAGAAACATGATTTCTTTTATGTCACTGGCCCAAGCAAAGGAAAAACATGGTGACAGTGCAGGTCTCTTATTCAGCAGTTTTGCAGCAATACAATGAAGCATGTCTAACTCCCTGATCATCCCCCATTACATTCATGGCTAACATCCCAATACTACCTATGTTCATGAAAGAAGTCAAAGTCTTTTGTTGGTTCTTGTTTCTTTAAGAGCCACATTTCTTGTGTAAAATTCTTTTCATTTTGATCTACTTCCTAAACTAAGTTGATTTCATATAAAACTTAGTGTTTTTCCCCCCTCATCCACCTCTTCCACTCATATTAACTCCTAATTTCTTACTATTTAACTCCCTATACTCCCTTTCCCCTATTATTAGGATAATCCTATAGAAAAATCCCAAATATGTACATATCCCCTTTCCCAAGCGTTATAGCTTTATATATGGTCTAAAAGGTTTGAGCGCTAAAACATTAGAGCGCAATGCAAAAGGCGCCGAGAGTTTAATTTTTGGGATTAAACCAAGATCCGCTTGGTTTAATAGCCTAACCCTGTCTTTGTAAATAAACCCCTTATAACCCATTTTGCCCGAAAACATTGAAAAAACCCAAAATTTTCATCATATCCTAAAGTACCGCCCGGGCGCGCATTTCAAAGAATACATTAAAATATTCCCCGCCCGCTGCCGTATTGTCCTTCCAGTTTATTGACCCGTCGACCGTCGGATCTGGGCTTTCCCATCCGACGGCCCACATCCATATCGGGTCGGCCCCGATGACCGGACGTTACCTCCCGAGAAACTGTCAGAGGGTGACGTCAGGCCTCTGCCACGCGTCGCTCCCAAATCTCATCGGGAGGCCGCCTGCCATTACCACCACCGTACCATAAGCGGTCCGATGGAACCGCTTACCGCCCTTCGTAAACCGCCTGCCCACATCATCGCTACGTCACGCCCACGTCATGTCAACTCAGCGCCCGGCCCGCCACTGCTCCGACCTGTCCGCCACCTCACCAGTCCCCGTGGACCACTCACAGGCCGCCACGTCACCCTTCCGTACCCGACCCCACCCCGATGACGTCATGCTGACGTCATCCAAAAAAAGCGCCAATAACCCAAAAAGTCCATATTTTCGCCAAAATTCGTGTTTTTTGTCACTTTGGCCAAAAGAACTATTGCTCCGGTTTGCATGCAAAATACGATCTTTTCGCCGCCAACCTGCAGAATTCAACTTAAAGACCGTGGGCGCCTGCAAATTCGCCTGCATTTGTCACCATTGCCAAAGTTCTACCAGGTTTCCTCTTCCTATCAAAGGCAACTTGGAGCAGCTACCTCATCCTCTACAGCCCACCAGCAAGCAGCTAGAACTGTTCATCAGGTATCAAGCAAGGGTAAAGAAAAGAAGATGGAGCAGGAGCAACCACCTCCTACAACAGAACAGCAAAAAGAGCAGCCAATGCAGCAAGAAGAAACAGCTGAGGCCCCAAAATCCAAAGAGCAGCGGGCACAAGAAACTCTGCCTCCTAGGCAAGAAACGACAGTGGAGGCCTCGGTGCTCCAAACTCCACAGAATGAAGAAAGAAACCGAAAGAGGGATAGAGAGCAGGAGACTCCCCTCACCACATCCACAAATCAAGGGGAGAAAAGACAGAGAATAAATCCCCTTTCAGAAGAAGAGATGCCTATTGGGCAATCCTTGGGCATGGGCCCACCAAGCATAGAGGCATCTGCCAGTTCCTTTCAGCAGGAACAAGAAAGAACTCTTGGAGGAGAGGTCAGCTCCTCAAGTCAGCAAAGGAGAGCTGAAACAGGCATCAAGCAACAATTCATTGACATCAAAAAGAGAAATGAGCCACTCAGGCTCCAGCTCTATAATCAATTGCTTAAAATGGCCCCTACAAACCAGCAGAGGCTTATGTCAGCTTATGACATAACAGAGGGGAAAATGACCATGAGTCATTTCATGCCAACCATGTTGCAGCCACAGTCAGCTGCAGACTATATAAGAACCAACCTTGAGGTTCTTGCAAAAGACATCCACCCTATGGATCAAATAGAACTTCACAAGCAAACGGGTGAGATGGTGTATTCGACACTTGCAGACAAGACCTTCTTGGCACATAAGTTGGAAAATAGCCTGAACAATACAACTGCCCAACTTGAGTTGGAGAAGGCATCTTCTCAGGCCAAAGACAACAGGATCAGGTCTTTGGAGGATATAATTATAGAGCTTGGGCATGACCCAAAGGACCCCAAAGCTATAAAGGAGCTCCTAAAGATAAGAGATGCAGATATTGCAGCCTTAAGAAAGATGGTGAAAATCCCAGCAACCCTTCACCCTCAAACAGAAGAGGTTGCCCAGCGAAGGCAGGACCAAGATGTAGCAGCCATGCTGATATCACTCCATAAGCAACTGGTACAGACAGAGGGAAAATTGGTAGAAACAGAGGCTGCATTGCAGGCAGCCCTACAACAGAAAGAAGGAGGCCAAACATCTCAGCCCCCTCAGCAAGTAATCAACCTTGAGGAACCCCCTCAAATTGTCACTCCTCCTACAGTACAGACAGTTGAGACAGCTCCATCAACATCAGCACCAGCACCAACATCAGAGCAGGCTCCAAGCCTTGACATGCAGAAGTTGATGAATGAGATTCAAGTCCTAGAAGCCCAGATGGTAGAGCTGAATGAAGCCAAGGAAAAGCTAGCTACTCTTAATGAAAAATATGACAAATCCAAACAGAGTGTAGCTGAAAAAGGAAGAGAAATAAAAGCTCTTAAGGAGAAGATAAAGGAGCTGGAAAAAGAGCTCACTCTTGACAAGGTGGTGGCTGAGGTCAAGAAAGTTTTATGGGCCAACATTGGCCAATCAATAACAGATCAATGGCAGTATATAGAGACTATTCATGAGCAGATGGACCCCATCAGCAGGGCTCACAAGGAAATTCAAAAGGCAAGGGCATCTCTTGGAAACATGCCTGAGATAGCCAACAGGATGATCAACGTCCTCAACAACCGTACAGGCTCTCAGCTGACAGCCATGGGTATCTCTGGCAGAACTGACACCATATTACTGATAAAAAGAGTGCTCACTTTGAGAAGCCTGGTGCAGACCTTGGATAGAAGGTGCCAGGAGATGCAAACAGAAGTAAATAAGTTTGTGGAAAAATTCACAGTATTGCATAACAGAGGCCTTCCCAGCTTACTGAACAGCGCAGGAAGGCTACTATCACATGAGAACTATGCAAAAAGGGTAAATGCATTTGCCACTAATCAGATCACTGCAGGATCAAGCACTCCAGAGGAAGCAGGGCCTGCATCTGGGCAGAGCCTTTATGAAAAGGTGGAGAATTTGTTTTTTATTATGAATGAAATCAGCCATTTGTTCGAGGTGCCTCCAAATTTCTACAAATATACAGAGGCAGATGAAACCTTAGGTGCAATTTTGAGGCATCAATTGCCTACACAGGAATGGTGGACCAGCATGATACAGTTATTATTGTAGACAACAGGCTTTCATCAAGTTTTTTTTTTTTTTCATTAAAATATAAGTCATCTTGTTCAGAAAATTTAATATGACTGGAAAAGACTGGGCTGAGCCAACTCAGCAGACAGATTCGGCCACCACAGCAACACTGACAGCTACAGGTGACAGGGCCGGGAACGCTACAACATGACAGAGCCATAAAGACACATCATTCGGCATTAATGCAGAACGCTCAACCGACTCAGTGGCCTCCAAAGGTCAAAAGGACTTCTGATAGAATTAAAGAGCATTCATTTTGTATTTAGAGCAGCAATAACTTCCTTATCTGCTATTTTGAAAGTTGGTGAATGTATTTATTAATCAAATAACTCAGCGGTTTAGATATTTTTGCAAAACCGATTGTATATATTCCCCCTCGCACAAGCTTGCAGGGGTTGTTGATTTTCTATTCAAGAGAGCCTATGTTGTAAATTTTCAGAGTTTTAATACAGAGAGCTAATGGAATTTCCAAAGTTCTGCGTTGTCTGATGCGTTATGGTGTGTTTGCTGAATGCTACAGGATTCCTGCGTATTTCATGGAACAATAAGTTTTCTTTAACCTCTTCGTTATGTTTGTTATTTCCTTCATAATCCATTCATGTTCTATGTTTCACAGTTTAATGGCAAAGAAAAAGAATAGTTTCAGGATTTATTCATAGAATACCCTGAACTCAATCTATGCTGTTATGAATGTTCTCCTCAGATATAGTTATAAGAGTGTGATTCTTAATTGCTGCACCTTCAGACTATAGCTTTCACAGTGATTATTGTTCAAGAATTCAAACCTGCTCCTGGGCAATACATCTCTTTCTCACACCACCAGCTTAGTGGAAGATTCTTAATTGCCTTCCACTGGTTAAACATACTCCATCATCACAATTTCAAGTTTGTCTCATGAAATATTTAAATGGCCCTGCAGTATCATCAATCCCACTTAAACATTTCAAACAGCCTGTAACCACAGACTCCATTGCCCAATGAACTAAAACTGTCTGAAGATATCATCTTAGGTACTGAAAGACATCACTCAACCAAAATATAAAACCAAAACCCTCACCCCATAGCTAGCCTAAGATCCCCAAGAAACATATTGAAAAATCATAAGAGAGAGCCCTCTCTGATTACAGGTTGGCTAGAACCTGTAATCCAAAGCTTGGTTAGTGGTTACCCCGGCCGTATTCCCTCAGGAGTCAAAGGGAACAACCTGGGTGTTAACAAATTACACGCAGGTGGTAGCTTGAGGACCCAGGAGAAACTGCACAAAGAAATAGCAGGCTTGGAGGACTGAAGGAAGGCATATGTGTTGTCTATTCTGTCTATGAGTAGTAGTGAGGGATTGTACTAAGAGTTGGATAGCTTGTGAGCTAAAGCTTTGTGTAATCTTGAGATATTTCCACTTGTATGATAATACAGATAGTGGGGTTTTTAGTTGAGGCTTTCCCCAAAGTATTCTTCTTTTTTTCCACTGGAAAAATCGTAATCTTTCGTTAATATTGAAAAATTACATGTTGTAGATGCCATCGGCATATGCTGAAAAACAGTGATCCGTCAAAAATGGTGCTTTTTTGTAAAAAAGCAGTGATCCGTCAACACCGCGTAGTGTGTACGAGTGCAGGAAGATCATGCATATATGATTATGTACATGTGGGGGAAAATCATAATTTTCGCCCCTTTTTCTTCTCAACTTTTTTCCAAACCCCCTGTGGTTCTGTTGGACTTATCAATGCCAGTGCAGTTTCAGCCACAGGTTGTGGATTTTCTTTATCAGAGTCTGAAGAATCTGATATGTGATGTCGTTTGTTTCTGCTCATGTCCATAGTATCTATTGTTTTTGCCTGTGTTATTTCTGATTGTTCCTGTGGTCTTTTGTCTTCCGCTGTTGGTACTTCGTTCGTCTGGCTGGGCTGTTTGGGATTGGTGGTCTCCATCTCTTCTTCCTCCTCGTCATCTGAATCGGGTGAGGAGAATTGCCATCCCTTCACTTTTTTTTCTGTTTTCTTCTTTCTTCGATTGTCTTTTTTGGCTGCTGGACATGTGCTTTGTAGGTGTCCCGTTTGTCTACATATTCGACATCTGAAGGCAGTATTTTCGAAGTCTAAACCTTGGGTCCAGCTCCTCTGTCCATGCCTCAGCTGAATCTGGTCTGGCAGGCCTTTGCTGAGGTCTACTTCCACACATATCCGAGCATATGTGTAAATTCTTTCCTCCAATCGCTGTGTGTCCCATTTGATGTAGCGTCCGATGGTATTTCCAATTCCAGCTAGTACTTGATCAGTCCAGAGATGTATTGGGAGGTTGTGTAGTCGCACCCAAACTGGCATTTTGGTAACAACCATTATATTTGCGTCAAATTCTGGAAACCAAGGTGTGATGAAAAGTCATGTGGAACCCCAGAACCAAGGTCCTTCCTGGATTACTGTGTCCCTGTCAGATGCTGATAAGAAATTTACTATAAAGAAACCTTTGGAGCAGAGGTGTATTTCGCATTGCATGGTCCAGTTCGTGAAGATCCAGTGGAATAAATCAACTGGTTTGGGCCAAAAGCTGTTAAATCTGCATATTACTGCTTGCCTTTCATATATGTTACAGTACTCCTCTGTTTCTGGTGTATCTATGTTGTATACTGGGGTATGATCCAGCTGTTCCACAATATATGGCCTGGCGATCATCCCTGTTTGATTTGGTGTTGTTCCTTCTTTGTTTTTCCCTTGTAGGATGTCTTTGAAGGAGGTGTTGCTTGGTTTTTTCCCTGCACCTGTGCCACTCCCTTCAGCTCTATTATTGTTCCTGCCATTGACAGATGCTCCCCCTCTCAATCTTAGATTTAGTGTGATTGTTGACAGAGGTTTAATCTGATATTCCCAAAGATATTTAGTATCTTGTAGAACTCTGCCCTCATATATCAGATTTTGTGATCTGATAGGAAATCCTAATTGTTTCATGATCATTTCCTGCACTTGCTTAACAGTATCCGATTCTTGTACCCAGATAAATTTCGATTTTCCTTCAGGTAGTTTTACAAATACTTGGAATCCTCTTGCCGGAGTTCCAACTCTTGTAATTGATGGATCTGATGCAGAGATTTTGTTCTGTGGCTTTTGCATGTCCCATATCAGTGGATGGGCGACCATATCTGTTATGGTTTGAGTCCGATTTATCATATGAGTCCGATCTGCCATGTTGGTATCTGGTTCTACGAACCCAGGTCTTGATCTGCGCATATTCCCCTGGATCGGGACGAGATAGGGTCGATATGCCATAATAGGGTCTAGATCTGTTAGTTCAGGGCATACTCTGTACAGGATGCCGCGGATCGGTGGGAAAGAAACCCATTCGGAGCTCCAAGGTAGGAGAGAACCCAGATCTACGCCAATAATATACAGAGCAGCGTTCTGATATTCAATGAGAGGGGTATTTCTTCCATACCTTGAACAAAAACTACGGTTTTCCATCCTGCGAGTTCCATTGTTGCAGAAAACCGCTTCTCCACCGAGCTTGTTCTCGTCTGCTGAGTCCTGGTGGTATCCTGAATGGCCATTCGAAACCCTTGTTTCGACCCAATGATTTGCAGCGATCTTCGTCTTCGTATCTGGCAGATCTTGGCGGACCAGGGGTTTATTTTGATCTGGATTCGCTTGAGCCAGAGGTTGTGTAGGCTGACGATCGGCTATGGATCTGGCTCCTCCATGCGCTAAACCCTCTAGAGAGCTCGAGGAGCAGCAGACGCGAGCAATTGGGGCCATCTCCGGAATCGATCGCGGATCCGTCAGTCTTCCTCCGTCGAATGCCAAAACACTATGCACCCCTTTTTCCCCCAAAAGTATTCTTCTGTGTTCATATGTGATTGATTTCTTCTTCATCTGTTATATGTGTTCTATTTGATCTTGCTCAAAATCGATTAAGCTTCTGCAAGTTTGTTTGTAGAAGTAGATCAAGTATTTTGCTTTAGTTACATTGCATTATCAAGTGATCTACAGTGAGAATTTCTACATGGTATTAGAGCTAGCTGATCTATAGAGAAATTTCTACACTCTGTGATTGAATTCCATTTAACCAATTAACCACAAGCTTTGAATCTCCGTAAAGTTGTAGTTGAGAGACACCCTGTTCAATGGAAAATGCTAATAGAAGATGACATGTTTGGAGCTCAACATAATTATTTGAACCAACACCTAGTCCAATAGAGATATGAAAATAGATTTATTATGATAGATGTAAAATAATGCCACCCCCACAAGGTCCTCCCTTGTCTATCGAAGCCCCACCAAAGAAAGCCCAAGGGAAAGATCAATATGGTTAATCATCCACTAGAACATGAGCTCTATGTTCATCTTTCTCCAGAGGCTAGAGACTAAGAATGACCATGGCTTGAGTTGCAATCATCCTTGGGGATGAGGGGAGATCTTGAAAGACTACTTTGTTATGGGCAATCCATATTCCCCAACAGATTATAAGAGGAAGGGCCTTGAATGTGTAGGAGGATGGGAAGGAGAGCCATTGTTGCTAGGCAATATCTATAGATTGACCCGACCAGAGACCAATTTGTGGTTATGAAGATCTGCAGTGATCCCATATACTTTGGAGAAATGTGCAATGTAAGAAAAGGTGTTCAATAGATTCATCCTCCCTTTGACATAATACACACCAGCCAAGGAAGATGGAAAACCACCTTTTTAATACCTCCCAAGTGGGGACCTTCCCCTCCATAATACACCACATTAATAGCTTAGCCTTTGGGGGACACTTTTCTTTCCATACACAAGACCACCACCACTAAGGAGCAGCTGGGAAATGCTCGACAGTTATATAACTATGCGGAGAATAGAGACCATCTTCTATGTTAGACCAGATCAGTTCATCATCATGTTCCAACAAATGGACATGGCCTCTGGGAAAAGCAGTGATGTAATTTTCCCACTAATTAAGAAAGATGCTTGGAATTCCCAGATCCTCGACCAATTTCCACCCTTGATTCCAAATTGTGGAAGAATTTGGATAAGCTATATGAGCAAGTTTGGAGGTCCCACAATCCCAAAGGAAACCAATTAAAGGCATTAGGAAGGTTGGCCTTGATTATCATGGGTAGGGGGTTGCAAATATAGAGTGGAGGCTTTTCAAACCAAAATAACGTTGTTGTGAATATCAAAAGTTCCTAAAACAAAAAAGAGGAACTTTTTAATTAAATCAACATTTCATATCAATTTAGGATTTCATATATGTTGAAGGTTGAAATTTGATCATTGATATTGCTATGCTCTTTTTTCCCATCCTATATATATATATATATATATATAAACTAGGGAAACCCATTGAGGACATCCCTTCATTCTAAAGATAATACCTAGGATCAAAAGGATTCTTTGGGGCTCAAGTCTAATGTAACAATATACTTATTAAGGGCTCAACATGTCACTTGTGAGAAATTATCCTAGGTGAGAAGGAAGACACTTCTCCTCTCAACCATGTAGGCTAGACCCAATTGACTAATAGTGTTATGCTCTATCTAGCTATAAAACCATATCTTGATGAGATTTATCTCAATCACTAAACCATATCTCCATATATCCAAGAAAGAATATTGAATATACAAAAAATGGTAAAATCTAATAAAATTCCATGCCAAAAAAATAACACAAAGTTGTAAAATATATATAGTAATGTGATAACGCCTTGGGCACACAAGCTAAAAACATGCCATCTTATTTATGGAGGGAGGAAGGGGGCTAAGGAAACCATAGTTGATATAGCAGAAAATGTGTAGTTAGTTGACTCTAAAGATGATCCTATTGAAGGTCAACATATCTTTGATTACTATGGTTCTGATAATCTTGTTTATGGAAATTTTGGGATTCCCATTGACCCTACTAATGGGTCATGCTCTCAATCCTCATAACACTGTGTGTAACACCCTCCTCCCACATCTACCCAAGTAATTGGCCAGCGGAGGTAAACATGTGACGAGAGGCTACTATGATTGGATTAAACCTCCTAGGTGACCTTAAGGAAATGGAATCGAAAGAAGCACATCATACAAACCTTCCACGTCATCAACAAGACTCCTAAGAACCATTCCAACCTTTCTGGTAACCAACCCCTGGGTCCCACTAAGGTTTTTGACCACTTGAATCTCGGATGCTCCCACGATATGGGCCTAGCAGTGTCTAGGAGGCTTTGAACGCTCTCATGACAAGGTGTGCCATCGTCCAAGGATTATTTTGCTCAGTGTTGTGCCAGCGTCCCCAAGATTTGAGCCACGTTTTTAGTCCCAATGCCCAGATCACTGCCCAAAATTGAATGACACCTTCAAAACAGAAAGGTAACAAGGAAATGATGATGCAAATGCAAATACTTGAACAAGTCCTTAACTAGACCTCTACTAACCATGCCAGGCATTTCATCAAACATATCACAAATATGTAATCTACAAGTGTAAACAACATATTTAAGCATATGGGTCTCATACTTATTTGAGAATCGCTAAGAAGCATTGTTCCCTTATATCATTTGTTGCATTATCATCTATTAGGTCATAGATACATTGTTCATTCATTTACAAGTA
This sequence comes from Pinus tabuliformis, assembly GCA_031772625.1. Taxonomy (NCBI): domain Eukaryota; kingdom Viridiplantae; phylum Streptophyta; class Pinopsida; order Pinales; family Pinaceae; genus Pinus; species Pinus tabuliformis. Next base: position 1,537,182,419 of record CM062818.1, on the reverse strand, counting down.
AAAACATGATGGGAGCCATACATAGCTATTATCATAAAACATATATATAATGAGTAGAATAGCAATAAAAATACCAAGGAAATCACAACCATATGATCCACATATAAACTAGTATAATACTCATAGAAATACAAGGAGAAATAACCTCATATTGATGATGCAAAATCCAAACCCGAGGTGGGACTACAATGTTCCACCAGGCCTTAGAACGGCTGAGCCAAATCTCTCGTCAGCCATTCATCCCTGTGCCATATTCCAAGCATGAATGTGGGACTCAAACCAAAAGAACCAACCATGGCATCTCGAGGCTAAACCACCTCACCCTCATCAATAGAAACTAGGCTTTACCATAATCCATCCCAGATCACTAGGCCAAACAAGCATGGATGCCATTGGATTTCTCCACCTACACCGTGATGAATTTTCCTGTCTCCTAGTCTCTCAGGATTTACCGCAATCCACACCAAATTGCTAGGCCCTAAACCAAGACCCACTCTCCAGACTTTACTGCATATCCATCTCGGGATTACTAGGCCTATCAGAGAGTAATCCACCTCTTGGCTTTAACGTGTATCCCACTATTCACCCACAAGGATTCCTAGGCCCACCGAGGCAACACAAAATATGGCTTTACTACAACCCACAGTCTAGTTTAGGGGTTACTGGGCCATGTGTTCTATCATTCAGAGATCTACCTCACTCAGCTTTGAATCTATCCGGCAATCCAGATCAACCAAAACATGAGAACCCCATCACACCATGGCTATCCGGAAATGGCAAGGCTAGGCTAAAAACACTGTCACACCTAGCAAAACCCGTGCCATAACAACAAAAGAACCACATGCAATACCATGCATGCTAAATCTAGCAAGGAAAACACACATGCAAATCGATACCTGCAAAGAATACTACTGTAGCTTCTTGATCCTTCTCTTCCTTGCTTACTCCTTCCTTCCTCTTTCCTTCTTTACCTTTCTTGATCCAATGCCAAAGTGGTCCAAGAAAACTATAAGTGTCCAAGAGTGTATGTGTGTGTGTGTGTGAGAGAGAGAGAGAATAATGAGAGAGCTCCAAAACTGAACTGACAAAAGGTTACAAATTGATCCTCGTAAGCCTGTTTATCAGTTAAACCTCTATTTTCTTCATTTTCCATCATTCTCCTTCAATTTCCTCCTCACATGCAACCTGTGATCTTTCACCTTAATCTTCTCCTAATTTCCATTATTTTCATAAATAAATATGCAAAAAATGCCATTTTTCCTTTCCAAAGCCTTAGTCATTGCCTTTGCCAATTTCCTTAGCCATATTAAACCAAATGAACACCCACACTAGGATGTTTTGCCCAACATTCAGCTTGAAATAAGTGTCCCATCGACTATTGTTATTATTTTTGCCTTTATTAACTTTTATTACATGGAATTTTCACTAGGGCAGTTATAAAACCCTCCCCCTTGGGGGACACTGTCCTCAGTGTTCAACCACACCTATACCTCAGCAAAACCATTGAAAATAATGTTGAAAAGTGTCAACAAGAAATGCTAAAAATAGCACTGTTATAAATAGTCAGGCTATAAATAGCAGTTCAGCCATTGGAGGTCTTAGCAACAATGGGTGAAAAGTGAAAGTGCTAAAAATAGCTTTTCTAAAAATAGAATTTCGGGATCCCTTCTTATATTAGTCAGTCCCTAGACTAAACATAGGAAGTAAAATTCGAATTTTATATCAACAGCAGTTTGGAAATTAATTAGTTTAATTCATCTTGAGTTAATTAGTTAAGGAAAATCAAACTTGAAGTCTATGTGGGGACATGCAACAGTTTCTCCATTAATTGAGGAATTTAACCTTCAGTTAAAGAGATAAGGATGAGTTGTAATCAGTTGACTTAGTTTAACTTAGTCAAGTCCAATTAGATTAATTTAACAGTTTGTTAAATCAATGAGAGTTTAGTTAGTTAATGCTTGCATGCATGTAACTACTGTAATTCAGATAACTGAGTATTCACTCATGGATAACTCATGCATGTCGGTTTAGTTAGAGACCCAGTTGAGTTCAGATGGAGGGACAGTGTACTCTCAGTTGCTAGGATATTCCTTGGTGAATATTCCTTGCATGCAGAAGGAATATTATTCCTTATGGATTGCGCAGTTGGACCTGAGGTTACAGTGAGTGTGATGAGGCCAATTCACACATGTGATATCATTGGACCCCAATCAAAACTGCGCAAGGAAATAGGAGGCTTGGAGGGCTTAAGGAAGATATATTCTATGTCTATTGAGTCTGTGAGCAGTATTGTTTGAGTGCAGAGAGATCAGGATAGCTTGAGAGCTAATTCTTTTTGTAACTTGAACAAGATTTCCACTTGTATGATAATACAGAGTTGGGGTTTTAGGCTGGTGCTTTCCCCAATGATATATCTTCTATGTTATGGTTGATTACTTCTCATTCTTAGTTATATCTGTTCATACTTGATGTTGCTCATGTTCGATTAAGCTTCCACTAAATTGTTGTAGAAGTAGATCAAGTGTTTTGCTTTAGTACATTGCATTACCAGGTGATCTACAGTGGGAATTTCTACATGGTATCAGAGCAAAGGTGATCAAGGAAGAAAAATATACAAGCAAGAGAAGTACGAAGTTTGGTTTCTGAATATTGAATTGAGTTCTTATCACATTTATTTCACCGATGGCGTTCAGTGGTTTAAGACTTGAATATGCCCTTGATGGCAGTTCGAATTATATAGCCTGGAAGGATCGCATGGAGGCAGTATTGGAAGATAACAGTCTCAAGGACTTCATTGATCAAGAAGTCCAAAAGCCGATCGATGCTACTCAACTGGCAGAATGGAAAAAGTGTGTGGCTAGAGCAAGGAGAATCCTCCCGGATGGAGTTCGATATCACGTTGTCTCAAGCCTCCATGGGAAGGAGACTCTGTTTTCGATGTGGAAATCATTGAAAGATATTTATCAGAATAGCAACTATCAGAGGAAGCTGGCGTTGAAGGACAAACTTCGAAAGATCAAGTGCGAAAAGGGCGACACAATCTCTACGTTCCTGAACAAGCTGACCACCTGCAGGGATGAGCTTGCAAGTGTAGGGGTCATGACTGCTGATGATGACATGGTGATTCTAGCACTCCTCGGTCTTCCAAAGAGCTAGCATAGCTACCAGGACTTGGTTAATGGAAGAGAGAAACTGCCAGATTGGGAACGACTTTGGTCGGATCTGATGCAGGAGGAGATAAGGCAGAGCATCAGGGATGGATCTTCATCAAAACAAGATGATGAAGAAAATCTAGCTTTAGCGAGTAAAGCTAAGAAAGGGAAAGGGAAGGCGTCCTAATCCAAATCTTCTCATGGTGGGAAGAAGGTTGACAAGTCAAAGGTGCGATGCTTTCACTGTCATGAAGTGGGCCATTATGCTATGCATTGCCCACAGAAGAAATCCAAGAAGGGTTCCTCAAAGGGATTTGATGGTGATGCACTAGCTTCACAATTTGAGCTGGTTATAACCCTAATCCGGTCCTAACTAATGAACATCCAACACATTGCCACTAGAAGTTTCTAGACGTGAAACCGCATTTTCTTTTATAAAAACTTTCCAGAAGTAGACTGGCATGGGTATTGGGCTAATAGTAGCGCCGATTGGCACGGTCACAGTGTAAAAAATGGGTTTTAAGAAGGATTCTCTAAGAAATTTTCTGAAGGGAGTGCAGACTACTTTCTTCAAACTTCAAGGGATGCAAAAGCATAGGTTTCATGGTGAAAGTATAATAAAGTAGTCACTACTGGGGTTCTTCGGGATCCATCCCTGATGCTCCGCCTTATCTCCTCCATTTACCTTCAGAAGCTTGAAGGGGATAACATATGCTTGTTATATAAGTCCATCCTTCGGATGGATCCATCCTAGTAAGTTTTACGAGCCCTAGGAAGGAGTAGCTTGGTCTCGTCATAATGACAAGTCCTATGTTGTTTAATCTTTTAACGAGTCTGACAAAGGTGAAACTCAAAATCTTTTTCATGTTTAGAGAGTTTGAAAAAGACACCGGAAAAAAAACTCCAAGGGTCCCTTTTCATAAAGTTGTCCCTCGAGCCCGAAAAGGTAGAAAACAATACTCGAGAGAACCTCCTAGCCATGTTCGACTAAGGTGTACCTTTTTCGTAAATAGTTTATCCCAACCTGAAAAAGGGGTAAACGAAACTTCATAGCCTTTAATGAGTTCAAAACAACAAGAGCTCGACAATCTTTTCATATTTTGAGAGTCAGAAAAGAGCTCAAAGATGACTCCCTGCTTTTATTTGCTTTAATGAGTCTAAAAGGGAAAAATACTCGACAATCTTTTCATTTTTTACGAGTCAGAAAAGAGCTTAAAGGTGACTCATCCTGGAGGAATGAGTGGTATAAAGGGTAGCAACTGGTTCTGGTTATGGTGGAACTGCTAAAAAACTAAGAGGTCAAGAGGCTGGCTAGTAAAACCACTCATCGCTACAGTTCCTCAAGAAAGGGTAAAAAAACCAAGTGAAAGCGAATGATTGGCCAAAGAGATGGTGACGATGGAATGAAAAAAACCAAGGCTCATCTCGCAAAAATCAATTGATAAAAGCGACAATCACAATATGTAAATTGGGCATGGGTTCATTTTTACACAAGCTTGAACCATGGGGAACTCTGCTTGAATTCGGTTTCATGTTTACACAATCTTGAAACGAAAAACTATTCTTGAGTTTGGTTTGCATGCACCCAGCATAACAACTCAATTCAAGGTACATGCCCCCCAAGCTTCATTTCATTCAGCTAGGTGGATGGAATGAAGGTTCACTTTCGAGATCCAAGAAAGACTCGACTGGGATTTTACAAGGTCTTAATCAAATACTCAACGTGGAAAAGGGATTTGTTTCATTTTTTAACGAGGTTGACACAATAAAAGAACTATCCTAAGACATCTGTTTCGTTTTTTTAATGAGGTAGATACAGGAAGAAATTATCCTTAGACTCCTTGATTCATTTTTTAACGAGCTTGACACAAGACAAGGAACTATGCTCACACTCTTTGTTTCATTTTTTAACGAGCTTGACATAAGACAAGGAACCCTGCTTTGGCCCTTGTTCATGGACCATACGAGAACATGGCTCCCAAGAGGTCCTCACTAGACGGGAGAACCACGTCTAGGAGGAATACATGTCAACTGGTACCAATGACAGATTGGGTTCTAATGCCCCCAGTACATAATGTACTATACCATCTATGTGATCATCAGCAGATGTGGAGACGAAACAGGTAGCCACATAATTGACTTGTGGCGAGGAGGGCACTCCTTGCAAATAAGAACCAATAGGGGACGATGGTTGCATAAGAGGAACCTGGTGACCAATGAACGACAATTAATCAATGGTCATTATTCTCCCTTCGTGTGGAAAACAAACCACACAGAAAAGCAAAGAAACGAGAGCTCCCATGACATAAACATAGTCGCGTCTAAGGAGAATATTGAAATTTAAGAGACATTGGACTTCCATCACATCTATATAGATGATCTTTCCTCCCAAAGTAATAGGGAACTTCGGAAGGATCCCTAAGGGCTGACTGGTTCCTCCATTGAAAGCCAAAATATTCTGGGTAACAGGCACAAGCTGTGGGGAACCCAAATCTTACCAAGTAGTAGAAGGCATGATGTTAACAAATGCGCCTTCATCTAATATAGTGCTATGTACTAGCATATTATAGGCTTGTACTGTAATCTGGAAAGGCACATAAGATGGGAGGTGGAATGCAGTCAATTGACTCCAATCAAAAGAAACAACGAAACTACTTGGTGGGGGTATCATAGGATTTCCCCCATGCTTTACAGGAATACGAGAAGGACTCTCCTGAACAACTAGGACGGGAGGGCCACTCTTCGATTCATGAGAATATAAGGAGACGAGAAGAACATGAGCAGTATGATCACTACTCTCTTCAGAAATATAGTGAACAACTGAAGGTGGGGCCAAGTCGACACTCTTTTCGACCAATAGTTGGTCCAGAACCGACATAAGGGAGTCATGCCTAGGAAGAGCAGGATGGGCAAGAGATGAATCCAAGTCAATCTCTTTACCAACTAGGAGAGGGTCATAAGAAAGTCATTGATAACCAACAGGGAGTTGGGTTTGAAGAGCTGTAAGGTTTTCCAAAATTTTGGAAGCTTTATCCATAAGAGGACAAAGGTGAAGAAGATGTTTTCCTTCACATAACCTACAGGGGAATCTAATCTTTCCCTTCTTATTACTGTCATTAGCTGAAGGCGTAGCATCGACATGATCTCCAGAGGTCGACGAGGATGATCGATTCAAGTCTTGAGACCATACCTCTAAGACTCTGGGAATGCCAGGACAGTCTCGAAGGACATGGTCATCCTTACACAGCTTGCAAGGGAATCTGACCTTTTTTGGGGGATCAGAAAGTTTGTCTACGGGGGGGGGCATTTGGAGTAACAGCTGCATGATCGGCCTCTCGCTTATCTGTGTTGGGTCCCTATAATACTAGTGATTACCCCGTTACTATTGTAGTTATACCCCTTATTAATATTGTTGTGCCCCTATTGCTACAATCCTTGGGTACAATAGCTTTTAATTTTCAAGAACTTTTCATCAAATTTTCTACGGAAGGAAAGGAAGTTGAATTAAGGGGTATTGCAGGGAAACCAGGAAAGATAATTAGCTCTAATGGTATGACAAAGCTTCTAAAAAAGGAGCAAAGAGGTGTAATTGCACAATTATGTTCGCTAGATGTTTCCACATCGGAATCATCTATTTCTCTAGATCTCCAAAAAGTCCTCGACAATCATTCCAAGGTATTTGAGACTCCCAAAGGTCTCCCACCTATACGTGATCATGATCATGCTATTCATCTGATTCCAGGAAGTGTTCCTCCAAACATCAGGCCGTACAGATATCCCTATGTCCAAAAGAGTGAAATTGAACGTATGGTTGCAGAAATGCTAGAGGCTGGTATAATTCAACCGAGTCAAAGTTCTTTCTCTGCTCCAGTAGTATTGGTGCACAAGAAGGATGGATCATGGCGCATGTGTCCGGATTATAGGGAGCTCAACAAGCTCACTATTAAAGATAAGTTCCCCATTCCTGTCATTGATGAATTACTGGATGAATTGCATGGATCAATTTACTTCACCAAGTTGGATCTTCGTTCAGGATATCATCAAATCAGAATGAAGATTGAAGACATTCCGAAAACAACATTTAGAACTCATGAGGGTCATTATGAATTTTTGGTCATGCCTTTTGGCCTTACCAATGCACCTTCAACATTTCAAGGTTTGATGAATTCAATTTTCAAACCATTCCTTAGAAAATTTGTGTTAGTATTTTTTGATGATATACTAATCTACAGCAAGTCTTGGAAGGATCATGTTGAACATGTTGACAGGGTGCTACAACTATTGGAGGAGAAACAATTATATGCAAAAAGATCCAAATGTTTCTTTGGAGTCCAGGAGGTGGAATATTTGGGTCATATTGTATCTCATGAAGGAGTTAAGGTAGACCCTAGCAAAATTAAAGCCATTAAGGAATGGAAAATCCCCACATCCATAAAGCATCTGCGAGGATTTCTCGGGTTGACAGGGTATTATCGCAAGTTTGTTAAGAATTATGGGAGAATAGCAGCACCTCTAACAACATTATTGAAGAAAGATGCATTTTCATGGACTCCGGAAGCAACAAAGGCCTTTGAACATCTTAAAGAGGCAATGTGCCAAGCACCGGTCTTAGCTACACCGGACTTCACAAAAACCTTTATTGTGGAATGTGATGCTTCAGGAAATGGAATTGGTGCTGTTCTAATGCAAGATGAAAGACCCATTGCTTTTGAAAGTCGTCCAATCAAGGGAAAGTTTTTAAGCAAAGCTATTTATGAGAAGGAAATGTTGGCAATACTCCATGCACTTAAGAAATGGCGACCCTACCTAATGGGAAGACACTTCAAGGTAAAAACGGATCATGATAGCCTTAAATACTTTTTAGAACAAAGATTATCCTCTGAAGAGCAACAAAAGTGGGTCACAAAGATGTTGGGTTATGACTTTGAAATCATCTACAAAAAAGGGAAGCAAAATGTGGTGGCAGATGCACTCTCAAGAAAGGATGAGGATGTGGAAGCATTGTTGTGCGCCATTTCTATTATCCAACCAGATTGGATAAACGAAGCAAGGGAGGAATGGAAGAATGACGAAGAAGTGTGGGCACTTATTCGAAAGTTACAACAAGATTCCAGTACGTCTGATACATTTAGCTGGCAAAATGATTCGTTATGGTACAAAGATCGCTTATACCTCTGTAAGAATTCCCAGCTAAAACAAAAGATTCTTATGGAATTGCACACTTCTCCCTTAGGAGGGCACTCAGGATTTTTAAAAACTTACCACAGGGTTAAGAAGGAATTTTTTTGGGATGGCCTTAAATCAGATATTCAAAAGTTTGTGGCGAATGTTTGGTTTGCCAACAAAATAAAGTTGAAACAATTAAGACACCGGGTCTATTACAACCTTTATCCATTCCAAGCCAACGTTGGGAGGAGGTTTCAATGGATTTTATCACAGGTTTACCCAAGTCTGAGGGAAAGAGTGTCATCATGGTGGTAGTTGACAGACTTACCAAGTATGCACACTTTTGTGCATTATCACATCCATTTAAAGCCAGTACAGTTTCTACTGCATTTATGGAAACAATTCAAAAGCTACATGGAAACCCAAAGATTATTGTAAGTGACAGAGATCCCATTTTCACTGGAAATTTTTGGACAGAATTATTTTCTTGTCTTGGTACTCAGTTAGCTCATAGCTCATCTTATCATCCTCAATCTGATGGGAAAACTGAGATAGTAAACAAATGTTTGGAAGGATATCTTCGTTGCTTTGTATCTGATAAACAGACACAATGGGTCAAATGGTTGCCTCTGGCTGAATGGTGGTATAACACTTCCTTCCATACAACAACAAAAATGACCCCATTTATGGCACTTTATGGGTATCAACCACCATCCATCACATCATATTTAAGAGAAAATTCTAAGGTTCAGGCAGTGGAACATCACATCGAACATCAACAACAAGTCCTCCAACTCTTAAAGGATAACCTCGTGTTGGCACAGAATAGAATGAAACAACAGGCAGATCAACATCGCAGTGAAAGAAGTTTTGATGTAGGTGATTGGGTATTCCTACGGCTACAACCATATAAGCAAATGTCCCTCAAGCAAGCTAAGAAGGATAATAAATTATCACCAAAGTATTATGGTCCGTACAAGGTGTTGCAAAAGATTGGTACTATGGCATACAAATTGGAGCTTCCTGCAGCTTCTCGATTGCACCCATTTTCCATGTTTCATGTTTAAAGAAGGTTATAGGCGACAAGCTCCCAGTTCAAACAATATTGCCAGAACTTGACGAGGAAGGAAAAATTATATTGGAACCAGAAGCAGTCACAGAAACAAGAACTCGACAGCTACGAAATCGATCAATTTCAGAGTATCTTATCAAGTGGAAGAACTTATCCGCTGAAGATTCCACATGGGAGGATGAGAATTTTATGCAGAAGTATCCAGAACTACTCAAGCGTTGAGGACAACACTTTTTTGAAGGAGAGGGGCATGTTGGGTCCCTATAATACTAGTGATTACCCCATTACTATTGTAGTTATACCCCTTATTAATATTGTTGTGCCCCTATTGCCCCCATATTGTTATTATTGTGCCCCATAGAATCCCTCTATTGTTATTTTTGTGGCTTTATATTATTATTGTTAGGTCGGCTGGATTATATTGTGACTCCTTAGACTCCTATATATAGAAAGGAGGTTTTGTCATTTGAATCATCCAAGAATTGTTCATTTATGTAATGTAAAGGAGGTTGCCCCCTCGAAGAGGCTGAATTCTAAGACGTTGATCTATCTTTTCTATCTTTTCTTGAGCTGGTTTCATAACAATCTGACTTCTTCTTCTTCTTCTTCTTATTCTTCTTATTCTTAGCCTCTTGGTTACTGGATTTCAAACGTTCACCAGGTGAAATAGAAGAGGAAGGTGAAGAAATAGGGGAAGAAGGTGAGAGGTCAACCTTAGAATCAATGTGATGTGGTTCAAATGAAGGAGATGACTCGGTAGGAGTTGGGACACTCAGGACCATCGAGGTTAAAAATAACCAGATATGTAAACCAATGGTTAACCCAGGGAGGGACAACGTTGCCATATAAGGAGCACTAGTGTTTCCAAAAGAAGGAAAAGAACCAAGAATCCCATCCGAGGGGAATCCGTGACTGGACTTTGGAAATGTTGCCATTGGAATCGACCCTAAAGAATCACTAAGGAAGAAAACTTTAACCAAGAATATTTCATAGGTAGTTGATTTTAAGACACTGAAACAAAACTTTGCCTTTTCATATTTTAAGAGTCAAGAAAAGGGCGAAAGGTGACTCTAGTCACTTTCGGAGTTAACGAGCTCGAAAGGATAAGTGCTCGATGATCTTTTCAAATTTAAAGAGTAAAAAAAGATCAAAATGACTACTCAGGATAATCTAGGCAAAGGATTACCATGTAATCGTGAACTGCAGAATACCTCCTGGCGAACTGAAAAGTACGAGCAAGCTATCTCCTCGAATGATGTGTTCGGTGTATCACGTTTACAAGGTAGCAGACTCAAGTTCCTATGGGTAAAGGATTGAAACCTATAAGGGTCTCCCTTTATATATGTGATGGTAAGGGGAGCACAAGTTCGTACTAGCGTTGTCTAAAGTTAACGACAACTTTTAGGTTTAAAGACGCCGGAACACGTTTCTAGCCTAGACCACTAAATGCGAGCATTAAGTTCCAATGCTTCCTTAGGTTAATTCAATAAATTTTAACGTTTGGTCTTGAATTAGGTTTCAATTTCAAGGCCCTACGATTGTCATCTGAAAATTTCCATATGCAGCTATATGAGAAAAGAAATCTTTGTCTTCGATGAAAGTTTACATTAATTGAGGGATAGAGAACACACAATCAATGCAACAACCAAAGAATGAAATATTTTGCAAGAGATTTTTCGGCGAAAATCACATGAGAAACCATTTGTTGACGCGTTTCGAAAAATCTCTCGCAAACTTGTTATGGATCACAGAAGCCTCAGCTCTACAAATGAAATATTTTACTAATACATGTCTTAAATGCACTTAATCTTCCCTTAACAACAAAAGAAGTTTCATTTCATTTCCAATGCTTATGATGATGCAATTCTAGCTCCTCAATAACACTACTAATGCAATATTTTCGCTTAAGCAAACTAGAATGATGTTCTTATTTTCATAAAATGCAAAATGAATCTTTCACATAGAGCATTTTTAATGAAAATTTCACAATTCCGAAAAAACAAGCATTAATCAAATCCAAAGCATGATAAATCAAACTAAAAGCAACTTCTTCCCTGAATCGAACAAACCAAACACATAAATACTTCAATCGACAAACCAAGCAATGTAATCTATGCTCAGAAAGAGAAAAGAGACACTCAAAATAAGAGAGCAAACGAGACTCTTTTCACTCATTCGATCGAAAATGAAGCAATGGAGATGTTGCGACTGAAAGATGGATTAAATGAAGCAGCAAATCAGAAACTTGACACAATGAGTAAACAAACAAATGAACAATAGTTGACCTAGATGCCCTAAGGTCATAGAAACCATCCAAAAAACTTAAAAAATCAAGTAATGAAACTTCAAGCCAATCAATCAATCAAAACCAGAAAACAAAACATCCTAGTCACTTTTGGGTGGAAGAAGAGAGTCTGAGGGTCAAGACACACTGGCACTGGAATGGGAGTAACTCTGATTTTTTCTTAACTCAGGAACCAACATGACTTTTGGGCTGAAACTAGCACTAAAAAGGGGAACTGACACGATTGTCAGGCTAAAACTAGCGTTGATCGACCTGATTGACGCTACTGTTTAGTTGAAACTAGCGCTGATCGAGGGATTCAAAGAAAAAAAAATAACTTCACACAGGGCCAGAATTAACACATCAGAGGGTGGGCTAGTGTCTGTATGCCTTCAAACAGGTCAATACAGATCCAGAAGACCATAAATAAACAAACTAGACACACAAATAGAAAAACAGAGTGATGAAAAGGAGATGTATTCCCCAGTGGAGTTTCCAATTTGCATTATAGGAATATCCTCTTTGCGGACAAATACGATCCCTCTAGCCCAAGAGAGTGGGTCTAGCCACAAACAAGACAATCCAATGTAAATTTCCTTAGATTAGAATCAAATAAGAGGGTCTACCTCTTATAACGCTAATCGACTTGATGGTGATCTTGCTTCCTTACTTCAGCTTCCTTTCCTTCCTTTCGTTCAAGTACCTGAAACAAACATGCAAGAAACAACAACAAACATGATGTGTTTGGCGAAATGCATGCCATGGTTAGGATGAGTCTGGTCAGTTACTGGTTCAAGTTTTTCATTAGAGGCCTTGTCTTCTTGTTAATTATTGTTCTTAAGAGTTTCATCAAGCTTTGGGCAGAGGACCGAGTCCCAGCCTTGAAAAAGTGGCTCAGATTTCAGGGTCACTGGCACAAAACTGCCTAAAAAAGACTGCAGTCGCATGGAGTCCTTGTTGTGGGAGCGAATGAAGGATTTCATTCACATGGAGGGCTTGTCATGGGAGTGACTGGGGGTCTATTTGAGTTAAGAAGCAAGTTAACTCAGGGGTTTGGCATCTAGAGTGGTTGTTTAGCCCCTGGGGGTCCTGTAGCTCCTGAGGAAGGTCAATTTGGTTTTTGTGTGTCGATTCCACTTCCTTAATTGTGCATGGGGAGTTGAATCATATCATAGCAACTCTTCATCACATGTTTACCTTGGTGGATCAATTAGCTAGGGTAAATGTGGGAGAAGTGTGTTACATTATTATTGTGTAATTTCAAATACCTAACATATGTGTTTAGTCAAAATAGTCCATATTTACTAATATTAATATTGAAAAAAACTAAATAGGTTTTTTTTGGGGATCATTGGAGTCATTTGAGGAACTATTTGGAATCCTTAATTTTGTTACAGAGCTTACAATTTTTTTTTCTTTTATGTACTGTGTCAAGAGAAGCTAAGGAATGTATTTTTATTTTTGCTCAAAATAAAAACTATGAGTTTTCCTTAGAAAAGAAAAAAAACATTATATATATATATATATATATATGGGTGTGTAATAGTTTTGGGTAATCATCTTTGAATTTATGTTAGTCAATGATTTAAGGTTGATCATCAATCATTAACAATGCCTCATCCATCTCCTTTAGTATTCCCTTATGGAGTCCCCACCTTGCAAGAAGATAGAGAGAATGCATGGTGCCTTATCACATTGTTCATATGGCCAAATATGCCTAGATTTTTGCCTTCCCCATCCCCATCAAATGCAAATATGATAATGATCATATGTTCTAAGTGCCTTTCATTCCATGTACTATACAACTTCAGGGAGTGTCAAATTTTCTTTATGTTTGTTATATGCAAATTTTATCTATGAAGTTTTTGAGACTTAAATTTTGAGTATGCAATTTTACACTACAACAAAATAATCAAAGAGAATATGCACCCCCACCTCCACCACCGAAAATATAAAATAAAAGAGATCACAATGATAAATATGTGAGTTGTATATTTATATCATCAAATAAAGCATTGTATAAATCATAAAATATATCAACCACGATATTTTACATAATACATATTCAAGTCACATTGCATCCACTGATTTTAAACTTCTTATGATTGCAATGTTCTAAGGATGCCATCTCTATACTGATTAAAGGTTCAAGTTGATTTTTATTTTTGCAAAAGCCCCAAAGCATATGTGTAGGAAAAATAATATATTGACCAATATCCATTAAAATGTATGAATTCCATGTACTCTAGTTCCTCGATGTACTTCCACTTTAAGTTCAAGGTTTTCATCACTCTAAATTGAATAACATGCAAGCAGGTTTTAGTAGTGAATAGAAAACCTAACTTTTTTCCTTCAGTGGCTATTATATCTTTTATTATTAATATTTTTCTAATAATTCTAATACAACATAAACCCAAATTAAAAAAAAATATATCCAAAGATTCACAACTAGTAAAATAAGCTATCCACAAATTTTTGTTGCTATGAATATAACGATTATACTATATAATGCACAATTAATTATTGTTTGTTATTGAGTCATAACTATACACCAATATTATTTCTTACTACAATTCTCATTCATTAATGATTTTTACGGACATCGTTTATATGTTGAAATTGAAATAAATATAAATATACATGGAAAGGAAACCCATTACCTAAATGAAAGAATAATCCTTGAGAGGATTTAATCAAGGATAAACTTTATAAATTGTGTTTTACAAATACTAAAATAATCAAATAAACCCAATTAAACACATTTTATTCTTATGATTTGATTGTAATACAACTCTTAATTCAACCTATTGTGGTGAAATCAAGAAACTAGAAATAATAGTAATTATAGTTTCATTAAAAAAATTATAAGAAACCCTAAGTTATCTGTAACCTAAAAGTGTTTCTAAATTGCACACACTTAATCCATTCTGTGTGGAGTGTCCAAATAATTAGAATCAAGTTAAAATGTTTTTTGGTACAAGAGCAAAATTTTATTGATTAGTGTTTGATTTGTTAGATTAAAGATTGATTGGCTCACTTAATCATATATAATGGAACTTAAAAAATCATCTCTCTCAAAAGTTTTTCAAGTTTCTCAAACTTCCAACAGAAGCATATTCACAACATTATCACCTTTGTCGAGTTAGCATTGATGATCATTCTACTTCCGTGGATCTCGATTATTGTGTTACCTTAACCATTAAGTCTATCACTCTTACTACTGAATGTGATGTTATCACTATGGATTTTTGTGATTTTCCGCTTGGCACACCATATAAATATGATCACAAGTCTACACAAAATGAATAACAGAGATTTAATCTAGAAGAGGAAACCAAGATATACAACTTTACACCTTTATTAGTTAAGCCACAGGTTTCTGACCAAAATGTGATTAGACAAAAGGATCTTAATCCTTATATTGTCAAGAAAACTTATGCATAAAGTAATGAACTTTCCCAGAATTTCATATTCAACAATTTGATTTTTATTATGAATTCATATATTTCACCTTAACCTTAAGGTTTCCTATATCTATTTCTTGTGAGTTTTCAATGCTAGGGCTAAATTTGAAACATGAATTTACATAGTGATATTTCACTTCTCATTAAGCAATTTCACAAAACAACCCAATGAAATATATACAATTCAAATGCACTTCAATTCCACAAAGCTATAACCTAACATACTTTCCAAGCATATTGCAACTTTGAAAATCTTATAACATCAAAATATAACAATAATAAATATGACCTCTTATCTTCTAGATATGCATTACATCACTTAATCATTTAAGTTCCATGTTATGTCAAGTTAACATGGACAACCAACAATAAGATCTACCTTATCAATAAGAAAACATAAGTTCAAATAAAAATATGCTAGTACTCAACATTTGAAAATAACGGAAAACTTTTCTTTATATATATATATATATATATATATATATATATATATTTATATTTATATATCCCGACTAGAATTGCAAATAATGAGACTGTCTAGAAACATGACCCCCCCACGCCAAATCGGTACTAAGTGGGAGAAACACAATATATAAAAAATGTGAAGAAATAAAATAAAATAAAATATATATATCACATTATCTTGCAAGATAATAGGAATGTTATGGATAAAATGACATGGAAACCCATGTCTATTTTTCCTCATTAAAAAAAATAAATAAAAAAATTGTAATTTTATGAAGAAAATAAAATGACAACCATAGACGTCTATTGCATTCTAGTTGGCTATAAATAACCTTGTTTTCATCTTCCTTAAAAAATACCTCAAAATGTCATGTAGGAACTTATTAAATAGCGAAAATAGTCCAAAAACGACAATAAAATATCTATATTACATACATACATCATTTTTCATACTCTTGATTACATTTATATTGCATATACATATTTGATAAATTCATATATTGTTTGGAAAAAAGAAGTGAAAAGCAAATATTTAGTTAGATCCATGGCTCATGAATATGTTTTGTTCGTTCGCCTTCCTAATTTGTTGTAATTTTCCATATGCTGGGGTCCAATTCCAATCCAATCTTTAATAAATTATCTATTTCTTGACTTTTGTTCTTGTATACATGATCAAAAGATATGCGAGAAAAATAATTAGCTTGTTTTTGTATGTTTTGAAAGAGATGTTGCAACAATTAGTTTTAAAGTCAAACATCTCCTTTTATCCATTTTATAACAAGCATAAAGTCACCGTATACATGTAGGTGTGTAATCCCTTGTTTTAAAGCAAGTTGTAGAAATAACTTTAGCCATCAATTCTGTGAAATTATTTGTAGTTGATATTAGTTGTGATGAGCATTTTTCCTTAGCCCAAAACTCAAATCCAATATAATACACCTACCTTACACCTCATTTTGCTTACTTTATCCTTATTTTGGTTTAAAAATACATGACAAAGATGTTTAAGCCATTTTTTCTTAAATTATGAATTTTTGACAAAACATTGTGCATCAAAGAAAAAAATCTGCTCATTTATTGTAGTACTTGCAAGACAACTGAGCAAAACCTAAAACATGGGTTTTATTCTGTGGGACCTTGTCGAGGCCATGTTTATTTTGCTAATATTGCTCTTAGAATGCTTTAATTAGTTTATTTTGAGTGATTTTCACTTTTATTTGATTTACATTTTGATGATTTCATTGCTTTTGTTTTGTTATCATATTTCTAATGATTATAATTTTGCTTGATTTCAACTTACAATTTTAAAGTTGTGACTCGTCAAAGTTTAATCATTTTCACAACCTAGACATAAAATATGTATTTTAGTATATTATTATAAAGTGTAAATAATATTAATTTTAATGTGTAAATAATTTTTAGTAAAGTTAATTATTAATTAATTAATTAAGTTAATTTAATTTAATTAATAACTTAATTATTATTTTTAAATATAATCTTATTACTATCTTATATGTAAATATTTAAAACCATTGAGTTCAAGCTATATATATAATAAAAATATTTTTAGAACAACTACAGCTGAGAGCACATATATCAGCGTGAGAGTTTTATCTCGGGTGTTTTCGTATGATGCTCCATCATTTTTTTTTTGAGATAAAACTCTTGGATTATGTGGAGCATCATACACAAAACACCATATATTAAGTAGGAGGCATTGAGTTAAATATGAAAAGGGGGTTGCATGCGTTTGGATTATGTGGAGCATCATACACAAAACACCATATATTAAGTAGGAGGCATTGAGTTAAATATGAAAAGGGGGTTGCATGCGTTTGTTGTTTATATGATAATGGAGAGGGGCTTTCATTCCCCACTTAGGTGGATCCCCTCCTCCATTACTCCCTCCTTCCACCCTATGCATTCTCCCTCATCCACATCTCATTCTACTCCATTAAACCATGACCAATTAAAGCTATTTTGTAATATTTTATATTTTAATTTATTAAAACAAAAATTAAACGTGCCCAAAAATTTGTTTATGAATAGAATTCAAATTGTTTTAGCACTCCAATTTCATAGGGTGATATCTCAAGTTCCAAATATGCTAATCAAAAGTGTGGCATATAAGAGAGTTGAAAGCACATATGTGTGAGAAGTACATGTAAACCCACAAGGGCTATGGATGCTCGCTGATAGCAGGTTATGCTTGTATGGTACCAAGACACCTTCATCGGGGTTATAAATGCTCATGAGCAACGAAACAATGTCAGGAAAAATATGTAATTTCATACTTAATAGATGCATACTAATCCTTAAAACCTCCTAGATATCTTTGCCAATAGTAAGGAAAAGATAAAATAATAAATATTCCCTATATTTGGATTCATTGTTTTAGAACTTGACATTCAAGTGCTTTTATTTTTAAAAGAGTCTATCTTACTTAGATTCATCTTATGTGAGACATTTAGGAATGGTGTAATATGCCAGGATATATATATATATATATATTTGATCTTTTATAAATTTAGCCCTATTATTCTAAACGAGAGATAACTGCTTCATCTGCGTGTGTCACCAATTGTTGAGGCCTCAACACCTCCCCGTAATTTAGAAAAAATCATAGGGATTCCATGTTTATTTTGTTAATATCGCTCTTTAAATGATTTATTTCGCTTTATTTTGAATGATTTAAAATTTTCTTTGATTTAAGTTTTGATGATTCCATTGATTTTGTTTTGCTACCAACTTTCCAACAACTATAATTATGATTCTGACTTACGGTTTTAAAGTTGTGACTAGTCAAAGTTTCGTCATTTTGCATAAAATATGTAAATGTATATTTTATTATGTTTTCATAAAGTGTGAATAAAATCAATTTTAAAGTGTAAATATTTTTTATTATTATATTAGTTAATTTATTTTTAACTAGAATTAAGTTAATTATTGCTTAATTAAGTTAAGTTAATTTAATTTAATTTAATTAAAGTTAATTATTTAGTTAATAACTTAGTTAATTATTTAATTTTATTTGTAAATATTATTTTAATATTATTATTTTTTGTGTAAAGGTTTGATTGTTTCATTACTTAAAAAAAACATTACATAGAGAGTTTATTTGTGCTACTTGTTTGCCCGAAGGGAAACTAGCCCAGTAGCACAAGTTCAAAATCTTGAGATTACATTGTCTGCTTTTGACCATGAACTCTGAAAAATATAAAAAGACTTGAGGAACTATGAGACAAACAACAGGAACACAAGCCTATCATATCTAAGCAAAAATTACAAGATTTAGGGGTACCCACACTATCCAAAAAAATGATTCTTAGAGACTATAAAGAGTAACAAACTGTCACCATGTAATTTGAATTGGTTGAGAAAAATATGCATGGAACGAAGCTGATGCAAAAGGCCATTGAATACCTGGACCCTAATGTGTTGGGCCAATTAATTCCTATAAGGCCAATCCAACCATAAGCCACTCCTCCGATGTTGACATGAGTGCACAACAATTCCATACTGCACCAAGTGAGGGATGCCTCTGTCGAAACCAGAATTATCTACAACTTGGTTGAAGGATGCCACAAACCTCCAACCACATCGTCACCCCATAGAGTAGACCCCAGAGCAAAACGAACCTTCCTCGAACACTAAAGAGCAATATGAGGAGCCAAGCACTAAGGACTAAGCCATGAACAAACACCGCACTGCCTAATTATTAAGGAGAAATGTGAAACCAAGCATAGAGACAACCAAAAGAGGGAGGACCTTCTAGGTAGCCTCCTCACCACAATGAGACAGGAAAGCTTGTGCAACAAGCGAACCAACACTGTAATGTGGGTTGGCCAAGTCAATCCCCTGAGGAGCCAGGAGAATTCAACTGCAATGAGAATGCCTGACATCAAATGGAGAGCCATAGAAATTCACCATATCCAGGAGAGCCAACAGATGCCCACAATAGGTCCAACGAGTGAGTGCATGAAGGCTAAGATAAAATTTGGCATGTTTGTTGACCATCCACACGACTGAACATAAACCAAAGGAGACAATGTTGCATATGACTACTGGAGATATATTTGTAGGAGAAATTCTTTATCGAATATCCTCAGGCATACAACGAGAGAGCGCATCTTGATATCATGCTTTGCCATTATTCTTTTACACACCCTGATGTACTCGCCTCCCATTGCAGTGATGGTTCGCTGCACTTGGGAATTTAACCTATTGTACATTAGAGTGATCAGAGCCGCATGACCAACTAGGTGGCATGTGGTTCGAAGGCAGTGCATTATTACTATGATGTTTAGCATGGATCAACACCCACGATGGGGATGATTTTATTATTATCTAATATGTAAATATAATAATAATATTTTATTTAAAAACCACTGAGTTCAAGCACTTCCTATATATATATATATAGATATAGGCTTAAGTGAGAAAGAGTGCATAATGTGGAAGGAGGGAGTAATGGAGAAGGGGGGCCACATAAGTGGAGAGTGGGACCCCCTCTCCACTACCATATAAACCAGAAACACATGCATCCCCCTTTTCATATTTAATTCAATGCCTCCCACTTGATATATGATGTTTTTTTGTATGATACTCCACATAATCCCAAGAGTTTCATCTCTGGAATTTTCGATGGAGCACCATACGAAAATCCTGAGATGAAACTCTTAGAGTGACAAATGTGCTAGTAGTTCTAAAAACATTTTAATGTTTTTAGAACTACTAGCACATTTGTCACTCCAGGAGTTTCATCTCAGGATTTTCGTATGGTGCTCCATCGAAAATTCCCAAGATGAAACTATGGGGATTACGTGGAGTATCATACAAAAAACATCATATATCAAGTGGGAGGCATTGAATTAAACATGAAAAAGGGCTGCATGCATTTCTGGTTTATATGGTAGTGGAGCGGGGGTCCCACTCTCCACTTATATGGCCCCCCTCCTCCATTACTCCCTCCTTCCACCTTATGCACTCTTTCTCACTTAAGCCTCATTCCACTCTGTTAAACCATGAACCACTAAATTAACCCCTTTTTATATTTACTTTATTATTATTAAATTAACCCCTTTTTATATTTACTTTATTATTATTATTTTTATTGTTTTATATAAAAATTGTTTTTGATATTTTATATCTAATTTATTAAAAAAAAAATTAAACATGCCCCAAAAATTGTTTATGTATAAAATTCAAACTCTTTCAACACTCAAACTTCACAGGCTAACATCTCAAGTTATAATGCACCAAATGAGGCAAACAGGCTAACATCTCAAGTTATAATGCACCAAATGAGGCAAATGAGGGCTCATTAGAAAGATATTTCCGAGAAGAAGAATATGGAAGTTATTATTTTACTAGATTTGGTCATTTACTACCCCAGAAAATCAGCATAAGTCAAAGATTCAAATTTGCAATCAAAATTACTTTTTTGAGTTTGTTTTGGAGAGTTTTCACTTGCCTAGAGTTTCTGGTTGTTTCCCATTCATTTCAAATCACTCACCTGCCAAATAAATCCCTGTAAGAAGCAATCAAATCCATGGATTTTATTTGAATTAATTTATTAAATTAAAATTTAATTTGAATGTTGTTTTGACAATTTTTCATTTTGGGTTTTTTTTTTTTTTTTTTTTTTTTTTTTTTTTTTTTTTTTTTTTTTTTTTTTTTTTTAATTATAATTTTTGCAGAGTTTGTTGGAGAAGATAAGGATCTAGAGCTTTAGTGGATTAATAATTGGAGTAGCAGAGAAGGAAAAGGGATTTTTATAACCCCAAAATAAGATATCAAAATAGCTTTGCAATTGACTTCCTTTTTGGCCATTGGATTTATAAAATTTTAAATATGAGCTTTGAAGAAGAGCAAAGGGTTCCAATTTACAAAAAGAAAAAGATTTTTACACTACCATAAGGGGTTATATCCTTGGAGGAAATTGAATATTTTGGGCCATATTAAGAGATGTATTACAACTCCAAAAATTTCATGTTATCATGATTTTTTTTAGAATTTTATGTACCTAAGAAGCTTTTAGGAGACATGCAACTCTTGTGCACTATTGTCTCAATTAAAGGCTGAATGATAGTGTAGGGACTGTTGTTAAGATTCAACCAGATGAACAAATTTCTTGTAAATTATATCAAATTAAATGCAATTGCATACCTGATTCTCCCATCTGGTGTCGGTCCAGATTGCTCCGAGTTTTCTGCTTATGTTACCAAACCAATTGATTCCTCCCTGCCTATCTGGGATCAACCTCTACGGTTCCCAGATCCAAAGGACTTCGAAATGGAATTCCACTGGCCCCCATGCCCAAAACTCCAAGAACAACTCAAAATTTCCCAATTTTCAGTTCAAAATCGAGCCCCTGGCTCATCCCTCAAACAGATTCATTTTCTATCACGATTCTCTGTATTTCCTCCTCCCTGCACTATATTCCAAAGGTGAAGGCAATCCTCTGTTCCCAAAAACTGATTCCCCCCCCCCTTTTCATGCTCCCCTTCCGTCTTTGTATATCATTCCTTGGCGGTCACCGCTCCCTACCAGCGAACCCATCGCTCCCTTACATGGTGACACCTTCCCTCCTTTGTAACGTGTGACTCTATTCGTTCAAAGCTACAGGGATATTGACATGTGTTTAACTTTAGGATTTTTATTAGTTTTATATAAATGCCCTTAGTTTATAATATGTATTTTATTTTGATTTAATTTCACATTTTGATAATTTATTAATATTTTGGGATATATAAATATATAACCATATTTATAATTAACTTAAATTTTACATTTATTTCTTTATAACCATATTTACTTTATACTTTTAAATTTATATCATTGAAATTATTTAGGGTATTTTCTCCTTAATTATGACACATTAAGCAATATGTTTGGTTATGGGTGAGGTGTAACTTCTATCTGAAGCAGTGTTGTGATATTCAACATTTATAGTTAATTTAGAATATATATACTAGTGCAGTACATGAGATACATGCATATGTAGCTATCATATGCATGCATCGTATGCATGCTAATATTCTTGTGCTCTCTATATTAAAGATGGGTCATTACAGATAGCCTTTATTTTAGTTCAATTTTGATTCAATTCCTTATCTAGATAAGTATTTGATATTGGGTTTTGCACTACTGTAAATTCCATTTAATTATATACTTATTTAAATCATTGGAAAACTACCTTTTCATGGTGGATCTGATTGATATCAAGTTGAATAATGAATTCAAGTAGATATGTATGTCATCATTGTTAACTATTTAGCTGTTTGATGACACTTTTATCTCTGTTTTAATTACCATTGCATTTCAAGAACTATTTCTTTGATGTGATAGTACAACTTCCTTTGAATTCATTCATTGAATTTAAGTATGTGTTTGTGAGATCTTGATAATTATTTATTAAGATACTCATATTTGCACATTGGTTTTAACAACTGCAAATTAGGGAAAATTTTAATGACGAAAAATGATCTTGAAGTTTAAAAACATTGGCGAATCTCACTAGCCCCTAATATGAAAACTATAAAATGTTTACTGATGTATTTCTAAAGTTATTCAAATTTATAATTATTTTATATATACTCTCTATATAATGTTGATGATATTTAAGGTAAAATAATTTTATATTGTAAAATTTGGGCGAATCATTTTGATAAAAAATGGAAATTGGTGAATCATTTTTTTTTAAAAATTATGGAAAATTAGCCCAGCTGCGAATATTAGCCCCTAAAATTTTCCATGCTACAAATTGTATGAAGTAATTCAATTTTTTGGATCATTTGAATCTTAAGTTCAAATCTGGTCCATTCCATTCATACCTTGTCCTTGATAGAGAGGGGGACTAATTCTTCTTTTAATCGAGATGAATTATGATTTACTTTTGTTGCTTGCATGGTAGAACAAAATTGCATCTACATTTAGGATTTCATTGTTCAAAATCTCCTTACGTAGGAGCAACATCATTGGTGGTCTGACTGAGCCCTTATGTTAGCTTAAGGACTACTTTCTTGCAAGCATGTTGTAGGAGGATAAGTCCGATGCCTCTTTTTGTTGATAGTAATTAGAAATATCACAAATCAATAGGGAGAGTGATCTGACATCTTTTCTTGGGAGATGTTAGTAGAATTGCATAAAAGAGCATGTAAAACCATAAATTTGATACATTAAGAAGAAGCAACACATAACAGAGACCATAAAGACAATGCACTAATATTTGATAACAAACTCACCCAATATGTGTTATGTCTCCGGACCCAGCTTCAACATGGAGAGGCCTCTTCATTCATCTCAGCAAAAAGAAATGAAATTCATGGAAAAATATATAATTATACCTCACCTCTAGAAGTGACACAAAAATGGGCTACTCAAATCTCAAATCTAACTGCACCAGTGAAATACTTGTGAAATTCTAAGCAAAATGAGTATAAACTCGACCAAATTCCGACATTGTCAACTTTAGACCCCCAAAGAACCTCCAAGATTGCATAACAAAATATTTTGGGAATATTCTTAAGAATATTCAAAGTAATATATTGGGGGAATATACTCCGAAAAAATTGAACCACACGGTTCCGTGGCTCTCCTGGTTCCCTCGGCCCACCCGATATTCCGCTCTGGCGTCCTCTGTCCATCAAATGAAATGGACAAGTTTTTTATAGTGTCATGGTGGTGGACTTAATAAAGTCCTACCGACTTGCGTGTTGGTTGCCTCGATGTAAATATGACACCCGACCCAATGGGGTTGCGGGTTTAAACCCCACATACTCTCATTTGGGGTTTATAATAATGTTTTTATATTAAAACAAACCAATCGCCAACTTGCCACTAGTTTGAAAATTTGGCACAACACTCCACTAATTTAATTATAGGCCATGGATGGGCCTTTTTAGCCATTAGTTGGGTTCCACATGGCGTCATTTGATTTGGCCACGTGGCCCCATGTTATTGTTCCAACTAATTTGATGTGATATTTAGTGGAACACTGCCAAATTTAGTGATTTCGTCAACTATAGCAGCATTACTACTTTTACATGGAGATTAGCCAATTTTATCCCCCCAATCGCCAAATTTGGTTGGGCTGCCAACTTTGACCCTAGTCCAAATTTATCTGGCACCAACTAAAATTTGTCATTTTTCCAAGTTTAACAAGAACTTTGACTGAGCATAACTTTTGCATACAAACACGGATTGAGGTGTCGTTTACGCCATTGGATTCCTTACAACAAGATCTTCGACTTGACGCTGATTTCGTTAAGTTTTAGTGACTTTGATTTTTAGTCATTTTGGTATCCTCCTAGATCAATCCTCCCCACTGAAGGACTTTTGGTCCCTGAAAGTTACAACAAAGATCATCCATGTTTTCTCTTATTTGCAACAAAACCTGTATCCTTTGCTATCCAACTAAAGGCCAAAATATCACTATGTTGCATACTCAAGTGATATTAGTGTGCCTTTCAAATGCACCATAATCATCATCATCATAATGGGAACATGAAATTGAAGAATCATTAACATTGTTTACATCAGTTATTGATTTTGAAGTGGGTGAGGATGGATTCCCTAAGCCTTCATTGCACTTCAATTTTTCCAAGGCATCTTTTGTGGCTTGTAACTAAATCTACAATCCCTGCTTCTTGTAGCAGTCTTCTCATTTCAACATTCTCTGCTTGAATGCTTTGGTTGATCTCCTTAAGTTCTTGGAGCCATGCATTCTTTGATGTGTTGCCCATCATTGGTCCAACACCTGCAATCCCACAACTCCTATCTTCATATCATCGCTTGAATCATAACCGAGGTCATGTTGCATTGTAGAAACATTTTTCTGCTCCTCTTTGCCACCATACTTCTTAGGATTTACCTTTGGATGTAGTTTCTAGCAATGCTCCTCATCACATCCTTCTTTCTTGCAATGAGTGCAAGAGAGATTTTCTTGCTTTTTCTTTATTGTTGTTATCTTCTTTACATGGTCATCTTGTTCATTCTTTCCCCTATTTTCAAGATGAATTGCTTTCACACTAGCTTCATCCATACTTGTAGGATCAAACAACCATAATGAATGTTGAATATAATTGTGCAAAGCGCCAATATATTTCATCAAATTTTCTGGTGAGTCTAAAGGAATACTCAATGCCAATGCTTTCTTCTTAAATTATTTTGTAAAACTTTGTACATTCTTACCTTTACCCCGTCCCAAATGTTTCCTCTACACCATGGCTTTTTGCCTATAACCCAATGGGTAAAATTGTCCTCTTAATACAGATGTAAATTTAGACGATGACGAAAGGAGTTTATCATTGTGCTTACTACCTTTCTAAAGTTTACTCTCCCACCATACAGTAGTTGTGCCTTTCAGTTGAAGAGATGTTAAGTGGATCTTCACCCTGTCCTCTTCAATCTGTTGTATATAATAATAGACTTTGATTTGTCTAATCCAATTGTTTATCTTTTCTACATTAGATTCTCCATTAAACATAGACAAATCAAATTTCACATCTAACTTCAACAATGGTTTTCTAGCAACATTGTTCTGATGATTGTTAGAATAATGAGAGTGAGATGAAGAAGAAGAACATTCACTTGAAGATGGAGATGGAGGTTCAGGAGGGTCTCCTCCATTTCCTTGATTTACCAAAGCATTTTCCTTTGCTTTCTCTTTCTTCTTATTTTCCTTCTTTGCCACTCTTTTCCCATAATATGAAACAATTTATCTACCATATATGCCATCTTGAAAAAAGCTTTATGGAAAGCTTTGTCATTCTCAGTGTGAACATAATCATTTTCCTTTTTCTTCTTTATGTTGCACATCCAATCGCGGGGTCAAAAGACTTGAGTTTTCCTTTTCCCTCTTTGAGTGTAGCCCTAGTTATCATCCACATTCACAATTCACATCCAAACGAAGACTACTCTGATACTAACATGATCCATGATCTTTTCTTCAATAATGTTAGCATAATTTTGTAAAAGAGCATTTAAAACCATAAATGCAACACTTTAAGAAGAAGCAACACATGAAAGAGACCATAAATACAATGCACCAATATTTGATAACAGAGTTCACCCGATGTGGGCTACATCTCCAGGCCCAACTTCAAAGTGGAGAGGCCTCTTCATTCATCTCAGTAAAAAGAAAGGCAAGTACATGGTAAAATAAATCATTATACCTCACTTTTGCAAGTGATGTTAAAATGGGCTGCTCAAATCCAAAATTTGACTGCACCAGTGAAACCCTTATGGAATTTTGAGTAAAATGTGTATAAACTTGACTAGATTTCGGCACCGTCAATTCTAGACCCCCAAAGAATCTCCAAGATTCCACAACAAAATATTTCAGGAATATTTTTGAGAATATTCCATGGAATATACCCTAGGAATATACTCCTTGAAAAACATGTCACAATGTTTTGCGGCCCTCCTGGTTCCCTTGGCCCATCTGATGTTCAACTTCAACCTCCTCCATCAGTCAAATGAAATGGTTGAGTTTTTTATAGTGTTGTGCTGACGAAATTAAGAACGTATCGCTACCTGGCGAGTTGGTTAGCACAGTGAAAATATGGTGCTTAGCCGTACGAGGTCATGAGGTCAAATGTCATGGACTCTTGTTTGGGCATATGTTATAACAATTGTTTTATATTTGGAAAAAAAAAAAAAAACCCAACTTGACACTAGTTTGAAACTTTGACCTGGCACTTCGCTAATTTAATCGTAGTCCATGGCTAGGCCTATTTAACCATCGGTTGGGTGCCACGTGGCACCATTTGATTGGGCCACATGGCCCCATGCTATTGAGCCAACTAACCTGTCACCATATTTAGTGGAATGCTGCCAAATTTAGTGATTCCACCAAGTGTAATGATGTCTCTATTTTTATCTGGAGCTCCACCAATTTTAGCCCCCCTAATCGTAAAATTGATCGGGCCGCCAACTTTGGCACTGGTCCAAATTTATTTGGCGCTAACTAAAATTTATCATTTTTCCAAGTTTGACTAGAACTTTCACTGAGCATAACTTTTGCATACAAACTTGGATTGAGGTGTCGTTTGCGCCATTGGATTCCTT
This sequence comes from Pinus tabuliformis, assembly GCA_031772625.1. Taxonomy (NCBI): domain Eukaryota; kingdom Viridiplantae; phylum Streptophyta; class Pinopsida; order Pinales; family Pinaceae; genus Pinus; species Pinus tabuliformis. The sequence continues at coordinate 1,537,154,744 of CM062818.1, read as the reverse complement.
GAAACAAGATATTTGAATTGAATATATTTTTGATGAGTTTTAAGGAATTTTATTTATATGTCTTTCAGGATCCTCCTAGATCAGAGAGTAAGGGGTAACTGCACCCATTTGAACCAACTGGAATCACCATCCCAAACATAAAAGGGACTAATTGGGGCCTTGACCGGGTGATCTCCCCAATGTTGATTATGGTCATTTTTTTTCATCAACAGACCCACTGATGGAAAAACACCTATTCTCTTTCCACAAATCAACTCATACATTCCTGGTCAATGCTCTGTCAACGCAACCAGTCTTGAGGAAAATGCCCTATTTTAGCCTAAAAATCAGACCTATTTTAGATTTTTAGGGATTTTATCAGATTTTGAGGGTCTCCTAGAGTGGAGCTCAACCCAACTATCTCCCTCAATTAGTATTTTGATTTATGGTTTGAGATTTCATAGCATTTTCAGTTTTGAAACTTTGTATATAAACACACAAGTGTGTGAAGAATTGATTAAGTTTTTTAATATCTGAATTTTAGTATTAGTATCAAACTTTCAGAGTAATGTTGTAGCCGTGAACATTGTTATTTCATCAATATATGCAGCTTATTGTTTTTGCTTTAGTAGTAGCCTCAAAGTTGTGCTTGCTAAGGCGTGGAGGGTTCCTACAACCTCAACTTGTACACTTCCTTTTTCTTGTTGATAACGATTTGTATTTATGGTATATACTTTTCATGTTCTTTTTGTCATATTCACACTAGCAAAATTTCTTCTTGATGTAATTTTAATTGTTTTGTGAAAACTTGTAATTTCATGTTTGATATGTTCATAAAAGCTTGTTGCTTATACTTATCTTTTTTACTGTTTATACTTGTTTTAATTGTTGTCCATATTTCTCTAATTAATCATTGTTCATGAACAAAGTTATAATGGGATAATTTCTACTTATGAAGACAAGTTAATTGACAAGTTAAGCATAGGACCAAGAGTTCCCATCCACTACCTTTCTTGGTGGAAAAGGGCCCAATTCCCTCTTAGCCTCTCACTTAGTGTTGCATCAAAATGCATCATAGTTTACCGCTTTCATAGATTAGTTTCTTGATTTCCTATTTTAGTCAATGACTTAAGCATACACTAACTAATAAGTTAAGTATAATACCACTAGAGTGTCCATCCACTTTCTCTCTCTCATAATTAGAAAAGGCCATTGTGCATTCTTGACTTCTCAAGTAGTGTTAGGTTGAGTTTATTGGATTGAATAAAACACCAATGGAGTGTTCGTGTGCTCTCGCCAATAGAAAAGGCCCTAGCACATTACTAATCCATCAAACTGAATCTCTTGAGTATTATTTCCAGTTCTTATCATTTACAAGCATTTGATTTTCGTGTGAAACTTGCAAATCTACTAAACATGATTGTGCAGAAGACTATGAGTTGAACTATGAAGAGGGCCTTAATGCATGCCCAATCATCCAATAGATTTAGAGTATGTATGTTTTACTTTCCAATAAGTGTGATTAGATTAAGTTTTGTTTCATGCTTAGTCCTCCAGTTTTTGCTAAAATTAGAACTCTAGACCTCTACTAGATGACTCTAGTACTTAGTCTTAGATGTGACATCCAATCTATCCTAGCTACCTACATATTGTAATGTGCTTCTAAGTTTATGAACACTCAAATTGATATAGACATTATGTCCTGATTTATGACCATAGATTAGTCTGACATTTTTGGCGCTATTGTGAGGGAATCTCATTTTGAGTTAGAACTAGATTTAGAAGTCTTTGTATTTTATTTTCCAAATATAAACATTTAGGGCTTGGAGGAGTGAAAGTGGTAAGGCGAGAGGTAAGAACCTGCACATCCACTTTAGCTTAGTCTGCGCAAGGCCAAGTCATGTTTATATTTGTATGCTTGTGTTAGATTTAGTTTTATTATTCATTCTTACATTATATCTAAGGATTAGAGAGGTATTTAAAAACCCCCCAACCGCTAAAAACAAAAAAACAAAAAAAAAACAACCACTAATCCATTTGTAAGACATAAACTATCAACTAATTGGAGGATGCTAAAGAATTTATTCAGTAAAGGAAGGTATGCCACCACAAGGATCTTCTCAAATTCTTGTCCACAATTTATAATTTTCTCTAGAGATGAATCTTCATTTCATAAGATAAAAGAGGATAAAAACATCCATGAAGAGGATCCAAAAGAGGAGAACCTAGAAGTTTCTTCTAGTTATTCTTGCAAGGAGGACAAGGAGTCATGGGCCACATATAATGAAGAGAAGATACAAGAATCCTTGTGTATACAAAAATGTAATGAACGACTTTTGACAAAACTTTATGATATGGAAATTAAGGAGAGCCAAGGATATAAAGACCAATCTAAGGTCTTTATCCCTGGACAACCTGGGTAGAGACCAATCTGGTTATGGTTAGTGATGTTTGACCATGAGGTGGAATTGTTGGTTGAGGTGGCTTGGCCTTTGGAAGCCTTGGTTTGGTTTTGTTTTAGTTATTCAATGAGATCCCACATTAATGCTTGGGTAGAGACTAGTTTGGTTATGGTTAGTGATGTTTGACTGTGAGGTGGAATTGTTGGTTGAGGTTGTTTGGCCTTTGGAAGCCCTAGTTTGTTTTTGTTTTAGTTATTCCATGAGATCCCACATTAATGCTTGGAATATGGCACGGGGCTGATTGGTTGAAAGAAATATTTGATTAAGCCCAATCTATGGTTGGGTGGTACGTGGAAGTACCTGACTTGATTGGAATTTTCATACTTTAATAAGAGGTATTTTCTATTGTGATCTGTGAGAACATGTACTGATTGTGATGGTGATATTATGACTAAGTTGCCATGGTTTATATGTTGGTTATTTTCTAGTTATATGTTGGTTATATGATGTATAATATATATGGCTCATGATATGTTTGATGAATATATGAATGGTTGATGAATGCATAGACTAAAAAATGTTATTGTAGCTATTATGAGAGGGCATGAGACCTTCTTGGTGAATCTCAGATAATCTTCAGACCCTTATGTTTAGATCTGCATTCATGACCTGTAGATTACATGTTCGCCATATGTTTGACGAAATGACTATTATGGTTAAGCTTGGTTAGGTCAAGTACATGATCAAGTTTTGTGTTAAAGGATTTATCTTTGCATCATTTATCATTTTTGAAAGTCTCATTAAGTTCTTGGCAGTGGTTGGGAGTATAGCCTTGAAAAGGTGGCACAAATTTCGCAGCTGCAGGCACAGAACTGGGAAATTGGGAATACAATCTCTCCCTTGCAGGCTTATGCATGTAACTAGAGGCCTACCGTCACATGGATGCAGGACTTTGCATGTGACTAGGAGTTAAAGTCAGTGAAAAAGCAATTTGACTCACGGTTTGGGCACCCAGAGGGGTGGTTTAGCTTTTGGGGGTCCTGTAGCTCTTGAGGAAGGTCATTAAAGTTTATGTTTTTCACTTCCACTTCCTTATTTGTATTTAGGAGGTTGAGTCAAATTGTAACTCTTTGTCACATGTTTACCCTGATATACTGGTGAACTTGGGTAAATGTGGGAGGAGGTGGTTTCAATTAAAAATTTATGCTCAAATTACTAATTGCTTGTCATAAAATACGCATTGTGACAATTATACATTTTGACTATTCATCGACATATTTCACATATAAAATCATATTATTTTAAAAACATGTTTCAAAGGGGAAAAATTCAAGTATAGTTTAAGCCACAATTTGAATTACCTCATTTGGAGGTTAGGTGAAAAAGATATTTCACATTCAGTGACTAAATGTCTTAAAATCAACATAGTGAAACTCTACCTCCTAGGTTTGATTATCAACATTTTCATAATATCAAATCAATGAATTTGTTGTTGTTGCAACAACGACCCTCCAATTTTTTTGCCTAACTCAATTTTGGATCTTACTTGAACTGTTGTTTCTACCCATCTTGTGTCGTCTCATTATTTTTTCATGTTATTCAAAGTGTCAACTATCCTCATGATGTTCCTGAGTGTCGTTTCTTCTCCTAGGTCAAAATTTCTTAGTGTCATCATCTTATCTTTGGAAACACTTATGTTATCCTCCTAAGATGGAAAATCACTAGTTTTCTTCGACTTAGTGACTAACTTTATTCGCCTATCATGCATGACACACAAAATAAAGAACAACATAGCTTTCTCTTAGAGGAAAGCACACTTTCCAGGCTTAGTGTTCACAAAAGGCAACCTATTGTAGAAAATGCACCCTCCCATGCAAAAGTGCATGTTTAGCTCTCAGTTGAGCACACTTTTTCCACTTAGTGGAACACACTCTTAGTCAACAAGGAGAGCGCACTCCTTGTTCTTAGGAACCGCACCCTCTTTCTTCCAATTTGAACAGAATCTTTTGCAATAGTGATTGCACCCTCTTGTGCTTCATGCATGCACCATTCCCTTGGCTTGTTGGGCACACTCCTAGAAAATAGGAGCCCACTCCACTTCACGCAACTGACTAACTTATCAATTGATAAGTGGCGACTATACATAAACTTTCCTTGCATATAAGATTTCTTTATAACAATCCCATCAATCATTCTTTCTTACAATCATTCATCATTCTGGGGTGAGCACACTTCTTTGCATCAAGGGGATTTTTTCTCAATTGTGATCACAAGTAAGTTTTTCTTGTCTTCCTTTGTTATGTTTGTTGTCGTTTTAGTTTAATTTTTTGACATTTTAGTTTCTTTAGTGGCCTTTCATCCATTCTCCTTGTTACAAATGTTGTTTTTTCCTTTACAACTCTTTGCATTCCATGACCCTCCATTTCCGGTCATGATTGTGACAAAGCTTATAAATTCTTGCAAACCCTTCCTCTCACTATTATCATAATTCAAATACGATAATGATATTCACTTAGCAAATTTTGAACCCATCTCGAGCTTGAGCGTACTTCTAGAAGTTAGAACCCCATTGTCTTGGAAAACTGTGCCCAAAAGACCAAGTCTCCATGGAAAGTGCACTTTGGAGAAACAAGGACCTCTTCCCCTTGAAAATTGCACCCAACGAGAGCTCTCTCCCTCTCTATCTTGATCACACAATGTATAAAAAATCATCAATCCCGCTCCCTTGATCAGTGATGATGCACCTTGTGCCCTCATTGGCTTCCCTTGAGTGCATAGTGCACTCACAAGCTTTAGTGTGCCCTCTTTGTTTCTAGAGACTATGTCATGCACCCTTGCAAGCCTTTTCTCTCTCTCCTTGAGCACATGTCACTAGCCCTTGTTTACCAATTTTTGCTTTGACATGCGACCTCCTTTTGTCATTATGCAATTTTCACTCCTAATGGTTAATCAAATCACCTTGTCTCATCATTGATGAGCTAGTGTTCCTAGCTTGATCTGATCTTCCCTTTGTTTCTATTTTGATAAGTTTTCATATGCTATATAGGAAATTTATTGAAGCTAATACTTTCTCACCATGAGTGTATTTATATATGCAGGTGTTCCAAACACAAGTGTTATTGCTCTCTCAACATCTGTTGAAACAATGCTTCCCACTAATCGTCAAACTACATCAAAAGAAGTTTCAAAAGCTAGTACAGAGGAGGCAATGGAAATCATTAAGCCTACAATCTCTATTCTTGCATACACACAATGATTTATAGACAAATCTCTCAAAGACTCATGGAATGATATCAAGGAAACCTTCATGCAGAAGCAATTCCCTGAAGACTTGGAGGACATGGAAGTTGGTATAAATATCAAGCAACCCATAATACACAGAATTGCATGAAGATTCTTGGTGATGCCCTGTGAAAAATCCATTAAATGGATCTTGTTGCACACGGATAACACAAATTTGGTCCTACGCAGTGAAAGTGGTAATGAGATTGCCACTTATCATCCACACAACATGCATTCCTATTATAAGATGATAAATCCAAGAGAATATGCAAATACTAAGTTTTATGAAACATGGGAAAATCTCAACACCAAAGAGATCATCAAGTCCTGGTGCCAAGAGCCTGCTAGATTCCCTTAGAGACCAAGTGAAATATACTCGACAAGAACATTGAGAAAGGTCTATCAGTATCTCATAGTGATATGTTGTAGACTGCATGGATGGAAGAACACATAACACTTTGAGGAGAATTGGATCTTCCTGCTTAACTTGGTTTTTATAAGAGGTAGAGTTTTCAATTAGGCAGATATCCTTTCTTATGAGTCACATCTTCATGTACAATAGGCCAAAGTTGCCTTATAAGCAAAACAAGCACTAGAGTTCTATATGTATGCTTATCTACTAGATGGGATTTGCACTTGATATGCTTTCATAGGGATGAAACAGAACTGGACCCCACACGAAAAGCTACCTATATATTTCCATTGCAGATTGTTATCAGAGATGAATTTCCAAGGAGTCTATGAAAAGTTGGCATAATATTTATTTGCAGTACTTTACCGAATGATCTATGAGATTGATCCTCCTTACATGGCTGACCAGGTGAAGGAAGCATTGTACGATAGTGCATATTGGTTTGCCTCACCTCAAGGCACATACATTAGAGGTTTTGGGTGCCAGACAACCCCTCATCTTATGTCAAGGTATGTGATCAACAATGTGGTATTACAGGAGGTAGCCTATCAACTGGGGAATGAACTGTCTGCACAACTCGATAGGATGAAGAAGGCACCTTGGCCCACTCTTCCTTTACGGATTGGACTCTATGAGTTAAAGAGCCTAAAGGCAGTTGGGTCTGAAATTCAAGAGCTTAAGCGTATTCATCTTGGGTCATCAAATTTTCATAGATATGATCCTAGTAAGGTGTGAAGACAACATTGTGATAACATACATTACACATGGCCGTATGTACCAATGATTACTTATGAGGATGAAAAGGTTAAGAGTTTGTATAATGCATTGAGAAAGAACCAACCAAGAGATGAGGCAAGTCTGTCTCATGTCTCACAGGCTCTAGATGTACAGATGGAGGAGGTAAAATAAGTAGCACCCACTCAAGTGAATACATCAAAACCTAGGAAGAAGATTAAGCATGATCCCGTGGCAGAACATAGCATAAAGTTTAAAGTTGATCCTATGTACAAAGGTGCCATCGAGGTAGTGCAATAGAGGAAACAAAGGGAGGAAGACAGAAAGAGAATATTAGAGGCAAAGAAGTAGCAAGAGATAGAACACTCACAGAAAGAAGAAGAAGTAAATAAGAATCATAATGACATACTTAAACAAAATCAAGAAGCAGTTGAAGAAGTCGAACAACATAAGTAGTCACAAGAGGAATAATATATACAAATAATGGAGGAAGAATAGTTGGCCCAAGAGATAGAAGCATAATTAGAAGAAGAGGATGATATTGAACCTATAGTAGATGAACAAGGCACTCCTTCATAACTTCCTCTTACAGGTGCCCATTTCTCATTTAAGGAGATGGGAATTACACCTCCACCAGAAGATAGGGTCATGGATGTATGTAATGTTACATTTGATTAGGTAAAAAAGAGGATCGTACAAGAAAGATGAAGGTACTTTCCAAATGATCCTGAACATCCAATCATTGTATCCACTGAGAAGGTTTAATTGCTAACACCATAAGAAACCCTTGAGCAGTCATGGCAACTAATTTAAATTTTGTGACAATAACACAATATAGCTCAGAGTATATTATGAGCAAGAATGCGTAGTTGAGGAAGGAATTGGATGTGGCAAAACAAAAAATAAATCACCTCATTGGAGAGAATCAACGATTGTCTTCTAACAGTCTAATCACAAGGGAATTCTAGTTAGCTGTACTTGAATAACTGGGGTTAATGGAGGACACTATAGAGAAGTTATTCAATTAAATGATTCTCCTACATGAGATGGTGGCACCCCCGGTAGGAATACAGAAGAAAACTCAAGATATCCCGAAACTCCCAAAGGTTGCAAACATATATGTAGACTTGCTAAGGAATGGGGTGCTAAATATCTTAATGTCCCAGAATAGTTGGTTAAGAAGGACAAAATTGTTGCTAAGATGGATAAAGTACAATTGAGGCTCCATATTCAGAACTACACCCATCTTAGTGAAAAAGCAACCAACACTATAACTACTTATGGTCGACTTCATAGCGGTTTGGAGTCCCTGATACAAAAACATGGAATTTTTGATGTGGATGCATTAGGACAAATCAGAGGCAAGGATGCAATTATGTGGGAGATAAAGTAGTACATTCAGAAAATCGGGCAAGCAACAGGGCATGAAGACTCAAACATCACCAAGGAAATTATCTTACAACATGTGATTGCATCGACTAAAGTTTATATGAAGTTATCTTGGCTGTAGAAGAGTGTAAAATCCGGCTCCAAATCCATACTGACATAAGCATTAAAGTTTAAGATGAGATACATTGCAAAGTTTCCTGTTCGAGTCAAAGTCATCGTAGTAGAGCTCAGAGCATGGCATTCATATATCACTAATGAGCTCCATGATGAAGCTACTGATTTGTATCTTTCACCTATGCAAATATATTTTGTCTTATTAGAATTTTGTCTTATATAGCCACCATCTTATATGTAGTTTGTATTTTGTAAACAATAAGTCCAATGTAATGTAGTCAAAGAGACACATGTGGAATGTAAAGAGTTATGAGTAAAATGTGAAAAGTCATATGGAAGCCCATAGGTCATAGAAGTTGAAGACTCACGAGGAACTCAAGAGTCATTGTCATTTGTTATAGATAGGTCCTCACAACTCAAGGAAAGGACTGGTATCTTGAGATACTTGGCCTTGGCTTCTCTTATTGTGCATAAGGGAGAAGATCATTCTATAGAGAAGCAAGTTGTAGCTTCATGTTCCACTGTTGGAGCTAGTGTTCCACATATGTAATGATGTACTTGGAATATTTCATTAATTATCAGAATCTCCTTGAGCCATCACTCTTTCATGCATGTATCATGGATGTAGTAAGATTGTTCTTTATATGTTTGCGATATATGTTTTTGTAATACATAATAAAGATACTAAACTATTTTGTTTCTTTGGATATGGATCTTGTTGAATTAGTGTTGTTATGCTTTCATGATTGTTGTTAATCTTGTGAACTAATTTGCAGGTTGATCAACAAGTTATTCTTCTTCACTCCTGTGGCCCTCTTAAGATAACATTATATTTTCCCTATTAGAGGTGCATCTCTCTCTTGTTCGTGGAGGCTCCCTCTACACTCTACATTTGGTGTCACACAAAAATTACGTACTTGCTGCCCCAAAGTTGTGTTTACAATCTCTTATGTATGTGTTGTGGCCAAGGCACACTTCTAAGTCACTTGCAATGGTGGATGAACCATATAACCGGATGGGACTCCTATACTGAACGGTGTGAGGTCTAATTGGGACTTCACATCGAGGAGATCCCATGTATGTTGGTAGTGTCCAACACTGTCAACATTTTGGCACTAGAAGGAGGGGCAGATGACAAGCTGAGCCCATAAAGTCTATTTGAATCTCTTATCTAAAATGGATTCATCCCATATCATAATCCCGAGGTGTTTTTCTGAAGCTTTAGATCTTTCAATCCCCGTAAAATTCTTACATAACTTGTCACATCTAAAGTTTGATGGCAAGGGTCCAACAACTGTTCTTGATTTTGTGATTGAATTTGTTCAATTCTACTTTAAAAACGAAGTTTATTATGAAGACATTCTTGCTAGGTTGTTTACCCTGACATTGGATGGTCATGCCAAGAAGTGGTGTTATTCGTTACCTACTTCCTTTATCTTTTCTTTCAGACAATTGATTAACGAGCTTTGTCGCGCCTTTGACAAATTTGACTATCAAGATGTTCTTAATGAAATTAATCAGCTTAGGATGGAATCAAATGAATTCCTAGGAAAATTTGTTGATAAGTTCCTTCATCTTTGCTATGAGTTTCTAGATGAAGATGTGGATTGGGAAATTTTGGATGAAAAATTCTGATTCTTGGTCAGGATTTCAATAAAATCTACGGAATCAAATCCACCACACGTTCCTATTCAAAAATAATTTCAATATCTTGAGGAGGAATCTTGTATCCCTTTCATTCCTTTTCCTCCTCCTTTTGATGTTTAATGTCTTGAACCCTTACAGATCATAAAATAGGGAAATCAAATCCATGAATTTCATTCAACAACTATTTCTAATCTTGATGAGTCTTCTGATGAGGAGTTAACGTTCCTCTCTTCTCTTTATCTAGACAATGATTATTTTTTTCCATCTCATAGTCTTGATAATCAACTTGTCCATTCTGAACCCATTAACCAAGTTGAACCCTTAGTCAAACATTGTCATGATTACCTTGTTTCTCTCAAATTACATAATGACGAATTTCCAATTTTAATGGATGAAACTTTATTTTCGCAGGAAGATTCGGATTTGCAGAATTTTCAAATCAAGTTTGATCTGATCATCGAAGAGTTTCTTTTAGGTATAAATATTCCCACTCAAGAAGATGACATGTTGATCATTAAATATTTTTGTTACAATCTAGAGAATCTTTCTAATGAAGATCAAGCATCCCATGAATCTTGTGATTCAATTAACTCTTATTTGAATTATGATGAGTGTATTGATGATAAATGTTCTTCAAACAAGCAGCTGACCATGTTCTCCTAGCTCAAGTTTCCATCTTTTGAAAGTTCAGAATCTTGTCAAGAGGACAGGGCACTTCAGCCTATGGTGATGGCTATGTTAGGTTCCCACTATCCCAACAACACTTTTGAATTTGGCTAGTTTAAGATTTTCTTACAAAGCATTATTGTCAATATTATCTCATGGGATCACAATTCAATTTTGATGGATTTCCGGTTTCTTCATGTTCAAAGTTCTCTTCCTATTTCTTCATGTTCATGGGATCATACTCCTAGAATACAACCAATATATCCCTCCCCATGAATTTTTTTGGTTGGGAATTCAGAAACAAAGAGTGAGCCTAATGGTTACCAAATCTTCCAGTCTAACATTTCTCCTTCATCCATTTAAGAGCTTGACCCACACACTAGCACGAAATATTACCAATCTGTATGTGATTCACATTCAGATATTAATCTTGCATATCATGCAGATATGCTTATGATTAGCTTAACTTCGCAAGGTTTTTTGAGTGGTTGTTTTTATGACCTTGTTACAAATTGGCTAGAAGAATCTTGCATGTTGAGTCTCATAGCTCATGACAAATCCATTCATGCAGTTGATTAGGCTTTGTATCACCATGAGTTGAAGCAGTGTTGTTGTGGTGTCTTTTGTCACGTAGAGCAAGCAATAATTTCTCACCATTGTGTTTGCACTATATGCTTTCAAGTCTCTGTACAAATGTCTTTGTTATTTATTTTTTTGGTTGTAATTGATGTATCAGTCATATACGACCATATATGTTGAATCAAAGGTAGGGAGAAACTTTTATGGTTGCATTGGAGATTCCATTTCACTTAGTCCCAATCTTTTTAGGTCTTAGTTTAGTTTAGGTTAGGTTGCATTTAGTTACCTTGCATTGCATTACTTACTTTTGTTTCATCTGCCATCTTTCCTTGTCTCAATGTTTTGTTGATCTGAATAAGACTATGCATGGAAGTTGGTTATGAGCTTCAAGATGATGTGGCTAATTTTTGGGAAACGACGAATTGTATTAATGTGTAGTACTTAGCTAACTTCTTATCTTTCTTATTCAAGTTGGTATTTACATATTTTAAAAATCGATGATATTTTGGATGGAAAATATGATCCCTGTAGTTGCGAAACCTTAAGCATAATCTTGAAACCTACATCTATTTAGGATCTTTGTTTCTAGACCCATTTTTGTTTATTGAATAACTTTTTTCTTGCCTATCCATTTGAGTAGAGAGAGGTAAGGAGAAAACCTATAACGAGCAAACCATCATCAAAGGTTTATAATACTTCTATGAAGGAGCAACCTCGCCTGATCTCAATAAGTTAGGATCCCTCTTTCGCCCCAACAAAATAATAAGTTCTTAAGCATAGTTCTATAAATGAAACAAAATAAAGGGTTAAGAAGAGAAAGGCTTACTTCATAGAGAGAAGAAGCAAGAGACTTCGTTGGGCTATTGTCTAGGCTCGTTGGCAGTGAAGCAACACTTGTGTTCTTGAAGTGACTCTGTCGGGGTACTGTCCAGGCCTGTTGGTAGCAGAGCAACACTAGAGATGAAAACTCATACTCTGATTATCTTTAACTCGCAATTATATATTACCCTTATCTTGGATCGAAACTATTGTGATATGGTAATATTTGTGTTGTGTTATGTTGATTAAAGGAATGGAATAGACTATATATTTGATCGAGTGGAATGTGTAATGCCTACTTAATCTTATCATGAAAATTTTACTAAGGTTTAAATCACCTTAAAATATTGACTTATAATTATCAAGAAATATTGGTACATACCTACATTGGTGAAACTGTAAATTTAGTACTGATATATATTTTGTTATTATTCCCAATTTACCTCTTTTGAGAAGACATAGTCCTCTCCGATTAATTACCAATTTATATATTCATCTCTCATCCCCAAAATGTCCTCTCATATTTACTTGGGAGAAGACATGGTCATTTCCAATTAATTACCAAATTATATATTCATACCTCATCCCCAAAATGTCCTCTCAGATTTACTTGGGAGAATACATGGTCCTTGTTAGCCCTGCTACATATTCTGATATTTTGAGAGTCAGCAATAAGCTCAGTCCTTGGTTATGCTCAAAGGAGACCTATACTGTTCATTTTCACCTTCTCCTTTACTTCACTCTCTCACCCTTCCTTCATCTCCATTTCTCACCTTTTTATTGTCAAAATCATATTAAAAACCATTGTTCTTAAGCCCTGGGTATTAAAACTTGTGCCCATACGACCACGCACCTCCATAAAATCTTCACCATGACCCCAGTCGTTGATCTCCGCCACCCCGATCTAACGGCTCCCGTTGTAGTAACTTACGCGATCGTTTCCCCGCTATCCGATCATCTCCGTCGCGATCGGACGACAGCCACTCTCCCCGCACCTTCAAACCGCTAGGACGATAACACGCGATGAAAAGTGGTTTCGTCCTTTCCCCACCGCCACGCGTCACACTCCAAGTGGTATCACATGCCATTGTACCTTTACCGCCCAACCCCAACGCTGGTGCGAGCAAGACCACTTACCGCCCGTCCTTTGTCCCCGCCCGTTAACACCCACGCGTTTATACCGCCCGACGACCGTTGGATCTGCCCGCTTAGATCCAACGGCTCACATTCATGCCACCTCAATTTTCCCGATAGCCCCGCCAGCTTATCCTCGTCGTCTATCCTCCCGATCCAACGGCTGGTATGGCTCCGCCGTCCTGCTTGTACACTCACCACGCAGTCCACTTGCCCTGACCATTCTGTGCACCCGAAGGATGAAGACAACTGCCTACTAGTACCTGATGCATTTGTCCCTCAACAACCGCATTCAACAAACAATATGGCCGAGAATGAGAAGGACGAAGCACGAGCAGGTGAATGCATTTAACAGTTATGGAATTCCATCCTATGCAACATTCCACCTGCCCGCGAGGACAACAGAGCACCTGAGAAGACTGGATTTATTCACTGAAGCAAGCATACGCACCAGAGACTCCATCAGGCAGTTAAAGCGGTTCGTGGTCAATTATGACCCCTTCATACTTAGAATGGCCAAGTGCCTTTGTAATGAAACTCTATATATACCCAGAAACAAGATGTAATCAGGGTTGATGGTTGAGATTTTGATGTAAGGTTCAACTTCTGGAGACTGTAACTATTTTGACACTTGCAGTGTCTCGTCTTCATTTTCAGCTAATACAAGCTTCTTTTGCTGTTAATTGCTCACTTTCCATTCTTCCTCTGTTCCAAGTTGTGCTTGATATGCTACATTTCTGAGCTCTTGATGTTTAGCATTAGAGGAGCTGTCATCCTACCTCTGTGTTAAAAATCTTGTATGTATCAGTGAAGGAGTTATTCAGGTTTCTTTTCACTTAGTGCCAGAGAGCTGTCATCCTGTCTGTGCATTAGGGAATAGATTTGCAGACTTCTTTACTGGTTGCAGTCGGCCATCACAGGGTCCTGTGCATCTGCTGGTGTGGTCAGTATTCTCCATAATCACCTAATCCTTAAAATGTGAGTAATTGGTGGTCTAAAGCCTTGTAGTTTGGGTGTGTTCACGCATGTCTGGAGTCAAGCAAAGTAGAAGTGGTTATCTGGCTTGAACAAGCATCATTTCTCCCATTCATCCATTTGCAACAATAAGTTGAATTTGTAATGTTCCCGAGCATCTCCGAGCTACAACCTAGGAGAGTTTCTTGGGGTGATAACATCAATTGGCGCCATTGCCGGGGATCGAAGATTGAAGCTCAACTTCCCTGGGAGAACGACATAGTTCCAACTTTGATGATAGACAAAGTCTGGACACATTTCTAGTTGTAATCATTTATCTGGCGACTCTACTGGAGGACCAACCTGGTGGCGACTTCACATTACAGTTCTGGCTCAATTCATGAGGCATACCTGAAGAAATCCTCAGAAATCACCAGCTGATCCAGTTCTTGAACCTGAGAAGATTGTTAAGCAAAGGAAAACATCGCAGAAAGGAGCATCAGGATTAGGTAAGCCCAAATTTTTTTATGTATCTCCGCAAGAAAGGCTTGTAGTTGAACATGTGCAGTTTAAAGATATAGAGCCTAGCATTATTGGTGAAGAAATACCCGCAGAGGTTCATAAAGCTCCTTTTTCATTTAGTTCCCCTTTAGATTCTAGTCCAAAGAAAGTCTCCCATACAGTCCATCATTTTCCTTCATTTCTGTCATCTATTTCATTGCTTCCTACCATTCAAATTGCCAGTATCCTTCCACCTACCCTAGTCATGGCAAGCCAACAAGCTCCCACAAAGATGGAGAGAATTATAGATGCTAGGTGTGGACCCTTGGTTTTGCCTGTTCCTTTGAATGCCATGTGTGCAGGAGAATATCAGAAATACATGCCTAAGTTCACTAGTACAGAGGGAGTAACAACTGAAGAACACCTTGAGTCTTTTTATAGTTATGCTGATAACCTAGATATCAGTGAGGATGATGTGTGGATGAGAATATTTTTCCAGAGCCTTGATGGAGAGGCTAGAAAGTGGTTCAGAGAATTGGCCCCTAGGTCTATAGCATACATTGAAGCATTAGATGATGTATTTTTGAAGCACTGGGGAGATAAAAAAGACTTGTTGTATTACCATACGGAGTTTGGTAATCTGAAAAGGGAGAATGGGGAATCTTTGCCTGATTTTAATAAAAGGTTCAATTGTATGTATAGTAAGATACCAGCTGAAGTAAAGCCTACCCCCACCTCTGCCAAACTCACCTATGCCAATGATTTTGACTCTAATTTCTGCCTACTTTTAAGAGAAAGAAGATGTGCCACTCTAGCTGAAATGCAAGATGCAGCCCTAGAGGTGGAATCTAATATCATGGCTACAGAAAAGCTCAAAGGTCATGCTGATAGAAGGAGGCAGAGAGGTGAGGCTTCTTCTTCCTCTGCTTCATCTTCAGAGCCTAAATTATACAAAATGACTAAAATGATAGAGTCATTGGCTGCTAAGATATCTAAGCTGAAGGTTGAGCAGAGCTCTGGAAAAACAAGGCTTCCAAACACATTTGCTCCAAGAAATCCAAATCCATTTAGAAGAGAAAATGAACAATTGCAGATCATTCAAAGGGGTAAAGAAGCAAATGAAGAGCAAAGAGTTAAGGCTCCTTTCCAGAATGTAGTCATGGAGGAGGAGCAGTTTGAAGAAGAGGACGAGATTCATTGTATGGAAGATAAAGGCAGTGATGCCTTTTTAACATTGGCTGCATACGAAGAATCATTGTCGTAGGACCAAACCAGTCAAGAGTGGGACAGGAAAGCTGTTCTACAAACTAGTGAACAAAAGAGATATAATTTGAGGTCAAAAGCAAATAATGTTAAGGAGAACCCTACTCAAAAAGCCGCTGTCCCAATAGAGCAACAGAATATCAGACAGAGGAGGCCAGCAGTTGATCTAGCCATCCTCAAGGCACCAGCTTAAGAGGTATGAGTTCCTGATAAGTTTCCTTCCTCTTTCAACTTTGAATCAGAAGTCCAGAAGTTAAAAATAGCTGTGCCTATGATAGAACTTGTAAAGAGTGAAGTTTTTAGAAAGCCTATCCTTGATGCTCTTGAGTTGAGAGCCATACAAGCCCCCACCGACTATGTCAATTTGCAAGATGATAAACCTGCAGTTGTGCTTAGCCCAATGACTGAACCTGCTGATGATAGCTCCCCATCATTCTATGTCTCCTTGACCATTCATGACAAAACCCTCCATAACTGCCTGCTAGATACGGGGGCTAGCCACAATTTGATGCCTAAAGCTGTCATGGAAGAGTTAGGCCTTGATATCACTAGACCATATCATGATTTATTCTCATTCGATTCAAGGAAAGTAAAATGCATGGGATTAATCAAAGATTTAGCTATTACCCTAACTTCGCTGCCCATGAAGAGCATGATGATGGATATTGTGGTGGCAGATGTCCCTCCTAAGTTTGGCATGTTTCTGTCCAGAGGGTGGATTAAGAGACTAGGTGGGACATAACAAAATGATTTATCTTATGCCACTATCCCAGTTTTTGGAGGGGAAAGCAGGAGATTGTATAAAGAAGCACAACTGGCCTACATCATTAGTGATGAGAAGAATCCTTCTAATCGTCCCATCTACACTGTGGGCACTGATTTTGGAGCATGTATCCTCCAAATTGAAGAATCTCAAAAGGCCTCAATGTAGATCAAGAAACCAGTGAATCAGGCCGAGAGAGAGCAAGGAAGTTAGGTTTGGGAAATGTTCTTTGATGGGGCATGTTCCAGGGAGACTGCAGGAGTAGGGGTGGTGTTGATATCTCCAAAACAAGAGAGCACACATCTGTCTTTTAAGCTGGCTTTCCAAGTCACCAACAATATAGCAGAGTATGAGGCTCTGATATTGGGCCTTAACGCAGCTAAAGATAGAAGAATCGGGGACATAAAAGTGTTTGGAGATGCTGATCTTATCATTCAGCAAGTGAACAAAACTTTTCAAGCGAAGCACCCAAGGCTGAAAGCATATAGAGATGAGGTATGGAGACTCAAAGAGTTGTTTGATAATTTTTGTATCTCATATATCCCTAGAGTAAAAAATTAGCTTGTTGATTCCCTTGCTGTGTCTGCTAGCATGTTCATCCCTCCCATGCCTCCCAGACTAGTTTATGAAGTTCAAATGAAATACAGACCATCCTTGCTTGATAATGTTCAACATTGGAAAGTTTTTGAAGATGATGATGAGGTAAACAAGTTTCTTCAAGTTATTGATGAATTCTCTGAAATGCAAATCGACCAAGAGAATGAAGCCTTGTAAGAAAATCCCCAGCCCCGACTTAGAAATAAAATTGGTGAAGATAACATTGTCCAACTGCCCAACAATCAGATACCTAAGGGTCTGGTTCCTTTAGAAAAGCTGTTTGACCAGAATGATGTGCCTTATAAGGCTACCCAAAAAGAAGACCAATCTGCAGTCCATAGGCATAATATAGGGAGTCCATATCAGCCAAGGTATATAAAACTTCTTTTTTTTTAAAGTAGAACTTCGGCGTAAATCACATAAAGAGAGACATTTGTCAACGCGTTTCAAACCAACCAGTGTGGCTCATCGTCAGGACAAGTTGAAGAAACAGATCCAGCTATGCATGCTAAATAGTCCGAGCAGAGCTTCCAATGGCTATCTTGATCAACGACTATTTTCCATGTCAACTATATATATTATACCAACCTAGATCCATCTTAACCTGGAGAATAATCAAGGAGAATTTCTCTTGACATATAAGAATAACCCCACAACCTTCTCCTTTATATTATCACAAGAATTGAACCATTACAATGTAGATCTTGTAGAAACTGCTCAGAATATCCTCATAGCTCTCTTAATATTAGACAAAAAGAAACTTAGATTACATCACATTACAAAAGGGACTTCAAATCTCATACCAACGACATGGTACTTCTCTCTTTATCTATATCTCTTTTCAACTCAATCCATGCGACTTTATATAGATTTCCTTTATACTATGATCTACGCTCACTTGATTTGGTCGAACCTTGACCCCTTTAATGAGATCCAACTTTTTTGGTCCAGTTCCGCTTGATCCTTTCAAAATTAACATCTCGATCCTTCTTCCACGACCTTGGCAAGTCCCGAGGTAACTGCTTCTTTTCTCCGTTTGCCTCTTTCTTCCTTTTTGGTCCCAATTTCTGACCTATTTTACCATTTACTTTTCTGACTCATATTTATTATTTCTGTGACTTTGCTTGACCAAACTTTGATCAAAACTTCTCA
This sequence comes from Pinus tabuliformis, assembly GCA_031772625.1. Classification (NCBI taxonomy): domain Eukaryota; kingdom Viridiplantae; phylum Streptophyta; class Pinopsida; order Pinales; family Pinaceae; genus Pinus; species Pinus tabuliformis. Next base: position 1,537,136,356 of record CM062818.1, on the reverse strand, counting down.
AAAAATGAAGGACCCAACAGGCCTCGACCACAATCTATTGACTCGCCCTTGAGTCAATCCTTTGTCTACATCTTTGAGCTTTTGTGTGGTTGCACACCTACTGTCGATGCTCTTTTTCTCTACTATTTTTCTCTATTTCGAGGCTTCTCCTTCAAAGAATGGACCCAACTTAGAAACCGTCTTCAAAGCTTGAGCTTTAAAACTATTATAATCCTCCACAACAGTGTTCTAGGTAGTGAGCATGGTAGTAAACTTATCAACAAATTGGCTTGTATCTTCTATAGCAAGTTTCTTAGCAACATTTTCCACTAAGTATTGGCATAAGGATCGAGCTTGCAAAGTTGCATAAATTGGGCTTTAACTGCGGGTTGGAGATGCTGTAGTAAATTCTTGGCCTTATGTGATTCCTCCTCTAAGTGATCAATTTAATTATCAATTAATTTCATAAATTTTGGTGTTGCGAAAGATTTGTAGTTCCAAGGGATTGTTCCATAAGCTATTTAATTTGTTTTCCCAACATATTTAGAGGATGGTTATGTTTAGAGAGTAACCTTAGCCAATACTGGAATTGGAAAAATATCTCTTGGGAATCACGAATACATTGTTTACGCATGTCTCTAGAACTATATACCTGTTCAACAGTGCCAGTAATTTTCTATTGGAATCGCGTTGTAGGGTCTCAAATAATTTTTTTCAAGTCGACGACAATACTACACAAATCTTTGTTTGCGACAACCATTCCTATACAAGCGATTTCAAGAAACTCAAGACACTGTGCTGGTTCACATAAAGAGAATTCCTCTGGGGCACTTGGAACAAACTCTACAACAACCAACCACATATGTTGGAGCTTGGAACTAATCTTCTCAGCTTGCTTTGTCAGTTGTTCATCGTCCTGATGCAACTGATTGTATTCCTAACCAAAACTGAGGAGTTTCTATTGTTGTTTTTCATGCACAATGACAAGTTCATTGTACCTTGAGTCAACAATAGTAGAAACGTATTCTAATTGAGTTGAGGAAGCCCTAATAAAGTGAAAAAGATTTTACGAAGACTAGTTCAAAAGATCAAAGGTAGAAAGGATGTTGGAAGGATGAAATTAGCCTGCAACGGTTGGGCACTTACGACAAATTTCTCAGACTGTCCTTGCGACGAAGTATCTGGATCAATAGTTTTTTCTTGCTGTAAGTATTCTCTAATTTTGGCAATGACATGAGACGGAAGAAGGGGAACAATATCAAGATATTGTGCAAATAGGTGCAAAGCTTCTTTACAATATGTTATATCCCGATTAAGCGTATAGAGTTGTACTAAGGCGACAACAATGATAGATTTTGATTGCGAGACAGGAAAAGTCCATACTGGTAGTATAATGATTGTCTTTGGAATTGACTCATATTCTATTGTATCCTTGAGCTCAGATACTATCTCCATATCAGTGACATTTTTAGTTGTATTCTCAGGGTCAGAGTGCTGAAAAGGCCCATTGGAAATGGTTTCAGAAGGTGTGGCGGTGTGAGGGGATGACACAAGACAATGCATCGAAGACGTAATAGGTTGGGAATGAACATGTTCTTCAACAATTGTGGTGGCGTGGATAGGATCTTCAGGTTCAAGATCCTTAGCAATGGTCGAAGAACTAACAAGAGGCTTAGAACGTTTGGAAGCAACCTTTGTACATGTTGCTTGCACAAAAGAAAAGGAATACGAAGGTAAAGAAATGGAATGTTCAATACCTACAATGGTAGGAGGATCTAATGATAAAGGTATGGTAGAAAAAAACGCAAGTCCTAGAGGTTTAAACGTATTACCTACATATGGAACAAAATAAGGTATAGTGGAAGTACGAATAGACACACTTACCATGGATCTGACCTTTGAAACAATGTTGTGGAGAGAAGATACACATTCTTGAAGCCATTTCATCATGGGTTGGAAATCAGATGCAAGAGTAACTGCATACTTCTTGGGGGATGATGAAGCATCAAAAGTCAAACTACGAGGTTACATCGCATTGAGAGAGTAAACAATACCTTCAAAGGCCCACATAAATTCGATTCCCTGCCAAGATAAAACTTCATGATGGAATTCCTCCTCTGACATATAATATGGTAACACCTTCATCTTATATGTGTATTTATTGACAACCTTGGGATGGACATAGGTGTTTTTGTGGCTGATACCAAATCACATCTGGCATGCATATTTATCTAAAATGGACTTGGGCACCTTGATCATCATGACGATAACATCAAGCATATTTTTGTGCCATTTTTCAAATGCCTTTTCATTGAATGCTCGATTTACAGAGTTAGCTCGTGTTCGCCATGGAACATATGTGAGGGAAAAAGCTTCACCGTTTGGTAGTTCTGCCAAATCATGCCCCTTAGGAGTGCACCACTTCATCATCGAAATGGTTACTACTAGATACCCATAAATAATATACGTAGCCCTCTTGTATAGATCTTTTTCATGCCTCAAAAAGTTCATGTAGCAGGAACTTACACCAGTTCAACGACACATCTTGTACACAAAACTTCGTGATATAAATAATTTTTAGTGTGCATTGTCCCTTGGTATAATTCCTTGTAACCTTTCCAATGATGATATAGCACATAAACTTGACCGTGCTATTATTGATAAGATCAATAACAACTCCACGACCGTTGCACCGAGTGCCAAATTTTTCATACAAATTATCATCACCCTTCTTCTTGCCTCATTTTTAGGTGCTTTAAAATGCTGTTAAAATTCCTTGGCCATGCATGGACAATCCTGTAAGGTTTTGAATGTCATCAACATAAATTATATACTCTCGATCAAGACACAACAAGCCATTCTATATACGGATGATGAGGAACATTGTACATCTCATGGTTTCACTTGTAGTATAGAATATAGGAAAATCCTGTAATTTCATAATGGTAGACCTAGATAGAGGTTAAAATTCCGGCTTGATCCTCAAAGCAGTTTTTTCGAATGGATCCGCAAGGGAATACATGTAATATTCCATACTAAGAGATGGATAATAAAAATAATTGTCGACCAGATCAACCTTCTCATATTTGAATCCTAAAAATATCCTTTGTAGGCTCAATGTGATCATCTGAGAAGTCAAAAGTTACGACTAGTTTAATAGAGCGGCTTATGGAAGATAATCGACAACTATCAACAAACTAAACATGGGGATGGAGACAAAATTTAGATACATAGGGTTCAGATGCAAAAGGCAAGGTGAAAGACTTCAAAGTTTATGAAAACACAAATGAGCAATGACACTTCGATGAGAAACACTTATAGAAAAAGCTACAGTATGGAAATGAATGACTTGATTGTTCGGTATTAAAAAAATCACTTAAAAAGATCAAACTCGATTCGAGTACTAATGACAACCCAGACGTAGATCCCCAAAACATGACGTGAATAACCCAAAAAGGAAATGGCATGATGACAATCTTTTTTTTTTTGTGAGCTTGGCAAGACTACATTTTCATCATGTCCAATACATCATATCACCCCAATCGGGGAGGGGAATTGAACCTGTGACTTCACATCAAGGAGTGCCTTAACAAAGCACCCGATCACCATCTTTTGAAAACCCCGTGGATGTCATGATGAAAATTATACCTAAAAATTAATTTAGGCTTTAAAACAAAAATCAAAATCATGAAAAAATTTCTGTTACGATGGAAACAACTCAATAACTAAAAAGAATCACATTACATAGCTTAATAAATGACATAAATGACAACATATAACTCCCCAACCATAATGAGTTGTGGTGGGTCACAATTAAGAAATAAGACAAATGACTAATGCAACTAGACTAACTAACTAACTGACACAACTAACTCAATCCTAAACCAAGCTTGTACCCTCTTGTCAAAGAGTAGGAAAACAAAATGATTTTAGTAACCATAGTAGGGCTTTAGGCATGCACCATTTACCCAACTAGGTAGAAGAATTCCATCGAGCTGTGTGAGCTTGATGACTCCATATTTTCTTATATCTGCAACAATGAAAGGGCCTAACTAGTGCATTCATAACCTTCCTGGATGTTTAAGGTACTTACAGTCATACAACATCACTTGGTTTCCCACAGAGAAATAATTCCTTTTGATATGTCTATTGTGTCAGGCTTTATGTCTTTCTTTCTCAACATTCCAATGAAAATCCGCTAGAAAACAATACTTGTCCAATTTCCATAGCTCTTGCAATCACTTTGCGATATAATCATCATTAGACATCTTGGTGGCTTTCACAATGAACATATTTAGAATAATAACTTCACTAGGTACCATAACCTCTCTGCCATATACAAGCTGAAAGGGATTATATTTGTGCAGGCATTTGATGGTAGTGCGATAGGCCCATAATGTAGCAGGAACTAGTTCATCCCAGTCATCCCAGTTAGTAGAACATACTTTAGTAAGTCCCTTTTCCAATATCTTATTGAAAGCTTCTATGGTTCCATTTTCTTGTGGATAATATGATCTATTTTTATTATGTTGAACCATGAATTCCCGCAACAAAGTGGAAACAATTTCATTAATGAAGTGCGACCCCTGATCACTTGTAATACTTCTTGGACATCCAAACCGGGTAATCATATTTTCAAATATGAACCTGGATGCAGTACTAGTAGTACAATCTTTAACAGAAGTTGCTTCAGCTCAATGTGTCAGATAATCAGTTGCAGTATAATGTAGCAAGCATGTGAGTGTTGAGCAAGGGGGTTTATTGGTCCAACAAAATCAACAAACCTCTTCTCAAAAGATTGCAGAGCTCTAACTAGATGAAATGGAAGTTCATCACGATGGGAAGGCCTCCCAACTCGCCGACATACATTGCAGTTCTTAAAATATGCCTTGGTGTCTTTAAAGAGAGTTGACCACCATAATCTAGCCTGAAGTTCTTTCCTTGCAGTTTAATTTCCTCCTATATGGCTTCCCATGATGCCACAATAACATTCCCACAAGAGATTTTCCCTTTCATGGTCAAGAAGACATCTATGCAAGATATCGTCAAGTCCCATCTTGTACAATTGGCCTGCAATTAACTGATTATTTGCAACTTTCACTACCAAGTGCTTCTTTTACGTAGTAGTATAGTCATATGGGCACTTTCGAGTTGCTAAAAATAATGTAATGCCTTCAAGATAATTCGACACAACTTCAATTCTAAATAAGTCAACATAAATAATCTGATCATCATGTGATGCTCCTGCTTCTCCAGACTCCAAGCGAGAAAGGTGATTTGGAACCACATCAGTACAACCTAGATTGAAAACAACTTCAAATAAAAAATCTTAAAATAATAGAACCATCTACAAATTCTCCTTTCGAGAACAAGTTTGTTAACAAGATACTTCAATGTAGAGTGATTAGTGAAGAACTTGAAAGGACCCCCAAGTAGATAATTCCTGAACTTTTGAAGTGAATATACCATAGCGAGAGCCTCCCACTCAGTTGTTCTATAATTTATTTCAGCATTAGAAAGTTTTCTGCTAGCAAAATAAATGGGGTGATCAAGGTTACCTTCACCGGGTTGTGCCAGAATAATATCCAGAGCAATACCAGATGCATTTATATGCACATGAAACTTTTTGTTCCAATCTGGATAGACTAGTATTGGGGCACTTGCGAGTTTTTCTTTCAAAGTATCAAAAGCATCATCACACTCAAAAATCCATATAAAGTGTTCAACTTTCTTCAATAGCTTCTCCAGTAGCACAATAATTAAAGCATAGTTGGAGATAAATCTTCGATAATACCCTGTATGTCCCAAAGTGGACCACAATTGTTTAACACTTTTTGGTGGCGACATATTCAGAGTCACCGCAACTTTAGCAAGGTCTATTCACACACCATCCTTGCAAATAATATTCCATATCAAAGTACCAAATGCCACATCAAAAATACATTTCTTCAGATTCAATGAAATTTACAACTGCTTGCACCAATCAAACATGACCCATAACAAAATAGAGTGCTTCTTCGAGAGTGTTATAGACATTTTTGTGCCCTACAACACTAAGCATGAAATGTCCATAAACCAAGGGCTCCTAAGTCCCTAAAAGTGTTGTTCTAACCCCTAAAGGAACAAGGTCAACAGATTACTGCTTCTCCCAGAAGTTCTCCACCAGAAACTACTCAGAATTGGTCAAAACAGGATCATTTCAGCTGCTCCACTGGCTAAGTGCGTTGCATTGCACCTAAATACACTGTGAGGGTGTGTTGCATTTCAAAACTCCCTTCTGTAGGGTGCGATGGGCGAGAAATGACAAATGGCAGTGTCATTCCGTGAGGTGGAGAGGCAATGGAAGCTTCCAGAATCTTCTCCTGTGACACTTGCCTCACTGAATTCGACCAAGGATGAGTAAGAGGCCCTCAGTCTCCAAGTGGAAGCAAGAACTGACAGAGAGAAGACACTAATCAAATCACAAGCTGACTCATCCTCCTTACACATATCTATATATGGATCCCTCATCCCAGAGATCCAGAGGCTGGAATTTTGCATATTGTAAGGAAATGTTGTTGGTTTCTAGAGACAAACATCAGATTGTTGGGTGATTTATGCTTTGTTTGAGGTGAAGAGGGGCTTCTTTGCTGGGAGGTTGATGCTGGGTTGGAACCACCGATTGTAACTCCTCCTGGATCTTTTCTTGTTTATCAATAAAAACTATTTGAGTTTTCCTCCATGCTTTTGTATCATTGATGTTAGTTACATTTGTATGGTTAACTTAAATCTGATCCTAAGTTGTTTATGAATATAGATCCATGTCTTTGTATAGTGCTCTACTTCTGTGATCTTACAGGTACTTTGTGAAGCTGGGCATGCAAGGGAGCAGGTAGCTGGAGACCATCAAAGAAGAGAGGGATTGGATCAAAGGATTAGCGCAAGACACAGGTTGGTTCTTTCTATTCCTCTCTATCTATAATTCATAAAGGAAATACAAAAGTAGTTTTTCTCTGTTTGTTTCTAAGGTAGCTGTCACACCTTAGTGGGATAGGGTAGTTCTAAATAGACACTTTTCCCGGTAACAAAATGGCGACTCCGCTGGGGAGATAATTAGTTTGTTTGTTTATCATTTTTTGTTGTTTGTTTCATAAACTTATAAGTAGCATTCGAACTGCATTTGCCATAACAAATGCAAAGTAGATAACTGCTGCTTCAATCCATTCACTGGATCTGTTTATGATTTAAACAGCTGATTCTCAAACTATCTGATTGCCCTTGTGATAGCTCTTAGATCCTCCTTAGATCTACCCCTGATTGTTGCATTACTGATTGCTTTTTACTCGGCCAAAAACCAAGGACTGAACTGCAAACTGTGACCCGGAACCCGGATAGAGTCTCGTTTCTGGCCCAGCGCAGGTACTGTTCAGAGATCCTGAATTTCAGCGCACTTCCCGAAGGGGCAACCTGCGCTGCATTTCAGATTCTCTGTGTTACAGGTGCGCTGATTAGACTAGCTCTGTGCATCTGTGGTTCCTGTGCTTCATTCTTTCCAGTTCTATCCCTGAATTTTGCTGCCTGTGATCAGTATATGTCTGTTTGAAACCTCTTTTCCTTGCTGTTATTCCGCCTCCTTGTACAAAAGAACTGTAGATGTTTTTGTGTGTTTGTTAAGTCATTTACAGTTTTCCTTTGCAAAAGTAGCATAGTCGTACTGTCATCCTTTGATTTGAATCTGTCGCAAGTGTCGATTTCGATCATAAGAGAAAGTTTGATTGCTGTTGATGGTCGATTATCCTGTTACTATTGCCTTTGGTCTGAATTTGTAATTTTCTAGTGTCAAGAACAAGTGTTCATTTCAAAATCGTAAGGTGTCGTAATCATCTCTGTTTTTTATTTCGAAAAAGAGCTTGTTTATATTTGTCGCTTGAAAAGAAATTCAGATTTGTACATCAACTTTCTTTTTAGCATCAATACTAAGAAAGTCAAAAACAAATACATGCATGTGCATTTGCATATAGACAGTCTGTTTGGCTTGATTTAGGAAAAGTGTATTTACAGTGTGCTCTTTGCTCTTTGTGAAAAGATTCTGTCTTTCTTTTCCCCTAGTAGCTAGGATTTTCATTGCACAAAAGAGATAAAAGTTTGCTTATCATCTTTAGATTGCATTCTAGGAATTACATCTACATCTCGTGGTGAACCCGAAAGGAAAAATTCATAAACAAGATCAACTTAAAATAAATTCAATGAATCTAACAACGCTTTGGAACTTAACGCACAACATTTAGAGGTCTAGGCTAGAGACGTATTCCGGCACCGTAAAGCCTGGTAACTGTTGTCCTCACTGATGGTTGGGTGATTCCTCCACTTTGAAACAATAAGTGCCAGTACGGACTTGTGCTCCCACGTACCGTCGAGTATATTTTGGGAGACCCCTATAGGCTTAAATCCTTTATCCATAGGAAGCCGTGTCTGCCGCCCTATCGATCGCAATGCACTGAACACAACATTCGGGAAGATTGACTGCCGTACCGTAAAAAGTATTTTATAGTTTTGCGATTGGTTTGGTACTCCCTCTACCTAGACCTCCAGAGCAGTCCCTTTCGTTCCTTTTCAGACTCCTTAACGGAAAAGGTCCATTTGAGCACTTGTCACTTCAGGCTCATTAAAAATCGAAGGAGACTAGAGTCATCTTTTGTTTTTTCTCGACTCTTAAAAACTGAAAAAACAAGTTGTGTCAAAGCGTCTAAAAATTTATTTTAAACGGAATATTCATTAACCCTTTCCTACGTTGATCTTGGGTTGAGAAAATGGAGTCAACCAACCAAGGAATTCTCCTTGGAGGAAATCCTAGTCCCTTCTCCTCTTGGGGAGATGTTGGTGCACCCCATATGGCCACATTGTCGCTTCCAGGACTGACAATTGGTTTGCCTGTATGGTTCTTCTCAACCTCTGTCGTTCAGAACACCACTATTCCTGAACAATCGAATCAGCAATTAGACGAGTCCAGAGTTACCCACCAGCCTTCTACTTCCTCTAATTCTTCCTCTCCTCCTTCCTCTTCACTTGATGGGGCTGGTAAAGATAAAAGTCAAGTTCCTAAGGAGAAGAAGGAAAAGAAGAAGAAAGAGAAGAAGAAGAAGGAGCCAAAAGCGAATGGGGGCAAACGAGTGTCATCTAACGAAAATCCACACACTGCACCGTCCAGGCCTAAATCGCCATGTGTCATTTGCAAAGGAGACCACTTTCACAGAGATTGTCCTTGCATCCCTCGGATCTTAAGGGACTGGTCTCCTCGTTTGCACAATCCGGTGTCGTCAACCTCTGATGATCATGTTGAAAACACACCGTCAACTAGTGAAAGTGAAGCCCCAGGACAAAAAGGAAAATGTAGATTTCCTTGTAAACTGTGCGAAGGCGATCATGCCGTCCACCGTTGTCCCTTCTTAGACGAAGCTAAAAGAGTTTTGGATGATCGTCCAGTTTCACCGTTACGACTTCCTCCTGGATATAAAAAACTCTTGCCGAGTCCGTCACTAGTTGAAAATCCGGCTAACCCGCTCAGGTGGTCGGCCGAAGCATCTGTCATTGAAGATGAACCATCTGAATCCATACCAGACGAAAGTCAAAAGGTCGAGGCGGCAGTCGACCCAGTCTTGCCTTTAGAGGTTCCATCTTCAGATGATACAATCACCGAAGAGAACAACGATGACATCGTCCAAATTCTTTTCATAAGCACAGACTCCAACGAACATGGGGGCAATTTACCCGTTCCTTTACCGCAGGAAGGAAGTTCGTCAGAGTCGTACCCGGCCGTCTATTCGGTCCCACCTCCAAGCAACCTAGTTGTCTCCTTCGACTGGAATCAACTAGGCAGACCCCGTTTACCAGCTAGTGTACCATTTCGAATTATTGTTCAGATATATAGAATGGTTATGGCTGGTACCATCATAGATGAGGGGGCTTCTGTGAGTATCCTTTCCTCAACTGCTTGGAAAGCGCTTGGTTCGCCATCGCTTTTGCCTGAGATGAGAAATCTGACAGGCTTTGATAAAGGAACCAGTCGACCGTTAGGGATCCTTCCCAACGTGCCCATAACGTTGAGAGGGAAAACCGTTCACATGAACGTGATGGTAGTTCAAGGACCCCTGGATTACAATCTACTCCTTGGACGAGACTATATTTATTGCATGAGAGCCATCGTCTCATCACTCTTTAGAGTAATGTGTTTTCCACACGAAGGAAGAGTGGTCAAGCTCGTGGACCAGCTTTCATTTCCCGGATCATACAGAGCAAATAGTCATATACCATCCCTGAATGGTCTTTTCACGCAAGAAATGTCTCAATCTCCAGTCCGTCCTCCCGATGAGCGCGAGTGATTCGGAGGGATATGACTGAAACCCAGGGGGCATGCACCCTGGTCTGCTTCGGCAGGAAAACTTCGGGTATAGGGTAGGTTTCCGCGGGAGAATATGACTAGTCTGTACCCCCGTCCGTGATTGGAAGAGGGGTTATTCTAGAACAAGATTCTCTTGTCAAAGTTATGTGAGTTGGCGGGCATCGCCGCTCACCTTTGTTTATTTCGGTAGACATTGCCAGAGAAGTGTTTTGTTTACGCCGTGAATAGAGCAATCTTTGGGTAACCTGTAAGAGGTAGGCCTCTCTCGGTAAAACAAATGTTTTAACGGAATAAAGAAGGGGTAACCTTGAAACTCTGTTTTATACCTGGGGGCATGCAAACCTTTTGGAATGCAAGCGAAGAGTGACTATTTATTTTTAAAATTTTTAGGACCTCTAACCCTTTAAACTCGTAGGATTGATAGTTTCCTAACTTGCATAAAGAAAGGATGTGGGGCAAATCTCTAAAAGTTGCCGTTTTTATATGAGACATTCTTATCACAAGACTGGATTAATCGAGCAGTGTTACCGCAAGGTTCAAGCTCGTTAAAAAATAAACCTGCATCGAGCAGTTTTAGCACATAGTTCAAGCTCGTTTAAAAATAAACATAAGACATAAGCAAATGTTTCCACCCGCGTTTAAGCTTGTTAAAAAATGAACTATTCCCCCGGTAAATAACCTTTGTGAATGTAGTACTTCAGCCGTTAAAGCCTTGGTCGTGTTTGCACCATCACCTCCACTTTTCATTGGCCGATCATTCACCTCCATTTGATTGTTTACCTGTTTTGAGGAACAACTATGAAGAGTGATTTCACTAGCCATCCTTGTGACACTGCCGTGATTGGAAAATTCCAAACCTTACTTGGAATCAGTTGCTACCCGTTTTATCACTCGTTCCTCAAAAGACGAGTCTCCTTTAAGCTCTTTTCAACTGACTCGTAAAATATGAAAAGATTGCCGAGCCATTGGCCTCTCCAGCTCGTTAAAGGGACAGGAAGTGCTATCCCTCATCTAGATTTTAATCTTTTTTGGACCTGAGGGATCATTACACAAAAAGATCGAGCGCTTGTTTTGTTCGGCTCGTTAAAACTATCGAAAATTCATCCCTTCTGTATTGTTTTATACTTTTTCGGACTTAAGGGATTAGATGACGAAAAAGGAATTTTGGAGTTACCTTTACGTTCCTTTTCAGACTCTCTAAAATTGAAAAGGACCGACTTATCTTTGTCGTTAAACTCGTTAAAAAGATTAATAGCGACAAACTTGTCTTTAGACGAGAACGAGTTTCATTATCGCTAGGCTCGTTAAAACATAGCGATGGGTTTGCCCGAAGGGCAAATTATAGAACAAGCATATGTTATCCTCCTCAAGCTTGACAAAAATAAAGAGGTACTGGTCAGCAATGACTGGGGAAAAATTGGGAAGAAAACTCAAAGAAACTTTTTTGGTAGCAAGTCGCTCTTGAACATGACACTTCCACTCCGTGTCCGAGTCGGGTTGGGTTGTTTCATTCACCGGTCACATCACCATGGTCACGCCATACCATCCACATTTGGGTTAATGCTACCAATCCATCACATCAGTGTCACCGATATGTTCAAGAGAAGTCATCCAGAGAAGTCACCTGTGTCTCACCCACTACCATACATTATACTCCATTCTTCATGACCGCCACCCTGAACCTTGTATCATCAGATCGTTTTCACCTCCATCAAAATCATTTGCTCCGTTCCGTGTCATTGATGTGGGATTCATTAAGGCCCTCCTGTGACGGATCACTTCTTGTCGACATCAGCTCATTATCCAAGAAGTTGATCTAGGAACACCCCATTCAGTACTTTGAAGCTTGCATGCCTCAATGGCAAGTTTCTCACTTCCGGCGATAGGTTTACGTCAATGGCCTTCAACCGAAATATTTTGCGTGGTGTTCAATGCCAAGTCCTCTATTCACACCACGTGAATTGTACTGCAGTACCTTGAGGATCATTATCATTATCGGTGATTCCTCTCGCGCTGGTTAACAGTTCACATCATTGACTGGTAATCAAGCGATGTCTTTCCATGTTAGACTTCAAAACATTTCTCACATGGATCGACTTGTACTTCGAGTGAATATCGGACGAGATTGAAGACCCCGGATCTAGTTTCATCCATCCGGGCTGCGATATATATTTAGGGAAATAAAGACATTAAATGTACAGCATTGCAGGACAAATAATCATCCTACCAAAAGGATGATGGCTCTATCAGAATAATCAGTCTACACTCAGACGATTGTCTATCCTATGTACATGAAAATGAATTTATAAAGCTGAGCATGGGAATGCCTGCCTCAGCTAGATCATGAAAATATTATGAAGATAATGTATTGTATTGTATCTTATTACAGGTCTCCTCCCAGCATTGAAAGAACTTCGGATCCTCATAATAAAGCATTTCACCCGACACCAAAAGTGATCCGGATCTTGGGAGGAGGCCCCCAAGATCTAATAGATTGAAATGGATCTTGGGAGGAGAGACCCCCAAGATCTGAAAAATTGCAATGGATCTTGGGGGAAAGGACCCCAAGATCTGAAAACTTGAATTGGCAGAAGAAAAATAGGAGAATGCCCAATAAACAAACCACAAAGAAACCTTTTATTAAAACCCACTGATCTGGATTTAAACATGAATGCAACAAAATACAGAGATAACCAGATACACAAAGATGCAGTGGAAATAATACTTCATTTCATTAATGGAAAATACTAAAATATGCTTACAACCAGAAATGGAAATAAACTAGCTAGGGCGATGATAGCTTATCTCTTAGAAGAGATGTGGTTGCTACATGCCTCTAAACTGTAAAGGCTACATTGTGGCGGACAACCTGTCCTTTTACAAAATGTGACTTGTTACTTATAGTATTTTTCAGTTACAATACCACGGGCCAATTCCATGGGTGAATGAATACCATGGGTGGATTTTACAATACCACGGGCGGATACCATTTACAATACCATGGGTAAATTCCATGGGTCGATGAATAATATGGGTGGATGAGTACCATGAGTGGGTTCCATTTTCCATTCAGATCAAAAAGGTTAACGACCTCATACTTTAGGGGGCAACTGTTATAGACATTTTTGTGCCCTACAACACCAAGCATGAAATGTCCATAAACCAAGGGCTCCTAAGTCCCTAAAAGTGTTGTTCTAACCCCTAAAGGAACAAGGTCAACAGATTACTGCTTCTCCCAGAAGTTCTCCACCAGAAACTACTCAGAATTGGTCAAAACAGGATCATTTCAGCTGCTCCACTGGCTAAGTGCGTTGCATTGCACCTAAATACACTGTGAGGGTGCGTTGCATTTCAAAACTCCCTTCTGTAGGGTGCGATGGGCGAGAAATGACAAATGGCAGTGTCATTCCGTGAGGTGGAGAGGCAATGGAAGCTTCCAGAATCTTCTCCTGTGACACTTGCCTCACTGAATTCGACCAAGGATGAGTAAGAGGCCCTCAGTCTCCAAGTGGAAGCAAGAACTGACAGAGAGAAGACACTAATCAAATCACAAGCTGACTCATCCTCCTTACACATATCTATATATGGATCCCTCATCCCAGAGATCCAGAGGCTGGAATTTTGCATATTGTAAGGAATTGCTGTTGGTTTCTAGAGACAAACATCAGATTGTTGGGTGATTTATGCTTTGTTTGAGGTGAAGAGGGGCTTCTTTGCTGGGAGGTTGATGCTGGGTCGGAACCACCGGTTGTAACTCCTCCTGGATCTTTTCTTGTTTATCAATAAAAACTATTTGAGTTTTCCTCCATGCTTTTGTATCATTGATGTTAGTTACATTTGTATGGTTAACTTAAATCTGATCCTAAGTTGTTTATGAATATAGATCCGTGTCTTTGTATAGTGCTCTGCTTCTGTGATCTTACAGGTACTTTGTGAAGCTGGGCATGCAAGGGAGCAGGTAGCTAGAGACCATCAAAGAAGAGAGGGATTGGATCAAAGGATTAGCGCAAGACACAGGTTGGTTCTTTCTATTCCTCTCTATCTATAATTCATAAAGGAAATACAAAAGTAGTTTTTCTCTGTTTGTTTCTAAGGTAGCTGTCACACCTTAGTGGGATAGGGTAGTTCTAAATAGACACTTTTCCCGGTAACAGAGAGGCTATAGATTGTCCAATCATTCATGTAGACTTTAAGGAATTTATCAATATATTCCCTGAAATCAACAATAACTATTATGGAAAAGATAGTTGGAGCATTCTTAACTATAACGTGATAAGCATATGAACCCCATTCATTGGTGAAAGTGGTTTTATTTTTATCCTCTTTAGCAATGCAAACTTGATGATATCCATAAAATCATCTGTAAAGGAGTAGTCGTCCCGACCCACAATGCTATCCAACACTTCATCACTAAAGGGAGTGGGAAATGGATCATGAACACAAGCATTATTAAGACTTTGATAATCTACATAAAATTTGCTATCATTTGAGTCCTTTTTGTCATGAATAACAATATGACTGATCCATTAAGCTGTATCCACAGGAAATATGAGACTCACATCCAACATTTTGTCAATTTCCTTCTTAACCTTTTCTTTAACTCATGGGTTCATATGGTATGGACGATGTTTGAGTGGCCTCACATAAGGTTTCAAAATGATCCTCATTTACACCAAATATCCTTTTATTCCTTTTAGTTCAAAAATCGACGTAGGAAACAAATATTCGTATTCTTTCAATAGATCAAAGATTTCTTTGGTAGTTTTTCATCCCAATAATCACCAATAGAAGCTAGCATGGGGATTTTCTTCAGTTCCAATAATGTGCTTTCACAACTTCAAGGGTTTCAAATGGGGAGCATCTATCACAAGGTCATCTTTTATACTTCTCTCCCCTTCAATTTCTTTGAAGGATAAATGCCTTAATTCCTCCAAATCATCTTCATCCATTTCTTTTTTAATCTTATTGCTAGCAACAACTTCTTGAAACCATGATTCATATAGACTTCCATAATCCTCATAGCTTTTAAATTCAACAATAGGATTTCTAGTAGGGAATATAGCCTCTTAATCAATTTCAAAGCTTCAAATATCTTTACATCTTCACCTGAGAAGGAAAAATCATTACAAAACCAAGGTATCAGTGCCTCCCAATTAGTTGTCTTCCCTTTCATTTCTTCTTTTAAGTACCAAGCTTGTGGGAATATCCCTAATGTATGAATGAATTGATGCACCCACAACTCAACATGAAATCCAAATTTTTTCTAAACAACATTGCAAATCTAAACATGCTTATGAGGACTAGTATTCCCTCATATATAAGAATAACAGCTAAATTCTTCTCAGGATTTGTGAACCAACACAACATAGTAAACTTAATTGGATCCCAGTTCTGAAACTAGTTGTGGTGAGGTCGCCACCAATGTGTGGGGGTTGTTGTTAAAAAAATATCTTTCAAAGGAATTCTTTACATTCCTTCAATACTTGAGTCAACTTCTTTAATAAAATTAACAACAGATCCAATACAATTAAAAGTAGGATGATCCCTTACCTCCGTACTAATCCAACGAGCACAACAAATAATTGTGCAATGTTTGGAGTACAACTCATGATCTCCCTATTTACATTCATCCATCACGACATCTAAACCAACTTATGTATGCTGAACACTACTCCAACTGAGAGAACCATCGATTGTAGGATTGATATAGGGGCCTCCATTTTTCCTGCAGTGAGATGATATAACTGATCCATAATATTTAGTTCTTCTACATCATCAAAGGGATTTGTAAATCTTGGACCTTGATAGGGATTGAATGGTGTATGACTCTAACTACATCCACTTTGAAAGTCACAAAGTGTCATTTAATATCGATTACAACATTGTTTTCAAATGCCCAATCTATTCCTAATAAGGTTGAATAAGGATATGTGTCACCCATAATATCAATGACCTCAAAATTCACATATGTCTTCACTCTGATGATGTCAACTTACACATCTTCTAGATGACCAATGGGGAGAATACAATACTGGTTGGCCATACACAACTAATAGGAGAAAACACCAACTTGGGTCTTCCCAATTCCTCCCAAGTTTTGACGACAAGATAGTCACATATGATCCTATATCTAACATAACATATTTGATCTAGTATCTGATGATTTGGGCATCAATGTGAAACTCCCTTCCCATTCTTCACTTGTTTCGGTGGACATGTCTGGAATGACACTTTGACAAGTTAGTAGAAAGCGACCATTCTGAAAATTCTTCATCCTTTACAATAGACTTAAGATTCTTGTGAAATTTTCCATCTAGCTGCTCATAACTCATAGTATGCAAAAATAACTTAAACCACACCATTAAGGGTTGAGATGTCTCTTGCAAAGATCGAGGACTCTTCATTTGTCCCTTTTCTTTCTTTTTTGCTTGAGGACTATTAGAAGAAACCAATTGCTTAAATATTTTAGCAACATCGTTATATTTCAGCAACATCGTTATAGGTTACTGAGGTACCTCCTTATCCACTCTAGTCCACTTTCATCCTTTAGTGATAATGTTTATGTTGGGCTGAGGAGTTGATTCAGGCTCTCTAGGATTCACATTGATCAGTTTTGCACTTCTCTGTCAATTATGCTCTTCGCAACAAGCAATTAATTCTGGACAATCCTCAGTAGCATGAGTGTTTAATCAGAAATGAGAACACTAGTTCCTCCTTAGAAATGGACAATCACGAGAAACATGGCCCTCTTGATCAAAATTGTAGAATTGAATCATACCTCTTCATCCAGTTCTTCCCCCCTTTAAGCCACCTCCTACCTGTCCTCGAGGAGCTTCATTAACCTAGAATACAGTTTGATCAAGGTGATCAACTGTAGCATACAAAGCTTTGCATAGGTCTATATGGTGAGTTAAAGACCCACAACACTCACAAAACATATTATTTGGAACATTGGAATATTTATGAAAAATAAGACAAAGACGAGGTGCATGACCATAAGTGTGGAAAATATCACAATACTCATTAGCGGATGTACCTTGATGATTAAGAAACACATGATACTGGGTATGTCCCTAGTAAGGAACACTCGTGGAAACTTGCGCAACTCCTACAGCAGGTCCTTATGGTGGCAAAGATGGCCCCATTGTCATATTAGAAGGGTCTGTGTTCCACAACCTTTGGCATTCAGTAGAGTAATGCTATTCAACCTGGAAATTAATGCACTAAACATGTGGATGAAATGGTCACGCAATATTCATATCCTTCAATATCTCAGTTAGATCAACAACCTGATGCTATAAACCAATGATGACAGGATCACTCGAAGCAACGCCCACTCTATAATCATGAGGGTATATTTCCATTGCCTCAATCTTCATAGCTTTTTCCAATGCATCTTGTAATGTATCGATCTTCTGTTACGTCAAAGGAGTTATAGTTAATGACAACAAAGCCTTAATAAACAAATCCTTTTGGTGATTAGGTTCAATAGGATAAGTCAATTTCCCAATTGCATCTTTAAACTACTGCATGCACTCCCATGTAGTCTCTCCCTCTCACTTTTTAATATCCCATAACTCAGTAAAACCACATTAATTTGTTTGAGGAAGTTTAAATTCCTTAATAAACTCTTGTTTAACCAAGTCAAGGCCCAGATTCTGATTTAGAGCAGACCACTTAATGAACCATCGAAGAGCTCTATTTCGCAGAGTTGTTCGAGACTAAATAATCTTAGAGGCATCTGGGGTCTATTTGGCCCTCTAGATGACTTCACATAAATACCAATGTTGTTCTACATATTCATATACTTAGCCCGAGAACTCAGGATAGTGGGTGAACGACCCTGTCACATTCCTCGCCATTGTTATTTGATCAAGAAAAACTAATACAAAGGCTTGAAAAACAGGTTGCGTAAAGGTTGTAGACTATGATTGAAAACATCCACCCTAATTACTGGAACTACTACCACTACGTACTCTTTATGAACCTTCTGAAATTTCAATGTTTTAACTAATTTGGAAAGAAAATTGACAGGATTTTGATGAAGTATTAGGGGGAGGTTAGGGAGAGAACCAATTGCACCACTTCCTTGTAGACTCCTACTTGTGGGGAATGAATCATCTTCAAAAAATAACTTTCTCATGACAAAATGCATCTCATCATCCATAAGATTACTCTGATAAATCATTGCAACAGGCTGTCCTAGTGTCTCTCGCATCTGGATTCCTTCTAATTCCTGGTGGGGTCTACCTTGATCTCTTACCTCGTCTCCTCTAGCTCCTATTTTTCTAGAGTTTAATACTTCACCTTCTTCCATATTCCATAACTCTGGGCTACCTATTCCTCCTATACACAACCTCAGGTTGCTCAACGCTTCACCAATTTGTTGCAACTCTCTTCACCTTATTCTAATCTCTTGCAACTTATTTTCCCTCCACTCATCAAATATTCATGCCCTTTTAAGTGCCCTTAAATCCCATGCCTTCCACAACTCTTTTGCATCCATTGCAACTTCCCCTCATCTTCTACAACCAAGAAACATCTCTCCCATAAACCCTACCCCTAGTACTTAGGTTTTATGCTACCATATTGGTTTCTTGGAACAACAATAATCTCTCTTCAACCATACAAACCTTGATCCACAAGGGAATTTCTTTAAGTAGTCTTCCCTTCAACTCATACTTACACACTACTTTGGATTTAGAGAAGGACTGATGGTTCTCCATAGAAAATTCAATAATGTAACCTTCCAAAGTCGCTTGCACCCAAAAGTGAACAACTCTGGTTAATTCAGTATCCAACCGGTGCAACACATCTAAATCAAATGTGGTCCAAGTTCTGAATATTCAGTCACAGCTTCCAATTCCAAATTTGATCCATAATATACTCAACCAATGATATAATGCCTCAGGAAATTTACACCAGAGAATTTCATACTAATCACAAGCAGGTTCTACGAACATGATCTCCTCCTTAATCCAATCTAAGTTCTTCTATCTCAATTGAGCTTGCTGAAGAATAAAGGAGTCAAGATTTTCCTCCCACCCGTCATGAATACTGCTCTTGAGAATCCAAGTCACCATGATCTAGTACCCCACTTGATTTTTAGGGTCTCGACAACAAAACCATTTGTTGGTAATTTTTTTATCATGAAGATAGAGGGTTCAACCATTGGTTTCCAACAAAAGATTCTATCGTAGTCTAGCGCAACATTGGCATTTTTATTCCTTCACAAGGGAGAAAAGTATCATTCGAGATGTGTCGAGAATTTTAAGTGTTATTGACAGGAATTTAGACGGTGACATGATTCAAATCATTACATACATTATTCATTGTTTATTTAATTATACATAGGTCCTCCAACAACCTTGGACACAATATATGAACATGTATTGGATCAATCGTGTTCAGCAGGTTCCAATCCCTACCGGCCGACCACCTCCAACAACCAGCTCGCGAGGTAGCCCATACAACTTAGTAAAACATACAAAAATTTTAAAAGGGGCCACACAATATAACAATATTCAATCACAAAACGTATTAGAATAACCTTGCAACCTTCTCCTTTAAATTATCACAAGAAGTGAGCCATTGTAATGTATATCTTGTAGAAACTGCTTATAATCTCCTCACGGTTCTCTTAATATTAGACAAAAATAGACATAGATTACATCACATTACAAAAGGGACTTCAAATCTCTTTCTGACATCATGTCATCCTCTCTCTCTATCTATATCTCTCTTTAGCTCAATCCATGTGGCTTTATATAGATTTCCATTTTTCTCTGATCCGTGATCACTTGATTTGGTCCATCTTGACCCTTTGACAAGATCCAACCATTTTGGTCCACTTCTACTTGATTGTTTCAAAATCAACATCTTGATCCTTCTTCCACGACCTTTGTAAGTCCCGAGGTGATTACTTCTTTTCTCTGGTTTCCGATTTCTTCCTTGTTGGTCATGATTTCTAACTTGTTTTACCATTTACCTTTCTGACTCATATTTCTTATTTCTGCGGATTTTATTGACCAAATTTTGGTTAAAACTTCTCTAAAAACAAAGGACCCAACACATACTAATATTCAACAACACTTGGCAATAACATTTATCACATTTAACGTAGGTACTAGAACTTGAGGAAGAGTCAACTAATTGCCAATTTGTATAAATATGAGTTCCAGAAGACATAATTTTTATATTTTGGAAACACAATTGGTGGAGGATAATTGAGAGTAGATCTAGAGAAGATTGTATCCATCACTCAATGACCTATTCCTATAGCATGATAGAGGTTGAGATTTTCATGGGAGCATCCTAGTATTTAAGGAATTTCATTGTAAATTCCACATATTAACAACTCTATTGCATGCCTTGTTTTCCAAAGGAAATGGATTTTGTTGGGGTAAGAAACAATAAGGAGCATTTGAAAACCTCAAGAATAAAATTAGCAATGCTCTAGTTTTAGTCATGCCAAATTTGCATTGACTTTTTGAGTTGGAGACTGATGCTAGTGGGCACGCCTTAGGTGTAGTACTTATGCAAGGATGAAGGCTTGTGAGCTACCATTTAGAGCTATTTCAAGATGTAGTACTCTATTACCCTGCATATGATAAGGATATATTTGCGATTATACAATCAATGAGGAAGTTGAAGCACTATCCCATGGGAAAAGAGATCATCTCACACATGGATCATCTCTCCTACATTACTTACAAAATCAAAGCAAGATGCAACAGGCGAGGCATTATAAATGGTTGGGGTTCTTGTAAAAAAAATATTTATTAATTAAGTACTAGAAAGTGACCACTAATAAGTTAGCATATACGCTCTCTCAATGACCACCAAAGAATATTGCAACAATTGGTCTTATAATGTAGCTTGATTCTTTCACTCATAAAATTTTGAGTGAATACTATGAGAGATTGAATATTTCATAGGATTATACAAGTAACTTAAGGGGATATTGGTCAATACATGGAAATGAATGAATACCACCTCCCATATGGGGTGTTATGAAGCTAGACAAACTATGCATGCCTTGGGACAAAATAATTTAGATTTTGAGAAAGGGCTACATGTCTAGAGTTGTTGAGAATTTTGACATGACAAAGACAACAAACAATTTGTAGTGATATGTGTATTATCCAAAGATGCAGGAACAAGTGGAAAAAAATGTTATAAGTTTTGTTTTTTGCAACATTGCTATAGGGATTAATGCATAGGTGGTGGACAAAAAATCCTCTTAGGTTTCCCAGAACATAAGGCAGACAGATCAAGGGACCTATGAATGTTCAAGCAAGATACATGAAAGCATAGTAATGTTAACTAAGAATTGAAAAATAAATGGTGAAGAGTTACCTACTTGTCCTTGGCACAAATCTATTGGATATTTCAGTGTGACGAAGAAAGGATCCTCAACCAACTCTCAGATTAAGATCTACACACAAGATAAACACCAAGTGATCTCCACAACATATGTAAACTTCAAGGATTCAATACATCAATATAACAACATATAAGAATGGAATACATCAATAACAAAGCATTAGTATCGCCATTGGATCAACATATATAAAAGAAAGTATCGAGATCATGACATAGACATAACAATAGTAGATCTATATTATCAGTTATGAGAAGAATTATTACAACCATGATTGATGCAACAAGTCTTCCCTTAGCTCCTAGCTCCTCTCTCTCTCTCTCTCAACAATGCCTCGACAACATATTAGTGCACAAATTCTAATCCATATTACCGTGACCTAGCCCTGAATATATAGGCGATGGGAGGCTCCACTTTTAACAATTTCTTCACAAGTTCCTTATGGACAAAAGCTAGATGTTTTCTCTGCTTTATTGCTCTTTCCCAGTGCATTTTCTTCTGTAGGATAGGAAATTTTCAAAGAGAAGTATGAGGTGAATCTTTCCAGCTTTTTAGAGTCAACCTTGAGTAAAAGACAGAGTGTTAGTGAGTTAACTCAGGTTTTAGCCTTCCAAAGCTCATGAAAGTCAAGTAACATGATCCCGTATGCAAAATAAAGCGTTCATCCCTAGGTTAATGCGGTTTGTTGGGTTGATGACTGCGTTAACACATTCTATGCTTGTTTCTATTATGCACTTGACCTGCGAGAATAAAAGAATGCCAGAATTACGAAACAATATTGCCAAAAACACATAAATATCACATGAATTGAGACAAGCTGCAAATATATTTTATTATTCATAAGACGATTATAATGTTCACTTGCCTCTTCGAGGGGGAAACCTCCAACAGAGCAGAGCTTAATTACAATAAGACTAGATGGTTCTTCCCTTGCTATCTACAACTATTTGTAGCTTTATGACATCCAAAACCCTAACTACTAGTGGTCCTTTTCATAATACGAGTTAACCACCTTATTTATTAACTATGACCCATTTATAACTAGTTGTGGTCTTTTATTTTTTATAATGTGGGTCAACCACTTACAATTATTATTAATGCGGATAACTGCTTATGGGATTTATTGACTCAACTAACTGATTATGACTTTGACTAGGCCCCTTGGGCTTATTACATAAATAAATGGGTTAGGGTTAGACTCTAACATTCCCTCCCCCATCAAAATCATCCTTGTCTACAAGGCTACAACTGCGGAAACTGATAAAGAATAGTGGTTGGTTCCCATGTTGCATCTTTTGGAGAGGTTTCTTTCCACTTGATGAGGAATTCTTTGATCGTGCAACCACAAAGATGTCTTTTTCAAGTATTGAGGACCTATTCGGGTGAGAGCCAAAGTGATCCTTCCTCATCCAATTCCAACATACTTGTTTGAACCTGAAAATTGTTCCACACAACTTTCTTGAGGTAAGATACATGGAAGATTGGGTGGCTTTTTGAAGTAGTCGGTAGGGCCAGTTTGTAAGAAAATGCTCTTATATGCTAAAGTACCTGATAAGGCACATAGAATTTGGGTGCTAGTTTCTCGTAGTCCTTTTGTTTGAGAGAGGTTTGCTCATACAGTTGGAGTCATAGGAATACCTGGTCACCTACTTGAAATGACCACTTGAATGATGTTGGTCGACCTATTGCTTCATTCTATTCTTAGTTTTTTGTAGATTATCTTTGAGATGAGCGATCATGGAAACACAGTTCTGCAGAAGATGATCAACTACCTGTAATTTAGAACATCTAGGGATATAAGAAGCTGATGAAGGTGGGACTTGGCCATACACTGCCTCATATGGCATAATCTTGGTGGATTCATGGTAGTTAGTATTATACTACTATTCAGCTAAAGGAATCCGCTATACCCATTGGCGCTGCTTGTCTGGAGTGAAGCACCGCAGATAGGTCTCTAAACATTTGTTGACTACTTCTGTTTGACCATTGATTTGGG
Source organism: Pinus tabuliformis (assembly GCA_031772625.1). Classification (NCBI taxonomy): domain Eukaryota; kingdom Viridiplantae; phylum Streptophyta; class Pinopsida; order Pinales; family Pinaceae; genus Pinus; species Pinus tabuliformis. Next base: position 1,537,112,620 of record CM062818.1, on the reverse strand, counting down.
GATGATAAGCTGTACTCAATTGGATTTGTGTGCCCTGTAGCTTAAAAAGTTCCTACCAAAATTTGCTGGTGAAAGTGGGGTCTCGATCATACATAATGGAAGTAGGCATGCCATGTAGTGTGAATATTTGGTCCATGAAAAATTGAGCCACCGATGTTGGGGTAAATGGGTGTGGTAGCATATTTAGAAAGTCTGTCAACAACCACCATGATGATTGATTTGTTGGATGACTTTGGGGGGCTTGTAATGAAATCCATAGAAACATCTGTCCAGATGGAAGCAGGGAGTGGTAATGGTTGTAAGGTTCTCAAAATCTTGGTCGTTTCCCCTTTGTTTCATTGGCATACATCACATTCAGCTAAAAAAGAAAGAATGCCATTCTTCATGTTGGTCCAAAAGAAAGAGTTGTGTGCTCGTGCATAAATCTTCTGAAATTGTGAATGTCCTATGACCAAAGAGGAGTGCAACTCTCCTAAGATGCAGGTTTTGAGGGTGGAGGCTAGGTATAACACTACTCAATCCTTATAGCGAAGAACCTCAACCTTCCAAGAGTAGTCCTCTAAGGAAACATGAACTGCTCTTAATATATTAATGAGCTGGGATAGAGAGGGGTGGGAGAACCATTCATGACAAGCCTCTTCAATATAATCTAGTATGGGTAGAGAAAGGGATAAAAGGGTGCCCTCATCTACAAATTGGCATGTTAAGGCATCAACCACTACATTGTCACGCTCCTTCTTGTAAATTATCTCATAATCATATCCCAACATTTTTCGAGCCATTTATTTTGTTGTGGTGGCTATAGACATTGCTCGAGGAAATATTTTAGGCTATGATGGTTAGTACAAATTTGGAAATAATGCCTCAATAAGTATGGTCGCCAAGTGTCTACTGCATGTAATATGGCCATCATTTCTTTCTCATATATAGATTGACCTAGATGTTTTCCATTGAGTTGTTGACTCATGAAAGCCAATGGTCTACCTTCCTGCTTTAACATTGCACCAATGCCCATATCTGAAGCATCACATTCAATCACAAAAGGTTTTATAAATTCTGGTAGGGCCAATACTGTAGTGGAGCACATGGTCTATTTGAGAGCCAAAAAGGCCTGTTGAGCTGCATCCGTCCAGAGAAATACATTTTTCATGACAAGATAAGTGAGGTTCCAGGAAATGCGTCCATAATTGCAGACAAATATGCGATAGTAGCCTGTGAGACCCAAGAATCCCCTCAAACTCTTCAAGGTTTTTGGTTGGGGCTAGTCTTGCATTGCTTGGATCTTTTTCAGATCAACCCTCACTCCTTCATTGTTGGGTTGTGTTATATTCTTTCCATGACTAGCCCATGTAGTTAACCGGGGGGTTAGAAGGGGGATGGGGCCTCCCCTTTGTTGTGTCGATTGCATAGCGGGGGGGGGTCACAGGGGGTTTGAGGGGTGCAGGTAACCCCACTCTATGGGGTTCGGGGTAGCACCCTGGAAAATTTTGGTTTTGGACCCTATGTTAGGTTGGGTAGACCTACCTATGATTTTGTGCATGATTTTCACACATGGTTTTGGACGCAATGGTTTTTGGTCCATGGTTTTGGACGTGATGGTTTTCCGTCCATGGTATTGAATGCTTCGGCATGTATAAATATGTATTGTAACATTGAAAGGAAAATAATGGAAAATCAAGTTGGTAGTCCCGGTTTTGGGATCCAGGGGAAATTCTCTGTGTATATGTGTTTTATGTGTTATGCTCTCGCATTGTTTATTTTCTGTGTTTTAGAATTGGCATGCAGGTAATCTCTGTACGGGGTTAAAACCTACATTCATGGCCCACAATGTGTGCAAAATACTCTACTTCTTCCATTCCAAAGGAAAACTTGGATAATTTGACAAATAGTTTATGATATTGGAGAAGTTGCAATACTTGGTCAACACGCTGAAGGTGAGTGTCCCATGTCATGATGTAGATGAGAATGTCATAAGAAAAGACCAGGATGAATTTTCTAAGATACAGTTTCATAAGGTGGTTCACGAGGCTCTGAAAAGTGGATGGGGCATTACAGAGACAAAATGGCATGACTAGGAACTCATAATGGCCTTCATCAGTTTAGAAGTTTGTCTTGGTAATACCAACTTCCTTCATCTGTATTTGGTGATAGCCCAAGAAAAGGTCCAACTTGGTAAATTTTTTGCACTATGCAGTTCATCAAGTAGATCATCAACTACTAGTATAGGAAATTTGTCCTTGATGGTGAGTTGTTAAGGGCCCAAAATTCTGGAAACATGTGCCATTCACCATATTTCTTTAGAAACATGACCACCGGAGATGAATAAGGGTTGGTTCTGGGATGAATAACATCGAATTTGAGGAGTTCCTTGATGATTTTTTCAATTTCATTCTTTTAGGACAAAGGATATCGATAGGAGTGAACATTTGGTGGCTGGATACCTGGGAGCAAAGGGATTATATGATCACGTTCACCCCTAGAGGGTGGGAGCTCCTTAGGTTTATTGAAGACCCACTAGTGGAAATCTAAGACCTGCTGCATATCAGGATGAATGGGAGGAGAAGTGGATTCAATGGCATGAATGGAATTACATTGTGCTATTATCTCATGATGTTCCTTTTTTAAAAGCTTCTCCATTCCATGTGAGTAGATGATAGTAGGAGCACCTTCCCAGAGTCCCCATAGTGTATGAGTGTAGCTGTTCTTCTTAAAGCTCATATATAACTCCTAGAAGTCCACTGTGATAGGGACCAGTGCACAGATCCATTCAACACCAAGGAAAATGTCACAATTTCCCGTTTTAATGGAAAAAATGTGGGTGATAATCCCCCATTTGAAGCTTAATATTTTCATAATGGCCTTCACATTTCATGGTCCCCCCATTAGTGATAAAGACTTGGAAATTAGATACCGCCCTGACAAAACAATGAACTACCTATTCTACTCTCTTATGGACAAAGTTATGCATGTTACCACTATCAATAAACACCACTACTTGTTGATGTTTAATAAAACCTCAGATTTTGAGACTATAGGGAGAAGAAATGCCGACCAGGGCATGGAGTGAGATAACAAACCAATTTGGCATAGATGGAGTATCAATGTCCTGGTATGTTAGGGGTTCACCTTCTTCCTCCTTAGTCACTTCAGTGGATGGAGCTTCATCAGTGGAGCTGTTTTCAACAGCGTCAATTTGAAATAATTTTGGTTCCTTGCCTTTATGTCCCGGAGAGTATTTTCATCACAATAGTATTAGAGCCCTTGTTTCCTTCTTTTGGACATTTCTGCTGGTGACACTTTTCGAACCTTATAAAGTGTTTGGGTGGGGCTTGTAGTTAGGGTGGGATGTGCCCATGCAATGAAATTTAGATGATTGGATTAGGCATTTAAAGCGACTTCTACCTCTAAGGCCTTGTTGCATGCTTTCAACCAAGTAGCTGGGTGATGTATTTTGACATGGGATTGGATAACTTCCTTTAAGCCACTGATGAAAAATTCCAACTAAAGGGCATCACCTAGTCCTTCAATCTCGATGGACAAGTGTTCAAATACTGCAATGTAGTCCTGCACTATACCTGTTTACTAGAGCTTAGTGAGATGACCTAGAAAGTGAGATTCCCAATCAAAGCGGTCACAAATGGCTTTTGAGAACATGTTCCAAGTTGGCCTCCCTAGATAACATTTTTGATGCCACTGCGACCACTGCCATTGCTCTTGGTCCAAGTAAAAATCTCCCACATGTATTTTAGTTTCATCTTCCCAGATATTGTTAAGGTGGAAATATTATTCCATTTGTGCTGTTAGCACACTATAAATTCCCTAGGCTGAAGAGAGAGACATTGTAGAGGTAATCACAAACCACTTTTAGGTCAGAATCTAACCCTTCTGGCCTTGGAGAGGGCTCTCTCACTTAGGTTTCTCAACAAATCTATTTTTGGGATAGGTACAATGCTAAATAAGGTTTGATTTTTAAAGGTATATTTATGAGAAAAGGGACAAATCCATTGAGCATGGAGTCATGTTAAATTAGTTTTTTGCTTAGTGATGTGATGGAGAAAGAAAGGGTTTCTCCACAGGGGCAAGGTAGGCAACTTTGGTGGTGGAATTTAGGTTAAATACCTATAGAGGGTGAGTGTATAAAGGTGAAATAAAACACATAGAGAATCAATACCAAAGATGAATTATAAACTATTGCTACATTGATAACTTGGAAAACTAAATCAGAGTACCATGAGGATGAATTCTGAATTAAACATCTGGTCTTTCCAAGTGAGAAGATATACATTTAAGAAACATAAACACATGAGACAACTTACAAGATCAAAGGAGCACAAACCACCAAGATTCTGACACAGGAATCCTTGCAAATCACCTTCTAACTTTCATTCATTCACTAACAAATTTTTAAAGAAATACAATGCAAAAAAAATGTGTTCTTCTTTAATCTCACCAACATAACCCATTACCATGTTTTTCATCTTTATATATATCATGAGGTTTGATCTCCCACTCTAGGTGGTCAAAATTATTGGCCAAAACAAACTTATAACTAAATACATCAAAGTTTTAGTGCATATACTGAAAAATAGGAGTGGTTTTCCTTACAACCAATACAAGCCTAAAACACCACCAACTTGGAATATTTGCAAATAAATAATAACTACACCTCATAAGACAATATTCCACCTATAGACATGATCCAAACTACTTCTAGAATCCAAAAGTTCAAAATTTGAAATGAAAGTTGCTGACTATCCAGGCTTGCAACACATTAGCTAGTTTCACAACAAATTGAAGCAGCCTCCATATTCTGTATGATTTCAGCCTTCCTCTATCAAAATGGAGCAAATGGGTATGCTTCAAATATCACCGTGATGGTACTGAACCTTTTATATACAATTCAAAGTGCTTGCATACCTCCCTTTGGACTATCCCCCACTTTCATAGCAAGACTATCTCCTTTAGCAACGCCTTCAAAAATCTGAACATATGGTGAATTTTCCCTGATATAAAGTGTTGGAAGAATCAATGTGAATTTTTTAACCTTCATATAACTCCCCTTATTACAATCAAAACTTCAAAACTTCACTATCCCACCAGTACCAAAGATTATACAAAAGCGTAGTGAATCCTTGCTGCGTTTTACAAACTTCACCAAAACTGAGTTATTTATGAGCAAAAAGACAAAACTCTAGGGCTAAGTGGTACCCTCTTAATCAAGATTTACCTTTGTAATAGAATTTTCTAGTATGTCCAACTTGCCTCTCTTTCTCATTCTTCTAGATTTCTTGGCCTCAGTGAGCTTCTTTTTCACCAATTTGAGTCTTTGTTTTAACACCAAATTCTTAACATACAAACTTTTGACTTGCCTATGCAGAGGCAAGGACCACTTCATATTGTATTTAACATTATTAAGGATAGGTTGAATAACTTCTAACTACTTAAACAAATAAAACTTGTCCTTGTGATCCTTTTTTGCAAGCTGATCCACTTGCTGTTGAACTCCTTTAAGCTGTTCTAGTAGTTTCTCAAATTCTTTCTGCTCATCAAAAACCATATTTTGTTTAGGATGAACAATATCCTTTAGTTGCATTTGCACCTTGGCAGTAGACCTAGTTCTAGGTCTCTTTGACTGCTCAACTGCCTCCTTTAACTCTTCAACATCAATGACCAATTTTCCTTTGCCTTTGTTAGCACATGCTAATGTTTTCTTTGATGGCTCTCCTTCACTAGGATGAATAGTTCCTTGTGACACTTTATTCCTAAGTTCCCTGTTCTCTTGCTGAAAATATACTATTGTTAGATGAGCCTTGTCCAACTGACATTGTAAGTCTTTAATGCTCTGGTACCTTTCATCAATTTCCACTTCCTTCTGTGTACTTTCTGATTCCACAACTTGAATAGGTGTAGATGGAGGATCTATAGGAAATCTCTTGGTTTCAATTCTTTTTCTGGGTACCCTTGCCACTTTTTCTACTTCAGGTGAGAAATGAAGCTTCTTAGCACTTCTCTTATGAACTGATTTGATTTTAGTCAAAGGATTTTTTACCGAGCTTGCTGCTGTAGGTGAAGCTTCTTTAATCAGATATGATGGGGTGTATTTTATGGTCTTATGGCTGTTTGAATATTGTGCTACCAATCCCGAAGAAACCAAAAACTCCTGCCATGACTACTTCTTCCTCTCAAGCTCCTTTATCACCACAAATTTAGTTAATGAAAAGTGAAGCAAACTGGCTTCAATGTGATTTCCTTTTGCTTGAACTCTATCATCCATCTTACGTAGACTCCTAAACAAATAATAAGAAAGATTCAAAGGTTTCTTACTAGTGAAATGAATTAAGAGCCTAATGTGATAGTGATACACTTTACTGAACCTCCCTTCACATGTGAAGTACCTTTGAATCACTTCCAATAGTTTACTATGGTGGTCTTGTAGACAAATTCTTGGAATAATAGAACCATATCCTTTCCAGTGTTTTGGTTTGAGAAAGTCTTTGAAATCAACCAAATCAAAATCCATACCCTTGAACCATTCTTCTCCATTCAAAGGGATCTCAGTGGCCTTGATTATTGATTGAGCTGCGACTGGAAAAGTTAGAGTTCCCACCTTTGCTTGCAAACCATCAAAACTCCTAGAAAACTCCTTTGTCAACTGTAGATGATACCCATAATTTTTTTCACAGAATATCATACACCCTACTTGTTCAAAATCCATTTTGATGGCTGTATCTACATTGATGGCTGCGATATCTTGTGGCTCAAATAACACAATGGAACCTCCCTTGTGCTTCTTGTCTTCTGGAGTTGACATGATCTTTCTTTTGCAATAGTGAATAGTTTTAGGGTTATGAGCAATTGGTTTTGTGTAATAATGGAGGTGTTATGATATTAAAAAAATATGATGATGCTTTAAGAGACAACAAGAAATTACAAAAAAAACTTAAACAATGTAGAAATCCTCAGGAAAAACATTACAAAACTTGAAATTTAATGATCGTTGACAGAGAATTTAAAAGGGATAGTCATAGCGCAAAAGCCAAAAATGCAGCGCTAAAGTATTTGATCTTTTGAGCACTTTCAAGCATAAGCACTTAAGAGAAGCAACATTTATTTGGTTTTAATCCCGAGCCACCTATTGCATGTAGAGGTTTAACTAGAGAAAATGTGAATTGGCAGCAACAAGTGAGGAATATAACACACTATGTGTAAACACAACAAATTAGGATAAAACACAATGCAAAGGAACAAACGTAGTGATTTTAGAAGGGCAATGATGGTGAATTTATCATTCTTGCAAGATTTTTATGGTTTTTCCTATCTTCTACATGCAATTTGAGAGTTAATTAAAAAATGAGGGACAAAGATTGACCTGTATTTGCACCTATGAAGAAGGTTTGACCACCAACATGCAAGAATTGTAGCATTATGTGAATTCACAACACCCCTGCCTCATTTTCGCAGCAATTAAAATGAGAAAACTAGAGCCTCTGATGAAAATGGTGAATAGCTGAGCGTTGTGGAATGTAGATAAAAGTTCAAATAAACATTTATAATGGTATGGAGCATAAATGAGAGTGTTGATCATCATAGGAAAAGGAAATCATGAATGTGCAACACCTTTTGAAAACTCAGAGCTTTGGGAAAAGGGAAGGACTGTCCTTCTGACCATTATTTCCCACTGAGATCATGAGTTTTCCTTGAAATGAAATTCAAAGTAACTCCAAAGAGCCTCTAAATTTGTGCCTAAATCATCTCGTGATTGCGTTGATGTAGACATAACCTCTACACTTAGGTGATCCACTTATAATGACTAAGGATGGTGACTAAGTCATAATAACTAAGGATTTCTATTACATGATTTTTGCACTCTTTACAAGGTGGCCAAAGACTTCCCATGATTACCCTTTAAGTAAGGAAAACACATGAATTTAGACATTGGAATCATAGAAAAATAGGGAAACTTTACATGACAGTCTAAGTCTATACCTCTTTAAACCATAATAGTTAGGCCATAATGACTAATATTTACAAGTTGACCTCAGGTAAATCGAAAGACTAACATGACTAAGATTCCTATAACATAGGACCCTAACATAAGCTCCAATGGGGATGGAATCCTCCCTGTGAGGTGCCAAGAACACCATAGACTAGTAGCCTTATCCATTGGGCTGTTCCCAATCTTGAAACTTGCAAACTGATGCTGAGACCAAAACCACTGTACATTCTGAAAATCACAACTACACACTGCTAGAAAAAGATGTTCAAACTACAATCTGAAAATACACATGCTAAAAGAGATGCTTGCCAAGCAAGCTTATTACACACCATTTCCTAGTTATCATACTTTTTTGAGCACAAGTGTTGAATCGAGTGATCTCAAATTTCTAGTAAAGCAAATCAAGTAGCTGCTCACATAATTTGATTGCTTGACTGTGCCTCAACAAGATAAAAACTGGAACATTAAATGGTAGAAGAAACTCAAACCTCAAACTGAATCCAATCTTTGCACTAGTGAACAAAAGAAAATCTATCTTAACTTATGATTCCAACATGCTTGTAAAAGGATCTTCAAATAAAAACATAAGACAATAATATTGTAGCAATCTGTCAACTGCATCTTTTCTCTTACACAAAGCTAATTTAGAGCTATCATGAAAGGACTGAAATTTTGTGTAAAACAACTACAATAAAATCATTCCTGGCAGTGTTTTTTATACTAATTGACCATCATTTTCATTTGCAGACATACAACTAATTAAACGATGCAAATTTTGACTATTGAAATCTTTCATATACTCAACTATAAGATCAAAGAAAGCATATTTCATTTGCTGATGATCAAGAAGTTCTATAATTTGATTTCCATGATGAGACTGTTCATATGTTTTGTTTAAATCATACCCTAGTTTCAACTGTAAAAGGTTCTCAAAAAATTGATTTTGATCTTGAAAATTGTAAATCTGAATGTGGACATTTAAGACTTGAATGTCCTTCTCAACTTTGTCAGCAAACTCCTCTAAAAAGTGAATTTTATCTTCAGATATACATTTGCATGACTTTAAATAAGTAGGTAATAAATTATATAATTCTTTATCAATTTGATTATCATCAAAATTATCCCAGTATTATTTGAAACCTTCAATAGAAATAGGGTCTGCTAGATACCCTGCCATTTTGATAGATTAGGCAATTTAAGCTCTGAATTCTTTGAATGGTGTAGTTGCCATGAATGCTCTGTGATGAGCCCCAAAAATGGATAATTATATGGGCTCATTCAACCTCCTAATTTGAATTAATCCACCATTCTCATTAGTTTATTGCATGTTTTTGATTATATTTATGCTAATAGAGTGAATTGGGTTAGTCATTATGCCAACAAGTCTAATGGGTGCTTTGTGCAGATTTTTGGTCAATTTTGAGACAAAATCAAAGGTTTTAATGAGCACTTGGTAGCCAAATTCGTGGAAGAACAAGGGAGAGGATTTGTAGGAAGGTGTCCCCTTCATTTATAGGCCCTTACCTCAAATTCTCCACCATCAGCTCGGAGTTCAAGGGCCACCAAATCAATTATCACAAGGGCAACCGAGCAAGTGCTAGTAAAAGTGCTGTTAACTACAAGTTTTGGCAGCCGAGTTCCTAAAGTTTATGAGGGCTGTTGGGGTCCTCAATTTGTATAAATAAGAGGGCTTAGGGACTCATTTCAGTTAGTCACTTTGTAGGCAGAAGTTAGCTAGTTTGTAGTTCGATTTTAGTCATTTTTTAGGCAGTAGATTAGCTTTGCATTTCAGCACATTTTCAAGCTTTTCCCTTGTGGACAGTTTTTGATGTAAATATTATTTCTTGCTCAATAAAGATGAATCCAGCTTTGCACCAGCTCTAAATCTCTCTTAGGAGGCTGTAGCTCTTGGGGTTGGGCCCATCTCAAGTGCCCAGTACCTCCTTTGTTTATCTTTATGTGTTTTTGCTGCATTCTTAGAATAAAATCTGCTATTTAGATTTAAATCTTGCTTTGTTATTTAGATTGCTTTTGATGATTAAAAAGGCTTTTTATGTTCAGATTGAGTTGATAGGTTATTAACAGGGAAGAGCTTCAGAAAAAGGCCATCAAGCACCTCTGATTTCACCTCTCCCTTAGTGGGATCAGGAGATGGGATCAAGGTGACCTTGCTGCCAACAAAAACACAATCTTTTCTTCGCCATGCAATCATTAGTGTTCGATTTTTATTTGCAGAAGTTGGTTACATTTTCAAATTCTTGATTGCTTCGTTGCATAATTATTTCACATGGTTTCATTGCAAATAGACTTCTGTTCCATTTCGTTGTTGTTATCTAGGTCAGATTAGGTCAAAGTAATTAGCTTCTTGATTTTCCAAGTCTTCATTTATCTAATTCGAAGGATAACTTGCAGAGCGCCTGTAATACCTCTCCATCTACCTGTACTCCATCAATCCCATCTGCTCCACCCTCCAACTTGGATTCTTGCCTCACGTTTTCCATTTGCTCACTTTGCCCTAATTCCCATATCTTTGTGCAACATTGCTCCACTCCTCCTTGAACAAATCCAACCATCCTCGCCACTCCTCAGCTCCATTCACCAAGTCCTGGACATCCTCACACCCCTATCTCACCTCCATACCCACTCCTTCATCTTTCTTCCTCCATCCATCCTCCAAAATCCCATTTCTGAACATCCTGTAGAAAAATTACAGACATCCTGTAGAAATTCCAGAACATCCTGTAGAACCCCTGCAGACTTCCTGTAGAAGCTCATGAATGAGGTTTCTTGATAGCAAAACTCCATGAAACTCTTTGGAAGCATGTTAGAGACTCCTTAGGACCTCTATGAACCTTCCTGACCTCCTCCAAGCATTTCCTCTCGCCAATCCACCTCTGCACAGTCAAAACCAGTTAAAAGCACATGCATGATAATTCTAACAACTTATTCAAAAATACAAAAAGATGTTTCTTTTTAGATGTTACTGTAGAAGTAGCTTAGACACATGCATTTTACCTTCCTAGAAGTCAATGGCATCTCTTTTAGTAGCTTGCATCCTCTTTCTTGCATCAGTAGGGCTAGCTGGTAAAATTAGGGTTTGCTAGGGTTTGCGTTTCCTTTCAGCTTTCTAGTTTCTTTCTGCAAGTAGATTAGCCTTCTTTGAGTTAGCTTTCGTCCATCAGTTAAAAAGCTTCTTCTAAGAGCTCATAGAAGTTGGCTTAAGCTCCTAGCGGACTTGTGCCAGCTGATCAAGTGACAACCATGGCAAGAGCTAGTACTTGTGCATACAACACCGTCGCTTCCAAGTTTGTTACGAACTACCGAGTTGATAAAATTAAAGAAGGGAGCCCTAGGAGTTGCAGCATTATTGCTGCAATACTGGGGCGCACCACTCTGGAATATGAATTCTTGGAAATGGAATTGCCCGGTGAATAATACACAACCTTCTTGCGTTTGATCATTGTTCACTATCAATAATCAGATCTGAAACTTGACGATTCTTTCCCAGGGAAAATGGAACCTTTCGCTCCCCGACAAAGACTCCAGAATGTTGGCACTATGTAAATTCCCTAGGCTGAAGAGAGAAGTTTCAGAGGTAACCACAAACCACTTTTAGGTAAGAATCTAGCCCTTCAAGCTTTAGAGAGGGCTCTCTCACTTAGGTTTCTCAACAAATCTATTTTTAGGTTAGGTATAATGCTAAATAAGGTTTGATTTTTAAAGGTCTATTGATGAGAAAAGGGACAGATCCATTGGACATGGAGTCATGTTAAATTGGTTTTTTGTTGAGTGATGTAATGAATCAGAAAGGGTTTCTCCACAGGGGCAAGGCAGGCAGCTTTGGTGGTGGAACTTATGCTAAATCGCTATAGAGGGTGAGTGTAGAAAGGTGAAAGAAAACACATAGAGCATCAATACCAAAGATGAATTCTAAAATGTTGCTTTAAGATGAAAACATTAATAACTTGGAAAACAAAATTAGAGCATCATGAGGATGAATTCTAAATTAAACATCTAGTATTTCCAAGCGAGAATATATATGTTAACACCCAGGTTGTTCCCTTTGACTCCTGAGGGAATACGGCCGGGGTAACCACTAACCAAGCTTTGGATTACAGGTTCTAGCCTACCTGTAATCAGAGAGGGCTCTCTCTTTTAGTTTTAACTTTGTTTCTTTTTTGAAGATTTTAGGCTAGTTATGAGATGGGAATTTTGTTTGAATTTTGGTTGCAGACTGTTGTTCAAGGAAGGGCATGCAAATATCAAAGAGAGTTCAATCCATTGGGCATGTGGAGTCCAGAAATGAAAGTGTTTGATATATGTGATAAAGAGAGTTTCACTGCAGGGCCAGATGGGTATTCATGATACAAACTTTGATTTTTAGACAATAAACAGTATAGATTACACCAGTAAAAGGCAGTTAAGAGTTCTTTCACAGTGTAACAGAGAATAACAGACAAATCATAATCAGCAGCAAGTGAGAATTGCTGAATAAAGACTTATCATATGATTAGAGCAAACAGGAGCATTTAAGAATTCCATAGTTGCAGCTAACCCTGGAGAAAACATATTTAGTAGTAAGGATTGAGTTTAGGGTGTCTTTAATGGACAAATCCTGAACTAGTCTTTTACCTTTCTACCAAGATTAATCACCATACATCACAGACAGATTAAGTAAGAAATGAAATACAAATACGGTTAGAAAACACTTATTGTATCACGCCATAACACGAGAATCCTGCAGCAGTCAATAATTTCATCACATCAGCTCCAAGCCAAACTCATTCCTTTGGAAACCAACAGCTCCTTTGTATTATATCTTTCAGAGTAAATACAGCCGAGTTCTCTTGAATAAAATGAGTAACAACAACCCCCAATAAGCTGTGCGGGGGTGCATATATACAAAATATCATAGAAATATCTCAACAACGAGTTATTGCACAATAACTACTCTTACCAACTTTCAAAGATATTTCTTACAAAATTAAAAGCTACTTTAATGAATATACAATAGCTGCTTGCTGTTTGTTAGAAGTTCTTGACTTTTGAGGGCAACTGGGTTTGCCGGGTGCTTTGTATTGATTCTGAGTAATACGCCCTTTATTGCTTTGTCGTGCTGCAGCTATCTCAGCCCCGTCATCTGCATCTGTTGGTGTTGCTTTAGTGGCCAAATTTGTTTGCTGAGTTGGCTCTATCCACTCCTCTCCAGTCATAGTGAATATATCAATTTTCTGAACATGATGACTTATAATTGATGTACAAAAGTTTGGTGAAAAATCTGTTTCTTCACAGCAATGTCTGTATCATGCTTGTCCACCATTCCTGAGTAGGCAACTGCTGTCTCAAAATTATGCCTAAGGTTTCATCTGCCTTAGTATATTTGTAGTAATTTGGAGGCACTTCAAATAGATGTCTAATCTCATTCATGATAAAAAACAAATTCTCTATTTTGTCATAGAGACTCTGCCCAGATGCAGGCCTTGTTTCCTCTGGGGCACTTGATGCTGCAATGATCTGATTTGTGGCATATGTATTTACCCTCTTGGCATAGTTTTCATGAGATAGTAGCCTACCTGCACTGGTTAATAAGCTGGGAAGGCCTCTGTTATGCAATGCTGTAAATTTCTCCATGAATTTGTTCACCTCTGTCTGCATTTCCTGGCACCTTCTATCCAATGTTTGCACATGATTTCTCAAAGTGAGCACCCTCTTTACTAGTAAAATGGTATCAGTTCTGTTAGAGATACCCATTGCTGCCAGCTGGGGGCCTGTGCGATTGTTAAGGACATTGATCATCCTATTGGCTATCTCAGGCATATTGCCTAGAGATGCCCTTGCTCTTTGGCTTTCTTTTTGGGCCCTGCCTATGAGATCTATATGCTCATGGATGGTTTCAATATATTGCCATTGATCTGTTATAGACTGACCAATATTGGCTCACAGGACTTTCCTGATTTCAGCTACAACTTTATCAAGAGAGAGCTCTTTCTCCAGTTCTTTTATTTTCTTCTCAAGAGCCCTTACATCTCTTGTTTTTTCAGCTACACTTTGCTTTGATTTATCATAGTTTTCATTAAGTGTAGCCAGTTTTTCCTTGGCCTCATTTAGTTCTGCCATCTGGACCTCCAGAGCTTGAAGTTCTTTCATCATATTTTGCATCTCAAGGCTGGGTGTCTGTCCTGATGTTGTTGTTGGTGCTGCTGCTGAAGGACCTGCCTCTGGTGTTTGTCCTGTGGGAGGACTTATAGTTTGAGGAGGCTCCTCAAGGTTAATTACTGGCTGAGAGGGCTGAGATATCTGCTCTCCTTGTTTTTGTTTCAGGGTTGCCTGTAATGCACCCTCTGTTGCTATCAATCGTCCTTCTGTTTCTACCAATTGTTTGTGTAGTGTCAACAACATGGCCACTACATCTTGATCCTTTCTCTGCTGAGCAACATCTTCTGTTTGGGGGTGAAGGGTTGCTGGAAGTTTGACCATCTTCCTTAAAGCTGATATATCTTCATCTTTTTTCTTCATGAGCGCCTGCATAGCTTTAGGATCACTTGGGTCATGCCCAAGCTCTATAATGATATCTTCCAAAGACCTAATCCTGTTGTCTTTGGCTTGAGAAGAAGCTTTCTCCAATTCTAGTTGGGCAGTAGTATTATGGAGAGAGTTTTGCAGTTTGTGTGCTAAAAATGTTTTATCTGCAAGAGTGGAGTAGACCATCTCACCCGTTTGCTTATGTAGCTCTATTTGGTCCATTGGGTGGATGTCTTTTGCAAATACTTCCAGGTTGGTTCTGATGTAATCTGCAGCTGACTGTGGCTGCAACATGGTAGGCATGAAATGGCTCATAGTCATCTTCCCCTCTGCAATGTCATATGCGGACATGAGCCTCTGTTGATTGGTGGGAGCCATTTTAAGCAAATGATTGTAAAGCTGGATTCAGACTGGCTCATTCCTAGCTTTTATATCCATAAATTTCTTTTTGATTCCGGACTCTGCCCTTCTTTGCTGGCTTGAGGAGCTGACCTCTCCTCCAAGTGGTCTTTCTTGTTCCTGTTGGAAGGAACTGGCTGATGCTTCCATGCTAGGGGGGCCCATACCCATGGATGGTCCAATAGGCATCTCTTCTTCAGAAAAAGGATTCAATCTTTGCCTTTTCTCCCCTTGTTGACTTGCTGATGTAGTGAGGGGAGTTTCTTGCTGTCTGTCCCTCTTCCTGGTTCTCTCTTCATTCAACGGGGTTTGGAGCACCGAGGTATCCACTACTGTTTCCTGCCTTGGGGGCACACTTTCTTGAGCCTGTTGCTCTGTAGATACAGGGGCCTCAGCCATTTCTTCTTGCTGTTTGGTCTGCTCTTTCTGCTGTTCTGCTGTTGGGAGCGGCTGATCCTGCTCCATTTCTTTCCCTTTATCTGTGCTAGCTGCTTGAGGAGTAGTTTGAGCTGCTTGCTGGGGAACTGTAGAAGATGAGGCAGCTGCTCCAAGTTGAGTATGATAAGAAGAAGAAACCTGTCCACAATTTTCCAAGTCAGCTTCCTTCTCAAGTTTCTTTGCTTCTTTTTGTGCTATTTCCTCTTTAGTACTTGCCTCTTCTAGGGTGCCCTCTTTCCATCTTAATAGATTTGCATATTTTTCAATATGAGGCAACCTGACATGATCATAGCTAGCCAACTTATATTTGACCCTTCTAAGACTAATGAAGTGATTGGGATCATAGGGTATCCAGAGGAAACTGGTTTGCAACCCGAGGCACTTTAGGATCTTGTCTGCTTCTTGCCATGCCTCTTCTCTTTTATTATAAATAAATGGGCCTAGCTGGTTTTTGACTTTGAGTTGAGCCTTTTTATTCTTACTGTGGAAATGAATCATGTCTGCATTTCCAAATTGTCTGAAATATTCTAAAGCAAAAAGTCTCATAGGGACATATCTTGGTAGCCTATATGGGGCTAACTCACAACCATATATTCTGATCACTGTATGGTGTTGGTAAAAGTACCAATCCCCAATGCTGTAGGCCTTTGAGAGCTGGAGGATCCTTTGCATCTCATCTGTCAATCTTGGAGGAGGGGAACTCAATAGCAAGGACATGGCTGGATGGATAAAAAGGTCTATGAATTCACAGTAGCTGTATGGTGAAAAAGATATGTGATGAAAGATTGAAGACCAAAATACCACAGACCTTTGGTTTCCCTGAGCATCAAACTTCTTGAGAGTAATAGGGAAGCTATCAGGCTGATAGAATAGGAACAAGTGATAGATGTAAGAAGTGTATCTAAATATCCTTTCCCTCTCTAGATTCATCAATTGCTCGTGGATTTTATTGGCAATGTATGCAGCATAATCATAGTGAACAGAAGGAGGCTTTCCAGGGGAGAAGATAGACATCATTGCCAGAATGGTTTCATCAACATCCTCAGTTGATCTGTATCCCAGGACATAACTGATCATATCCACAAGCATTTTGCCCAACTCATTGAGATATACATTTCCAATAGGAGGAGTCCTCACAGTTTGAGAGCCTGATTGAATGAATAATTGATTGATCTTTATAATTTGGGCACTGGACAGCTTGCCTCCTTGCTTTATCAAATCCATCATGGATAGAGGAGTCAATGGCTTTGTAGTATGAAAGTGCAGCATTTGATTTATGGCCTCAGGGGTGACATGGAACAAAACTGAGCCTGAGGGACTGAGGACAGCTCTCTGACATGGGTCATAGTTGGCACTGCATCGATGTATCAAATCTGGGAGGATATTGACTTGAGGAAGATTGAAAATGGGCAAATTGGAGTCCCAAATCCCTAGAATATCATTTCCACTAAGGTGTTTGGCTTTGAGATCATTGAGTACATGAATATGGTATTTGCTGTAATCTGGGATTCCCTCTGCCATTTGGTAGTCTCTGTCAGCCAGGGGCAGCCATTCTAGCTCTCTTTGTGGGGCATTTAAAGGAGGAATGTTTAGAGCTACTGGGGCTTCCATGGTCCACTGATACTTGGAATTGGATTTGAACTTGATTTTCTGAGCACAGCGATACAGAGCAGTGAATTTCCAATGAGGGGGCAATTTTCAGAGAGGGCAGGGTAGACAGAGGAGAAACTGAGCTGAAATGCTCCAGGGAGATATTTAAATGAGCAAATGCTGGGTTTGAGGGTGGCCTTTCTGGTGGATTTGTCTAGCAGAGGTTTAGATTTGCGAATGCGCAAACAAACAATGAATTCATGGTAATTTGGCTCAATGCGGAAGCTCTGTAGGTGAATTCGGCTTACAGTGGGAAATGAAACGCTGGTCACCGAAGATTTTCTGGTAATTACAGTGTTTTCTCTCGTTTCTTGCTTATTTTGGTGAATTATGCAAAAACCACGGTACACAGAGGGATACCGATAAATACCTGGGTTTACTATGACAATGGCGTTGACATGCAGGTGAATCCACGGCGCCAGTAGCAAGGAAATGGTCTTGAAGGTTGGTGAGCAAGCGACGTAATCGCTCATGCAGGAGCACAGTAGCTTTTTTGGAAAAAATGTGAAAAAACGCGATTTCGGGCAAAAATATGGAAAATTTGGCCTTTGGCGCCTTTTGTCGGATGACGTCAGCATGACGTCATGGGTGGGGTCAGGTACGGAGTGATGACGTGGCGGCTTGTAAGTGGTCCACGTGGATGGGGGACGTGGCGGACAGCTCAGGGCGATGGCGGATGGAGCGGTGATGCGACGCTGAGGTGGTAGTGACGTATGGCGGAGAAACAAAGGCGGTAAGTGGTAATTTCGGACCGCTTATTGTACGGGAGCGGTTTTGGCAGGCGGCCTCCCGATACAACCTGGGAACGACACGCGTCCGAGCCCTGACGTCATGGTCTGACAGATTTCGGGCGCTATCGTCTGGGCATCGGAGGCGGTCCGATATTGATGTGAGCCGTCGGATGGGAGGGCCCAGATCCGACGGACGACGGACTGTGGAGGTGCGGGATGGATACGGAGGGTCCCGGCGGCATTTAAATAATATTTCCTTTTGTTTTTTGTGGTGAGCGCGCCGAGAGGTAAAACTTAGGATATATGACATTTGTGGGTTTTATGGAACAAGCGGGTAGACGACATGTTTCTTTATAAAAGGCGCTAAGGCTATTAAACCAACCGGTCGTTAGTTTAATTCCCAAAACGAGATATGAACACAAATTTGCACTATTGCCCGACCTTTTTTTTTTTAGAGCTATAAGGCTATATTGCCTAGGGAAGGGGGAATATATACTTTGGGGCTTTTTATATACAATAGTGATATAATGATAGGGAAAAGGGGAATATAGGGAGTTAAGTAATAATAGAGTTAGTAGTTAGTATTGGATGGGAGATATGGAAGAGAGGAGGCAAACACTAAGTTTTTAGGGAACAAACTTAGTTAGGAGAGTAGATCAAAATGAAAAGATTTTTACACCAGCAATGTGGCTCTTCTATACAACAAGGATCAATAAATGAGTTTGATTTCTCTCATGAACCAAGGTGATAGTGGGATGTTAGCAAGGAGTTTGATGGGGAATGATTGGGAAGTTAGACATGCTTCACTTTGTTGCCACAAAACTGCTGAATAGGAAGATCTGCACTGGCCACCATGTGTTTCCTTTGCTTAGGCCAGTGATATGAAAGAAATCATGCTTCTGCAACCCCATCTACCTACCCATTCTATTGCCTAGCATTTTTTGTTACTTCAAGGAGGGTGCACTTAGACTGGCAAACCCTCAATTGCTCTTTTTCTTTTCTTTTTCCATTTTCTTTTGATTTTCTATCTAAGGCTAGCCTTATTACTTCCAAGGCCCCAGATTAAGCAGTTGGGAACCTTCATTCTCTACCTAACTACTTATCTGCCAAGATTGAACAGTTTGGACAGATTTCTTTCTCTAGTCTACAACAAAAAATTGAAATATGGCATGACCCAGCTTAGACTGTTGGATCACCCATTCAGAAGTAGGACAGCATCAAACAACTGTAGGTAAGTGTTTCCCACAAAATATGAGATCTTTGCATCACCAAAGTAGAGCATATTTGGCACTTCCCCTGCCAATCATGAAAAATGAAACCTATTGGTATAGGTAGCTAACAATATACATTTAAGATATGTAAACACATGAGACAACTTACAAGATCAAAGGAACATAAACCACCAAGATTCTAACACAAGAATCCCAGCAAATCACCTTCTAACTTTCATTCATTCACTGATAAAGTTTTCAAGAAATATAGTGCACAAAAAGTCTGTTCTTCTCTAATCTCACCAACAGAACCCATTACCATGTTTTTCATATATATATATATATAGATATCACGAGGTTCTATCTCCCACTCTAGGTGGTCGAAATCATTGACCAAAACTAACTTATAAATAAATACATCAAAGTTTTAGTGCATATACTAAAAAATAAGAGTGGTTTTCCTTACAACCAATACAAGCCTAAAACAATCCCAACTTGGAATATTTGCAAATAAACATTAAATACACCTCTTAAGACAATATTCCACCTATCAACATGATCCAAACTACTTATAGAAGCCAAAAATTTGAAATTTGAAATGAAATGGTATTGACTGTCCAGATTTGTAACACATTAGCTAGTTTCACAACAAATTGAAGTAGCCTCCATGTTCTGTATGATTGCAACCTTCCTCTGTCAAAATGGAGAAAATGGGTATGATTCAATTATTCTCGTGATGGTATTGAACTTTTTAAATAAAATTTAAAGTGCTTGCAGACATCCCTTTGGACTATCCCCCACTTTCGCAGTGCCTTAAAAAATATGAACATATGGTGACTTTTCCCTGATATAAAGTGTTGGAAGCATCAATGTGAATGTTGTAAAATTCATATAAATCCCCTTATGACAATAAAAACTTCAAAACTTCAATATCCCACCAGTACCAAAGATTATACAAAAGTGCAGCAAATCCTTGCCGCGTTTTACAAACTTCACCAAAACTGACTTATTTCTG
The DNA here is from genome assembly GCA_031772625.1 of Pinus tabuliformis. Classification (NCBI taxonomy): domain Eukaryota; kingdom Viridiplantae; phylum Streptophyta; class Pinopsida; order Pinales; family Pinaceae; genus Pinus; species Pinus tabuliformis. The sequence continues at coordinate 1,537,092,658 of CM062818.1, read as the reverse complement.
AGAAAAAAGACAAACTCTAGGGCTGAGTGGTACCCTCCTGATCAAGATTTACCTCTGTACTAGCCTCTTCTAGTATGCCCAACTTGCTTCTCTTTCTCTTTCTTTCAGATTGCTTGGACTCAGTGAGCTTCTTTTTCACCAATATGAGTCTTCTTTTTAACACCAAATTCTGAACATACCAACTTTTGACTTGCCTATGCAGAGGCAAGGTCCACTTAAGATTGTATTTAGATTTGTCAAGGACATGTTCAACAACTTCTAAATTCCTAAACGAATACAACTTGTCCATGTGATCCTTTTCTGCAAGCTGATCCACCTATTGCTGAATTCCTTCAGGCTGTTCTAATAGTTTCTCAAATTCTTTCTGCTCATCAAAACCATCTTTTGTTCAAGCTAAAAAATCTCCTTTAGTTGCATTTGTAGCTTGGCAACAAACCTAGTTCTAGGTCTCCTTGACTACTCAACTGCCTCCTTTAACTCTTCACCATCAATGACCAGTTTTCCTTTGCCTTTGTTAGCATGTGCTAATGTTTTCTTTGATGGCTTTCCTTCACTAGGATGAATAGTTTCTTGTGATACTTTATGCCTAAGTTCCCTATTCTCTTACTGCAAATATGTTATTGCCAGATGAGCTTTGTCCAACTGATCTTGTAAGTCTTTAATGCTCTGGTCCCTTTCATCAATTTCCACTTCCTTTTGTGTACTTTTTGATTCCACAACATGAATAGGTGTAGGTGGAGGATTTACAAGCAATATCTTTGCTACAACTCTTGTTCTGGGTACCCTTGCCACTTTTTCTACTTTAGGTTGGAAATGATGCTTCTTATCACTTCTCTTATCAATTGATTTGATTCTAGTCAAAGGATTTTTGTTTGAGCTTGTTGTTGTAGGTGAAGATTATTTATCACATCTGATGGGGTGTCTTTTATGGTCTTCTGGCTGTTTGAATATTGTGCTACCCATCCTAAAGAAACAAAAAACTCCTGCCATGACTGCTTCTTCCTCTCAAGATCCTTTATCACCAACAATTTAATTAATGAAAAATGAAACAAATTGGCTTCTATGTGATTTCCTTTTGCTTAAACTCTGTTAGCCATCTTACATAGACTCCTAAACAAATAATAATGAAGATTCAAAGGTTTCTTGCTAGTAAAATGCATTAAGAACCTAGTGTGATAGTGATATACTTCACTGAACCTCCCTTCACATGTGAAGTACCTTTGAATCACTTCCAACAATTTACTATGGTGGTCTCGTAGATAAATTCTTGGAACAACAAAACCATATTTTTTCTAGTGTCTTGGTTTGAGAAAGTATTTGAAATCAACCAAATCAAAATCCATATCCTTGAACCATTCTTCTCCATTCAAAGGGATCTAAGTGGCCTCAACTATTGATTGAGATGTGACTGGAAAATTTAGAGTTCCCACCTTGCTTGTAAACCATCAAAACTCCTAACAAATTCCTTTGTCAATTGTAGATGATACCCTTGAATATTTTCACAGAAATTCATACACCCTACATGTTCAAAAGCCATTTTGATGGCTGGATCTGCATTGATGGCTGTGATATCTTGTGACTCAAATCACACAATGACACCTCCCTTGTGCTTCTTGTCTTCTGGAGTTGAGACAATATTTCTTTTGCAATAGTGAATAGTTTTAGGGTGATAAGCAATTGGTTTTGTGTAATAATGGAGGTGTTAAAATATTAAAAACTTCTGATGATGCCTTAAGATACAAAAAGAAATTACACAAAAACTTAAACAATGCAGACATACTCAGGAAAAACCCTACAAAACTTGCAATTTCACCACTGTTGACAGAGAATTTAAAAGGGACCGTCACATCACAAAAGCCATAAACACAACGTTGAAGGTATTTGATCTTTTGAACACTTTCAAGCATAAACACTTAAGAGAAGCAACTTAGATTTGTTTTTAAACCCAAGGCACTTATTGCATGTCGAGGCTTACATAAAGAAAATGTGAATTGGTAGTGACAAATGAGGAATATAATGCACTGTGTGGAAACACAACGAAGTAGGATAAAATGCAGTGCAAAGGAAAAAACATAGTGATTTCAGAAGTGTTACACAAAAATATCGTCACCATGATTATTTGCAGTCAGTATGGGTCTATCATCACTTGTACTGTCCTCCTAAGCAAGTCTAAGACCTCAGCTCTTCAAATCAAGCTTTGGAAATGGGAGAAAGACATTAAAAATCAATGTAACTCTGGTTCCGCACTTTCTCTCATGGTCACCTGCGGTCCCGCACCTTCTGTGTACAAAAGCTGCGTACCTACCCGCTCTGTCCCTAACGGTGTAGGTGCGGACCCCTGTGAAAGTCAAAAGGCGCAAGTTTTATCTTAAAAAACTCACTTTGGGTTAATTCTAGAGTTTTCTAGAAGGAATTTTGACGTGGATTGTTCGCTCTGAGGTGGTTCATGCATCCCAAAAGAGAAGGAGCTAATCCCTTGACTAAAGGAGCTATCCCTTTGAAGGAGGGCTTTATCCCTTTGAAGGAGGACCTAGTAACTTCCCTCCATTGCACTATAAATACAGGCATTGGGGTGAGGACTAGAGAGGTTAGAAGCTGAACATTTTGAGGGTAAATGCTGGTGAAATTAAGACTTCCTAGTTGAGCTTAAGAGGAGAGATCACATACCTTTTTGGCTTCATTGGGGAGTGAGTGAAACTTGTCAAAGTAGAGGAGACTTCTTGTTGGACCCTGGGAGGAGCTTGTACAGCGTCAAGGCAAAGGTTGTAAAGTTCTTCTTCTTTTGAATTAATACAATCAAACTCATTTTTCTCAACAAGTATCTTATGTTATTTGTTTCATGGACTCCTTGACTTTCATGTTAAATATGTTTTATGCAATTGGTTTTTCAGGTGCTATTTAATTTGTTTGCCTTGTTTGTGTTTGCAGATTCGCGAAAAGGAGCTCATTTGGATCAAAGGAGCGAGGGCATCCACAAGCTTGCGTTGGACCAAAGGTAGGCCCTAAAAACACTTGTTTGCTATTGTTTATTAAAGCATATTTAGAGAAAGATAGTGTCTGGTTGGTTTGCTTGTCATTAGGTCTTCTTTAGATTCTAGGAAGGTCTATCTTGTCCGCAAGATCGACTCATTCCGTGCGACAAAATGGCGACTCCGCTGGGGACTTGATTGTTTTCCTTGTTTATACTTTGACCTGAGAAACTGTATTTTCTGTTTCTGTTTTTGACTTGATGATTGTGGGATTGGGTGAATTTAGTTAATTTTGAGTCAGTTTTTATTTTTCATAGTTTTGGGAGAGGTACGCACCCTCTGAGTTAAGCACAGTGCGTACCTGTACGCACTTTTCCTTTGTACACAGAGCGTGAACGCACCTGTGTAAACAGGTTGCCTGCGTACCCTGTCAAAAATTTGAAAAATTTTAAATTTTTCTCTTTTTTATCAGTTTAGAATTTGTTTATAGGTTTTAGCCATTGCCCAGACCTGCTTGTTCCCTGTCAAAAACTTTCCTTGGTTTAATTTCATTAGTGTTAGGGTTTTAGGTGGAATTCCTAGGAATTTTGCTTGTTGGGTTTGTTTTTCGTTTTTGGTTGTGTAGTGGCTCTGAGCTTAGAAGCTGTAGGGACCTCAGATTACCTTGGTGTCTACCAGTCTTCTTATGAGTCTGACCATTTATGAAATCTCCCCTTGTTGAGGAATCCGCTTTGTGTTTTCTCATTTCAAAATTTCGAAAAACTTGTATTTGAAAGTTTGGAATTTTCATTTTTAAAAAAGAAAACGAAAGATTGGTTGTTTTTTGACTAATTGTGATTCTGCATAAATTAGTCCTTAGCTCACATTTAGCTAAGTAAAACATCCTCAAAAAGACTTTTAGTAGGCTTTGACTTCAAGTAGCTTTTTATAGTTTGTAGCTCTCAAAGTTAGTCATTTTCATTAGTTTTGAGTGTTTTATTTACAAAATATAAAAAAAATCTCTTTTGGAAAAAGTTTGTTTTTGTAGTGATTGAGTGCTTTGAAAAGAAAAGGGAAATTTTTGTGAAATAACTAGTTGTCTCGTTTTGAGTGCTTTGGAAAGGAAAAAGCTCTTCTTTTAATTTGTTTAATTGAGAAAGATTTGTGTTTACAAAGTATTTGCATTCTCAAACTCTTTCTTAGTTTAGAAGTTCATCGAAGAGAAAAGATTGTTTAAATCATCTTAGGTGCATCTTTTTAGTGATTTCGAGTCGAGTCTTTACACCACGAGTTTCATCTCCGCCACCTCTTGACTTAAACAACAACCACTAAAATTAACGCTTAAAGTAAAATTCACCTAGTAACATTTTATTTCTAGGGCTCTGATACACCAACTTAGCTTAGGCTAGTGTCTTGGAGTAGGAGAGTAATTAACTCTCCAAGACAGTAAAAACAAACAAGTAGCTGTATCTTGTGGTAGGAAGAAATCCAATTGTTGCATTTATGCTCTGGGAAAGCTCCTCTTAAAGGAGAAGCACGAGATCGTGTCCGAACCAGTGTGGGAATCAATCCTTCCTCATTGGGAACGACGCCAGATATTCACGTATTAAAAACGGTAAACCTCGGATTAACCATTGTCGAGGAGCCTGGGGTCACTTGTTGGTAAACCTTGGATTATGTCAAGGAGCCTTCAAGGGGATTGAGCTTGCTACTCTGCCCTTGCGTGCGTATCGGATCGTAGACTGTTCCCCCAGGTGTATTTGTCTCAGTTGGTAACCTTAGTGGCCATATTCTTTAGGATTCTTCCTAAGGTGACAGTGGTGGGAAGATCCCACTGTACCTGGAGCAGACGTCGGCTAGACTCACTTGGATTTTCTGGGGGGTTCACTTCACTCGAGACGGTTAAGTGGAGGAACTTGGTCCAGTCTATTCATTAAGCAGGTTGCCGGGGTAACTGTTCCAACCGCCATTTCTGTACTGAATTCTGCGACGTTGGATTTCATCACCAACTAGTGTTTTCGGTCCGGAAAGTTACTGTTTGTGTGTGTTTGATCTCTAGATTCTTTAGGCGTGTGATTCAAATTTGTTTGGTTCTTTAGAGGCTTTAGGTGTTTTTCATTGAGATTTTACTTTGTTTGCGTGTGAAGTAGTTAAAAGTTTTTAACTGTGGCTGAATTACCAAGACAGTCCCGTAGACTTCGGGGCCAGTCTCCTGAGTTTGTAACCGTGGCTGATTTACTGAGGAAGTCCCGTAGACTTCGGGGCCAACCTCCTGAAGAAGTCCCGAGCCAGCTTGAAGGCTTGAAAGTCCTCGTAACTCCTAGTGGTAGTAAAGTTGGGTCACCTGAAGAAGGAGAGTCTTCATTGGTTGTACATCCTGATTACCAAACTCTAGTAACAGGTTATAATCCGCAATCGATTTCAGTTTCCGAACTTGCTGGTAGCTTTTCATCTACTAGTGATATAGGTGAAGAACCTGAGATATCTGAACCTGTTACTCCAACATCGGGGTTTGTCTCTCCAACTTCTAGTGGTCCTGATTCACCTAGGGTAGAAAGAGTAATTACCCAAGATCTTCCTTCTGGACTTATTGCTATTGAAGAACTTGCTCCGGAAGAAGAAGTAGGCATCCCTATCCCTGAAAATCAACCTGTTATTGATCTAAGGGAGCGTGAATCAATTTTTTACAGTCCACCTAGGAGTACTACTTGGTATCTTTCTTTGACTAATTATTTGGAAAACCCAGGGTTAAGTTTTTCACCACCTCGTGCTCCTTATCATCCTAGAGGTTTTTATACTCCCGTAAATATGTCAGGTCAGTCGTCCATGTTTACTCAATCGCCTGAATCTTTTTTGTACGGCGGTCCTTCTGTTCCCTCTGGGTATCAGTCACTTTCTGGTACTTTTTCGGGAGCATCTCCTCAACCCATTGAGCAAGGGTTATTAACTGGAAGCAATGGTACAAAGCCGTTGAGCGTAGAAGACATTCTTATGATGTCAGGTTCTATTCCCAATTCTCAACCTCAAGGTGGCCAGTTACCGCCTGGGGGGCAGCCTCAATTAACGCCTGGGGGGCAACCTCAAGGTACACAATTTGCATCTGGGGGGCAACCTCAAGGACAGTACGTACCTACGGTACAGTACGTTCCTCAAGGTCAACCCCAGACTCAATATGTACCCCAAGGTCAACCCCAGTATCAATTTATACCTCAAGGTCAACCCCAGTATCAGTACGTGCCTCAAGGGTATCTACCCCAAGGTCAGTACTCGAACCAAGGTTTCCAACCACCCCAAGGTCAATCTTATGTTCAAGGAACGGGAAATGTACCTTTCAATTATCAATCCTACCCTCAACCCGGTTATGGTCCTCAATATTCTCAACCTGTTATGGGTCAGTACCCCGGAATGAACATAGTGTGGGATCCATCGCAAACCCAACAGGTGTTGCAGCCAAGTGTACAGTTGTCATCTCAAACTGGACAACCCTTAGTTTCTGGTACACCCCAGCAACCAGTCCAGTCTAACATTCAAACTTCTGTACCTTCGGTAGTTTCTCAGTCTGGGCCTACTGCGCCTCGTACTCCATCTCAAACGACTGCTGCAACTGCCGCAACATCTGTTCAATCTACCCCACCTACTTCTGGAGTATCGACAGCTCCGGTTTCTACTGTTCCTGTATCTACTCCTCAGACATCTTTACCACCGTCTGGATCCACGATTCAAACTACGGTTCAGATGCCTGTAGGACAACCTGGTTTAAGTACGGTTGTCACAAGTCAACCACAATTCACCTATCAACCGTACCAGGGACAGTACCAATTCGGTCCTGCTGTCCAGCAGCCAGTTTATCAGTATCAACCGTATCCTGGGTACACTTATCAACAACCTCAACAACCCCAGTACGGTCCGGTTAATCCTGGTTTTCCGGGAGGATACAATATCCCGAACGCGATTCCTATTCCTAGTTATCCTGGATATCCTCCTCCTGGGGCTGGTCTCATGACCCAGAGTTTTAGGGATCCTAATCGGCAGTTACCGTTTATCGCAACTTTGGACTTACCAGACTTGTCGCGCCTAACGAACGATCCGATTAATTATCTTCCGTTTTGGCCGCCAATGCCGAATAAGTTGCCCAGTGACATTCCCAAGTTCGAAGGTAAATCAGGAGAGGACCCGTCGAACCATGTGATGACTTACCACCTCTGGTGTGCGTCTAACTCCATCACAGATGATTCGATCCGTCTTAGACTTTTCCAGCGCACTCTAATTGGTCTCGCGGCCAAGTGGTACATTGAGTTACCGCGAGGCACTTTTTATAATTTTAGTCAGTTAGCTACCTCGTTTTTAACTCATTTCCAGTTGCCAGTCCGATATGACAATGGCACGGAATTGTTAACTTCGCTAAAACAATCGACATCCACGTACATTTCAGATCATATTCATGAGTGGAGACGTCGACGTCGTTTAGTGAAGGTATTTATTCCGGATCAAATCTTGGCTGAGTGGTTTGTAAAATCTTTGTTGCCAAAGATCACTGAAGATGTTGCTAAAGCCGGAGTTGTTACTGAGGAGCAAGTCATTGCTCAAGCACAGTACCTTGACTTGGTTTATACTCAGTCAGGTACGTTACACGAAAAGATCCCCGATCTTCCCAAGTCAAATCAAATCGCTGCAGCTCCTTCGGGATCTCATGCCGCTGATGGTATGATTGGTACGGTTAACACTAAAAGTAAGAAGAAGTCTTCCAAGAATTCTTCTCCTATCATAACCTTGCCTGATTCCCCAACAGGAGATTCTTCTGCAGAGATTTCCGCCGATATTCACGTTGTAGAGTCATCTACAGCTAAATCAAAATCCGGTGGGAAGAAGAAAGGAAAGAAGAAGAATAAAACGGACAAAAGTTCAAAGGAGAAACCTGAAAAGGCGGAATCCAATGATGAAAAGCGCAAACCTCGTTATCCATGTCTCATTTGTGACGAAGAACATTTTACAAGAGACTGCCCTCATCGTGCAGAGGTTGCGAAGATCGTCAAAGGTTCCCAAACTCCTGCTGTTTTGAAGGATCCATTTCCAAGTCAAGACAGCAAGATGATAGGTTCTTCCTCGAGTGCCAATGAAGAACCCATATTGATGATGTCCCATGTTAGGATTGCGACTCGATCGCAAGATTATGGTAGTAAAAGTCCTGTTGATGGTAAAGAAGCAGAATCTTCTCATTCTAATCCATCAACCTCAGCTCCCGGTTCCGATCCACTACAGATCGAGAAACCTAATCCAGACTTGGTAATCAAACCGCCCGCCAAGGGTATACTTCGAAAGTCAGCTTTCAATCCACATGCGAGAGCGGCTCAGAATTATAACATTGTTGAGGATTTAGCTGTTTCACCCTCAGCAATGTCGGCTTTGGAAGTGCTGCAATCATGTCCAGCACAGCGTAAATTACTTTTGTCGGCTATAGGAGCTGTTGACGTTCAGGACCCGAACCTAATAATTTTCGATCTAGAAAATAGTACACCGCGTTTGCCTCATCAAATGGCTTTCCAGATCCCAGTGATAGTAAAAAACAGGCCTATTCATCGGACTGTAATTGATGAGGGAGCCTCAACGTGTATTATGTCGATACAGTGTTGGAGATCGCTTGGTTCTCCTTCACTAAATCAATCCCCGACAATTCTTAAGGCCTTTGATGGCCGTGGGTTTCATCCTTTTGGCATTCTACAGGATTTGCCTATAGGGGTTGAAGGAAAAACCGTTAGTCTAGATGTGGAGGTGGTTGATGCCCCTCTAGACTACAACCTTCTCTTGGGTCGAAGTTGGTCTTACGCTATGACAGCGGTCGTTTCATCGGTCTTTCGAGTAATAAAGTTTCCACATAATGGAAAGATCGTAACAATAGACCAGCTGGCTTACTTTTCATCCGACCCAGCCTCTTCGGAGAGTATTCAGCATGTTGGTAAAACGACTATCCCATATAAGGATGTTGGAGTAGGATTAGTTAAAGATGCCGGTTTACTGGGAACTTTTCCTTTTCCTCCAATCAACGCATCATCTTCATTTGCAACCATTCATATGATTACATCAGACACCATTATTTATGATGATCCTTGGATCATCCCTTCTGAATCTGAGATAGACTCATTTGGTAATTCCATGCCTTTGAGTCCATATGAAATTGCCTATGAAGCCGTGCAGTCTTTTGCCGACCTGTGTTCAACCGAAAATGACTTAATGAATGTGGTCCGTGAGGAATCACTTTTCACATCAACCTCGGATTTAACTACGTTTTCTGAACTTGTTCACTCTGATGAGCAAATTCGTGAAATCCTATGTGTAGATGATTTACCATGGGAAGATCTCCATCACAGATCTTCGTTTTTACCTGAGGATGATCGTTTTGAAAATGATTTCTCATCAATTTTTACAACTGAATATGTCAAGGAACCTCAGAATCCAATGAAACATCCCGATTCAGAGTTAAATTTGGGAAACATCTCTCGAACTATTCCTATTGACATTTCGGTTAAGCCCGGAATTGTTGAAACATTCATATAGGTGCCTCGTGTACAGATGACGAAATTCAATTATATAAGGCCCTATTTCAAGAATTCCGCGACGTGTTTGCCTGGTCCTATGAGGAAATGCCAGGAATTGATCCCGCGATTGTTGTTCATGAGATCAAGACTTACCCGGACGCTAAACCCGTCCGGCAACGTTTGCGTCAGATTCACCCACGAAAAGCTGCTGCAATTAAAGCAGAAGTTGAAAAACTGTTGAAAGCAGGTTTCATTTATCCGATCCCGTTAACGGATTGGGTATCGAATATTGTTCCGGTTAACAAAAAGCAGGGAACAATAAGAATATGCATCGATTATAGGGACATTAATCGAGCCTGTCCAAAGGACAATTACCCAACTCCCTATATCGATCAAATCATTGATGATTGTGCCGGCAGCGAAATATTTTCCTTTATGGACGGTTTTTCCGGATACAATCAAATCAACATTCTACCTGCCGATCAACCAAAAACGGCTTTCATTTGTCCATGGGGGACATTTGCTTATTGCAAATTACCTTTTGGGCTTAAGAATGCCGGAGCAACTTTTCAAAGGGCGATGTCTTATGCGTTTCATGACATCAAACACATTGTGCAACCGTATCTCGATGATTTGCCTGCTCATTCATTACATCGAGCTGATCACCTCGTCCATTTACGAGCAATCTTTATGAGGTGTAGGCATTATCGTATTCGGTTGAACCCACACAAATGTGTCTTCTGTATAGAAACGGGTCGATTGCTGGGATTTGTAGTTTCGAAAGCCGGCATTCGCGTTGATCCCTCAAAGGTCGAAGCTATCATCAAATTGCCTCCTCCTTCGAGTCTTCGCCAACTCCAAAGTTTGCAGGGGAAAGCAAACTTTTTACGACGATTCATTCCTAACTACGCCGAGGTTACAAAGGGTTTTACCCGGTTGTTGAAACAAAACACTCAATTCTCTTGGGATGAGATAGCTCAGAAATCTTTTGATGCACTCAAACACGCGTTGACCCATGCACCGTTGTTGCATCCTCCCAACTACAACCAGGATTACTTCTTGTATCTCGCCGCCTCCCATTCCACCATTGGAATGGTCTTAGTTCAGGAAGATGAATTCGGAACGGAACATGTGATATATTACCTTAGTCGAACGTTAAATCCAACTGAGCTAAAATACTCACATGTGGAGAAATTGGCATTGGCAGCCGTTCAAGCTGTCCAACGTTTTCGTCACTACATTTTACTACGTAAAACTACGGTAATTTCGGATTGCAACCCTATGATCTACATTTTGACCAAACAATTGCTAGGGGGCAAGTACTCTAAATGGATCGTTATCCTGCAGGAGTTCGACTTGGAGTTTGAGAAATCTAAGTCTAAGAAATCTTTAGTTTTTGCGGAGTTAATGTGTGACTTCCCGCGTGCTGACACGGAAACTGTGGCAGAGGAGCCCATTGCGGACGAATCTTTGTTTCTAATCAGCACTTTAGATCCGTGGTATGGGGATATCATCGTCTATCTCCAGACCCAATCCTTTCGGCCAGAAATTTCAAGGTCGGAACGTCGGAAAATTCGATTCCAGTCCCAACAATTCAAAATTATTGGAGATACTCTTTATCGCCGTGGGGCGGACTCTATTTTTCGACGTTGCTTAACTCACGAAGAGGCTGAAAGGGTTCTAAATGACTGTCACTCTGGAGCGTGTGGCGGTCATATGTCTGGGTATGCCACAGCCCAAAAGATATTGCGCGCTGGCTATTTCTGGCCGTCCTTGTTTAAAGATTGTATTACGGCGGTCCGAAAATGCCACAACTGCCAGATTTTTGATCGTAAGATGCGCGCTCCACCTGCTCCTCTCCACCCTATAATTGCCGTTGGTCCTTTTGCCAAATGGGGTATCGATTTTATTACATGTAACCCTCACTCGGCCGGGGGGCATGCGTATATCATCCTTGCGGTAGATTATTTTACTAAGTGGGCCGAGGCGATGCCTACATTCGAGGCAGACGGCAAAACAGCTGCAATTTTCGTGTTCAATCATATAATTGCTAGGTTTGGTGTCCCACAAGCGATAATCACTGATCATGGGCGTCATTTTCGAAACGTTATGATGACCGAACTTACAGGCCAGCTTGGTTTACGTCACGATAGTTCAACCCCTTATTATCCACAAGCGAATGGTCTGGTTGAATCCATCAACAAAGTTTTAGTTATCATGATCCGACGAATCATTGGGATTCATCGGTCGAATTGGCACAACATGCTATTTTCAGCGCTTTGGGCGTACCGAACTTCAGTAAAAACATCAACAGGGTTCACTCCTTTCCAACTAGTCTATGGTTTGGAAGCTGTGTTACCCATTGAATGCGAAATCCCGTCACTGCAAATGGCCATCGAGTTACTTCCAGCCACTTCCGAAGAGGAAAAGCGTTTGTTATACTTGGCTCAATTAGATGAGAATCGACGTGATGCTGCATTGGCGATCGAGACTCACGCAAAACGTATGAAAGCTCAGTATGATCGAAATGTGACCCCTCGAAATTTTTCGGAAGGAGATCTAGTCTTAGTTTATGATCAAGCTAATGATAAATTAGGCGCTGGAAAATTCGTTCCTATGTGGCATGGTCCCTATGTTGTCAAGCGAAAGCTAGCCAAAGGGGCTTATGAATTGGTAGACTTTGATGGGGACTCTTTGGGTAAACCCAGAAATGGCCTTTACTTGAAGAGGTATTATGCTTAAAAGAATGGGTATGGAGATTTTTAGTTAGGATAGTTTTTCTTTCTAGCTGGTGTGTTTTAGTTTAAAAAGTGTGCTTAGCTTAGAGAGTGTTTTTCGTCATTATTCCTGCTTATCTTGGTTTTACTCTTGATATTGCAGATGTCGATGCCTCTCCAAACATACATTGGATTTGCTGATGGTGCTTGTCGTAATACACGGAACATCTCTTCCGCAGCTTGGGTTATCTATTCGCCCTCTGACGAGTTAGTTTCTATGCATGGGGTAAGCCTCGGTCAAACAACAAACAACATTGCAGAGTATAGTGCAGTGATTGAGTTATTATCTGAATCTATTTCATTTGGGATTCGGAGTTTGATAGTGAGGTTAGATTCTGAACTCGTTGTATTACAGCTTAATAGAGTGTATGCCATTAGAAATCCAGTGTTATTAAGATTATTTTTGAGAGTGCGTCTCTTGGAACGTGAGTTTGATTACATTGAATATCAGCATATTCCAAGGTCTTTAAATACATTAGCAGATGCAATTGCTTCTCGAATGTTAAATAGACATTTGCAATAATCATACATGTAAATTTAAAACCATTCCATAACATGATTTACAAGATAAGCCGGTAATAGTGATATATATATAGGAGTGTGTCAAAAAATACATCGTCCTCGATCATAGGTTGAAAAACACCTTATGATCGGCAAAAATGATAAGTACAAAAAACAAAAATGTCACATGTGCCCACAATAGGCGATCATCCTATCACTGGTGATGATCTCTATAAGAAACCACTGCACGGGCCACCTTGCAAAGGAACCTCCTAAAAGGTCCCGGGACTCCAATCACATAGCGCTGAAGTCGACGAGGAATGTCGTCTATAGTGGTCTCAGGAATATCTCCTGTCAAGCGCTCAAGATGACCCTCCAACTCGGCCAAAACCTCTGCTGATTCGTCCTGTGGGGCTGGCGCGGGTGCAACTGGTTGCCTCCTCTCGAAAGGCCGGAGAGCGGCTGGTCGCTGTGGACCCACATCTGCATTTGAAATTTTTACTATCAGTTTTGAGACGATGGAAAAATAAAAAAAATTAAAATAGGAAAAGTTGAAAAGGATTTTACCTGACTCGTCCCACTGCTCTCCTGGTGGAAGAGCCATGTCTGGGTCACCACGAAAATCTATCCCAGCGTAAGGGAAGTCCTGAATGGAAAAGACCTGGTTTTCCAACCATTGGAAATACTCAGGTTTGAACCGAGCAACCTCTGTCCTCTCGTCCGGGTGACGGGCCATGACTGCGACCCATCGCATCAGTTTGGGCTCTCGAGGAAGCCCAGCTCCAACAGTAAGGTGCTGTGGGATCAGCATAGGAACCCTCTCCAGGCCAAAACTCACGACCAAAGCCCCATAACCAAAGGTCTTTAGTCGTCCGCTCTTGGCCCTGGTCAGTTGGCCTTTCACATTGGCCAGCACAGCATTGCACCAGTTGAAGATGGTGCCTCGAAAGCAATCAACTGCCATACGCATCTGGGATCCGGTGGCAATATGTAATGCGGCAGCTCCGCAAAGTCTGGTGACAGTAAACGCAATCACCATGAGTTCAGGACGGGATATGGTCTTTATGTCTATCCCTTTGTCTCTAGCCTGGCTGTTGCAGTACTCTAGCCGGAGGCTATCGACAGACTGGCCACCTGGCCTAGTCCCGTGCAGAGTCAAGTCTTCGCCTCTCTTAGGCAAACCAGTCAAGAAATAAATGTCCGCCGGCTCGATTTCGAGCTGGTGGCCGCCAATGAAAAAGCACTGGTCCTGTATGCTCCATCTGTCAACCAGCCACTGTAAGAAATCCACCTGAGCCCTCATGCCAGGAATGGTCCAGAATTTGTACAGTCCGCACGCCCTCAAAGCATCAAGTGAAGGCTGATGATTCCATGCGGCAGCATCCACGTCCTCATGCTCTCGTTCACGCCAATCTAGCATGATGTACTCTCTGCATCAAGTATAAAGATTAATTAAATTGCTAGAAAATATTTTGATTGGTCCATTTTTGAGAATTTTTGGGTTCAAAACCCTTGCGGCGGGGTACGCACCCTCCGAGTTAGACACAGTGCGTGGGTCCGCACTTTGTCTACACGGAAGGTGCGGACCCCGAGCTTTTTCCCAATGGAGAAAAAGTCGGGGTCCGCGGGTCCGCAATGGTAAACCTGCGGACCCCCGCGCGCGGGTTTTGCGCCTAAAAACCCTCCCAAAAAATGAAATGAAGGACTAAAAAAAAAAAAAAACGGTTGAAAATGAAGAGTAGGATGATGTGGATTACCTGGAGAAGACGGCGCTCGATTCCGACGGTTGGATTTTCCACAATCTTCACGGGAAGTTTTCTAAGCAAAAGCACTATTTTCTCACCCAAACTCAAACGGTAAAAATGAATTGACAAAGGCCCTTTTTATAAGTTTTTTGAGTAAATAAATCGCAAATTTGTTTATGTTTCACTTTGAAAAGGTATTTTGCGACGCTTTTATCCATTTCAAACAGGTATGAGTAATGTTTGTGTTTTTGTGCAGAATAAAGGATTATTCAGGCGAAATCTATCATTTTCGACAGAAAAACATGTAGAGTCATCTTTAAGCTCTTTTCTGACTCCTAAAACATGAAAAGATTGCCGAGTGTTTCTTTTAAACTCGTTAAAACGGAATTAAAAGACGGTCCACTTACAGCTCTTTTCCGACCGTAAAAACATGAAAAGATTGCCGGATTTTTGTCGTTTCAAATTCGATATTGGTTATAAAACGACGTGTCATTGATCGCTTTTTTACTTTTTCGGGTCAAGGGCACTAATAACGAAAAGTACTCCTTGGTCGTAAAAGATCAAGCGGTTCTCTCAAGTATTATTTTATACTTTTTCGGGCTTGGGAGACACAAATTTACGAAAAAGGTCAACCCTGGAGTCTTCTTAAGTTTTTTCAGACTCTCTAAAATTGAAAAACGCCGAGTTTCTCCTATACTGGACTCGTTAAAATTTCACAGTAAAGGACCTGTTCAATTACAAACAGGAACGAACCACTCCTTCTTAGGGTTCGAATTTAAACTAAGTTGGACTCATCCGAAGGATGAGCTTATAATCAAGCAAATGTTATCCTCCTCAAGCTTGTCAAAAATAAAGAGGTACTTGCCAGAAATGGTGGGGGAAAAGAGAGAAAAATGAGTCTGTTTGTCATACTTTGTAACCACTCTTGAACACGACACTTTTATTCACCTGGGTTGGGAAATCCTTTGCCTAACAGTTGATCAAACCACATTGAAAGTCTTCAGCCGGTTTCTGGGTATTAACTTTGGGTCAATTGTCACCAAGCCATCTGTCGTGTCGTTATGTGTTCAAGAGGTCACTGCCAATAAGCCATTCATCTGCAAAATATCTGTCATCCATCTTGACCATCCCTGAGTCAGTCCTTGCAACTAAATTTCTTCAACTTGATCTATGATTTCGTGTTGTGGGCTTGCCTACGACGGATCGCTTTCTATCGACATCAGCTCATTATCTAGAAAGATGATCTAGGAATCGTCAGTACCTTGAGATCTGCATGCCTCAATGGCAGGTTTCTCGCCTTTGACGACAGTTTACATCATTGACTTTCGATCGAAGGATTCCGTGATATGTTCGACATCAACACATTTATTCACATCTCATGGATTGTACTGGGTACTTTGAGAGCCATTGACATCACTGGTGGTTTCTCTCACACTTGTTAACAGTTTACATCATTGACTGGTAATCAAGTGGTTTCTACCATGTTCGACATCAACACATTTATTCGCATGGATAGAATCGTACTATTTCGGGAAGTAGAAATGAAGACCCTGGATCTAGTTTCCACCATCCAGGCTGCGAGGAATTTTGTATTCATTATATTGTGGACTATTCATAAACAGATGGCTGCGTCCATACTGTGTTCACATGAGTCTATACTTGTGATGTTTTACAAGATCATTCCTATATCAGAGCAGTAGATAGTTTTCTAGTTAGTTTTGATCTGAGTATGGGAATGCCTACCTCAGCGATGATATGATCTCATATATATATCTTGCATTGAATGTTTTTACAGGTTCCGACCGGGCTCTCCACAAGATGATCCTCGAAATGATAAAGTACTTCACTCTTCCTATATGATAAATGAAATCCTCATCTACTACAGACTTCGCACTTTAGGGGGCAATCTGTTACACAAAAATATCGTCACCATGATTATTTGCAGTCAGTATGGGTCTATCATCACTTGTACTGTCCTCCTAAGCAAGTCTAAGACCTCAGCTCTTCAAATCAAGCTTTGGAAATGGGAGAAAGACATTAAAAATCAATGTAACTCTGGTTCCGCACTTTCTCTCATGGTCACCTGCGGTCCCGCACCTTCTGTGTACAAAAGCTGCGTACCTACCCGCTCTGTCCCTAACGGTGTAGGTGCGGACCCCTGTGAAAGTCAAAAGGCGCAAGTTTTATCTTAAAAAACTCACTTTGGGTTAATTCTAGAGTTTTCTAGAAGGAATTTTGACGTGGATTGTTCGCTCTGAGGTGGTTCATGCATCCCAAAAGAGAAGGAGCTAATCCCTTGACTAAAGGAGCTATCCCTTTGAAGGAGGGCTTTATCCCTTTGAAGGAGGACCTAGTAACTTCCCTCCATTGCACTATAAATACAGGCATTGGGGTGAGGACTAGAGAGGTTAGAAGCTGAACATTTTGAGGGTAAATGCTGGTGAAATTAAGACTTCCTAGTTGAGCTTAAGAGGAGAGATCACATACCTTTTTGGCTTCATTGGGGAGTGAGTGAAACTTGTCAAAGTAGAGGAGACTTCTTGTTGGACCCTGGGAGGAGCTTGTACAGCGTCAAGGCAAAGGTTGTAAAGTTCTTCTTCTTTTGAATTAATACAATCAAACTCATTTTTCTCAACAAGTATCTTATGTTATTTGTTTCATGGACTCCTTGACTTTCATGTTAAATATGTTTTATGCAATTGGTTTTTCAGGTGCTATTTAATTTGTTTGCCTTGTTTGTGTTTGCAGATTCGCGAAAAGGAGCTCATTTGGATCAAAGGAGCGAGGGCATCCACAAGCTTGCGTTGGACCAAAGGTAGGCCCTAAAAACACTTGTTTGCTATTGTTTATTAAAGCATATTTAGAGAAAGATAGTGTCTGGTTGGTTTGCTTGTCATTAGGTCTTCTTTAGATTCTAGGAAGGTCTATCTTGTCCGCAAGATCGACTCATTCCGTGTGACAAAATGGCGACTCCACTGGGGACTTGATTGTTTTCCTTGTTTATACTTTGACCTGAGAAACTGTATTTTCTGTTTCTGTTTTTGACTTGATGATTGTGGGATTGGGTGAATTTAGTTAATTTTGAGTCAGTTTTTATTTTTCATAGTTTTGGGAGAGGTACGCACCCTCTGAGTTAAGCACAGTGCGTACCTGTACGCAATTTTCCTTTGTACACAGAGCGTGAACGCACCTGTGTAAACAGGTTGCCTGCGTACCCTGTCAAAAATTTGAAAAATTTTAAATTTTTCTCTTTTTTATCAGTTTAGAATTTGTTTATAGGTTTTAGCCATTGCCCAGACCTGCTTGTTCCCTGTCAAAAACTTTCCTTGGTTTAATTTCATTAGTGTTAGGGTTTTAGGTGAAATTCCTAGGAATTTTGCTTGTTGGGTTTGTTTTTCGTTTTTGGTTGTGTAGTGGCTCTGAGCTTAGAAGCTGTAGGGACCTCAGATTACCTTGGTGTCTACCAGTCTTCTTATGAGTCTGACCATTGAGGAATCCTCTTTGTGTTTTCTCATTTCAAAATTTCGAAAAACTTGTATTTGAAAGTTTGGAATTTTCATTTTTAAAAAAGAAAACGAAAGATTGGTTGTTTTTGACTAATTGTGATTCTGCATAAATTAGTCCTTAGCTCACATTTAGCTAAGTAAAACATCCTCAAAAATACTTTTAGTAGGCTTTGACTTCAAGTAGCTTTTTATAGTTTGTAGCTCTCAAAGTTAGTCATTTTCATTAGTTTTGAGTGTTTTATTTACAAAATATAAAAAAAATCTCTTTTGAAAAAAGTTTGTTGTAGTGGTTGAGTGCTTTGAAAAGAAAAGGGAAATTTTTGTGAAATAACTAATTGTCTCGTTTTGAGTGCTTTGGAAAGGAAAAAGCTCTTCTTTAAATTTGTTTAATTGAGAAAGATTTGTGTTTACAAAGTATTTGAATTCTCAAACTCTTTCTTAGTGTAGAAGTTCATCGAAGAGAAAAGATTGTTTAAATCATCTTAGGTGCATCTTTTTAGTGATTTCGAGTCGAGTCTTTACACCACGAGTTTCATCTCTTCCACCTCTTGACTTAAACAACAACCACTAAAATTAACGCTTAAAGTAAAATTCACCTAGTAACATTTTATTTCTAGGGCTCTGATACACCAACTTAGCTTAGGCTAGTGTCTTGGAGTAGGAGAGTAATTAACTCTCCAAGACAGTAAAAACAAACAAGTAGCTGTATCTTGTGGTAGGAAGAAATCCAATTGTTGCATTTATGCTCTGGGAAAGCTCCTCTTAAAGGAGAAGCACGAGATCGTGTCCGAACCAGTGTGGGAATCAATCCTTCCTCATTGGGAACGACGCCAGATATTCACGTATTAAAAACGGTAAACCTCGGATTAACCATTGTCGAGGAGCCTGGGGTCACTTGTTGGTAAACCTTGGATTATGTCAAGGAGCCTTCAAGTGGATTGAGCTTGCTACTCTGCCCTTGCGTGCGTATCGGATTGTAGACTGTTCCCCCAGGTGTATTTGTCTCAGTTGGTAACCTTAGTGGCCATATTCTTTAGGATTCTTCCTAAGGTGACAGTGGTGGGAAGATCCCACTGTGCCTGGAGCAGACGTCGGCTAGACTCACTTGGATTTTCTGGGGGGTTCACTTCACTCGAGACGGTTAAGTGGAGGAACTTGGTCTAGTCTATTCATTAAGCAGGTTGCCGGGGTAACTGTTCCAACCGCCATTTCTGTACTAAATTCTGCGACGTTGGATTTCATCACCAACTAGTGTTTTCGGTCCGGAAAGTTATTGTTTGTATGTGTTTGATCTCTAGATTCTTTAGGCGTGTGATTCAAATTTGTTTGGTTCTTTAGAAGCTTTAGGTGTTTTTCATTGAGATTTTACTTTGTTTGCATGTGAAGTAGTTAAAAGTTTTTAACTGTGGCTGAATTACCAAGACAGTCCCGTAGACTTCGGGGCCAGTCTCCTGAGTTTGTAACCGTGGCTGATTTACTGAGGAAGTCCCGTAGACTTCGGGGCCAACCTCCTGAAGAAGTCCCGAGCCAGCTTGAAGGCTTGAAAGTCCTCATAACTCCTAGTGGTATTAAAGTTGGGTCACCTGAAGAAGGAGAGTCTTCATTGGTTGTGCATCCTGATTACCAAACTCTAGTAACAGGTTACGATCCGCAATCGATTTCAGTTTCTGAACTTGCTGGTAGCTTTTCATCTATTAGTGATATAGGTAAAGAACCTGAGATATCTGAACCTGTTACTCCAACATCGGGGTTTGTCTCTGCAACTTCTAGTGGTCCTAATTCACCTAGGGTAGAAAGAGAAATTACCCAAGATCTTCCTTCTGGACTTATTGCTATTGAAGAACTTGCTCCGGAAGAAGAAGTAGGCATCCCTATCCCTGAAAATCAACCTGTTCTTGATCTAAGGGAGTGTGAATCAATTTTTTACAGTCCACCTAGGAGTACTACTTGGTATCTTTCTTTGACTAATTATTTGGAAAACCCAGGGTTAAGTTTTTCACCACCTCGTGCTCCTTATCATCCTAGAGGTTTTTATACTCCCGTAAATATGTCAGGTCAGTCGTCCATGTTTACTCAATCGCCTGAATCCTTTTTGTACGGCGGTCCTTCTGTTCCCTCTAGGTATCAGTCACTTTCTGGTACTTTTTCGGGAGCATCTCCTCAACCCATTGAGCAAGGGTTATTAACTGGAAACAATGGTACAAAGCCATTGAGCGTAGAAGACATTCTTATGATGTCAGGTTCTATTCCCAATTCTCAAACTCAAGGTGGCCAGTTACCGCCTGGGGGGCAGCCTCAATTAACGCCTGGGGGGCAACCTCAAGGTACACAATTTGCATCTGGGGGACAACCTCAAGGACAGTACGTACCTACGGTACAGTACGTTCCTCAAGGTCAACCCCAGACTCAATATGTACCCCAAGGTCAACCCCAGTATCAATTTATACCTCAAGGTCAACCCCAGTATCAGTACGTGCCTCAACGGTATCTACCCCAAGGTCAGTACTCAAACCAAGGTTTCCAACCACCCCAAGGTCAATCTTATGTTCAAGGAACAGGAAATGTACCTTTCAATTATCAATCCTACCCTCAACCCGGTTATGGTCCTCAATATTCTCAACCTGTTATGGGTCAGTACCCCGGAATGAACATAGTGTGGGATCCATCGCAAACCCAACAGGTGTTCCAGCCAAGTGTACAGTTGTCATCTCAAACTAGACAACCCTTAGTTTCTGGTACACCCCAACAACCAGTCTAGTCTAATATTCAAACTTCTGTACCTTCGGTAGTTTCTCAGTCTGGGCGTACTGCGCCTCGTACTCCATCTCAAATGACTGCTGCAACTGCCGCAACATCTGTTCAATCTACCCCACCTACTTCTAGAGTATCGACAGCTCCGGTTTCTACTGTTCCTGTATCTACTCCTTAGACATCTTTACCACCGTCTGGATCCACAATTCAAACTACGGTTCAGATGCCTGTAGGACAGCCTGGTTTAAGTACGATTGTCACAAGTCAACCACAATTCACCTATCAACCATACCAGGGATAGTACCAATTCGGTCCTGCTGTCCAGTAGCTAGTTTATCAGTATCAACCGTATCCTGGGTACACTTATCAACAACCTCAACAACCCCAGTACGGTCCGGTTAATCCTGGTTTTCCGGGAGGATACAATATCCCGAACGCGATTCCTATTCCTAGTTATCCTGGATATCCTCCTCCTGGGGCTGGTCTCATGACCCAGAGTTTTAAGGATCCTAATCGCCAGTTACCGTTTATCACAACTTTGGACTTACCAGACTTGTCGCGCCTAACGAACGATCCGATTAATTATCTTCCGTTTTGGCCGCCAATGCCGAATAAGTTGCCCAGTGACATTCCCAAGTTCGAAGGTAAATCAGGAGAGGACCCGCCGAACCATGTGATGACTTACCACCTCTAGTGTGCGTCTAACTCCATCACAGATGATTCGATCCGTCTTAGACTTTTCCAGCGCACTCTAATTGGTCTCGCGGCCAAGTGGTACATTGAGTTACCGCGAGGCACTTTTTATAATTTTAGTCAGTTAACTACCTCGTTTTTAACTCATTTCCAGTTGCCAGTCCAATATGACAATGGCACGGAATTGTTAACTTCGCTAAAACAGTCCACATCCACATACATTTCAGATCATATTCATGAGTGGAGACGTCGACGTCGTTTAGTGAAGGTATTTATTCCGGATCAAATCTTGGCCGAGTGGTTTGTAAAATCTTTGTTGCTAAAGATCACTGAAGATGTTGCTAAAGCCGGAGTGGTTACTGAGGAGCAAGTCATTGCTCAAGCATAGTACCTTGACTTGGTTTATACTCAGTTAGGTACGTTACACGAAAAGATCCCTGATCTTCCCAAGTCAAATCAAATCACTGCAGCTCCTTCGGGATCTCATGCCGCTGACGGTATGATTGGCACGATTAACACTAAAGGTAAGAAGAAATCCTCCAAGAATTCTTCTCCTATTATAACCTTGCCTGATTCCCCAACAGGAGATTCTTCTGCAGAGATTTCCGCCGATATTCACGTTGTAGAGTCATCTACAGCTAAATCAAAATACGGTGGGAAGAAGAAAGGAAAGAAGAAGAATAAAACGGACAAAAGTTCAAAGGAGAAACCTGAAAAGGCGGAATCCAATGATGAAAAGCGCAAACCTCGTTATCCATGTCTCATTTGTGACGATGAACATTTTACAAGAGACTGCCCTCATTGTGCAGAGGTTGCAAAGCTCATCAAAGGTTCCCAAACTCCTGCTATTTTGAAGGATCCATTTCCAAGTCAACACAACAAGATGATAGGTTCTTCCTCGAATGCTAATGAAGAACCCATATTGATGATGTCCCATGTTAGGATTGCGACTCGATCGCAAGATTATGGTAGTAAAAGTCCTGTTGATGGTAAAGATGCAGAATCTTCTCATTCTAATCCATTAACCTCAGCTCCCGGTTCCGATCCACTACAGATTGAGAAACCTAATCCAGACTTGGTAATCAAACCGCCCGCTAAGGGTATACTTCGAAAGTCAGCTTTCAATCCACATGCGAGAGCAGCTCAGAACTATAACATTGTTGAGGATTTGGCTGTTTCACCCTCAGCAATGTCGGCTTTGGAAGTGCTGCAATCATGTCCAGCACAGCGTAAATTACTCTTGTCGGCTATAGGAGCTGTTGACGTTCAGGACCCGAACCTAATAATTTTCGATCTAGAAAATAGTACACCGCGTCTCCCTCATCAAATGGCTTTCCAGATCCTAGTGATAGTAAAAAACAGGCCTATTCATCGGACTGTAATTGATGAAGGAGCCTCAACGTGTATTATGTCGATACAGTGTTGGAGATCGCTTGGTTCTCCTTCACTAAATCAATCCCCGACAATTATTAAGGCCTTTGATGGCCGTGGGTTTCATCCTTTCGGCATTCTACAGGATTTGCCTATAGGGGTTGAAGGAAAAACCGTTAGTCTAGATGTGGAGGTGGTTGATGCCCCTCTAGACTACAACCTTCTCTTGGGTCGAAGCTGGTTTTACGCTATGATAGCGGTCGTTTCATCGGTCTTTCGAGTAATAAAGTTTCCACATAATGGAAAGATCGTAACAATAGACCAGCTGGCTTACTTTTCATCCGACCCAGCCTCTTTGGAGAGTATTCAACATGTTGGTAAAACGACTATCCCATATAAGGATGTTGGAGTAGGATTAGTTAAAGATACCGGTTTACTGGGAACTTTTCCTTTTCCTCTAATCAACGCATCATCTTCATTTGCAACTATTCATATGATTACATCGGACACCCTTCTGAATCTGAGATAGACTCATTTGGTAATTCCATGCCTTTGAGTCCATATGAAATTGCCTATGAAGCCGTGCAGTCTTTTGCCGACCTGGGTTCAACCGAAATTGACTTAATGAATGTGGTCCGTGAGGAATCACTTTTCACATCAACCTCGGATTTAACTATGTTTTTTGAACTTGTTCACTCTGATGAGCAAATTCATGAAATCTTATGTGTAGATGATTTACCATGGGAAGATCTCCATCACCGATCTTCGTTTTTACCTGAGGATGATCGTTTTGAAAATGGTTTCTCATCAATTTTAACAACTGAATATGTCAAGGAACCTCAGAATCCAATGAAACATCCCGATTCAGAGTTAAATTTGGGAAACATCTCTCGAACTATTCCTATTGACATTTCGGTTAAGCCCGGAATTGTTGAAAACATTCATATAGGTGCCTTGTGTACAGATGACAAAATTCAATTATATAAGGCCATATTTCAAGAATTCCGCGACGTGTTTGCCTAGTCCTATGAGGAAATGCCAGGAATTGATCCCGCAATTGTTGTTCATGAGATCAAGACTTACCCGGACGCTAAACCCGTCCGGCAACGTTTGCGTAAGATTCACCCACGAAAAGCTGCTGCAATTAAAGCAGAAGTTGAAAAACTAAGGTTTTAAGGTTTTTCCTAGCTTCTATATGCATTTTGAGAGTTAATTCAAAACTAAGGGACAAAGATATACCTGTATTTTCACCTGTGAAGAAGATTTGACCACCAACATGCGAGAATTGTAGCACTATGTGAATTCACAGTGCCCCTACCTCCCTTTTGTAGCGAATAAAATGAGAAAACCAGAGCCTCCGATGAAAATGGTGAAGAGCCGAGTGTTGTGGAATGTAGATAAATTTCATATAAACATGAAGAATGGTTTAGAGATAAAATGAGAGCATTGATCGTGATAGGAAAAGGAAATCATGAATGCGCAACGCCTTCTGAAAACACAGTGCTTTGAGTAAAGGGAAGGACTATCCTTCTGACCGTTATTTCCATTGAGATCATGAGTTGTCCTTGAAATGAAATTCAAATTGACTCGAAATAGCCTCGAAATTTGTGCCTAAATCATCTCATGATTGTGTTGATGTAGACATAACCTCTAGACTCAGGTGGCCCACTTATAATGACTAAGGATGGTGACTAACTCATAATAACTAAGGATTTGTATTACATGATTTTTGTACTCTTTCCAAGATGGCTAAATACTTCCCATGATTACCCTTTTAGTAAGGAAAACACATGACTTTAGACATTGGACTCTTAGCAAAACAGGGAAACTTTACATGACACTTAGTCTAAATCTAGACCTCTTTAAACAATATTAGTCTGGTCATCAGGAATAATATTTACAAGTTTACCTCAGATAAATAGAAAGGCTAACATGACCAAGATTCTTATAACATAAGACCCTAACATGTGCCACCCATACCGCCGGGTTAGAGCCAACAAATTTGTACATGTCTAGCTTGTGTGTCCAGTGGCTCGAATATTGGTAACCTCCATGGAAATGAATGTGATGGTTGGATTCTCCTTCTACATAGGCATCAACACTATGTTATTCCCTTATTGTTTCACGAGACATCTGTAGGGCAGTCAATGCTTCTATGATTTTGTCAATGGATTTTTGGAAGTTATCGAGTTTTCTCTCGAAGAGATTTGACTCTCTCCACTACCTTCTTCACAGCCATAGCTTGAGACCTAGTACCATACATACATTAGCCCTGGTCGAATTTTGAGCTTACTTAAGAGTAGTATGGGTTGAAAGAGGACAAGCTCAAAATTTTAGTGATGTGGGTCACTTGAAGTCGCGTTGGGAAAAAAATTGGGACCACATGAAAATTGGGGGCTTACAAGTGAATCGTACCACTACGATCAACTTTCTGTCCTGAATATTATGAGCTAGGTCTCTTGCAAGTGTCCAAAGATGTTTGCAAGATTTTTTTTTATACTCCGAAAGGAGTTTTACTCCCAAATGATCAATTAAATCCACAATGCTTGATACTTCCAAATATCTTGAGAAAATCAAGCCTAGACTGTAGTTGTCGAAACCCCAAAGTTTTGGCACTGTAAATGTGTTGCAACAATCTGATATGGACTATGGCAGCTAAAACCCTCACTGCAGAAAGAGTCTGATGTATGTTGTGAAAAATCCAACTGCTAAATCTGATCTATACTGCAGTGGAAAAACCCCAACTGTTGGATATGATCTGTCCAACGGCGACTGAACCCCAACTTCTGAATCTGATCTGGATGAAAAGGTAGGGGGAGATATTTAGATAGCTGATGGAACTATGGTCACAAAGGAGTGTTAGGTGCTACAAATTGATATATACACAGGGGTCTAATAATAATACTCGACCTATATTTTAAAGCGCTAACTAAGGAGGATAGATTGTACCCTTAGCCATACTACCTGACTACCCTATTGTACGTGCAAGTAATCTCCCTGAGTGTTGTTCTCAGTGTACTGTAGTAGAAAGATGATTGATGAATTATCTAAGGTTAGGTTTTAGGTTACCCTAGGGGGCTTCCGATATACCCAAGGGTATGTGGAAGTGCAGTCCATGCACGATTTTTTCTAATGCACTACTACTCGAAGGGGTACACATAGGGGTTATGAGGGAGTCCAACAAGTGTGGCCACCTCTTGTAGTTCCTGCATGCATGCCTCTCCAAATCCACATGTTTATGCACTCAATGACAGATCCCATGGTTTAAAGACGCCGAAACATGTCTCTAGCCTAAAAATATTTTTTTGCGAAAATTGGAGGTACATCTGGCCCTGGAAAGTGCTCTAATACCATTTGTTAAGCACTTGACCTACAAGAATAACATAATACCAAAAATATGACACAATATTTCTAGAAGCATAGAAATATCACATGAATTGAGACAACCTGCAAAGATATTTTATTATTCAAAAGAAGATTACAATGTTCACTTGCCTCTTCGAGGGGGAAACCTCCAACAGGGCAAACCTCAATTACAATAAGAATTGATGATTCTTCCATTGTTATCTATGACTATTTATAGCTTTATGACATCCAAAACCCTAACTACTAGTGGTCCCTTGCATAATACAGGTTAACCACCTTATTTATTAACTATGACCTGTCTATAACTAATTGTGGTCCCTTTTTTTATAATGCAGGTCAACCACTTACAATTATTATTAATGTGGATAACTTCTTATAGGATTTATTAACTCAACTAAGTAACTATGAATTTGACTAAGCCCCTTGGGATTACTATATAAATAAAGGGGTTAGGGTTGGACCCTAGCAGTTTCTGAGGTGTGTTACTCTAGAAAACATGCCTGTAACTTAGGTTTTCTTCCAGTCCAAGTTGGTCTTCTCCTTTGAGCTGATGAGGAGTTTATTCCTTGTATAACAAACACCTCAAGCTAAGAAACTAAAAACTTGGCCTATACATGCTATTTTCAGTGCCAAACAAGTCTTGGGATAACATCTCCATGGGATTTATTGTAGGGTTTCTTATGATTCATAGAGGTTAGGACTATTTATTTGTAATGGCATACTATTTTAGTCTAATGTGTTTTCTCATTCCATGTAAGAAGGCCATATATATATGAGATGAAACTAAACTATTATTTAACTATGTTTGGATACATTTTGGATTTCCAACTTCCATTGTGTCAAATTGAGATCATTAGATTCTTGGAAAATTTTGGACAATGCTTTGGGAGAGAATGGATACTAAGCTAAATTAATATATTACATTCCATCCCCATACTTATGGAAAAACATAGGTTGTTAACCTGTTGTAGCGCTACAACCACACTCCAAAATTTTTCCTCAGCTTCGTTTTGGAGCGTCCCTACCAACCTTTCACAATAGCATGTCTTGCTTCGTCAAGTACATAAGCTTCAGTGATTTTCTTATAGAATGACAACCTATCCATTAGAGCTTGTTGCATTCCCCTCATGGGTTGTTCCTCAGAACTTGGTCCAGCTACAGGTTGAGCAGCTCCCTCAAGAAATTGTGCAATTCTGGAGGGCAACCAGCCTTCCCTCCAAAAATTGCACAATTCTGTCTAGTAGCCTGTTGGGCTCCAGAATTGCGCAATTCTGCCAATCAGGCTTCATCCAAACAATTGTGTAATTCCTCCCAGCAGGGCTGCTCAGCTTAGGAATTGCACAATACTAGGTAGTAGTCAGCTGCTCTGCCTAGAAATTGTGCATATCTCTTGGTCAGCCAGCCCAGCTCCCTTCCAGATATGCACATTTTCTCCCAGTAATTGGGAAGCCTCTTACATGTGCAGTTGAGTTGATCGGTTCCCTTCGGGACCGAACAAAACTGACTTGCATGCATGGGCCACTTCTCCGAAGGTAGCCTATAAAGGCATCCCTTTATTCAGGGATCTACTTTTAGTAGATGGAGGTTGCATGCAAGGATCATCTTGGAAACCTCCCACCAAGTGTCGCTCGTCTTAGATTTGTGACATGCGTGTCACATCTTTAATTTTATCAAAACTCATGAACTGGATGATGCAGATCTCATTCCTAGCATCAACTTTGTAGCTTTGACATCCCACATCGCATCTAGGAGCCGTCAACACATTCAACTCAGCTATTTTGGGGTAAGCCTGCTTCCCATGTCTTGTGTTGCATTTTTGGTGCTTTTTTTGTTTCACTTCATATGAATGTTGTCTTCTTGATTTTAGTGAGCACTTGTTGTTGTTTTGATACATACTAGCTTGTACTAGCACCATTTCAGTTTTCGTTAACATCTCACTGCTATCGCATGTATGAAACTGTTTTTCACGAACGGTCGCCGATTCGACGACTCACCTCACCCACATGCATGTTGTTTCATTTTCTGAATCTATCATTCACCATTTGCATGCATGATCATTCACTTATTCTTACACTCAGTATTTCCATGAATTCACATTGACATTCGCTTGCAGTGGCCCGTCAGTGAGTCTAGGCAGCCTTGGCCCGGACTCTACCTCACCAAAAAAGCATTGCACAATACTGAGAGGGAAGGCTTTGTATTCCTCTTAGGAAATGTGCATTTATGCCTAGTGACTATCCTCCAGTCTTTCATTACGAAATTCTGAGGGACGGTGATTGCTGGCCCAAAAAATTGTGAAATGTAGTCACTAAGCCTGTAACCATTGCCAGCTGAGATTGCGCATTACATAATTCCAGCAGTCAGCAGCCAGAATGTACTGTACATTGTGTAGTTCTAGCAGTTAGTCAACCTCCCAGCAACCCAGACTACACCTTGCACAATGTTGGTAATAAGTCTCCCGACCTCCCAGCGGAAATTGCGCAACCTTCATGATCAGTCACACACGTATGTTGCAAGTCAGTTCTCAAGTTCATTTTGGTTTTCGACTGATAGATTACTTGCCATGAGTGTTTCCATTTCTCTAGGTATCACAGGTGTTCACTTGCCTCTCAACAGTACAAGTACAATGGTTTCCAAGAGATCATAGTCGAAGACACGGTTCAGAGCACACTTGGAGATGTACTTGATCAAGTGTCTATGGACTTGCCTACCCACAAAGACATCAAGATGTTCGTAGACAAGGACATCAAGATATGACAACAGCAACATCACAACGAGCAACATCATGAACATCAGCTGAAGGTAGCATACCGGATGCAATGAATGTAAGAGGAGGGTTGTTGACAACACAGAGGCGGAACAAAGTTGCAAGCTCAAGCAAATCCAATGGTGATGAAAGCAACTTTGGAGACTCAGGCTATGAGGTGACTCTGAGACATGAAGATCGTGCGAAGGCAGAGAATGGAACAAAGAAGGAGTTACATGTGCTGAAGCAACAACTTAAGGAAGAACATGAGCTACATAGACAAGCGAATGAGTTGAAGTAGGAACAAGAACAGTAGGGGGCACAACATGCACTCACGAATGAAATTGCACTCGTACAAGTTATAGATCCATCCCAATAGCTAGCACGGAGCAGACAAGGTGAGAAGTGTTGTTGATCACATGCAATGGAATGTAGCAACATGCATGTCATTGTGCACATGCATGCGATCCCAACCATTTAGAACACTCGACAAGGCAAAGACAAGAAGCAAGTCTGACTGGAGCTGAACATGTAGTTGACAGTTGATGTGCATGACCACTAGCACACACTAGAAGACCATCATGGACACTATGCATCGGTGTATTTTCGGTTTAGCCACACCCAAGAAGACCATGTGCATGCTAGCAGATGAGTTGGATGAAGGAGCCATACCAATGCACCCGGATACAACAGAGGCAAGAGTTTGCTTCAGTAAGATGTCACCGTTGAGCACATGCACACCATTGGAGATGACCAAGCTTGGCATCAACTCACCACCTTCACCATCACAAGCATGTCAAAGATTTGGTCTCACCACAACAGGACCGAGTGTCAGTGGTGTCTTGCATGGCTTGCTCAAGCCATTTTGTCTCACATGAGCACATGTGCATTGTAATGTAACATCTTGTCAAGTGGCAGTTAAAATGTCGATAGTTGGATGTAACAGTCACCAAGTAGATGAAGGGTCATGAGGGTAGATGAACTGTCACAAAGGGGAATGTCAAGGGTCACCCCACCCTTTGCTATAAATAGAACTTCATAACTCATTGTAAAGGCTTTTGGTCAGCCAAGCTTCCGATAAGACTATCTTAGAGAGAGCTTGGACAATATTGTAATGAGCCTTGGCTTCTCCACTACGCAGAGCTAGTACATCTCTTTGGAGGAGCAGGCGGTTGTCACTGTAACGTTTCGCTATCGGAACTAGTGGTTGGAAATGGATGTATTGTATGATTGGAGCTTACACTTCTTAATATAACAAGAGCTAGCACGTTTCATGCATATGTTGTATTGTATTCTATGCTATTTGGTTTACTCTAAATGATATATGTATTGGTTTGATTACGCATGCATGTATAGTTATATGTGTATGTATGTATGAATCTTTCTGAAATGTACTATTGGTTTAACCATCACTTTGGATTGCTTGCTAACTTACCTTCCATGTTGTGATGCATCTTAGCTCGTGTGTTCCCTTCTTAACTGTGTGCTATCACAGGTTTCCAAGGGGCACACTCATCTCAACCCCCGTGTGTTAGAACCTCTCATGAACCTTCCTTGGCTCACTGCAACTTTCACAACCTTGCTACCAACAGAGTTATCTTACTTGCCTCTGTGCGAAATTGCGGTCAAGGCATTACCGTATGACCCATTGTTGGGACTCCTACACCAAACAGTCTGAGGTCTAATTGGGACTTCCTACCTG
Source organism: Pinus tabuliformis (assembly GCA_031772625.1). NCBI lineage: Eukaryota > Viridiplantae > Streptophyta > Pinopsida > Pinales > Pinaceae > Pinus > Pinus tabuliformis. The sequence goes on along the minus strand of CM062818.1, from coordinate 1,537,062,019 downwards.
CGAGATCCTCTTACATGTTGGTGGGTCCAACACCGTCAACATAACCAAACACTATAACACTTTCTAAGAGGCCACAAAAAAAGAATGCAAATACTTGTGATGAGCAACTAGTTTACATTCAATATTTCTACAACAAAACACTCTTTTCTTCCATCAATGTCTCCATTTGAGACCTATTTTGATTACTTACTTCCTTTGCCAATTGATATTATGGATGGGTAGTATAAGGATGAAGTAGGGATACACGGTGATGAAAATAGGGGGAGCATTATCTAAAGAAAATAAACCAGGATGAGAGGGACTAAATTGCAAGCAAGTTTCCTCATTAATTCTTGGTATCTTTCGAGAAATTAATCACCCCAATAGGGAGGTGTGATTTGAATCAAATATGCATAAGAATAATTGGCTGTAATATGGGATCTATGATGATCAACATTAGAAAGGTTTGAGGCTATGGATGATCAAGGATATTGGTTTATTAACATGAAGTGCCCCATGCCATCATGAATGGTGTCCAACACTGCATATAGTCAAAACATAAGGCAATCTCATAAGATATAAGGTCTAGGAAGAGTATTATTTGAAAAATTAAATACAATGATATATTAAAAATAAACTCATAAACCTTCTCCCATACATACAAAAGGACAAAAGTGGAGAAAAAGAGGACTACGAGGAATAAGCTTGGTGGGGAATTTGAAGGGTTGTGGATGCTTGACCTTCTAAATACCCCTAGTGAAGCCTACTTTTCATATGTTGAATCCCTGAGATAGAGAAGGGGTTCTTTAGCTGAGAAAGAGGAGGAATGTTGCTTGTATTTTTTAGAGCTACTTCTATAGAAGCTTTTGTAGTAGAAGATATTTCTACAAAAGCGTCTATACAAATACTATTGTTATGCACTTTCTATAGTAGGATATATTGATACACAATCTTCTACATATCAATTATTGCTATAGAAGTTTCTGCAATAGAAAATTTTGTTATAGAAGTTGGTGAATGGGTAGTGAATGTAAAATTATAAAAATGATTTGGGAAGAATACATATTGGTGAGGAGAATAGGTCATAGAGCTATCATTTATGGGCCATCTCGTTAGAACTATGCAATAAAATAATAATGCTTCTTTCTCTCCTCTACATCACAATTTTTGAATCACCAATAATAGATATTCTAACAACAAATTATTCCATTTATAAGTTACATGCCTTTCAAAATCTACTTTAGAGATTATTTGTATAACCAATAAATAAAATTTTAAGGATGTGATATTTATCATAGAGTTTATAAAGGGAGGCAAATATTGTATTCAATTTCCTTTTAATATAGGTGAATAATCAATGTTTTCATGGAAAAATATACGAACTGTGTATAATTCCTTATTGAGAAAAGTTTTTAAGTAATTTTCTAATTAAATTATTTACAATGGATGAATATTTATGACCAATGTTTCTTGTGTCTAGTAAATATTGTCACTATTTATTTCCTTTATATTATATATAATATGCATATTTTATTGCAATTTACTTGTTATATGGCTATTTATCATTGTAGTCTTATGTGTGGACATTTCAATGGAAACTATCTATATGGGTTTAGGCATACATGTATATTGCTATGAGTAATATTTTAAAATAAATAAATTTCAAAATATACCCAAACATAACTCCCAATTAAAGGGATAATGGAAACACATTGTAATGATTAATTTCCCCATAAATAATGATGTGAAACATAACTTTATAGCACACTACTTTGCACCAACAAGCATTCCATTGATGTCAAAATAGAAAATTATGGGAATATCATTCAATCCATTTTTTGGTAGGGAAAATACCTTTCTGTTCACTTATAAAACATTAACAAATTAGATAAGAAATTACATAAAAATAAAAGAAATTAGATGATTAAGTTGAGTCACCATAAGTATAATCGAGATAATTTCTTTCATTAGAAACTACCTTTGCTTAATTATTTGTGTTATGTCACATAAATAAAGGTTGTCAATTTCAATATCAAACTCTAGATGGGACTAACATTGACTAATTTGAAATAGATTTGAAATATAAAGTCAAACTAGGTGCTTATGATTTATTCATATCAATCCTAATAATATTAAGTCATTCATATTTAAAAACTCTGGTGGATTGTAATTTGTTTTGCTCAATTCATGGCTTTCTAACTCATTTTATTGTTTGTCTCTTTTCATCAATTAAACTTCACATTAAAAGGTGATTTGTTTTTTAGATCTTTGATATTCATTCAAACATGACTTGGAACCATTCCATTTCTTATAATATAATATTGATGAAAAGGGAAAATGAAAGTATTACCAAAGCTCCAAAAACTAAAAAAATTAAGAGATTATGGTTTTCATAGCCTTACAATACTCACATCTCTCTATATGTTTTGAGAGAAATTGGAATCCTTAATTTATGGAAAAGACTCATTGAGTTATTAATAATTTGAGCATTATTCTTTCTTAACATAGACCTCTTATCAAATATATTTCAATGATATGGCAAGGTTGGTACTAATAATTCAAATAAGCTCTTTAAGGTATCTTCTACAACAAATATATTTGAGATAGTAAAATGGAAAGTTACTTTTCTAGCTTTGTGAACCATGATCATAATATGAATTTTATGAAGGAGATCAAAATGGATAAATTGGAAGGAGTTGAGATTTCGTTCAAAAGGTTAAAGGTCTAGGACCAAATTATTGATCTTTTGAATTATATGAGTATTATTTTGAATTGATGGAAATGGAATCATCTAAGTAAAAATAACGAAATTTGTAAATATAAACCTAATTAAAAATTGCATTTATCAGTTAAAATCAATGACGTTTGTTCAAATAATTCAAGTACAATCAATACTTTGCAAGATTATTACAAAAGTACCAAATTTAAATTAAGGTCCATAAAATAAAAAAGTTCACAAGCTAGGAAAAAACATGTAGCTACATGTTATATAAAAGCAAGAGGATATATATAACTACAAATCATATAATTTGTTATTATAAGAAATAAAGAAATTTTACTGAGAAGATTTGTTATTATAAGAAATAAAGAAATTTTACTTGGAAGATATGTATGATATCTTCTTAAGACAAATATATTTCTTTGCTTATGGATTAATTCTCAAAGATGACAAGATACATAATAAAATAAACACACAATTTATAAGTTGCAATGGAAAGCGTAACATTATAATAAAAGTATTAAATTAAAAGTTAAAATGCATTTTTAACTATATATTTGGTCATTTAAGTTGTCTCCAACACACTATGGTATATTCCTTCTAACAAAGTAAAATTAAAAAAAATATAAATTGAAAAAACATATGTAACAACAATTTATATAAGAACTTGCAATTTAATAAAACACTTTTAATCATAAGCTATATAATATATTATTGTAAACAATAAGGAAAAGTTGCTCAAAAATATTATGTTTATCTTCTTAATATCTCAACCCCTACAACAATAATAAAAACAATATATACATATATTTGCATATAGAATATTATAGATAATAAAAGCAACACATTTACTCTTGAAGTTGCAATAGATATCTTTCAATTCATTTATAACAAAAAGTCATCACTAGCCGCCTTGTTACAAAAGTTCATCATCAATATACTTATAAGTACTTGAGGTTTTACTATATAAGTTATAAACAATGTCATATGCTAAAAGCATTACTTATTAAAGTAAAATCAATGATTATTTATGTCTAGTAAAAATTTAAAAGTTTATATAATGTTATGTTTACAATAGTTATTTAGAAAACTTAAAAATACAAAATTATCTATATTACCTAATGAGAACAAATTTGTTCAATTAAAAACATAACTAGCTTAATGCAACATTATAATAAAGATACAAAATCTAAAGTTAAAATATATTTCTCATTATATATTGGACTATTTAAATTATATTTCCAACTATAAATCCTTTATAGTGATTGGAAATTATACAATCCTAGATCCAATTTAAATTTGGATCCACGAGTGTAGAGAGGGATCAAATCTCTTTTCATTCTAAAAGAGGTTTGTATCTAAAAAGATTTGATCCTTGAATTTGATAGATCCATGGTAGATCCAAGTTGGTTTTATTTTTTAAATGAAAATAATTATTAATGTAAATTTATTTATTATTTTATTACTATTAATTAAATTTTAATAAAAATTATTTTGAAAAAATATAAAAGAATTTAATTTAATTTAATTTCTCATATTGCAATTTTAATTTCATAAAATTTAAATTTCAAAATTTTATAAAATTGAAATTTGATTGGAACTAAATCCCATATTACAAATAAATTTAAACAATGGAAAAAGTCATAAAAAATAAATCTAATGTTATTAAAGAAACCTTAGAAATTAAAAAACATCCGAACAACTTTAATCGAGAAGATGTTTATTAAGCCATTCCTAAAAGCACACTATCTATTTCTTATTCTCTAAACCATGTTCCTCTAATATAAGTTCTACCCCTTCTTAACCCTCCCGCCCTCTGCTCCCTCCCTTTTTTCCTCTGTTTCTCATTTTCCCATCCCTAACTTTCTTCTCAACCCTCTTATTCATTAAATCTCTCTTCTATCCTATTTTCAACCCTTTACTTTCTTCTTTTAATTATAACTTCTTATGATTATTTTTTCTAATTAAATATCTTTAGATTCTATCTAACTCTTAAGATCATTACTTTTTAATCTTATTCCTTTTTAATTCTAATACTACTGAGTAATATTTAGTCCTCCTACCTCAATCAAATCTTTCATATCTTAATTCAATTCCCTAATACTCCTTTAATTCTTCTTTGACCAGTATACTACATTAATTCCACTGTGACCAAAATCAATCTCATCATTTGTATTAATAATATATTCTAATATAATAAAATAGTAATAAATCTTATTCCATAAATAAAATAATAATTTCAATAAAAATATTAACTATAATTTAAATTAATATAATATAAGTCATTATAAATATTTGACGAATTCTTAACCAATTAAATTCTTAATTAATTCAAATGTTTGACGTTTTGATTATAGATATTTATTTTTATTTTTATTTTTTAATTATTTTTAAATAAAATAATAATTTCAATAAAAATATTAATTATAATTTAAATTAATATAATATAAATCATTATAAATATTTGGCGAATTCTTAACTAATTAAATTTTTACTTAATTCAAATGTTTGATGTTTTGATTATAGTTTGTATTTTTTTTGTTTTTTTAATTTTTTTTCCTCCTTTTTCTTCGAATACAATTCTAAATATTTTTAATTTGAATTCAATTCTAAATATTTTATTTTTAATACTTTATATCTTTCTTCTATTATTTTTAATTTGAATTTAATTTTAAATGTTTTAATTTGAATTCCATTCTAAACTTTTATTTTTAATATTTTAAATCTCTTTTTTATTATTTAATATTTTATATCTTTTTCTTTCATTTTAGTCAAAATTAATTATTCTCACTTTCTCTAAGGTACTCGAGTCTCATTATTCCCACTTTCCCTAAGGACTATATTCACTCCAATTTCATCATTCTCACCTTGCAAGTTAATATTCCTCCATTCTTTATTTAACTTGGTTTAGTACTCTTCACAACATCAACTTCATGCCCCTAAAGATGGGTGAAGTGTTCAATCTGAAAAGTCGGGCACATCAAAGAATTACCACAAGTTTTGAACAACATCAAGTTATTGACTATGAAAATATTCATACTAAAATGAAAATGTTTCTAGATATAGTTATGGAATAAAGGTTTTTATTTATCATCAATTTTCACTGTATAATATCATATAAATTTATTTATTATATTAATCAAATTATTTTAAATTAAAATATATTTATAAATTAAAATAAAAGTTAATTTAAAAAATAAACAATTTTTATTTAATTAAACTTCTTCTATTGTAATTTAATTTCATAAAATTTAAATTTCAAATATTAGAAAATTTAAATTTGATTGGAACTAATTCTCATATTTCAAATAAATTTAAATAATATAAAGTTATAAAAAGTGAATTCAGAAAATGAAAATGTTATTAGAGATAATTTTGGAATAGACATTGTCATTATTCTGATTTTTATTTAATATCCCTTTTCATTGTGTAGCCTTATTTTTAAAGCTTTCATGGACACGCACACCCACTAATGAACTTATTAATTGTGGTATTTCCCCTCAGTGATATTTAAAAAATAAAATAAAATTATTCTTATAATTTTTAAATTTTATTTTGTATAATATTACATTATTTGCATAATGAGTCTTTATTTTTTTTTTCAAAAATATATCCATCAGATACCATATGGGGCATATTGATGAGCACACAATGAGTCTTTATTTTTTTTTTCAAAAATATATCCATCAGATTCTATATGGGGTGTATTGATGAGCACACATTGAAGTAAACTTCATGTTTCATCTTGTCTAGAAAAGTTAAATTATATGAAATTTTATGCCTTTAAATAAGCTACATAGAGTAGAATACGATGGAAAAAAACATGGGTTAAGAATACCATGGATTGTCAAAAGGTAAATGGACTAATTTATCTCAATTTTATTTTAATTATTAATTTCATTTTTTTAATTTAATTTAATTTAATTTTATGTAATTTGACACATTCAAAATGTTTAATAGAACAAGACACCACATGATATTACAACATCTCTTCTATATTGAACTAGAGAGCATCTCTTCCACACTACTAAATAACACATCTTGACATAATAAAGTTAATATAAATCCTTTTTGCAACTATTAAATTACTTAAAAAATACTTTAATAATTTTCCTTCACCTCTATAATATGATTATGATATTTCCTAAATTTTGATTTTAATGGTTCAAATATAACCAAATATATAACATAAATGTATTGATATTTTATATAAGGAAATTATGTACATACCTTCAAAATATATAACATAAATGTATTGATATTTTATATAAGGAAATTATGTACATACCTTTTATATCATGGATTTTAACAAGAAGCGTAATGGAAAAACATGCGAGATAACTTCATTTTGGATGGTCAATATTGCCATTTGAGGCATATTACAATGAGTGTAACAAACTTTTAAATAGGTTTAATCGGATCAAATACTATGGGCACTTTAATATCATGGGATTTAAACTATTTATGGTTTAACCATTAAATATGCTTTATCACATCAAATATCACATGGATGACCCATACTTTGGTGTTAAAAACTATTTACCTGTTCGATTTACTTAAAAATATTTCAAATTTATCTTTTATGCATAAAAATAAGTGAATATGATTCCTTACTACTCTTGTTCCTTTGGAAATGAGAAAATTTGATTTCTTATGAGATATATGGTGTAGCTATTTATACCCAAAAATATGAATAGGGTTTTGAAATAAAAATATGAGATATTTAAATAATAAAAAATATTTACTTGTTTCAAAATATTATAGTAAAAATTGCCTTTTGGCTTTTTGCTTGAAAATATTCCAAATTAATTTTTCTTGCATACAAATAAGTGAATATGATTCCTTATTACTCATGTTCCTTTGAAAATAGGAAAAAATGATTCCTTATAATATATATGGTACAAATATTTATACCCAAAAATAACAATAGGGTTTTGAAATAAAAATGAGATATTCAAATAATATAAAATATTCACCCATCTCAAAATATTATTATAAAAAATATTTCACCCTCTAAAAAATACACTTATGGCTAATGTTTATTTTTTTTTAATGCAATTTGAGTTCTTCTATGTATTACCATGGCATGTCTTTTTACCATTCTAAAAATTTAGAGTTTGGAGCTTCACCCAAAAAAATTTAGAAGGATAATTCTCAAAGGACTTGTTTGAGACTAATTTTAGGATTATATAAAAATCAATATTCCTCGAGACATATCTCATAGGATGTAATGATTCAAAATATGAAAATTTTTGAACCATAATTCACTATGTTTACATAGTACCATGAAAATTTCGAGACTCTGAAAATTCACTAAAAAATTATAGTGAAAATGCTAAGATGACTCATTTAAAATTAATTTTAGGATTATTCACAAACCCTATCTTTTATAGGTTATATCACAAAATTTTTAATAAACCAAACTTGAAATTTTGATAACTTGTATGCGATTGTTACCCATATCCTCAAATTTTTACCATTTGAATCTTCCTAGAAAAAAGTTATAGTGAAAATGCCAAGATGGCTTGATTGAAGATGCAAAACCAACGGATCATAATCTTTGATACCAAATGTTAGGAAAAAATTCCAAATTTATCTTTAAAATATAAAGAGAAGTTCTATGATTTGAAAAATAGATGTAAGAACGGTTTACTGGGTTTTTGGGTTTTTCTCATGATGTTTCCTTTGCATGTTGATAATTGGTTTCCCCGTTTTAAGTTTGAATTATATTGACAAGCCCTGTGGAGAGTAAGGGTTCTGGTAAATGATCAGGGCAGATTCTATGAATTCTGGGCTCAAGGGTGCATGGGGGATGCCATTTTCATTCTGGTGGTACCTCACACTCCTGGAGGGTTACTGTTTGTGTATGCTTGCTAGCTCGAGTGGTGGAATTTTGAAGGGACGCAGTGTCGTCCTACATTTCATTTGTTTTTCTGGTCATACATTAAGTTAATGCTTGTCTTTCGGGTGGTTCTCTGTATAAATCATATTCCAGGTTCGCTTACACTGTCTCCACTTCTTACCTCTATACAATGGCCTGGTTTACGAGCACAAGAAGATGGGAGAAGGTTGAAGAATGGGGGCCCAACCTTGGCAAATATGGTGAAGTCTCAACCTTGTGGTGGAGCCTCGGGCCGAGGTGGATAGGGCCATAGACACCAGGAAGGCAAAGGTAAAGAAGTTGGTTTGTCTTCCGGTCGAATTGCACGGCAAAGGGGTCAGAAAATGAACTCTGAGATTCTTCAGGCCACGATTCAAACATATTGCGAAGGGACCCCGACGTAGGTGAAACAATTGATTGCAACATGGGAGGCATAATTGAATTTTAAAACTGAGCTTGAACCTCCAGCCGAAGATTGGGGGATCTAGTCGCGGACCCTAGGTAAACCCGCGACAGTCTCACCTCGCTTAAACAGTCTGTCCATCTCTACTGGTTAATGAAATTCATAGTGTCCAAAGCAATGGTTGCGACCACTAAGACAACAATGCAAAGTGAGCCCGAGCCAGGTCTCAGAGACATTAAAAAAGAGCTCCAACTCATTCAACTTCAGTTACAAAATCAGAACACTCACCTGGGCCGCATTGAGTGACATATCCCATGTCTGTCGCAATCTGAATTGTCAAGATCAAGTGCTACAGATCCTGCTCCAGTGGAATCGTAGATGAATAGTTGGTCGAAATTATGCCTGTAAATTTTGGTTGTACATGTTGGGTAGCATTTATGTTTTCAATGTTATGCTTACTAGTTGGTTACCATACTATCAACCTTATAAGGCTCGGTTAGATATACTCAAACTATTTATGTTTTGGATGGCTTATAATGCGATTCAGTGGCCAATAGACCTGGTTTCCCATTGGGCAGGTTGAGGCCACTGAACAACTTATATAGTTATAACCCACATGTTTATAGATAAATAAATGAAAGGTACTTTTAAGCTTAAAAAAAAAGAAAAATAGATGTAAGAATGAAATATATCCTTTTTGAGGGGATAACCTTCTTTATAATAGAATAAATGTACAAGAATGAGACGAGATTATTCTAAAATTAGATATCCTTAGTGTGTGTGTGTGTAAAAAATGGCGCAATAGCAATTTAAGGGTCTAAATGAAAACACTTTAACTCATTATCTAGGGGTTTACAAGGGGGTTTATGCTTAACATGGAACATTGTCTAGGGCTTAACATCTGACCAATGGTTTGTTGTTCTATTTTTTTTGCATAACACCTTGACAGATTACTTGTTAATGTAAGTGGAAGTGGCTGTTTTAAAATTATTATTGTTGTGTTCAAAGTTCTCCTTATATGATCACATATTTAATTCACTTTTTAAATCCTTTAAGAAATATTATTTTTACTTTCCTTAAAAAGCAAATTCCTTTGGTTGTCAAAACTTTCTTCAATGGGGTTTTTACACTTAACAAAGTTATTGACTTAACAAGAATGTAACCTCAAAATGAGAACTCTAGCCCAAAAAATCCCTATTTTTGTGCAAAAAAATATGAAAAAAACACCTTGAAAACTAAAAGCGTTGATGCTGCATCATTGGGGTCAAAATTCCATTTTTTTGCAACATTAAAAACCAATTTTTTTTGCAATAAAAATGAAAAAACACCCCGAGAATGAAAAATATTGTTGCGGCATCAACACTTGTTTTTATTCAGGTCAAATTTCCATTTTTTTTTCAACGATGGTATTAAAAATTAAATTTTTTGTGCCATAAATGTGAAAAAACACCTTGAAATAAAAAAATGTTGATGTTGCATCAACATTTTTTTGTTTTTGTTAAAATTCCAACATTTTTTTAGCAATGACATTAAAAATAAAATGTCACGACTCTTAAAAACCTTAAATTCTAATAATTTTTTACGATAATGTTAAGGATAAAATATCATGACTCCAAAAAACCTAAAATTTCTAACAATTTTCAAGCATGACATTTAAGAAAAATATCATGACTCCGAAAAACCTTAGATTGTTGACTTTTTTCAACAATGGCATTAAAGGTAAAATATTATGACTCCGAAAAACCTTAAAATTTCAATTTTTTTGAGGCATTGAATTAAAACCAAATATCAAGACTAAAAAAATCCTAAAAAATGAATACATAATTGAAGAGTCATTATACCAAGAGTATTTTTTTTTAAATGCTAAAATTATAGCTTTATAAAAATATTAACCTACGACAACGTGACACATTGCAACAAAAATTTAAAAATCAACCATGAAATTGACACGCAGTGGAGGTGAACTTGACCCATTGCAATGAAAACTTAAAAATCAACCATGAAATTGACACACAATAAGGATAGACTTGATCCATTGTACAAAAACTTAAAAATCAACTAACAAATTGTTACATAGTGGGGTTGGTTTGCTAGTTGAACATGGACACAACTTTTGTAACAAAAAAATAAATAAAAATAAAAAATAAAATAATAGATAAATAACTAAAAATGTAAAAAATGACAACACTAAATTGGAAAAAAAACAAAAATTAAAAAATAAAACTAAAAACAAATTAAAACATCAAAAAAAATTTAAAAAATTAAAAACAGTAAAAAAAATCAATCATAAAAAAATTCAAAAAGATAAAAAAAGAAAGGTCTAGCATAAAAAAGTTAAAAAAATAACAAAAAAATTCACTCCTTCAAGCAAGAAAATCAAACATTAAAAAAAAAAAAAAAAATGGCATAATTAAAAAAAATCAAATTAAATAATTAAAAAAATAACTTAAAAAAAATAATTTTAAAAAAATTTTTTTTTGGTGCCCTGGGGGGCCTCGTCGTCGAATCTTAGAATCGACGAGCGGTTGTTAGGTCGTAGTTGCTCATCAATTCTGGGAATTGACAAGATGCCGACCTAGGTGCCCAAGGTCGCGAGTGGGGCTATGGAGTGGTCCATGCAATCGCTCGTTGATTTCAGGAATCGATAAGAGCCTCGCTTGAGTGCCTAAGGGCCGCAGGTAAGGCTGTGGAGTGGCATAGACTGCATGGGATATAACCGCTCGTCAATTCTGGGAATTGACGAGGAGCCCGTCCAAGTGCTTAAGGAAGACAAGAATTTTTTTTTTCTTCTTTAATAGTTTGTTTATTATATTTTCTTATTTGAATTTTTTTAATTATTTCATTTTTTTATTTTAGTCTGTTTTGTTTTGTTTTTTTTTTTAATAATTGTTTTTTTAATTAATTAATTATTATTTTTTTTAATTTTTTGAAATATTTGTTTTTTTAATTGTTTATTTTTATTTTTAGTTATATATATATATATATATATCTATATATATATATATATATATATATATATATGTGTATATTTTCTATTTCTTTTTATTTTTATTTTTTTGATTTGTGACATTGTCCGAGTTTTGAGATGACTGCATGGTGAATCTTTAGCTTGAGAAACCACGACCCAGTAGCATTTAAGTCGTCAAAATTACTCGGGGATCACACTTGGTATGGGCTACACAACTCTTTAATATGCTTGGATTTTTTGCCCAAGGAGTTTTGAATCAGTAATCTTCACATCACATAGTGATTTAACAACACCCCAACACCTCATCACCCTCTATTCTATGCCTCGTGGTTTTTTTATTATTATTTTATTTTTTAATTTAATTTTTATTTTAGCTGGTTTGTAATGTTAATTTTTTTTTAATTATTTTCCACCTTTTTAGGCTATTTATTTATTTTCAAAAATTTTGTTTTAAATTGTATTGATTATATATATATACACACACACTTTTCTTTTGCTTGAAGTTTTTTGTGGATCCTCATTTTTGGAAAAAAACTTCAAATATTATCATTTTTGACATTAAATTCATAAAATATTCATAAAATTTGCTATTTTTTTCAAATCTTATGTTTATTTTTTTCCCATAAAATCCTTTGTTTGACATGTTATTTTAAGCAAAAATGTCCTAAAAAGTGTATTTTTTTTATTATATTTATATGCAAAGTGTGTATTTTTTTTTGTGAGCGTTTAAAATTATTAGTATTTTTAGTGACAATTATTTTGTGTATTGATGTATTAATTAAAGATAAATAAATATATAAAAAATCTAACTTCAAAATATTCATTTTTTATTAATATTTTAAACTTAAATGCAAAATAAAATAAAATGAAAATTTCAATTAAATAAAACATTGCAAAGGAAAAAATAAAAGCTTGAAAAACCCTTAAAAAAAATCCGAGGGAGAAAAAGAATAAGAAGAAGACAACTTCAAAAATGGTTAAATAAAAAACATTTAAGTTTTGTTTGTGCATACTCAAAGACATAAAATTTTTTAAAGTGTCAAAAATACCCCCCAAAAAGGTTAATGCTACATTAATGCTTTAGCATGAAAATCACCAACATATTTTTTTTTATCTGTACTTGAGAATTAGAAAATTTAAAGTGTCACAAATAAGCTCCCCAATAAAGGGGTTGATGCTGCATCAACACTTTTCGAAATTAGCATGAAAATCATTAACATTTAAAAAAAAGGTCCATACTTAATATATAAGAAAATCTAAAATTTCTAAAAATATGCCAAAAAAAAAGAGAACAAGTTGATGCTCCATCAACGATTTTCAAAATCGACATGAAAATCATGATTTTTGGCTACCTCTAGAAAAACAAGAACTCCATACAGTTGTCGTTAACATGATAACTTTGTTGCAACGCAATGTTTACAATTTAAGTTAAAGGTGATGGTCAAAATTTACTATTTGGTTGTATACATGGATATGGGATCTCTAATAATCCATGACATTGGATGTATACAAGGATACGGGATCTCTAATAATTCATGACACTACTACCTAATCCATGAATATGAGTTATTTGATTGGATTTCGGTCACTTCATTACACCATTGAAAATTATTAGGTCTTGTGAATTATAAATATTGATTAGGTACAAAATGGGTTTTTCAAGTATTTAGGGTTTCTTTTGTATCTTTAAACTAAGACAAGGTCTTCATCTAGCCATAAAGAATTAGAGTTGGAATTATTGATTAAAAGAATAACTTGATTAGTTGAAGTTCTAACATCAAATTCCTCTAAAATAAAGATATTACCTTCATTTTTTATACTATGAATATATTGCTCAAAATTAATAACAATAACAATAATCATCTAACATGAAGATATTGCTTTCATTTTTATACTATGAATACTTTTTCTAAATTAATAATAATAATATATATTTTAAGGTTGATGTATCACCAAATTGGTGTATGAGACCCCTTGTCTATTAAAGTCTATGAAGATGTACATACTCTATCCTCCTCAAAAATCAAACCTCTAACATACAATAAAACACATATTTTTAATTATTAAATTTATTATAAAAATAAATTATCTAAATTATTATTTTGTTATAAAATTTAGAATTAATAAACATTCTCATCACAACGATACTAATTATTACTGCGATTAAACTAAACCACGATTTAAAAAAAATGTTATCTCACATCTTTTGAACATATATTTTATATATTATTAACAATAGAATACTTTGTTTCATGGCTTCACATAGCTTTTCTTTCTCTACAACTGAAAGGTTTGTCTTTTACACTTGTTTAGTTGGCTTCTCCATAACCTTACACTGTCCCAACTTTTAAATGCAGAATGATACATTTATGTTAGGAAAAAAATTTAATATGTTTAAGATAGATTAATTTTATTCTTATATTATTTTTGTGAATCAAAGAGTTTTTATTAAGCAAAAAATACACATTAGATTACAGTTTTTCAAAATCTTACTAGACTCACTCTTACTAGATTTATTAGCTAGGAGGTGTAAACCTAGACACATAGAAAACTTTCAAAATAACTATATTAACTAGAACTGACAAGGAAAGTGATATCAAAAGACCTTCAGAATCATAATGCAACTAACAACCATTAGAAATTAGAAGAATTAACCAGAACAGGATGGTCTAGTCTTGATCTAGGTGATGGTGGAGGTTGGAAATCACGATGGACTTGCTTCTCCATATGGGCCAACCTTCCATCTAACTGATCCAAATTTTCTTGAATGTGCCTTTGACCCCTCATCAGGTTGGCCAAGTGATCATGAATTTTCCACTAGTTACCGTGGAGGTTGTTCATAAAGATTATGACAACGTTTATGTCATTGTGTTGAGCCTTGCTAAACTAGTTTGGAGTAAGAGAGACGTGTCTCAATAAATTGCTGATATCATCTAGGGGGGGTGCTCCAAAGTGCCAGGTGGATGAGTAGGAATAGGGTCTACATCCTTGCCTTGGCCATGGTCGACCAACAAGTTCCTGCCTCGTGCCTCGTAGCTCCCTCTCGTCCATTCCCCTTCTTGCACACCCACATTGGTGAGGCCTTGCCATTTGGGTAACTCTAGAACTAGTGTAGGCACACCTCCAATTATCCACGCATGTAAGAGAAGTGTCAACAACCCTAATTCGATTGATACACCAACACAAAAAAAACTCTAAACACAAGCTAGCAAGCTAAAATACAATTTAGTCACTTAGTATCTTGGGCAAAGTCCCAAGGAAGTCCCACGATAGCTGAACCAACTACAAAAAACTAGCAAGGAGGCGAAATGATACTGATGGTTGAAATATGAAGTCAAAGGCCTTGTGCGATCAACTCCAACTCCAAAACTACCAATGCTACCTCGTAAAATTATAACAAGAAAAAATTCTTTAGAATGACTGAAAGATATTTAAGAGATTCAATTCTGGCTCAAATAAGCTTAGTGCCAGGCAAAAAAAACTGGAAACTCCCTTAACCCCCACCAAAATGCACATAAATACCACTACTCTAGGGACCAAAGAGCTATATCGATCAACAAGGGGAGAGGGAAGGCACAATTCCCTTTGGTTGAGCCCCTCGACACTCCAACAAAGCAAAAAAAACTTAATAACCCAATATTGACATAAACAAATAGAAATGACAATGATACTAGCTGAATTATAACACTTCCAGAGGCTTACTTTACAACCATACACCCAGAAATTATAAGACCAAACTACGGGATAAAGCCACAAATCCATACCTTACTTTGGGCATGGGAATCCCAAGTCGAGTTATGAAACCACTCCAATGAATCGATGACATACACAGGTGCTACATGATCAATTATCTCTCAGTTCAATTCCCCACCCTAATCAGGGTGATATATTGGACATGATGATGTAGTCTTGCCAAGCTACAAAAAAAAATTGGTACCACTATATCCATGGAAGATATCACTTCCTACTGGTTCAACTACAAAACTTGACCCTGTTACGTCCACATAAGGGATCAATTCCTGTTGGCTCAACTATGGAGCCTGACCTTGCTACACTCATGGAAGGGATCACTTCCTGTTGGCTCAATTATAGAGCTTGACCCCGAGAGTGTCGAGAGAATTAAACCCGTAACCTCTTAATATAAAAGATGTTTTAATGCTGGGGACTCACTAATTGAGCAAACTGTTTGGGCTTTTGAATTTTTTTCTCTATGTTAAAATATTTTATTTTAACATTTTCTTTATATATAGATACATATGAAGTTGATATTGACATAAATTAGTTAAGATACATATTCAAATAATATATTATAATTTAAATCCCATGTTGAAATATTTTTGAAAAGTATAAGGTTTAAACATCTTACTCACACCTTTTCGTGTGTGTGAAGCTCACCCTTTTATTACTACATTAGAGTTTTATATGAGATATATCATTGTGCTATTGGTCTCCCCACTGGTAAAATAGACCAATAACATATATATGGAGTCTTTAGATTGCAAGTGTCCCTTGTCAACAATTTGGATGACAAAAAGAAAAAATAATCCCTGAGTGCATGCACATGCATGAGAGCAGAATTGTGGGAGCTCTACTTGACAAAGTAAAAGCGACTAATCTAAGACAAAATTGAGTTATCCATTGAGAATTAAAACACAAAATCAAGCTTTGTAAAGATCTGGAAATGTTGCATAAAGAGCCATTGGTAAGGAGAGTCAGCACTAAGCTGGCTGAGTCATAGTGAGAGCGTTTGGAGCATCGCTGACCTTAATTTCACCACCCACAAAATTCCAGTTAACCAAGGAGCACAACCATGACGATAAGAAACTACAATACATGAAGGGCCATGATGAGAGCATACCATCCAATGAGCATATAGAGAAAAATAATTATGGAACAATACAACAGTATAACATCCGATGACCATATGCTATTATGGAGATTTGGCATCAATTGTAAGCCACCACAGAGTTTCCATAGTGTTCTTGTCCACCCCATCGACACCATTACTAGAGGAATGAAGCATGAGTCAGGAAAGCCATGTGTGTAGCAAGGTGAAACCCCTCCAGTAACCATGAGTTTTAGGAGACACAAGAAAAGGGAGTTCAATTACCATAACTAACAGAGTCAAGTTTACCATATTAAGACCTAAATTCCCCAATTGACAAATCCATGCACGCAACAAGGAGAAATCCCTTTGAGAACCATGAATTTAAAGAGATACTGGAGGAAAGTGTTCAATTACCACAATTAACAAAGCCAATCTTACCATATTGAAACCCAAATTCGAATATTGATAGAGCTGAGTCTAGAAGACTGAGATCCCACCAGATCTACAATACAAAGGCCATTTCTAGAAAATCAGAGAGCTGCCCATGGGATGAAGGATACTCAAATCCGCTTACTGAGAGGAAGCCAAGAATCCTCCATGATAGACACACCATTACCATGAGTCGAAAAAGATAGGAAAGTCCCCATGTTCCCCATGCTCTCAAAGGAAGAGGAAAGGTGCAGAGGACGACGACAATACTGACACTCCCCCATTTTGAAGACCAATGCAGACCAATGAAAGGACTAGCTAGTGAATGAAGGAAGATGTTCAAGAATGCGGGCATGGTGGGAGGTAGGCACAAACATTGTAGAAAGGAGAAATGACCTTGCTTGATAATGCACTTGGGCTATAAATGGACCCGAGGAAATGTGTGGGTTGGCCATGATGCTACCCATACATAAACTCAATGAACACCAATCTGCATAATTATGAATCACCATGATTAACCTACAAGTTACAAGGGATATGTCATACCAAAACCTGAATAGAAACCATCTGTGCCAGTCTACTATGGAATTCTAGGTGGCTGTCAAATCCAAGAGAAATCAACATGTTTAATCCAGTTGGTGTGAATTATCATGGTGGGGGATTACTCACACCTTTTTTACTTCTAATATGAAATTATAATATGTTATGTGGACATCAAAATATGATTGAGAGTGAGTGAAATATTTACGCTGTAAGGCGTTCCCTTTTGAAATGAGTGCCTTTAGCTTCCACTCTGAACCACTTTACACCATTCGATTACTTATTAGATGATTAAAAGGTTTTATGCCATCGGGTCCCACCACCTGAATTCTAACTACCTCCTTCATTTACGCCACTTGATAGACATGCAGAAGAAAGTGGTTCAATGAATCATACCCTTTCTTGATTTACGCCACTTAAAGGACAAATGGAAAGAAGTGGTTCAATAAATCGTAACTAAAATGACACCAATAACCAATTCATACAAACTCGTTTGGCATTTATATAGTTTCCAGCCTTTTGATGAGCATTTTGGTACCAGAATGTAGTGATCTAAAGGTTTTCATGAAACCAGTCATGTACTTTGCTCCATGCTCAATCTTTCACCACCTTTTGGGTTTAGTCATTTTAAGCTCCATCTAGGTGTATTCCTGGTTTTGAGCATAATTTCAGTAATATGGAGAAGCTTTCTCAATTGTTGGCTGTCCCTCTCTGTTGGAATTTAAAACATAACCTTAGCCTTTTTTTAAAGCAACATCTACTATATTCGTCCAAAAAAATCTTCGTTTTTTGTTTTTGTTTTTTTGTAAATATTTGGTTCTTTAACAACTTTAAGCACACAGAGACGATCTGGAATACAGTTAATAGGCCGACTCACTAACAGTGAAAAATCAGTTTATTGTGTTGTTCTATTGGTTGTCTGGACTAGAATTTAAGCATTTTCTGTTGAATGATAGTCTGCAAAGTTACACATAATTTTGAAGTACCCTGGAGACACCTTCTCAATTGTTTGCTGACCCTCTCTGTTGGAATTTTAAACATAACCTTAGCCTTTTTTTAAAGCAAAATCGACTATATTTGTCTAAAAAATTCTTCCTTATTATTTTTTCCATAAAGATTTGGTTCTTTAAAAGCTTTAAGCGTGTAGAGACAAGGTGGAATATAGTTAAATATTGCGTATACCATAAATCACTTTATTGTGTTGTTCTATTGGTTGTCTGGACTATAATTTAAGCATTTTCTGTTGAATGATAGCGTGCAGTTTGACGATTTTCACTTTAACAGGAGTTGAAAAATTGAAGTTCGTAGAGGAGAGGAATTTCCTGGGCTTTTTTTTAGATTAGAAGTCTAAAAATCAATCAAAGTTAGAATGTGCATATAAGTTCTGAATTTAGAGGTAAGAAGTTTGTAATTTAAACATTTCTTAGTGCAAGCAAAATAACTATTGATGTTAATGAGACTTTCTGCAGATTTCCATGGCTCATTCCAAGGTAGCTAAAGATTATAATTATTTAATGCAGGAATTTGGAGAACTTTTTTAAATTCGTATGGTTGAAATATTTCTCTTTTAAGATTCAATTCAAAGATACTAGAGGGAGTTTTCTAAATTCAAAGTTCAACCTTAAAACTCAGAACTGAAGTTCATACGGAAGGCAAAAAGTTATTTACTTAAAATTTAGATATCTAGTGCACTGGAATTTCAGTATTAGAACTCAGTTTTTGAAATAATTAATAATAATTTTATTTATTTATTTATTTTTTAAACAATATACATCTGGCGTGATATATCAATTTTATTCAATTTATTTTTAGATATGTGTAAAATAAAATTGAAGTATTTAATATAGAACCAAAAAAATCTTAAAAATAGTAAATTTATTAACATTCCTTAATATAAAAGATAATTTCTAGTTATTAATATGACAGGGGAAAGATACACATATTTCTCAAATTTCAATTTATTTTAGATATGTGTAAAATAAAATTGAAATATTTAATATAGAATAAAAAAAATCTTAAAAATAGTGAATTTATTAACATTTTCTAATATAAAAAATAATTTCTGGTTTTTAATATAACACGGGAAAAATACATTTACTTCTTAGCATAGCACAAATCTTATGCTTATAAAAACATTTAATCAATTAAAAAAATCAAATGATGATATACAATCCAGAGGAATATTGAAAAAGAGCGTGACGCTTGTAACCAAAATAGGGTAATTACAAAAGGAATACTAGTGGGTGAACAAGACAATGGTCAGAAGCCCTTGAAACCTAAATAGGGTAATTACAAAAGTAATATTATTGTGTCTGAAAGACAATGGTTATCAAATTGCACAAATTTGTTATTTATGTATGAAAATTAAGGATATTTATAAGGTCATTTACTTATTTATTAAAATCAAATAAGATAACTATTTTATGATTTTTTTAGTTAAAATCAATTATATTTTTTCTTATTATCCAAAGTAAATTTAAAAACCATTAGTTTTTGTAATTTTTTTTAAATAATAATTGCAAATAATAATAATATCACAAGTAATTATAATTATGATTTTTTTTAAAGTACAATTATTCATTATATATTGTTTTTGACAAGCATTATTAGCTAATATATATTTCAAAAATATATATAATTATAAATTGTTTTTTAACAAACATTATCTTTTGATATATTAAAAAATATAACATTTTCAAAATATATCACAAATAATTATCATTATACAAACAATCATGAGAATAACATAAATAACTATGATCATGAATTTTTTTTGTAAGCACCATAATTAAATATACATTTAAAAATCATAACTTTTCATGCTTGTTTTTAATTAATATATATTTCAATAATACAAATAATAATAACATCACATTTGACTACAATTTTTTGTAAGTACAATGATTTAATATACATTTAAAAAATATATCAAAAATCTTTTATGATAAATTATAAACAAGAGAAATATACAAATGATGATTAGTTACACATTAATGTTTTATGACAATAAAATTTAGAAATAAAGGTAATTTTTTAAATTTAGTTGTAAATTATAATATTAGTTTGTAAATTATTTTGTAAATGTATATATTAGTAATGTTCCTAAATGCTCAAGATATATATATGTGTTTTGTGGTTGTGGTTAGTTATGAGGTTGTATTATTATTATTATTATTTTAAATAATGTGTTATGGAATGTAGTAATAATTGTTAAATAATAATAATATATTTAAATAAATTGATATTAATTGTTAATAGTATTCACAAACCAAATATTGAAATTTAGCTGTGAAGTAGTTATGTTTTTTTTGCTCTTTTAATTAAATTTATTAATTAAAAATAATGTCCTACAAAACAAGTTAATCATTTAAATAGAACTTTTATTTTCTATTTAATTGTTTAACATTTTTGTAAATGTTTTATATGAAATTAAGTGAATTTTCTTTATTGATTTTTAAGATAGAATTTGACATTTCTAATATTAAATAAACATGTCAGTCAATTTAACATATGAAATTTTTAGTCATAATTAAATATTATTATAATGACATGGATAAAATAAAGATAGTTATGAATTTTTTGTTCTCTTAATTGAATCTATTAATTAAAAATAATGTCCTACAAAACAAGTTAATCATTTAAATAGAACTTTTATTTTCTATTTAATTGTTTAACATTTTTGTAAATGTTTAATAAGATTGATATATGAAATTAAGTGAATTTTTATTTATTGATTTTTAAGATAGAATTTGACATTTTTAATATTAAATAAACATGTCAGTCAATTTAACATATGAAATTTTTAGTCATAATTAAATATTATTATAATGACATGGATAAAATAAAGATGGTATAAAAAATGAATGTAATCCTTACATATTAAATGGTATTGTAATCTTCATCTATGTTAGCCTTTCTTCAAGTACTTACATGATCTTCCGATTAGTTGCACTTAAATAAACAATATGGATTGTTGTTTATTTAATAGAACCCTTGTTTTCTATTTAATTATGCCATACGACGTTCCCTTTGAGAAAGACTCCATTGGTGCCACCTTGCACCACTCTGCACCTTCAAATTTAATGTTAGACGATTGAACAATATTCAATCAACAGATTCGAGAGATAGCAGAAATGCACTTGTCTTTCTGAAATGATGTCTACCTTCTCAGAATCTCCCAAACCAAGATTGGGGGGTTGGTGGGTTTCCACTAATGTTTTTTGGGTTAGGTCCATGGGGGTGCTAGCAAAATAAGTTGATAAATCCAATGATTTATAGATAGAGTAGAGTGTTGGATTGTTTTATATTCTTTCCACGACTAGCCCACGTAGTTAACCGGGGGGTTAGAAGGGGGGCAGAGCCCCCCCTTCGTTGCAATGATTGCGTAGCGGGGGGAGGCATAGGGGGTTTGAGGGGTGCAGGTAACCCAACTCTATGGTGTCTGGGGCAACGCCCCAATTTTTTTTGGCTTTGGACCCTATATTAGATTGGGCGGACCTACCTATGGTTTTTTGCATGTTTTTTGCACATGGTTTTTGGACGTGATGGTTTTCAGTCCATGGTTTTGTACGCGATGGTTTTCGATCCATGGTATTGGATGATTCGACATGTATAAATATGTATTGTAACATTGAAAGGAACATAATGAAAAATCAAGCTGGTAGTCTCGTTTTCGGATCTAGGGGAAAATCTCTGTGTATATGTGTTTTATGTGTTATGCTCTCGCATTGTTTATTTTATGTGTCTTAGAATTCGTATGCAGGTAATTTCTGTATGGGGTTAAAACCTACATTTGATATCAGAGTTGTTTTGCCTTCAAGGGGATGCCTTTGTTGCTAAGGGGTTTCGCTCGGGCCTGTGGTAGACCCTGTTCAGTGGGAGATCTGTGAGATCGATTTTGGCGGTGAAAGAAGATGGTGAGCAGTGGAAAGATAGAGATCAAGAAATTTAATGGTCAGAGTTTTGAGTTGTGGAAATTCAAGATGGAGGATCTGTTGGTGGATAAAGATCAGTGGATCGTGGTAGATCCGGGTACTAAACCAACAGGAGTGTCTGATTAAGAATGGAAGAAGTTGGATCGAAAGGCAAAGAGCACAATCGATTGCGTGTCTCAGATTCGGTAATGCTAAATGTATTAGGGGAAGCTATGGCGAAGGCCTCGTGGGACAAGTTAGGGACTTTGTACCAATCTAAGTCTCTGGTGAATAAATTGTTCCTACGGAAAAGGCTGTATAACACGAGGATGAAAGATGGAGACTCGGTGACAGAGCATATGAATGCGTTTAATACTATGGTAAGTCAGTTATTGTCTGTTGATATCAAAATTTCAGATGGAGATAAGTGCATTAGTTTTTTGTGTTCTCTACTTGATTCATGGGATAGTCTGGTTATTGCAATAGGTAGCAATGCAACTGCCTTTCAGTTTGATGAAATAGTATCATCCTTGCTGATGGAGGAGATGAGACGGAAAAATATGGAGAGCCAGAATGGTGATGCCTTGTTTGTACAAGGACAGTCCTAAAACAGAAACAAAAATAAGTCATCGAGTGGGAGATCTAAATCTAGAGGGAGATCTAAATCTCCAGGAAAACCTGTAAAGGTGGTGTGCTGGAAATGCGGAAAGGAAGGACACTACAAAAGGGACTGTAAATCTAAAGCTCCTGACAAAAGAAAGGGATCTGATGATGCTCCTTCTGCAGAGGTGAAAACCAGCTCAAATGAAGGTGGGGATGTGTACTTGGCTTCTTCAAGTACACATGTAGATCATGAGGCATGGTTGATTGACTCAGGTGCATCCTTTCACTTCACTCCCCATAGAGAGTGGTTCTGCGAGTATGAGAAATACGATGGTGGTGATGTCTTCTTAGGGGATTATAGGAAGGCTAGAATCATTGGTCGCGGAAAAGTAAAGTTGAAGTTGCAAAGTGGAAGGGTTAGAACACTTCCGGGTGTTTTACATATTCCTGCATTGGCCAAAAATCTGATTTCTATAAGCAAGCTGGATGATGCAGGTGTAAAAATAGTGTTTGAGAAGGATACCTGCAAGATGGTTTGGGGAGCACTAGTATTGATACGGGGAGTTCGGATTGGAACTCTATACAAGCTGCAAGGTAGCACTGTTGTTGATGGGTGCAACAGTTTTGTGGTTCCTGAAAGTAGAGTAGAAAATCTAGTGGTCTCTGGAGAGAAGACCATGTTGTGGCATCAAAGGCTTGGACATATTGGAGAGAAGGGCCTTCGAATACTTCATGGTAAATGTATGGTATAAGATATGAGTAATAGCTCCCTGGATTTTGATTTATGTGAAAATTGTGTATATGGGAAGCAGAATCGGGTGAGTTTCACCTCTGGTGGTAAGATGGCAAAACATATATTAGAGCTTGTGCACAATGATGTGTTTGGACCTGTGAAGTTTTCATCACTGGGTAAGTCTATGTACTATGTATCATTTACAGATGACTTCTCAAGGAATACATGGATATATTTCCTTAAGAAGAAATTTGAAGTCTTTGATAGGTTTAAATAATTTAAGGCTATGGTGGAAAACCAGAGAGATAAGAAGATAAAGGTGGTGAGGAAAAATAACGGTGGAGAGTTTTGCAATAAGGAATTTGAAGAATTCTGTAAGAAGTGTGGTATAGCACGACAGAAGACTAATCCATATACACCTCAGAAAAATGGAGTTGCAGAAAGAATGAACAAGAGTTGATGGAAAGGGCAAGAAGCATGCTCAATGGTGCCAAGTTGGGACAAGAATTCTGGGCAGAGGTGGTGGAGACAGCATGTTACCTAGTCAACATATCACCTTCATCAACGTTGGAGGATAAGACTCCACAAGAGGTATGGACTGGTAAGAAACCGTCTCTTTCACATCTGAGAGTATTTGGATGTGATGCATATGTACATGTTCCAAAGGAGAAATGAAACAAGTTGGATAGTAAATATGAAAAGTGCATCTTTATTGGGTATAAGGATGGTTTAAAGGGTTATAAACTTTGGAACCCAGTAATAAGGAAGGTTGTGTACAACAAAGATGTGGTGTTCAGAGAGGTGAAAGATGTTATTAAACATGAAATCCAACCAAAGGAACCTGAGAAGATAAAGTTTGAGCTTAAGGAGGAAGAATCAGAGTCTACAGCAGAGGAGGAATCAAAAGATGAAGAGACACAAACATTGGGTGTGAGAAAATTAGTTCGAGAAAGAGGGCAGCCGGAAAGGTATAGTCCATCTGCTTTCTATTCAAATTTTGCTTTTTTTGTTACTGATGATGATCCCAGAACTGTGAAGGAAGCAGCAGATTCAAAGGATGTAAAACTCTAGAAAGAGGCCATGGTTGATGAAATGGCATCTTTACACAAAAATGAGGCTTGGGATCTGGTGGAGTTGCCGGCTGGAAGGAAACCCATTGGTATCAAATGGGTGTTCAAGAAGAAGACAAATGCAGAAGGAAAGGTGGAGAAACACAAAGCTTGGTTGGTAGCAAAAGGTTATTCCTAGGTGCCAGGAATTGATTTTGGTGATATTTTTTCTCTTGTTGCCAAGGTAGCTTCTATTAGCTTACTTTTATCTATTGCTGCTGCTTTTGATTTTGAGGTAGAATAGATGGATGTGAAGACAACATTTCTTCACGTGGATCTGGAAGAGGAGATCTACATGAAACAACCTGAAGGCTTTGCGGTGAAGGGTAAGAAATAACTGGTATGCAAGTTAAGGAAGTCTATGTATGGGTTAAAACAGTCACCAAGGATGTGGTATCAAAAATTTGATACAGTTATACGAGGACTTGGCTTTACCAGAAGCAAAGCAGATCACTGTGTGTATTTTAAATTACTTGGTGACTGTGTTATTTATCTGGTCTTGTATGTGGATGATATGTTGCTGGTTGAAAATGACAAAGAAATTATCCAGGATTTGAAGACCCATTTGTCCTCCAAATTTGACATGAAAGATCTTGGCGCTGCAAACTATATTCTGGACATGGAAATTAAAAGAGATCGGACAAAGAGGAAGCTTTGGTTAAACGAGATGAAGTATGTCGAGACAATATTGTAGAGGTTTAATATGCAGGATAGTAAACCGGTGAAGTTTCCTATTCCTGTAGGTGTAAAGTTATCTGCTGAACGGTGTCCCAAGACAAAAGAAGAGGAAGAGGATATGTCCTGTGTTCCATATGCAAGTGTAGTGGGTAGCCTGATGTATGTGATGGTCTATACTAGACCAGACATTGCACATGTAGTGGGAGTATTGAGTAGGTTTATGTCAAAAGCAGGGAAGGAGCACTAGATAACAGTGAAGCGGGTTTTCAAGTATTTGCGTGGCACTAGTGATTATGGTTTGTGCTACCAAGGAAGACCATGATTGGACAGAGTGTTGGATATTTGTGGCTTTGTTGATGCAGACTGGGCTGGAGATCTGGATCAGAGAAAATATACAAGTGGGTATGTGTTTAACCTATTTGGAGGTGCAGTCAGTTGGATGAGTAAGAAACAATCTGTAGTGGCACTATCAACTATAGAGGCAGAATACATGGCAGCCACTCATGCAAGCAAGGAAGCAGTTTGGTTACAGAGATTGTGTTCAAGTATGGGGTTAGTACAGGGAGCTACAAGGATAGACTGTGATAGCCAAAGTGCATTTTTCTTGGCAAAGAACCCTGCATATCATTCAAAGACAAAGCACATTGATGTTTAGTATCACTTTGTGAGTGATATGATAGAAGATAAAAAAGTGTTGCTGGTAAAGGTGGACACTTTGAAGAATACTGCAGATGCATTGACAAAATCTGTGAGCTCTAAGAAGTTCTCTTGGTGTAGAGAAACAATGGGCATTGCAGGGCTGGATAAATGACTAAGCTCTCTTGTTCCCCTTATGGAAAGAAAACAACAAGTGGGAGAACGTTGGGTCGTGTTATATTCTTTCCATGACTAGCCCACGTAGTTAACCAGGGGGTTAGAAGGGGGGCAAAGCCCCCCCTTCATTGCACTGATTGTGTAGCGAGGGGAGTCACAGGGGGTTTGGGGGGTGTAGGTAACCCAACTCTATGGGGTCTGGGACAGCGCCCCAGAAAATTTTGGCTTTGGACCCTATATTAGGTTGGGCGGACCTACCTATGGTTTTTTGCATGTTTTTCGCACATGGTTTTTGGACATGATGGTTTTCGGTCCATGGTTTTGGATGTGATGGTTTTCAGTCCATGGTATTGGATGCTTCAACATGTATAAATATGTATTGTAACATTAAAAGGAACATAATGAAAAATCAAGTTGGTAGTCCCAGTTTTGGGATCCAGGGGAAAATCTCTATGTATATGTGTTTAATGTGTTATTCTCTCGCATTTTTTATTTTCTGTGTTTTAGAATTCATATGCAAGTAATTTTTGTATGGGGTTAAAACCTACACATAGGTCTCCCTATTAACTCAAATCCACACTCTTTTGAGTTTCCTTTGAATTAATTGCACTTACGTTTTCCCCGCATGGGTGGTGCAATCCCCCTTGCCAAAATTTCGTAGTGCTTATCACCTCCTCTAAGAATATTTCCATGTGGAGAATCAACACCATCAATGTCTAGTACATGAGGTAGGGAAAAACTTTAATCTCATGGAAATCACATTGAACCCAGGAATCGAATGCGGGACTTATGTTAGGATTTTATTTGTTGATTTTCTTATTTTTGCAGAGTTCAACGCTAGGGTTTTATTTGTTTATTTTCTCTTTTTTGCAAAGTTTGATGTGAAAAGGAAGGGGGAATGAGGTTCTGATAAGTAATGTCCTCAGAGACGAAGTTGTTACAGGTGTGAAGGTTAAGGGTTCTAGGACGGAATGGCTATTGAAGTCCATAGAAAAGTTGAAGCAACTAGAATAGATCATAGTCCATGGTGCTAGGCTGCGACGTAGAGAACCACCATTATTTTTTTGTTTAACCATTTATCTAAATGCCACTTTGGGTTATGAGAAAACCCTTTCTTTCTTTTGCGACTTTTCCTATTCTTGAAGTTGTATTGCTACTGTTTTGCAGGGAAACTTTGTTGGTAAGGAATTCGAGGAGGAATGAGAGAAACCAACTCCACTTATTTGCCTCTTTGTTTCTCATATCTACTTGACCAATTGCTAGAGCCAATATGGCTATTCCTTCCCCAAAATCTACATTTATTTCCACTACACATCTAGCAGGCCTTTGGTCCGTGTCCTTCATTAAACAAATCAAATGCTCACCATTGATTCTTCATACACCACTCAATCTCGACTTCCCCTCTTCTTATTCTAGCTTGCACCTTGACACTCCTCCTCCTTGCACAAGTTTAAACTATGAGGCATAAGGTAGTTGTTGCATATAGGAGAATTTAGATCTGATAAGAAAAGTGTGATACTCTATTCTAATTTTCTCTATAAATGTGATGGAAAGTGTGCCCTGAATGTTGGAAATTTCATGGTTAATGTAGTATAAGCTAAATGAAAATTTACAGTCTTCTATACAAGATCAAGAAAGCTATGGCCAATAGCCAACACCACGGAGCAAGACATGTTCACCAATTCCATAGTTGCTACCAAATCTCTCTAAGTGTTGGAGTTGTTTTCTCAATAGACTTGTTTTTACTGCTCTTGAAGTGATGAAAGCCACTGTTGTTGCATATAGGAGCATTTAGATCTGATAAGAAAAGTGTGGTACTCTATTATAGTTTTCTCTATAAATGTGATGGCAAGTGTGCCCTGAATTTTGGCAATTTCATGGTTAATGTAGTATAAGCTAAATGCAAATTTACTTTTTTCTATACAAGATCAAGAAAGTTATGCCAATAGCCAACACCATAGACAAAGACATGTTCACCAATTGCATAGCTGCTACCAAATCTCTCTTAGTGCCAGATGTGTTTTCACTATATGCACAAACAATAAAAGAGACCAACATCATATCAGCTATTGAAATATAAATCAGTTCCTTTTAAGGCACTCAGAAATACAATGAAAACTTAGTATATTAAACAATATTTAATAAGTCAAGGACCCACAAAGGAAAAATCATACTCAGTGAGTATGAAATCAAATCAACATAAAATGGTTAATGACATCCATATAAAACCCTCTCAATATGGAAGTAGGATTTGTACAAAATCTATGTTCATTATAGTGCAATCTTAAGATTCTTCAGGTTGGTAAGAAGAGTACCTAAAGAAAAGATAACATAGAAAAACATATTTCGACATAGCAATGGAAACAAGGAGATAGAAAGATATAAAATAAAGAAAAGTCTATGCTTCATTTCCAGAGAAATGGAAACAAGGAGATAGAAAGATATAAAATAAAGAAAAGTCTATGCTTCATTTCCAAGCAAGGAGAAGTTGATGATGCAGTGAATGTGATGTTGTGATGTGTTGTATATCAAGAAGGACGAAAAATTAATAAAGGATGAAGATTTGAATAGTTTATATAACACGTTGAGTTTGGCCTCTAAACAAGTAGTTATATGAAAGTTGTTTTACAACTTTAAAAGACAAGGATTGATAGCAAACAAGGAAAAAAAATAAAGTCTTAAGATCTAAATGGTTTAAATTTTACATAGCTTGTTCAATTTTTCCTTTAAGCAAGTGAACATCTATATGAAAAATGTTTTAGAACTAAGTATTTACAAGCACACACAAAGTAAGTTGAGACAACGTTGGGGAGTTTTTTGTACAAATTGTATTATAACCTTTCCCTCCATCCAATAGATAATGCACAACTTTTTGAAGAGAGAGTTTATCCTAGTCTATAACTTGATCCACAATCAGAGAAAAGGGCTAGGGATGTCACAAGCTAAAATAAATGGTCTTTGTCATTGGCGCAATGATGTATTGACATTCTCAGTTGAAATGGATCCTATTAGATGCATGGCATCCATAGACACTAGAAAATTCAAAATAGATATCTGTTATGGTATTCATATTTCCTATAGACCATCCAAATTTCCCATCTTATACAACAATTTCTAACAATAACCACTCAAGTTTCTCTCTAATTTATGAAACCCCCACCCATGTTAGGGAGATCACAATGTAAAATCAAATGTTCCTATGGTTTTTTTAAAGGGTTCATATACATAACAAATAATGAGAAAGTCAATATTGAGATATAATAATTGAGTTTTGAATCATTGTGACAAATAAAACATCACATTAGCTCACTGAATATATCTAATGCTACAATAATCTGAGATGATGATTGAGTTTTGAATCGTGATAACTAGGGGACAACCAATATTAAGTTCTAGCCACAAGAAAAACATCACATCAACTCACAAAATATATCCAAGGTTGAAATGAACTATAATAAGAGCTTGCATTCTGAAACAAGGCAACCTCTCGGTTACGTTAGAGCTAACTGAAATTAACTATGGTCTTATCACATGATGAATCATGAGAGATATGTGAGAGATGTGGTAAAAACAATTTCTATTGGTTCGATTGTTGGATGGATAATTTTTATTAAATTGTCTATGTTGTAAGTAGTATAGGATAAAAAGCAATTACAATTCCCCTAATTTGTAAATTAAGTTAATATAAAAACAAATGAAAATAAAATCATGCATCTATTTACCATCCATTATCTTGGCCAAAAAATATAAACTTTGTTTTGGAGAGGAAACATGAACAAACTAAACTTTTCTTCCTTAAAGAATGTGATTTTCTTCCTTATGGAAGTCTAGATGTGGTTGGTTTTTTCCAACATGAAAATGTTTGTGATGAAGGGTCATCAAAATCCATTGAGGGGATTAAACCATATTGGATTTGTTTATGATAGTTAAGTTCAAAATGGATTATCTCCAACGGCTATGTTAGTACTCAGATTTGGTGATCATAATAACAAAGGGTACATGCCGAGTGTTTTCTTGCCAATTGTTTGAAGAAATACTTTTCTAATCATGTTTAAGTCACTCATTGAGAAAACCTCACCCATGCGTAAATTTTGTTGAATATCTGGAAGAATGAAAGCAAAATTTGGATCTCCCACAAAGCATCCATGTGGATCAACAACAACTAATATATGAGGGTAAAGAACTTGAGGACCAATTTTATTTTTTAAGACAACATAATCAATGATTGGAGTCATTTTTTTGGTCATGTGTTTGAGTGGAGGAGTAGCAGCCCATGGGATGTCTTCAAGCAAAACGAAACCCCATACATAGTGCTGGACCTCACAGGTATTTTAGTGCACATAGAACACCACCCTAAAAAAATTATACTCTTGATCAATTAAGAATAACTTAGGAATTTTAGAGTGGATGCTGAGGTGGGCGGTACAAGATTGAGGATTTTTTGAAAGGGTAAGGGAATTTAGATACTCTGTTTTGTATAGCTCAGAATGTTGCTATTACTAGGTGTAAATTACTATTAAAGTAGGAAGACATGTGAAATAATGTTATAGAAGCAGGAACCTAGAAGATGCAGTTCATTTAGATCTGTTAAGACTGAGCATATTGAACATGCTTCTCAAGGTAGTCCATCGATTCCAAGTTACATGATTGCTACTAAGTTGACAAAAGCAAAGCTTCATGATCATTCTCCAAGGTCATGTCCAAATGTTTAGGAGAAGGGAACTCCTATAATAAGGAGACATTGTCTTCCAAGAGCTCCTAATGGGAAACCAAATTATATATCACCAAGGACTTAGAGATTGTTTCCACAAGTTCAATCAACCAGGGGGCACATAAAAAGTGATTGATCTCTTAGCACTGGTAGGAAGTCAATTCTCAATTGATTTGGAGATTTATCTTTATTCATCTTTTTTGGAGAAATTTCTTTAAATGATGACATTTTTTCTTTTTTATTTCAGAAAAGGTAATCCCTGTTCAGGTTAATTGGCGAAGGTGATTAGTATTTGAGCTTCTCTTGATATTTTGTGCATTTGGAGTATCTTCTCAGTTAGTAATGAATGTGAATATTTGGAGATACCTTTTATATATTATGAGTTTATATTAAGTGTGTTGGACTTGATATTCACTCTAAATGCCTTGTGAGCCCTAAAATGCACCAAATTATGCTATATATACAAAGAATATACCACGTTGCATATTCATGATGTGACTGCCAGCGTACATTTTTATGGGTTCACATGACATAATAGATTCATTGACTGTAAAGTGTCAAATTGCATATTATTTTTAGCTTCAAAATGTTTTGAGAAGGGTTTGGATATTATGCATGCTTTGATCTAATATTCATTCGATTTTATGATGTATGATAATATGGGTTTGACTTCAGAAGCATTGAAACTAGCTTTTAATATCTTGTGAAGCATGTACTAATGATATTATTTGGTAAAATTTGAGAACTTTGTTTTCAGTGTTCACCACCATGATTTATGATGAATATATTTGATGTAGATAGGTAGATTAGTGTAGAAAATATTATTAAGGTATTGTTACTAATATTTATTGGGAAGAATTTATGTGGAATCTCAACCACCTCTTTTATGCTACAACGAGAGGGAGGGAGCGAATGAAGCAAATCATTTTTTTTGGATTCCAAAAAAAAAAACAATTATTTAATGACATGCATCATTGTAACATAAAATATATTCAAGCTATTGATACCTGAAAAAAAGCATGATTGTAAGTTAAACATGAATTCAAAATAGAAAATGGTTAGATCTTAATCTTTCTTCAGGTCTTGATAAATTTTGGGGCCATTGTTTTAAAACCAAGGTGAGGTGTGGTCTTTTGATGTAAAAAAATAGTATTTTCATTGCAGTGCTTATGGACCACACTTGCTTGATTTTCAAGATAAAATGGTTTAAATGTTGTTGAATGATCTCT
This sequence comes from Pinus tabuliformis, assembly GCA_031772625.1. NCBI lineage: Eukaryota > Viridiplantae > Streptophyta > Pinopsida > Pinales > Pinaceae > Pinus > Pinus tabuliformis. Next base: position 1,537,029,483 of record CM062818.1, on the reverse strand, counting down.
ACATTATTTTCAACTACATGACATGGGTTAGATTTTCTAAAGAAGAATTTGTTGGATTAAAACAAGAACATGGCAAACACCATGGAGATTAGTGGTAAAGAGCAATGTGATCTTTTGAATAGTTTCAAGGATCATGAAGGAAATAATACATAGGTGAGTCAACAGTCAAAAGAGAAACACAGAAAATTTTCTCTAGAAGAGTTGTAGTTGATGTTATTCTTGGGTTCAATTTCCAGATTGGAGATATGTGTAGTTTTATTCAAGGGTAGATCTTAATTCCCATAGAAATTCAAAATTTATTTAAAATATTGTTATAGTCCTTTGTAGACACATGTTTCAAACTATAAAAAATTTGCTTTGTACTAATTAAGCTTGTCTATAGAAAGAGGAAGTGATCAAGAAGAAATATGGAGGTATTATACCAAATGACCTTTGATTTCAAAGGTAGCAAATCACGATCTATTTCTTTATTTGTGAGGCATTCATGTTGTCATAATCAGACAACTTTAACTTCAACATAGGCCTCATGATTTGTAAGGCTCAAGGAAGCACTATAGTAAGATTTCATTGTAGCATGGTCCTTTCCTTTTGTTGATATTTTTTTGTCTTTCAACAGCTATCAAAGAAGCATTAATTAATGTTATAAGCTATTGCCTTACGAAGTTTCCTTTGCAACATCTGGTGCAATTGCTAGTTTTACTACATTGGATTGTAATATCAACAACAAATCGAGTGACCATAATGAGGTTGGGATTATTGACATTTTGTTTTTAATTAAAATTAATTGAACATGCATATTCATTTTTATTTTTTTATTACAGTAGACATTGAATTTCTATTTAGAATTTTATTTTTTATTATAATTTATTTTTATTATAAGAGAGACCCATATCAACTTCACATTGAGCATGGACATAATCCACACATATCCCGTGTAATATGCCTTTCCGTGCAATTATAGTTTAAATGAAATAAATTTAATGATTAGGAAACTTCTTATTTAAAAAAAAAGGTGTATTCTTAATTCAAGAGAAGAAATTGTATATATATACACACGCAAAAAGTAAAATAATATAAATTAAATGGTTGGTAAATTCTCAATCCATAGTGATAATCAAAACACTTATTTTCTTACATATCTCACATTGTTAAAATTAAAAAATCATAAAAATAACTAAATTGTAATTTTATTTTAAATTATTATTATTATTGTCAATGAGAAAAATAATTAATATATAAATTAAACATATATATAAACAAGATTGTTAATCATAACCATTCATTTTCACTTTGTCATGGAGATTCTTAATTTATAAAAAGGTTTTGTTACAATGCTATGAGCCAATACCATGCTTTATCTATATCACAAGTCAACAAAACCATAATTCATTTGACACTTGTTCATAAAATATATATATTTTTAATTAATTAATATAATTAAAAAGACAAAAAAACAGAACTACTTTGGAAATGAATCTTTACAATTAATTTATGAATACTATTAAAAATATTACATAAAATTTATGAATATTATTAAAAATATTTTAAAATATTAAATAAAAATCACATCCTTAAGATTTAATTAATAATTATTAATTAAATTAAATCTTTAAAAATGGAGTCGGCTAACTAGGCGGAGGAATTGCCGCCAAAAGTAGTTGGATCCGTGGAAAAAAATTTAAAACAATCTTGTAGAGGCAGTGTTTGAATTGTGTTTTTGATGGTGGAAATGGATTCAACACCATCAAAAACATCTAGGACACCTAAAATTTTGAAGTTTAACAACTATGACTTGGATTTACAAAAATCCTTGCCAAATTTTCTTTAAATTTAATCGGAATTCTTTCCAAGTAACTCTTCCTCATTAAACTAAGCTATTTAAAATCTTTATTCCAAAACAAAAATTTAATAATAATAATAATTTAATATTTATGCGACTAGCAATACGCATATTCAAAGCCGAGTACATGTTTCAGGCTACTGAAAATGTTTACACTTTATACTTTCTGAATGCGTTGTGGGTCATATTTAAAAAGTTTTTCAATCATTTTTGAAAAACTTCTAGTGGCCAGTGATGAAGTTAGGTGGACTGGAACATCTTTGGTTCCAGATCTGATCGTATATGGCATAGTTATAAGACATTAATTATTTTATTTCAAGTTGATTCGGTGAAAGCAGGAGAAACCCTACGGTCAATAAAGCTACATTTCATTCAAAAACTTGGATAAACTAAAATGTAACTTCAAATTCAAATATGGCCACTGTATTTTAACATGATCCTTTTCCCGCGTGATATCAAACTGGTTAAATTTTTTTGCAGAAGCACATGAGCACGACAAAAGAAACAGAAGAACGGTGCAGCAGCTTTGGAATTAAAGGGATTATCTGTGTGCCGACCTGCCACTTTTAAGCATAGGAAATGGAGAGAAATTTATTGTTTTATTGCTTAAACAATGCTGGCCAATAGTGGATTTTCATTTTCATGTATTGGGTTACACGTCGGGAAAGCATTCAAATAATGCCCGACTCTGAAGGATCACAGAGGATGCGAGAGTCGCTGGAAAGCATTCAATTTTCCAATTGGAACCCACTTGCTTTAAAAGTTCTCCACAGTAAACAAAAGGCTGCAGAAAGCGCGAGAGAATCACCACATTCTGCTGATCAGGTTGCAGGTGCATGCATGAGTATCTCCTCTTCTCTGCTTCGTTATCCTAATCTTCACAAGATCAGTATCTATAAATCAGACTTCGAATCCCAGGCCTTCATCTGTATTTACAGCAAGTAGAACTCCTCATTGCCTTGCCTCCGATAGTGACCGCATACTAAACTTCATTGGTGATGGCAAATTTCACCACGCTCTTGTATGCAGTTGCTGCAGCGCTGTTTTTTTCATGTGTTTCAGCGAATTTCTATGATGATTTTGATGTCACATGGGGAAATGATCATGCGAAGATACTTGACAATGGGCGCGAGATACAGCTCTCCCTGGACAAGTCATCAGGTGGAAGTCAATAATTCATTTTGTGAACATTTGGATACAGTACGGTGTTTTAATTTAAGTTAAAATCAGGCTAGATTTATGTTAATCTAAGTTTTATAAAGAAAATACATACTCTTATTCTTAAGCAAGAACATAATCTGGAGCGCCTCTAGTCTCAATGATTGGTGTACATAAAGAAAATACATGCTCTTATTCTTAAGCAAGAACATAATCTGACATCATTAAGTTGTAATTAACCCGTAGGTTCTGCTTTGCAATCCAAGAACGAGTACCTGTTTGGAAAATTTGACATGAAAATCAAGTTGGTGCCTGGAAATTCTGCTGGTACAGTTACTACCTTCTATGTAAGTTAACACGTTGAACTTCAGCTCCCAATAAAAGTTTTCTGTTTTTTTTTGGGTTCAAATAAAAACTTGTTCATTTATCTCAGGATCTTACGTTTGTGCTGATTGCATTCTACCGTTACAGCTTTCCTCTCAGTTTTCTAACCATGACGAAATAGATTTTGAATTCCTGGGGAATCTTTCTGGTGATCCTTATGTTTTGCATACGAATATCTATTCCAATGGACTCGGCAACAGAGAGCAACAGTTCTACTTGTGGTTCGACCCCACAAAAGCTTTTCACACCTACACAATTGTCTGGAACCCCAGACAAATAATGTAAGTGTTTATATGATTCTTTTTCCTTATTTTTTTAGGAGTCTTCTATGGAGGCGGATGAATTGTCAGTGGTGGGAATCTAGGTAAAAAAATTTCAAAAAATCTTGTAGAATCAGTATTTGAATCATGTTTTTGATAGTGGAAAATGGTTAGCACCATCAAAATTTTTTAGGGCACCTAGAATTATTTAACATTAGATTTTTGATCCCTTTTCAAAATATTCCATAACTTTCTGAGAAAAAAAACATAACTGTTAGAGTAGTGCATTTTGTTTTGTGTTTTTCGTTTTGGGGTAATGCATGCTCAAGCTCAGAAGTTCTCTGACTTCCATAATTCATTCTGCTCTAGATTCTTGGTGGATGGTACTGCGATTAGGGTATTTCCTAACAGTGAGGACTTGGGTGTACCATATCCGAATAAACAAACAATGAGAATCTACTCCAGCCTTTGGGATGGAGACGATTGGGCTACCAGAGGTGGTTTGGTCAAGACTGATTGGGATAAAGCTCCCTTCGTCGCGTCTTATCGCAACTTCAAAGTAGAGGTCTGCAAAGCTAAGAAAAACGTCTCCTCTTGTTTTATTTCTTCTAAGCAGCAATGGTGGAATCAAGTTACACAAAGTTTGAATTCCACACAAGAGAAGAGTATTGGCTGGGTGCAACAGAACTACATGATTTACAATTACTGCACTGACGCCGAGAGGTTTCCGCAGGGTTTCCCTGCAGAATGCACGAGACAGAATTTGACATCCAATGGGGCCCTTGCCATTGATGTTTCTGGATGAAATTTTTGGATACTTGAGCTGTTGTTCCAGTCCATCTTGTCTAAGCATTCTTCTGACTGAGTTGTTTCGTTTTGCAAAAAAATCTTTCACCAGCCTACTGTTCTTCTTCATCATTGTTATAGATAAGCAACTTCTTTGTCTTATGGCACGGTGGCTGGTTCACCAGTTTTTGTTTTTTCATTTTCTACATTGCCAAACTTTTAGCTGGCTGGATCTCCTCAGTAACATCCAAAAAAAAATGGGTACACGAACTCACTATATCTTATGCACAACAGAGAGCAAAATTTGATGTGTAATTCTGTCTAATTCAAAGGAAGCAATCTCACAAATGTGTACGCTAACGACGTACAGAAACTCGTTATATCCCAGGCACAACAGCGCAATTATTGATGTCGATTTCAAAGAAAGTAATCTCACAATATTTAATTAACTACAGAGAGTAGTTTAACGTTATTGATGTCGATTTCAAAGAAAGTAATCTCACAATATTTAATTAACTACAGAGAGTAGTTTAATGATGACACATTTTAACCGGAAAGTAGTGGAAATCTCTATAAAGATTTTGATAAAATTTGGCAAAGGTTTTGATAAAACTGGGCTACAGCGCTAGAACTTCAGGATTTTGAGTATCTATAGCTTCAATATTTTGAGTATTCAGAATTTTTTTATAATATTGAATCTATTTTTTTTATAAAAAAAATTAATCAAATTTATTTTTTAATAGCTATATCAGCAATGTTGTTCTGCTCCTTGAAGATGTGCTTGTAGGTGATGTTTTGAAAGGATTGTTTCAATATGCGATGTGCTTCATTCAATATGACAATAGAGGAGGATGGAAACAAGAGAGTCTTTTGATGCAGTCAATGGAGCTTTTAGAATTTCCCAAATGAGAGAACCTCTTGATTTAGTCAATGGAGCTTTTAGAATTTCTGAAATGAGAGAGCCTCTTGATCGAGTCAGTGGAGTCCTTAGAATCTCCGAGAAAGCCTTTTGATCCAGTCAATGGAGGTCTTTAGAATCACCCAGAGAGCCTTTTGATCCAGTCAATGGAGCCTTTAGAATCTCCGAACACCTGTAAATCATTGATGTTGAGCCAGTTTGCAGTGAAGAATACACCCCATAAAGCAATGATTTTCACCTTGTTGTTGGTGCCCCTGCCCACCAACTACAATCAGGCTCAATGAGGACACTACATCCACATTGACTATTAGTACAAGTCCCATCAAAAAATCCAACCCAGAGCTTTTGCCACACATCTTGTTTTATAATCTTCTGCTGTTTTATTACATGCTTCTTGGGACCTATTTCAGAGAAATATGCCAGATCCCCAATACTGTATGCCTTATATCTACTTGTTTGTGCTCAAATATATTGAGATTCTTACAGCCCCACATGATATAAAAGAGTAAGGTACCAAACTCATGATGAGTCACAAACCAAGTCTCCAATGAATGTTGAATCCAGATTCCACTAATAAGAATGGTAGGACCGAATTCCATATTTCAGTAGCAATAGGACAACTCAGAAAAAGATGAGTCACATTTTCCAAATGTGGCATACATAGTGAACATATACTAGGACTAATGAAGCCTCAGCTAGATAAATTCTCCCAAAGTGAAGATTTTATCCTGCAAGGCCAGCCAACTGAAGCATTTGAGTTTCAGTGGACACTCCCACTACCATGTCTTTTGAAGCCAAGAATAGAACTCAACTCATGTAATTGAATTGGAAATGTATTTGTATATATCACTGGTCGCAATCTGGTACTTTTGCAATTATCCAACCCAACTCATCTTGTCCGTCTCATCAGAGATATAGATTCATGAGGCCTCAACCTGCCTAATATATAGATTCAATGTCTTCTGCCCTAAGCCAAGATTGTATATTAAGAAAAATATTTGGAGACAAAATGAGAGAAAATAAATATACCCTTCCATGCAAGTGTTGAAAGAGAAAAACACATAGTGAATGAGCGCCCTATATTACCCTATTTGTATCCGAGCCAACCTTTATCCTGTTGCCGTTTCCAACCTCCCAATAAAAGCCCCCCAAATAACCAGGGCCTATTCCTCATCATACTATGCCAAATATAAGAAGATGAAATGGAAATTTTTGTACTTCTTTTATCCTTCCAAATCCTTATAGGAAGATGCCCCGGCTAGACAATCCTCTCCCTAAACTCTTGCAAATAAGAGCGACATTAAATGAGAACATATCCAATATCCCATCCCTTTGTCAACAACTTCGGCAAAGACTATTGATGTCTATTTTAAAAAGGCTCGACCACTTTATTTTAAGCTTTCCTAAACCCTTACGTAAAGAAGTACGAACTATCCCATCCTTTTATCTTTCCCGTTTTCATCTCTGTTTATGCTAGGCCCTGCAGTGCAACCGCCCATTCAATTGCCAAATTTATCACCCTGCCTTATCTTTAGTATGTCTCACACATTTTCTGGTGGATATTTTTATATGGATGGTAAATTTCAAACATATTTTGAAATTGGAAAAATATAAAAAAATAAATAAAAAATTAAGTTGATTTTTTATCAAATATAAAATATTTTCAAAATTTAATAATGAATTTAATTTTTAGTCTTACTCTCTGTATCTCACAAGCTAAAAAGTTCAGAAATAACTGGCGTGAGGAATTATTGAGAGTTATGTTCTAGTTCTGTTCTGTAAGTTCAAGTTCAAACCCATGGTTCAGCCAGAAAAAAATATCTCATATTTAAAAAAGGGTCCCCTTCTGCAACCACTGATTCAATTCATCTGTCAAATATACCACCATGAACCATGTTCAGTCTCATCAGAGAGAATGCTTAGTCAAGCGCTTACCTGTTACCTGTGTTATATGCTTTGAAAAACCGTCCAGATTCTTTCATGCACTCATCGCGCACAACATTCCATACATTTTTAAACCCATCGCCTCGGCTTTGTTCAAGGCCGTGGTCTTTTTTTAGTTTAGGGAAAATTATGCAGATATGGTGGTAGTTAGTTTTTAGGATAATCTATTTAGTCAAAAATTTGTCAAAAAGCTGGAGCATTTATTTATTTTGAAACTTCAAAGAAAAAAACCAAATATATCAAACAAATGAAAAAATATCTGTCATATAATCTATCTTTAACCTCTTAAACATTAAAATAATTTCTTTCTTCTTTCTTTCTTTCTTTCCTCACACAAAATAAAAGATCAACCAAGCTGAATGAAGGACCAATCTAAGTGCTGTTAAAGGAATAAAGGCTGTAATAAAAAAATAAGGTTTCATCATTGTTCGAGGAATGCAAGCATATAAAAGGAGGCATCACAGGGAAGGCATGCAAATAAAATAAACTAGGTAACTGTGCATCGGAGATGAGTGTCATTAACCAAGCGTAGTATTAGTCTCATATCTTTATGAAGATATATTATTTTATATTCTATATTCTATTTCTAAATATTTCTAAGAACTTGAGATCCAATAAGAATTAAATAATAAATTTGGTACTTTCTTATTTTTTAAATAAAATATGTATACAGTGGTTTCTTCATTATATTTATAAAGTATTACAAGGATAAGAAGCAACTCAGAAAACAATAAGAATTAAATAATAAATTTGATACTTTCTGATTTTCGAAATAAAATAGGTATACACTGGTTTCCTTATTATATTTATAAAGTATTAAAAGGATAAGAAACAACTCAGGAAAGCATCAAAATTAAATAATAAATTTTATACTTAATTTTTTTTAATTAAAAGAATATACATTGGTTTTCTTATTAAACAACTGAGGAAACCATATACCTGATACTTTAAATTTTTGAATTGAAATAGTATACCTTGGTTTTCTTATTATATTTATTTAAAATTTTTGAATTGAAGCAATATATATTGGTTTTCTTATTATATTTATAAAATGTTAAAAAGTACCAGAAACAATAGATGGAATATCAATCAAAGTGTCAAAGCACTTAATTGCAATTAATTATGTTAAATAATTTTTGAGTTATTCAATTTTGGTAGAGATTCTAAGTTTAGCTTATTTTTAAAGTTATAAATAATTATAATTTTGGATATATCAAATTTATAAAAAAATTAAAATTAAATTTATTTTCTATTTTTTTAAATGATTAATTTTAAGAAATAAGATAAAATATTATTTGATTTGTTTTAGAATTTTATAAAGTTTTAAAAAAATAATTTTATATTATTATAATTTTGATGAGTAGAAAGGTTATTAAGGTTTGTAATAAATATTTTAAAATTAAGATATAATGTGGGTGTATGTAGGTTGTTTTTAAGGGAAAGTGATTTTTATTTTCAAATTTCTGAGTGTCATAAAGACAAAAGGGCTTCACTAAGTCGATAATACATAAGCATTTCTATTCAAAAAATGAGTATAAAAAAGGACCAAAATACAAGGAAATATGTTGATATCTAATAAGAGGTGGAGGGGGCAGTTTTAAATATTAGGTAAGGGGTGGAGGGGATTTTTAATATCTAAGTATAAATATAGATATTGGTGGGGAAGAGAGGGGGGTTGTCATTGTAAGGGGACACATTGTGGGGAAATATACAAGGTTGGAAAGATCCACCCACCTCATTTCCCCTCCTCCCATGGTGGTTTCTATTACAAACTTAGTGAAACCTTTTAGAGGAAGAGCACATATTTGAGAGAAAGAGGGTCCTCTTACCTTTGCTACAAAGAAAGAACACATATTTAAGAGTATAATAGTATGTAGTGGGTATGTGTTGATAAGTTTATTTCTTGATTTTTGTCATATTAAATAGCTATATATACTCCTCTAACAGTATCATAGATTTCTTAGAACATTCTTTAGATATTTGAATGCCACATTCTTGATAGCTAGATTAAATTAAACATTCCCGTTTAGTAATAAATCCAACATCATTCCCCGGATGCGGGTGATTGGGGAGATGGGACGGGAGTCGAGGGCTGGACGCATGCCGCCCCTCAGCCATCACGTGGCACCCCGAGCGAGTAGCTGGAAAGGACAAGGAAGGTTTAAGGCGAGGGGACCTGGGACAGTTAATGCCCGGAGAGTGTATTCGACCCAGCGTAAGGCAGGAGTAATGGCGGATGGGATCCCGAGCAGGGTAGGTGAGGACGCTGAGAATAAAGCAGGGATTGAGCAGGGAATGTTGGTCATTATGCAGTTGGCTGGCCTCTTTGTCGTTGTTGCGGTCCCTTCTCAGACGGAAGGGTCCATCACGAGGTTGGCTCAGGTTGCTGATAGTCTGGTTCATCTGGTAATTTGCTGGAATTCTCATCCCACAATGGTGAGACCTCGACAGCGTATGCTCAGCCGTCGAGGCTCATCCAGAGGAGGGGGCTCGCGCAGACCTGAAAGGGACAGTGCTGGTCATTGTTGCCACTGCAACCTTGCCAGCTCCATTGGAGCCACCTCCCTTCACTCCGGCCAATTCATGGATACAGGGGCTTCAAGCTCGGCCACCTTGCCAGCTTTTGGTTCCACCATCTTCAATTTCACCAGCTCACCGAATAACCCAAGAATCAGCGCGCATGTTTCCATTCTGTTTATCGAGAATCCTCTAGATGATGACGACCCCATGGATGTTCAGTGGCAAAGGACGCAAGAAAACCCAGGGGAAGCAGAGCAGGCTCCGACAGCTGAGATGGAGTAGGAAGCAAAGGTCCCGGCTACAGACCTGGAAAAAGCCAAGCATACCCAGAATGCTCCAAGGGCGGAAATTGGGGAAGAGGCAGCGACCTCTCCAACTGAAGCTGAGCGGGAATACTATGGGTGGTGCCCAATTGTGGAAGAGCAACCGGACGAACCGGACGAATGACGGCGCCAGAGCTCAAGCTTCGCCAGGTCGCTCAAGGTTCAGTTATCGTTTTCTGTTTTGTTATGTGTTCAGTTGGCGTTTTCTGGGTTGTTATAGCTGTTATGTATTTTGTGCTACTGTTGTGGGCAAGAGCCGTCTCCCCTGCGCGGGAGGGATTGGTAGGCACCCTTTTTGTCTAATGCCCCTGCGCGGGCCTACGTCCATGGTCAGCCTTGGTATTTCAGTTTACTGCCCCTGCGCGGGCTTACAGTGTTGGACTATGTCTTGGTTTCTGTCAGTCTCAGTCTTGGTCTCTGTCTGGTGCCCCTGCGAGGGCAAAAGCATACTGGTTTCACCTGATGTAATTTTGAACTCTGTACATATTTAATAGATTAGTCTTTTTACTGAGAAAAAAAAAATAAACCCAACATCATTTTGGGATTTCTTCTTGCTGTTATATATCAAAAGTAAAAACTTCAAAAATCATCCCTCAAACTAACTAAAAGGAGAAACATATATCTACTCATAAGGCTTGAAAATATGATGCAAATATCCCGAAAATTTAGGCCAATGGAATACTAGTTATGTACCTCCAAAAATGATGGTGCTGAGAGCATCCCACTCCACTCTTATTTATCGTTAGCTCAATTTTCCATGAACTTGGAATCCTTAGGGTTGTGCTTAACCATGCTGTGGAAATCACACAATCTCCTTTAATCAAGACTGTGCATTGGGTTTCCTAACTATGCCATCGACGCTCTCCATCTTCATACGTGACCATGAACAATACTCTTCAAACTGCGTACACCCCCAATTTGACTAGCCTTAATGATATGGAATTGTAATAGATCAATCTCACAAGACCAGACTCTATGACCTGGCACTAAACCAACAATTTCTATGATAAATCCAATATGGGATATTCGACTTTCCACGAGATAAACAAGATTATTAACCCTTAGATTTTAATGCCTCATGCAGTTACCTCATTCCCGTCACGTGGCCACCTCATATAGCTTTGAGTGCTAGAGGATGGCCTAAGCCTCATCGGATGCATAAGGCGGGGTTCTTTGGTATGTTACGATTCTACCTGAAACACGTGCCAACAGAGGTTGGAGTCTTCATCGATAGCCAAAATCACCAGTTGTCGGGAGATTTTTTGTCTATTAGATTTGTTAATCGATAGGACCGACCACCACTAATCGGTGCTTACAGCCTGTTGTGATTTCACTATAGGGTGGCCATGAAAGATCAATGACGACGATAGATGTGAAGTGTCCTATCTGTTGCGGCTGTCAACTGACAGGATGCCATCGCTTATTAGATCAACCTTATGCTATGTGTGACCCTTGTTATTGAGTGGCCTACATTCAACAACGCGATCGTGGTAACGCCCAAATCTATGATCCAACAGAACTGCGAGGCCTCCTAGGTTTTCCATGAGTTAACAAAAGGGGGAGTGGGGGGCACAATGGAGACCATCCCGTAATACCACCAAGTTATGTGGAAAAACGAGATCTATTGTGCCCCCCCGCTTGTTCCATGAAACTATTGTGGCGCCTCCCCATAAAAGCCACTCTGATTTCACTAGGACTTCACAGCAAAATCCTGTGTTGGGACAAAACCAATTCTGTTGCGACAGAGCTTCATTGCAAGGGAAATACCTCATATTGGGAGTGAAACCTCTCATTGGATCCGTGAGTCCCGGTTCTAGGAAATGGAACGAAACTTGGTTATTATTAAGACTAGTGCTATTTCAAGAGCTGAAGCCCAGGAACTTCCTTGACAGAGATCTTGATGTCACATTAAATATCATGAAACTATAAATCAAAACTCAACCCAAAACATGAATTAGACTTGAGAACCCCCAAATAACCATTATTACCAATCTTCAAATTCACTCTCCGTTTGTACTTAAGACACATACAACCATTCAATACTCTAATGAGTTAGATATTGCAACATGGAACCCTCATTATGCCATGATTATATTATGTAGAGAATGTAGATATGAGAGGATTTAGTTGTCTCCACTCATCACAGAATATTAACACAAGACTACAGAGATCAAACACAAAATGAAGAGAGGAGGTTTTGCACAATTATTATTAGCACAAAATCTGTACAAATTGTCCTGATTCTACAATGATTGGCCCATTTACTCTCCCTCTCACATCCTTCCTAGATTTTTGGCCTTTCTTTTCCTCTCACCAATCCTTCCTTTTCTCTATCTCATTCTCTATTCCCTTTAACTAATCAAAACATCCTATTACAACATCGAGGCTGTAACTAACAACCCTCTCATAGATCTACACCTATCCCTCTTCTAAAATCTAGTGCCACTTCACCCAATAGATTTATACATATATCCTCCTCTCTAGAAATTACATAACATTTCAGCCTAATTACTTGTCTCTTTTACAATGTGCCACATGGAAAAGAAGACTAAATTCCATAACAAACCTAGATTCCGTCTACAACTAGGACACTTGTATTTACATGAGAAATATATTATCTTAATTTATAAAAAAAATTAATTGAGGGAATTCACTCCCTTTAGGAAGTTCCAAGAGCACTTAGGTCTAGGCAACAAATTATTGACTTGGTTTTACACTCCCGCATCAAACTCTCAAGGGGGGCAATTTTCATGACCTCCTGGTCATGTGCCTCTATTGAAGTCCTGGATCACAAACTTGAATTTCTTGTCATCCACATGCTTGATCACTTTGTGGTTTTGCTGCTGCCACTGTTTGACACCTCCCAGGATTTGAAATTTTACTTTCTTGATGGTTTCCATGCCCATAAGCCTGCAAGGAATGATATGTCAACATCATGACTGACTTCTTGGTCATCATTTCTCCCACTCTACTATAATTTTCATTATTCAAAGACTATTTCTTTAACTTGGTCCTATCTTTTTATGTTCCTCTTGACCTATTTCTACAGCATCGTTTCTCGGGACCTAGACAGCAATTTTTTCTTTGGAACGGGTGATCCACCACCTCTGGACTGGCTTATTCTTTGGAACAGGTGACTCACCACTTCTGAGCTGGCACCCGTTGTGCTGGCGCATTTTCAAACCAACGTCCGCGCATTTTCAAACGATCCCTCGCGACAAACATTTATTTGCTCCATTTGCACACACGGAACAGGGCCTCTGCAACCCTCTCGAGTATTCGTTTCTCCTGTTCACGGTGCTGGCTCACCTCCCAGCTCCGCGAAACATATATATTAAATTTATTTCATATATATTTTCGGAACCTTATTATTATACAGCATAAACTTTCAAAATATCCTTACCATACAATTTCTTTTTATCTTAAACTAATATTAAATTAAATACCTCGTCCATATCTTGGGATAGAAATAATATTGGTAAATTTGAAGTTAACCTTTGGGTGCCTGTGGAAGTTTTCAAAAAATAATTATAAATAAATAATAATAAATTTGTTGAGCGAAAGCCCAGCGGGTATGCAAGTTGCGGTGGAGTGACACACGAGGAGTGATGAGTCAGCAGATATACGCAAGGAGTAAGTTTGTTAAACGAAAGCTCAGTGGGTATGCAAGTTGCGGTGGAGTTGCACACGAGGAGTGATGAGTCAGCAGATATATGAAATGAAAGATTTGGAGGCTATTACTTAATTTTATATTTCATCCAGTTACAACTGTCATTTTATATAAAAGTATTGTAATGTGATTGTCACGAGTTGGAATCATGGCAAATCAGCACTATTTTAATCTCACATTTCAACAAGTTGCAACTCTTTTTTATTAAATATTATAATGGATTGTCTAATGAGTTGGGAAATTTGTATATATATTTTGAAAATATTGTTTATCATTTTTAATTTCATCAAGTTGTGATTTTTTAATTAAAAATATATAAAAAATAATAATTTAAAAAATATTTATTTATAATTTTATAGAGATATTATAATTTTACATTTTATTGTATATAGGATTATAGGAAGGATGAAAGTTTGAAAAAAGAGCTTTTTTTTATCTTATAGTAAAAGATTTATAGATTTATAATTATTTTCAAGTCTATAATAAGTGTTCTACTTTTCATTTATCATTTTCTTAATACTATAATTCTAGTGAAGATTGTGATGTGTATTGATTTCAAGATATTTGTATAAAGTCACTTCCTCCAAATTGTTGTTGTTATATATAGAATTAATATAAGTGATTATTTTGGATTTATTTATCACAACATTTGTTTTTAGTGTTAGTAGTCATACATGTACCGAAAAAAACATTGAGAATTTTTAGTTGCTTATCAAGATCATGTGGACTCCTCAACATAAGAATAATATCATCAAGATGAAGATGAAGGTTATGATTGTACTAGTAAGAGATTGATTAACATGGTCCCCTTGTTCCAAATAGCCCTCCAATTTATCAATGTATAGGCCAAAAAGAGTAAAAGACATGGAGCAACCTTTCCTAACTCCTATATTACAATTAATTTCTTCCAACCAACTTTGAATGTTCCTAAATGTAGCAATAACATTCTTATACAATCTTACTACAATAGATCTCAACTCTACAGGAAATTTTAGATCTTCTAATCTATTCCAAAGGTTAGTCATGGACATTATGTTGATTTTTTTTCTAATGTTAACAAAACAATTGAAGAGATTAGTTTTATTATTGTGACGCTCCTCACAATGATCCTAACCATAACAAGGTGATCCACAATGGAATAATGGCTCATAAATATGAGCTAGCCTTTAGCCCTTTTTCCATGTCTTTCTAGCCATATGCTAATCTTCTTTTCTAAAATAATTCCATATAACTTGACCAAAAGGGAGATAATCATAATGATACTAAAATTTGACAAATTGTTTTTATTCTCACCTTCAAAAATAGGTACAATGAAGCTTTCAGTCCAAAATTTAGGGAATCCATACTTTACTATTAAATTGAATAACATGTGGATGTAAGTGATGAGGATGGCCCTCTAATATTTAAGATTGTTGGTAGCCTTTGATGTCCTTAACTTCTCCATTTTGGCATTGTTTAATCCCAAAATATATGTTCTCTATGTGAAATCTCCTTCCTTTGTAAAATGGATTTGAATATCATTGACAACATCAAGGGATTCGTAAATATTTTAAAGTAGTAATTCTTATCCCTTAGGGAATCACATTTTTATTTATTTATTTTTATGAGTCAAAATTTTCCTCTAGAATTTCTTAGGATTTGACTTATGTACGTGTAAAACCATCTCTTAGTTTTTTTTTTTTAAGAAACGGGTAGCATTTTCATTATGTTCCTCTTGACCTATTTCTGGATGAAATTTTTGGATACTTGAGCTGTTGTTCCAGTCCATCTTGTCAAAGCATTCTTCTGACTCAGTTGTTTCGTTTTGCAAAAAAATCTTTCACCAGCCTACTGTTCTTCTTCATCATTGTTATAGATAAGCAACTTCTTTGTCTTATGGCACGGTGGCTGGTCCACCAGTTTTTTTTTTTTTTTCATTTTCTACATTGCCAAACTTTTAGCTGGCTGGATCTCCTCAGTAACATCCAAAAAAAAATGGGTACACGAACTCATTATATCTTATGCACAACAGAGAGCAAAATTTGATGTGTAATTCTGCCTAATTCAAAGGAAGCAATCTCATAAATGGGTACGCTAACGACGTACAGAAACTCGTTATATCCCAGGCACAACAGCGCAATTATTGATGTCGATTTCAAAGAAAGTAATCTTACAATATTTAATTAACTACAGAGAGTAGTTTAACGATGACACATTTTAACCGGAAAGTAGTGGAAATCTCTATAAAGATTTTGATAAAATTTGGCAAAGATTTTGATAAAACTGGGATACAGCTATAGAACTTCAGGATTTTGAGTATCCATAGCTTCAAGATTTTGAGTATTCAGAAATTTTTTATAATATTGAATCTATTTTTCTATAAAAAAAATTAATCAAATTTATTTTTTAATAGCATTCTGAATAAATTTGTAACATAAATAGAAAAATGTAAAATTATGAAATATTTTTTATTATATCTATATATTTGAAAAAAAAAACTATCTTCTGTATATATTTTATATATAAAAAAGAAAGTTAAAAACTATCTTTTATATATATTTTATATGTAAAAAAGAAAGTACAATTAACTCTTACAAAATATAAGAATCAAAACAAAAGTACTACAAAATATTTTGTAATGGTAACTGCTATCCTATCATTCACTCATATTGTAATGGTAACTGCTAATCCTATCATTCACTCATATTGTAATGGTAACTGCTATCCTATCATTAACTCATCTTTAATCTTTAAGGTTCGACTACGGATAGGGAAAATGGAGCTTATAGAAAATGGACCAAAATGCGACTAAAATGCCAAAGACAGTACATTGCAAATTAACAAGTAAATAGCTGGAGTCTTGTTTGTATTTAGCATAATGAATGACCCCAGGTGGTGATGAAACTTTTTTTTTAAAGCAAATCAGCAATGTTGTTCTGCTCCTTGAAGATGGGCTTGTAGGTGATGTTTTGAAAGGATTGTTTCAATATGCGATATGCTTCATTCAATATGATAATAGAGGAGGATGGAAACAAGAGAGTCTTTTGATCCAGTCAATGGAGCTTTTAGAATTTCCCAAATGAGAAAACCTCTTGATCTAGTCAAGTCAATGGAGCTTTTAGAATTTTTGAAATGAGAGAGCCTCTTGATTGAGTCAATGGAGTTTTTAGAATCTCCCAGAGAGCCTTTTGATCCAGTCAATGGAGGTCTTTAGAATCTCCCAGAGAACCTTTTGATTCAGTCAATGGAGCCTTTAGAATCTCCGAATACCTGTAAATCATTGATGTTGAGCCAGTTTGCAGTGAAGAGTACACCCCATAAAGCAATGATTTTCACCTTGTTGTTGGTGCCCTGCCCACCAAAAATGATAATAGCAACCAGGCTCAATGAAGACACCACATCCACATTGACTATTAGTACAAGCCCCATCAAAAAATCCAACCCAGAGCTTTTGCCACACATCTTGTTTTATAATCTTCTGCTGTTTTATTACATGCTTCTTGGGACCTATTTCAGAGAAATATGCCAGATCCCCAATACTGTATGCCTTATATCTACTTGTTTGTGCTCAAATATATTGAGATTCTTACAGCCCCAAATGCCCTAAATGATATAAAAGGGTAAGGTACCAAACTCATGATGAGTCACAAACCAATGTTTAAAACATGTCTCCAATGAATGTTGAATCCAGATTCCACCAATAAGGGATTGCAGGACCGAATTCCATATTTCAGTAGCAATAGGACAACTTAGAAAAAGATAAGTCACATTTTCCAAATGTTGCATACATAGTGAACATATACTAAGACTAATGAAGCCTCAGCTAGATAAATTCTCCCAAGTGAATATTTTATCCTGCAAGGCCAGCCAACTGAAGCATTTGAGTTTCAGTGGACACTCCCACTACCATGTCTTTTGAAGCCAAGAATAGAACTCAACTCATGTAATTGAATTGGAAATGTATTTGTATATATCACTGGTCGCAATGTGGTACTTTTGCAATTATCCAACCCAACTCATCTTGTCCGTCTCATCAGAGATATAGATTCATGAGGCCTCAACTTGCCTAGTATATAGATTCAATGTCTTCTGCCCTAAGCCAGATTGTATGACAAAATGAGAGAAAATAAATATACCCTTCCATGCAAGTGTTGAAAGAGAAAAACACATAGTGAATGAGCGCCCTATATTCCCCTATTTGTATCCAAGCCAACCTTTATCCTGTTGCCGTTTCCAACCTCCCAATAAAAGCCCCCAAAATAACCAGTGCCTATTCCTCATCATACTATGCCAAATATAAGAAGATGAAATGGAAATTTTTGTACTTCTTTTATCCTTCAAAATCCTTATAAGAAGATGCCCCTGCTAGACAATTCTCTCCCTAAACTCTTGCAAATAAGAGCGAGATTAAATGAGAACATATCCAATATCCCATCCCTTTGTCAACAACTTCGGCAAAGACTATTGATGTCTATTTTAAAAAGGCTCGACCACTTTATTTTAAGCTTTCCTAAACCCTTACGTAAAGGAGTACGAACCATCCCATCCTTTTATCTTTCCCGTTTTCATCTCTGTTTATGCTAGGGCCTGCAGTGCAACCGCCCATTCAATTGTCAAATTTATCACCCTGCCTTATCTTTAGTATGTCTCACACATTTTCTCGTGGATATTTTTATATGGATTGTAAATTTCAAACATATTTTGAAATTGAATAAATATAAAAAAATAAATAATTAATTTGATTTTTTATCAAATTTAAAATATTTTCAAATTTTATAATCAATTTAATTTTTAGTCTTACTCTCTGTATCTCACAATTTAAAAAGTTCAGAAATAACTGGCGTGAGGAATTATTAAGAGTTATGTTCTAGTTCTGTTCTGTAAGTTCAAGTTCAAACCCATGGTTCAGCCAAAAAAAATATCTCACAATTAAAAAAGGGTCCCCTTCTGCAACCACTGATTCAATTCATCTGTCAAATATACCACCATGAACCATGTTCAGTCTCATCAGAGAGAATGCTTAGTCAAGCGCTTACCTGTTACCTGTTTTATATGCTTTGAAAAACCGTCCAGACTCTTTCATGCACTCATCGCGCTCAACATTCCATACATTTGTAAACCCATCGCCTCGGCTTTGTTCAAGGCCTCAAAGCCTTTGCATGGTCAATTATTTTTAGGGAAAGTTATGCAGATATGGTGGTGGTAGTTAGTTCTTAGGATAATTTATTTAGCCAAAGGTTTATCAAGAAACGGGGAACATTTATTTCGAAGCTTCACAGAAAAAACCAAATATATCAAGCAAATAAAAAAATATCTGTCATATAATCTATCTTTAACCTCTTAAACATTAAAATAATTTTTTTTTTTTTCCCTCCCTCAAAAAAATGAAAAAACAACCAAGCTGAATGAAGGACCAATCTAAGTGCTGTTAAAGGAATAAAGGTGTATTAAAAAAATAAGGTTTCATCATTGTTCGAGGAATGCAAGCATATAAAAGGAGGCATCACAGGGAAGGCATGCAAATAAAATAAACTAGGTAACTGTGCATCGGAGATGAGTGTCATTAACCAAGCGTAGTATTAGTCTCATATCTTTATGTGAAGATATATTATTTTATATTCTATATTCTATTTATCAATATTTCTAAGAACTTAAATCCCATAAGAATTAAATAATAAATGTGATACTCTCTGATTTTTGAAATAAAATAGGTATACATTGGTTTCTTCATTATATTTATAAAGTATTAAAAGGATAAGAAACAACTCAGAAAACAATAAGAATTAAATAATAAATTTGATACTTTCTGATTTTCGAAATAAAATAGGTATACACTGGTTTCCTTATTATATTTATAAAGTATTAAAAGGATAAGAAACAACTCAGGGAAGCATCAAAATTAAATAATAAATTTTGTACTTAATTCGTTTTGAATTAAAATAATATACATTGGTTTTCTTATTAAATTTATGAAGTGTTAAAAAGACAAGAAACAACTAAGAAAACCATTTGATACTTTAAATTTTTGAATCGAAATAGTATACATTGGTTTTCTTATTATATTTATTTAAAATTTTTGAATTGAAACAATATATATTGGTTTTCTTATTATATTTATAAAATGTTAAAAAGTACCAGAAACGACTAAGGAAACAATAGATGGAATATCAATCAAAGTGTCAAAGTACTTAATTGCAATTAATTATGTCAAATAATTTTTGATTTATTCAATTTTGGTAGAGATTTTAAGTTTAGCTTATTTTTAAAGTTATAAATAATTATAATTTTGGATATATCAAGTTTATATAAAAAATTATAAAAAAATTAAAATTAAATTTATTTTTTATTTTTTTAAATGATTAATTTTAAGAAATGAGATAAAATATTATTTGATTTTCTTTAGAATTTTATAAGGTTTAAAAAAATGCTTTTATATTATTATAATTTTGATGAGTAGAAAGGTTATTAAGGTTTGTAATAAATATTTTAAAATTAAGATATAATGTGGGTGTATGTAGGTTGTTTTTAAGAGAAAGTGATTTTTATCTTTAAATTTCTGAGTGTCATAAAGACAAAAGGGCTTCACTAAGTCGATAATACATAAGCATTTCTATTCATAAAAGGAGTATAAAAAAAGACCAAAATACAAGGAAATATGTTGATATCTAATAAGAGGTGGAGGGGTAGTTTTAAATATTAGGTAAGGGGTGGAGGGGGTAGTTTTAAATATTAGGTAAGGGATGGAGGGGAATTTTAATATCAAGTATAAATATAGATATTGGTGGGGAAGAGAGGGGGTTGTCATTGTAAGGGGACACATTGTGGGGAAATATACAAGGTTGGAAAGATCCACCCACCTCATTTCCCCTCCTCCCATGGTGGTTTCTATTACAAACTTAGTGAAACCCTTTAGAGGAAGAGCACATATTTGAGAGAAAGAGGGTCCTCTTACCTTTGCTACAAAGAAAGAACACATATTTAAGAGTAGTATGTAGTGGGTATGTGTTGATAAGTTTGTTTTCTTGATTTTTGTCATATTAAATAGCTATATATACTCCTCTAACAGTATCATAGATTTCTTAGGACATTCTTTAGATATTTGAATGCCACATTCTTGATAGCTAGATTAAATTAAGCATTCCCGTTTAGTAATAAGCCCAACATCATTTTGGGATTTCTTCTTGCTGTTATATATCAAAAGCAAAAACTTCAAGAATCATCCCTCAAACTAACTAAAAAGAGAAACATATATCTACTCATAAGGCTTGAAAATATGATGCAAATATCCGGAAAATCTATGCCAATGGAATGCTAGTTATGTACCTCCAAAAATGATGGTGCTGAGAGCAGCCCACTCCTCGTTAGCTCAATTTTCCATGAGCCTGGAATCCTTAGGATTGTGCTTAACCATGCTGTGGAAATCACACAATCTCCTTTAATCAAGACTGTGCATTGGGTTTCCTAACTATGCCATCGACGCTCTCCATCTTCATACGTGACCATGAACAATACTCTTCAATCTGCGTACACCCCTAATTTGACTAGCCTTAATGATATGGATTTGTAATAGATCAATCTCACAAGACCAGACTCTATGACCTGGCACTAAACCAACAATTTCTATGATAAAGCCACGAGATAAACAAGATTATTAACCCTTAGATTTTAATGCCTCATGCAGTTACCTCATTCCCGTCACGTGGCCACCTCATATAGCTTTGAGTGCTAGAGGATGGACTAAGCCTCATCGAATGCATAAGGCGGGGTTCTTTGGTATGTTACAATTCTACCTGAAACACGTGCCAACAGAGGTTAGAGTCTTCTTCGATAGCCAAAATCGACAGTTGTTGGGAGATTTTTTGTCTATTAGATTTGTTAATCGATAGGACCGACCATCACTCATCGGTGCTTACAGCCTGTTGTGATTTCACTATAGGGTGGCCATGAAAGTTCAATGACGACGATAGATGTGAAGTGTCCTATCTGTTGGGGCTGTCAACTGACAGGATACCATCGCTTATTAGATCGACCTTATGCTATGTGTGACCCTTGTTATTGAGTGGCCTACATTCAACAACGCGATCGTGGTAACGCCCAAATCTATGATCCAACAGAACTGCGAGGCCTCCTAGGTTTTCCATGAGTTAACAAAAGGGGGAGTGGGGGTACAATGGAGACCATCCCGTAATACCACCAAGTTATGTGGAAAAACCAGATCTATTGTGCCCCTCCGCTTGTTTCATCAAACTATTATGGCACCTCCCCATAAAAGCCAGCCACTCTGATTTCACTAGGACTTCAAAGCAAAATCCTGTGTTGGGACAAAACCAATTCCGTTGCGACAGAGCTTCATTGCAAGGGAAATACCTCATATTGGGAGTGAAACCTCTCATTGGGTCCTGGTTCTAGGAAATGGAAAGAAACTTGGTTATTATTAAGACTAGTGCTATCTCAAGAGCTGAAGCCCAGGAACTTGACAGAGATCTTGATGTCACATTATATATCATGAAACTATAAATCAAAACTCAACCCAAAACATGAATTAGACTTGAGAACCCCAAAATAACCATTATTACCAATCTTCAAATTCACTCTCTGTTTGTAGTTAAGACACATACAACCACTCAATACTCTAATGAGTTAGATATTGCAACATGGAACCCTCATTATGTCATGATTATATTATGTAGAGAATGTAGATATGAGAGGATTTAGTTGTCTCCACTCATCACAAAATATTAACACAAGACTATAGAGATCAAACACAAAATGAAGAGAGGAGGTTTTGCACAATTATTATTAGCACAAAATCTGTACAAATTGCCCTGATTCTACAATGATTGGCCCATTTACTCTCCTTGTGACATCCTTCCTAGATATTTGGCCTTTCTTTTCCTCTCACCAATCCTTCCTTTTCTCTATCTCATTCTCTATTCCCTTTAACTAATCAAAACATCCTATTACAACATCAAGGCTGTAACTAACAACCCTCTCATAGATCTACACCTATCCCTCTTCTAAAATCTAGTTCCACTTCACCCAATAGATTTATACATATATCCTCCTCTCTAGAAATTACATAACATTTCAGCCTAATTACTTGTCTCTTTTACAATGTGCCACATGGAAAAGAAGACTAAATTCCATAACAAACCTAGATTCCATCTAGAACTAGGACACTTGTATTTACATGAGAAATATATTATCCTAATTTATAAAAAAAATTAGTTGAGGGAATTCACTCCCTTTAGGAAGTTCCAAGAGCCCTTAGGTCTAGGCAACAAATTATTGACTTGGTTTTACGCTCCTGCATCAGACTCCCAAGGGGGGAAATTTTCATGACCTCCTGGTCATGTGCCTCTATTGAAGTCCTGGATCACAAACTTGAATTTCTTGTCATCCACATGCTTGATCACTTTGTGGTTTTGCTGCTGCCACTGTTTGACACCTCCCAGGATTTGAAATTTTACTTTCTTGATGGTTTCCATGCCCATAAGCCTGCAAGGAATGATATGTCAACATCATGACTGACTTCTTGGTCATCATTTCTCCCACTCTACTATAATTTTCATTATGCAAAGACTATTTCCTTAACTTGGTCCTATCTTTTTTATGTTCCTCTTGACCTATTTCTTTTTGATGCTTTTCCATGTACTTTCCAAAATCCATTTTAGTTAAAAAAATATACTAACTCTTCACTCATCTAGTGATCCTTACCTCTTTGTAATGACTGCTTCTTAGCTATTATAACTTCAACTCTATTTGCACTCACCATAGGATCTTGGAAGAACTTTCCTTTCATTCCCACATTCACTTTGAAAAAATTCTAGTGTGATCATGCACCATTGATTGTTTTCTCCATCGTTGTCATCACTCTGAACTGTCATCCAATCTTTGGCAAGCTTCATATTTTCATCACTATAGTTTTGCATAACCCATTTGAGGACTTTGTATACTTTACTATTTGCAGCATCTCTAATCCAACTTATTATTCTATTCATGCCTTCATATTTTTATTGCATTTATGAAATTTTTTGGTTGTCCTTCTCTTTAACTTTTCTTCCTTGAATTTCCTTTGTCTTCAATCTACTTTTAGGTAAAATTTATATCTCATCCAATGATGTATCCTTCCTCTCCTCAAGGGATTGAGTTTTATTCCTCTCCCTTTGGATGCATTCTTGTTACCTTAACTTTATAAACCATTCACCTCCTTTCAAATCTAAAATTATACTCCTTTTTCCAGAGTTCTCCCTCATCATTCCTTTTATCACCTTGACTTTCCAAAAGATATTTGTTTTCAACTAGGACACATTCCTAATCATACATGCCAAGTCTCAATTTTATTCCTATTGTCTCAAGAATGTCTTGATATGGAAGAGTTATAAAAGCACTTTTTATTCTATACATTCTTTTTGATTGAAATCCCTTCTTTGTATTCATGGACGTTGGAAATGAGATGACTACTAAGCGGGGGGGCGCGGGGCCGGGTGGGGGGGGGCGGAGGGGTGGTGAATAAATAGTGCTAGGGTTTATAAAAAATTATAACCTTTTTACCAAAATGCTAAATTATCATAGCCCAACATATCAAAACAGATCTAAATATGTAAACTCAACATAAATTTAACACATAAAACGCCATAAGAAAAACATGCACAAGGAGGCACATAGTTTTCTTGTGGAAACCCTTAAGGGGAGAAAAACCACCCTGTTGCTGCTGTGCTACTCTCATTTTCTATTATATGTCAAGCAAATCTTTACATAGATCAATTGGAGACTACTAGCTACGACATATGACCCCAACTATAGTTTGCTAGCCACCACCAGCTAGAAAGCCCCAACTTTTTGTCAACTATTTGTTGGCCACTACCAACAAGAAGCCATACTCCTATCTTGGAAAGCCACCACTTGCCGGAGACCCCAACCTCCTCAACCTCTATGTGGACCTCGTTTCAAAATTTTTAGACTAGGTCCAACGATCTACTCAACATGCATGCAACAACAACATCTCAAGTCTACTAACTAATCTCTGAAACTCTACTGATCAATGTTATAGGTATAGAATATTGTAGCTCTCTTTCTCACACACTCCTCCAATACTAGCATAATACATTTATAATTTTCTTCTCATCACAATGGACCAAATAAAAACATTAATTACCTTACATTCCTCATAATGACCATGTCCAATAAAATAAAATTAATTAACCATTAAGATATCATACCAAATACCATGGTAAACCTTTAAGCTTTCACACCAAATAGTGTGGGAAAAATCATTGGTAATTTTAGCCAAACACCTACAACCAATTGAACACAATACATAGCGAAACACCTACAACCGATCAATCACATGCATAACTAAACATATTCAACCAATCAAGCACATGCTACATGGTTGACATAAATGCCAACCAAATATCGTCGGTGTCAAGAAGCTCCCCCTTTGGTGTTTATGTCAACCGAAAACCACACCAAAATCGAATGACATGTCACTCTATCTCTTTGAAATCAATGGCAAAGGGCTATGGTTGAAAAGATGATATCAATGTCAATGGCGCCAACAAGATAAATATGATTCATGTCATCCACTGATCACATAACTGAGAAAGATGTGCAATAAAACCCCCCTGGACACATTCTAACTCTGAAAAATAGGATATGGCCAACATTTTCTCTCCATAACATATGCAACAATATATGCCCAATACACATATGGAAACAAGTAATACTTGGTCCATTAAGTAGTAGCAAAAAACATCTGATCAACAAGAAACAAACACATGACAAGGTCTACATGCCATCAACATAACCTTGTTTTCTCTAGCAACAACAACACATATGTATCATGAGCAACATCAACATCATGGACTCTAATAGGCATAAACAACCATATAACAACTCTACTCATCATAACAAATAGGTCTCTAACAGTGAGACTTTGATAACATAGACCAACAACTATAATCTAACCCATACTCTCTCATCAACATTAATACAAGATGATGCGACCTTGGAAGAAATACCACTCTGTCCATCTATGATCAGTAGCTCCACACATAAATAATCCTTTGAGTTGAATATAATAATGTTTGTTGCAATAATACTTTTAGTACAAGGAAACAATCATTTCAAGTACTCTGCCCCCAAAAATACTATTATACCAACAAAATAACACAACTCATGCTCAACCATAAAAATATTCGACATTACAAGGCTATGGGGACAATACATCAACAATACTTATGTGGCTTAACACATAAACCCTCTCACAACGTAACATCTCTCAACTATTTAAATCTCAACAACATTAGGGAATCTCTAAAGAATCTACCCCATAAGCCAAACTCTGCCCTCAATAGAACAATGCATAGGCTACAACAGTCTAGACAAAGATATCACACTCTAGATACAAATAACATGTTAAATATATGGACCCAACATTACATGGAATTGGACAGATGACAATATACATCATGTGATCAATGCATTCTTACAAGAGAATATGCACTAAATCATATGCACACTCGTATCCTTATGTTCATTATTCATATACACAAAAATATATTATTTAGGGACTGAGCATACTGTCTCCAACCCTTCATTGATCCACTTCATTGTATATTTAATCTTATTCCCAACCCTGCATATTTGTCTTTCTAAATCATTAGTCAAGAAAGACTTCATATTAGAGACTAAAGATAAAAAATATTCATGATGTTTTCTATATCCAAGCAGGCTTCCATATGTTCAATCAACAACACTAATAAAAATTGACTCAGTCTCTGGACCGAATGACATTCCAACTATCCCCCCCAAAGAAATCAATTTCCTCACTCTTATTATAGCTATGGACAAAAACAACTGGCTCGACCACGGTCATAATTTTTGTTTTTCTTGTGGGACTAATAATGATTCAGAGTCCATCATATGTAGCTAGACCACCCCCACATATCTTGAATATGGTGATTAGAATATATTCTATATTATGAAAATACTTTCCTTCATATTTTATGTCAGTAATTAATATAGATTATTAATGAACTATCTATCTATGTGAACCAAGGCTCAATAATGCTTTACAATACTCATACATCCATGTAGAATCAAATTTCAAGCTTGCCAATTTCTCCCAAGCTTTTCTTATTTTCAGGAAGGGCTATGTGATGAACCTTATGATATCTTCTTCATCATATTCAAAATATTCATCAGAATCAATATCTTCCTCCTCTCCTTCCGATTCTTCAGTAGTTGTCTTCACACCTGTAGCAAGGGCTCTTCCACTTTCTAACCATTGTCGTCCTGTTAAATTTTTTTTTTCCACTGTAAGAGAAGAACTTGGCATTAAATTTTCTTGTTCTAGACCTTTCTCTTCTTCAAAACACTCTCTCCAAGCATTGAATGTTTCCACTATCACTGCTTCTTCATGTGGAACAACTATCTCATCTTTGGAAGTATATTCATCATCTCCATTCTCAATATTTTCTATGTGACCAAACTTTTCCTTTAGCCACTCTTTAGGAAGAAATAAGAATGTAAATCATTCCATACCTATATTCTCCCGTGCCTTTGGTTCAAGTTTTTCTTTCAGCGATCTCAAGTCTCCAGCTTTCATTTCCTACAAGCTTTTCAAATCAAGGCGTGGCGGTTCATTAAGATAGTTCACAATATGTGAAAATGTCAATGATACATGGACATGAATACTAGTAGGCTCTTCCTCATATTCATCCTCATGATACAATGTAATTTGAAAGCATTAACCTTGGGAATCAAGACCACTATCATTGTGGATAACCTCACTATCCATCTAATGAGAACCTTACAAAACATATGACACCTAAGTGGCACTTGAGAACTTCAAGAGAGGTTTTAGTGTTTCTATCATCCCAAAGCCTGCATGTGGAATCTTGGTTCCCAGTAGAAAATATTCGACCTTCTGGGTACTATGCAGTGTAACACCCTCATCCCACATCTACCCAAGTAATTGTCCAATAGTTGTAAATATGTGATGACAGGCCACTATAATGGGATTCAAACTCCTAGGTGACCTTAAGGAAGTGGAATCGACGGAAAACCACAACACATACCTTCTATACCTACTACAGGACTCCCAGAAGCCTTCCCAGTCATCCCCATGATTAGTCCTTGGGTCTCACTGAATTTTTAGACCGTTAAACCCCTGGACGCCCCCTTGATATAGACAAGGGTGCCTCTAGGAGGCTCCAATCACCCCCACAACAAGGCATGGGTGCATCTGGGGACATTTCTCCTTAGACCTATGCCTCGAATCTGAGATTTGTGCCACTTTGTTAGGCCCAAATCCTAGGTCACTGCCCATAACTCAATGACAGGTTCAAAAATGAAATTTCACAGTGGAACAAAGATACATTTTCAAAAACATCAACAAGGACTAGAATGGACCGCTACTAGCCGTGACAGGCATTTCGTCAAACATGTCACAAATATGTAATCTACAGGTTTAAACAACATATCTAAGCATAGGGGCCTCATACTTATCTGATAATTGCTAAGAATATTTGTTCCCTTATATCATTAGCTACATTATCATCTATTAGCTCATAGATACATTGTTCATTCATTTACAAATAAAAACATGAGGAGAGCCATATATCATCACTATCATAATACATGCTTATAACTAGCATAATAAAAACAAAAATATCAAGGATACATCAGCCATAGAATCCACATATAAACCAGTACATTTACACATAAGCTACCAAGGAAAGAACCTCTTATTAATGAATGCAAAAACCAACCCGGTATGGGACTACCATGTTGCACTTGACCATATATTGGCTGAGCGAAATATCTCTTAATCCAATCATCCCCGTGCCATATTCCAAGCATTAATGTGGGAATCAAACCAAAAGAACCAACTAGGGCATCCTAAGGCTAAACCACCTCACCCTCATCAATAGAAATCAGGCTTTACTACAATCCACACCAGATCACTAGGCCAAAACAATAAACATGTAATAACATACTTTACCATGATCTCCACCAGATCACTAGGCCAAAACAAGCATGGATGCCACTGGATTTATCCACCTACACCATGAGGAATTTTCTAGTCCCCTAATCACTATCACTAGGCTTTACCGCAATCCACAATTCGATCCAGGTATAACTAGGCCATAACTGAGACACCAGTCTGTAGGCTTTACCGCAATCCACACCGGATCATTAGGCCCTAACTGAGACTCCACTCTCCAGGCATTACCGCATATCCCATCCCCAGATTACTAGGCCTGATGGAGAGTGCCCACCTCTAGGCTTTATTGTATATCCCACCATTCACCGGTCGAGGATTCCTAGGCCCACCGAGGCAACAAAAAATATGGCTTTACCACAACCCACAGTCTAGTTCAAGGGTTACTAGGTAATGCGTTATTTTATTCAGAAATCCGTCTCACTTAGCTTCGAATCCATCTGACAATCCAGCTCAACCAAAACATGAGAACCCCCTCACACCATGGCTATCGGGAAATGGCAAGGCTAGGTTGAAAAACACTGTCACACCTGGAAAAACCCATTCTAATGACATAAAGAGAACCAAAAATACACATGAAACACCATTCATGTGAAATATAGCAAGGAAACCCAACATGCAAATCGATACTTGCAAAGAATCATGTTGTAGCTTCTTGAACCTACTCTTCCTTGCTTGCTCCTTCCTTGCTCTTTCCTTCTTTGTCTTTCTTGATCCAATGCCAAAGTTCTCCAAGAAAACTATAGGTGTCCAAGAGTGAGAGAGAGAGAGAATAATGAGAGAGTTCCATAACTTAACTTACAAAAAGGTAACACTGACAAAAGGTACCAACTGATCCTCAAAAGCATTTTTATTTATGAGGCCTCTATTTTCTTCATTATTCATTATTTCCCTTCATTTTCCTCCTCACATGCAACCTCTGGCCTTTCACTTTCATTTTCTCCTAATTTCCATTACTTCCCTTCATTTTCCTCCTCACATGCAACCTATGACCTTTCACTTTCCTTTTCTCCCAATTTCCATTATTTTCATAAATAAATGTGCCAAAATGCCACTTTGCCTTTCCAAATTTCTTTGCCAATTTCCTTAACCATAATAAACCAAATGAGCACCCACACTAGGATGTCTTGCCCAACATTCAACTTGGAATAAGTGTCCCATAATTCATGGTTATTATTTTTGCCTTTATTAACTTTTATTATTTGGAATTTTCACCAGGGCTGTTACAGAACCCTCCCCCTTGGGGGACACCATCCTCAGTGTTCAACCACACCTATACCTCAGAAAAACCATTGAAAAGAAAACATACCATCCATGGTGTTTTATAACATAGCTCAATGGAGTATTTACAATGATCACCCTACTAAAAAGCAAACCAACATAACAACATAACAATATGACAACTATAATGGAATGACACCCATACCACTTATTGGAGCTTTATAACATAACTCATGGCGGTATTTACATCCATATACATATGTACATATATCAAAACATCACCCAAACATATGCCAAAACATATACCAAACATCATACCAAAACTGCTTTGCCTCAATTGACAAATAATGAAGGATATATAGCCTGTATTTGATCCGCCATCTCCCATGTAGCTTCATCGGGCCCAAAGTGCTTCCACTGCACTTTAACCTGCTTGATTGCTCGGTTCTAGAGCATGATCATCTTTCTCTACAACATACATTGAGGTTTCGGCTTGAATTCTCCATCTGGCTCCACCTGCAATACAGACCAGTCATTCATATGATCAACATATTTAACATACTTCTTAAGCAATGACGCATGGAAAAAATCATGGAATTTTACTGTCAAAGGCAGTGCAAGTCGATAGGCTACTAGACCAATCCTCTCAATAATACTGAAGGGTCCACAAAACCATGGTACCATCTTGGCACATGATGCAATATGCAAGGAGCTTTTCTTCGGTTTGATGT
The DNA here is from genome assembly GCA_031772625.1 of Pinus tabuliformis. Lineage (NCBI taxonomy): Eukaryota > Viridiplantae > Streptophyta > Pinopsida > Pinales > Pinaceae > Pinus > Pinus tabuliformis. The sequence continues at coordinate 1,536,998,738 of CM062818.1, read as the reverse complement.
GCAAGTACACTTGTTCCCCAACCTGGAAGTCCTCGAACAACCTATTCCAATATGCATATCTCTTCTGCCTATCCTGTGCTACCTTCAAATTCTTCTTTATAACTTGCATTTCTTGTTCCATGTCCGCCAACAAGTTCGGTCCAATCAACACCCTGTTAACTGGATCACTCCAACTAATATGACACCTATAGCAGTGACCATAAAAAAATAGGCATGCCTATTGTTAAAATCATTATGAGATTGAGCAGGAAAATACCATGGTCATCTGATTGATCAGTTCGTTCTTCATTAGCGATCTCCTCTTTGTCCGACTGCTCTTTTGTCTTCATTAATTATTTCATGATGCTTCTTCCCATGACTTTCTAGTTCTTCGAATCCTGCGAACCTAAAGTTTATCTTCCCAATAGAATATTCTTGTGTCTTAGAGTATCCCAGATCAATTTTGATTCCTAAAGGCCTTTGACTATTTAGGATCTGATCTAGTTTCCATGTCCCCTCAGCAAACATTTCATTTAGAACTTTCTCGGTCTTTGTTTTCTAAAGATCAGTTCTCAGAGAGACAACCTATGCTTCAAGACTTTGACAATTCTCTTACCATTCTTGAATCAGGTCTTGAAGAACCTCTTCTTTTCATTTGGCCTCCTCCAGGTCAACTTTCAAAGACATATAATATCATATTTTCATATTTGTGAGCTCCTTTCCCTTTTTAATTTAAGAAGATCTTGTTTCAACTGCTTATTCTCCTCTTCCACTCTCTCACAACTTACTTTTGAAGGAACTTTATCTTACAGCCCCAAATGCCCCAAATGATATAAAAGGGTAAGGTACCAAACTCATGATGAGTTACAAACCAATATTTAAAACATGTCTCCAGTGAATGTTGAATCCAGATTCCACCAATAAGGATTGTAGGACCGAATTCCATATTTCAGTAACAATAGGACAACTCAGAAAAAGATGAGTCACATTTTCCAAATGTTGCATACATAGTGAACATATACTAGGACTAATGAAGCCTCAACTAGATAAATTCTTCCAAGTGAAGATTTTATCCTGCAAGGCCAGCCAACTGAAGCATTTGAGTTTTAGTGGACACTCCCACTACCATGTCTTGTGAAGCCAAGAATAGAACTCAACTCATGTAATTGAATTGGAAATGTATTTGTATATATCACTGGTCGCAATCTGGTACTTTTGCAATTATCCAACCCAACTCATCTTGTCCGTCTCATCAGAGATATAGATTCATGAGGCCTCAACCTGCCTAATATATAGATTCAATGTCTTCTGCCCTAAGCCAAGATTGTATATTGAGAAAAATAGTTGGAGACAAAATGAGAGAAAATAAATATACCCTTCCATGCAAGTGTTGAAAGAGAAAAACACATAGTGAATAAGCGCCCTATATTCCCCTATTTGTATCCAAGCCAACCTTTATCCTTTATCCTGTTGCCGTTTCCAACCTCCCAATACAAACCCCCCAAATAACCAGTGCCTATTCCTCATCATACTATGCCAAATATAAGAAGATGAAATGGAAATTTTTGTACTTCTTTTATCCTTCCAAATCCTTATAAGAAGATGCCCCTGCTAGACAATCCTCTCCCTAAACTCTTGCAAATAAGAGCGACATTAAGTGAGAACATATCCAGTATCCCATCCCTTTGTCAACAACTTCGGCAAAGACTATTGATGTCTATTTTAAAAAGGCTCGACCACTTTATTTTAAGCTTTCCTAAACCCCTACGTAAAGAAGTACGAACTATCCCATCCTTTTATCTTTCCCGTTTTCATCTCTGTTTATGCTAGGCCCTGCAGTGCAACCGCCCATTCAATTGTCAAATTTATCACCCTGCCTTATCTTTAGTATGTCTTACACACATTTTCTCGTGGACATTTTTATATGGATTGTAAATTTCAAACATATTTTGAAATTGAATAAATATAAAAAAATAAATAAAAAATAAGTTGATTTTTTATCAAATTTAAAATATTTTCAAAATTTACAATCAATTTAATTTTTAGTCTTACTCTCTGTATCTCACAAGCTAAAAAGTTCAGAAATAACTGGCGTGAGGAATTATTAAGAGTTATGTTCTAGTTCTGTTCTGTAAGTTCAAGTTCAAACCCATGGTTCAGCCAAAAAAAAAATATATCTCACAATTAAAAAAAGGTCCCCTTCTGCAACCACTGATTCAATTCATCTGTCAAATATACCACCATGAACCATGTTCAGTCTCATCAGAGAGAATGCTTAGTCAAGCGCTTGCCGGTTACCTGTTTTATATGCTTTGAAAAACCGTCCAGATTCTTTCATGCACTCATCGCGCACAACATTCCATACATTTGTAAATCGCCCCGGCTTTGTTCAAGGCCGCAATAAATTTTTTTAGTTTTATTTTTTTGGAAAGTTATGTAAATATGGTGGTAGTTAGTTCTCAGGATAATTTATTTAACCAAAGATTTGTCAAGAAACTGGAAGCATTTATTTATTTCGAAGCTTCACAGAAAAAACCAAATATATCAAACAAATGAAAAAATATCTGTCATATAATCTATCTTTAACCACTTAAACATTAAAATATATATATATTTTTTTCCTCCTCCAACAAAATTAAAGGACAACCAAGCTGAATGAAGGACCAATCTAAGTGCTGTTAAAGGAATAAAGGTGTATTAAAATACTAAGGTTTCATCATTGTTCGAGGAATGCAAGCATATAAAAGGAGGCATCACAGGGAAGGCATGCAAATAAAATAAACTAGGTAACTGTGCATCGGAGATGAGTGTCATTAACCAAGCGTAGTATTAGTCTCATATCTTTATTAAGATATATTATTTTATATTCTATATTCTATTTCTAAATATTTCTAAGAACTTAAGATCCAATAAGAATTAAATAATAAATTTGGTACTTTCTTATTTTTTAAATAAAATATGTATACATTGGTTTCTTCATTATATTTATAAAGTATTAAAAGGATAAGAAACAACTCAGAAAACAATAAGAATTAAATAATAAATTTGATACTTTATGATTTTCGAAATAAAATAGGTATACACTGGTTTCCTTATTATATTTATAAAGTATTAAAAGGATAAGAAACAACTCAGGAAAGCATCAAAATTAAATAATAAATTTTGTACTTAATTTTTTTTGAATTAAAATAATATACATTGGTTTTCTTATTAAATTTATGAAGTGTTAAAAAGACAAGAAACAACTAAGAAAACCATGTGATACTTTAAATTTTTGAATCGAAATAGTATATATTGGTTTTCTTATTATATTTATTTAAAATTTTTGAACTGAAACAATATATATTGGTTTTCTTATTATATTTATAAAATGTTAAAAAGTACCAGAAACAACTAAAGAAACAATAGATGGAATATCAATCAAAGTGTCAAAGCACTTAATTATGTCAAATAATTTTTTATTTATTCAATTTTGGTAGGGATTTTAAGTTTAGCTTATTTTTAAAGTTATAAATAATTATAATTTTGGATATATCAAGTTTATATAAAAAATTATAAAAAAATTAAAATTAAATTTATTTTTTATTTTTTTTAAATGATTAATTTTAAGAAATAAGATAAAATATTAATTGATTTTCTTTAGAATTTTACAAGGTTTAAAAAAAATATTGTTATATTATTATAATTTTGATGAGTAGAAAGGTTATTAAGGTTTGTAATAAATATTTTAAAATTAAGATATAATGTGGGTGTATGTAGGTTGTTTTTAAGAGAAAGTGATTTTTATCTTCAAATTTCTGAGTGCCATAAAGACAAAAGGCTTCACTAAGTCGATAATACATAAGCATTTCTATTCATAAAAGGAGTATAAAAAAGGACCAAAATACAAGGAAATATGTTGATATCTAATAAGAGGTGGAGGGGGTAGTTTTAAATATTAGGTAAGGGGTGGAGGGGAATTTTAATATCAAGTATAAATATAGATATTGGTGGGGAAGAGAGAGGGTTGTCATTGTAAGGGGACACATTGTGGGGAAATATACAAGGTTGGAAAGATCCACCCACCTCATTTCCATTCCTCCCATGGTGGTTTCTATTACAAACTTAGTGAAACCCTTTAGAGGAAAAGCACATATTTGAGAGAAAGAGGGTCCTCTTACCTTTGCTACAATAGTATGTAATGGGTATGTGTTGATAAGTTTGTTTTCTTGATTTTTGTCATATTAAATAGCTATATATACTCCTCTAACAGTATCATAGATTTCTTAGGATATTCTTTAGATATTTGAATGCCACATTCTTGATAGCTAGATTAAATTAAGCATTCCCGTTTAGTAATAAGCCCAACATCATTTTGGGATTTCTTCTTGCTGTTATATATCAAAAGTAAAAACTTCAAGAATCATCCCTCAAACTAGCTAAAAAGAGAAACATATATCTACTCATAAGACTTGAAAATATGATGCAAATATCCGGAAAATCTATGCCAATGGAATGCTAGTTATGTACCTCCAAAAATGATGGTGCTGAAAGCATCCCACTCCTCTTATTTATCGTTAGCTCAATTTTCCATGTGCCTGGAATCCTTAGGGTTGTGCTTAACCATGCTGTGGAAATCACACAATCTCCTTTAATCAAGACCGTGCATTGGGTTTCCTAACTATGCCATCGACGCTCTCCATCTTCATACGTGACCATGAACAATACTCTTCAATCTGCGTACACCCCCAATTTGACTAGCCTGGGATTATCGACTTTCCACGAGATAAACAAGATTATTAACCCTTAGATTTTAATGCCTCATGCAGTTACCTCATTCCCGTCACGTGGCCACCTCATATAGCTTTGAGTGCTAGAGGATGGACTAAGCCTCATCGGATGCATAAGGCGGGGTTCTTTGGTATGTTACAATTCTACCTGAAACACGTGCCAACAGAGGTTGGAGTCTTCATCGATAGCCAAAATCGACAGTTGTTGGGAGATTTTTTTGTCTATTAGATTTGTTAATCGATAGGACCGACCACCACTCATCGGTGCTTACAGCCTGTTGTGATTTCACTATAGGGTGGCCATGAAAGTTCAATGACGACGATAGATGTGAAGTGTCCTATCTGTTGGGGCTGTCAACTGACAGGATGCCATCGCTTATTAGATCGACCTTATGCTATGTGTGACCCTTGTTATTGAGTGGCCTACATTCAACAACGCTATCGTGGTAACGCCCAAATCTATGATCCAACAGAACTGCGAGGCCTCCTAGGTTTTCCATGAGTTAACAAAAGGGGGGGTGGGGGTACAATGGAGAGCATCCCGTAATACCACCAAGTTATGTGGAAAAACCAGATCTATTGTGCCCCCCCCCCCGCTTGTTCCATCGAACTATTATGGCACCTCCCCATAAAAGCCACTCTGATTTCACTAGGACTTCAAAGCAAAATCCTGTGTTGGGACAAAACCAATTCCGTTGCGACAGAGCTTCATTGCAAGGGAAATACCTGAAATACCTCATATTGGGAGTGAAACCTCTCATTGGGTCCCGGTTCTAGGAAATGGAAAGAAACTTGGTTATTATTAAGACTAGTGCTATCTCAAGAGCTGAAGCCCAGGAACTTGACAGAGATCTTGATGTCACATTATATATCATGAAACTATAAATCAAAACTCAACCCAAAACATGAATTAGATTTGAGAACCCTAAAATAACCATTATTATCAATCTTCAAATTCACTCTCTGTTTGTACTTAAGACACATACAACCACTCAATACTCTAATGAGTTAGATATTGCAACATGGAACCCTCATTATGTCATGATTATATTATGTAGAGAATGTAGATATGAGAGGATTTAGTTGTCTCCACTCATCACAGAATATTAACACAAGACTATAGAGATCAAACACAAAATGAAGAGAGGAGGTTTTGCACAATTATTATTAGCACAAAATCTGTACAAATTGCCCTGATTCTACAATGATTGGCCCATTTACTCTCCCTGTGACATCCTTCCTAGATATTTGGCCTTTCTTTTCCTCTCACCAATCCTTCCTTTTCTCTATCTCATTCTCTATTCCCTTTAACTAATCAAAACATCCTATTACAACATCGAGGCTGTAACTAACAACCCTCTCATAGATCTACACCTATCCCTCTTCTAAAATCTAGTTCCACTTCACCCAATAGATTTATACATATATCCTCCTCTCTAGAAATTACATAACATTTCAGCCTAATTACTTGTCTCTTTTACAATGTGCCACATGGAAAAGAAGACTAAATTCCATAACAAACCTAGATTCTGTCTAGAACTAGGACACTTGTATTTACATGAGAAATATATTATCCTAATTTATAAAAAAAATTAATTGAGGGAATTCACTCCCTTTAGGAAGTTCCAAGAGCCCTTAGGTCTAGGCAACAAATTATTGACTTGGTTTTACGCTCCTACATCAAACTCCCAAGGGGGGAAATTTTCATGACCTCCTGGTCATGTGCCTCTATTGAAGTCCTGGATCACAAACTTGAATTTCTTGTCATCCACATGCTTGATCACTTTGTGGTTTTGCTGCTGCCACTGTTTGACACCTCCCAGGATTTGAAATTTTACTTTCTTGATGGTTTCCATGCCCACAAGCCTGCAAGGAATGATATGTCAACATCATGACTGACTTCTTGGTCATCATTTCTCCCACTCTACTATAATTTTCATTATGCAAAGACTATTTCCTTAACTTGGTCCTATCTTTTTTATGTTCCTCTTGACCTATTTCTTTTTTATGCTTTTCCATGTACTTCCAAAATCCATTTTAGTTAAAAAAATATACTAACTCTTCACTCATCTAGTGATCCTTACCTCTTTGTAATGACTGCTTCTTAGCTATTATAACTTCAACTCTATTTGCACTCACCATAGGATCTTGGAAGAACTTTCCTTTCATTCCCACATTCATTTTGAACAAATTCTAGTGTGATCATGCACCATTGATTGTTTTCTCCATCATTGTCATCACTCTGAACTGCCATCCAATCTTTGGCAAGCTTCATACTTTCATCACTATAGTTTTGCATAACCCATTTGAGGACTTTGTATACTTTACTATTTGCAGCATCTCTAATCCAACTTATTATTCTATTCATGCCTTCATATTTTTATTGCATTTATGAAATCTTTTGGTTGTCCTTCTCTTTAACTTTTCTTCCTTGAATTTCCTTTGTCTTCAATCTACTTTTAGGTAAAATTTCTATCTCATCCAATGATGTATCCTTCCTCTCCTCAAGGGATTGAGTTCTATTCCTCTCCCTTTGGATGCATTCTTGTTACCTTAACTTTATAAAACATTCACCTCCTTTCAAATCTAAAATTATACTCCTTTTTCCAGAGTTCTCCCTCATCATTCCTTTTATCACCTTGACTTTCCAAAAGATATTTGTTTTCAACTAGGACACATTCCTAATCATACATGCCAAGTCTCAATTTTATTCCTATTGTATCAAGAATGTCTTGATATGGAAGAGTTATAAAAACACTTTTTATTCTATACATTCTTTTTGATGAAATCCCTTCTTTGTATTCATGGATGTTGGAAATGAGATGACTACTAAGTGGGGGGGCGCGGGGCCGGGGGGGTGGTGAATAAATAGTGCTAGGGTTTATAAAAAATTATAACCTTTTTACCAAAATGCTAAATTATCATAGCCCAACATATCAAAACAGATCTAAATATGTAAACTCAACATAAATTTAACACATAAAATGCCATAAGAAAAACATGCACAAGGAGGCACATAGTTTTCTTGTGGAAACCCTTAAGGGGAGAAAAACCACCCTGTTGCTGCTGTGCTACTCTCATTTTCTATTATATGTCAAGCAAATCTTTACATAGATCAATTGGAGACTACTAGCTACGACATATGACCCCAACTATAGTTTGCTAGCCACCACCAGCTAGAGATCCCCAACTTTCTGTCAACTATTTGCTGACCACTACCAACAAGAAGCCATACTCCTATCTTGGAAAGCCACCACTTGCCGGAGACCCCAATCTCCTCAACCTCTATGTGGACCTCGTTTCAAAATTTTTAGACAGGTCCAACGATCTACTCAAGAAAAGAAGAGTTGAAATTGCACCTGTACATAGATGTTGTAGGTGTGTTTATCGAACTGTATATAGTTCATTGTTTTTGATACATACATGTGTTTGTAAATGTGTCTTATTGACAGTCGACTAGTGTCGCTTGTGAGAACACTTTTACATTGTCGATTGTGTCACACATTGATTATTGACTTGTGTCGATTGTGCCACTTATGTTGTCGACTTGTGTCGATTGTGGTGCACATGTTTTGTCGACTTGTGTCGGTTGTGTACACATTTGCTAGGTTGATGGTTGAGTCCATTGTTCAACATATTTCAAGACAACTTGTTGCTGATGATTGTCTTGTTGCACAAGATACCTTTGGTACAGGGAAAGAATTTGGTGCAAAGCAGTGCATAATCCCATGAGTTGGAAAAGCATGCATGCAAAGAGGGCTCAAATTTCAGCATGGGTCTCTACTTCTTTTGAGAAGTTTTTGCAGCAAGTTTCCCAAGAGTTTTGGATGAGCATTTGCAGTACCTTCAGCATGCTACAGCCGATAAAAGCCTTCTAATTTGGGAGGCAGCTCTTATTCTGGAGCGGAGGTGCCATGGATGGGCATCGTGACAGCTGGCAAGCCCACATGTTCAGAGGAAGATTTCAGCTCATATATCAGCAAGTATCATTGCTGGTTTCTGCAAATTTTTAGTTTGTCTGGTGAACAAGCTTGGTCGGGATTCGACAAGTACTTGGTTTATGCAACAACATTCGCCATGACGACAGTTGGCAAGGCAGGACATTTTGGGCATCAATATGCTCTTTTGGCTGAACAGAAGAGGATATTTCTGTTCCTCAAGTGCTGTACAGTTCAGTTCAGAGATTCAATAAGCTTTTGGGGACCAAAAGCCTTCTCATTTGTGAGGTGTGATCAGGAGCTCAGGATCAAGTGTCGTAAAATGGTCAAAAATGAAAGTGCTCAAAACTAGTTTAAACCTAAACGAATGGATAGAGCTCATCCTCCTGATTCCGGCGCCGCAAACGGTTCGGAAAATGGTCGCCGTATGAGAAAGTTATGCCAAAAAGAAGAATGGTCCAATAACATTGAAATTTTGAATTTTTTCCAAAAAAAATTAAAATAAAATATTCCTTGGAATATTCCAGGAAATATTCTTTTTCGGTAGTGAATGGAAAGTTGCCACGTGGCCTAATGACGTCAGCATGGATCATGGCGTATATCAAAATTGTGGGGGGCACGTGGTTTGAACCCGTGACCTCCCATGGGAGAATGCAGCGCCTTACCATTGCACCACGCGGCAGTACGTGTTATGAGATGCGGAGAAATGTCTTATGAAGTTTAAACTTCATTTGGGCGGGGCCCGAAGGGGGCCAGCCCCCATACCACGTGACCTCACGCCAAGAACCAGGCGCCAGGACTTAAACCGCCCACGTAGAAAACGTTCAACTGCTATAATATATACGTGGTCACATGTCCCCAAAGTCCGGGTTAAACAACGGTTAGACTGCCCGTCAACCACAATTTTGGGCGCGCAATCCGAGAAAAACTGCCAGATGTTAAATCCGTTCACATGCAGTTGCAACTAACCGTTTAATGCGTGGTCTGTCTGGCGGTATGTTTGGCGGACCGCCAAATTTGGGCGGTCCCACCATAATTGGCGGACCTATCTGGACCTCCACTACAGTTAGCTGGAGTGATTTTAGGCCAAATTGGAGGAAATCTTCAATGAGCCATAACTTTGGCTAGGAAAGTCCTTTTTGGACGAATTTTTTTTTGATTTTGGGTCTCTTCGACCTTCTGAAGCCATTGGCATAGGTTTCACAGCCATTTGAGGTCATTTGCAGGTGATTTTGCTTCGTGGAAGTTCTAGGAGCCACTAGGGCCAAATCAGTTTGGGAGCTGCATTGGGAATTGTGCAGCCAGTGAATGTGGAACGAAGGTCATTCCTGAAGGTTTTCAGTATTCTGAATCCATTTCTACAGCTCGTTTTTCCTGCTGAGGCATTCTTCTCACTGTTTAGCTTCAGGGAAGCTTTCAGGGCCACTAGGGCCATTTCAGTGCTTGAGCTATTTGGGGGCTATGTTCATCCATTTTTGGTGATTCAAAAGCCTATGTCTTCTATTTTCGACCTTCTGAGTCTAATGGTAGAGGTTTCATAACCAATTGAGGTCATCTTCACCTCGAAATTCTCCATGCAAGTTTAAAGGGCCACCAGGGCCAATTGGGGAAAGTACTGTATAAGGTACAATTTCACTATTTAGTGTTTGGGAAAGAGCATGTTTAGCTAATTCCTATCTTCTGATTCTGTATTTACAGTCAGATCTGTCTTTCGAGACACTCATATTCTTGTATTAGCCTTTGTAGTATTTTTAATACAAGAGGACAAGCCTAGTTTGAGAGGCTTGGTCCAGCAGATGTAGCCGAGAAGGGGTGAACTGCTTGATCATTTTGATGTCTTTATTTGCTGAAAATGATATGCTAAAAAAAACTGATATAAAGTGTTAAACAACAAATATACATAACTTGCATACACACATAATCACCTATTCAGCTGCAGAAAGTTGTTTGTCTTATTCCGCAAGACATCAAACTTCAAGTATGTGTATGTCAAAGACTTCTAAGTGTTTACTTCATTATTTCTTTAGGCAGAGCCTGTAGAGGGCTAGGTAGCCTCTGGAACTCATCCTCTCTTTAGAGGTGACATGTCTGGTGAATGCCCCTACAGTCTATCTCTATATAAGAAATAAGAAGTTTTCACATTTTCAGAGGTCACTTGGAGTGTATAACTCACATTTGAAATTATGGGAAATGGATACCTTGCACCCTTAAACAAGTACATTCCATTTTCAGATCAACACCAAAATCGAATGACATGTCACTCTATCTCTTTGAAATCAATGGCAAAGGGCTATGGTTGAAAAGATGATATCAATGTCAATGGCGCCAACAAGATAAATATGATTCATGTCATCCACTGATCACATAACTGAGAAAGATGTGCAATAAAACCCCCCTGGACACATTCTAACTCTGAAAAATAGGATATGGCCAACATTTTCTCTCCATAACATATGCAACAATGTATGCCCAATACACATATGGAAACAAGTAATACTTGGTCCATTAAGTAGTAGCAAAAAACATATGATCAACAAGAAACAAACACATGACAAGGTCTACATGCCATCAACATAACCTTGTTTTCTCTAGCAACAACAACACATATGTATCATGAGCAACATCAACATCATGGACTCTAATAGGCATAAACAACCATATAACAACTCTACTCATCATAACAAATAGGTCTCTAACAGTGACACTTTGATAACATAGACCAACGCCTATAATCTAACCCATACTCTCTCATCAACATTAATGCAAGATGATGAGACCTTGGAAGAAATACCACTCTGTCCATCTATGATCAGTAGCTCCACACATAAATAATCCTTTGAGCTGAATATAATAATGTTTGTTGCAATAATACTTTTAGGACAAGGAAACAATCATTTCAAGTACTTTGCCCCCAAAAATACTATTATACCAACAAAATAACACAACTCATGCTCAACCATAAAAATATTTGACATTACAAGGCTATGGGGACAATACATCAACAATACATATGTGACTTAACACATAAACCCTCTCACAACGTAACATCTCTCAACTATTTAAATCTCAACAACGTTAGGGAATCTCTAAAGAATCTACCCCATAAGCCAAACTCTGCCCTCAATAGAACAATGCATAGGCTACAACACTCTAGAAAAAAATATCACACTCTAGATACAAATAACATGTTAAATATATGGACCCAACATTACATGGAATTGGACAGATGACAATATACATCATGTTATCAATGCATTCTTACAACAGAATATGCACTAAATCATATGCACACTAGTATCCTTATGTTCATTATTCATATACACAAAAATATATTATTTAGGGACTGAGCATACTGTCTCCAACCCTTCATTGATCCACTTCATTATATATTTAATCTTATTCCCAACCCTGCATATTTGTCTTTCTAAATCATTGGTCAAGAAAGACTTCATATTAGAGACTAAAGATAAAAAATATTCGTGATGTTTTCTATATCCAAGCAGGCTTCCATATGTTCAATCAACAACACTAATAAAAGGTGACTCAGTCTCTGGACCAAATGACATTCCAACTATCCCCCCCAGAGAAATCAATTTCCTCACTCTTATTATAGCTATGGACAAAAACAACTGGCTCGACCATGGTCATAATTTTTGTCTTTTTTGTGGGACTAATAATGATTCAGAGTCCATCATATGTAGCTAGACCACCCCCACATATCTTGAATGTGGTGATTAGAATATATTCTATATTATGAAAGTACTTTCCTTCATATTTTATGTTAGTAATTAATATAGATTATTAATGAACTATTTATCTATGTGAACCAAGGCTCAATAATGCTTTACAATACTCATACATCCATGTAGAATCAAATTTCAAGCTTGCCAATTTCTCCCAAGCTTTTCTTATTTTCAGGAAGGGCTATGTGATGAACCTTATGATATCTTCTTCATCATATTCAAAATATTCATCAGAATCAATATCTTCCTCCTCTCCTTCCGATTCTTCAGTAGTTGTCTTCACACCCATAGCAAGGGCTCTTCCACTTTCTAACCATTGTCGTCCTGTTAAGTTTTTTTTTTTCCACTGTAAGAGAAGAACTTGGCATTAAATTTTCTTGTTCTAGACCTTTCTCTTCTTCAAAACACTCTCTCCAAGCATTGAATGTTTCCACTATCACTGCTTCTTCATGTGGTACAACTAATCTTTGGAAGTATATTCATCATCTCCATTCTCAATATTTTCTGTGTGACCAAACTTTTCCTTTAGCCACTCTTTAGGAAGAAATAAGAATGTAAATCATTCCATACCTATATTCTCCTGTGCCTTTGGTTCAAGTTTTTCTTTCAGCAATCTCAAGTTTCCAGCTTTCATTTCCTACAAGCTTTTCAAATCAAGGCGTGGCAGTTCATTAAGATAGTTCACAATATGTGAAAATGTCAATGATACATGGACATGAATACTAGTAGGCTCTTCCTCATAGTCATCCTCATGATACAATGTAATTTGAAAGCATTAACCTTGGGAATCAAGACCACTATCACTGTGGACAACCTCACTGTCCATATAATGAGAACCTTACAAAACATATGACACCTAAGTGGCACTTGAGAACTTCAAGAGGTTTTAGTGTTTCTATCATCCCAAAGCCTGCATGTGGAATCTTGGTTCCCAGTAGAAAATATTCAACCATCTGGGTGCTATGCAGTGTAACACCCTCATCCCACATCTACCCAAGTAATTGTTCAGTAGTTGTAAATATGTGATGACAGGCCACTATAATGGGATTCAAACTCCTAGGTGACCTTAAGGAAGTGGAATCGATGGAAAACCACAACACATACCTTCTATACCTACTACAGGACTCCTGGAAGCCTTCCCAGTCATCCCCATGATTAGTCCTTGGGTCTCACTAAATTTTTAGACCATTAAACCCCTGGACGCCCCCTTGATATAGACAAGGGTGCCTCTAGGAGGCTCTAATCACCCCCACAACAAGGCATGGGTGCATCTGGGGACATTTCTCCTTAGACCTATGCCTCGACTCTGAGATTTGTGCCACTTTGTTAGGCCCAAATCCTAGGTCACTGCCCATAACTCAATGACAAGTTCAAAAATGAAATTTCACAGTGGAACAAAGATACATTTTCAAAAACATCAACAAGGACTAGAATGGACCCCTACTAGCTGTGACAGGCATTTCGTCAAACATGTCACAAATATGTAATCTACAGGTTTAAACAACATATCTAAGCATAGGGGCCTCATACTTATCTGATAATTGCTAAGAATATTTGTTCCCTTATATCATTAGCTACATTATCATCTATTAGCTCATAGATACATTGTTCATTCATTTACAAATAAAAACATGAGGAGAGCCATACATCATCACTATCATAATACATGCTTATAACTAGCATAATAAAAACAAAAATATCAAGGATACATCAGCCATAGAATCCACATATAAACCAGTACATTTACACATAAGATACCAAGGAAAGAACCTCTTATTAATGAATGCAAAAGCCAACTCGGTATGGGACTACCATGTTGCACTCGACCATATATTGGCTGAGCGAAATATCTCTTAATCCAATTATCCCCGTGCCATATTCCAAGCATTAATGTGGGACTCAAACCAAAAGAACCAACTAGGGCATCCTAAGGCTAAACCACCTCACCCTCATCAATAGAAACCAGGCTTTACTACAATCCACACCAGATCACTAGGCCAAAACAATAAACATGTAATAACATACTTTACCATGATCTCCACCAGATCACTAGGCCAAAACAAGCATGGATGCCACTGGATTTATCCACCTACACCATGAGGAATTTTCTAGTCCCCTAATCATTATCACTAGGCTTTACCGTAATCCACAATTCGATCCAGGTATAACTAGGCCATAACTGAGACACCAGTCTGTAGGCTTTACCGCAATCCACACCGGATCATTAGGCCCTAACTGAGACTCCACTCTCCAGGCATTACCGCATATCCCATCCCCAGATTACTAGGCCTGATGGAGAGTGCCCACCTCTAGGCTTTATTGTATATCCCACCATTCCCCGGTCAAGGATTCCTAGGCCCACCGAGGCAACAAAAAATATGGCTTTACCACAACCCACAGTCTAGTTCAAGGGTTACTAGGTAATGCATTATTTTATTCAGAAATCCGCCTCACTCAGCTTCGAATCCATCTGACAATCCAGCTCAACCAAAACATGAGAACCCCCTCACACCATGGCTATCTGGAAATGGCAAGGCTAGGCTGAAAAACACTGTCACACCTGGCAAAACCCATTCTAATGACATAAAGAGAACCAAAAACACACATGAAATACCATTCATGTGAAATATAGCAAGGAAACCCAACATGCAAATCGATAATTGCAGAGAATCATGTTGTAGCTTCTTGAACCTACTCTTCCTTGCTTGCTCCTTCCTTGCTCTTTCCTTCTTTGTCTTTCTTGATCCAATGCCAAAGTTCCCCAAGAAAACTATAGGTGTCCAAGAGTGAGAGAGAGAGAGAATAATGAGAGAGTTCCATAACTTAACTTACAAAAAGGTAACACTAACAAAAGGTACCAACTGATCCTCAAAAGCATTTTTATTTATGAGGCCTCTATTTTCTTCATTTTCCATTATTTCCCTTCATTTTCCTCCTCACATGCAACCTCTAGCCTTTCACTTTCATTTTCTCCTAATTTCTATTATTTCCCTTCATTTTCCTCCTCACATGCAACCTGTGACCTTTCACTTTCCTTTTCTCCCATTTTCCATTATTTTCATAAATAAATGTGCCAAAATGCCACTTTGCCTTTCCAAATTTCTTTGCCAATTTCCTTAACCATAATAAACCAAATGAACACCCACACTAGGATGTCTTGCCCAACATTCAACTTGGAATAAGTGTCCCACAATTCATGGTTATTATTTTTGCCTTTATTAACTTTTATTATTTGGAATTTTCACCAGGGCTGTTACAGAACCCTCCCCCTTGGGGGACACCATCCTCAGTGTTCAACCACACCTATACCTCAGAAAAACCATTGAAAAGAAAACATACCATCCATGGTGTTTTATAACATAGCTCAATGGAGTATTTACAATGATCACCCTACTAAAAAGCAAACCAACATAACAACATAACAATATGACAACTATAATGGAATGACACCCATACCATTTATTGGAGCTTTATAACATAACTCATGGCGGTATTTACATCCATATAAATATGTACATATATCAAAACATCACCCAAACATATGCCAAAACATATACCAAACATCATACCAAAACTGCTTTGCCTCAATTGACAAATAATGAAGGATATATAGCCTGTATTTGATACACCATCTCCCATGTAGCTTCATCGGGCCCAAAGTGCTTCCATTGCACTTTAACCTGCTTGATTGCTTGGTTCCAGAGCATGATCATCTTTCTCTACAACATACATTGAGGTTTCGGCTTGAATTCTCCATCTGGCTCCACCTGCAATACATACCAGTCATTCATATGATCAACATATTTAACATACTTCTTAAGCAATGACACATGGAAAAAATCATGGAATTTTACTGTCAAAGGCAGTGCAAGTCGATAGGCTACTAGACCAATCCTCTCAATAATACTGAAGGGTCCACAAAACCATGGTACCATCTTGGCACATGTTGCAATATGCAAGGAGCTTTTCTTCGGTTTGATGTGCAAGTACACTTGTTCCCCAACCTGGAAGTCCTTGAACAACCTATTCCAATATGCATATCTCTTTTGCCTATCCTGTGCTACCTTCAAATTCTTCTTTATAACTTGCATTTCTTGTTCCATGTCCACCAACAAGTTCGGTCCAATCAACACCCTGTTAATTGGATCACTCCAACTAATATGACACCTATAGCAGTGACCATAAAAAAATAGGCATGCCTACTGTTAAAATCATTATGAGATTGAGCAGGAAAATACCTTGGTCATCTGATTGATCGGTTCGTTCTCCATTAGCGATCTCCTCTTTGTCCGACTACTCTTTTGTCTTCATTAATTATTTCATGATGCTTCTTCCCATGACTTTGTAGTTCTTCGAATCCTGCGAACCTAAAGTTTATCTTCCCAATAGAATATTCTTGTGTCTTAGAGTATCCCAGACCAATTTTGATTCCTAAAGGCCTTTGACTATTTAGGATCTGATCTAGTTTCCATGTCCCCTCAGCAAACATTTCATTTAGAACTTTCTCGATCTTTGTTTTCTAAAGATCAGTTCTCAGAGAGACAACCTATGCTTCAAGACTTTGACAATTCTCTTACCATTCTTGAATCAGGTCTTGAAGAACCTCTTCTTTTCATTTGGCCTCCTCCAGGTCAACTTTCAAAGACATACAATATCATATTTTCATATTTGTGAGCTCCTTTCCCTTTTTAATTTAAGAAGATCTTGTTTCAACTGCTTATTCTCCTCTTCCACTCTCTCACAACTTACTTTATTTTCTTTCAGTAGAAGAACTAGACTATTCTTACTCTTGATAGCTTCTTCAAGCTTTTCTTTTAGATAGGAAAACTCCTCATTATCAGAGTTATACATACCTTCCTCTGCACGTTGTAACTATTCCTTCAACTACTTATTCTTCTTCCTTGATTTCTTTAATTCATCAAGGGCACTGATGAGTTCCCCTTCAAGGTCTACTACTCATTCGTCTTCCTCTTCAGAGTCCATAATACCTTGTTTCTTGGAGTCCGTTTCAAAGGCCATAAGAAGATACTTATCTGACTCATTCTTCGACGAGTCTTCACAGTTTAACTCTGGTGCTGAGTTATCTTCTTTGGAGTATAACCCCTTCTTCTTATAGGGCTTTTTCTTTTGATGTATTTGAGACTTGTTTCCAAATTTTAGATCCTCTTCCCTTTTAGCCTTTTCTTTATAAGGGAAATTGGAAGAGAAATGTCCAACTCTTCCATAGTTAAAACACTTAAAGGGAAACTTGCCTTTATATTTTCCTAAGCCACGCTTTAGTTTTCTGGCTAGTTGAGCCAGCTCTTGATCAGATTCACAACTGGAGCAATATTGATGACCTTTGTGCTCTTTTCCCATTCTGGATACTTTGAATAATGCTTCCTTTGGTTCAAATTTTTCTATTCCTACTCTCATCTCATATGCTATGAGAGTACCAAGCAACTGATCCATCTTGAGATCCTTTAAATTAGCCATTTCCTCAATAGCTAATATTTTGGCATTAAATCTCATGGGTAGAGATCTTAATACTTTCTAAATGATCATCTCTTCCTTGAATTCTTCACCAAGTCCTCTAATAATATTAGTCACTTCATAGCCTCTTAGGAAGTATTCTTCTATTCTTTCATCCTCATTCATTCTCAAGATTTCAAACCTCATTCTAAAAGTCTGAAGTTTTTCTTGCTTGACTTTGTCATCTCCTTCATGACACTGGTTAAGTTTTACCCACATTTCATAAGTAGTCTTACAATGCATAACTTTTACCATTTCAGATTGACTAATACTACTGAGAATGAAACTCTTGGCTTTACTATTTCCCAACCATAATTTTTTGCCATCTACATCTGTGGGAGAAATATCAGGGACATTGTGGTCTACTAGTACTGAAGACCAAACTTATACTCCCAGGGACATTAGATGCAATTCCATTCTCACTTTCCAAAAGACATAGTTTGTCCCATCAAGGGCTGGTATTCTACTTGAGTAAGCTTCTTTACTCTTTAGAATAGACATAATTCCTTATAGATCTACCTTCCAATGTCTAAATTGTAGGTGAAGGAACCTTGCTATGATACCAATTGTTGAAATAAGGAATTTCTCAGATGGCGGGGGGGGGGGGGGGGGGGGGGGGGGGTTGAATTAGTAATTATAAAACTCTTATTCTTTTTCTTTTTTTGCTTACAATCTCTTCTTATAATCTTTAGATTGTGAGAGAATTAATTAAAAAATTAGTTAACTGACAATATTTTAGGCACACCTATTCAAAGAACAATCACATGAGCAACACACATTTGACACAATGTTATTCACATGGAAACCCAAAGGGAAAAAACAACAATTTTTTCATTTGTTTATGAAGCAAATTAAGCACCCACTTAATTACATCTGTTTTTTGTGAGAATCCACTCACAGGAGGCACCGAACCCCTTTATTTAACAACCACCAACCTACCAAGAGGCACCAACCTCTTTAGTATGCATGCACCAACTTGCCTTTGGTTAGCAAGCACCAACTTGCCAAGAGGCACCAACCTCTTTGGTATGTAGGCACCAACCTCTTCAGTATGCAGGCACCAACTTGCCCTTGCCACTATTCTACTATTTCATACAATTTTCAAATTGAAAACAAAGGCATACAATTATACAAGTAAAATAATAAAAAATGGTTGTCTACAGATTCAACTTCTGCACTCTGCTTTCTATGCTCAGTTGCAACAAATCTCCTCTTGCTACTCTTAGCAACACTTCCTCTATGCTTTTCCTTCATTGTCAAGGGCTCTTCATTGACTACTCTTCAACACTACCCTCGCCATTCTCCATACAACACTTTCGGTGCTCTTGATACACTATTAGACAAAGTTCTCTTAGGTGCTTCAACCTCACTATCACTATGCACTTCACTTATGGCTCAATACTCTCACACGTTTACTCAATTCCCCACACTTCTCCATTACAGGAGATAATTTTTTTATACTAAGGCACTCTGCGTAAGGTGGAATCTGCTACGTGTCCTCTGGCTTCCCAACTGTACTTAGGCATGGCCTCCCTTAATGTTGTTGCATCTCCTGTTAGTTTCCGGTCATAGTGCAAAAACAGAGATCGACCTTGTAGTCCTTCATCGTTTGACTAAATGGACCTCCATGCTGAGAAATTAATTCTTAGATGACCTCACACTGCTTCATGAGTCCCATACTTCGATTTACTCATTGAAGACGTGCATTGAAGCATAGAGATGGCTTGTATCACCTCAGGGAAAACCAAACACTCTTTCCTGTGGATCGTGGTCCTTGTTGCCTTGACCCATCGATATTTTACAGTCACTATTACTCCTAAGACCAACTCCTTTATTCCCGCATTCATTCTTGCAAGTGTCAACCCATACGCCTTTAACTCTTTTTACTATGCTTATTGGAGAAATTCCATATCGCAATCTTCACGATGGTGCAATATTCTAGTCTTTCGATTGCCGACCTTTGATATGCCAAGCTCCTTCCGCTTAGCCCTTCCCGCCTTTCTCTCCATAGGACCGAGGGCCGTGACCTGCCACTTAGCCTTGAGGTACTAGGGCGTTTTAATCTTGTCAGGGACTATTTTTCCTTTGTTAAGTGCTTAATTCCCTTGGATCTTTAAGTCTTTGCGACCATGGTGCCAACCCAATATTGGAGGCCCCTTATCGGAACCTTTTCAAGTATCAAGTATTACAAAGTGTCGACATACTCGACCTCCAATACACCAACCTATGATATTACATCATCTCTCCACGTGGAACCTCATGAGTGGTGACATATGTCACCCAGATTTTTCCCCTTAGGCCCCCTCAAAATTCCAAAACTTCCTGCCACATGTCCTTCTGTACCGCCACATCATACTGATGTCAGATGCCATTGTAGCTTATTGGGACCAATCATATGCCATGACGTGTCTTGCTAGAGGAGAGAAAAGAGGGCCCACCAACCTTTGGTCTTGTGATGAAATCGTTTGTTAATCCTTTATCGACATTCCTGACGGTTTTTAACACTATTGACACTTCACCCATTTTGAAACTTTTTAAAAGGTTCTCATGTTTAGAATATCCCATTCTCTGATGTCCGATATGCCTAACTGCGATGTTGCAATGCGCCGATATCTCTAGACCTCTGATATGTGATCACCGATATGCCTGATGCTTTGATGTTGCGATCGCCGATATGTCTAATGCTCTGATGTTGCGATCGATGATATGGCTGAAGCTCTGATGTTGCAAGCACCGATATGGTTGATGCTCTAATGTTGTGATCATTGATATCTTTGGACCTTCAATATTTCTTCCTAAGGCTTCAATCCTTGAATTTTAGTAGACCATATCTTTTGATCTAGGAGTCCATTGTTGGACTTCCACATATCGTTGGAAAGCTTGTTCAGAGCACTATCTAATGGGGAGGGTTTGATGTAGGCTTTGAGTCCTCACGTGGCTTGGGAGATAATTGCAAGCGTCTCTGCTCATTTAATCCTTGGACAATTGAAATCACACCCACCATAATGATCTTCTCCATGAAGCCTACAACTATCATAGGAATCCTTTTGAGCCATGCATTATTTCCATTCTAGTTGACATTAGTGCCAACATTTATGCACAATACTAGCACAACCACCATCCATTGTCCAACACAAGGAATAAAATAAACTGAATAGGAAGTGGCTGCAACCTTAGCTATGTTGGGCACTATTGTCAAGCCAAAAAGGAAGCAATCAAAGGCAAGTCAAATGTATTTCAAAACTAGAAAGAGCACTATAATTAGACAAGGAAAGCGACAAACTCCTACAATGGTTCCTATAATTATTTATGAGTCACCAAGAAAATAGGAAGAAATAGGACCTAGCGAGGGAAAAATTTAGGAGGTCACTCCTAGAACCAAAAACAAGTCACCCATCACACCTGTGAGTAGGCCTACCACTAGGTCTACCACCTTCAAGAAGCCAAGGACACACTCTGCATCTGAGTGAGAGGAAAAAGAGAGCTATAGGGGAGACAAGGTTTTCTACAGGAGGGGCACAATTTTCTACAAGAAGAATAGGGGAAGCTGCAGAAGCCCAAGAAATATTCACAAGAGGTAGCTACCACCTCAAAAACTATTGGAAAAGGCCTATAAGAGCTCCACGAACCTAGCCCATAACCTAGCTTGAGCTCCTACTACAAATTCATTGAGGGAGGGAGGATTATCCCCAAAAAATTTGCAGTTCCACTTCTTTATGAGCTAGAGATAGAAAGAGGAAGAACCCATAGGTGGATGCAAATTGCTAAATCTAAGAAGGTATAGGATGTAGTCCTCATGGAAGAAAAGGTCATTATTGGGTAGGGGTCCCCTAAGTCAAAGTTTTGTCTAAATCATGTAAAGTTTCCCAATTTTGAGGAGCAGAGTGCGGTTCACGCAGAGTTCTAGGAGTCAAAGGGGTTTTAGGGTGGGTCGTAGCACCTTATTTTGTAAAGGGATGGGATAAATTGGACTATTTTGGCTCCGCCCATGGTTTATGGACCATGGTATTGTAAGGAAAAAAGATATATAAATGGATGTCTAGTGAGTCAAGTCAATGAAGGGAACAATTCATGATATGATTTTGAGTCTATAATTGGGATATCTTTCTGTATTTGGGTGAAGGGGAAGGCTCCTATAGTTGTGTGCGTGGAGACCTTGGTAAGTCTGCAGCTGTGTGCCAGGCCCCTGCAGCTGCGTGCACAGGGTCAGAAAGATTGTCTCAATGAAGCTTTGAAATAATAAAGAAGAATTTTGAATGGATCAATGTAATTTTATATGTTCACGTAGTTTCTATATTTTTTTCCTGATTAGGGTTTGATTTTGTATATTTCTTATGTAATTTCATCGCGAAGGTTCAAATACTGTTTTATATGATGAATAATGCATGTTAGATTAGTTACATGCAACTCGAAAGTCTGTTAAGTAGGAAAATGCTCTACGACTGTAACAACAAGGTTAATGGTTTGCGAAGGTCGGATTGAGACCTAAATTGAAAGAAACCTTACAGCGACACTACATAGCCCCTTTGGATGCAGAAACCTAGTTCTAGCATCCCCCAATATTTTCTCGGATGAGACTGCAGCCTGCGTTACGCAGATCGTTGCTGGAAGGGACAGTAGTATAGGGTTTTGTTGGTTAGCACAGACTAACTCTGAACCTGGGTCTAAGCCCCTGAAGCCAACAAATGGTTAAATTTTTGGGACCAGGATCTATCTGAGGGATGTGTGATGTGGCAACCGACTAAAAAACAGATCCAAGATTGGGTAGATTTGAAGTTGCACGAATTTGTAGCACATGAAAATAGAAATCCACATCAATTGACAGAAAGGTGTTTATAGAGGTATATCTATATAGAACAATGCAACATATTTTTTTCTTCATTTGCTAACGAGCTACACGAGTGGTTCTCAAAACTAGCCACAAACGAGCCCTGTTGGAAACACGATGATCCTACTTTGTGGACCCCAGAGCTGATTAAGTGACTTAAGGAGATTGAAAAGAAGGTTGCAAGAGTTGTTGACTACTGGATCGATAGTATTCTCGAACGCCTTATTACAAAATTCACGATTGACACATCAATATCCTACAGTGAAGCTGAGTGCCGATTTTTCAAAGGTCCATGAGGTAAGTACCTGAATTCTTTAAAGCTCTGGATTAAGATGCTCTTGTGTGGAAAGGGTGTACTTCCTATGAATTAATGTTTAAAAGAAGCCATAATGGATCTACACGAAGCAGAAAAATGTTTAGAATAGACCTTGATAAATTCCCTGAGGGTGAGCACAATCCATTATTGGGTGAATCAGAAAATGAAGAAGAAAGGAGCAACCCTAGAATGCCTAGAGGTGCGTAGTAGTCAAACAATCAAGGTACTTATGGGATTCCCCATCTAACCACTCCATCTGCACCTTCACCTCCACCTCATACACCTACACCTCCACCTCCACCTCCACCTCCACCCCCACCTCCACCATTTAACATGGCTAATGTAGTGAAGGTGCCTATTTTTAAGGGTCAGGGATTAGAGGATCCTGATCAATTTTGGTTTGTCGCATAAGCTGTGTGGAAAACATAGCAGATCAATGATGATGATATGAAGAAAGCACAACTTGTTACACTGCTACATGACAAAGCACTGTCATGGTATATCAAGTACAATACAACTCACCCAGCTAATTTGCTAGCTGAGACGAAGAGTGCAATGAACATAGAGTTCAATAAGCTCAAGTCGTAGTCACAATGCATTAAAAAAATAAAAGAAATGAAGAAATCAATCAACGAGACTACATGGGATGTAGATCAAAGGTTAAAATTCTTGTTGGGACAAGTCAACTTCTAGGTCTTGGACAAACAACATAAGGAGTGGTATATAGTTGCGCTAATGCCACATCTTAGATTACCATTATCACAACAAAATATTGGGACGCAGGCGGAAGCATTAGAAATCATGATGAAGTTGTAAGCTTCGTCGGTAAAATATACTCACATAGGGGTTCAACAGATACAGTCCTAGTTAGCAAGCTTGCATATGGAGCTGCAAGATTTGCAGAAAGGAAAGGAAGCTCAGTCTAAGATGTGATTAGATGTTTGGTGTACAAAGTGTAATGTGGAGGGTCACTATAAGGACCAGTTTCCTGTTTATCATGATTATGTGGCTACTGGAGGTTCGAATCCTTTGAATCCAGAGCGTAGTGTTGGACAAAGTACCATACCGAGTCTCTGGTGTAGTATTTGCCAAGTTGAGGGCCAACATCTGGCTAAACACTATTATTTATTACAGAAATATGTGTAGTCACCAAGGCATTTATTTTGTAACTTTTGTCGATTAGTGGGACATGACGAGAAGGATCGTTGCAACTATGATTTAATGATGGATGGAACTCCGACATATAGGATGCAAGATGAAGGTGCACGTATGAAGATCATGGTTCATCTATGACCCATGAAGGATTTCAAGGTAGAGGACGTGGTCGAGGAGGGGGTGCTCGATGAGATCGAGGTCAAATCATATGCAATAACTGTGGAAAAGCTAGACATTTTGAGCAGGATTGTCAAAATCCCACTCACCCTTACTATCAATATTGTAGACTGTTTGACCATGTGATAGAGGATGCCCCTGTTTTAATGGATAAGATGCAAGAAAAGAAGAATCAACAACTTGTGCAGAATTTACTAATGATGAGATATGAATCGCGAAAGGATGATCCAAGGATAAATATAGTGACATGAAGTGGTGCAGCTATAGGAGAAGATAAGGCAGAGGGTAAAAAGCCTATGGCAGATGCATGGGTTAGGAAGGCAGGAGAGAAGAGTACTGGGTTCAATATGTAGAGGGAGAAAGAAACCTTCATGGAAGAAAATAAAAGTTTCATGGACTCGGGAGCTTCAACATCAAGGACGCAAACGCAATTAGTGCCATGAAAGAATAATTTTGAAGTTGCTACCGCAATGGAGAATTGTGATCCAACTGTTCTGAAATCATTTCTGCAAACATGTATGAAGTTTCTCAGAAATCAGAAAGAAGTAGAAGGATTGCAAGAGATAATTGATAACTGCACTGGTAAAGAAAAGCCACAACCTGAACAACACACAATAAACAAGGTAAACAAAAATAAGAAAAGAATTGGCTGAGAGATGTGATTAACTGCGTAGATTGATGAATTTGAAATGGATCAGGTAATTCTTGACTTGGGATTTGATGCAAATGTATTGCCAAAGCAAACTTGGGAGTGAATGAGGCAACCCAAGCTACAATGGTCACCAATTTAGCCACGCATGGCCAATCAATAGAAGATTATCCTGATGGGTCGATTGCATGGAGTTGTTGTGGATATTGAAGGAGAAAATGTGGTAGCAGAATTTAAAGTTATTAAGATTGTGGACGACAACAATTTGTATCCAGTGTTACATGGACTTGATTGGGCTTTTGATATTGCTGTAATAATCAATTTGAAGAGAAGGTGTATGGTGTTTGAAAAGAATTATACAAGGGTCATTGTTCCTTTAGATCCCTCTGAAGGAGCATGATATACAGGACCTGTTCGCGAAGAATATGGTGGTGAAGATATTTACCACATATATAAGTTAACTGCGCGAGATGAGGATTGGATCAACCCCACCACAGATGGAAGGATAAGCTGGGATAAGGATATTTCATGTCATTTAGATTTAGATGAAGAATTGGAGAACTACCATGACTAGTTGCATGAAGTTTCTACTCTGCCCTGTAATAGATTGACAAAATCTCTTTGCTTCATATCAACTGAGGTACATAATTTGTCGTATTATGATGGGATAGGTGATGTCAATATATTTCTTGATAGTTTTGAAATGGACGTACCAGAAGAACAATGATTCTAGGCCCTGTATATAGCTCTAAGGGCTACGCCTGCACGATGGTGGGGAACACATAAAGATAATATAGGAGATTGGAGGGAGCACCACCGATAGAAGAGGCTAAGGTTTGATTATGAAAACACAAGGCTCGCTGAGAAATATAATGGCAAGGATGATCCTCGAGAAATTTGTCTCGTTGGCTAAGGTGTGGGTCGAAGAACCTCAACTAGAGTGGGTACACATATTTTATCATACTTTGGATGTAATTCCAATGAATTGGTATCTAGAAATGGAGCTGTGCCATGAAACTGCTAACTGGTATGATATGAAGGAAAGTTTCCTACTGAATTTTAGTTTTGAAGATGGGTTTCAGTGTATAGATGATGCACTTTAGGAGATCAAAGCAATAATTTTTCAGACATTGAAAGAGCCTACGACTTTGGTACACCCTGACCGTGGTGCCATCTTGACACATGATCCAATCCATAAGGAGGTATTCTTCGGTTCGATGTGCAAGTACACTTTTTCCCCAACATGGAACTCCTTAAACAAAATATTCCAATATGCATAGCTCTTCTGCCTATTCTGTGCTACCTTCAAATTCTTCTTTATAACCTACATTTCCCATTCCATGTCCGCCAACATGTCCAGTCCAATCAACACCCTATTAACTAGATCAATCCAACTGATATGACACCTATAGCAGTAACCATAAAAAATTAGGCATTCCTATAGTTAAAATCATTATGAGATTGAGCAAGAAAATACCTTTTTTGTCTAACTGATTGGTTCTCTCTCCATTGACAATCTCCTCTTTGTTCGACTACTCTTTTGTCTTCATTAATTCTTTCATGATGTTTCTTCCCATGACTCTATGGTTCTTCGAATCCTGTAGACCTGAAGTTTATCTTCCCGATAGAAGATTCTTGTGTCTTAGAGTATCCCAAACAGATTTTGATTCCTAAAGGCCTTTGACTATTTAGGATCTGATCTATTTTCCTCATCCCTTCAACAAACATTTCATTTAGAACCTTCTCAGTCTTTGTTTTCTCAAGATCGGTTCTAAGAGAGACAACCTATGCTTCAAGACTCTGACAATTCTCTTACCATTCTTGAATTAGGTATTGAAGAAACTCTTCTTTTCGTTTGGTCTCCTCCAGCTCAACTTTCAAAGACATAATATCATATTTTCATATATGTGAGATCATTTCCCTTTTTAATTTAAGTAGATCCCGTTTCAACTGCTTATTCTCCTCTTCCAGTCTCTCCTTTAGTTTCTTTCAGTAGAAGGACTAGACTATCCTTACTCTTGATAGCTTCTTCAATCTTTTCTTTTAGATAGGAAAACTCCTCAATATTAGAGTTATACATACCTTCCTCTACACATTGTAACTGTTCCTTCAACTGCTTATTCTTCTTCCTTGATTTCTTTAAATCATCGAGGGCATTAATGAGTTCGCCTTCAAGGTCTACTACTCCTCCTTCTTCTTCCTATTCAGAGTCTATAATACCTTGTTTCTTAGAGTATGTTTCAAAGGCCATAAGAAGATACTTATTTGACTCATTCTCCGATGAGTCTTCACAGTCTGACTCTGTGTTGTGGTCACCAACAACCCCCCTCTTTGTTTGATATTAGCAATAACACCGAGCAAAGGGGGACCCTTAACAAAAAATCCAAAAAATATTTTTATCAAATTTTTTGTATTTTTACTCCCTAAAGCTATATCGCATCGCGAAGAGAGAATGAAGCATTTCCTATGCGCATAAATAAGCTGCGAAGAAGCGACACGAAATTCATCGCATCGCATATATTGAAAGCGCTCTTAAATGAAAAATCTTAAGGAATCGTCGACGGCCGATATGCAACATCGCATATCACAACATCGCATAAGCAGCACACAGTGATTGAATGAAAAACGCGATCTGCGATCTTGCGATCTGCGATTTGCGATCTTACGATTTGCGATCCTGCGATCTGCGATCTGCGATGAATGAGACTATCAATTCCTGTGATGACACTTCTTGACATCGCAATCCTCGATACTGCGATGCGAATCGCAGAAACCACTCATCGCAAGATTTCCTCGACATAGTCTGTAAACCCAAAATTGAGCGCGCACCTTAAGGGAAATTAATGATTGTACGCCTGAGTATCCAAGAATGATTGTGTCGCGTTTTTCGAAGAGTCAAGTCATTATGAGTGTCATGATTATGCATTCATTAGAACTTAATGCTTTCATGTCAATCTTTTCGTCATTTCTCTTTTCCTTTGCGTAAACTGTAAGGCAGCAACTAATATAAATCAATATGCAGGAAACACCTAAGGAAAAGGGGAAAGTGCCAATACTAGGAGAACAGAGAGGAGATGCCTTCGCAAATGGTTTCCACATGTAGCAGGACCACGGATTCCAGAGTATCACTCAATAGATACTGATAGAAATAAACTATCCAAGACTCAGAGTCAAAGGCGCACAAAAGCATCATGTTTACAAAAGATCCTGAAGCTCAGACTGGGTAAAGCAAAAAGAAAAACGCTAAAGAGGGAGGACGCTCCAGAAAAGCCTGGAACAAAGAACGGAAGCAATTTTCAATACAGAAGATTGTTCAGGCAACGAAATCCCTAACTCATTGAGTCATTCGCACGGCCGGAAACCGAAATAGCAACAGCACAATCAGTTTGAAAGAAATCTGGGTTATACTAAGTATACACACAGCGAATACACCCAGCCAGAGGAAGATTTTCGAAAATATCTTCTAGTTTGTCAGAAAGAGGTGCCAGCTCTTGTTATTTCTACTTTTATCGCTTGAACGAAAGGAAAAGACAACCAACCGACTCTTTCCAGGCGAACGTTGCATTGCTTACAGCACTAAGGAGCAGATACATAAACGGTTAGAAATTAGACTCAATTTTTAGAAATAAATTTGTTTTAGTAAAAGGGCGGTCATTTGAAGCCGTTTCCTAAATTTGTGTAATTAAGATTAATTAGTTAGTAGTATTTAACCCTTCTCATGGCATTTGGAGAGGGGTCCGGAAATTTGTCAAAAAACGTGTCCTCAGAACATGCACTTTTGCACCCTCGGAGGGGGTTTTTGATGAATGGATGGATCGAGATTTATTTATGTTTGCATTTTAATGTCTGCTACTGATGTTGCACTTCTGTACTCTTAGTAGATATTAGAACAAGTAGAGATAAATCGTTATTGCTTGAAGTTTGTGAGTGAAATCAGTCATCAATGGTACTTTTATCTCTTGACCAATTTCTGCTTATATTCTTAGAGTGATATGCAGCTGAGTTGTTTATATGTTAATGTATGAATGTGTGGGTTACCATTTGGCACTTCTGTATGGTGGAGTCATTTATTTGTGCTTGACATATGAATAACTTATTATGCGATATGCTGTTCACAACTGTTTTGACTAACTTTTTATGCAGAATGGTTTATCTTAATTGATTTCTATTCTTATGATAGCTGAATGATCTTTATTACCAGTTATTGTTCGAAATCTTTTTAGATCGCATAATAGAGAAAATCTACGCCGGGTTAGCGTAGATTAGATGTGTTGTTTTTGTTAGATTACAATAGTATAGAGTCAGTTTATAAGTTAGAATTAAATTAGCTTAAAAATACTTCTAGATCAGCATCATCAAACTCTACACACACACACACCCCTTAGATTGGGAAACTGGTCCCATTATCCCCAGTCGGACTCGCTATACCAAACGGACAAGGAGCTGCCAACCAAGTTCCGGACCGGGTGGGTATCCCCCTTGTTGTCGACCCGATTTTCGGGGCCTTCAACATATTTGGCGCTAGAAGGAGGGCCCGAACTATGAATGGCACCTAAATCAAAATCTAAATACCATTCTGAGAGTAAATCACCCTCATCAACTCCCCCGACTTCTCCAATACGGTTAAACCCGGAGTTAGAAGTCGCTCGAGTATCCACCGCTGCTACATACCCTAATATATCAGACCAGCTTATCATTGAACCCCCTGAAATTCAAACTTTGATTCGTAAACTCCAGGGATTCTCTATTTTTAATCAGAAGGTTGATAAATCTCAAAGCAGCGTGACTTCGCAGTACAATCCTGCTCATCCCCTGACTAGATTGAAAAGTGAAAAGTTTGGCATCCAGCCAACTGAACTTCCTCTCCCCACCAGGAAAAGAGCAAGGAAAACACCACCAGAGTCTGACAGTTAGACTCTTTCATCTACTTCGTCCATTTCAACTCCCTCACCGCGAAGTCAGCCACCCACATCTTCATCCCAAATCACTCATCCATCTTCCACAACCCTTCCTCTTCAATCATCAAAGATCATAATATCTTCATCTTCTCAACATCAGGGATCATCCTCTGCACTTTCATTAGCTAGCAGCTCAACGATGGCCCAGTCTCCATGGAACAATCCTAGGGCGGTTTTAATGCCTCCACCCCTGAGCCCAATACCAGCCCATCCTGAGAAATGGCTACCTAAATTCAATCCAGAAACAGGCATGCTAGCTGAAGAGCATATCAATAATTTCATGCTTTCTATTAATCTCAATGGAGTTACCAACGAAGATGCTGTTGTCCGGCTTTTTCCCTATACAATGCAAGGAACAGCCGGGTCATGGTACTTTTCGTTACCTTCCGGGTCTATCACAAGTTGGGACATTTTTCAAAATCAATTCCTTACCAAGTTCGGTGATGACAGATCAACAACGACATTGATCAATGACCTATCCAATCTTAAAGCTGAGGCTAGAGAACCCATTAAAGATTTCAATTTACGGTTCAATAAGATCCTCAACAAAATTCCCGCTGCTTCTCAACCCAGCGAGGAAGTAAGATGTGAATGGTATATCACGGCCTTACCATCAAACTTGGCTATCTTCGTAGATAGGGCAAACAAGACGACCTTAGTTGAAAACTCGACAGAGGCGTTAGCAGTAGAAAAGCGCGTAGTAGCCCTAGAAAAGAGATCTGCAATAGAGGAACGCAAATCTAAGAAAATCTCTTTCAAAGAAGACACCAAGAAGAAACAAACGAAAGATCCTTTCGATTTGGAAGGATTACAAAAAGTGTTAAAGGCCATGTTCAATGAGATGATTGACATAAGAAAACAAGTAGCAGATACTTCTTCAAAAAAGCCCTACAGAGCTTTTAAAAGAAATCCTTCCATGGATGTGAAACCACCCAATGCTGTCTCAAACGTCGAATCTGAAGAAGAAGAAGAAGAAGAGAATACCACTGAAGGGCAGACCGATGATGAAGAAGTTGTGGAACTACAAGGAATGTGGGATTTCATCCTCCCACAAGAAGAAGATCAAGAAGCATTTCCGGTTAGCACACGAAGCAAAAATCAACTTGATCCTCCCCAAACTACCCCTAAATAGAAGGGCGCAAGCCCTGCAACAAAAGATAAGGTCGCAACAAAGAAAACAACCGCTAGAGCGACCCAATTTAGCCTAGTCCAATCAGATCAAGCACCTCCATCAAGAACACTGATAGTGTCGGATGAAATGGAGTATAACATTATCGATGACATGAAAAAGACTAGGGCTAATATCACTCTTTACGAGTTGAGAAAATTGAAACATCAACAGAAAATAATGATGAAAGAATTACATGCCGTGCCTACTACATCTTTACCTACAGCTGTAGCTTCCCACAACATGGGAAGACCTCCAACCAACACGATCAATAAGATTGATCCAAATGACATCGCCTTGATTGGAGGAAGATCAAGATCTCATACTCCTCCTTTTCTTCTCACTTATGAAATTTTCAATAAAAACGTGCACAATTGCTTGGTTGATTCTGGTGCTTCAACGAATATTTTACCCAGATCAATATGTGCCAAATTGAATGTTCAACCACAAAAATCCGCAGTGCGCATAGTTCAACTTGATCGATCTCAAGTCGAAGTGATTGGTGAACTTAATCAAGTGACCATAAGATTGTCGTCTAACCCGAAGGTATGCCAGGTTATCGACATTCTAGTAGCTGATATCCCTGAATTCTATGGTTTGATTCTTAGTAGGGATTGGTCCGAAAAACTCCACGGATATTTCTCAACCGACTGGTCGCACATGTGGTTACCCTACAACGGTAAATCGAATCAAATAAAGGTTGAACGAGAGTTGCACCAAAAGTACATAGTGACAGAATTGGAAGGAGAGAATGAAGCAATAGCATACAACAGCAGTATCATAGGCAATTACTCGGTAGATTCCTTCCTCGGCAATTTCAATGCTCATACCTCACCTTACTTAGAAAATTCAGTTTTATCCCAAGTTGAAAATTTTTCCCAAACTGATAATTCAAAGTGTGTTAATTTTTTAGATAACCCTGTAAATACATCTTTGTTTTGGAAATTATATTTTGATGGCTCTAAATCTAATGAGGGAGTAGGAGCAGGATGCGTTCTAATTATCCTAGATGGAAACAAGACCATGCTTACGTGCAGACTTGAGTTCGATTGCACAAACAATACAGCAGAATACGAGGCCTTGGTGCAAGGCCTATACAAAGCAATCGGGTTGAACGTTAAGTATCTTCAAGTTTTTGGAGATTCTGAGATTGTCGTCAAACAGGTACGTAACACCATACATTGCCTATCAGGTCATTTGAAGCACTATCAATCTTTAGTACAAGATCTGACTGCACATTTCATAGCATTCAATATTTCGTCAATCCCAAGACTCCAAAATGCGAGCGCAGACCTGTTAGCTAACGTAGCCTCTAGACTTATTCCCTCCGAAGATTTTAGTCCAGATAGATTCTCAATAGAATTAATCTTTAGACCATCCATCCCTGACAACATCACCAACTGGAGAGTATTCAACGACGATCCTGACATTGTAAATTTCCTCACTTCTGAAGGATCCTACTCAAACTAAATAATTGACGAAGACCATCATGATCACCAAATACAACAAAATAGCACTGATAATGCTATACCTAAATCGGTGGTTAAGTTAGAAGACTTATACGATCTAAAAAGTCGGTTTAAAAGGTCTGCCAATTCTAAACTCTACAGTTCGACTCTGAACTATGAATTAGTGAACTTAGGAACCGATGAGAAGCCACAAAACGTTAATCTAGGCCACGGCCTAGCCCCTGAAGAAAAATCAGCATATATCCATCTTCTGAGACAATACAAAAACGTTTTTGCCTGGAATTACGATGAGCTGAAGACATATGACACTTCTATCATTCAACACACTATCCCTATGATTGACAATGAAAAACCTGTCCAGCAGAAACTCAGAAAAATCCACCCCAACTTAGAAAATCAGATAAAGACTGAGCTAAATAAGTTGTTGAGAGCCAGAATAATTTTCCCCGTCAGACATTCCAAATGGGTATCCAATATGGTGCCCGTTAGAAAGAAAAATGGAGATATTAGGATCTGTATCGATTTCCGGAATCTCAACAAAGCCTGTCAAAAAGACAATTTTCCCCTCCCACCTATGGAGCAAATATTACAGGAAGTAGCAGGCTCAGAATTAATGTCTTTTCTGGATGGATTTTCAGGATACAATCAAGTGCTAGTACATCCCGATGATCAGTTAAAAACCACATTCCGAACTAAATGGGGCACATACGCATATCGGAAGATGCCATTTGGTCTGATCAATGCCGGCGCTACCTTTCAGAGAGCCATGGACATCGCGTTTAAAGGTTTAGTCAATAAATCTGTAGTGATTTACCTGGATGATATAACAGTATACTCCAAGAAGCGAAGCGACCATCTCAAAGACTTGAAACAAATCTTTCAAAGATGTTTAAGGTATGGGATTTCACTTAACCCAAAGAAATCTTTTTTCGCATTAAGTGAAGGGAAATTGCTAGGATTCATAGTGTCAAAATCTGGTATTCACATTGAACTTGACAGAATCAAAGAAATTTCCGAAATATCCATGCCTCATAACAAAAAAGCCATGCAATATTTCCTTGGTCAAATCAATTTTGTAAAAAGGTTTGTCCCAGATTTTTCACGTATTATTTATCCTTTACAAAATATGATAAAAAAGAATTCAAATTTTAAATGGGGTCAAGATGAGCATGAAGCATTCAACTTGATCAAACAAGCTATCATCAACGCTCCATCTTTAGCAACCCCAAATTTTTCAGAATCTTTTATCTTATACACATTTGCCTCAGAGAAATCTTATGCCGCGATTTTAACTCAAGCAAATCAAGAGAAGGCGGAAGCTCGAATTGCATTTTTTTGCTCGAACTTACAAGGTGCTGAACTCAATTATTCAGACGTGGAGAAACAGGCATATGCTGTTTTCAAAGCGATCAAGTATTTCAGACCTTTCTTACTTAAAGCCCATACCAAAGTCGTAGTACCGTTTCCGGCGGTAAGAAACCTTCTGATACATAAGGATGTGGGCGAAAAGAGAGCAAATTGGATTACCGCTTTACAAGAATACGATCTTGAGATCAAGCCAGAAAACATTGTAAGAGGCCAGGGCTTCTACAAAATGTTGGCTGGAGCATCGCAAATTCCTGAGAACTCATCTGAAGAGGAACTCCACGATGGACCAGCAGGTGGACACTATGCTGGAGAAGCTACTGCACATAAAATCTTACGTGCAGGATATTATTGGCCCACGCTGTTCAAAGACTCATACAATTACGTAAGGAAATGCCAAGTCTGCCAGACTGCTGCAGGGAAACAAAAGAAATCGTCCATGCCACTACAGCCGGTTAACATCGAGCAACCATTCAGCCAATGGGGCTTGGACATAATAGGTGAGATCGTTCCTCACTCTTCTAAGCAGCATAGGTATATCCTCACGGCAACAGATTATTTTACTAAATGGGTAGAAGCAGTTCCTCTCAAGATAGCTAATTTTGAAAACATTATTGAATTCATAGATCAATTTATCATCACTAGGTTTGGATTGCCAACGGCCTTAATGTTTGATAATGCCTCATACTTTTCTGGAAATACAATGACTGAGTTTGCACTTAAAAGAGGGTTCAAACTGAAGTATTCTGCCAACTACTATCCGCAAGGTAATGGGTCGGCTGAATCAACAAACAAAAACCTAATCAGGATTATTAAAAGAACAGTCGACCAAAACCAAAAGAATTGGCACAAAGTGCTGGTAAAAGCTTTATGGGCAGATAGAATTACGAAGAAAGCTTCAATCGGCACTTCTCCCTTTAATTTAGTTTATGGGAAAGAAGTGGTTCTTCCAACTCACTTAGTCATTCCCTCTTTGTCTTTAGTACAACACATCGGTGAAGTATCTACTTCCTCCTTACAATTAAGACAAATGGAAATAATCAAACTAGAAGAACGACGAGAACAAGCTAAGAAAACCCATGCTCACCACAAAGCGCTAATAAAATCCTCTTTTGACTCAAGCATAATGACCAGAAAAAACTTTCAGATGGGAGATTTAGTTTTGAAATGGGATAAGGCTCATGAAGAAAAGGGCAAACATACGAAATTTCAGAAGCTGTGGCTTGGTCCTTTTCAGATTGTAGAAGTCATAGGCCCATTGACGTTTGTGTTGCAGGATTTGGCAGGTAGAAGAGATTCTTTGCCTGTGAATGGACAGATTCTTAAGATGTATTTTCCATAGAAGATCATTCTTCTATTTTTGTAGGATAGTTTTAGTTTTTTTATTTGTTTTTCTCTTTCTTATAAATAAAACCGGTTGTGAATGATCATCAAAAAGGATTCATGAAAGAGCACACCAATTCTCTATCAGATTTTGATTTCGCTTGTACAAGTAGCAAAACTTTTCGAAAAATCTGATTTTTTATTCTTGACAAATAGAGTTAACTTTAGCCTAAATATGATGTTAGTTTCAACCTCAAAAAACTTTGATGAAAGCAACCTTTGGTAAAAAATTGTTTTATGTCAGCACAATGAAAGGTATCATCAATAATAAAATAAATATTCTCTGTAAAGCTGCTGTTTTCAAACTCTATTATTGTCGTCCAGAGCTTTCTTAAGGAAAAACAATGACTTCCTCCCTGCTAAAGGAAATCACAACATTCAGAGAAACAATCCGAGAAAACACTATATCTCAAAGAATAAGAGGTCTCATCACGAGCCGGCTTATCATGATCACAGATATTATAACTTGCTGACTTTGCCAATACTGTCTATCAAAACAGGGCAACGACTCAAGATTGTTGCAATCAAAAGACAAGGGGTCTCATCACGAGCCAGCTTGTTCAGCAAAAGTGTAAATCAAGTGAATGACTGTGTCATAATTTGGCCACCAAACCAAGACATTGTTCTTTAGAGAATAAAAAAGGAAAAAGTGTCAAAAAGGATTTTTCTCTGAAATGTTGTAAATAACCTCAAGCAGGAAAAAGGATCATTGCTGGATAACATGGTAACCCTGTCGAGGCTATGGACGCTTGCGGGCAGTAGAGGCTCTACCTATGACAAATGAGCATATTTTAAAAAGCCAGTACGCAGAGAAGACCTTATTTTATCTTTAAAAAGACCGAGTAATGTCTGGTATGAATGCAAGAAACTAAGCCTGAGGAAGCAGACAATTGGAATATAAAAAAGGTTGAGACAAAGTATCATTGATAGGATAAGTAGTAATGTACTCTATCTGTCCATAACAAAATTTAGACATATGAAAATTTTTCTGTTTCGGAAGTGGAAATTCAATAGAAAAACAGAGATAACTGGTTCTTCACAGTGAATCGCCATTGTTGTGGTCACCAACAACCCCCCTCTTTGTTTGATATTAGCAATAACACCAAGCAAAGGGGGACCCTTAACAAAAATCCAAAAAATATTTTTATCAAAATTTTTGTATTTTTACTCCGTAAAGCTATATCGCATCGCGAAGAGAGAATGAAGCATTTCCTATGCGCATAAATAAGCTGCGAAGAAGCGACACGAAATTCATCGCATCGCATATATTGAAAGCGCTCTTAAATGAAAAATCTTAAGGAATCGCCGACGGCCGATATGCGACGTCGCATATCACAACATCGCATAAGCAGCACACAGTGATTGAATGAAAAATGCAATCTGCGATCTTGCGATCTGTGATCTTGCGATCTGCGATTTGCGATCTTACGATTTGCGATCCTGCGATCTGCGATCTGCGATGAATGAGACTATCAATTCCTGCGATGACACTTCTTGACATCGCAATCCTCGATACTGCGATGCGAATCGCAGAAACCACTCATCGCAAGATTTCCTCGACATAGTCTGTAAACCCAAAATTGAGCGCGCACCTTAAGGGAAATTAATGATTGTACGCCTGAGTATCCAAGAATGATTGTGTCGCGTTTTTCGAAGAGTCAAGTCATTATGAGTGTCATGATTATGCATTCATTAGAACTTAATGCTTTCATGTCAATCTTTTCGTCATTTCTCTTTTCCTTTGCGTAAACTGTAAGGCAGCAACTAATATAAATCAATATGCAGGAAACACCTAAGGAAAAGGGGAAAGCGCCAATACTAGGAGAACAGAGAGGAGATTCCTTCGCAAATGGTTGCCGCATGCAGCAGGACCGCGGATTCCAGAGTATCACTCAACATATACTGATAGAAATAAACTATCCAAGACTCAGAGTCAAAGGCGCACAAAAGAAGCATGTTTACAAAAGATCCTGAAGCTCAGACTGGGTAAAGCAAAAAGAAAAACGCTAAAGAGGGAGGACGCTCCAGAAAAGCCTGGAACAAAGAACGGAAGCAATTTTCAATACAGAAGATTGTTCAGGCAACGAAATCCCTAACTCATTGGGTCATTCGCACGGCCGGAAACCGAAATAGCAACAGCACAATCAGTTTGAAAGAAATCTGGGTTATACTAAGTATACACACAACGAATACACCCAGCCAGAGGAAGATTTTCGAAAATATCTTCTAGTTTGTCAGAAAGAGGTGCCAGCTCTTGTTATTTCTACTTTTATCACTCGAATGAAAGGAAAAGACAACCAGCCGACTCTTTCCAGGCGAACGTTGCATTGCTTACAACACTAAGGAGTAGATACAGAAACGGTTAGAAATTAGATTCAGTTTTTAGAAATAAATTTGTTTTAGTAAAAGGGCGGTCATTTGAAGCCGTTTCCTAAATTTGTGTAATTAAGATTAATTAGTTAGTAGTATTTAACCCTTCTCATGGCATTTGGAGAGGGGTCCGGAAATTTGTCAAAAAACTTGTCCTCAGAACATGCACTTTTGCACCCTCGGAGGGGGTTTTTGATGAATGGATGGATCGAGATTTATTTATGTTTGCATTTTAATGTCTACTACTGATGTTTCACTTCTGTACTCTTAGTAGATATTAGAACAAGTAGAGATAAATTGTTATTGCTTGAAGTTTGTGAGTGAAATCAGTCATCAATGGTACTTTTATCTCTTGACCAATTTCTGCTTATATTCTTAGAGTGATATGCAGCTGAGTTGTTTATATGCTAATGTATGAATGTGTGGGTTACCATTTGGCACTTCTGTACGGTGGAGTCATTTATTTGTGCTTGACATATGAATAACTTATTATGCGATATGCTGTTCACAATTGTTTTGCCTAACTTTTTATGCAGAATGGTTTATCTTAATTGATTTCTATTCTTATGATAGCTGAATGATCTTTATTACCAGTTATTGTTCGAAATCTTTTTAGATCGCATAATAGAGAAAATCTACGCCGGGTTAGCGTAGATTAGATGTGTTGTTTTTGTTAGATTACAATAGTATAGAGTCAGTTTAGAAGTTAGAATTAAATTAGCTTAAAAATACTTCTAGATCAGCATCATCAAACTCTACACACACACACACCCCTTAGATTGGGAAACTGGTCCCATTATCCCCAGTCAGACCTGCTATACCAAATGGACAAGGAGCTGCCAACCAAGTTCCGGACCGGGTGGGTATCCCCCTTGTTGTCGACCCGATTTTCGGGGCCTTCAACACTATGGTGCTAAGCTATTTTCTTTGGAGTAGAACCCCTTCTTCTTATAGGGCTTTTTCTTTTCATGTATCTGAGACTTGTTTCCAAATTTCAGATCCTCTTCCATTTTAGCCTTTTCTTTATATGGGAAATTGGAAGAGAAATTTCCAACTCTTCCATAGTTAAAACACTTAAAGGGAAACTTCCCTTTCTATTTCCCTAAGCCACGCTTCTATTTTCTGGCTAGTTGAGCCAGCTCCTGATCAGATTCACAGCTGGAGAAATCTTGATGACCTTTGTGCTCCTTTCCCTTTCTAGATACTTTGAATGCTGCTTCCTTTGGTTCAAACTTTTCTATTCCTACTCTCAGCTCATATGCTGTGAGAGTACCAAGCAACTGATCCATTTTGAGATCCTTTAAATTAGCCATTTCCTCAATAGCTAAGATTTTGGCATTAAATCTCATGGGTAGAGATATCTTAACAGAATGATAATCTATTCCTTGACTTATTCACCAAGTCCTCTAATCATATTAGTCACTTCATAAACTCTGAGGAAGTATTATGATATGCTTTCATCCTCATTCATTCTCAAGATTTCAAACCTCATTCTAAAAGTCTGAAGTTTCGCTTGCTTGACTTTGTCATCTCATTCATGACACTGGTTAGGTTATACCCACAGTTCATAAGTAGTCTTACAATGCATAACTTTTACCATTTCAGATTGACTAATACTACCGAGAATGACACTCTTGGCTTTACTATTTCCCAACCATAATTTTTTTCCATCTGCATCTGTGGGAGAAATATCAGGGACATTGTGGTCTACTAGTACTAAAGACCAAACTTCTACTCCCAGGGACATAAGATGCGCTTCCATTCTCACTTTCCAAAATACATAGTTGGTCCCGTTAAGGGATGGTATTCTACTTGAGTAAGCTTCTTGACTCTCTAGCCTAGACATAATTCCTTATAGATCTACCTTCCAGTGTTTAAACTATAGTTGAAGGAACCTTGCTCTGATACCAATTGTTGAAATAAGGAATTACTAAGATGGGGGGGGGGGGGGGGGGTGAATTAGTAATTAAGAAACTCTTATTCTTTTTCTTTTTATGCTTACATTCTCTTCTTATAATCTTTAGCTTGTGAGAGAATTCATTAAAAAATTAGTTAACAAACAATATTTCAGGCACACCTTTTCAAAGAACAATCACATGAGTAACACACATTTGACACAGTGTTTTTCACTTGGAAACCTAGAGGGAAAAAACCATAAATTTGTTCTTTGTTTATGATGCAAGTTAAGCACCCACTTAATTACATCTATTTGTTTGTGAGCATCCACTCACAGGAGGCACCGAACCCCTTTGTTTAGCAAGCACCAACTTGCCAAGAGGCACCAACCTCTTTAGTATGCATGCACCAACCTGCCTTTGGTTAGCAAGCACCAACTTGCCAAGAGGCACCAACCTCTTTGGTATGTAGGCACCAACCTGCCTTTGGTTAGCAAGCACCAAATTTCCAAGAGGCACCAACCTCTTCAGTATGCAGGCACCAACCTGCCCTTGCCATTGTTCTACTATTTCATACAATTTTCAAACTGAAAACAAAGGCATACAATTATACAAGTAAAATACTAAAAAATGGTTGTCTGCAGATTCAACTTCTGCACTCTGCTTTTTGTGCTCAGTTGCAACAGATCTCCTCTTGTTGCTCTAAAAAACACTTCCTCTATGCTTTTCCTTCGTCGTCAAAGGATATTCACTGATTACTATTCAACACTACCCTCACCATTCTCCACACAACACCCTCGCTGCTCTTGTTGCACTATTAGAAAAAGTTCTCTTAGGTGCTTCAACCTCACTATCACTATGCACTTCATTTATGGCTCAATACTTTCACACATCTGCTCAACTCCCCACACTTCTCTATTACAGGCAATGGTTTTGTTATGCTGAGGCACTCTACACAAGGTGGACTCTGCTACATGTCCTTTGGCTTCCCATCTGTACTTAAGCATGGCCTCCCTTGCCGTTGTTGCATCTCTTGTCATTTTCTGGTCATAGTGCAGAAAAAGAGATCGAACTTGTAGTCCTTCATCGT
Organism: Pinus tabuliformis; assembly: GCA_031772625.1. Lineage (NCBI taxonomy): Eukaryota > Viridiplantae > Streptophyta > Pinopsida > Pinales > Pinaceae > Pinus > Pinus tabuliformis. The sequence continues at coordinate 1,536,957,975 of CM062818.1, read as the reverse complement.
CTGACTAAATGGAGCTCCATGCTGAGAAATTAATTCTCAAATGACCTGCAAACTGCTTCATGAGTCCCATACTTCCATTTACTCATTGAAGACGTGCGTCAGAGCACAGAGATGGCTTGTATCACCTCAAGGCAAACCCAACACTCTTTCTTGCGTATCGTAGTCCTTGCTGCCTTGAACAAACGATATTTTATAGTTGCCATTACTCCTGAGACTAACTCCTTTGTCCCTGCATTCAATCTTGCAGCTATTGACCCATACGCCTTTAACTCTTTGTACCGTGCTTATTGGATAAATTCCATATCACAATCTTCATGGTGGTGTAGTATTCTAATCTTCCGATTGCCAACCTCTGATATAGTGAGATCCTTCTACTTAGCCCTTCCTGCATTTTTCTCCATAGGACCAAGGGTTGTGACCTACCACTTATCCTTGAGGTACTAGGGCATTTTTAATCTCGTCGGGGGCTATTTTTCCCTTTTTAAGTGCTTAATTCCCTCGGATCTTTGAGTCTTTGTGACGGTGGTGCCAACCCAATATCAGAGCCACCTTATCGGAGCTTTTTCAAGTATCAAGTGTTACAAAGTGATGACATCCTCAACCTCCAATACACCGAACTCTGATATGACATCATGGCTCCACGTGGCACCTCATGAGTGGTGACATGTGTCACCCATATTTGTCGCCTTAGGCCCCGTTAAAACCCCAAAACTGCCTGCCACATGTCTTTATGTACCGCCACATCATACTGATGTCAGATGCCACTGTAGGTTATCGGGAACAATCATATGCCACCATGTGTCCTTGTTACACTAAAATTTGTCACCATGACTATTTGCAGTCAGTATGGCTCCATCAACAACCATACTGTCCTCCTTGGCAAGTCTTATACCTCTGCTCCTCATGTCAAACTCCAAAAAAGAGAGAAAGCCTTTAAAAATCAATATAACTCTGGTTCCGCACTTTCTCTTACTCTTACCTGCGTGTACGCACCTCAAGTTCATAATACCTGCGTACTTGTACGCTCTGTCTGTAAAGGGGTGGGTGCGTACCCCTGTAAAAGTCAAAAGGCGCAAGTTTTACTTCAAAAAACTTACTTGTGGTCAATTCTAGAGCATTCTAGAAGATGGTTTGACGTGGATTGAGCGCCTCCAGATGGTTCATGCATCCCAATGAAAGAGGAACTTATCCCATGAAGAGGGGAGCTATCCCTTTGAAAGAGGAGCTTATCCCATTGATGGTGGACCTGTTTAACTTCCTCCAAAGCATTATAAATACAGGCATTGGGCCAGAGGGAGGGGAGGTTGAAAGCTGAACATTCCTAAGGGTAGATGCTGCTGAAATTAGGACTCCCTTATAGAGCTTGAGAGGAGAGATCACATTCCTTTCTTAGCTTCATTTGGAAGTGGGTGAGCTGATCAAATTAGAGGAGAACTCTTGCTGGACCCTGGGAGGGACCTGCACAACATCAAGGCACTGGTTGTAATGGTTTCTTTTGTTTCCAATTAATACAATTAAGTTCATTTTTCTCAACAAGTTGTTATATATAATTTGTTTCATAAACTCCTTGGTCTTTATGATGAATATGTTTTATTATATGAGTTATTCAGGTGCTATGTAATCGTTTGCTTGTTAGTGAATGCAGGCTTCAAGGAGAAGGAGCTCATCGGGATCGAAGAGGCTTGGCTGCTACAAACAGCGTTGGACTAGAGGTAAGCCTTAAACACCTGGTTGCTTTTATTTTAAATGCATATTTAGGGAAAGATAGTGCTTGATTGTTTTGTTTGTCACTAGAAACGCGTTAGTTTCTAGGGATGTCGGTTTTGTCCGCAAAATTGACTCTTTCCGCATGACAGTCCTGCTATAGGAGAGAGAAAAGGGTCTGCCAACCTTTGGTTTTGTGATGAAATCCTTTGTTAATCCTTTATTAGCATTCCTGAAGGTTTTTAACACTATCGACACTTCACCCATTTCGCAACTTTTTAAAAGGTTCTCTTGTTTAGAAGTTCCCATTCTCTGATGGTTGACATGCATGACTACAATGTTGCGATGCACCGATATCTTTGGACCTTCGATATGTGATCATCGATATGCCTAATGCTATGATGTTGCGATCTCTGATATGGATGATGCTCTGATGTTGCAATCAGCGACATGGCTGAAGCTCTGGCGTTATGATCATCAATATGGCTGATGCTCTAATGTTGCAATAACTGATATCTCTGGACCTTTAATAAATCATACCTTCGATATTCCTTCCTAAGGCTTCTATCCTTGAAATTCAGTAGACCATATCTTTTGATCCAGGAGTCCATTGTTGGACTTCTACATATCGTTGGAAAGCTTGTTCAGAGCACTATCGAATGGGGAGGGTCCGATGTAGGCTTTGAGTCCTCCTATGGCTTGGAATATGACTACAAGTGTCTATGATCATTTACTCCTTGGACAACTGGAATCACACCCACAATAATGATCTTCTCCATGAAGCCTACAACTATCATAGGAATCCTTCTGAGTCATGCATACTTGCCGATCTGGTTGACATCAGTGCAAGCATTCATGCATAATACTAGCACAACCACCATCAATTTTCAAACACAAGGGACAAAATAATCTGAATAGGAAGTGGCTGCAACCTTAGCTACATTGGGCGCTATTGTCAAGCCAAAAAAGAAGCAATCAAAGGCAAGTCAAATGTATTTCAAAACTAGGAAGAGCACTAGAATTAGACAAGGAAAGTGACAAACTCCTACAAGGGTTCCTATAATTATTTATGAGTCACCAAGAAAACAGGAAGAAATAGGACCCAGTGAGGGAAAAATTGAGGAGGTCACTCCTTCTAGAACCAAAAACAAGTCACCCATAACACCTATGAGTAGGCCTACCACTAGGTCTATCACCTTCAAGAATCCAAGGACACAATCTGAATTTGAGGAAGAGGAAAAAGAGAAGCTATAGGGGAGACAAGGTTTTTTACAAGAGGGGCATAATTTTCTACAACAAGAATAGGGGAAGCTACAAGAACCCAATAAAGATTCACAAGAGGTAGTTACCACCTCAAAAACTATTGGAAAAATGCTATAAGAGCTCCAAGAACCTAGCCCACAACCTAGCTTGAGCTCCTACTACAAATTCATTGAAGGAGGGAGGATTATCCCCAAAAAATTTGCAGCCCCACTTCTTTATGAGCTAGATATAGAAAGAGGAAGAACCCACAGGTGGATGAAAATTGCTAAATCTAATAAGGTAGAGGATGTAGTCCTCATAGAAGAAAAGGTCATTGTTGGGTAGGGGTACCCTAAGTCAAAGTTTTGTCTAAATCATGTAAAGTTTCCCAATTTTGAGGAGCAGAGTATGCTTCGCGCAGAGTTCTAGGAGTCAAAGGGGTTTTAGGCTGAGTCGATGAACCTTATTTTGTAAAGGGATGCGATAAATTAGACTATTTTGAGCTCTGCCCATGGTTTATGGACCATGGAGTAAGGGAGAAATATATATAAATGGATGTCTAGTGAGTCAAGTCAATGAAGGGAACAATTCATGATATGATTTTGAGTCTGTAATTGGGATATCTTTCTGTATTTGGGTGAAGGGGAAGGCTCCTATAGTTGTGTGCATGGAGACCTTGGTAAGTCTGCAGCTGTGTGCCAGGCCCCTGTAGCTGCGTGCGCAGGGTCAGAAAGATTGTCTCAATGAAGCTTTGAAATAATAAAGAAGAATTTTGAATGGATCAATGTAATTTTATATGTTCACGTAGTTTCTGTATTTTTTCCTGATTAGGGTTCGATTTTGTATATTTCTTATGTAAACAAGGTTTTGTATAGGAGGGGCATAATTTTCTACAACAAGAATAGGGGAAGCTACAAGAACCCAATAAAGATTCACAAGAGGTAGCCACCACCTCAAAAACTATTGGAAAAATGCTATAAGAGCTCCAAGAACCTAGCCCACAACCTAGCTTGAGCTCCTACTACAAATTCATTGAAGGAGGGAGGATTATCCCCGAAAAATTTGCAGTCCCACTTCTTTATGAGCTAGAGATAGAAAGAGGAAGAACCCATAGGTGGATGAAAATTGCTAAATCTAAGAAGGTAGAGGATGTAGTCCTCATGGAAGAAAAGGTCATTGTTGGGTAGGGGTACCCTAAGTCAAAGTTTTGTCTAAATCATGTAAAGTTTCCCAATTTTGAGGAGCAGAGTGTGCTTCGCGTAGAGTTCTAGGAGTCAAAGGGGTTTTAGGGTGAGTCGAGGAACCTTATTTTGTAAAGGGATACGATAAATTGGACTATTTTGAGCTCTGCCCATGGTTTATGGACCATGGAGTAAGGGAAAAATATATATAAAGGGATGTCTAGTGAGTCAAGTCAATGAAGGGAACAATTCATGATATGATTTTGAGTCTGTAATTGGGATATCTTTCTGTATTTGGGTGAAGGGGAAGGCTCCTATAGTTGTGTGCGTGGAGACCTTGGTAAGTCTGCAGCTGTGTGCCAGGCCCCTGCAGCTGCGTGCGTAGGGTTAGAAAGATTGTCTCAATGAAGCTTTGAAATAATAAAGAAGAATTTTGAATGGATCAATGTAATTTTATATGTTCACGTAGTTTCTGTATTTTTTCCTGATTAGGGTTCGATTTTGTATATTTCTTATGTAATTGCATCGCAAAGGTTCAAATACTATTTTATATGATGAATAATGCATGTTAGACTAGTTACACGCAACTTGAAAGTCTGTTAAGTAGGAAAATGCTTTACGATTGTAACAATAAGATTAATGGTTCACGAAGGTCAAATTGAGACCTAAATTGAAAGAAACCTTACAATGACACTACATAGCCCCTTTGGATTCAGAAACTTGGTTCTAGCATCCCCCAATATTTCCTTGGATGAGACTGCAGTCTATGTTACGCGGATCGTTGCTGAAAGGTATGGTAGTATAGGGTTTTTTTGGTTAGCATAGACTAAATATGAACCTAGGTCTAAGCCCCTGATGCCAACAAATGGTTAAATTTTCGAGACCAAGATCTATCTGAGGGATGTGTGATGTGGCAACCGACTAAAAAATAGATCCAAGATTGGGTAGATTTGAAGTTGCACGAATTTGTAGCACATGAATAAATCCGCATCAGTTGACAGAAAGCTGGTTATAGATGTATATCTATATAGAAAAACACAAGTTTTTTTTGCTTCATTCGCTAACGAGCTGCACGAGTGGTTCTCAAACTAGCTACAAACGAGCCTTGTTGGAAACATGATGATCCTACTTTGTGGACCCTAGAGCTGATTAAGTGACTTAAGGAGATTGAAAAGAAGGTTGCAAGAGCTGTTGACTACTGGATCGATAGTATTATCAAAGGCCTTATTACTAAATTCACGATTGACACATCAATATCCTACAGTGAAGCTGAGCACTGATTTTTCAAAGGTCCACGAGGTAAGTACCTAAATTCTTTAAAGCTCTAGATTAAGATGTTGTTATGTGAAAAGTGTGTACTTCCTATGAATGAATGTTTAAAAGAAGTCAAACTAAATCTACGCGAAGTGGAAAAATGTTAAGAATAGACCTTGATAAATTCCTTGATGGTGAGTATAATCCATTATTGGGTGAATCTGAAAGTGAATAAGAAAGACGAAACCATAATACACCTAGAGGTGTGTCGCAGTCAGAAAATCAAGGCACTTATGGGATTCACAATCTAACCACGTCCATATCCACCTTCACATCCACCTCATGCACCTACACCTCCACCCCCACCTCCACCATTTAACATGGCTAATGTAGTGAAGATGCCTATTTTTAAGGGTCAGGGATCAGAGGATCTTGATCAATTTTGGTTTTTCGCAGAAGCTATGTGGAAAACACAACAGATCAATGATGATGATATGAAGAAAGCACAACTTGTCACAGTCCTACAGGAAAGAGAACTGTCATGGTATATCAAGTATAGTATAACTCACCCATCCGCTTTGCTAGCTAAGATGAAGAGAGCACTCAATGTAGAGTTCAAGAAGCCCAAGTCACAATCACAATGCATTACAAAAATAAAATAAATTAAGAAATCAGTCAATGAGACTGCCTGGGATGTAGATTAGAGGTTAAAATGCTTGCTGGGACAAGTCAACTTCTAGATCTTTGACAAACAACACAAAGAGTGGTATATAGCTACACTATTGCCACATCTCAGATTACCATTATTGCAACAAAAGATTGGGACGCAGGCGAAAGCATTAGAAATCATGATGAAGTTGAAAGCTTCGTTGGTACAAGATACTCACATAGGGGTTCAACAGATACAGTCCCAATTAACAAGCTTTCATATGGAGTTGCAAGATTTGAAGAAAGGAAAGGAAGCTCAGTCTGAGATGTGCTCAGATGTTTGGTGTAGAAAATGTAAAGTGGAGGGTCACTATAAGGACCAGTGTCCTGTTTATCATGATTATGCTGCTGCTAGAGGTCCCAATACTTTGAAGCCAAAGCCTAGTGCTGGACCAAGTACCATACCTAGTCTCTGGTGTAGTATTTATCGAGTTGAGGGCCAACATCTGACTGGACACTATTATTTATTACAGAAATATGTGCAGTCACCAAGGCATTTATTTTGTAACTTCTATTGATCAGTAGAACATGACGAGAATGATTGTCGCAACTATGATTTAATGATGGATGAAACTTCGACATATAGGATGCAAGATGAAGGCCACACACAGGAAGATCATGGTTCACTTGCAGCCCACGGAGGATTTCAAGGTCGAGTGTATGGTTGAAGAGGGGGTGCTCAATGAGGTCAGGGTCAGATCATATGCTATAACTGTGGAAAAGCTGGACATTTTGAGTAGGATTGTCAGAACCTCACTCACCCTTACTATCAATATTGTAGACAGTTTGACCATGTGATAGAGGATTTCCCTATTTTAATGGTTAAGATGCAGGAAAAGAAGAATCAAAAACCTATGTAGAATTTACAAATGATGAGATATGAACCGCACAAGGATGATCCAAGCATTAATATAGTGACACGAAGTGGTGCAGCTACAGGAGAAGATAAGGCATAAGGTAAAAATCCTGTGGCGGATGCATGGGTTAGGAAGGTAGGAGAGAAGAGTATTGGGTTCAATATGCAAAGGGAGAAAGAAAACTTCATGGAAGCAAAGAAGAGTTTCATGGACTCGAGAGCTTCAACCTCAAGGACACAGATGAAATTAGTGCCACGAAAGAATAATTTTGAAGTCGCTACCGCGATGGAGAATTATGATCCAACTATTCTGAAATCATTTCTACAGACATGTATGAAGTTGCTTAGAAATCAGAAAGAAGTAGAAGGATTGCAAGAGCTAATTGATAACTACGCTGGTAAAGAAAATCCACAACCTAAACAACACGTAGTAAACAAGATAAACAAAAATAATTAAAGAAATGGACGAGAGATGTGATTAATTGCGTAGATCGGTGAATTCAAAATGGATCAGGTAATTCTTGACTTAGGATATGATGTACATGTATTGCCGAAGCAAACTTGGGTGCGAATGAGGCAACCCAAGCTGCAATGGTCACCAATTTAGTTGTGCATGGCCAATCAACAAAAGATTATCCCTATGGGTTGATTGCATGGAGTTGTTGTGGATATTGAAGGAGAAAGCGTAGTAGCAGACTTTGAATTTATTGATATTGTGGATGACAACAATCTATATCTAGTGTTACTTGGACTTGATTAGGCTTTCGATATGGATGCGATAATCAATTTGAAGACAAGGAGTACATTGTTTGAAAAGAATGGTACCAAGGTCATTGTTCCTTTAGATCCCTCTGAAGGAGCGCGATATATAGAACTTGTCCGTGAAGAATGCAACGATGAAGATATTGAACACATATATAAATTAACTGCGCGAGATGAGGATTGGATCAACCCCACCGCATATGGAAGGATAAGATGGGAGAAGGATATTTCATGTCATTCAAACTTAGATGAAGAATTGGAGAACTGACATAATTGGTTGCATGAATTTTCTACTTTGCTTTGAAATAGACCGACAAAATCTCTTCGCTGTATATCAATTGAGGTACATAATTTTCCATATTATGATGGGATAGGTGATGTCAGCATATTTCTTGATAGTTTTGAAAGGGACATACCGAAAGAACAATGATTCCAGGCCTTGGATATAGCTCCAAGGGCTACGCCTACGTGATGGTGGGGTACACATAAAGATAATGTAGGAGATTGGAGGGAGTAGCACTGATAGGCTCAGATTTGGTTATGCAAACACAAGGCTCACCGAGAAATATAATGGTAAGGATGATCCTCAAGAACATTTGTCTCATTGGGCTAAAGCATGGGGCGAAGAACCTCAACCAGAGTGGGTACACATATTTTATCATACTTTGGATGTAATACCAATGAATTGGTATCTGGAAACGGAGTTGCGCCATGGCACCACTGACTGGTATGATATGAAGGAAAGTTTCCTACTAACTTTTAGTTTCGAAGATGGGTTTCAGTGTATAGATGATGCACTTTAGGAGATCAAAGCAACAATTTTTCAGACACTGAAAGAGCCTACGACTTGGGTACAACCTGATTGGAACGCACAGTTGCAACATGCTCTAGAATGCTATAATATAACCATGGAAGAAGGCGAGGAGGATCCGCAACATCAACATCCCTGAATCAGAAGGACAATGCGAGGTTGCGGGACCAAATATTGAGATACCTGACATATCATAGCTTGTTAAGATGAAGCAAGTTAATATAGGTTCAGAATCAGAGCCCAAGTTTGAGCCCAAGTTTGCACGCATTGGTGATTACTGGGATGAGGATACAGTAGGAAAGGTTGTCAAATTACTGCATGAGTACTAAGATCTATTTCCGACGAAGTTTTTGGAGATGAAAGGCATTGTAGGCAATTTGGGCATAATGAAGATCACTTTGAAGCCATATGTGAAACTTGTAAAACAACGACCATATAGGCTAAACCAAAAATACAAGGAAAAGGTGAAGCAGGAGCTTGATAAGATGCTCGTAGTCGAAATAATTGAACCTGTGGAAGAATCTGAATGGGTAAGCCCAATGGTAGTGCAGGAGAAAAATACTAAGGGAGAAATAAGGATTTGTGTTGATTTAAGAAAGTTGAATGATGCATGTGTACATGATCCATTTCCAACACTGTTCACTGATGAAGTTTTAGAGAATGTTGGAGGACAGGAGGCCTACTCCTTCACAGATGGGTTTTCAAGGTACCATCAGATCAAGATTGCACCGAAGGATAGGAGTAAGACCAATTTTGCTACTGAATGGGGATTGTTTTAGTATATAGTCATGACATTTGGGCTGAAGAATGTACATGCGATATTTTCCAGGGTGGTTGTCGCAGCGTTTAAGGAATTCATCCACAAATTTCTGGAGGTTTACTTTGATGACTGGACAGTTTTTGGACTAGTAAAGAAGCATGTTTCAAGTCTACACTTGATGTTAGATACCTACAGAAAATATTAGATTTCGTTGAATCTAAAGAAGTGCATTTTTTGTGTACCATATGGGATATTATTGGGACATGTTGTTTGCAAACAAGGGTTGATGGTGGACCCTACCAAAATTGTTGTTATTATCAATTTGGATCCATCGAGGAATGTAAAGCAGCTATGCGTGACTCTAGGACATACTGGTTACTATCAGAAGTTCATAAAGGCTTATGCAGATCACTGTGCCAATGGAAAAGTTACTAAAGAAAGATGCTACCTTTTGTTGGAATGATGAATGTTAAGAGAGCCTCGACATCTTAAAGGAAAAAAATGGTCACTACATCGATTTTGGTGTTTTTGGATTGGAAGAAGGAATTTCACGTCCATGTAGATGCGTCATCCATAGCTTTGGGGGATTTCTTAGCGCAAATAGGAGAAGGAGATATTGATCACCCCATCACATTTGCGAGTTAGAAGTTATCTAAGGAAGAAAGAAATTATTCCATAATGGAATGAGAGGGCTTAACTATGGTGTACACATTGCAAAAATTCAGACATTACTTATTAGGCACGCACTTCAAGATGTTCACAGACCATCGGCTCTAAAGTACTTGGTGAACAAGCCTGTGTTGGGGGGGAAGATCTGCAGGTGGCTATTGCTGTTCCAAGAGTACGATTTTGAGGTCATAGATGATTGAACACTGTGACATATCACCTTTCTAGAACTGAGAATGGAAAGAACCAACCAACATTGAAGAAGGACTATCCAATGCACAGATTTTTGCAGTACGATTTGCTGATGATGATTTTGATGATATCATCTACTTTTTGTCTACTGGAGTAGCCCCTATGGAGTATACAACTCAACAGAAGAAAGAACTCATATGTTGAGCTGCCAATTTTTCTCTGATTGTCAGACATTTGTATAAAATGGGCCCTGACGAGATATTGCGCAGATATGTCCATGAGCATGAATGGAAGAGTATTTTGGTAGGAGCACATGATGGTGTCGTGGGAGGATATTATGCAGGAAAGGCCACTGTGCAAAAGATTTTAAGAGTGGGACTTTGGTGGCCCATGGTGCACAACGATTCCAAAGAATATTGTGGCACTTGTGATGTTTGCTAGAGGACTGGAAGACCATCGAGAAGGGATGAGTTGTTGCTAAATCCACAAGTCACCTTGAAGGCCTTTGATAAGTGGGTGATTGACTTTGTTGGACAGATCAATCCAATGGGGAAGAAGACTGGTGCACGATACATTATTACTGCGACAAAATATCTGACTAGGTGGGTTGAAGCTCAACCGATAAAGGATTGCAGCGCAAACACTGTTGCACACTTCATCTTTGAGTATATATTATCGAGGTTTGGGTGCCCAAAGATCCTGATGAACAATAGAGGTTCACATTTCTTTCACAACACTATTGAAGCACTAACGGAGGAGTTTCAGGTACATCATCAGAAAAGCATGCCTTATCATCCTCAGGTGAATGGCATAGTTGAGGCTTTCAACAAAATTTTAGAGAGAGCTCTGAATAAAGTATGAAATGTCAACAGGAATGATTGGGATGTGCACATACCAACAATTTTTTGGGCATACAAGACTACTTGCAAGAAATTGACAAAAAAGACTTTGTTTAGACTGGTGTATGGTCAGGAAGTTGTAATGCCTATGGAATACATAGTGCCCAGTCTTCAGATTGTGGCCTTTATAGATATGGTAAAAAAAAATATTATGGAGGAGAGGTTTGAAAAACTGCTCATGCTAGAAGAAGATCACTTTCTTTTCAGATTTCACCAACAAGTACAGAAAGCCTAGGAAAAGGCATGGTATGATCGACATATTAAGCAGAGAAATTTTAAGAATAGAGACTTGGTTCTGTTGTATGATAGTAAGTTCGCAAAGTTCCCTAGTAAGTTTAGGATGCATTGGCTAGGACCATACGTTATCAGGGATATCTCAAATGGTGGCACAGTTCAACTCACGAATCTAAATGGAGAATTATTTGTTGGATGAGTAAATGGTAGTAGGTTGAAACTCTATAGGGATGATTCCATCCCTAGGACTGTGCAATGACTATATGGATGAAGGAAATTCTTAGTGCTATAGGCAGTTGGAAGGAAGCACAGGACTATAAAGTACTCTTCCAAAGAAGGACTTTGTCGAAGAGGGAGGTCTATGCGATATTCTAGAGGATGGCATAGATGGAGGAAGCTATGACAGAGAAGGGGTAACTACGTTGTGGGGAAGGGCCTGATGCAGTTCATCCAGAATATGAACATAGGGGTTTCTACAGTTGATTTGACAGGGAAATTACCATTACAAGGAGCAGGGGGAACACATTTAAGGAGCATATCTGGGAAAATATGCCACCAAATTCACATTTATTAGGAGGACCTTAAGGATATTGAGGAGTTTGAATTTGAAAAAGGTATTAAATATGACACCTTGCTACACATTCAGATAATTAGCTTGTTGAGAATTCGAAGCATGATTTTCGCCTATGTGTGAGCCGAGTGTTCTGCTGAATGTCTGGTTGGAGTTGGCAGGAGATTGAACAAGAGTTTCTTAGGCACGGGCTAAGATCCATTATGACTGCTACACCACTAGTGCATGCCACTGCACCAATATCACTAAGGACAAAGCCTACTACCACAACAACAACAACAATTAAGAAGCAGAAGAAGCCACAAAAGCCTCCAGTTAGGCAATCACCGAGGAAAATACCCATAGAACAATGGTCTAAGGAGAGAATGGATAAATTGAAGCAACCGATGGATTCCCAAGATTTGGATGAGGAAGAAGTGGTCGAAAGAATAGAGGATATTAGTGCAGACGAGGTGGAATTGATCTCTAGGTTTCCACTCTATATGCCTCTGCGGAAGCCAACCTCAAAGGTGACCAGGGACCCCGATGCTATAAAATTTAAGGTATTTACACCCCTGTTACTAGAGGACGTGCGGATTAAGGGAGAGTTGTTGGCTAGGGTGCCACAACTACGCATGGAGTACTGGGATCTTAATGATCAGAGTAAATATCCCAAGTTCGAGCTCAACAAGTATATGAAGTCAGTTTACTGTGAATAAGTCGGAGTCACAAGGATTGAACCGCTACCATGGGAAATAGGAATTCAATGTTGTCACACGGAATCTGTCAAGGGTGCGGACACGACTGACCTTCCTAGAAGTCTAAGACATTCTAATGACAAACAAGACAAAATGGAGTGATCTTTCTCTAAATACACCTTTTACAACATGAAAACTACAAGTGTTTAGGCTTACCTTATTCCAAAACGCTGTTGTTGAAGTCCGTTCTTGACGATCCGGATGAGCTCCTCCTTCAAGTCAATTCCTGCAACTACAAACAATCAAACAATTACCGAGCACTTGTATTTCATATAATAAAACATATATTCAACATGCAGACCAAGGAACACATGAAATAACTCATTAACATAAGCTATTGAGAAAAATAAACCAGTTTGTATTAATAACGAAACAAAGAAACTCTTACAACCTGGCCTTGGCGTTGTGCAAGTTCCTCCCAGGGTCCATCAAGGGTTTTCCTCTACTTTGACAAAGCTCACCCTCTCCCAAGTAGAATCAAGTGAAGACAATCTCTCCTCACAAAGGCTCTAATGGAAGACCTAAATCCTGCAGCATTTACCCAAAGAAAATGTATAGCTCCAACCTCCTCTCCCTCTGGCTCAATGTCTTTATTTATAGTGCTGTAAAGAGGTTATTCAGGTCCACTATCAATGGGATCATCCCCCTCTATGGGTGGGATAGCTCCCTTATTGATGGGATAAGTTCCCCCTTAATAGAGATACATGAACCAACTGGAGGCGCATCCATTTCATCAAACCGACCTCTAGAATGTTCTAGAAGTAACCACAAGTAACTTTTTCAAGATAAAACTCGCGCATTTTGCCTTTTACAGAGGGACGCACCTGTCCCTTAACATACAGAGCGTCTATGGACGCGGATTTTGTGAACATGGTCAGCGTCCCCGCAGGTAAGGCTAGAGAGAACCTGCGACCCCAGAGATAAACATAGTTTTTACAAGACTTTCTCTCTTCTTTGAGTTTGAGATGGATAACAGAGGCATGAGACTTGCCTAAGAGGGTAGCATGACTGTTGATTTGAGCCATACTAACTGTAAGTAGTCAAGGTGACATTTTTTAGTGTAACAAATGTGCTGGGTTGATGAATATGTTGTATATTCCACAGTTTGGGCGTAGTAACGTAAATACAATTTGTGTGCGCCAGTTGTTGGCATTAGTGCATGATGGGTGTCTATGGCTTGGGATGAATATCCTCATAGATGATTTGTTAATTAGAAGGATCACTCTACTGCCTTACCAAGGAGCGAACCTCATCAATGCATTTGTCAGGAAGTCTCAGGAGAAAAAGTTGGCTGATCAGATGAAGAATGACTTCAGTTTAGTTAAGAAATCCTGGGGATATGCCATTAGCTCTATTAGTGATATGATTGTGCATTTTTCTGTGCACATTTTGTTTGGTAAGATAATGAGAAAGTGTCGGGTGGATGAAGTGCTAACCCTGGTGGTATCTTTGGCTGCACAATGCAGCAAGGCGATGCAGTTTAATTGGGAAGGGTATTTATGTTAGGAATTTTTGGACGACTATTGAGAAGCGCAAGAAGACGGGAAGCAATTCCACTATGCATGGTTATTTCTCTTAATTTCACTGATAGCATGGAGAACGTCGGAAGAGTCATAGTTCCCCACTGTGGACCCTGATGTGTGCGAGGCTGCGAAGTATGCCTTACTGTGGGCATCTAAGGAACCGACCCAGGTTACAAAGAACAAATTGTTCTGGGTCTTATTTGAGATGGACCTGCACACGGTGATCAACTAGAAGTCGTAACTATCACCAAGTTTGTTTCAAGAATATCGTAGCATTGCTGACTTTAAAGAAGATTTTCACCATGTGTATATCCGCATGAAGAAAGATTTGGAGGCAGTATGGTATGAGCTACCATTTTTAGTTACTAAGGAGGACATCCTGCTAATAATAAGCAAGTGGTCTAGTAATTGGCTCACTCCACCTATAGACGAGCCAGAGTAGGTAGACATAAGTAAGAAAAAGCAAGCCACTTAAGGTGCACAGACCGAAAAACCAACAACAAAAGGAGGATAAAAATAAGGTGTCTCAGAAGGTCACAATTGACCTTGAGAAGAACACCATGTAGGAAATAAAGCATGAAGTTGAACAGGAGGAACCAACTACTGATGAGGGAGATCAGGATGGTGAAGACCCTTTTGTAGACACAATGGACTTTGATTCCCCATTTATAGTGAAAAGGCGGAAGAAGAAAAAGTCAGATAGATCTGTTGGCGTAGAGCTGATGGTCCTCACTGAGGGGGACATAGATGAGATAGATACAAACTGAGCTGTGATGGAGGACTTATGGGGAAACATTGAGGACCAATACAAAGTAGTGTTGACAGAGGTCCAATAGGGTCTTAAGAAGCTGGAAGTTCAAGCGTGCATAGTTCAAGTAAGTGTGACTCAGGCGAGCATGGAAAAATTTAGTACAACTACAGAAATCACATCCGAGCTCTGGGATGTGCAACTACTAGGGGGCTCTCTACATTTTGAGACAGTCGAAGACCAGGAGTGTGTGCAACACTGGAAAAATCTGAGTCTCAACCTTGCAGCACTCCCCATTCAGACATTACACAATTTACACCAAGGAGTCTCTGACGAACTGAAGATATAGGAGAAATGCACTCTATTGGTCATAAAAGAAGTGAAACGTGACAACCAACATATGTTCAACAAGAAGAATAAAGCACTCTAGGATCGCGACAAGGCAGCTACGCACAGCCAACAACTGGAAGAGTCCATCACTAAGGCTTGCAGTGAGCTTCCAGAACTACAGATCCAGATAGAGGTAGCCTCAGAAGAGAAGCTTTCGAAGCTTGCAACAATGGTCAAGGAATCAAAGGCAGAGGTGAAAAAAGTTAGATTTGAGAAGCAAATCTAGATTACGAAACTCCAAATGAAGCTCCAGCCTACCACCCCACCTAAAGTTCGAGAGCAGCATGAAGCTACAATAAAAGCTGACATGGATAAAATCGCCACTACTGTCAAGGACTGTGGTTAGATTTTTGAGGATACGATGGAGATATGGGCCTCACTCTAGGAGGACCCAAATATGTAGAAGATTGAGGAAGAAATCTAAGACAAACAACTATAGTTTGATGATCTCAAAGCAATGACATGGACCTTAGCACTTGTGCAATGATTTGCCAGTCTTCAGGAGGGAATACTCTTACAAGGAAAAATTGATGAGCTGTGGTGGAAGGCACAAATAATATCCACATGGAAGAAACCTTGGGAAGATGATGCCCATCATCTCTTGTAGACAATGGAAAGCAAGTTGAAGAGCATGCAACAAACTCAGAGAACAATCGGTCTAGTGACAAAAGGGCCGACAATAGAGAAGCTCGTAGAGAAAGTTAGATAGGCTGTAGCACAATGCATAGAGACACTTCATCCATTGAAGTTGGCATAATATGACCTCAAAGAAAAGGTTCAAGATGTACCGGATGAGTGACTCGAGGACAAGTCACATATTTGTGCTAGGGGCTTATTGGATAGGGGTCCCCTAGGTCCAAGTTTTGTCTAAATCGTGTAAAGTCTCCACGTTTTGAGGAGCGAAGCGCGATTCACGTAGAGTTATAAGAGTTAAAGGGGTTTTATGCCGGGTCAAAACACCTTATTTTGTAAAGGGATGGGATAAATTGGACTATTTTGAGCTCCTCCCATGGTTTGAGGAACATGGTGTTGTAAGGGAAAAAGATATATAAAGGGATGTCTAGTGAGTCAAGAAAATGAAGGGAATAATGCATGATATGATTTTGAGTATGTAATTGGGATATATTTCTGTATTCAAGCAATGGGGAAGGATCTTGTAGCCTTGTGCATGAAGACCTTGGTAAGTCTGTAGCTGTGTGTGCAAGCCCCTACAGCTGCGTGTGTAGGGTCAGAAAGATTATACCAATGAAGCTTTGAAATAATAAAGAAGAATTTTGAACGGATCTGTGTAATTTTATATGTTCACCTAGTTTGTGTATTTCTACCTGATTAGGGTTCACTTTTATATATTTCTTATGTAATTGCATCATGAAGGTTCAAATGCTGTTTTATATGATGAATAATGCATGTTAGACTAGTTGCGCGCAACTCACAAGTTTGTTAAGTAGAAAAACACTCTACGATTGTAACAATAAGGTTAACGGTTCACGAAGGTTAGATTGAGACCTAAACTGAAAGAAACCTTACAACCACACTGCATAGTCCCTTTGGATGTAAAAACATGGTTCTAGCATCCCCCAATATTGCCTCGGGTGAGATTGCGGTCTGTGCTACACGGATCATTGCCGAAAGGGCCGGTAGTATATGGTTTTTTTAGTTAGCATAGACTAACTTTGAACCTGGGTCTAAGCCCCTAAACCCAACAGTCATTGAAATGAGAAAAAAGTTAAGTGAGTTGAGAAGAGAGTCTATAATGAAGGAGCAGCTACATGCATAAAATACGAGTTTGCGAGAGAGGCTGCAGGAGAAAGAAACACAACTTGCCACCATGGCAAGTATCTCCATGGAAGAATTTCAATGAAGAAAACCACACAAGTCTTATGCAATTCCAAATCAATACCTTCACACAACATGGATTTATGCCCTTTTAGGATTACAAACAGTTCATTGAATTTTGCAGCCAAGCTAACATGGAAGACAAAGCAAAATTGGCTAAATTTTACATGCACAACCTGACTCTGACAAAAATGAATTTTTGGGATCCCAATGCAAGATTGGGAGATATGCAGCTAATGGCCTTAGCATCCAAGATGACTCATGAGGAGGCAAGAGCTGAGGAAGTGAAAAGGGTAATGACAGAGACCAAGGGTTGTCATTAGCAATCATGGCCTCATCTCCAATGATGCTGTTTTAGCACCTAAATACCTTACCAACCAAGATCAAGCCATCCTACACTTTGAAGACACATTCAAGTTGTTTGGAATAGAAAGCCTACAAGCTTGCCAGAGGAGATGGCATGCCTTACCCCACAACCTACAAATAAGAGAATATCACTCTTTTAAAAGGCTAAGGAATGCCTTGGAGAGAACACACATATATAAGAGGACCATGCAAATGATAAAAGTTAGGTGGATAGGACTCAAGCTCAGTCCACCCTTGCTGCTAGGCTTACAAGAAGGAAGAGATGAAGTAGGAGAGAAAAAGGAATAGAAAGAAATAGAGAAGAATATAGGTTTTTACCCCAAGAGGGAAAAACATTTGAGGAGCCTTGGGATGTCAGGGAGGCCACCAGGGCCATGAAAGAGCTACACATGGATGAATGAGTTTCTCAAAGGATGAGAAACACTTTCAATAGGGGGTGATGATGAGTCCCATTAATAGGTACATTTTGAAGATTAATATGCCATCCTCCAGCCTTAAAACTACCCTTCTCTTGCATTAATTCACATTTTTTCGTTATATTATGCTTAGTAAGAGGAGTAGAAGGTGTTTGTCATAGTATGTGGCCTAATGTGGTTTAATTGCAGGAAAATGAAGCATTTTTTAGGCTATTATTATGCAGGGGCTCAATGGAGACAACTAGGAGAGAATCTAGGGGGGTTTCCACCTCCTTAACTCCCTAAACTCGGCTTAGGATCACCATATCGTCTCTCACCAGTTTGAGTACATTGGCAACCAAGTGACTCCTAGTCCAAGTGAAGATTAGGGAGGACAAGATCCACCATTTTCGAGATCAAGGAGGGAACCATTCCTATTTTCAAGGGATTTTCTTCAGCTTCCCTTTTGTATAAATAAAAAAGAGGAAGAGCTCATTATGATTCAAAGTTTTTGTTCAACTAGGTGTAGCTATTGAGATCCAAGCATTGACATTGTTATTTTCAACTTTTATGTGATGTATTAGACATGCACTTTTTGATAATGAGAAGTAGGATTTTAAGCTGCATCTGAGTTAGCTTTAGAGGGCTAATACCTTTGGGTTTGGGCCCAACCCAAAGGATTTGGTCCCTCTTCTTGTACTTATGTTTCTTCTTGACTCCAAGTAGTTCATAGTTTCTTGCATTTGAGTAGAAGTTAACCTATAAATCATGTGGTTGCAGCTTCTACATCACTTCTCTTGTGGGAGAATAAGTGGAAGGATTCACAACCACAGACTAAAAATATTGTGTTTATGATTTCTTGGAAATAGATTAGTATTGGTTGTCAAGTTTTACATTTGCTTTAAGTATTTTAGAAGTTAGTTCAGTGACCAAATCAGTGGCTTGCATGAATTAGATGTCATTTAAATTCAACTCATCTTTTCCATCATAAGTTATTTCATTTTGAAAATGATAAATGGATGCATGCATGTGATTGATTGTAGGGCTGATTGATCTACAGGGAAGGGAACCTTCATCACTTCCATCCTGAGCTCTTTCACCTTCTCCTTCCACCTCCAAGCTCTGTCCCAAAAAACCTTGTTTTATAAGCTATTCTGTCTAGGTCACCGAGAGCACTCATCCTAGTGCAAGACAAGCCTCCAAGAGGTCCTGATCTTGGTTAGGGGCTCAAACCAACCCTCTTTCATTTTCTTCAACTATTGTTCACCTCTCCATACCCTCAAGCCAATGTTTTCACCTTCCAAAACCACTCGGATGCCCTCCTATAGCATTACATGCCTGCTTATAGCATTATAGGCCTCCTGTAGCAATCACCTATTGAAAACATGTAGCAACCTTTCTCTTCATTAGTTTAGACTCACACTACAAATTTGACTTAGAATAGATGCATAATGACCTCCCAATGTGATAATATGACCAGGAAAAGCTCCTAGGCCACTCCAAAATTTCCTTGTCTTCATTGCAAAAACATAGTAGACTTAGTTTCTTTATCATGCAAATATGCTATTGATTTAAGAGCAAGTATGAACTAGGTAGATGGTACCTGTGAGTTTGATTGGTAGTTTGATTAATTATGCAAGATATATTAGTTTTTTGTTTGTTTGTTTGTTTTGTTTGTTTGTTTGTTTGTTTATTTTTTCCTGCAAGTAGATGAGGTAGTGTGATGAATTCTGTAAGATAATATAACTTCATTTCTGCAAGTAGGTTAGCCTTTATCTTTTCATGACTTGAGTAATTAGGGTTTTACAAGTTGATTCAATGGCATTTCTATTTTCATACTTAGAAGAAATTTCCAATTTGTCCTTTTATCAATATTTCATTATAATTCAGTAAAAGGAAGGGTATTTGAGAAATTTTTGATCTAATGTCATAACTGAGGGTGGCATGAGTGGAACCCTATCTGTTGTGCATATAGCACTGTCACCTCGAATTTTGTATGAACTCCAGGTTGATAATTTGAGTTGAGGAGCCCTTGGTAGTTGCAAAATTCTTGGGCTCAATACCAGGGATCACCAAGAAGCATGCAGGAAAGGCTTTCATTTTATTTGTTGTGAAAATTTCCCATGATCGAAAAGCCAATGCCAATGTTGAGGAAGGGGAGAGAGCATTGCTAAAACAATATCCTGTGTTGCAACAATTTGCATATGTATTTCCAGCAGAAGTTCTTGAATTACATACTCATATATAAGTATACTTCTCCATCGAATCGATGCTAAGAGCAACTCTAGATACCAAGGCACCATATAGGATGAATACACCAAAACTGATCCTAATGGAAAATGGCATCTACCCATGGTATTCATCCACCCATGGTATTTATACACCCATGGGACTTACCCATGGTATTGTAAGTGGCATCCACCTATGGTATTGTATGTGACATCAACCCATGGTATTCATTCACCCATGGTATTTATCCACCCATGGAATTTACTTGTGGTATTGTAACAAAAAATTATACAAGTAACAAGTCACATTTTGTAAAAGGAAAGATTGTCCACCATAATGTAGCTTTTACATTTATTATTTGTTTTAATAAAAAAAATATTTGTGGTTTTTTTATTGGATGTTCTCCTATTTTCTTCTAGTATTTCAAATTTTCAGATCTTGGGGGCCTCCCCATAAGATCCAGATCAATGGTATCAAATTTAGGTTATGATTCCATGGGAATGAGGGTTTGATGCATATTTCAATTTCAAATTTTTGCATCAATATTCAAAAAAAATTAGGCACGTGCTACGACCTCCACATAGCACTTTATTGGGCAAAGCAAGATTTTTTTTTTTTTTTTTTTTCATTTTCTTTGTAGGAATTTTCTTTTGCGAGTTTGCAGATTAGATATGAAATTTTTGGTGAAAATTTTACAAAAATAAATAACCTATCAGGATTCCTTGCGAAAGAATACCCAAATTCAAAAAGAAAATCGGTTGAATCAGAGTCCAGATGAGGGAGACATCACTGATTTAAAATAAGCTACGTTACAGAAATTTTTATGACGACAATTCGTGGATGGAGGATCTCCTATCATTTTTTGTAGTTTTTGTATAGAATTTTAGAAAATTGATTGTAGATCTAAGCTCCTCTCAAAAAATCACCCAATTTCAAAAAACAAATGGTTGAATCAGAGTTCGAATGAGGAAGATAATGATGATTTAAAACCAACTATTTTTTTCAGAACTTTCATGATAGCGGAATAGTTGCAGTGCAGATATGAGCTTCCAGAGTGTCCAGACAAGGATTTCAAATACATAAGAAGATGCAGAATGGTCATTCTGTTTCCAAAAATAGGTTATAATAAAGATTTTGATTTATATTAACTGAGTTATGTCCATTCTAAATCTGGAGCAACATTCACAGTGGGTTACCTTTGGAGACGTGCCCTCCCACCCCAATTTAGTAGGCACTTGCTTCACATTCATCAGCTTCAGAATAGCAACATCCAGATTGGGTTCTTTGGAGATGTGCCCTCCTACCCCAGGATATCTAGGCACCTGCGTTATGAACAATCAACATCACGGTTATGGGTCAACCACAAAAAATCCTTATCATCGACATCCATTTGCTAGGCCGCACACTGTTAGTATCATAGTTGGTCACAAACATTACAGGGTATCTCAATCCTTGGATGTTCATTTGTCATGGTCATGGGTCATCCACAAATCCACACTTTATCGAAGTCCATTTTCTAGGCCGTACATTGTCAGTATCATAGTTGGTCACAAGCATTACAAGGTATCTCTATCCTCAGATCTTCATTTGCCATCGTTATGGGTCATCCACAAACCCACACTTCATCAAAGTCCATTTTCTATGCCACACACTATCGGTATCACAGTTGGTTATGAGCATTATAGGGTATCTCTATCCTCGAATTTTCGTTCATCATGGTTATGGGTTAACCACACAAAACCCTTCTCTTTAGTGGCTCTTCATATTCAACACATGCTTCTCAGGAGGGAAATTCACACAATGGGGACCATTGCTTCTTAAGGAGGGAGGAATGATCTGAATGGAAAATGGAATCTACCCATGGTATTCATCCACCCATGGAATTTACCCATGGTATTGTAAGTGGCATCCACCCATGGTATTCATTCACCCATGGTATTTTCCCATGGTATTGTATGTGACATCAACCCATGGTATTCATTCACCCATGGTATTTACCCACCCATGGAATTTACCTGTGGTATTATAACCAAAAAAGGCTATAAGTAACAAGTCACATTTTGTAAAAGGACAGATTGTCCACCACAATGTAGCTTTTACAATAATTATTTTTATTAATAAAAAAAAATCTTTGTGGTTTTGTTATTGTGTTCTCCTATTTTCTTTTGGTATTTCAATTTTTTCAGATCTTTTGGGCCTCCCCCCAAGATCCATTTCAATCCTTTAGATCTTGGGGGCCTCCCCCCAAGATCCGGATAAAAAACTAGTTGAGCTAAAATTACAGCTTAAAGAAATGTTGGATAAAGGCTATATAAGGCCAAGTGTGTCTCTATGGGGAGAACCAGTCTTGTTCATAAAGAAGAAGGATGGTATACTTAGATTATGCATAGATTATAGGCAGTTAAATAAAGTGGCCATCAAGAACATATATCCATTGCCATAGATTGATGATTTATTTGACCAGCTGAGAGGAGAAGCAATCTTCTCCAAGATTGATTTAAGGTCATGCTATCATCAGGTTTGTATAAAAGATAAGGAAATCCATAAAACAACATTAAGAACGAGGTATGTACATTATGAATTCATAGTAGTTCCCTTTTGACATACCAACACACTTGCAACCTTTATGTGCCTTGTGAACAATGTACTGCACCCTTATTTGGATAGATTTGTCATAGTCTTCATGGATGACATATTGGCATATTCAAAGAATAAGGAGGAGCACGAGAAGCATCTGGAAGTAGTATTGCAATTGCTAAGGGAGCATAAGTTTTATGAAAATCTCCATAAGTGAAATTTCTTTCAGTCACAAATTCATTATTTGGGACACATTGTCTCAAGGAAGGGAGTAGCAGTTGACTTAGATAAAGTTAAGGCTATCATGGAATGGCCAACACCTAAAAATGTGGCTAAAGTTAGGTCCTTCATGGGATTGGCATGATATTATAGGAAGTTTATTAAAAATTTCTCCAATATTGGTTGTCCAATTACTACTCTCCAAAAGAAAGGGAAGAGATTTGAATGGACAACTGAGTGTGCAAAAAGCTTTGATCAATTGAAGCAACTATTAACCAATGCACCATTATTAACGATAATAGATCCTAAAAAGGATTTCATGGTGTGCATAGATGCCTG
This sequence comes from Pinus tabuliformis, assembly GCA_031772625.1. Lineage (NCBI taxonomy): Eukaryota > Viridiplantae > Streptophyta > Pinopsida > Pinales > Pinaceae > Pinus > Pinus tabuliformis. The sequence continues at coordinate 1,536,934,776 of CM062818.1, read as the reverse complement.
CAAGGATGGAATCAGTGGAGTATTGATGCAAGAAGGTCAAATTGTGTGCTACGAGTCTCAAAAGCTAAGTTAAAATGGAAAAAATTATGTAAATCATGATCTAGAATTAGCTTCCATAATCCATGCACTAAAGATGTGGAGACACTACTTTCTTGGTAGAAAATTCACCCTAATGAATGACCATGGAGGGTTAAAGTACTTATTTGAACAAACCAAGTTAAATGTAAGGCAATTCTAATGGCTAACCATTCTCAACAATTTGATTTTGAAATCAGATATATAAAAGGCAAGGAGAATGAAGTAGTAGATGCACTTAGTAGGAGGGTGCAAATAAATCATTTAGTAGCCATAAGTTATCATGGAACTGATCTTGAAGAAAAGATAAAAAAACTTGGGAAACATGATGAGAAGTATCCAAAGATAAAGGAAAGGCTACAACAAGATGATGAGGGTGGAAAAGGTGAGGAATATCAACTCGTGGAGGATGGGCTAATTATATTCAAGGGTAGAGTCTATGTGCCAAATAATTCTAACTTGAAGAGACTCATAATGAGAGATTTTCACACTAAGACATATTCTGATCACCCAAGATACCAAAAGTCTCTCATGAACATCAATTTTTTTTATTATTGGCCTAATTTGAAAACAAAATAACTGATTTTGTGGCTAAATGCATTTAATTCCAACTAGTGATGGCCAAATGTAAGCATCCAATTAGGTTATTGCAACCCATTCCCATTCCGAAATGGAAGTGGGAAGTAATCTCCATAGATTTTATTGCTTGTTTGCCAAGAACCTCTAGGAAACATGATGCAATCATGGTATTCATTGACAAACTAAGAAAGGTGGCCCATTTTGTAGTAGTCAAGTCCACCAATTCAGCTAGTGAGGTGGCATAAATCTCCATAAGGGAGATTGTGAGGTTGCATGGAGTTCCCAAGAAGATCATTTCAGACAAGGATGCCCAGTTCACTTCCAAGTTCTAGAAGGATATATTTTGTAGGATTGGGGACTTAATTGGAATTTAGTACAACTTATCATCCATAGACGAATGAGAAAATAGAGAGGAAAAATAGAATCCTCGAAGACATGTTGAGGATGTATGTAATGCACTAGTTAAGGAAGTGGGAAAAGTATCTTCCATTTGTGGAGTTTGGATACATCATTGGGTACCAAGAATCCTTGAAAATGATCCAGTACAAAGCACTTTATGGAAGGAGTTACAATACTCATATCTGTTGGAGCGATCTAGTGAGTAGGGTCCATATTAGACCTGATATGTTGAAGGAGAGGGAGTAGCAAATGCATGTCATTAGGTAGAATTTGAAGGTGGCATAGTACAGAAAAAAAATCTATGTGGATCAACATATGGTGCATAAGGAGTTCGAAGTTGAGGAACATGTTTACTTAAGATTTAAACCCAAGAAAATCTCCTTGAAGATTGGGTCATGTTTCAAGTTGGAACCATGATTCTGTGTGCTTTTTGAGATATCTGAAAGGATTGATCTAGTGGCCTATAGATTAGCCTTACTACCATTAGCAAAATTACATGATCTTTTCCATGTTCATTGCTTATGAGATATATACAAGACACTATTCATGTTATTGATTGGTCTATGTTATAGGTGCAACTAGAGGGAGAGTTCCAACCAAAACCTCTATTCATCTTGGATTGGAAACAACTCACGCTTTGGAACTGAGTAATAGAGAAAGTCAAAGTGTAGTGGAGGCACTTTGGGACAGAGGAAGCCATGTGGGAAATGGCTAACCAAATGAGTGAAACATAACCTTTCCCATTTGATGAGTAAAGAAAAATTTTAATGCATTGTAAATGTTGTACAAATCCATGTGTATAAAGCTCCATATCAGCTGTGTTTGTTTTGTTTATGCTTATTGAACACCAAGGAAAATGTTCTCCTTCAATGGGGAGGGGAATGTGATATCCCCTTGTTAACATTTTCTCTCTTGTAAATAATTGTAAGTATTATAAATGGCTAAGAAAGGGACATGTATCCCATTTCTTAAGGTAGGAGGTTGCTTCAGGAAATGATTGTTTTTAAATATAAGTCCTAGTTGGTTGAAAGAATTCAGTGTGTTGAATATGTCTTGAATTAAATTGGAAGAGGAAGTACTAGTACAAGTGTCCTTCATCTCAAACAATAAGAAAAGAAATGACAAAAATTTAAGAGTAGCAAGGGCTATGCTGTTAGGTCATGGACTACTATGAAATTTGTGGGAAAAGTGAAGGAAATTAGTTGGTTGGAAAGAGAACGAAGGAGGGGATAGAGACACCTCAACTCATTCAAGATTCCTCTCACTCATTTGCATGGGCACGAGAGAAATGAATTTCAAATAATGCAATGTTCAAATTGTTGCAGAAAAAAAACATAGAGAGAGCCGAAAGGGATGTAAGCAATCTATAACATTGAATTGAACCCTAGGGGAAAAGGGGGGCACCAAATGAGGAACCCTCTGAGGGAGGATTGTTGGGTGATTTTTTTTAGAGAGCATGGGTTTCCTATAAGGTTGAAGAACCCATTGGAAGCTTGTAGTTCAATGGACCTATTGGATTGGGAAGAATCACTCAGGCGCTTGTGAGGATGATGAACCACCAGAAGTTTCCTTGGGGATGAAGCTCTAGTCATTGAATCACTAAGGAACAACTTGGAGTAGTGATTTATTTACCCATAGACAACTTGAATATTGATGAACCTTCCTCATTGTGGATGCCCTTCTCTTGAATGTGAGCTAAAGTTCTCTGTGTTGTGAAATGTTGGCATGATTGTGAATATGCCTAGATGGTGTGAGTTATAATGAGATTAGTTGGTGGATGAAGGAAACATGGCCTTGTGACATCTTGTTTCAGCTATGTTGGTTCATTGAAAACACTCAGAAGCACCCCATATCAAGCTTTGGAATATGGCTTGGGGATGACAGTTGAAAGTAAGACTTGGTTGCAACTATCTATGATTAGGTGGAGAGTTGTAGTCTTAGTCTTAGTTTCCAACTCCATGTTAAATTTAGATAAGTGTTTGTAAATCCATTCCTTGTTATTGATCTCATGTGGAGCTATTAAATTAGTGTTGCATTTATTGTACGAATGGTTCATGGTTCATTGTGATTGAATTGGTGAAATTCTGAGGAATGTGTTTTCTATTGTCTTGGTGTCATACTAATGCTATTTATGCATGGAACACACATCTATTACCACTTGTGCAAGTGTTTTATGCATTGAGTAACATCCGTGTGTGTGGTATGAACATTGGATGTTTAACTATGTTGGCTTTGACTTGTAGTGATGTTTATTTGATGAATAGTTGTATGATTATGCCTATAATTCAAACTAAAAAGGGGATTTCCTATTTATCTATGGAACATTGATCTCCTTGTAGCCTCTCTAGTGTTGTATGCTATTTAACTGCTTTTATCAAATTTTTTATGCTTATTTTTCCTCCAAAGAGACCTGTGGATCTTTGGAACAACATCAACTATTTCCCTATAAACCTTTAAGATTCAAGGGGAACGAAAAAATTTGAGAGGCTGAATGGACAAGCCCTTCATATGAATGGACATCTCCTTGTTTGACACATTCCAATGCAACTATTGGAAACCCAAGAAGGGAAATATTGTCATAATCTTAGGAAGGATAACACATCCCATCTTGCATCACCCAACATCATTTAAATGTGCTCCACCATTGAACTTTCCAGGGGTTGACCTTTGGTCTTATGTGTCCTTGTGGGTCTACACCTCTGCATTGTTAATGCTTCTAGTTGGTCTGCATGCTCTTGCTCCCATTTGACAACACTAGTGGCCTTGATTCTACCACAAAATCTCGATGTTGAGTCATCCTGACTCTCCTGTGAACATTTTGCCTTGTTATCTCTAGAAGAGAGACTCTGGGATAGACATATTCCTGTCAACATCCACAATATTCCCCATCTAAATGGGTCCTTCCTTCCACTTCATAACACCAATATTTTTTCATGGGAATTTGTTCTTCCATCAACTAATGCACGACCTCTAAATCATCTTGCCTTGCTCCATGCTATCGGCCCTATTGTTTTAGGGAAAACTAGTGTCGATTCGAACTGCTAGTCCCACTAAGACGGGTAGCTATCTTAGAAACAAACAATGAAAGCTTTTCAAGAATTCCTTTAAGTGTGATAGATGGAAGAGAAGAAAAGAGGACCAACCTAGATCTTCCACTTTGATTCTAGCTTGATTTCTCCTTTCCTTGATAGAATTTGTCACTCCTCTCCTACTTGTCCCGCTTCAAAGAGTACCTGTGGATTCAAAGTAACAACAAACTATCAAAGCATCTCTATCTAAAACATCATAAGCAATGCGGAATCAGAAACACATTGACCATACAATTGCATTCATAAACAATAAGATTCACAAATACATGATTATATGGAGGAAAACTCAAAGAAATTTATTAATAGTAATGTAAGAGAGGATTACAACCCAGCTGTTTGATCCAGCATCATCCTCCCAGTTGTAGAAGCCCTCTTCACCTCATGAACAAGCAAATCACTCAACAATGCAATGTCTCTTCTCACCAACAAACCAACAACACTTCCTTACAAAATACAAAATTCCAGCCTCCAGATCTCTCAGATGAGGGATCCATTTATAGATGTCTTGCAAGCGTGTGAGTCAGCTATGGGTTTTTTATTAGTGTCATTCCATTGATAGTTCTTGGTTCCACTTGGAGATTTCATTGATCTCTTACTCATCCCTAGGCGAGTTTAGAGAGGAAAGTGTCACAGGAGAAGTTTCTGGAAGATTCCATGATCATCCACCTTGCAAACTGTCTCTGCCATTTGTCTATTCTCGCTCATCACACCCCATAGAAGGTAATTTCAGTATGCATCGAACCTGGTTAGTTTGGAAGTTAGTATGCATCACACCTTGCCAATGGAGCAGTCTGTATGGTCCAGTTTTGGCCAGTTCTGAGTAATTTTTCAGGTGGAACTTCTGGGAAATGATGTAATCAACTGACCATGATCTTTTAGGGTATGAAGCAACACTTTTAGGGACTTAAGGTGTCCTTAGTTTATGGACATATGAGTTTGGGGTTGTAGTGCCCAAATATGTCTATAATAGATGCCCCCTAAAGCATGAGGTCGTAAATCTTCTGATGTTGGGTGAAATTCTTTATCATGAGGATCTGAGGTATTCAAAATGGAAGGTGACCTATATAAGATACAATACAATACATCATCATCATATTATTTTCATGATCTAGCTAAGGTGGGCATTCCCATGCTCAACTTTATAAGTTCATTTTCATGTACATAGGATAAACAATCATCTGCTGTTGCAGACTGGTGATTCTTCGCATGAAGTGTCATCTTTTCTGGCTTAGATGACTATCTGTGCAAATTCTGTGTACAATTTATGTATTTATCTTCCTGAATATATCACAGCTCGGATGGATGAAACTAGATCCGGGGTCTTCAAAACTCGTCCAATCTTCACCCGATGTACAAGTCGATCCATGTGAAAAGATGTTTTGAAGTCGAACATGGAAAGACATCGCCTGATTACCAGCCAATAATGTGAGCTGTTAATAGGCACAAGAGGAGTCACCAATAATGATGATGACCCTCAAGGTACTACAATACAATTCATGTGGTGTGAATTTATGAGCCGATTTCGAACACCACGCAAAGTCTTACGGTCGAAGGTCATTGATGTAAACCTGTCGCTAGAAGTGAGAAACTTGCCATTGAGGCATCCAAGCTTCAAAGTACTGAAAGGGTTGTTTCTAAGTCAGCTTCTTGGACCATGAGCTGATGTTGACAAGAAGTGACATGTCGTAGGAGGGCCTTGATGTATCCCACATCTACGATGCGAAATGGAGCAAATGATTTTTGTGGAGGTGAAAACAATCTGATGATATAAGGTTCAGGAATGGCGGTCATGAAAAATGAAGGGTAGATGTAATGCAGTGGATGAGGCGTTTGTTGGATGGTGAATTCTCTTGAACATATTGGTGACATTGATATGGACTGGTAGCATTAACCCCATGGATGTCACGGGGACCAACGGTGAATGGAAAAACCAAACCTAACTCAATCATGGTGATGGAGTGAAAGTGTCATGTTCAAGAGCGACCTACTACCAATAGAGTTCTTCAAGTTTTCTTCCCATTTTTCCCTAGTCATTGCTGACTAATACCTCTTTATTTTTGACAAGCTTGAGGAGGATAACATATGCTTGGTCTATAATTTTCCCTTCGGGCAAACCTGTCACTTTGTGTTTAGCGAGCCTAGCGTCAGTGAGACTCGTTCTTGTTTGTGTGGACAAGTTTGTTGCTATTGTTTTAACGAGTTTAACGACAAAGATAACTCTGTCCTTTTCATGTTTAGAGAGTTTGAAAAGGAATGAAAAGGAGACTCCAACAGTCCTTTTTTGTGGCATAATTCCTTAAGTCTAAAAAAGTATAAAATAATATGAAAGGGATGACTTTTCGATAGCTTTAACGAGCCGACAAAGACAAGCGCTCGATCTTTTTTTTAATAATCCCTCAAGTCCAAAAAGATTAAAATATATGAGAGGGATGGCATTCCCCTTACTTTAGCGAGCTGGAAAGGGCAATAGCTCGAAAATATTTTTATATTTAATGAGTCTAAAAAGAGTTTAAAAGAGGCTCGTTTTTAAGGAACGAGTGGTATTTCTGGGTAGCAGCTGGTTCTAGGTAAGTTTGGAACTTCTCAAAACATGGCAGTGTGAAGAGGGTGGCAATCAGAATCACTCATCGCAGATGTTCCTCAAAAGGGTAAACAATCAAGTGGAAGTGTATGGTCAGCCAAATGAATGGAGGTGATGGAAGGAACACAACCAAAGTTCAAAAGGGCTGATAGCAAAGCGATCACAAAGGTTATTTACCAAAGGCGGGTTTATTTTTTAATGAGCTTGAACCTTGTGCCAACATGTGCTCAATGCAGGTTGATTTTTTAACGAGCTTGAACCTTGTGGGAACATTGCTCTTACCAGTGTTTTGATAATGTCTCTTGGTAGATTTATTTTTTAATGAGCTTGAACACTACTATAACATGTGCTCATTACCTTTTTATGTAAGCTAAAAACAATCGAGCTACGAGGTTAAAGGGGTGAGAACCTACAAACTAAGAAAATCAAAGGTCACTTTTCACTTGCATATAAAGGTTTGCATGCCCCCAGGTAGTTTAGTAAAAGGAGAGTTTCAAGGTTACCAAATGGAAGTCCCTGCAGTTAGGCAAGATTGTTTCTGTCAAATAAAAACTCTTTCTTTGCTTTGTCCATTGAAATAGACGAAGGTGATTGTTGTGAGCTTCTAGTCACATAACGTACGAAGGTGAATGCTATGAGCTTCCATTCACAATCATACAAAGGAAATAATTGTGTCAGACTGATCACATAACCTATATGGGAATGTTTTTTGGTCCAAGTATTATAACCTTTCAAGAAAATCTCTCTTTTCCTCTAGTTTTGCCTGCCGAAGCAGAATAGGGTGCATGCCCCCTAATCTTCATCACACTCACCAAACTACTCGTTGTAATTAGGTGGATGGAATGAAGGTTGAAGAGACATTGATGATGCGAAGAGACCATTTAGGGATGATGGTTGATTTATAACTGTGTTTGAACTAGGAAATGAAAGTTGGTTGACAAGTTGCACCAGTCTGCCTTCATGTGGAAAACACATCACTCGAAAGAATGTGGAAACAATAGCTTCCATGCTATATATATAATCATGTCCAAGGAGTAGATTGTAATCTAGTGGACCTTGGACTACCATCACGTTCAAATGAGCGGTTTTCTTTCTCAAAGTTATCGGTAATTTTGGAAGGATCCCTAACGGTCGACTGGTTCCTTTGTTGAAGCCTAACAAATTTTGTTTTTTAGGCAAAAGCGATGGTGAACCAAGTGCTTTCCAAGTAGTTGAGGAAATGATACTCACTAAGGCCCCTTCATCTATGATAGTGCCAAACACGATCATTTTGTAAACTTGTACTATGATTCAGAATGGTACATTAGATGGAAGGCATGGGTTTGCTAGTTGATTCCAGTCAAAGAAGGTGACTAGACTGCTCGGAGGAGGTACCAGATAAATGATCGAATAATTTTCATGGACTGGGGGGGTCTCTTCCTGTTGTGAAGGAATGGGTGGATTTCCCCCAAGTTCATTAGACTCTATATCGACAAAAAGAATTTGAACGGTGTCATTCTTGTTCTCTTCGGGAACTGTATCATTTGAAGGTGGACATTATGAAGGCAAGACTGGGTCGATTGCCATCTTGACCAGTTGACTTTGGTCCAGTGTGGACTCAGGAGGCTCACTTTCAATGATAGGTGATTCAATCGACAATTGAGTTATGTCAATTAGGTTTTCAACTAGCGAAGGACTTGGCAAGAGTTTCTTGTATCCAGGTGGAAATTGCTGCAGTGAAGTAGGACGATTATCCAAAATGCTTTTGGCTTCATCCAGAAAAGGACAACGGTGAAGAGTATGATCACCTTCACATAACCTACATGGAACTTTGAATTTTCCTTTTTGTCTACTGACTTCATTTTCACTAGTTGATGGTGCGCCGTCAACCTAATTGTCAAGGGTTGATGACACCGAATGGTACAAATGGGGAGACCATTCTCTCAAGATCCGCGGGATACAAGGGCAATCTTGATGGTAATGTCTCTCCTTGCAAATTATGCATGGATTTTTTGGTTTGGAAACTTTAGTGTGCGGATTTTCGCCAGATGCATTGTTGTTCCCTTGTTTAGCTGGCTTCTTCTTCTTCTCTTTCCCTTTCTTTTTCTTCTTAGCTACTTGGTTTTTAGTGTCACTAGTTTCACCAAGTGAAGAGGAAGAAGGGGAAGGAGAAACAAACAAAGTAGAAGGTGAAGGGGTAACTTCAGTATCATCTGGTTGCTGATTAGATTATTAAGGAATTGCGGTGTTTTGAATGACAGAGGTCGAGAAAAGCCATACCGGTAGGCTGACTGTGATTCCCAGAAGGGACAATGTGGCCATATATGGAGAACCAATATCTCACCAAGAGGATGAAGGACTAGGATTCCCTCCAAGAGGGATTCCTTGATTGGTAGACTCCATTATCTCAATCTCAGATCAACGAAAGAACATGGATGTTATTCCGATTAAAATAAATTTTAATGACACTTTGATGCAACTTGCTTTTTCAATTTTTAAGAGTCAAGAAAAAGCTAAAGGTGACTCTAGTCACCTTCGATTTGTAATGAGCCTGAAGTGACAAGTGCTCAGATGGACGTTTTCTTTTAAGGAGTTGCAAAGGAACGAAAGTGACTACTCTGGAAGTCTAGACAGAGGGTTTACCAAACCGATCATAAAACTACAAAATACACCTTGGTGATAAATGATAGAGAAATTAACAAGGACTTATGTATGGCAGTCAATCTTCTCGAATGTTGTGTTCAGTGCATTACGATCGATAGGGCAGTAGACACAGCTTGCTAAGGATAAAGGATATCAGCCTATTGTGGTCTCCCAATATATACTCGATGGTATGGGGAGCACAGGTCTGTACTGGCACTTGTCGTATCAAAGAGGAGGAATCGCCCAACCTACGATGAAAATGATAGTTACCAGGTTTTACGAGGCCAGAACATGTCTCTAGCCTAGACTTCTAGATGTGTTGCGTTAGGTTCCAAAGCATTTTTATGTTCATTGAGGTTTATTTTAGAGTTGATCTTGCTTAGAAGTTTGTCTTTCAAGGTTCACCAAATGATGTAGATGTGAAATTCCTAAATATGCAATCTAAAATGATAAACAGTTGTTTATGTTCTTTTAGCAATGAAAATCCTAGCTACAAAGGAAAGAGGATAATGATTTTCTTTCAACAGAGAGCATAGAGCACACACTAGATGCACTTTCCTAAATCAGATCTCGCATGCAGTAAAAATGCAGATGCACATGCATGTATTTGTTTTCCGCTTTCTTAATGTGTGAATTCCAAAAAGAAAGCTAAGTACAGATCTGAACTATTTTCTTTCAAAGCGACATTTCTAACAATTTCTTTTCAAAACAAAAGGAAGACTAAGATGACACTTTTTGATTTCGAAATGAAAATTGTAAAACGACACTTCAAATACTAATAACTCAAATCAAGTACAATGACAAAAGTACAATCAACTATCTAGAAGAGGAAGACTTTACGACACTCTTCTTTTGATTTAAAATGACAATTATGACACTTGCATCAAAAACGACAGTTCGATTAGGCTACTTTCGACAAAGGAAGACTGTAAATGATTGACAAATACACAAAAACATTTACAATTCCTAACTGATGGAGGCTGAAATATGTGAAGGAAGAAGGTTTCAGCAAGAAGGTACTGATCATGAACAACAAAACTACTGAATAAAGCTGAAAACAAGGAGAAAAAACCAAATTTCAGAGAAGAAAATAGTATCACTCAATCATCGCACCTGCAACACAGGGAAATAGGGATGCATCTCACCTGCAACACACAGGAGGTGCGATGCATCTAGGTTGCACAGTTACAGACAGTGCGATGGGCTGGGGAGCGAAATTGAGCTTGGTTTATGCATTGCACCTGGCTAGTTTGGCAGTCGTATGCATCGCACCTTGCCCATGGAGCAGTCTGTATGGTCCAGTTTTGGCCAGTTTTGAGTAGTTTTTCAGGTGGAACTTCTGGGAAATGATGTAATCAGCTGACCATGATCCTTTAGGGTATGAAGCAACACTTTTAGGGACTTAAGGAGTCCTTAGTTTATAGACATATGAGTTTGGGGTTGTAGTGCCCAAATATGTCTATAACACCTGCCACGCTAGCCTAATCCTCATCAACTCGGTATTTCTCTTACACGATCTATTCTAGACTTCTAGGAATTTAGCCTCTAGTACATGTCATCCCAGGCTTCCTTCCAACCATTGTTTCCTCTTACTTGGTCTTAGTCATTGATCATCTGATCACTTTCTCTTGGCCTTGCGTTGCGGTCATATGGGCTAGAAACCTAGCTTTCAAGGCAACCTTCGTGTGGCCTGATAAATCCAGCCAAGACCACGAATAAGATTAAGAGGTTGAGGGTATGAGATAAGGCTACGAGATAATATTTCTTCCATTTTTATATCATGAACCATTTTCGAAGGGTCTCACCCATGGCTCGACTACAGGGGTTTTGAAATCACTTAGACTTGCAACAAATGTCAGCCATCACCCCTATATTCTTATGAAGCACATTCTACATACACATGAGCCCAAAAAACCATTCATTGGTGCAAGGGAAGACCCACAAAGAGGTCATCCTATAAGACATTTCCCATAACTGCTTGTGAAGGCACAAGGTGAGAAGGGTTGGGGTGATGGACCCAGGTAACGAAAAAGTTCCTGATAGTTAACAGTTTGTCCATTAGCTATATATATTTATTTATATAATAAGAGGATGGAGTGCATAGGTGAGGTTATATATATGTATACACATGAATTAATTGTAAGTCTCGTTCCATGACTAAGTCGACAACTAACATGCCATTTCCAAGAGGTGTTGGGAGGATAATGTTGATTTCCATGTGCGTACCATGAGGGTACCACGTGAGCATCATGTGGCAAGGCTAATGATGTGGTGACTCCTAATTTGTTAGAAATTCAAATGGTCATATATCTTGGCTTGAAGGTCAGATTGAAGTAAAATTTTATATCACCAGAATTGTCTCGATGATATGGGTGACAATGGTGATGTCTATTTGAGGCTTTAAGCTAGTTGAAAATGTTGAAATTTTTAGATCCCATTTCCATAACGACACCTTGGATCTTGGGTCAGTTTAGTAACTTGCCTCCTCTTGACCTATGTTGTAAGGGATTAGGAGGGGGGTGGTGTGTTACAACCCTAGAAGGCTTGAAAAGTGTTTCATTGGTTATTGCTGGGAAAATAAAGCCGGGGGCCAAAAGTGAGCCTAGGAATTAGGCTTGTGCATGCTCAGTGACCATGGGTGTGGAAGGTTTAATGCATGATGATTAAGACCTCGGGGGCTATAACACACAAGGGACCCAATAAGATGTCTAGCAATGGTTTTGTGTGTGACATGTGACCAAGGGCCTACAAGCCTATTTCATTAAGATATGATGTGAGTGTGTATTGATAAAGGGTTAAGGGCTTAACTATGTGGATGATTGAGGCTTGAATGTGTTGACAAAATTTAACGAGTTCGCCAAGTTTATCAGTGTGCTAGAGGCTTTTCTAGAATTAATAGTAATTGTAGAGAATGTTTTTTCAAGGAAAAAAGGACCACGGAACTCATAGCATTAATGAAGCACTACCTACATTAAAGAACACCATCCTTGATCACTAACGATGACTAGGGATAATCAAGAAGCAAGGCAACGAGGACCATGGTCTACAAAAGAGTGCTAATAGAGATTAGACCAAAAAATAAGAATTCCAGGCCAAAGTACTTATCGAGGTTGGAGAGCCATGCTATTTGTACAAGCATAAATTAATGAAGGAAGTCCTTGAGTATGCAGGTGAAATAAGAATTAATTCTCAACATCGGAAAACCTCCTGTTCCCATTCTCAAATTTAATACAATTGCAGTGGCTGAATAATGGGATGTAACAACAGAATGGAGGAGTCTTACACGAGTACACTTGAGCAGATAATTGGCAAAGGCTACAACATCGTTCCTTGTGTTGAAGAGGAACAAAACTATGGAATGCTATGTGATGTAAAATGTGGGGGGATTGTAGGAGAAGTGTGAGGTGTGTTCTATTTGAGAGTGTGTGGTTGTGAGAGCTTGTGTGTGTGCATAAGGAGAATGGTGTCTGAGATATGATTATTATACTGACTAATTGAGGGCTAAGAGAAGAGATAATGGAGCAGTGAGGAGAGAGAAAATGAGAGTGAAGTTTTAGAGCAGAGAGGAAGGAGTTGTAAGAGACAACGTACCAAGTTTTTCATGTTTTTTATGTAATAGAAGCATGCCATTTTTACTTAGTCTTAAAATTGTATGAAAAGTGGGAAAATTGGCTGAAGCAGGTTGTAGCCTGCATCCATTAGAGGCTTGTGCCTCTTGAAAATTTGTCGCTTGCTAATTTAAAGGGGGATGACACCTCCTGTGAGTGGGCACTCATAAAAAAATTGATTTAACTAAGTAGGTGATTATCTTTCATCATTTTAACAAATTGATTGTTGGTTTTTCCCTTTTGGGTTTCCACATTAAATCCTTGTGTCCATGTGTATATGTTGCTCACATTAATGATGTGTATGTATGTGTGAATGATTTACTCTGTTTCTTATGTATTTAGTTGTGAATTCTCACTTGAGAAATTGCTAAATATAAAGAGAAATTAAAAATTGGGTCTAAAATTTGAAATTAACACTAATTCTTGATTCACCCCCCTCTCAGTATTTCCTTAGACAAACAAAAATAACCAGAAAACTTACTTTGATACTGTTGACAGTGTTGGACCCACCAACATGTCAGTGGATCTCCCCGGTAAGAAGTCCCAATTAGACCTCAGACTGTTTGGTGTAGGAGTCCCAACAGTGGGTCTTACGGTAATGCCTTGATTGTGATTTCACACAAAGGAAAGTAAGATAACTCTGTTCGTAGCGAGGGTGTGACAGGTGCAGTGAGTTAAGGAAGGTGCATGAGAGGTTATAACCCACGGGGTTTGAGATGAGTGCACCCCTTGGAAACCTGCAACAGTATTTGGCTTGGAAGGGAACACATGAGTGAAGATGCATCAGAAGCTAGAAATCAAGTTAGCGAGCAATCCAAAGTGATGGTTAAACCAAAAACACATTTCAAAAAGATTCATACATACTTATACAAAATAGTCCATACATGCATGTGTAAGAAAACAATACATATATAATTTAGAGTAAACCATATAACATAGAATACAATACAACATATGTATGAAATGTGTTGGCTTTGTTATATTAAGAAGTGTAAGTTCCAGTCATACAATACATCCATGTCCAATGACTAGTTCCAATAGTGGAATGTTACAGCCACAAATGCCTGCTCCTCCAAAGAGATGTACTAGCTCTGCACAGTGGAGAAGCCAAGGTGTGTTACAATACTGTCCAAGCTCTCTCCAAGATAGTCTTATCGGAAGCTTGGCTGACCAAAATCCTATACAATGAGTTATGAGGGACTATTTATAGCAAAGGGTGGGGTGAACCTTGACATTCCCCTTTATGACAGTTCAACTACTCCCATGACTCTTCATTTACTCTATGATTGTTACATCCAACTATTGACACTTGACTTACAATTGACAAGACATTACATTACAATGCACATGTGCCCATGTGAGACAAAATGGCTTGAGCAAGCCATGCAAGACATCACTGACACTTGGTCCATTGTGGTGAGACCAACTCTTTGACATGCTTGTGATGGTGAAGGTGGTGAGCTGATTCCAAGCTTGGTCATCCGTGATGGTGTGCATGCACTCCATGGTGACATCTTGCTGAAGTGAAATCTTGCCTTCGTTGCATTCGGGTGCATTGGTATGGCTCCTCCATCCAACTCGTCTACTAACATGCGCATGGTCTTCTTGGGTGCGGCTAAACCAGAAACACACTGATGCATAGTGTTCGTGTTGATCTTCCAGTGTGTGCTAGTGGTCATGCACATCAACTATCAACTACATGCTCAACTTCAATCGAACTTGCTTCTTGTCTTCTCCTTGGTGAGTGTGCTGAAGGGGTTGGATTGCATGTGTACACATAATGACATGCATGTTGCTGAATCCCTTGCATGAAATCAACAACACTTATCACCATGTCTGCTCCATGCCAGCTACTGGGATGGATATTTAACTTGTACGAGCGCAGTTTCATCCGTGAGTGCATGTTGCGCCCCTTGTTGTTCCTATTCCTGCTACAACTCATTCGCTTGTCTGTGCAACTCATGGTCTTGCTTGAGTTGCTGCTTCAACACATGCAACTCTTTCTCTGTTCCATTCTCTACATTCGTGTGATCTTCATGTCGCACCGTCACCTCATAGCCTAAGTCTCCAAAGTTTCTTTCACCACAAGTGGATTTGCTTGAGCTTGCAACTTTGTTCCACCTCTGTGTTGTCAACAAACTTCCTCTTGTGTTCATTGCATCCGGTATGCTGCCTTCAGCTGCTATTGATGGTGTTGCTTCCTGTGATGCTGCTACCATCACATCTTGATGTCCTTTCCTATGAATAACTTGATGTCTTCGTGAGTAGGCAAGCTCATAGAGACTGATCCCCAAGTGTGCTATGAACGGTGTCTTCGACTCTGCTCTCCTGGAAGCCATTGTACCTGTGCTGTTTAGAGGTAGATGAACACATGTGATACCTGGAGACATGGAAACACTCATGGCAAGAAATATGTCAGTTGAAAACCAAAATGAACTTGAGAACTAACTTGCAACATACCTATGTGACTGATCATGAAGGTCATGCAATTGTGGCCAGGAGGTCAGGAGACAGAGAGCAAAAAATGCGAAAGGCACAGTCTGGGCTCTTAGGAGGTTGACTAACTACTGGAACTGTGCAATGCATATTCCAGTCTGGCTGCTGATTACTGGGATTGTACAATGTGCAATTCCAACTGGGAGTGACTGCAGGCTCAAGGACTGCATTGCACAATTTTCTGGGCCTGCAATCACTGTCCCTTGGAAATGCACAAAATACTCTTGGAGGATAGTGGCTAGAAGAAATGCACATTTTTGGAGAGGAAGACAGAGCCTTCCTTCCCTAGATTGCGCAATGTTGTCTCAGTGAGGTAGAGTTCGGGCCAAGGTTGGCCAGACTCGCCGACGGGAAACTAAAAGAAAATATGACAATGAATGCATGGCGAAACTAAGTGAAAGAAGAAGTGATTGACAATGCATGCAAACATGAATGAAAGATTCAATAAATAGATCAACATGCATGTGGGTGAAGCGAGTCACTGAATCGGTGACCATTCATGCAAAATAGTTTCATGCATGTGACAACAGTGAGATAGCAACAAAAAATGAAATAGTGCTAGGACAAGCTAATATACATGTAAACGACAACAAGCATTCAAAGAAATCAAGCAAAAAGCACTCACACAAGCGAAAACACAAAAAGCGACAGAAATGCTGAAAAAGACAAGTTGAGGCCACTTACCTGTGAATAGATGGGCCGGATGTGTCAAAGAGTCATGGATGTGCTGTGGGATGTCAGAGCTCCAAGATCAATGTGAAAGAATGAGATCTGATGCATGGAATAAATAAGTTTGGGCTCATGACGCGCATGCCACAAATCTAGCAAAAAGCAACACTTGGAGGAAAGTTTCTAAATGAACTTTGCATGTAACCTCCAGCTTCTAAAAATAGCTCCTTGAATCATGGGATTCCTTTTGCATGTTTTTTTTTTCTATTTTGGAAAAATCAAGCCATGCATGCAAGTCAAGTTTGCTTGGTTGGAACTAGTCAACCCAACTGCTCATGCATGAAGTTGCTCAACTGTTGGAAGGAAATGCGCATTTTTGGCTAGGAGCTGGGCTGGATGCTCAGGAGATTTGCACAATTTCTAGGTAGAGCAGCTGACCACTACCTAGATTTGCACAAATTATGGGTTGAACAACCCTGCTAGGGAAAATTGCGCAATTTTCACTGTGAGGGTTAACTGGTAGAATTGCGTAATTCTGGAGCTCAGTGGAATGCTAGACAACATCGCCCAATTTCTGGAGGGAAGGCTAGTTGCCATCCAAAATTGCACAATTTCTTGGGGGAGCTGCTTAGCCTGCAGCTGGACCAAGTCCTGATGAACAACCTGTGAGGTGAATGCATCAAGCTATAATTGACAGGTTGTCTTTGTGTAAGAAAAACACTGAAGCTTGTGTACTTGAAGAAGCAAGAGAAGGTGCTATTAAAAGTTGGTAGGGAGGCTCCAAAACGAAGTTAAGGAAAAATTTTGGAGGGTATTTTAGCCTCTACAACACTTGGTGACACACTGGTAGAACTCCAACTCTTTGAATGGACCTTGTTCATGAAAAACAAGTCTAACACCTCTAGAAGTATTGTTTAGTTCTCAGCTTGTCTTGGTTTCACACTTACTTGATTGTAAGATGTAGCATCCGCCAAGCTCTTGGTCGATTGATACACATTCCAAGCCAAGTCAATACAGTTTTTTTGATTGGGGTTGAGGGGTATAATGATGCACAAGCATTATAGTCATCAGAGTCTTAGTTTCATCTCTGGTGTTGCTCCGCTGCCAGCAGGCCTAGACAGTACCCCGGCAGAGTCACATAGGAACACAAGCATGGATCCACTACCAACGAGCTTAGTCAGTACCCTAACGGAGTTACTTGCGTCACCTCTCTGCACAGGAATGCTTTCTCTTCTTTTGCCTTATTTGTTTTCATTTTTTCAAACTTTTTTCATTTTTTCATAACTACACATAGCACTTATTCATTTTAGAGGCGAAAGAGGGATCCTGAATTATTGAGAGAAGAAGAGGTTGTTCCAGCAAAGAAGTAGTTTATTATATCTTTGACGTGCCCGTTAAGGTTTTCCCCCTTTCCTTTCTTTAGTTGACTGAGCTAACAAGGGTTAACCCAAAAACAACTGCCTAGAGTAGGTGACACTAGTTAGCGCACAAGTGTTGTGTTTTCACCAAGTTTCACTTCAAACAATATGTATTTTCCTTCGACGTATCATGAACTAGAAGTAACAAGTTCTTCATACAGAGGCAAGATGACAGATAACCAAGCAGTGATAGTTGTACAAGGCCTCTTGTACTTTACCCAGCTTGTTTCAAGAGTCTTACATGGTTTCATGTGAAACTAACCTACGAACAGAACAAGTAGACTAACAAACAAAAAATCAAAGCAAGAGAAAAAGCAAAAAGCAAAAGAAAAGCGGGAAAGAAAATAAGCAAGCAAACAAACAAACAAACAAAGCAAGTAAGCAAACAAACATGCAAGCAAACTGATTGAAATCAAACACTACTCCTACTCCTAAACTAATGGTGCATGAGCTTGATCACGTGAAGTGATATTTCCAATGCAGCCACCAACACATTGGTTGGTCCATGTTGGTGAAGGGTTGGTCCTCGAGCAACCTAGTTGTGTGAACTAGAAAGAAAGAAAGATATAACAATGAAGACAACCACACTTCGTGCTTGAAAGTGCCCACATGACATGAGTAAGTGGAAGTGTATGACAAGTAGTCCGAGGACTTATCATGGTGCCGTGTGACACTGCGTGTAGCTTTAAAGCATATGCACACTCTTAACTATGATATGCAAGCAAATGAAAGAAACAAAGACAACTTGCGTCGTGCACATGTGCTCACAATGTAAGATTCCTCCATTGCATGAGCGATGGGATCGTGCAGTTTGAGTGGAGGAAGTATGATATGTGTGTGAGATTGATCTTCAATTCATACAGATGGGTGATGATGAGCCTTGGGTGATTGAACAATTTCCTGATCAAAAGTGATAATAACCCCAAAAGAGCGAGGGCTTGACATAACCATCAGCTTGGGCTGAAGTTCCTTGATAGTCTTGGGTGTTTCAACTTCGTCATCAGATAGATTATCATAAACTGGTGGCTTTGAAAGATCAACTATGATAGAGTCATGAACGTGATCAAATATGGACATAAATGGATCACGATCACCGTGATTAGAAAAATCAATGATTTCATCGACATCCTCATGATCTGATGAATCAAACAGATGTAGGTTTTAACCCCGTACATAAATTACCTGCATATGAATTCTAAAACACAGAAAATAAATAATGTGAGAGTAGAACACATAAAACACATGTACATAGAGATTTTCCCCTAGATCCCAAAACCGGGACTGCCAGCTTGATTTTTCATTATATTCCTTTCAATGTTATAATACATATTTATACATGGCGAAGCATCCAATACCATGGACCGAAAACCATCGTGTCCAAAAAAACGTGTGCAAAAATCATGCACAAAACCATAGGTGGGTCCACCCAACCTAACATAGGGTCCAAACCCAAAATTTTGACCATCGTGTCCAAAAAAACATGTGCGAAAATCATGCACAAAACCATAGGTGGGTCCACCCAACCTAACATAGGGTCCAAAACCAAAATTTTCTAGGACGCTGCCCCAGACCCCATAAAGTGGGAATACGAGTGCCCCTCAAACCCCCTGTGACCCCCCTTCGCTACACAATCGGCGGAATGAAGGGGGTGCTCCGCCCCCCCTCTAACCCCTCGTTTAACTATGTGGGCTAGTCGTGGAAAGAATATAACACAACCCAACATTCTCCCACTTGTTGTTTTCTTTCCACAGGGGGCCACAAGAGATCTTAGTCATTTTTCCAGCCCTGAAATGCCCATTGTTTCTCTACACCAAGAGAACTTCTCAAAGCTCATAGATTTTGTCAATGCATCTGCAGTATTCTTCAAAGTGTCCACCTTTACCAGCAACACTTTTTTTCTTCTATCATATCCCTCACAAAGTGATATTGAACATCAATGTGCTTTGTCTTTGAATGATATGCAGGGTTCTTTGCCAAGAAAATTGCACTTTGGCTGTCATAGTCTATCCTTATAGCTTCTTGTACTAACCCTATACTTGAACACAATATTTGCAACCAAACTGCTTCCTTGCTTGCATCAATGGCTGCCATGTATTCTGCCTCTGTAGTTGACAGTGCTACTACAAATTGTTTCTTACTCATCCAATTGACTGCACCTCCAAATAGGTTAAACACATACCCACTCGTAGATCTTCTTTGATCCAGATCTCCAGCCCAGTCTGCATCAACAAAGCTACGAATATCCAACACTCTATCCAATCCTAGTCTTCCTTGGTAGCACAAACCATAATCACTAGTGCCATGCAAATACTTGAAAACCCACTTCACTGCTGTCTAGTGCTCCTTCCTTGGTTTTGACATAAATCTACTCAATACTCCCACTACATGTGCAATGTCTGGTCTAGTATAGACCATTGCATACATCAGGCTACTGAATGCACTTGCATATGGAACACGAGACATGTCCTCCTCCTCTTCTTGTGTCTTGAGACACTGTTCAACAGATAACCTCACACCTACAGGAATAGGAACCTTCACTGGTTTACTATCTTGCATATTAAACCTCTACAGTATTGTCTCGACATACTTCTTCTGGTTTAACCAAAGCTTCCTCTTCGTATGATCTCTTTTAATTTCCATGCCCAAAATATAGTTTGTAGCACCAAGATCTTTCATGTCAAATTTGGAGGACAAATGGGTCTTCAAATCCTGGATAATTTCTTTGTCATTTCCAACCAACAACATATCATCCACATACAAGACCAGATAAATAACATGATCACCAATTAATTTAAAATACACATAGTGATCTGCTTCGCTTCTGGTGAAGCCAAGTCCCCGTGTAAATGTATCAAATTTCTGATACCACATCCTTGGTGACTGTTTTAACCCATATAGAGACTTCTTCAACTTACATACCAATTCTTTCTTACCCTTCGCTGCAAAGCCTTTAGGTTGCTTCATGTAGATTTCCTCTTCCAGATCCCTGTGAAGAAATGTTGTCTTCACATCCATTTGTTCTACCTCAAAATCAAAAGCAGCGGCAATAGATAAAAGTAATCTAATAGAAGTTACCTTGGCAACAAGAGAAAAAATATCACCAAAATCAATTCCCGGCACCTGGGAATAACCTTTTGCTACCAACTGAGCTTTGTATTTCTCCACTTTTCCTTCTGCATTTGTCTTCTTTTTGAACACCCATTTGCTGCCAATGGGTTTCCTTCCAGCCGGCAACTTCACCAGATCCCAAGCCTCATTTTTGTGCAAAGATGCCATTTCATCAACCATGGCCTCTTTCCAGAGTTTTCCATCCTCTGAATCCACTGCTTCCTTCACAATTCTAGGATCATCATCAGTAACAGACAAAGCAAAAATTGAACAGAAAGTAGATGGACTATACCTTTCTGGCTGCCTTCTTTCTCGAACTGATCTTCTCACAGCCGGAGTTTGTGGCTCATCATCTTCTGATTCCTCCTCTGTTGTAGAGTCTGATTCTTCCTCCTTTAGCTCAAACCCTATCTTCTCAAGTTCCATTTGTTGGACTTCATGTTTAATAACATCTTTCACCTCTCTAAACACCACATCTCGGCTGTACACAACCTTCTGTGTGATTGGGTTCCAAAGCTTATAACCCTTTAAACCATCCTTATACCAACTAAATATGCACTTTTCAGATTTACTATCCAACTTGGTTCATTTCTCCTTTGGAACATGTACATATGAATCACATCCAAATACCCTCATATGTGAAAGAGAGGGTTTCTTACCAGTCCATACCTCTTGTGGAGTCTTATCCTCCAACGTTGATGAAGGTGACTTGTTGACCAGGTAACATACAGTATCCATCGCCTCTGCCCAGAATTCCTGTCCTAACCCGGCACCACTGAGCATGCTTCTTGCCCTTTCCATCAATGTCTTGTTCATTCTTTCTGCAACTCCATTTTGCTGAGGTGTATATGGAGTAGTCTTCTGCTGTGCTATACCACACTTCTTGCAGAATTCTTCAAATTCCTTACTGCAAAACTCTCCACCATTATCTGTCCTCAGCACCTTTATCTTCTTCTCTGTCTGGTTTTCCACCAGAGCCTTAAATTCTTTAAACCTATCAAAGACTTTAGATTTATTCTTAAGGAAATATATCCATGTATTCCTTGAGAAGTCATCTATAAATAATACAAAGTACACAAACCTACCCAGTGATGGAACCTTCACAGGTCCAAACACATCACTGTGCACAAGCTCTAATAATTGTTTCACCCTCTTACCACCAGAGGGGAAACTCACCCAATTTTTCTTCCCATATACACAATTTTCACAAAAATCAAAACCCAGAGAGCTATTACTCATACCTTCTACCATACCTTTACCATGAAGTATTCGAAGGCCCTTCTCTCCAATATGTCCAAGCCTTTGATGCCACAGCATGGTCTTCTCTCCAGAGACCACTAGATTTTCTACTCCACTTTCAGGAACCAGAGAACTATTGCACCCATCAATAACAGTGCTACCTTGCAGCTTGTACAGAGTTACAATCCAAAATCCTTGCATCAATACCTGTGCTCCCCGAACCATCTTGCAGGTATCCTTCTCGAACACTGTTTTTACACTTGCATCATCCAACTTACTAACAGAAATCAGATTTCTAGCTAATGTAGGAATATGCAGAACACCTAGAACAAAAATCATATTTCTCATACTCACAGAACCACTCTCTATGGGGAGTGAAGTGAAAGGATGCACCTGAGTCAATCAACCATGCCTCATGTTCTACATGTGTACTTGAAGAAGCCAAGTACACATCCCCACCTTCATCTAAGGTGGTTTTCACCTCTGTAGAAGGAGCCTCATCAGATCCCTTTCCTTTGTCAGGAGCTTTATATTTATAGTCCCTCTTGAAGTGGCCTTCCTTTCCACATTTCCAGCACACCACCTTTACAAGTTTTCTTGGAGATTTAGATCTCCCTCTAGATTTAGATCTCCCACTTGATGACTTATTTTTGTTTCTATTCTGGGACCGTCCGCGTACAGACAAAACTTCACCATTTTGGCTCTCCATATTTTTCCGTCTCATCTCCTCCGTTGGCAAGGTTGATACTATTTCATCAAACTGCAAGGCAGTTGCATTGCTACCTATTACAATAACCATACTATCCCACGAATCTGGTAGAGAACACAACAAACTGATGCACTTATCTTCATCTAAAATTTTAATATCAACAGATGCTAACTGACTTACCACAATATCAAATGCATTCAGATGCTCTATCACCAAGTCTCCATCTTTCATCCTTAGGTTATACAGCTTTTTCTGTAGGAACAGTTTATTCACCAGAGACTTAGATTGGTACAAAGTCCCTAACTTGTCCCACAAAGCCTTCGCCGTAGCTTCTCCTGATATATTCAGCAATACTGAATCTAAGACACATAATCGTATTGTGCTCTTTGCCTTCCGATCCAACTTCTTCCATTCTTCATCGGACACTCCCGTTGGTTTAGTAGCCGGATCTACCACGATCCATTGATCTTTATCCACCAATAGATCCTCCATCTTGAGTTTCCACAACTAAAAACTCTGACCATTAAATTTCTCGATCTCTATCTTTCCACTGCTCGCAATCTTCTTTCACCACCAGAATCGATCTCGCAGATCTCCCACTGAACAGGGTCTACCACAGGCTCGAGCGAAACCCCTCAGCAACAAAGGCGTCCCCTTGAAGCCAAATCTGCTCTGATACCAAATGTAGGTTTTAACCCCATATATAAATTACCTGCATATGAATTCTAAAACATAGAAAATAAATAATGTGAGAGCAGAACACATAAAACACATATACATAGAGATTTTCCCCTGGATCCCAAAACCGGGACTACCAGCTTGATTTTTCATTATATTCCTTTCAATTTTATAATACATATCTGTACATGGCGAAGCATCCAATACCATGGACCGAAAACCATCGTGTCCAAAAAAACATGTGTGAAAATCATGCACAAAACCATAGGTGGGTCCACCCAACCTAACATAGGGTCCAAAACCAAAATTTTCCAGGGCGTTGCCCCGGACCCCATAAGGTGGGGTTACAGGTGCCCCTCAAACTCTTTGTGACCCTTGCTACACAATCGGCGCAATGAAGGGGGTGCTCTGCCCCCCCTCTAATCCCCTAGTTAACTACGTGGGCTAGTCATGGAAAGAATATAACACAACCCAACAATAGCAGGGTTTATGAAAAGAGGACAAACTCATCCTCTGTGTCTCCGGGACAGGTAGATGAAAGATTAAGTGGATTTTCAATGAATAACTTATCCTCTCCATTGTCAAATGATGGACCAGCATCTGGTTCAACAATGGGTGCTTCTGTGGATGGAGATACACATGTGAAATCATGGATGGAAGGTTCACCAAAGATGTCAGGAAAGAACGGAGGAGGCTTGGACGGAAGGGAGTCATCCTTCGTCAAGTGTTGATGCTCAAGCTCCCACTCATACTCTTCATGAATGATAGCGCATGTTGGTTGTGCAACACCAACTCCGTCAGTGGCTTGTTCCTCATTCACAACAAGTGTAGAGTCTAGAATGGAAGAACATAAGACAATATCATCCGGAGGAACAACCGAGTGCGAAGACGGAGGTTGTGGAACAGAATGCATATGACAACTCTATGGAATCACAACCAAATTTGCACAAAAATTGAGTGAAGTGATGTTGGGATGATGTGAAAGATGAAAAGGTGTGTGAGCATGATCGTCAACATCACTCAGTAGTGGTGGAGCTATTGGATGAGGGGATGGCAGACAGTCAGTCGAGATAGTGATTACATCCAGCTGAGATTGCGCAACTCCCTCATTGAAGAATGTTGAGTGAGGCTTGATTTGAAACTTCTTCTTGGTACGGGTAGATTTATTAAGGCAATACTTGAATTGGTCCCAAAGATAGACAAATTTCATCTAGCTCCTCGGAGCTTGAAATTACAAGTCATCGAAAAAAATCCATAATCGATTCATGCGGAGCCTTCTGTTGCTGTAACAGTTTTTGGTCAAGATGGTCTGGATCAAAGTGATAGAAAGTGTCTTCAATGGGATCACAAAAGTGCTCAAGTGAGTGCACACTTTCAGTCGTAGGCTAAACAACCATCAAAGTGGAGATTCATGAAGTATGTATGCAAGCAGCAAGCTGGCCTGTTCATTAGAACACACATCTTCCTCATGAAGCATGGAAAGAAATTCATGTAAGTACTCAGGCCAAGCCACTTCGCCTTCACCATCATATGTGTAAGTGGAAAAGTGATCGAAAAACTCCCTCGTGATGGTGACATATTCATGGTTCGAAAAACATCACAGAGGGAGAAGAGTGAAAGAATCCATGAAATATATGCAAAGGTTCAAAACAGGATGAGAGGAAACAACTTGTCATCTAGCCCTCCTTCTAGCGCCATAAATGTTGATGGTGTTGGACCCACCAACATGTCAGGGGATCTCCCAGGTAAGAAGTCCCAATTAGACCTCAGATCGTTTGGTGTAGGAGTCCCAGCAGTGAGTCATACAATAATGCCTTGACCATGATTTCGCACAGAGGCAAGTAAGATAACTCTGTTGGTAGAAAGGGTGTGACAACTGCATTGAGTCAAGGAAGGTGCATGAGAGGTTCTAACACATGGGGGTTGAGATGAGTGCGCCCTTTGGAAACCTGTAATAGTACTCAACTTGGAAGGGAACACACGACCGAAGATGCATCACAAGCTGGAAAGCAAGTTAGTGAGCAATCTAAAGTGTTGGTTAAACCAACAACACATGTTAGAAAGATTCATACATACTTATACAAAATAGTCCATACATGAATGCGTAAGCAAACAATACATATATCATTTAGAGTAAACTAGATAGCATAGAATACAATACAACATATGCATGAAACGTGTTGGCTCTGTTATATTAAGAAGTGTAAGTTCTAGTCATACAATACATCCATGTCCAACGACTAGTTCCAATAGTGGAATGTTACAGCCACAATTGCCTTCTTCTCCAAAGAGATGTACTAGCTCTGCACAGTGGAGAAGCCAAGGCTCATTACAATCTATCCAAGCTCTCTCCAAGGTAGTATTATCGGAAGCTTGGCTGACCAAAATCCTATACAATAAGTTATGAGGGACTATTTATAGCAAAGGGTGGGGTGACCCTTGAGATTCCCCTTTATGATAGTTCAACTACCCTCATGACTCTTCATCTACTCTATGACTGTTACATCCAACTTTCGACACTTGACTTACACCTGACAAGATGTTACATTACAATGCACATGTACCAATGTGAGACAAAATGGCTTGAGAAAGCCATGCAAGACATCACTGACACTCGGTCCATTGTGGTGAGACCAACTCTTTGACATGCTTGTGATGGTGAAGGTGGTGAGTTGATGCCAAGATTGGTCATCCATGATGGTGTGCATGCACTCCATGGTGACATCTTGTTGAAGAAAACTCTTGCCTCCGTTGCGTCTGGGTGCATTGGTATATCTCCTCCGTCCAACTCGTCTGCTAACATGCACATGGTATTCTTGGGTGTGGCCGAACCAGAAACACACTGATGCATAGTGTTTGTGTTGATCTTCCAGTGTGTGCTGGTGGTCATGCGCATCAACTGTCAACTACATGCTCAGCTCCAATCAGACTTGCTTCTTGTCTTTACCTTGGTGAGTGTGCTGAATGGGTTGGATCGCATGTGTGCGCACAATGACATGCATGCTGCTAAATCCTTTGCATGTGATCAACAACACTTATCACCATGTCTGCTCCATGCCAGCTGCTGCGATGGACCTTTAACTTGTACAGGCACAGTTTCATCCATGAGTGCATGTTGCACCCCCTGTTGTTCCTGTTCCTACTGCAACTCATTCGCTTGTCTGGCTCATGGTCTTCTTTGAGTTGCTGCTTCAGCACATGAAACTCTTTATCTATTCCATTCTCTGCCTTTGTGTGATCTTCATGTCACACTGTCACCTCATAGCCTTAGTCTCCAAAGTTGCTTTCACCACAAGTGGATCTGATTGAGCTTGCAACTTTGTTCCACCTCTGTGTTGTCAACAACCTTCCTCTTGTGTTCGTTGCATCCGGTATGTTGCCTTCATCTACTTGCTGTGATGCTGCTGCCATCACATCTTGAGGTCCTTGCCTATGAACATATTGATGCCTTCATGATTAGGCAAGCTCATAGACACTTGATCGACTGCATCCCCAAGTGTTCTCTGAATGATGTCTTCAAATCTGCTCTCCTAGAAACCATTGCACCTGTACTGCTGAGAGGCAGATGAACACTTACGATACCTGGAGACATGGAAACACTCATGGCAAGAAATTTGTCAGTTGAAAACCAAAATGAACTTGAGAACTGACTTGCAACATACATGTGTGAGTGATCACGAAGGTCACACAATATCAGGCGGGAGGTCAGGATACTGAGTACCAAAACTACATAAGGCATAGTCTGGGCTGCTGAGAGGTTGACTGACTGCTGTAACTACGCAATGCACAGTCTAGTCTAGCTGCTGACTATTGGGATTACACAATGTGCAATTCTAGCTGGGAGTGACTGCAGGCTGAGGGACTACATATTGTAATTTTTTGGGCCAACAGTCACTGTTCCTCAGAAATGCGCAAAATAGTCTAGGAGGACAGTGGCTGGGAAAAAATGTGCATTTTTGGAGAGGAAGATAGAGCCTTCCTTCCCCAAATTACGTAATGTTGTCTCAGTGAGTTAGATTCTGAGTTAAGGTTGGCCAGACTCGCTGACGAGAAACTGAAAGTAAATATGACAGTGAATGCGTGGTGACACTAAGTGAAAGAAGAAGTGATTGAAAGTGCATGCAAAAATGAACGAAAGATTGAGTAAACAGATCAACATGCATGTGGGTGAAGCGAGTCACCGAATCGATGACCATTTGTGTAAAACAGTTTCATGCATGCGACAACAGTGAGATAGCAACGAAAACTGAAACAATGCTAGGACAAGCTAGTATACATGTAAACAAAAAAAAGCGTTCAAATAAATCAAGAAAATAACACTCACATAACTGAAAACACCAAAAGTGACAGAAATGTTGAAAAAGACAAGTTGAGGCCACTTACCTATGAATAGCTGAGCTGGATGTGTTGAAGAGTCCTGGATGTGCTGTGGGATGTCAGAGCTCCAAGATCGATGTGAAAGAATGAGCTTTGATGCATTGAATAAATAAGTTTGGGCTCATGATGCGCATGCCACAAATATAGGAAAAAGTGACACTTGGAGGAAAGTTTCTAAATGAACTTTGCATGTAACCTCCAGCTGCTAAAAATAGCTCCCTGAATCATGGGATGCCTTTTGCATGTTTCCTTTTTCTATTTTGGAAAAAGAAAGCCATGCATGCAAGTCAAGTTTCCTTGGTCCCAGGTGGAACTGGTCAACCCAATTGCTCATGCATGAAGCTGCTCAACTACTGGAAGGAAATGCGCATTTCTGGCTGGGAGCTGGGCTGGCTTCTTAGGAGATTTGCACAATTTATGGGCAGAGCAACTGATTGCTACCCAGATTTGTGCAAATTCTAGGCTAAGCAGCCCTGCTGGGGAGAATTACGCAAATTTTTATTGTGAGGGTTAACTTGAAGAATTGTGCAATTCTGGAGCTCAGTAGACTGCCAAGCAGGATTCCACAATTTCTAGAGGGAAGGCTAGTTGCCCTCCAGAATTGCACAATTTCTTGGGGGAGCTGCTCAGCTTGCAGCTGGACCAAGTCCGGATGAATAGCCTATAAGGGGAATGCATCAAGCTGTAATCGACAGTCTATATTTGTGCAAGAAAAACACTGAAGCTTGTGTACTTGACGAAGCAAGACAAGGTGCTGTGAAAAGTTGGTAGGGAGGGTCCAAAATGAAGCTAAGCAAAATTTTGCAGGGTTTTGTAGCTGCTACAATAGATACCTAGATTTAGAGGGAGATATTAACCTTATAAATTCATTCCTTGGAGGAGGCATATTCATTTGATTATTTCAAACACCTATTTCATTGTTGCTTGTGGATGCTTTGCGAACATTCCTTGCCATGAGAGATCCTTTCTCTTCATTATAGTTTCTTGTACCCTTGATTGATCTGGGATCTTTTCTTCGGTTGATGTTAGCA
Source organism: Pinus tabuliformis (assembly GCA_031772625.1). Taxonomy (NCBI): domain Eukaryota; kingdom Viridiplantae; phylum Streptophyta; class Pinopsida; order Pinales; family Pinaceae; genus Pinus; species Pinus tabuliformis. The sequence goes on along the minus strand of CM062818.1, from coordinate 1,536,906,098 downwards.
TAATTGCATAAAATAATGTGTAACCATAAATGCAAACACTTAAATAATAAGAAACATAAAAGGAGACCATAAAGACAATGCACCCAATGTTTGACAACAAAGTTCACCCACTGTGGGTTATGTCTCTAGGCTCAACTCAATGTCGGGATACTTATTCATTCATCTCAGAAAAAATAAGGGAAGTACATGGAAAAATACATCATTATAATTCTAATCCTATGAGTGATCTGTAAATGGGCTACTCAAATCCAAAAAAATCACACCAGTGAAATACTTGTGAAATTTTTTGTAAAATGAGTATAAACTTAGTTATATTACACCACTATCAACTCTAGACCCCCCAAAGAATCTTCAAGATCCAACACTAGATTTTTTATGGGAATATTATCTAAAAAATCATGAGAAATTAGTCAGTTATGACTACCTCTCATGGAAATGGTCATACGTGAATGACTTAATTAATGCAGTTGAATCCCAAAATGATATCGAATATTATCTACTCGATGATCATGTAGATGAAAGTTTCCATCTATACTAGTTCCTTGGCCCATCATGGTTCCACACCTATCTTGGTTATGTGCCTCATCAACCCTCCAGTCTCCTCCATTGCATGTTGAATGAAATGTCAAGTTTTTATAAGGCCGAGCTGGTAGACTTTACAAAGTCCCATTAGTTGGAAGGTTGGTCAAAGGTACTATGTCAAGGAATTGGTTACGTGGGGAGGTCGCAGGTTCTAATCCCCCGTGCACAATTTTATATTACAAACCAAACTATATGTTATATTTGAATTTCCACTGTTATAACATATGCTATATTAAATGAACCATCAGGTGTTATTAAACCATTAACATAGATATTTAAATGCACTTGAAACCACTGATACATTTAGCCATCCACCAACTAAATCCATAATGCTGCCAAGGGTCGATTAGGGGCCAATTTTTCCACCAACTTGGTGTCACATGGCACCATTTGATTGGGCCACATGACCCCATACTATTGGGCCACTTCAATTTCCTCCAAATCTAGCGAGGTGTTGCCATATTTTACGGTTCCACCAAATTTAACTATAACTAACACCTTTGTCATATTTATCTATTGACACCTAATCATCAGGATTGGGTGAATAACTGAAAATGATGTAAATAAATAATAGAGAGTATGAATAGTCACCGAGAGATGAAATGAATAGTCTCTCCCTCATGTATATAATAAACACCAACCTAAATGAAATAGATGAATTGTTTTGAGGAGTTACTGCCTGATCTACACAGTATCAGAGCCAGCTCCAGAAATTAGTTTTTTGTGTAACTCCTAGTGTCAATTTCGTGCCTATAGTCTACCTGGTTTCCTGAAGCCTGCCCCAAGTAGTGTCATATACATTTTTGATATTGTTTGCGCCCTCTTTCAAGTCTACGCCCTCTGTCAAGAGACCTGCTGCAAAGGCTATCTCACTGCATTAGTGTCATATGTTTTATAGTCTCCTATACTCCACTGAAAACGCTATCTCCACTACAAACGTTTGGTATCCTATACTCCACTGAAAACGCTTTCTCCACTACAAACGCTGTCTCACTACGTCAGTGTCCAAACTGTTCTGTTGGGGTAAGGGTTCCGTTGTGATTTGGTGGCCACGGTCCAGACATATGAAAATATACGGTGTGAAATGCATTGAATTCTTATGTGAATGTTGTTCTGCAGGATACCTTGTTGCATTGATTCGAGCCACTCTAAAAGTTATCGGTGTGGTGTGATGTTCGTATGATGCCTTTGATGCATTTACACAGAATGTTGTGAACATTATTATGAGAGCCGAATGTTGTTGAAGCGTTGAAATTATACATAGGTGTATGTCGCGCTATGCATGGAATGGTGTTGGTTCGTATGCATTGAAGGGAGTTTATTAGTTCCTCTTTGTGCATTGAAGCGTGAGATCGTGAATCTGGTTGGAGGCTCACCTCTCCATATTCTTTGTTGCAAAATTTTTGGCATACGCACAGTGAGTCTTATTGTACGTTGGTGATAGCGTGGATGAATATTGGTGGACCCATAACTATGGTACAATTTATATATTCCTTTGTGCATTAAAGTTTATGAAGAACTTAATAAGTATGGTATATGGTATCAAAGCGTAATGCATAGGATTTGAGCTTTCATGCATCTGACCACTCACTTATGAGAAAAGCATCCGTCCAAGTTTTTTTTGGCAAATTCTGAATTACATCAGAATTCAAGTTATGATAGGTGTTCTTTCTCTTTTGAGTAGTTGATATTATTTCTCTTGAATTGCAACCATATTGTAATACAAAAAAATGGTGATATTCTATATGCATAGAATATAGTTTTGATCTTTGTATATTAAATGAAGAAGGAAGAATAAGGTTGCATTATTTTTGAAGCACATTTTTCTAGCAAAAGTATTTTTTACAGTACACAGATTTTTTGCCAGCAGAAGTTTTTTTTTACAGTATGCATTCAATCATATCTATTGTGGGAATAGTTCTCACTGGCAAAGAGAAGTATCCTAAGTGGTCCCGCATGATACAACCCACCCTCATTTTCAATGAGTTGTGGAAAGGATTCTGTATTGGAGATGGAGACAAAGAGAAGAACATCCTACCTCAGACAAAGAGCTCGCCATTTGGGAAAATAAGAACAGCAAAGCTTATACATTAATCGCAACATCTATAAATGAAGAGGTGAGTCGCCATATTTTGCCATTTTCAACTGCTTTCAAAGCCTTACAAAAGCTGAAAGAACTCTATGACTCACATTTTGCACTTGAATTTGTTCAACTGATGATTAAACTCTTCACTCTTGAATTAAAAAATAATGATCCTCTTGCTCTTGCATCCGAAGTAAAATCTATAATGCATGATATCAAATCCACTAAGGTTGAATTGGATATTCCTGTCATCGCTTTTCTCAAGGCATTTTATCCTACTTACTCCAATTATCTTGAGTCATTGCAAGAAAATGGAAATCTCAAAGATATTACCTTTGACTCTCTTGTGAAAAAATTTGTTGAAAGAGAGAAATCTTTTGGAAAGAAGACAGCCCCTGAATCTTCTGAAGAGGCTGTGTGCCTTGCTCATAAAGAAAAGAATCCTTCTCAAGATTCTTCCAGAGGAAGAGGTGGTCGAAGAGGAAGAGGAAGATATTTCAGAGGCAGGGGGGCAGACACTCTCAAGGAGAAAAGGTAGATTTGCATTGCATACACTGCAAAAGAAATGGATCACATGATGCCTCTACATGCAAGTTACCATGGGACAAAATTGAGCAGCAAAGAAACCAACAGAAAGGTAAAACTAATGACACAGACAAAGGTAAAGCACCTGAATCCGCTCACTATGTTGTGGCACAATGTAATATTGGACTAAATGAAGATTTATTTAATGCTTCACTTGCTTCTTGGAAAAATGATTGGTTGCTTGATTGAGGAGCAACTTGCCACATGACTCATAGAAAAGATTTTTTTGAAGAATTTACTGACAATGTTGATGGAGCAGTATACTTTCTAGACCAATCAAAAATCAAGCCATCAAGGCTTGGCACAATCAGGCTTAAATTGCCTGGTCTTCTAGACTTTCTTCTGCATCATGTTCTATATCTCCCACAGCTCAAGAGAAACTTGCTATCCTTGGTCTACATCTGCCAGCAAGGTCACTCCATTCATATGTTTGATGGCAAGCTTGAGGTGAGAAAAGCATCTGACCACTCACTTGTAATGAGGGGAATAGAAGAAGAAAGGCTTCTCAAGCTGCAAGGTACCTCTACTCGTGCACAACATTTCTCATACAATTCTCATTATGAAGAAGGTACACCTCCATCAAGTTTATTATGGAATACTAGATTTTGACATTTGAACTATGACAACCTCCGCTTGTTGAAGAAAAATGGTGTTGCTGGTTTGCCTACAATTCCTAGGAAATTTAAGCAATGTGATGCTTGCATTCTAGGAAAGCATATCAAACAGTCTTTTCATGATTCACATTCAAGAGCACATAGAAAACTTGAACTCATTCATTCAGATTTATGTGGTCCAATGCTTGTTCCTTCTGCAAATGGAAATAAATATATGAAGACATTTATTAATGACTACACTAGAATGCGTTGGGTTTATTTATTACAGAACAAATCTGATGCTTTTGAAACATTCAAGAACTTTCATAAATGGATTGAAAATAATTCACAATCTCATATTGGGTCTATTCGCACTGATAATGGAAAAGAATACACATCAAATGAATTTGAAAATAATCTTCGCCAACATGGGATTAAACATCAAATAAATGTACCTTATAATCCCCAACATAATGGTGTAGCTGAAAGAATGAATAGGAAAATCTTAAATATGGTATGCTCCATGCTCTTCTTCAAAAATGTAAAGATAATGTTTTGGGCTGATGCTGTTCTATGTGCTGCATATATAAAGAATAGATGTCCATCTAATGCTATTAGAAACAAGACTCCATATGAAATGTGGTATGGGCATGTTCCTTCGGTAAAGCATCTTAGGGTCTTTGGTTCCACCTGTTATGCCTTGATACCAAAGGTAGATAGAAACAAACTTGGTGCAAGAAGTCGTAAGTGTATCTTCCTGGGGTATTCAAACACCTCCAAAGCATACCGTCTCTATGATGAAGTCAATAAAAATTTTGTTGTATCTAGAGATGTAATTTTTATTGAATCATCCAAAACTGACAATGTTGTTGAGCGACAACTTGATCGCTTGGATAGATTCGCAAATGCAAAATCATTTCAAGAATTTGATAATCAGATTCCACATCTTGAAGGGGGGATTCCTGTACTAGATCAACATGTGGAATCTTCTTTTGAGGAACTCTCTCCCCCGCATGAAACTCCAACAACAGATGATGCTTTAAGTGATGTGATTGATAGAATTGGGAGACTCAATCTTGATTAAGTCCCAACTCAATCAACGGAGCAGCCTTGACCATCTGAGAAAGGTCCTCCAAAGTGGCTGATAAAGACACTTGAAAGTGTTCATCTTGATGAGGTTGGAAAGATAGGAACTAGAAATTCAAACAGGCAAAATGGAGGTGATGTAGATGACTCTAATTCACCTGTTGATATCGTTGTTTCTTATGATTGTGAATTGAATTTGTCTACAGATTTCGAACCAACTTCCTTCAAAGAAGTTGCTTCTCATGATGAATGGAAAGAAGCAATGCAAAAGGAGTATGATGCCCTCATAAAGAATGACACTTGGAAGCTGGTTGATCCTCCATTAGGAACCAAACCAATTGGCTGCAAGTGGGTCCACAAGAACAAGTATAAAGTTGATGGATCACTTGACAAGCACAAAGCCAGGCTTGTGGCAAAAGGTTTTGCATAGAAGGAAGGGGTTGATTATGAGGAGACTTTTTCCCCCACAACAAAATGGGCTACCATCCAGACACTCTTTGCCCTAGCAGCTCAGAACGGTTGGAAAGTCCATCAAATGGATGTAAAAATTTATTTCTTGAATGGAGATCTAAAAGAGAATGTTTTTATGTCCCAGCTTGAAGGATTTGCTGTGAAAGGACATGAATATAAAGTATGCAAACTTGTGAAATCCTTGTATGGCCTCAAACAAGCACCGCGAGCCTGGTATGAAAAACTAACTGAGCATCTTCTGAAACTCAATTTCAAACATTATGATCTTGATGATGCAACTTTATTTGTCAAGAAAGTTGGAAAAACAGTTGTATATCTTGTGGTATATGTAGATGATCTTTTGATGACAGGGAACAATGAAAGCTACATTGCATCCATAAAGAAGGAATTGGGGAAAGTTTTGAAATGACTGATTTGGGCTATGTTCATTACTATCCTGGTATTGAAGTAACTCAACATTCGAAGTCCATATTTCTTTCTCAAGAGAAGTACATTGGAGACCTATTGAATAGGTTTGGCATGACAGAATGCAATCCTCTTACTACTCCAATGGAACAAAACTTAAAGCTCACATCTATTGAAGGAAAATAATTTGAGGATGCAACAAAGTATAGACAGCTTGTAGGAAGTCTCAACTACCTAACTACTACCAGACCAGACATTTCGTTCGCTATTGGAATCCTCTCCAGGTTTATGCAAAAGCCTTGTGAGGGACATTGGTCTGCTGCAAAAAGAGTTCTAAGGTACTTGAAGGGAACTCAAGACTTTGGAATCAAGTATACACAGGTGGACGACTTTAGCTTGATTGGATACTCTGATTTAGACTTCGATGGAGACAAAGAAACTGGGGTATCTACTTCAGGATATGCTATGAGTCTTAGATCAGGAGCTGTCTCCTGGAGATCACGCAAACAATCAGTTCCAATAGATTCCACAATAGAAGCAGAATACATGGCAGCAACTGAGGCAACAAAAGAAATTGTGTGGCTTAGGAAAATTCTTGAAGATTTGCAGGTAAAACAAGTACAATCAACTCCACTCATGATTGACAATACCTCTGCAATAAATTTGGCCAAGAACCCAAAGTTCCATGATCGAACAAAGCACATCAATACTAAATATCATCTGATTCGACATCATGTTGAGGCCAAAACAATCCATTTCTTCCATTGTTCCACGAACACGCAAATTGCAGACTTCTTCACCAAAGCGCTTGGAAGAGAAAAGCTTGAAAGATTCAGAATGATGCTTGGACTCACGAACATCCCTTCAGATTAAGGGGGGAAATGTTGACACCTAATCATCAGGATTGGGTGAATAACTAAAAATGATGTAAATAAATAATAGAGAATATGAATAGTCTCTCCCTCATGTATATAATAAACACTAACCTAAATGAAATAGATGAATTGTTTTGAGGAGTTACTGCCTGGTTTGACATTATCCAAGCTTCACCAAGTTTGGTCACTAATTTAGCCGGACTTCCAATTTGGCGTTGGACCAAATTTTTCTAGAAACAACTAAATTTTGTCTTTTTTCCAAGTTTGATTAGAACTTTGATTGAGCATAAATTTTACATAAAAAATGAGATTGAGGTGTTGTTTGCGACATTAGATTCCATGCAACAAGGTCTTCGATTTAGTCCCAATTTTGCTAAGATTCAGGGACTTTGATTTTTGGCCATTGGGGATCCTTCTAGATCATTCTTCCCCACTAAGAATCTTTTGGTCCTCCAAAAATATAAATCAAACGCATAGAATATTATGGTCCCCTTTTCTTGATCTGCATAGAAAATGTCTCTAATAGGCCACACTTTCCGCTCCTTCACCTTGTACTTTAGAACTAGAATGATGAAGTCGACACCTGTATCCATATGAAAATATGTAGCTGCCAATTCATGTACATAACTTGCAATATTCCAAGCAAGACATTACTTGCCAAGAGTTTATAAAACACTCATGGTCAAGTTTTACATTGATTTACAACATAACCCATATCCTTTGCTATCCAAGTAGAGGCCAAAATATCATTATGTTGCATATTTAAGTGATGTTATACAGTTCATCACTTTACAAGTTTTTTCCCATCTATGGTGTTGTAGTGTTTTCTTCTCAATGATGTATGAAAAGAACCCACTTAAGATTGTGGATGACAAACAATCTCAACAATAGAAATGATTATTAAACATTGTAGATCTGCAACTATTGATAGAAACAAAACCTGCCGAAATTCTGATCTATGCTGCAATCAAAGAAAGAGTAATAACCCCAAAACATCCAATGGAAACTAGATATGTAAAGAATAATTTAATAATAACATCTGTGAAGAGAATAGATAAATGTTACTAGTCCCCCTCTATGGGATGGGTTCTTGGATATCCTCAAACGTCTTCAGCTTCTGTAGAGTCTCTCTCCTCTATAATTCATAAACCCAACAAAAATATTGTGTGCGAAAATGAAAATAATCAGAGTTACAACAGTGAGGGCAACAATGAAAATGATCAAAAGTGAATAATAAATGGAAAACCCTTCTATTTATAACAAAATATTGAGTTATCCTCGAATAATGAGCAATAATAAAATATTATTGATCCCATTCTTGGCATAACCACTTGGAATATTTTATTATATTTGTTTAGGAGGGAAAACGTATTTAAAATTTTATTTAGAAATAATAAATAAATAAATAAATGATTTAGTTATCATCTCAAGGAATAAGTTAAGGAATACTAAAAAAATAAGGATTTATTTAATTATTCCTAAGGGATTTAGTCAAATTTAACAAAGAATAATAATTAATTAGTGTTTAATTAATTATTTTTAGAGAAAAATAAGATATATAATGATTTATCTGTTTATTTTTCATGATTGGGTCAAATTTGACAAGGAATAATAATAAAACAGTGGTTAAATTAATTATTCCTAGAAGAAAATCAAATAAATAATGATTTATTTAATTATTCTTCATGGTTTTAACTATAAATTACTTAATAAAGGTGGTTTATTAGGTAATTTTTCATAGTGAAAGCAATTTTACTAGGGTAAAATTAGCTTTACATGGTGTACGTCGATCCATCTAGTAAATTCGACTAGATGATCAATTTTTTGGTGATAACATATGGGGTCTTTAAAAATAAACATGTGATTTACAATGGTGGCCATGCTCAACTACTTAAAAAGGATACTCATCTCTTACCTAACCAAGCTAATGGGATTTCTTCCTGTAGCTGGCTCCCTTGTTGAACTACTTCATTGTTCAGTTCCTTCATAGGTGCTTTCATATGCTCTCGATCATTCTTTGGGTGTAGCTTTATATGGAGCTTCTAACATGTGGATCTATGATGTCCACCCTTGTTGCAATGGATGCAATGGTTTTTCTTCCTCCATACTTTCTTGACCTTATTTTGTGTCTCCTTCTCGAGTGACCTAACCTTCCTTGAATGGATGTCTTTGTTGCGGTTCTGGTGAGGCTAACTTGAGTTGGTTCTTCCTTTGAAGTGTTCACTGTCACTGGAGGGTTGTGATGTGCTCTCAACATCCTGTACTAACTCATACTTGTCTCTTGAAGACTCTCTTGTCTCCATGGGTTTGGAGTGTCTTTCAAATGCACCAAAATCATCATCATAATGAGAACATGAAATTGAAGAACCATTGACACTGTTTACCTCAGTTTATGATCTGAGGCGGGTGATGATGGCTTCGATAAGCCTTCATTGCACTTCAAATTTTCCAAGGCTTGTTTCATGGCTTGTAACTGAAGTTGCAATCCTTGCTTCTCCTCTTTTGCTTCTTGTAGTAGTCTTCTCAATTCAACATTCTCTTCTTGAATTTTCTGGTTTATCTCCTCAAGTTCTTGGAGCCATGCATTCTTTGATGTTCTTCCCATCATTAGTCCAACACATACAATCCCAACAATTGTGACCTTCATCTCATCTCCTGAATTAGAACCTAGGTCAATTGATCCAACACCTGCAATCCCAATAGTGGCTCTCTTCATCTCATCGCCTGAATCAGAAACCAGGTCATGTTGCGTTGTAGCAACATTTTTCTTCTTCCCTTTGCCATCGTACTTCTTAGGCTTCAATTATGGATGCATTTTCCAACAATTCTACTCACATGCCCTTCTTTCCTGTAATGAGTGCAAGATGGATTTTCATCCTTTTTTTATTGTCTCTATCTTCTTTGCATGGTCATCTTGTTCATACCTACCCTCAATTTAAAGATGAATAACTTTCACACTAGCCACATCAAGAGTAGTGGGTTCAAACAAGAACAAATAATGTCAGAGATAACTATGTAAAGCACCATTATATTTGATCAAAGTATTAGGTGAATATAAAGGAATGAAAAATGTCAATGTTTGTTTCCTAAATTGATCTGTGAAACTTTGAACATTTTGACCTTTGCCTTGTCTCAAATGTTTCCATTCCATCATGGTTTTTTACCGATATCCCAATGGATACAATTTCCCTCTTAATGCATAAAAAAATTAGACCAAGAAGAAATGATTTTACCCATATGCTTGCTACCTTTCTAAGTTTTCTCTCCCTCCATATAAGAGTTGTTCCTTCCAGTCGAAGAGATGCTAACTAGATCTTTGCCTCATCCTCTTTGATATGTTGTATGTGACAATACACTTCAACCTGTCTAATCCAATTATTTAGATTTTCTGCATTAGATTCTGCATTAAACATGTTAAAACCAAATTTTACATCCAACTTAAAAAAAGTTTTTTTAGAAGAATTTATATGATGGTTGTTTGAATGACGAGAAGAAGATGAAGAAGAAGAACATTCACTTGAAGATGGAGATTGTGGTTCAAGAGGTTCTCCTCCATTTCCATGATTTACCGAAGCATTTTTCTCTGCTTTCTCTTTCTTCTTCCTTTCCTTCTTTAACAATTTATTCTCATAATATGAAAATAATTTATATACCTTATTTGCCATGTTGTATAAATATTTATAGAAACCTTGCTCATTCTTGGTATAGGCATCACCATCTTCCATTTTCCTTCTTCATGTTTCATGTCTAATCTCTGGTTCAAAATACTTAAATTTTCATTCACCCTTTTTAGGTTTGGCCCTAATTATCATCCACCCTCACAATTCACATCAATGAGAAGATTGTTCTGATACCAACATGATCTGCGATCTTATCTTTAGTTGATTTTAGCAGAATTTCATAAAAGAGCATGTTTAACCATAAATGAAATCACTTAAAGAAGAAAGAACATAAAAGGAGACCATAAAAACAATGCACCCAATGTTGGATAATGAAGTTAACCCATTGTGGGCTATGTCTCCGGGCCCGACTCAAAGTGGGGAGGCCTCTTCATTCATCTCAGCAAAAACAAAGGAAAGTACATGGAAAAATACATCATTATACCTCCAATCCTAGGAGTGGCCAAAAAATGGGTTACTAAGATCCAAAAACAAACTACACCAGTGAAATCCTTGTGAAATTCTAAGTAAAATGAGTATAAACTCTGCTATATTCTGCCACTGTCAACTTTGGACCCCCTAGAGAATCTTCAAGATTCCATAATAGATTTTGTATGGGAATATTCTAAGAATATTCTGGCAAATATTCTAAGAATAGTTTGGCAAATATTCTAAGAATATTCTCTCCTTGAAGATCATTCCCGTGCAAGGTTTTGACCCTCTTGGTTCCTTGGCCCATCACGGTTCCATGCATGTCTTGGTTCCATGGCTCGTCGTCCCTTTGATCTCCTTCATTTTTCATTGAATGAAATGCACGAGTTTTTATAAGGACGAGCCATCAAACTTTACTAATTTTGACCGAAAGGTGGGTTGGTCAATGATACTATGTCAAGGCATTGGTTATGTGGGGAGGTTGTAGGTTCCAACCCTCTGTGCACCATTTTATATTATAAACCAAACTATATGTTATATTTGAATTGTCGTCTTTATAACATATGTTATATTAAATGAACCGCTTCCGATTATTAAACTGTTAACATATATATTTAAACATTAGTTGAAACCACTAATACATTTAACCATCAACCAATTAAATCTAAAATGCTGCCAATGGTCGGTTTGGGGACAATTTGGCCACTAGCTAGGTGCCATGTGGAACCGTCAGATTAGGTCACATGGCCCCATACTATTGGGCCACTTCAACCATATCCAAATTTAACAGGGTGATGCCATATTTGGTAGTTAACCCAAATTTAAATGTAACTAACACCTCCACCAGACTTATCCAAGCTTCGCTAACTCTGGCCATTGGACTGCCAATTTGTTTTCCGATAACTAAATTCTATCTTTTTGCCAAGTTTGACTAGAACTTTGGTTGAGCATAAATTTCGCATACGAAATCAGATTGAGGCATCGCTTGCACTATTGGATTCCTTGCAATGAGATCTTCAATTTGGGCTTGGTTTAACTAAGATTCAAGGACTTTTATTTTTGGGCCATTCGGGATGCTTCTAGATCATTAATCCTTCTTGGAATTATCTTGAGAATCATTGAAATGAACATGATTTCCTTGGTTCATCACTTCCTTTGGATCTTGATTTGATGAGCTTAGGGGACCATTGTTCTTGAGTGCCTCACAATTTTATTGATAACTGAGGCTTGTTTTAATGAGAGGAGACCTCCACATACTGAGAATGTGATCTAGGGATTCAGTCCCTTTGTGAAACTTTGATTTGATCTACTCCAATTATTCTCTCAAGAGAACAATCTCTCCCTCTTTTATTTCACATGGATTCTCCTTCTCATTTAGCTATTTAGAGAGAAATCCTTTTACCCTTTTTGCTTCTTCTAGTTTGACTTTGAGAGAAAGAATGGTGTCTTCATTTAGATTTTTGTTTTGGCGTTCCTTCTTTCTAAGAATCTTTATTTCCTTAAATGAACTTCTAAGTTCTCACTCATAGTTTATTTTTTCTTTAGGCTCTTCAGTCTCAATAATGAATAATATTTCACCCCTTTATTCACCGATCACACTTTCATTGATGTCACTATTACTTTATCTTGACTCATCATCACTATCATTCATATTAGCATAAGGACATTTATATGCATAATGACCTATCCTTCCACATTCAAAACACTTGAAATGAATCTTACCTTTAAACTTGTTGGTTCCTCTTTTTAACTTTTGGACAAACTTGGCTTCTTCTTCATCGAAGTTAGAGTCTGCTTGATATTCTTATTTTTTCTCTTCTTTGGATACTTTGAATGTTGCTTCCTTGACTCCTGATTTTTCCTGTTTTATTCGAAGTTCATATACTGAGAGAGTTCCATGAAGCATATCCATAGTCATCCTTTTCACTTCTAACAATTCTTGAAGGGTTGAAACTTTGAGATTGAATCTTGATGGAAGGGATATACAAACTTTTTGGACAATAGAGATATCCTTGAATTCTTCATTGAGACCTGCAATGGATTTGACAATATTGTAACACCCTCCTCCCACATCTAACCAAGTATTGACGAGAAGTTGCTATGATATGATTTGAATCCCTATGTGTTAGTTAAGGAAGTGGAACCGGTGGAACACATCACACAAACCTTCCACATCAGCAACATAACTCCCAAGAGACATCCCAACCACTGAGGTAACCAACCCTTGAGACCAACTAAAGTTTTAGTGCATCAAACCCCTGGGCACTCCCTTGATATGGACAAGGGTACGTCTAGGAAGCTCCAGACGCTCCCACAACAAGGGAAAGGGAGTTTCCAAGGAAATTTTTCCCTAGTGCTGTGCCTACAACTCTGGGATTTGTGCTACGTTTTTAGGCCCAGAGCCCAGTCCACTCCACAAAACTCAATGACACCTTCAGAAATGAAATTACACAACAGAATAATGATACATTTGCAAAAAAATTTACAAGGACTAGACTAGACCCCTACTAGCCATGATAGGAATTTCGTTAAACATGTCACAAGCATGAAAGCTATAGGTCTTAATAGCATAACTGAGCATTGCAGTCTCGTACTTATCTGAGAATAACTAAGAAGCATTAATGCCTCAACACATTAGCTGCAATTTCATTTATTAGGCCATAGATACATTGTTCATTCATTTATAGGTCAAAACATGATGAGATCCATACATAGTCACTGTCATAATACATGTTCATTACCAACATAATAACAAAAAAAATACCAAGGAAACAACAACCATATAAAACACATATAAAAAAGTATATTTACCCATAACATACCAAGGAGAAAGAGAACTCTTGTTGATGATTGCATAGGCCGACCAGGTATGTGACTTCCATGAACCACTTGACCATAGACTAAGTTGAACCAAATATTTCTTTTAGGTAGTCACCCCTGTGCCATATTCCAAGCATGAATGTAGGATATCATGAAACAAATCCATAAAAAATGAACCATGGCTTCCAGAGGCCAAACCACCTCAACCCTCAACCAATGATTCCACCTCATAGCCGAACATCACTAACCATCACCAGATTGGTCTCTACCCAAACTGTCTAAGGCTCCAGAGCATTTGTTCCAACCTAACTTCTAGGACTAGTAAATCAACCCAAGCTACTACAGGGTTTCTAGAGTGTTTGTCCAACCAAGGCGTCAAGGACTAGTAACTCAACCAAAGCTGTTACAGGGCTTCCAGAGTGTTTTTCCCCCTAAGGCTTCTAGGAACTAATAACTTAGCCCACAACCAAAGGCACAAGAAAACCAACCAAAAAGCAAAAGTAAAACCCACAACACCATGGCTATCCAGGAAATGACAAGGCTATAAAAATCCACTGTCAATCTAGGCAATCCTCTATGCCAATGATAGATCATGACCAATAAACCACATGCATATGCCATGCATTCCAAAACTAGTGAGGAAAACATACATGCAACTCAGTACCTGCAAGAAAAACCCGCTATAGCCGCTGATCCTGATGTCCTCTTGCGCTTTCCTGCTCTTCCTTTTCTTTCTTGCTCCGAGCATTCAAGTATGCAACACTCTCCAAGAGTGCTCCAAGAAAACTCTAAGTGTCCAGGAATATGAGAAAGAGAGAATAGAATGAGAGCTCCAAAACTGGATTGACAAAAGGGTTACACTGACCAAGCTTGCCTACTGATCCCCATAAGCCTTTTTATCGATGGGGCCTCTATTTTCTTCAATTTCCATTATTTTCCTTCATTTTCCTCCTCACATGAAACCTTTGACCTTTGACCTTCCTTTTCTCCCAATTTCCATTATTTTCATAAATCAATGTGCCAAAAATGCCATTTTGCCTTTCCAAAGCCTTTGCCATTTCCTTAGCGATAATAAACCGAAGTGACACCCACTAAGATGTTTTTTCCCACCATTTAGCTTGGAATACGTATCCCATGAACATGATATTATATATTTTTACATGGATTTTTAACCAGGGCTATTACAGAACCCCCCCCTTAAGGAACACTGTCTACGGTGTTCAATGACACCTACAAATCAGAAACCCGCTGAAAACAAAACATACTACTTGTGGAGCTTTATAACACAACTAGTTGTAGTATTTACAATGAACACTGCTGAAAATCATAACAAACATACCGTTTACTGGAGCTTTATAACACAGCTCATTATAATATTTACAATAACCACATAGACACACATACACATTTTCTTCACCCAACAAATAATCATATTGTCTATGGAGCTTTATAAATCTAGCTCGATACAATATTTACAATAATACACGCATATGCACATTTTATCAACCAGAAAATAAAAGGATACTATTCTTGCATCCACAACAAGGGAATCTAGAGGCTCATACCTCCACCCTCAAAGTAATACCATGATTCACCTCCTTCCCAAGAAGTCTATAATCCACTGCAAGATCAAATCTGCATCCAATTTCCAACGCTATAATCCTGCACCACTTGTCCTCTTAGTGAACAATTTCCAGCTCATTATTCCATGGCACACTCCCAATGTGCATTTGATTCCACTTGGAAATGCTAATGACCAAAACAAATATATCCCTGACCTTCCCTTTTCTACTACACAGTCCCTTGGATAATCCGGTTGCCCCTTTCCGTGCAGTCACACACCTTCCAAGTTCTGCTGGCACCCCCATCTCGGGAAGTCCATCCCTTGGCAAGGTTTCCTTGCATTAGAATATCCAAACAACCAAGGCATATCCCTTCCTTAAAACCATCATATCGATCATAACATGCTCATGGCACTCAATGGACACTATTGGGTACCCGTGTCCCACAATGGCCCTGCTCCTGAAGTGATTTACCAACACACTGTTGCCTATTCCAATTCCTTTCACTATTGCTGCTAATTCTTGTAGTTAGTTTCAACCACCCAACTGGGCATTTCATGCTTTCCTGTACCAAGCACATAATTTACATTAGATTCAAAATAAATTGAAATAACTTAAAATCATACCTCATTGGTGGCTCGTCAATAAGGTACACTTGCGATTCTCTTTGCTTCCTATCGCAACAAGTCAAACTAGCATATTTGACCAAATCATCAGGTATAAACATATCACATCAGGTTAAAAATACAACCATCATAGATAAAAATCATAAATCACATGTAACCATCATAAACAAAAATCAAAGATCACATGTACTCATCATAGACTAGAGTCATAAATCACATGCATAATAAAACTAAAATAAACTACTAATATTTATCCTTTAATCAATCCTTAGCTTCTACTTTGTCATTATTTTGTACACACTTCGGATCGGTTTCCAAACCCGAAAAACACCTAGTTCCTTCTCCTCAACCATGTGCACATACACATAATGTGCATCACACACATACAGCCACACACGACATACAAGACCATGCAATACATGCACCTACACCTAGCATACAACACATACACCTACACCCAATGTAAAACACAACATAATACATACGCCTACATCTGGTCTACCCCACCACACAATACATACACCTACACTCGATGTGCAATACAATACATATACGTACACAAATTACAACACAACGACTACACATGTCACGATACCACGACTACACAATGATCATACATAGTACCGCATGCCCGCAACACAACATATATGACATGTGCATTGTACCATATGTACATCAATACCATATGTACATCAATACCATATGTACAACATGGACACAGTACCACTTGTACACAACACCACCTGCACAACGTGTGCACAACATCACATGTACATGACACCACCTGCACAATGTGTACACAATGCCATATGTACACCGCACAACCTATACAATATGTACACAATGCCACATGTACACAACACCACATGCACAACATGCACATGACACCACATGTACACAGTGCAACATGCATGACATGCATGACATGCACACAACACCACCTGCACACAACACCACATGTACAACATGTACACAACACCACGTGCACACAACACCACATGTACAATCATGCACACAACACCATATGTACATAGTACCATATGTACAACATGCATACAACACTATATGTACATAGCACTGCATATACAACTTGTACATAACATAATATGTACACAACACCACATGTCCAACATGCGCACAACACCATATGCAAACAAAACCGCATATCCATCATGTGCATAGTACAATATGTACATAACACTGCATATCCAACATATACATAGCGCCATCTATACCCAACATTGCATATGCAATATTCACACAACACTATTTGTACCACCCTATTGCATAAACAACATGTACACACACTATATATACACAACATTGTATGCACACAACATCAAAGATGCAACATGTACAACATATACAACATATGTAGAACAATAATACCACACATCCAAAACCACACTATCTCTACCAAGCAACCTTGCTTCCAATGTCTTATCCATGCTTTTCCTAGCATGCCGCACAACACACTGCTTTCATTTCACTGATGTATCCCTTGGTATAGCCTATCCATAACATAGAAATAATATAATCACATAATATCAACTCATAACAACATGATACTGACCTTGTAGATTTGTTAGGACTACTATTCCCACTTGATTCCTCATAAACTAGGAGCCTCTTCATGTCATTCACCTACGTAAGCAATCATTCCTCCACAAGAATGATTCCTAAAAATCCTATTAGACAACAACATATGTACATACATATATATACATATAAATATTAGCATTAAACAATCATTATAGTGTCCTATTTTTCTAGTATAGTTTTGTCACTCCTATCAAGGGTGATTTTTGATGAGTTATATATATGATAGGTTGATCACTTGATTGAGGAATAATGTTTTACATACATAGTTATATTTCGTTTTATGTTTATGTATGACAAATTGATCACTATATTGGGGAACATTGTTTTATATAGTTATATTTCCTCTTATATATGGCATCATTGATTATCTGTATTAGATGGTTTTGGTTAAGTAAAATGTTATACATATGTTTTTCTGTTTGTATCTGATTTATGAAGTAGGTGTATGACATGGATGGTGATCCAAGATTGAGACACATATACCCATGGACTCTCATAGTTATGCGAAATAGATGGTTAATTATGATTTATGGATGATACATGATTTGTGTGATCATATATGTCTAATATTGTACTAAGTAGGATGTGGTAGGGTACCTGGTCATTTTCCAACAAGGATGTTCAATTATGAATGACTTTGGAAGTCATTTCTTCAAAACCAAAATGACTATGGAATCCATGCACCATTCTAGGTAAAATGTGATTAAGTTAATTTCATTATGAAATTCATTTGATTCCTTTGATCTATGAGATTGTAATGTGTGTAGGTCTTTGAACAAGGCCTTACCAGTGAACCATCAGATGGGTAAAAGCTCACAATCAGTACCATAAGGAGAAACACAAAGTTTCAAAGTAAAGTAGATGAGAGGTCATGGAAATTAGGGCGTGGAGTCCTAAATCCAAGAAAGATAAAGACGTGGAGTCTTGTATATTTAGGGCGCGGAGTCCTGAATATTTAAAAATATCAAGTTGTGGAATCTTGGATCTTTGGAGTAGATCAGGGCGTGGAGTCCTCAATCTACTAAGGCATAGAGATGCATGAAATAGGGGTGCGGAATCCCTATTCTCCAGAATAAAAATACCACTCATGGATGAATTTCCTTAAATAAAATTTCATTCTCACAATTCTGGAATGACTTTCTAAAAATAGAAAGTCATGTCCAACATCTCAAGCACAACTTTCCAAAAATAGTAAATCACCTTGCATAAATTGGTAATCAAGCGGAGTTGAAGAAAAATGACTTAACTTATCATTAATCAATCCTAATAGTTAAATCTTGATTGAATCCTCAATATTATTAATATTATTATTATGTTTTACGAGACTATGATATTATTATTAAAAAGGAATTACAAGTCAATTTTATCTCCTCAATCAATTCACACATCTCCTTCATGATTCTCATGGCTCTATGTAACTCTCTCTCTCTCTCTCTCTCTCTTTTAAATAATTCATTATACTCTATTTTATGCACTCATCAAAGAATGACATATTCCTTGTCACTCATTAAAAATATGTCATAAAATATTCATCTTACACTCTCTTTAATGCATAGGTTACACTCTCCTTAACTAAGGCATGCATACCTCTCCTTAATGGCACAAGTTACACTCCTCTAAATGGAATCCAATGCATGCACATTAGTCCTTCTTTATGACAAGAATTGGTTGCTCCTCCTATATATGAGTCTCATGTATTCTCACTTGGGGATTAGGAGGCCAAGAGTGGAAGAGACTTGAGGAAAATAGTGAGAGGGAGAGATATGGAGAGTATCCAATTGCTTCCATAATAAATCTGAAAGTATTATTAAAATCCTAAGATCTCTAGCTATTGAGGTGGGCCATGAGTGGTATTGAGAGGAAGTGAAAATTTGCTTTCTTAGTTTGCCTTACAAATCTCTCTACTATTGTCTTTTGGTACTGGTTCTGAGCTTTTGCAGCCTGGGGGTTCCAGGGTGAGTAGTTCTTCTTGGATATGGTTGGGAGGAAAACTGGGTGGTTCACAATGAGTTGGTAAGGATATTGGAGATGGAGCATACTCTCATTGGAGCTGGAGAATACTCCCATTTTTTTGAGTTGTATACATTCACTGCTAGGTATGTTGACAACATTATATTGTGTTTCTTTTTGTAGTTCATTACATGTTTTTTCTTATTTGGTTGTTGACTAAAACTTAGATGTATATCAAATGTTGCACACTAAATGTTGAAGGAATTTTGCAATAACTGTAGTTTATTTTATGTACATTTTTTTTTTTTTTTTGTACAGTTTCATTGCAAGTTGTTTTACATCATGTCTTAATGGCTGAAACATTCAGGCTACCATGAGTTTTATGAAAACATGTTAATAGCATAAATTTGGTTTTTCCTTCTCCTTTTATAGTTGTAGATAAGTTTTCACAGTATATGTTTGACAAAAGGGATAAATGAGATAGTAGGAATTTGTTTTTGGTTGTGGTTTTAAGTAATCGAATTTTTGGGTGTTTATGTTTCAATTCATTTTAACTTCAGGGGGCATCTGTACCTTATGACCATGTCACCCCAACTTTGATTTCAAAAAATAGAGTTTCAGAATTTGGTTCTATAATATGCTATATTTTACAGATTTGTTGCTGCTGCCTAGTGGTTTGTCTTGTTGTTTTTTATTTTTTAGCTGTGATTTACCTAGTAATCTCTTTTTATGAAACCATACTGTTATATAAACTTGGGCTTCTTATTTTAAAGTCTCAATGGTTAATACATTGATAGTTTAAATAACTTGTGACTACTTGTTTGATAGTTTAATAGCTAGCAACTTGTTTTGTGATTGCTCAATGTTGTTCAAAATTATCCAATGGTTGTAGCTACATCACTGTGAGATATTTGTAAAAATTCTTAAATATTTATAGTCATTATGTGCCTAAATTTTTGTATATGCAACAATCAAGATGGATGACAGTTCTACTTATGTATTAGGTTCACTTATTGGCATTACTGACAATGAAAAAGAAGTTATGTATTCTTAGATTCATGTTAGTTAATTTTGGTGAAATTGCCTTAAGGGTTGCGGTTGTAAGTGTTTGAAAAAATGCCTCAATGGCTGTACATTTCATGCTTGCAAATTGTTTGACATAATGCTTCAATGGTTGTAGCTAATTACATCTATGAATTGTCTATAAATATGACTAAGTGAATTTAGGATTTGCAACCAAGGTGTTTCTAGAAATATCTCAAAGAATAAGCATGATGATTCCATTGAATTAAAAATCCAAGGAAGGAAAATTGGGTAGGTGAATTGTTGTAATTGTTAGCTCACATATGAATTCATAATAATTGGAAACCACTCCTTTAGAAGTTGAATTATCTTGTTTTTCTTCCCTTTGTTTTTCCAAAGAATTCATAGGCATATTATCTAGAACAAAATCAAATTAGTCACTCTTAAAACACTTTTATTGCAAAAGAATGAACAATTAGCTTATTGGAAATTGTGGTTTGTAAAGATTGATATTGTTTATCCCACTAAAGACTCTATCATTTAAATGTGATTTTAAGACTTATGGTTGTAAGTTTTGGATCTTGAGGAACCATGACCCTATAGCTTTAATGAGAAGTTTAATATTACCATGGGTTAGTTAGTTAGTAGAAATTAGTGTGTAGTGTAAAGAATACCAATAAAAATAAAAATAAAAATAAAAATATAGATATATGACCTTGCATTAAATTTACGTCTTAAAAACTTAAACTTAAATCTCATTTTAAGTCAGCCTTAGTATAATACTAATGGTTGGTAAGGTGGGACCTTAGTATATACATGTTTATATATGCATATAAACATGTTATATACATGTTGTGCATGATCCTGCCAAACAAAGACATACATACATACATATACATATAAACATTAGCATAAAAACAATCATGATCCATGATGACCTTGTTAGACATGACATACATGCATGCATACATACATACATATATAGACATCATCATAATAATGATCACAACATAATTACCAAATACCATGAGGTCAAGGTTAAGATAAATCCCTTTATTTGTTCACAACATGCACAACATTAATAACAACGATTCCTAAAAAAGCCAAGGAATCAGATGCCTCACATCCATTCACTTTACCCTTTCTGTTACCTTTCTCATGGTTGTCCTATCACTGTCCATTTACCCCAATGGACCCAACCATTCCAACCGATAGTCATATTCTTACCTTCAACTGCCCTTAATCATGCATCGAGCTTCATTCGGATCTTACATTACTTGCTAGGTTTCATTCAAATCTTCTTGAACTCCATTAACTTTCCTATTTCCTAAACCAATTCCCAATACTCAAAACATAAAAGGAAATACAAGAAGAAAACCATGAAAATCAATAACAATATGACACTACAAAGAAAGTGGTAAATCCTTGCACTAGAAATAACAAAGATGCAATAAAGCGCAACCAAATAAAAAATACCGAAAGCAGAAAACTAGCAATAGACACCATGACTCTATCCCCATGGTTCCCAGTGCCTTCAAGTGAAAGCTCAACCTGAGCCTTCTTTAAGATTTCATGGCAATCTCTTTTTCCATGTAATCCCCTACATCATATTGCCATAAACACATAACTGTCAATGCATAAGTAAACATAACAACATACCAGTTACCTTACCTTGTCACACTAATTCCAAGGATGTTAGCCTGCAACTGATCACATATGTCAACCACATGTTCCAAATATCAAGACAATCATATCTATCAATTTAAAATCAACCTTTACCAAGACTAACAATAATGTCATAATCCATAGTCAGCTCATAGTCATTAGACATAATGCTACAACTATCACCTACTTACATTCAAGTACATATCAATTGTATCAACACATATATGTTAATACAATCATCTTAAAACAAGATCATTTGAACACATACTCATATTATGCAATTCATCAAACATTCAAGCAACTAACAAACATACCATGTTAAATAAATCAACTAGATGAAATAATAGACACTAAACACTCAAACACCAAATAGATGACATAAGCCAATTCACATATTAATGTATCTCAGGGGAGGCTATCTTGCCTACACAATCAATATAGATTAACATGATATAACTCCACGACATATCAAATCAAACATAAATAAGGTCATGCTATCCATAATAGTCACTAGCTAACACATTCACATCATAAAACCATAAACAATTATTATTCATACATAATAATCACATCTGAACAGTCAGTCTAGATTAGTATGACATAATATCACAACATATTAACTCATACCTGAATGTCATAACCCTAACCATTTGCATAGACCAATCCAAATTAGCATGATACGTATAACATGAAGATCGTAATGTAATAACCATAATCATCAAGTTACTAGCATATAACAACAACAAGTTATATATCATGCTCATCAAAAACATATAACCTAATCATCAAGTTAACTAACATAAAATAACAATAACAAAAATGCATATAACAAGTTACTTATCATTCATGACTATTCGACACATGTACATATGACTACACAAATTCACTAGCATCTACCATGCATGTAACCACAACAACAATAAAATGAAAAACATGTATATAACCCTAATGCATATAACAATCCATTAACTAACATACCTGCATGCCAAACATACAAGCTTGTATGATGATCTTCTCTTAACCCAAAGTCTAGTGTTGTAACCTTGCTCTAATAGTCTGCATTTCCTGCTTTACCTCATTCAACACATTAGAATCATAACATACCAATAACATCATGATGACCTAATTTCATACAATGACCTCACAATTCATGTCTGACCTACCATACATGCATAACCATAACCATGACAATGCATGCATAACAACATATAGACACTAACATGCATAACAAATGCATATACAACCGACATGCATTCATGACTAACACATCCCCGCAACAACATTGTCAACTCCCACATGGTGACACAACAACAATAACGACCACAACCATGCATACACAACAAGCACATAGTCCACAAACATAAAGAACACATATGCAACTGACATGCATGCATGAAAAACATATTCTGCCCATCTAGCCCAAGGGTTGAACCATGCTCTGATACCACTCTGTGGTATCAGATATCACCCAAAAATAATGGAAACCAAAGACCACCCAAAGAGAATGAAATCCGATCTGATACCACTATGTGGTAGCAGATAACACCCAAATTGGGTGCAACCTACCCTGAAACCACTCTATGGTATTAGATAACACCCAAAGAGAGTGCAACCCATTCTGATACCAGTATGTAACACCCTCCTCCCACATATAGCCAAGTAACCGGCCAACCAGGGTAAACATGTGATGATAAATTACTATGATATGATTTGACTCCCTATGTGTCAGTTAAGGAAGTGGAACTGGTGGAACACATCACACAAACCTTCCACATCAGCAACAAAACTCCCAAGAGCCATCCCAACCACTCAGGTAACCAGCCCTTGAGACCAAATGAAGTTTTAGTGCATCAAACCCCTAGAAGCTCTCTTGATATGGACAAGGGTGCATTTAGGAAGCTCCAGATGCTCCCATAGAAAAGGCAATGGAGCATCTGAAGAAATTTTGTCCCAGTGCTATGCCTATGACTCTGGGATTTGTGCCACTTTTTCAGGCCCAGAGTCTAGGTGACATCCCAAAACTCAATGACACATTCAAAAATGAAATTAGACAACAGAACAATGATTCATTTGGAAAAACATTGACAAGGACTAGGCTGGACCCCTACTAGCCATGACAGGAATTTCATCAAACATGTCACAAGCATGAAAACTCCAAGTCTTAACAACAAAACTGAGCATAGGGTCTCATACTTATATGAGAATCTCTAAGAAACATTGATGCATCAACACATTAGCTTCAATTTCATATATTTGGCCATAGATAAATTGTTCATTCATTTACAAGTAAAAACATGATGAGAGTCATACGTAGCCACTATCATAATACATGTTCATAACCACAATAATAACAACAGAAATACCAAGGAAACAACAACCACATAAACCACATATAAACAAGTATATTTACCCATAACATACCAAGGAGAAATATTTCTATTATTGATGATTGCATAGGCCATTCAGGTATAGGACTTCCATGAACCACCTGACCTTAGACTAGGTTGAACCAAATATTTCTTTTAGCTAGTCACCCCCATGCCATATTCCAAGCATGAATGTGGGATATAATGAAACAAATCCATCAAAACCGAAGTAGGGTTTCCGGAGGCCAAACCACCCCAACCCTCAACCAGTGATTCCACCTCACAGTCGGGCATCACTAACCATCAACAGATCAGTCTCCACCCAAGATGTCCAGGACTCTAGAGTGTTTGTTGCAACCTAGATTCTAGGACTAGTAACTCAACCCACAACTGTTGTTGGGCTTCCAAAGTGTTTCTCCAACCAAGGCTTCCAGGACTAGTAACTCAACCCACAATTGTTGCCACGCTTCCAAAGCGTTTGTCCAACCAAGGCTTCTAGGACTAGTAACTCAACCAACCAAGGGCTTCCAGAGCAATTTTCCAACCAAGGCTTCTAGGACTAGTAACTCAACTGAAGCTATTACAGGGCTTCTAGAGAATTTGTCCAACCCTTGCTTCCAGGACTAGTAAATTGAACCAAGATGTTACGGGGATTCCAGAGTGTTTTTACAACCAAGGCTTCCAGGAACTAATAATTCAACCCACAACTAAAGGCACAAGAAAACCAACCAGAAAACAAAAGTAAAACCCACAACACCATAACTATCTAGGAAATGGAAAGGCTAGGAAAGTCCACTGTCAATCCAGAAAATCCTCCATGCCAATGATAGATCATGACCAATAAACCACATGCATATGCCATGCATGCCAAAAATAGTGAGGAAAACATACATGCAACTTGGTACCTACAAGAAAAACCTGATGTAGCTACTAATCCCAATGTCCTCTTACACTTTCCTACTTTTACTTTGCCTTTTAGTTCCAAGCATCCAAGTATGCCACATTCTCCAAGAGTGCTCCAAGAAAACTCTAAGTGTCCAATAGTATGAGAGAGAGAGAGTTTGAATATAATGAGAGATCCAAAACTGAACTGACAAAAGGGTTACACTGACCAAGCCTGCTCACTGATCCTCATAATCCTTTCACCTTCCTTTCCCCTTATTTCCATTATTTTCATAAATACATGTGCCAAAAATGCCATTTTTCCTTACCAGAGCCTTTGCTAATTTCCTTAGCCATAATAAAGTAAAGTGGTACCCAGTAGGATGTTTTTCGCACCATTCAACTTGGAATACATGTCCCACGACCATGGTCTTATATATTTTTACATGGATTTTTAACCAGGGCTGTTACAAATATTGTCTACTCAAAAAAAATTTGAAGCAACATCCTCATCTTCTTCCATCTTCAACTTTTGAAATGATATCTTGCAACCTAAATTATTTTAACTTTCACATCCCATTCATAATAATTGTTGAGCTTATTCCATACCTTATGGGCTGACTTGCACAACATTACTTTGACGAATTATAATTTTTCCAAGTCACTTAGAATAATATGCTTAGCTTGTGCATTAAATGTGTATGGTGCCTTATCTACCAAATTTGTTGGAATGGTATTCAGAACTTTTTAATCAGTCTCCACAATTTACCAAACTTCTGCTCCCAAGGAGATCATATAGGTTTCCATTCTTATTTTTCAAAATGCATAGTTTGATCCATCAAAGATGGGGTCTTTCCCACTGTTATGGTTGTGGCCATTTTCCCTTGAATTCAACCTTCTATTAGTTAACTATTCTAAAGGTAACCTTCTTTGATACCACTTGTTGGACCAAATATCACACTGAGAGCCCGGGGGGGTGAATCAGTGTGTGAGGAATTTTACCATTTCATAACTTTTCATAATCAATCAATCATAATATAATAAACCATAACCATAAGAAACATATCAACATGTAAAGAAATGCACCATAAAGCTATCATCACATATGTAACACTTCAAGAAATCATCACACCAAAGAGGCAAAAGTTTTTACATGGAAACCCCTATGGGAGAAAATTGAAAATGCTTCTTCTTCTTTATCTTTAATTAATTACACAATTTTGCAAGCTACAACCTGTTGGAGACAATCATCCCCAAAATATGCAAGCTTCCACTTGTAGTAGGATACAACCTAATTGAGGCATAAACCTCAAAATCATGCAAGTAACTACTCTTTGTAGGCTACAACCTACTTGAGGCACCAAACTCAACGATGAGTAGTTTCTAACATACTCTAGGTGCATGTCTTATTGAGGCACCAATCTTGATGATGAGTGGGCTTCAACCTACTCTAGGATCCAACCTTAGTAGAGGAACCCTTATCCTTCTTCAAATCCTATGAACCTCATTTCAAAATGTTTCAAACTTGATCCACCTTATCTTTAAGTGAAATAGGATATCAAGTGAATAGGATATTGTTGTCAAACTACTTTCCATACTCTATCATACCCTATCACAATTCTAATTTAACATGCTCAACAATCTATCCACTTAAACTCCTTCTCAAAAATTGTTTTCACTATATATCAAAAACCACTACACCCTGCTCATGGACCCACAAAATCATGCAATAGAGATTCTGGACATTAAATATTTGTTAACAAGACATTCCATGCCTCCAAAAGCATCCATCTCTAAGCCCTAATCATCATGCATCTTCCAGAATCCAATTTGGACCAATAATGACCCCAGAAACTCATAAAAAACTATACAATAAATTAAGAGTTCTAAAGATTGCTTCTTTCTGGGTGCTCTTCTACCAAATTCTCAAATTTTTGCACTGATGCTATAAAATGTAAACTGTCGGTCTACTAAACATTTGATAGAGTGAACCTATATGAAATAAATAAAAAATGTCTCGAGCTTACTACTGCTAGGACTCAAAGCATGGTCACAACCAATAAAATACCAGTGCGCCACAAACTATGCTATACATGATCCTTGTAATGATATGCCTCTAACATTATTATAAAGTTACATTTTAACCAGGATGTGGGCATAGGGTCACCTTACAAAACATTTTATTACATCGATTTCAATATACTCCTTAGTCCAATGCACTAAACTTCTTTTCCTGATGACCAATAATACATATATAATGTGCTATCATTCCACGCAGGTTCATGTGGAGTGTGTCATGGCTTGCATAGAATAGTATTCATACGAGTATCTATCTTATGTTGTGTGCTAACCAACTATGCTATGCATCATATGTGGACAAACCATGTAAGCTTGTAAGAGCTATCATGGAATTGATCGTGGCTTGTATGCACCATTCCAACCTTACAATGCCTTGGCCACATGAAGCAAAGATCGATCTAGGGTTTCAAACTAGAGTTTTAAATCATATGTTCCTTACAAACCAGATTGAGACATTGAGGGGTGAAACCATAGACATAACTAAGGAAATTGTTGCTATCATAAAAAACTTCATTCTCTTCACTGAGATTCATCATTCATTGATCAATGTATCTAAGCTGTGAAATATATATATATATATATATATATATTTTTTTTTTTTTGGAATGAATGTATACATGTGTATTTATATTTTTCTTGCAGTCTTGGGTTTATGGAAGGCCAACCATAGGCTCATAGAACATCCCTGTAATCAAGGTGCATTTGAGCCGACTTATTCATGCCATGGATTTCTTAGCTCCTTAACAGGCCCATACAACCAAGGGTTGGGCCCTATCATGCATTCATATGTCTTATATTAATACTCTTCTTCATGCTAGGTTCCATACGACTAGGAACTGGCCTTTATCATGTGACCATACCACTTATTTTAATACTCTTCTCTGTGTTAGACACCATACAACTAAGAGGTGGCCTTTATCATGTGACCATACCTCTTCCCTAGGTTAATCACTCAACTCTATGTTAGATGTCATATAACCAAGGGTGGGGCCCTAT
This sequence comes from Pinus tabuliformis, assembly GCA_031772625.1. Taxonomy (NCBI): domain Eukaryota; kingdom Viridiplantae; phylum Streptophyta; class Pinopsida; order Pinales; family Pinaceae; genus Pinus; species Pinus tabuliformis. Next base: position 1,536,877,756 of record CM062818.1, on the reverse strand, counting down.
CATGTGACCATACTCTTTCCATGGTTTAACTACTTGGCTTTGTGATCCAAAATTGATCAAGGATCTAGAAAAATCCTAAAAAGCAAAGTTACTAGATTCAAGTGGAAGAATCATTGCATAGAGCTCATAGAAATGACTCCAACGCTACTTGAACAGGTGCATTTGGCCTCCGGATGAATGAGAAACTGCTTGTTGAAGTTTGTGACAAAACAATGTTTTACAACTCGACACATGGCAAAAGTACATGTTCAACTCAATGGCAGATCTCTAACTTCGTTACAGTGGAAATATCTCCAATTGGTTGCATTGTGAGATTTGGGTATATTATAGTGCATTAAAATCTATATTTAAATGCATTATATAAAAACTAAAACTATATATAAACCATATATTAAAAATATGGTGCATTATATATAAATTAAAAAAACCATAGCAACATAGGGTTGAACGCATATATATGGTGGGAATATTACATAAGTTTAAACATGACCATGGATAATATGCATATGTTAACACCATGTAATAAACATCATGTACGGTATAGCATGGTGTGGAGTTGGAAACTGTTATCACCTGGATTGAACCTCAGGCTGAAGGAAGGCAAGCCAGGGTAACCACAAACCACGCTTAGCCAAGTAGCTAGCCCTACTAGGCCGAGAGAGGGCTCTCTCCGTAAGGATCTCAGCCAAGATGACTAGATCAGGTAAAGGATTTTAGGCTAGGTATAATAGCACAAAGTTTTGATTGGATTTTGAAGGGGTTTTTCCGGATCAGGAGGAGCTGGACAGTTTAGGTCTAAGGAACTATGTCAGATTTGCAGGGTGTTCAATGGGGAAAGGTAGGCATAATATTTAGCACTCTAGGGTTTGATGGGGTGAGATGTTTTAGATTGGTGAGAAGCTAAGAAGGGCATGTGAAAACCATGGATCCTTCCTAGACTGTAGAAAGCATGAAATGATGAATGGTTTCCCAAGGCAGAGCACTAATATAATGAGTTCTACCTAGCAAATTGAAAACATTCAACTAGAAGAAATGAAATGATGAATGGAATACATAAAACACATTAACATATGATCACATAAGAAGAAACTGTACTAAAACTCATACCACATGGATCCCATAAAAATAGCTGCAATTCCTATTAATCTCCTGCCAAACTGCTTACAAAAGGTGTACAATCAAGGTTAGAGCATCCAGTTGAGTCCAACCATTTACAATGAGAAATAAGAAGAAGATATAGACATGGATTCAACCTCCTTCCATCCTTAGGGGTAGAATCCCTAAGATGAGGAGCTAATTTGACTAATACTGAACAAGAAACAGGAATATAGGCATCATCAACAACTTGCCTCTAAAAGTGAAAAACTGATTCATTTGAGCTCAAACTAACTTATAAGGCAATGAACCTCCATGAGAGAGAATAATTACATGCCAAGTCATCATTTACAAAGGTGAATCATCCTCCATGAGAGAGAATCCATGATCATAATAAAAAACTGGAAAAATAGGCATCTTGAGCAAAATTTTCCCAACACTCAGTGCCACTTTCAAGTCCCTTTTGGAGGCCTTCTCAGCATCCAAATTGAGCTCATGATAGCTCATTGAAAAGGTCTTCAAGTATATTTTCCAAAACACCTATAATTTCTGAATTTGAAGCTCATTTGACCCCTCGAAACTGGATTCTCCCAAGACTGCTTCTGTGTGTCCAAAAAGTGGTAGAAAGGTCATGTTTAAGGTGTTTTTTGACCTTTTGGTGGACCAGTTCTGCCCCAAAAACTTTGAAACTTGCTAGGGTGCATGTCCTCATCGCTCTAAATACAAAAATGCAAACCATTTCTTCATTGGGTGCCCCTAGGAAAAGCATAGTTTTCTTGTGTGTAGAATTTCAAAAATTGGCAAATGACAAAATTTCCTCCAAAGTTGCCCGAAATTGGTGAGAAGCACCATCATCAAGTGTCTTTATGAGCCAAGGAAGCTTCAGCAAGCATCCTAAGCCTATACTCCTCTTTTTTTGCCTTCAAAGCTTGCCTAAGCCTAGCTTTCATTTTCTTGACCCTCATATAATTGCAAATCTTGTTTCGGGTCTTGTAATGATAGGCTATGTGTCTGATCATCTGATTGTCTCTGTTGGCCTTCTATAGCAACTTCTCAAGGTGCAAGTTGACTCTCTCAAGCCAATTTTCTATATCATCTTCAATCTCCTTCTCAATAGGAGTCAAAGGGACTTCTGCCTCTTTGCCACTTTGTCATTTCATCTTGAGCATTTCTAGCTCCATGAGGACTTGTTTGTCACTCAACTGCTTGTTTTCTTGCTCCAAATATGTGATGACATATTTGGCCCTCTCCAATTTATCCGCCAAAGCTTGTACTTGAGCCTTCTTTTCTTGCATGATGATGTCCTTTATGGTTTCTTCACCCTGAGCCTCTAAGTCAATGATTTCCAGTCCATGATGAGTATAATGCTGCTCCGAATCATCATGCTTAGTCAAGTCAAAGTCCCTTTCCTCCTCATCATCAAGACTTTGCTCTAGCATCTTTTCCTTCCCTTTGTATAGTTTCTACACCTGTACCTGCTGTGCTAGAGAAGAAGGCAAAGCCCCTTCAACATCCTATGGAGCTAGTATTTGCTTATGGGCTGATGAAGAAGGCAAGGTCCCTTCCACATCCCATGGAGAAAACACTTGCCTATTGGCTGCAAATAATCTCCTTGTGCCCCTTTGATATGTCATGTAAATAGGCACCTCAGCAGTTCTAGTCTCCTTGGCTTCCTCATTCACCTGAACACTGCTAGAAGGTCCTCCTGCTTCTTGAGACACTGGTGGAGGAATTTGAGGACCCTTGAAGATATCATGAGAAATAAAGGTCTCCCAAGAGATGTTGAGGAGACTGAGATGATGAAGCACAATGATCTTGATCAGGGAATAGTGATAGAGGCTGCTCATCTGCTGAGGGTATGGCTTCTTCTGGACAAAATGAGCCATCTTCTCAATATTCCTGAACAAGAAGTAAGGGAGGTTTAACATCCTCACCCTGGTGAAATGAATGAGGAGCCTGATGTGATAGGTGTACAGGCTGGATAATCTGCCCTCACAAACGAAATACTTCATGATGATTTTCATCATGGGAACATACTTGTCTTCGAGAAATCTGGAAGGAAAAATTCTATTCACCTCATTTTTGTATTGGAGTTTGATATAAGGCTCATAGTAGTGTTCATCTAGGTCATGGGCCTTATACCACCTCTCCCTACATTCAAAATCCTGGTGGCATCTGAGATGATAGAAGGTGAAACTGTGAATGTTACCCCAGCAAGAGTCACCCTGTTGTCCCGAAGATGAGCTACAAAAAGTCTAGTGAGCTCAGGGTGATGCTGAACTCTCTCTACCTGCTCACAGAACTCATAGCAGCCAAGGTATCTGAAACATGTGACAGCCAACTGAGAGGCCTCCAATTCCCTAAGGTTTGATGGCTCTTCTCTGATAATCCTGCCTCCCTTGTGTGGTTTTCTCTGTTACCTAGCTCTGTCTGCTGAGGTGTCACTGCCTGTGTTTGCCTCCTCCTCATAGTCTCGGTCCTCTTGGTCCATGTTTGCAAGGTTGAGGTTGTATGAAGGGAATGAGTGAAAGTGTTTTTAGGAATGAGGGGATGGGAGATGAGCTTGTGGCTAGGAAATGAATGAAGGAGTAGGAAATGAGAGGGAGGGCTTGTTTTGAGAAATTTCCCTTGGGGAAGAGGGATAAAAGGGATGGGGAAATATGGAATAGGGATAAAGGGACAAAGGGATAAGGGATAGGGAAATAGGGATAGGGTTTAGAGCTGTAGTGAGTGATAGGAGGAACAATGATAGTTTAGGGTTTTAGGCATCACTAGGGAAATTTAGGGTTTCATATTTAACATGGAAAATGATGCTTAGGATGTTTGATTTGCAAACCAAAACTGAAGTGAGGGATGTCAACTTACTTGCAATGATGGAAAGAGAGAGAAATTTGAGGTTTGTTGGAAGTTTTGAGGCTTTTCTAGCCTTCCTGCTCAATGCGCAGTGCTAGTGCACAGATGCGCAGTGCCACCCTAGAAGCACAACGTCGTTGTAAAATAACATTGTGAAAATTTTCCGGACGCGGAGTGCTGGCCTCAACGCGCAGCGCCAACCTGCCTGCCTGAAACGCACAGCGCCACCCTGCCAATGCGCAACGCCACTTCACACTCACGTTTGACTACATTCCCGATGACCAAATTAAGTGTGGGATAGCTCATTGGGAAATCTTGTCAAGTATAATTTCCAGAGCATCTTGAATTTTTCAATTTGGAGCTCATTTTCTCTATCAAAAGCTCAATCTCCCAAGACCGGTCAAAATGTGCAGAATGAGGCTGCCAAAATGTAGAGTGTTGTTTCAGTCAACTTTTTGAGCTCTTCCTCAACTCCAAATTGAGCTCATGATAACTCATTGGAAATATCTATATGTCTAGTCATAATTTGACTCATCAAGCAAGTCATTTGGTCACTCTAGCTAGGAGAAAGATTGATTTTCCCAAGGTCACTCTAGAAGTGCATCAACTCTCCTGAGGCAAATGATGTTTTGGAAATTTTGCCCAAACCATGAGACCTGTGTAAAAATAGAAGGACGTTTTTCTTCTTGAGTCTATGATGGACAAAAACCTCTCTCACTTTTGTCAAATATTTCCTTGTTTGGTCTAAAACATAGCTTGAAGAAAAACTAGCCCTATGTGTGGCAAATGTTTTGTCCCTTGGAATGACTTATTGAAAAATGATGGAGACATGATGTGTATGAGTTGGAATGGTCTCATACTCGCGGAAATGACCTCCCTTATGCCTCATATACTAAGATTTCTTTGATTCCATAGCCAACCCTAGCTCAATGGGTGAGGAAATTAGGGTTTAGTGCTTGTGGAAAATGATGATTTGGACACCCTTGGGAAAAAAACAACTCCCTTTGGCATGCACTTAACCCTTTGAAACTTTACCCTTTCACTTGACTAGTTCCTTTGAAAAATTGATCTTTTGATGGTTTGGCATCTTTGGAACACTGAGTTAACAGCTTGGGATGGTGAAATTATTACATTTGAAGGACATAAAATTACATAATGAAATAAGCATTTCTCTTTACAAATCATCTTCACATGGTGAAGGGATGTTATTTGATCACCCTTTCCTTGCTGGTCTTTACAATGGAATGGAATCTTGGCAACCCTAATGACCTAATGAAACCTTGAAAAACCCTAAAGACCTAATGAGACGTTGAAGGACTGAATTTCAAGACGACATAATGACCCCATGACTGATACAAATGGCATGATAAAAATAACTTTATGGATGATGTACAGTCAACAAGATATGAAACTATGCCAGCAAGCAATCGCATTTATGGAAGAATGATGTTTTTGGACTAGGACTACCATTAGTGATTAATTGTTTTGCATGATCTAGTGGAATGATAAAAAATTTCTGAATTGGACCCTTAAAATGATATGAAATGAGGATTTTTGATCACTGATGGCAGGATGCAAATACTGACACTAACAGAAACCATGCCAACGAAACCATCGCGGAATTGGGATCCATGGTAAGATTTATGCCATGTTTATGCTACACTCTGCTCCATATCATATCTCCACCTCCATACCATAAATAAACTCCTCCATATTTATCTACCACGAATACAACATTAATCCTCCAACCTTATTTGCCATCCACGTGATAACAAGGTTCATGTATATTTGAATGTTAGTTATAATGTTTAAAGTATATGGTTGGGAGGAGCGGATAAGAAGGTTTTTCATATGGTTAATTCGCAACCGAAACATTAAAACTCAATGTATATGTTATATGCAGTGGAGTGATAAGGATTGTATGCATATGGTTGTGATATTTAGATTGGTTTTGTTAGAAATGGATATGGTGGAGAATTAATGTGAGATTATTTTGGAGTGATAAGGATTATTAATGTAAAGTGGTTATATAGGGATATTTTTGGCTACCAAAATATTATAAATATGGTAATGTAATGCTAAGAAATATATGAGAGTTGTGAGAAGAATTTTTGGAGCAGTTTTGGATACTTGGAGGCAGAATTTTGCAGGTTTATTCCAGGAGTTGTAAGAGGTCATTTTCAGTACCGTCAGTTGCATCGGATTCTTGAGGCCGAGCAAATCAAAACTAGACCAATCAAAAATTCCATTGATGTAACTTTGATATGTTTTATGGCTTCTGAATTTTTATTAATATAAAAGACCTCCCCGTTGAAGACTGAGCCCGGATATGTAGGATTTGAGATAACCGAACTCTGTTAACAATTTCTTGTGTCATTTTATTTTGCACATGTTTGTTGTTCTATTATTTTGCTACAACATTATTATTCAATTCTCCATGCTTTGTAGTTTATGTGTTAATTGGTTTTTTTAAGAATCATGCATTAACACTTTCTAATAGTGAATAAATCACAATTTCAATTAAAGATCTTTTTGGGGATCATTTGGTATTAGAGCAGGTTATTGTTAACTGTGATTTGAAGTGTGCATGATCACCAGGAGAAAATATAAGCTTGGTGAAGGAGAACTTGTTGAAGGAGATCTAGAAGTTGGCTCAAGAAGAAGGACAACTCGAGGAGAAGAGATGACTGAAGGAGGAAGTGGTGATAATCCGTTTGGATCTGATGCAGGCTTCATAGATGCTTTCATGACCTTGCGAGCCATGGTCGAAGAAATGTATTGAGAGTTTAAGACAACAAAGTCTAAAGACGAAGAAGGAAAACCATCACAATCTGGAAAAGAAGATGAAAGCGATCAAAAAGACCCTATCACTTCTCTCTTGAATCCATCTAAAACTTCGAAACTGCTGTTGAAACTCGATGTTAAGTTCGAGTTACCCATGTACAATGGAGAAGTTGATGCTGAGAAGCTTGACAATTGGGTTAGGAAAATGGAGGTATATTGTAGCGTGCAACAAATCACTGAAGATGAAGTCAAAATTAGACTAGCATCGCTTCATTTAATGACACAACATTGATTTGGTGGCAGAGTAAGTTACAGAAAGGTACTGAGCATATCGGTAAGATTTTTCCATCATGGTTTGATTTTATTACTGCACTTAGAAAGCAATTCTATCCATTGGGATATAAGGAAAAATCTTTAATAGAATGGCAAGGACTAAAAGTTAGGAAAGGTCAATCAATGCAGGAATATACAGATGAGTTTCGTAAGAAGGTGTTGATGTTAGAAATTCCTTTATATACTCAAGAAAATTTAATGAAATACATAGGAGGATTACCTGAGAATGTTCGCAATACTGTATTTATGTTTAGTCCTACTAACTTGGATGAAGTGGAAGTACAAGCAACTTACATTGAAGCAGGTAAGTTGGAAGTTGGGGTATCATCAGAATCAACAACCAGAATAGAGAGCAATGGAAAGGGAAAGTAAAGAAAGTAAACTTTGCCAAGAAGGAGGTTGAAAATATCTCTTGTAAACATTGCGAGGAAGAGGGCCATGATGAGGATCATTGTTGGAAATTGTGTCTCAAAATGAAACCAAAGTGGATCAGAAAAGGGAAGAAAAAGGTTGCAACAACAACAAAACCATTGGACCTAGGGTCAGATTCAAGCGATGAGACACAAATCGCATCATTGATTATGATTGGTAAATCCAAAGAAGGTAATTATTCTAACAGTTCCAGAGGCAATTTTTTTCATATAAGGGTTGTTATGAAACATATAAAGATCGGCACATTGTTAGATAGTGGATCTCAAGCTAATCTAATTTCAGAAAAGGTGGTTAAGCAATTGGGATTGAAAACCATAAAGCATCGTAAACCATATACTTTAATTTGGATGAGAAGAAATCATAAATTATGAGTAACTGAGCAATGCATGTTACCGTTTGCAATAACTTCTCAATTTATTGATAAGGTGATGTGTGATGTGGCAAAACTAGATACATGTGGGATGGTATTGGGTAGCCCATATTTATATGATAGAAAAGCGATATTTTACAAGGAACAAAATCAATATCACTTGTTCAAAAAAGGAATTGAATATGTTATACATTCTCATCACACAAAATTAGATAAATCTCTTTTTTATAGTTGAATAGTTAAACCAAGCAACTTATGCTAATAAAGATGTTGTTGTACAATCTAAAGAACCTAAGCAAGAGATCATTAAAGTTAATTACAAACAGATAGCTCTGCTTAAGGAATCCAAAATTGTACATCAACAAGAGTTGCAGCATGATAAGTTGAGTTTTGTTTCAGCCGTTGACACCTAATCCTTGTGATTGGGAAAATATATGTAAATAAATAAATGAGAAATATGAACAGTCATTGGGAGATGAACTGAACAGTCTCTCCCTCATGTATATAATAGACCTATCTGATGGAATAGAAGACACGAATCAGTTTTTTCTTAATGGAGTTACTCCCTGACCTGAAGGATGGAGATAATGACCCAATACAGCCTACCTCAGATAAAGAGCTTGTCATTTGGGAAAACAATAATAGCAAAGCTTATGCATTAATCGCAGCATCTGTAAATGAAGAGGTGAGTTGCCATATTTCGTCATATTCAACTGTCTTTGAAGCCTTACAAAAGCTGAAAGAACTCTATGACTCACATTCTGCACTTGAAGCTGTTCAACTCATGATTAAACTCTTCACTCTTGAACTGCAAAATAATGATCCTCTTGCTCTTGCATCTGAATTAAAGTCTATAATGCATGATATCAAATCCACTAAGGTTGAATTGGATATTCCTCTTGTTGCTTTTCTCAAGGAACTTTATCCTACTTACTCCAATTATCTTGAGTCATTGCAAGCAAATGGAAATTTCAAAGATATAACCTTTGACTCTCTTTTGAAAAAGTTTGCTGAAAGAGAGAAAGATTTTGGAAAGAAGACAGCCCCTGAATCTTCTGAAGAGACTGTGTGCCTTGCTCATAAAGAAAAGCATCCTGCTCAAGATTTTGCAAGAGGAAGAGGTGGATGAAGAGGAAGAGGAAGATATTTCAGAGGTAGGGGGGGCAGACATTCTTAAGGAGAAAAGGCAGATTTGCACTGTATTTGCTGCAAAAGAAATGGATCACATGATGCCTCTACATGAAAACTACCATGGGACAAAATTGAGTAGAAAAGAAACCAACAGAAAGGTAAAACTGGTGATACAGAGAAAGTTAAGGCACCTGAACCCGCTCACTATGTTGTGGCACAATGTAATATTGGAGTAAATGAAGATTTATTTAATGCTTCACTTGCTTCCTGGAAAAATGATTGGTTGCTTGATTCAGGAGCAACCTGCCACATGACTCATAGAAAATATTTTTTTGAAGATTTCACTGACAATGTTGATGGAGCAGTATACTTTGCAGATCAATCAAAAATCAAGCCATCAGGGCTTGGCACAATCAGGCTTAAACTGCCTGGTCTTCTAGACTTTCTTCTGGATCATGTTCTATATCTCCCACAGCTCAAGAGAAACTTTCTGTCCTTGGTCCACATCCGCCAATAAGGTCACTCCATTCATATGTTTGATGGCAAGCTTGAGGTAAGAAAAGCATCTGACCACTCACTTGTCATGAGGGGAATATAAGAAGAAAGGCTTCTCAAACTGCAAGGAACCTCTGCTCATGCATAACATTTCTCATACAATTCTCATCATGAAGAAGGTACACTTCCATCAAGTTTATTATGGCATGCTAGATTTGGACATTTGAACTATGACAGTCTCCGCTTGTTGAAGAAAAATGGTGTTGCTGGTTTGCCTATAATTCCTAGAAAACTTAAGCAATGTGATGCTTGCATTCTAGGAAAGCATATCAAATGGTCTTTTCATGATTCACATTCAAGAGCACATAGGAAACTTGAACTCATTCATTCAGATTTATGTGGTCCAATGCCTGTTCCTTTTGCAAATGGAAATAAATATATCATGACATTTATTGATGACTACACCAGAATGTGTTGGGCTTATTTATTGAAGAACAAATCTGATGATTTTCAAACATTCAAGAATTTTCATAAATGGATTGAAAATGATGCACAATCTCATATTGGGTCTATTCGCATTGATAATGGAAAAGAATACACATCAAATGAATTTGAAAACTATCTTCGCCAACATGGGATCAAACATCAAACAAATGTGCCTTATAATCCCCAACATAATGGTGTCGCTGAAAGAATGAATAGGACAATCTTAAATATGGTACGATCCACGCTCTTCTTCAAAAAATGTAAAGATAATGTTTTGGGCTGATGCTATTCTATGTGTTGCATATATAAAGAATAGATGTCCATCTAATGCTATAAGAAACAAGACTCCATATGAAATGTGGTATGGACATGTTCCTTCGGTAAAGCATCTCAAGGTCTTTGGTTCCACCTGTTATGCTTTGATACCAAAGGTACATAGAAACAAACTTGGTGCTAGAAGTCATAAGTGTATCTTCCTGGGGTATTCAAACACCTCCAAAGCATACCGCCTCTATGATGAAGTAAATAAGAAATTTGTTGTATCTAGAGATGTAATTTTCCTTGAATCATCCAAAACTGACAATGTTGTTGAGCAACAACTTGATCGCTTGGATAGATTCGCAAAAGCAAAATCATTTCAAGAATTTGATAATCAGATTCCACATCTTGAAGGAGGGATTCCTATGCTATATCAACATGTGGAATCTTCTTTTGAAGAACACTCTCCCCCACATGAAACTCCAACAAGGGATGATGCTTTAAGTGATGTAATTGATAGAATTGGGAGACTCAATCTTGATTTAGTCCCAACTCAATCAACGGAGCAGCCTGGACCATCTAAAAAAGGTCCCCCAAAGTGGGTGACAAAGACACTTGAAAGTGTTCATCCTGATGAAATTGGAAAGACAGGAACCAGAAATTCAAATCGGCAAAATGGAGGTGATGTAGATGACTCTAATTCACCTATTGATATGGATGTTTCTTATGATTGTGAATTGAACTTGTCTATAGATTTTGAACCAACTTCCTTCAAAGAAGTTGCTTCTCATGATGAATGGAAAGAAGCGATGCAAAAGGAGTATGATGCCCTCATAAAGAACGACACTTGGAAGCTGGTTGATCCTCCATTAGGAACCAAACCAATTGGCTGCAATTGGGTCTACAAGAAAAAGTATAAAATTGATGGCTCACTTAACAAGCACAAAGCTAGGCTTGTGGCAAAAGGTTTTGCACAGAAGGAAGGGGTCGATTATGAGGAGACTTTTGCCCCCACAGCAAAATGGGCTACCATGCGGACACTTTTGCACTAGCAGCTCATAACGGTTGGAAAGTCCATCAAATGGATGTAAAAACTGCTTTCTTGAATGGAGATCTAAAAGAGAATGTTTTTATGTCCCAACCTGAAGGATTTGCTGTGAAAGGACATGAACATAAAGTATGCAAACTTGTGAAGTCCTTGTACGGCCTCAAACAAGCACCACGAGCCTGGTATGAAAAACTGACTAAGCATCTTCTGAAACTCAATTTCAAACATTTTGATCTTGATGATGCAACTTTGTTTGTCAAGAAAGTTGGCAAAACAGTTGTATATCTTGTGGTGTATGTAGATGATCTTTTGATGACAGGGAACAATGAAAGCTACATTGCATCCATAAAGAAGGAATTGGGGAAAAGTTTTGAAATGACTGATTTGGGCTATGTTCATTACTATCTTGGCATTGAAGTAACCCAACATCCAAAGTCCATATTTCTTTCTCAAAAGAAATACATTGGAGATCTGTTGAACAGGTTTGGCATGACAGAGTGCAATCCTCTTACTACTCCAATGGAACAAAACTTAAAGCTCACATCTATTGAAGGAAAATAATTTGAGGATGCAACAAAGTATAGACAACTTGTAGGAAGTCTCAACTACCTAACTACTACCAGACAAGACATTTCGTTTGCTGTTGGAATCCTCTCTAGGTTTATGCAAAAGCCTTGTGAGGGACATTGGTCTGCTGCAACAAAGGTTTTAAGGTAATTGAAGGGAAATCAAGACTTTGGAATCAAGTACACACAGGTGGACGACTTTAGCTTGATTGGATACTCTGATTCAGACTTCGATGGAGACAAAGAAACTGGGGTATCAACTTTAGGATATGCTATGAGTCTTGGATCAGGAGCTATCTCCTGGAGATTATGCAAATAATCAGTTCCAACAGATTCCACAACAGAAGCAGAATATGTGGCAGCAGCTGAAGCAACAAAAGAAATTGTGTGGCTCAGGAAAATTCTTGAAGATTTGCAGGTAAAACAAGTACAATCAACTCCACTCATGATTGACAATACCTCTGCAATAAAGTTCGCCAAGAACCCAAAGTTCCATGATCGAACGAAGCACATCAATACTAAATATCATCTGATTCAACATCATGTTGAGGCCAAAACAATCCATCTCCATCATTGTTCCACAAATGAACAAATTGCAGACATCTTCACCAAAGCGCTTGGAAGTGAAAAGCTTGAATGATTCAGAATGATGCTTGGACTCACCAACATCCCTTCAGATTAAGGGGGGGGGAATGTTGACACCTAATCCTTGTGATTGGGCAAATATATGTAAATAAATAAATGAGAAATATGAACAGTCATCGGGAGATGAACTGAACAGTCTCTCCCTCATGTATATAATAGACCTATCTGATGGAATAGAAGACATGAATCAGTTTTTGCTTAATAGAGTTACTGCTTGGCCTGACAAGAGCTATAAAAGAAAAGTAGGGTATGGTTTTAGCTATGTCAATACTTTCAATGTTGTTAATGGGTTTATTATTGTTTAGTGGTGCCTGGATATTAACAACAAATATGAATGTAAATTTGGATGAAAAAGGACATGATATATTCTGCAGTTTGTGTGTTTTGCTGGCAATTGCATGGATGAGTAAAGTGTATAGGTTAAGAACAGAGTGGATAGATACCTGCCAAGTGTGAAAATGGAACACACATTTTTATTATGGAACTTAAGCCTTTTGGTGGTCCAAAAGGTCTAAGCGAGGAGGAAATGATCCGAAATTGATCAAGGATCTAGAAAAAGCCTAAAATTCAAAGTTACTAGATTCAAGTGGAAGCAGCATCATTGCGTAGAGCTCGCAGAAACGACTCCAACACAACTTGAACGGGTGCATTTGGCCTCTGGATGAATGAGAAACTGCTTGTTGAAGTTTGTGACGAAACAATGTTTCACTGCTTGACACATGGAAAAAGTACAGGTTCAACTCAGTGGCAGATCTCCAGCTTCGTTATAGTGGAAATATCTCCAATTAATTACACGGTGAAATTTGGATATATTATGGTGCATTAAAATCTATATTTAAATGCATTATATAAAAACTAAAACTATATATATAAGCCATATATTAAAAATATGGTGCATTATATATAAATTAAAAAACCTAAGTTTAAAAAACCATGACAACATAAGGTTGAACGCATATATATGGTGGGAATATTACATAAGTTTAAACCCGACATGGATAATATGCATGGTATAGCATGGTGCGGAGTTGGAAAACATGTCAATGAAACCACCGTGCAATTGGGAGCCATGGTAACGATTAATGCCACGTTTATGCTATACTCCGCTCCATATCATATCTCCGCTTCCATTCTATCCACCATACCATAAATAAATGGAGTTGTCTTTAGTTCGATTTTTTGGAGATTCTGGTGACATAATCTGGTGGAAAAAATTGAGGTTAAATCTTGATTTGTATTATTTAAAATGGGTTTTTAACTGCATATTTGGATTTAGCACCCTGAAAAACCCCTGGGATGCTTTGATTGTGCAGAAATTAGCCATCAAACTTGCGATTTCAATAAATTACTGCCGAATTTTAGAAAAATTTAACCGGAAAGATCCACCAGAAAAACTTCCAAAAAGTCTCTTTAAAGACAACTCCTAAATAAACTCCTCCATATTTACAACATTAATCCTCCAACCTTATTTTCTATCCACGAGATAAAAAGGTTAATGTATATTCGAATGTTAGTTATAATGTTTAAAGTATATGGTTGGGAGGAGGGGATACGAAGGTTTTTCATATGGTTAATTCGCCACCAAAACATTAAAACTCAATGTATATGTTATATGCGGTGAAGTGATAAGGATTGTACGCATACGATTGTAATATTTAGTTTGGTTTTGTTAGAAATGGATATGGTGGAGAATTAATGTGAGAATATTTTGGAGTGATAAGGATTATTAAGGTAAAGTGGTTATATAAAGATATTTTTGATTATAAAAATATTATAAATATGGTAATGTAATGCTAAGAAATATATGAGAGTTGTGAGAAGAATTTTTGGAGTAGTTTTGGAGATTTGGAGGCAGAATTTTGCAGGTTTATTCCGGGAGTTGTAAGAGGTCATTTTTAGTGCCGTCAGTTGCATTGGATTCTTTAGGCTGAGTAGATCACAATTAGAACAATAAGAAATTTCATTGATGTGACTTTCATATGTTGTATGACTTCTGAAGCTTTATTAATATAAAAGGCCTCCCCATTGAAGACTGGGCCCAAAGATGTAGGCTTTGAGATAGCTGAACTTCGTTAACAATTTCTTGAGTCATTTTCTTTTGCACATGTTTGCTATTCTATTATTTTGCTGCAACATTATTATTCAATTCTTCATGCTTTGCAATTTATGTGTTAATTGGTGTTTTTAAGAATCATGCATTAACACTTTCTAACAGTGAATAAATCACAATTTCAATTAAATATCTTTTTGGGGATCACTTTGATCTTTAAAATTAGTGCCTTGGTCCCATATGACCAAGCTCTATGACTGGTTCCCTGGTCATCCACATGATGATGTCAACTTGATGTCATCATTCCATGTGGTAGCCCATGAGGGGTGCCATGTGTCACCAACTTTCAACCTTTTATCCAACAAGAATGTGCCATTTGTCACTGCCACGTGGTAGCTCATGGTGATGCCACATAACCTTGTTGACATGTCATGCTACATGTATAGGCAACCTATATCTTTTGCCATATGCCCAAGCTGCCATGTCATCACATTGGGCCAATAAGCGTGTTCCAAGTGTCATTTTTGAAAATCACCATAATGTGCCACTTTGAGCTCCCCACATGTCAGTCTCAAGGTGTTGTTGTGGTGGGTTAAATATCGTGAAAGTTGTCATATCATCTGCCTTCCAATATCTTCATTCGACTATCAAAAGTGTCTAATTAGTAAAATATGTGCACCCTTTAAAAAAGTTAAGTGTCATGCATGTTATTTGATCATATGCTGCTGACCTTATCAATGTACCATGGATGTGCCTAAGAGGTGCATACTTTTTAACATATTAATATTTTTGGTTTCTTCTCTATAGTATTTGGTCCTTTCATTACTATTGAACTTCAAATGGCCATAACTTCTCATCTAGGAGGAGTTTTTTAGAGTGGGATATACTATTACAAGTTATTTATGAGACTTATGAAACCATGTTGTTTATAAAATCATTAGGACATCCTAATCTTGTAATTTTTTTAATAAACTTCAAACTCCCTTTAGTCACTAAATGAGGGTACATAAGGTATCCATCTATCAAACTGCTTCCTTTCCCTCATGAATGAAACAACTATTGTCATAGACATTCCCTTTGACATCAATGACATCTTGTTGTCATTAATGAAAACACTATGTGCAACAATATCTACCAAAATTTCCTATAAGTGTGGTACAATTTAGGCATTTGAAACCGCCCATAAGAAAAGTTATATTGAAAATTCCAAACTAACCTTCTTTAAAAGGAATTCAGGAAGCTCAAATTTTTGAGAGCATAACTTTGAGAATATAGCTAATTAAGATCTGAATATTGAACAATATCATCAATGGGATTTCCCCTCATTATGGTCCAAATTTCGACATCTAGAACCTCCCAAAAGAAAATTTATAGTGAAAATTCCAAGATGACTTGTTTGAAGAAGCATTTAGGAAGCCCAACTTCTTTAGATAATATAGTCCAAAATATAGTGAACCAAGATATGAAAATACAACTAGATGATCAGTGGGATTTCCCCTCACTATTTTCCAAGTTTCAACCTTTGTAACATCTGAGAAGAAAAGTTATAGTGAAAATTTCAAGATGACTTGTTTACTCCATAAATCACATCTTGGGTTTCCACCATTAAAATCCATAAAATCACTTATATCATGTAGAGGAAATTAAAGAAAATATTTCCATGGGATTCTATAATACACAAACCCTCTCTTTTCTCTCTCTCACTCTCTATCTACTCTCAAATACATTGCTCATCTATGGAACAAAATGCACTCGAATAGAATGGAACCCATTTTCCTCCTAGTGACCTGGTTATAACACAACCCAATAACCAAATAGGGGTTAAATTTGATGCATTAAACCATCAATGTGAGTTACATTTTAAACCTTATACAGTAATATTCATAGTTTCCATGTGGATATCCCATTTTCCATGAGTAACGGGTCTAATGTGGCATCCTCTTGTATTATGGTGGTCAATTTTGATATGTCAACTTCGAGGAGGCATAACTTTCTTATACAAGCTTCGATTGAGGCGATTCTTACACTATTTTAAATATATCACTATGTAGATTAAAATTGACCATTTAAATCCTAAAAATGGCTTTAAAGGTTTTTGACATGAAAATTTCCAAACTAGGACCATTGATAAAATTCCCTTACATATCAATTCCTCCAAATTTTCCACTCTAAAAGAATCAATATGGGTAAAAGATAATATATTTATCCAATATGGTTCATACCTCCCCATTTTGGGAGGATTTCAGTCCCAAAATTATTTTATTAAATGAGGTGAGGAAAATTTCCCTCCACCTTCACTTAGGAGTACCATTTAGCCTTGCCTTGAAGATGTTCTATCAACCCAATCTACAAAAGGAAATGTTACCCCCATCTTGTGGTTATGGATATCTTACGTAAAAATGTATCTTATTTCACTCTACCTAAGCTTCTGGAAGTAAATCCTCTACAAAGATAGGACCTATTCCTCCTCTTAATATAGCATGGAAGGCTCATAGAGTTTCCGATTCTCTACATTCACCACTAAGTAAATGTGTATGTATGGTGCTAGGTTGAGTTTATAGGAATTATATCCAACCTTTTCAAGTATCTCAAAGAGACCGTATCACAGAGGCTCAATATTCTTACTAGGACCTTGTAGCCTCTCCTTATTCAGTTGTAACCATACTATGTCTCCCACCTGGAATGACCTCTCTATAATGAGATGATCATGCCTAGCCTTGTACTTTTCTTATGTTTTCTACAGTGTATCCTATACCTGTAGATGGATTTTTCTAATATTCTTAATTTTTTTTCTACCTTCAAGGCATTTCCTATGAGATTCTTCATCCCTCCTCCTTGCTTCCCATATGCAATATCCAATGATGAAGGTGGAAAATATCCAAAACAAGTTTGAAATGGGGACTTATTGGTAGAAGTGTGGACTAATTTTTTCTAAAAGTTTTGTATATATACCATACTTTCATTCCAAGTCTTTGGATGCTTTTGATTGTGACCCCTCAAAAGTTGCACCAAAGTCTTGTTAACTACTTATTTTTTCCCATTTTTCTATGGATGGAATGTTATAGAGCTCTTCAACTTTCCGTCCATCTTCTCCCACAATGTTGTCCAAAATGCACTAAGAAACATTGTGTCCTTATCTAAAACAATGTTCATTGATATCCCAAAGTTTACCCATCTGTCCAAAGGACAAATTTGCTATTTCTTTCCCATTAATGGCCTTTTTATAGTGAATTTGAACACACATCTTGCCAAACCTTTTATCTATCACATACAATTAGTCATGTCCCTTCTTTGTTGTTGGCAAACCTATCACAAAATCCATGGAAATTATTTCCCAAGGTTAAGTGTGTTGGGTTGTGTTATATTATTTCCATGACTAGGCCCCCTAGTTAACCGGGGTGTTAGGGGGGTGGGGGGGGGCGGGCCGCAGAGCCCCCCCTTCGTTGCGCCGACTGCACAGCGGGGAGGTCACAGGGGACCTACCTATGGTTTTGTGCTATTTTGGGAACTACGGTTATGTTCTAATCTAGGCTTAATGGATTGGGGTTATGGATGCTTCAACATGTACATACATATATATATATATATATATATATATATATATATATATATATATATATGTATATATATATGTATATATATTGTAACATTGAGAGGAACATAATGAAAAATCAATCTGGTAGTCCTGTTTTGGGATCCAGGGGAAAATATCTGTTTATATTTGTTTTATGTGTTATGCTCTCGCTATTGTTTATTTTCTGTTTTAGAATTCTTGTGTATGTAATTTCTGTACGGGGTTAAAACCTACATTTGGTATCAGAGTTGTTTTGGCTTCAATGGGATGCCTTTGTTACTGAGGGGTTTCGCTCGGGCCTATGGTAGACCTTGTTCAGTGGGAGATCTGCAGGATTTATTATGGTGGTGAAAGAAGATGGCGAGCAGTGGAAAGATAGAGATCGAGAAATCTAATGATCAAAGTTTTGAGTTATGGAAACTCAAGATGGAGGATCTATTGGTAGATAAAGATCAGTAGATTGTGGCAGATCCAGGTACTAAACTAACGAGGGTGTCCGATGAAGAATGGAAGAAGATGGATCAGAAGGCAAAGAGCACAATACGATTGGGTGTCTCAGATTCAGTATTGTTGAATGTATCAGGGGAAGCTACAGCTAAGGCTTTGTGGGACAAGTTAGGGACTTTGTACCAATCTAAGTCTCTGGCGAATAAATTGTTCCTACAAGAAAAGATCTATAATCTAAGGATGAAAGATGGAGACTCAGTGATAGAGCATCTAAACACATTTAATACTATGGTAAGTTAGTTATTATCTATTGATATTAAAATTTCAGATGAAGATAAGTGCATCAGTTTGTTGTGCTCTCTACTATATTCGTGGGATAGTCTGGTTATTGCAATAGGTAGAAATGCAATTGCCTTGCAGTTTGATGAAATAGTCTCATCCTTGCTAACGAGGAGATGCCACAGAAAAATATGGAGAGCCAGAATGGTGATTCCTTGTCTATATGAGGATGGTCCCAGAACAGAAAAAAAATAAGTCATCGAGTGGGAGATCTAAATCTAGAGGGAGATATAAATCTCCAGGAAAATTTATAAAGGTGTGTTGGAAATGCGGAAAGGGCACTACAAAAGGGACTGTAAATCTAAATCTCCTAACAAAGGAAAGGGATCTTATGATTTTCCTTCTGCAGAGGTGCAAACAACCTCAAATGAAGGTGGGGATGTGTACTTGGCTTCTTCAAGTACACAAGTAGATCATGAGGCATGGTTAATTGACTCAGGTGCATCCTTTCACTTCACTCCCCATAGGGAGTGGTTTTGCGAGTATGAGAAGTACGATGGTGGTGATGTCTTCTTAGGGGATGACAGGAAGGCTAGAATCATTGGTCGCAGAAAAGTAAAGTTGAAGTTGCAAGGTGGAAGGATTAGAACACTTCTGGGTGTTTTGCATATTCCTGCATTAGCCAGAAATCTGATTTCTGTAAGCAAGCTGGATGATGCAGGTGTAAAAATAGTGTTCAAGAAAGATACTTGCAAGATGGTTCAGGGAGCACTGGTATTGATGTGGGGAGTTTGGATTGGAACTCTGTACAAGCTGTAAAGTAGCATTGTTGTTGATGGGTGCAACAGTTCTATGGTTCCTGAAAGTGGAGCAGAAAATCTAGTGGTCTCTAGAGAAAAGACCATGCTATGGCATCAAAGGCTTGGACATATTGGAGAGAAGGGCCTTCGAATACTTCATGGTAAAGGTATGGTAGAAGGTATGACTAATAGCTCTCTAGATTTTGATTTCTGTGAAAATTGTGTATATGGGAAGCAGAATCGGGTGAGTTTCCCCTCTAGTGGTAAGAGGTAGAAATAGATATTAGAGCTTGTGCACAGTGATGTGTTTAAACCTATGAAGGTTCCATCACAGGGTAAGTCTGTATACTATGTATCATTTATAGATGACTTTTCAAGGAATACATGGATACATTTCCTTAAGAATAAATCTGAAGTCTTTGACATGTTTAAAGAATTTAAGGCTCTGGTGGAAAACCAAACAGAGAAGAAGATAAAGGTGCTGAGGACAAATAATGGTGGATAGTTTTGCAAGGAATTTGAAGAATTCTGTAAGAAGTGTGGTATATCATGACAGAAGAATACTCCATACACACCTGAGTAAAATGGAGTTGTAAAAAGAATGAACAAGATGTTGATGGAAAGGGCAAGAAGCATGCTCAGTGGTGTTGGGTTGGGACAGGAATTTTGGGTAGAGGTGGTGGAGGCTACATGTTACTTGGTCAACAAATCACCTTCATCAGCATTGGAGGATAAGACTTCATAAGAGGTATGGACTAGTAAGAAACCCGCTCTTTCTCATCTGAGGGTATTTGGATGTGATGCATATGTACATGTTCCAAAGGAGAAAAGAACAAAGTTGGACAGTAAATCTAAAAAGTGCTTCTTTATTGGTTATAAGGATGGTTTAAAGGGTTCTAAACTTTGGAACCCAGTAACAAGGAAGGTTGTGTATAGCTGAGATGTGGTGTTCAGAGAGGTGAATGATGTTATTAAACATGAATTGCAACCAAAGGAACCTGAGAAGATAGAGTTTGAGCTAAAGGAGGAAGAATCAAACTCTATAGCAGAAGAGGAATCAAAACATGAACATCTACAAACTCCAGTTGTGAGAAGATCAGTTCGAGAAAGAAGGCAACCAGAAAGGTATAGTCCATCTACTTTCTGTTAAAATTTTTCTTTATCTATTACTGATGATGATCCCAGAACTGTGAAGGAAGCAGTAGATTCAAAGGATGGAAAACTCTGGAAAGAGGCCATGGTTGATGAAATGGCATCTTTGCACAAAAATGAGGCTTGGGATCTGGTGGAGTTTCCGGCTGGAAGGAAACCCATTGGTAGCAAATGGGTGTTTAAGAAGAAGACAAATGCAGAAGGAAAGGTGGAGAAATACAAATCTCAGTTGGTAGCAAAGGTTATTTCCAGGTGCCGGGAATTGATTTTGGTGATATTTTTTCTCCCGTTGCCAAGGTAGCTTCTATTAGATTACTTTTATCTATTGCTACTACTTTTGATTTTGAGGTAGAACAGATGGATGTGAAGACATCATTTATTCACAGGGATCTCTTAGGTAGAACAAATGGATGTAAAGACAACATTTTTTCACGGGGATCTGGAAGAGGAGATCTACATGAAACAACCTGAAGGCTTTGCAGTGAAGGGTAAGAAAGAACTGGTATGCAAGTTAAAAAAGTCTCTATATGGGTTAAAACAGTCACCAAGGATGTGGTATCAGAAATTTGATACATTTATATGGGGACTTGGCTTCACCAGAAGAAAGACAGATCACTGTGTGTATTTTAAATTAATTGGTGACCGTGTTATTTATCTGGTCTTGTATGTGGATGATATGTTGCTAGTTGGAAATGACAAAGAAATTATCTAGGATTTGAAGATCCAGTTATCCTATAAATTCAACATGAAAGATCTTGGTGCTGCAAACTATATTTTGGGCATGGAAATTAAAAAAGATCAGGCAAAGAGGAAGCTCTAGTTAAACTAGAGGAAGTATGTCGAGACAATACTGCAGAGGTTTAATATGCATGATAGTAAACTGGTGAAGGTTCCTATTCATGTAGGTGTGAAGTTATCTGCTGAACAGTGTCCCAAGACACAAGAAGAGGAAGAGGACATGTCCTGTGTTCCATATGGAAGTGCAATCAGTAGCCTGATATATGTGATGGTCTGTACTAGACCGAACATTGCACATGCAGTGGGAGTATTGAGAAGTTTTATGTCAAAACTAGGGAATGAGCACTGGACAACAGTGAAGCAGGTTTTCAGGTATTTGCATGGCACTAGTGATTATGGTTTGTGCTACCAAGGAAGACCATGATTAGATAGAGTTTTGGATATTCATGGCTTTGTTGATGCAGAATGGGCTAGAGATATGGATTAGAGAAGATCTACAAGTGGGTATGTGTTTAACCTATTTGGAGGTCTAGTCAGTTGGATGAGTAAGAAACAATCTGTAGTGGCACTATCAACTACAGAGGCAGAATACATGGCAGCCACTCATGCAAGCAAGGAAGCAGTTTGGTTGCAGAGATTGTGTTCAAGTATGGGGTTAGTACAAGGAGCTATAAGGATAGATTGTGATAGCCAAAGTGTAATTTTCTTGGCAAAGAACCCTACTTACCATAGAAGACAAAAAGGTGTTGCTGGTAAAGGTGGACACTTTGAAGAATACTGCAGATGCATTAAAAAAATCTACGAGCTTTGATAAGTTCTCTTGGTGTAGAGAAACAATGGGTGTTGCAGGGTTGGATTAATGACTAAGCTCTCCTGTGGCCCCCTATGGAAAGAAAACACCAAGTGGGAGAATGTTGGGTTATGTTATATTCTTTCCACGGCTAGCCCCCTAGTTAACCAGGGGTTAGAGGGGGGGCGGAGTCCCCCCTTTATTGCATCAACTGCGCAGTGGGGGGAAGTTAGCCCCCCTCTATGGGGTCTGGGGCAATGCCTTGGGGAATTTTTTTTTTGGACCCTATATTAGGTGGGTGGACCTACCTATGGTTTTTGCACATGGTTTTGGGTTCAATGGTTTTTCGGTCCATGGTATTTTGTAGATCCGGTCAAGGGAACTACAGTTATGTTCTAATCTAGGGTTAATGGATTGGGGTTATGGATGCTTCAGCATGTATATATATGTATTGTAATATTGAAAGGAAAATAATGAAAAATCAATCTGGTAGTCTCGATTTTGGGATCCAGGGGAAAATATCTATGTATATTTGTTTTATGTGTTATGCTCTCATTGTTGTTTATTTTCTATTTTGGAATTCGTATGCAGGTAATTTCTGTACAGGGTTAAAACCTACAAAGTGGGTATAGGTAAGGCCCTAATATAGACCCTATTTCCCATTACTACGCTTGTTGGTATGACAAAACAGTCATCCTCTTATGAACCTAGCTACATCTTCTTGCATCTTGGGAAAATACACATACCTGTGTAAGTTTGAAACTATCTTCCCTATACCAAAATGCCTTGCAACCTTGGAGGTGTGATCCTCTCTTATCATCTATTCTTACTCACATTTAGGAACACATAACATAATTAACCTATAGAGTAACCCATTCTAGATGTGGTAATCAACTATGTTGTCACCATTATGAACATGACTCTAGATATGCAAATACTAAAAAACCTCCTTAAATTACTCAACCTCTGTGTATGCCTTTCTGTATGCATCATGGGTGAAAGGATCCATGTTTATAATAAATTTCAAAGCTATGATATTTGATGTGGGTGGCCTTGAAATCATGTCAGCCAACTTGTACTTGATCAGTAAATGAAACCACTATGTATTTCTCATCCACATGTGATACTTGGCTTGTTTTAGCCTACTCTAAGCCTATAGGTACTATAGTGGTTGGAGATCTATGTGTATTACTATCTACTTTCCCATTAGATACTATTTCCACTTCTTCACTACTTGCACCAGGGCATAGAGTTCCTTGTCGTTGGTAGGGTATTTGAAATCTACCCCATGAAATACTTTAGAATTGTAGCATACATGCCATCCTAGTTGCATCAAGACCACTGCGATATCATACCCCATCGCATCTATCCCCACTTCAAAGGGTTTTTGCATGCTTAGTAACACCAAAACTAGTACTTGACTGATCCTCTTCTATAACTCCTCAAAGGCCCCCTACAAACCCTTTCCCCACTCGAAACTCTTGCCACTTTCTATTATCACATGGAATGTTGTTTCTACTATTGTAAATGGGGCTATGGATTTCCTTAGGTACTGTGATGCCCCAAAAACACTCCTGGCCTTAGAAACATTGGTAGGTGCTAGCCATTTTAGTAAGGCCTCCATCTTGGGAAGATCTATCTTCAACTCTCCTCCACCTATGACATATCCCAAATACACCAAATAATGCTATGCAATCTCACACTTCATGAGTTTTTCCAGTAGTTGGTGCTTCTCTAATGTCTCTAGAACCTACATCAAAGAACTATACCAATATTTCATCCAAAAGAATCTACAAAAGGGTATACTATATCATTAATTAACCTCATGAACTGTGGTTAGTGCATTGCATGATCTAAACAACATGACTAACCACTCATACAAACCTTTCCTAGTTTTAAAGGTAGTCTTATAGGTATCTTCATCTTACTCTAACTTTATGACACCCTAATTTAAGTCCAACTTAGTGATGTATTTGACTTGCTACAACTGATCTAACAAATCATATATCTTGGGTAGGGGTACCTATTCTTGAGGATAATTTTATTTAATTCCCTATAATCAATAAACATCTGCCAACCTTATTTGGAACTATGGTGACGAGTGACTCAAATGATGAGGTAATTGTTCAAATGACTCCATATTCCAGTAGCTTATGATACTAATTATTTACTTGACTTGCTTCTATAACAAATTTCTTGTACAACTGAATGTTTGGTAACCGAGTGATAGACAATAGCTAAATCTTGTGCTCCACTTCCCTCTTGGATGGTAGCCCTTTAGGATCCTAGAGCACAACCCTATACACCTATAAGAACTATTATAATTGTTTTTTTTATTCCTTAGTACACCCCTCTAGGGTTGAGTTAGCTCTCATGGACTACTCTATAGATTAATTTTCTCTTAAAAATAACAAAACATATTTCTTGCTAGAACTAATGAATTTTTTGGCCTGGTTGGAACTTACCGGTGAAATCTATGACTTTCCCTTCTGCACATTGATGATGAAGGATTTTTTGTCCTTGATCAGGTGGTACTAGTTGTATTTCCACATGAAGATCAAATCTCACATGTAAATATAGGGACTCCCAAACACAACACCACATATATCTATTAGAACTACATCCAATTCTACTTCATCAATAAAGTCAACGCTGATCGAAAATTTTATTTTGCACTATTTTTTTACCTTTATCTTTACCTCATTTTTGACCCACCCCAATGGACATGGGCTAGGATGGTCACGAGTCTCTAGTACTAGTTTCTTAACCATATATACTACCATGAGATTCACTTATTATCCTAAGTTGAATAAAGCATCAATTTTCATTTTCTTGACCTGTATCTTCATTTGAAAGAGTTCAATCATTTCCTTCTCTCCTTGTTGTTGAAGGATAATTAGATTCACCCCTTTTGAATTGATGTCTAGAAAATATTCTCATCCACATTCAAACTTATTTCCTATTGATCACTTGAAATTATGGCCATGCTATTTTTCTTCTTAGCATATTTCTTTCGATTCTTCAGGTTGAGTTGTGGATGCAACTTCCAACACTTCTCCTCTATATGTCAATCGATGTTACAATGGTTATAGTGGTTGTTGGCATATTTACACTAGTTTGCTATGGTTATTATCTTTTTCTTTTTTCTTTTTCCCCTTCCACTTATTCCCATCCTTAGAAGCTTCCTAGTGCTCCTTCTCTTTGACCCACTTAATTTCCCCTTCTTCTAGCCTATGTTCTGTAGGTATTGTGCTTTCACACAACCATCATCCATTTTTATGGGTTTTAACAACACCATTTTCTTCTAAAAATGGCTATGTAGACCCCCTAGATACTTCAGGAGTACATTTTGGTTCTTTGGGGAGATACCCTACATTATGGCGATCTTTCTAAATTTTGTGTTGTATTCCTATACACTCTACCCTTGTCTCTTCTTGAAGTAATACCATCATATCCACTAGTCATTGGAGGATCTCCATGTAGCTTTCCCACCAGGTCAAGGCATGGACCTTAGTTTTATATGAGTAAAAAACAAATTCTATTCTTCCTCTATATGATGAACATTAAAATGAACTCGTCTATTACAACTAGTGATTTAACTTCAAACTGTGAATCTCACCTAGATATGGCTTGATGTCTACCTTTTCTTCCATATTTAACAAGGATTCTTTATGGTTCATGACATTAGAACTAGGTTGATCCTTTTTGAGTTATTTGTTAGAATCCCTCTCTGGTTCTTCCCTATCCTCTGATTTCCTCTCTCATTTAACCTTTGTGTTAGAACCTTGATCTTCTATAAATATCTTGAGCTTATTGTTTAGGATCACCATGAGGAGGGCCACATTAAAATTTATATATGCAACTTGTGCTTGTAGTCACGCAAACCTATCTGTTGCGGGATCTTAAGGGTTATTAACAAAATCATTAGCCATGGATGGGGTTTTATGAATTCTAAATTAACCAATTTGGATCCCTATAAACTCCCTAAAGTATTCCCAAAGAATCCTGCTATGATATAAATATGATCCATAAACTATCATGGATATTCCACTAGACAGTTCATCACAATAGATTTGATAAAACTACACTTAAAATTTGAAAATATATGCTAGAAAGTTATATTTCCTTAGAATTATGGATCTATTAAGTTACTATTTTCATGCATGCAATATATAAAATGTGGAAAATAGGGAATAGACAAACACTATCTCTAACAACCATAATAACACAAGATATCATGATCTAGGAAACTATTTTGAGATAAAACTCAACTGGAAGGTGAAGTTGCTCTACTCTCTCTTTATATGAATGGAAATAAATGCAAGTATAACGGAGTGATACTTGTCACACATGGGCTGTTATAGTATAAAAACCCTCTCTTATTTCTCTCTCTCTATCAAATCTCATCTACTCTATTTATATATGTAACATAATGCACTCAAATATAGTGGAACCCCTTTTCCTCCCAGTGTCCCAGTTATAACACATCTCGATAGCCAACTAGGGGTTGACCCATTAAGCCCTCAACATGAGTTACATATTAAATCTTCTAGAGTATTCTTTATAGTTCCCATATGGATAAACACTTTTCCATGAATAACAGGGGTTGACATGGGATATTCTTAAATTATGATGGTCAATTTCAATAGGTCAACTTATGGGAGGCATAACTTTCTCATCTAAGCTCCAATTTAGGTGATTCATGTATCGTTGGAAAGGTATCAGTGTGAAGAATAAAAAATATAGGTCCATTGTTAGGTTTGGACCAAAAAATATGGTCATTTAAGGAATCAAAATGGATCCTAAATTTTTTGTCCCAAAGTTTTCCAAATTGGGACCACTACTAAAAACGACCCTACAAATTGATTCCTCCAAATTTTCCACTCTAAAAGCATCAAGATGGATGAAAAATTACATATTGATCCTATTTGGATCACCTATAGAGATACATATTTTATATCTTTTCCTTTACTTTTTTATTTTTCTTTGTGCAATAGATATATGTAGGTTTCATTGATTACAATAATGTATATATATGATTTTTGTCATAGATAGTAGTGCATGCATGCAATTTTCTCCAGTAGCAGTCACGTATGATCCTTGGGAGTGATATAAGTATCATTCCTTAGTTTTCTCAAAAGTTTTTTGGGAGCGATTTGAGCCATTTCTAGTCTTTGATCTGTTTGAATTTATGGTTTTCTATTATGGGAAGAGAACTTTCTTGAATTTTTACCAGTGTTTGTGTAAGTATCCTTTGTATCAGCCTAGGGTTTGGGCCTTTATTATCCCTTTGAGTTGTGCTATTTTCTTCAAGTATTTTTTATTTGTTTCGAGTGGCATTGGATTTGTCTATATTTAGTTTTTCCTCTTGCTTACTTGTTGATCTATTTATAATGTTTTTTATTTCTCATGCTTTGTGTACTTGGTTGCAAGCATAGATTTTCTTTTTCTTTTAGTGTTGCCTCTTTTACACTAACAAAGCAAAAATATTTTTTGTTGTTGTGAATGTTTCTTGTTTTTGTTATAGTTGATATATTTTGAATTGGAAAGAAAAAGGAAAAATAATACTTAGTAGGTATTGTTAATTCCATTGAATTCAAAAGGAATTAATAATTATGATACTTTCATTGTGTGAACTTGGTTTTCTTTGGGATTGATAGTTTGTACTCTTTTTCCTCTGCATCTTGTTGGTTTTTAAAGATTTTTCTTGACTTCTCTTGAATCTTATTTTATAGTGCATCTATCACATTTTAGTTGTTTTTAGGAAAGTTGCAGGGAAAATTTTAAGAACCCCCCCTAAATTTATATGTATAATAAATGGGCGAATCTCCATGGTATATAGGAAAAATGGAAGGCGATTTTATCAATAATATAATATGTATATATAATTTTTTGGCGAATCTCTCACCAGGCATGGCGAATATTTTACTCAATTATAAAATCTTGTAAGATCTTGGTGAGTCTTTCACTAAATAATAAAACTTTGTAAGGTCCTAGTGAATCTTAGCATTGTGAACTCTTAGAGAATTTTTTGAAAAAGTATAAAACCATATATGACAAGAGCCACATGGTGGCAATATCACTGTTTTTTTCACATTTCCACGAAATGGAACTTGTTTATAAAATTATAAAAAAGCCAACCAAGTCCCTTATAATATGCAGGTAAGCTTATAACAGAGTCTGATACATCTACTATGCTTGTCTTCATTCAAGTGTCATAGCTGCTATACTTAACACTATGAATCACAACTCTCTCAGAACTCAACTCTATAGTGTAATTAAAAAGGATTAGTGAAATAGAAGCTTTTGTGAATGAGCCCACTAATTATCACTGCTAAACAATCAATCCAGACTATGAAGTCTTCCATCTTGATCACAATCGTGCTCACGATCAAGGGAGTGCGACCACCTAGCCTGACATAATGGACATCATAGCTTCCAATAATCAACAACCACCTTGCAAGGACATCCTAGCTCATGTCTCATGAATTTTATTCATCAATCTTAACTAATATAAATCTTATAATAATATTAGAATCCTCTCCGGATTCACTGTTAATACAAGGGTAAAGGAAATTTTCTATCTCAAGGCACTAGCCAATACCAACTTTGGTATTTGTGACCCCTTTGTGGGGATGCACTTACCCTGCCCCATTGGGTTTCTGCCTTGTAACATAGCTCAAGGATCACAAGACTTTCCAAACCATTAGACACACTTGATATGCTATACATAGTGAATGGAAAAGAAGCATTATAGAACACACAATTTCACAGAAGGAAGAAAAATCTTAGCCAGTTCAATATCAAAATCTTAACCACTGATTAATAAAGAATAACAAGTAGTGTAATGAATTGTTCCGAGTTATTTATTTACAAGCTGTAAAGAATGTAGTGGAATGGAAAATATTACATAGGCAACCCTTCAATATTTTCTACTAATATGTCTATGCATGTACATATGAAATTAAGAGCATCGTTGAATACAAAGTTTCCTTTTCTCTTGCCTCCATTTTGACAAATCAGTGTGAAATCAGTGTCACTTTGAATCTCCTTTCCTATGTGGATGTTTTGACAAATCAATGTGAAATCAAAGGCACTTTGAATTTCCTTTCCTGCGAGGGATCACATCCACAGTTGATTAGTAAAATATAATCTACTATATATTATGTTCAAGAAACCGACGACAATCTACAGTGGAAACGAGACCTCAATTCTTATTCTGAATTTGAATATCTCAGGACAACATAAGAGATAAAAATGCATATGGCCTTAGTAGCTAGAAAACAATCACTCCATCATTACAAGATCACCTAGATTTCGGCACTTAATCTAAATAATGGCACTAGTTGTAGTGCTTATTTGCATTAACACCATGGAAAAGCAACAACAATGTTTCAAAGTACACTTACTAGAAAAGTTGTAACGTTCTGAGAATATTTAATGATAGCATCTGAACCTCATAGCTATGGTGGGGAAACTAGGGAACCCAAATATTGGAAGATATCTCATACCAAATCTGAGAAAAAATAAAAAAGGGAAAAAATCAAAATCTATAAATCAAGCAATGAATTGTTTACAAATCAAATACAATTCCTTTAACTAACAGTTAAATTGTGGTGATATATTTAAATATTTAGTAAGAGGGTAACTTCAAACCATGGAATATTACCTTTGTCATTACTGTCATCCCTCAGTGACTGAGATTACAAATCAATACTTATGGAAAGATTGTAAGCAATTCTATGAAATAGTAAAGCGTAACCTCTATTTTCAAGCAACAAAATCAAGACATTGTTACATCAAGAGCCATAATTGATACATAATCAATGAATCAAGTCCTTGTATGGCATAAGCTTGTTTCACAACCTCTATTTTCTCAATAACAAAATAAAGACATTGTATGTGGTTATTGCCAAAAGGAAACTGCGTTCTAATTTGGAGGAGGATCTTATCAAAAGACATGGATTTATTCAAAGCTACAAAGCCTAATGGGTTACTGAAAAATAAGTTGGAATATGGGATCATGATACTTACATTGAAAAAATATGCTTTCCTTTTTAGAAACATTACAATTATACAAGGTTTTTTTAAAGCATTAGAATTTGAAATTGGGCCTTTCTACCAAGACAAATTTTCATTAACAGAATGTACTTTCCTACGTGAAACGTTGTAGATATCCAAGAAAAACTTGAAAAGCATAAGAGAACTTAGCATAATGTACTTTCTTTCCTTAACATTCTTAAAGAGTTGAGGTTCCCCAAGTCATCAGGTAACTTTCGAAGGAAATGACAGTTAGTAATAGTCCAATTCACAACTAAAGATGTGTCCCAAATACGAGGGGGCATCTCCTCCAAATCACAAAAGTGCTCCAGGTTAAAATCTAGCATTATTGGAAGCTTAATGCTCGACTGGTTGTTATTGAACCCAGACATTTTTCCATTCTTCACTAAAAGCTTAAAGATAGCTTCTCTAAGTTCTGCATGACTTTACTATGCTCTTGAAGTGGGGGCACATGCAAGCTCTCCAATTGAATAGTCTTAAACTAAGTGAAGATAAGGCCGATAGATCATTCAGTGTGGATCTCTTTAACCCATAATTGAATACTATGTCTCTCTTGAACCCATAATTGAATACTAGTAGGACTTTCAAATTTTTCATGGAACTCAAAAATGTTGGAAGAAAGTATTTGCTTCCAAAAAGAGTAAAACTAAAGCCTCTGCTTGAGGACAATTGATGTCACACCACTAACACTTCTCCATGGAATCTATATAGGTAAACCACAAATGCAGAATTCCATTAGAATATTGTGTTTATTGAATACACAAATGAAATCATTGCATTTCTTTAAAATATCTTTTGAAATCAAAATTACTGAAATTACATATTGATAACCTAGTGGGTGTAGGATAAAATTCACCCGTGTCATTCACAGAAAGCATGAGAAAAAACCTAGTACTATATATAAAACCAAGAAAAATTCAAATTCATCACTTCTAGGGACCTCGTAACCACCCTGCGAATACACAAGTATGTTCCTGTTTGCAGTTAGAAAAATTACCCAAATTACAATCTGTTTACTCCAGCATATGTTGGAAAGTTATAGAAGGATGACTAGTGCAATCAATCCATTCCTTTTAGCCCTGGATTTGTTTCAGTTTAAAACAGAAGTATACACTTGTCCAATGTCTATGCTTTAACCATTCACCTTAAGATGTTTCTACAATATAATTTCTTAAGTCTATTTAATATCTTCATTATCATAAAAACCAACCTATATCCATCTTAACTCCACATCTACCACTCTTAGGGGGATGAAATCTATTTATCCCTCTGAGCACTTGGTAGACCCAGAATTAAGATGGATCTAAGATGATGTAATTTCCCCTTTAAATAGTCTATGCTCACATGAATACCATGGTATTACCATGGGCCAATACCATGGGTTATCATAAACCTGGAGCTTAAAAATTACTATTAATAATTTATAAAAATTAACCATTCACCTTAAGATGTTTTTACAATATAATTTCCTAAGTCTATTTAATATCTTCATTATCATAAAAACCAACCTATATCCATCTTAACTCCACATCTACCACTCTTAGGGGGATGAAATCTATTTATCCCTCTGAGCACTTGGTAGACCCAGAAAGATGGATCTAAGATGATATAATTTCCCCTTTAAATAGTCTATGCTCACATGAATACCATGGGTTATCATAAACCTGGAGCTTAAAAATTACTATTAGTAATTTATAAAAATTAATAAAATTAATAGTTGAATTTTATTTTATTTTTTATTTTAACCAAGCTAAAATGTTTAACATACACTAAATTACAACATCCATTTTTACTCTTGATCCACCAAGCCCTGAGAGGGTTAGTAGATCCAGAGTAAAGATGGATCTATGCTGGTTTAATTCCCCCATTTGAATAGGCTACATTCCAGGTGAATACCATGGGTCAATACCATGTGCCATTTTGGTGAATACCATGGGTCAATACCATGTGCCATTTTTATTTTTATTAATACTAATATTAGGGTTAATAATGTTTTTTTGCATGGTATTAATAACAATCTAGTCCATGGTATTTGTCCCATAGTATTTTGCCCATAGGTTTCACCTAAATATAATGCATTTTTTGAGTGTTCGTAAATATAAGGTGACTTATGGAGTAAATATAAAAAGATGTTTTATTTGTTTACCATACCTCTCGTTTATTTATATTTTTATTAATTTACCATACCTCTTTTACAAATATGGTATTTGGCCCATAGTATTCACTTAAATAAAACCTCTTTCTTGAGCCTTCATAAATAGAACAAGGGTTATGGACTAAATATAAAAAGAGGTTTTATTTATTTACCATACGTCTAGTTTATTTATATTTTTATTTATTTACCATACCTTTTGAGTAAGTATAAAAAGACATTTTATTTATTTACCATACCTCCACTTTACTTATATTTTTATTTGTTTACACCCTTGCATGTATATAAGGTGACTTATGGAGTAAATATAAAAAAATGTTTTATTTATTTACCATACCTCTCATTTATTTATATTTTTATTAATTTACCATGCCTCTTTTATAAATATAGTATTTGGCCCATAGGATTCACTTAAATAAAACCTATTCTTGAAAATGGGCGAATGGGTTCACTTAAATAAAACCTATTCTTGAAAATGGGTGAATGGAAGGTTGTAACTCCTAGTTTCAAGGGCTAAATTTACCTTTTTTACCCTCTCCCTTAAAATCAATTGGGCTATTTGAGGTGATTTGTAAAAATGTGCTATGATACAAAATATTCACCCACTAAAAATTTAAAACCTCTTAATTTCACCAAAGGGCGAACATTCGCCCCTAAAATTTTCTATGCCTACAACCCCAAACTTCAAACTTCGAATTCTCTTCTCAGTATACTATTCAAAGCTTCGATAAACTTGGCTTCGATACCATGTAGAAAATTTCTACAAATCTAGCTCTAATACCATTTATAAATTCTCTACGAATCTCGCTCTGATACCATGTAGAAAATTATGTTGGTAGGTTAACCCGATAATGCAATATAAATCAAAGTAGAATACTATAACCTACTTCTACTATCAATTTGGGAAAGCTTAAAGATTGAGTTGAACAATATAACTAGAAGAAGAGGAATCAATGCACAATACACATGAAAATACTTTAGGGAAATCCTTAGCTAAAAACCCCACTATCTGTATTACCATACAAGGTGGAAATACATAGGAATTATACAAAACCCTAGCTCTCACAGCTAGCAAGCTCTCAGTAAAATCCTCACAGATGCTCACAGAAATCCTGGCTTCTCACAAACCTTCCTCTCTGCCCTCCAAGCTCTTATTTCCTTGCATTGTTCCTCTGGGATGATCTCCTTCAACCAAGTGGAAAAACTCGATTTACCAAGTGAATGATCTCCTGATCTCAAACACTGTTAGAACTGTGCAATCCTCAAGGAATGATTCCTTTTGCATGCATGAGTTTTCTTTATAAGAAAACACATGCAACTGATAGTACATTGTCCTTGACTTTAATCTCAATTGGTTCTTTCTCAGAATAGACATGTATGAGTTTTTGATGAGGGAATATTTAGTTAACTGGAGTACACTAGTTGAGTGCATGCATGCAACAACTGACTATTAACTCTCTATTAGTTCCTCAAACAGTTTGTAAGTA
Organism: Pinus tabuliformis; assembly: GCA_031772625.1. Taxonomy (NCBI): domain Eukaryota; kingdom Viridiplantae; phylum Streptophyta; class Pinopsida; order Pinales; family Pinaceae; genus Pinus; species Pinus tabuliformis. The sequence goes on along the minus strand of CM062818.1, from coordinate 1,536,843,730 downwards.
ATTTAACTGGACTTAACTCAGTAAACTAATTTAACTAATTACAACTCAAATATAACACAATCTTATCTCCTTAATTTAAGGCTTATCTCCTTAATTTAAGGGATAACTCTTGCATGACTTCACAAAGACTTCTAACTTGAATTTATCCAACTAATTAAGTAAAAATAACTTAATTAATTATTTTCAAGTAGCTGTTAAGACTAAATTCGATTTTAATTCACAATTTAATTGAAGGACAAATTAAATTGGAATATTATTGTTTCCACATTTCAACACATATCACAGAGCGAAGATATATAAACTTTAGCAGAAGTAAATAATAAGGCATTGATGCATCAAAATTGTCTCAAAATAGTTTTTATTAAGTATAAGCATTCAATTAAAGACTTTTTAACCCTGCACACTCAGCTACAGGGGCCCACACACTCAGCCTATGGACTTACGAAGGTCTCCGCACACTCATCTGCAGAGCCTCCCCCTTTCGCCCAAGTACAGGAAACAAACCTTTCCTGCCTTATCACCTTGCCCTTACAATGATTCCTCACCAAAAGTTAACTTCTACAACTTGCTATGAATCAACTTTATATAACATGTTCTTTACAATACCATGGTTCGCGGACCATGGACGGGTCTCTAAACAACTCTATCACCTACCCAACTAAGGGACTCAAGCCCCTTTGACTTCTACTAGCTTTACACCCTGCTTTCCATATTTCGCGAAGACTTTACATTTTTTACAAAAAGAAACTACAAAATTTATATGAAATTGACTCAATTGACCCCAGGGACCCCTTCCCCACAACATTCAAATGTGCTACTATAGGCATACCATTTAGCTCAAATGCACAAGCTCTTACCCAATGGTGAACTCGTTTCTTTGTACCTATAGCCAACTATACCAACCAAGATTCTACATGCACTTCTTTTCTCAAACCACACTTATCCACCAGGTCAGTATTAATATAACTATAGTTAGATCCATAGAATCCAATTGATCACAAATCGTACCTTCCATCTCAATGATCAATGCTTGATTATCTTCCTATCTATTGTCCAAAACTGCATAGATCTGAGGAATGTAATGACCCACATCAACAACTATATGCTCCTCCTGATCACTATAGATCTAGGGTCTACCACCACTTTGATACTACAAACAATCCCTCTTATGATGATCCTTATCACATGTCCAACACTACAATGGTTCCCAACCACCACCTCTAGCTTGTTGCTATGCACGTCCCTTCTCAGCTGTATTAAATTGGTTGTAAGGAACTTCATTTTATTTCTCACTTGCATCTTGAGGTCTTCCTCTCTTTGGAGACCATTTTCCTTTAGATTTTTCATTTCTTTTCAAGTCATTCTTAGGCTCAACTTTTCACTTTAACTGCCCATAACAATGTTTCAACTTTCATATGGCATCCTCCAATGATCTAGGCTCATCAAACTCAATCCGGTCTCTATATGCAACTGGCAGTCCACTGATGAATCTATGAATCTTCGCCTTCTCCTCCTTGAGGTAAGGCACATACCTCAACAACTCCAAAAATCTGCTAGTGTACTCATCATCTGTCATAGAACCATTCCACAACTCATAAAACTCCTTAGCTATGTCATCAAAGTATCTTTCTGAAAAATACTTCTTCTTGAATAGCCTCTCAAACTCATGCCAAGTCAAATCATCCTCATGGATACCTTTAACATTCTTCACATCTTCCCACCAAATATCCTCTTTGCCTTTGAGACTGAAAGTGGCTATCTTTGCTTTTATGTTTTCTAAATAATCATGTAATCGGAAGAGTTTCTTCATACCAAGAAACCATGCCTCTACATCCTTGCGATTTCTTCATCTCTCCATCAAAGGTAGATGCCTTTTCCTTCTTAAACTCATCCAGAAAGTACCCCTTATCACTCCTCCTGTAAGGATGATAACTATGATGATTATGATGCCTGTTAGAGCTAGAACTGGAATAGTACATGTGTCTATCACCTCTCCTATCCAGAGTGTCCAACAACTTTCCATCTTTGACATTGTAAAATCTATTTAACATGTGTCTACTAGGAGACCCATTGCCATATGCCCCATTATTTTTGTCCTCATTTCCATGGCTGATCCGAAGTGGTCCCAGTCGTAGCAAATCTGACAAACTTTGAAGTAGTATAGAATTCACCTCTACTTTATTCTCTTATGCTTGTATGATTTTGTCATTATGTGCTTTGCAAATCCTTATTTCGTCCTTCAGGATTCTCAATGTGTTTGCCAAATTAGAAGAGTGCCCCCTAGCATGTTACCCATCTTATTCATAGGGATATTCTAACCATTTGATCTCTTTCCTTCAAGGCATACTATGTCAACTAAACTAAATCACAATAAACCAACGTTCTTAGCATAATTCGGGGAGAATACCTTGTTTGCAAGATCATCAAATTAGTGTGATACATGTATAACATAAACATAACAATATATAGACATATATCGAATAAGTTCATCAATGCATAAACATCATTCTTGCTAGGGTCCAGTCATCAATGCAAGGCCATATCAACAATGCATGCTATGAACTCATGCATGACAACAACCATTACTCCATTGCACACATTTCCAAATGCAACTATCAACATAAATAAGAAATTCCTAATCAACTACACATAGGTATGAACACATGTAGTTGAGCATAATTGATCAATTCTTATAACCAACCTACTAGACTGATACATGCAATCAAAACATTCAAGAGCTCACCTGATATACAAGGATGTAATCAAGCTTCATATAATCAACATGTAAGTGACATATAACCATATGTAGCTAGTCATATACTTCTGATGATGCATCCCACAAAATAAACATCAAGTTCCTCATGACAACCTTACTATAATCATGATCAACATGATGCAGTACAACAAGCACATGGAATGCAAGTGTAAGAGCCACACATGAAACTGACATGCATGCATGACCAAGCACTTTCACCCAAGGACAGTACAATGATGCTCTGATACCACTCTGTAACACCCCCTCCCCCCAAGTGACCCAAGAAACCAACCAACCTGAGTAAACATGTGACGAGAGAGGTTGCTATAAGGGATTCAACTTCCTTGTTGACCTTAAGGAAATGTAATCGATATAACATATCAAACAAACCCATCCACATCAGTAGCAACACCCTCAAGAGACATGTCAGCCACTTAGACATCATGTACTCGAGTCCCATTGATGTTTTAATCCTTTTAACCCCTGGTCACTCTTATTATATAGGCAAGATAATGTCCACAAGCCAAAGTCGTTCTCACAGGCCTATGTGCCAGTGTCGCTGAATTCTTTTCAGCAAACTTGTGCCACCATCCTTGCAATTTGTGCCACTTTTCTAGCCCATAATCTTAGCCTCTACCCATAACTTTTTATAACCTTCAGAATCCATCAAAGACATGACGATAAGATAAAGAAATCGAAAATCAACCTATAGACTAGGCTTGAGCATCCCCAACCAAGACTAAAATTATGTCAAACACTTGGCATCAATGCAACCTACAGGTCTAGGATACAAGACAAAGCATGAATGATTGAAAGAACTTATGAAACATAACTAGAAGGATCATCATTTTCTCCATTGAACTGTTATATCATCAATTTGGTCTTGCATCCATCCATTTAACAATTCCAAGTAAATACATGAAAAAACCATGACATGAACCAGTCATATAACCATGATTATAACCAACATAAAACCATATAAATATCAAACATATGAAAACCATTAAGCCCACATATAAACCAATGCAAAATTAAGAGAACTTAGTTTTTATTAATCATAGGAAAATTCAACCAAGTTCGAGACTTCCACGTACCACCCAACCATAGACATGGTTGAACCAAATATCTCTTTCAGCTAGTCACCGTCGTTCCATATTCCAAGCATGAATGTGGTATCTCATAGAATAACCAATCCAAGAACAACCAAAGGAATCCAAAGGTTAAACCACCTCCACCCTCACCAAACCATGATCACACCAAAACCAGTGCTCTGATCACAACCGAACTGAACTTGGAATGCCATTTGGAATCCATTACTATCCTTGAGGAATTTTCCATCTCCTTGTATCTCAAGCTTTACCACAATCCAATTCCTAATCACTAGGCCCTAAACTAAGACTAGATTCTTGGGCTTTACCACAATCTAAACTTGGATCACTAGGCTCTAAACTGAGACTTCTCCATCAGGCTTTACTGTGTATCCTGCCAAAACCGGTTAAGGGATTCATAGGCCTTTGGGAATGAACCTTGAGACCACCTCTACCCAGGATTCTCAAATCCATCTGGCAAACCAAAGCTATATGGAAAAAATCAAGGCTAGGCTGAAAACCACTGTCATAACCCGACAAAACCATGCCATCGACAACAAGAGAACCATACAACAACATGAAAATCCATGCATGTCCAAACCATCTAGGAAATCACACATGAAAAATGTTACTTGCAAGTATTCTTGTTGAAGCTGATTGAGCTTGCTTTCCTTCCTTGATCCTTTCTTTATTTTCCTTCTCTTCTCCAAAGCTAGAATGCTCTAAGAAAACTCTAAGTGACCATGATTGAGAGAGGGAGAGAAAATAATGAAAGAGCTCCAAACTTAAACTGAAAAAGGGTTACCAATTGATCCTCAAAAGCCTTTTTATTAATGAGGCCTCTATTTTCTTCATTTTCCATTATTTTCCTTCAATTTCCTCCTCACATGCAACATGTGACCTTTCCCCTTACTTTTCTCCTAATTTCCTTTATTTTCATAAATAAATGTGTGAAAAATTCCTTTTTTCCTTTTAATTCTTTTTCCTTAGACTTTACCAGTTTGTTTAGCCAAAAAAAACATCCAGTGATGCCCACTAGGATATTCTTTTCCTAACATTCAGCCTGGAATAAGTTTCCCTTAATCATCGTCTTATTTTTCCTTTATTAGCTTTTAATACATGGAATTTTCACCAAGGTTGTTACAGTCTTGAGGGCATGAAGAGGTGGATGGAGGTTAGAGAGAGTGAAAGAAGGTTGGGTTTAGCCCCCTATACAAGCACGGGACCTCTCAAAGGTTTGTCTTGCACCATGATGAATGCTCACAATGTCCTAAATTTACTGGGTAGAGGGACTATGGAAACATAGTTTTGGGATAGAAATGACAGATGGAAAGAGAAGATGGAGATGAAAGAGGTTCCCTTCCCTGTATATCAACATAACCCTACAGCCAACCACATGCATTCATCCATTGATCATTAACACAATGATATAAAATATTATGGAAAATATGAGTTGAATTTGAATAACATCTATTTTATGCCATAACACTACTCTGATCACTGAACTGGCTTCTAAGTTACAAAAATAAAATGCGAAGAAGAATAAATACCATTCATCTATTTCTAAGAAATCATAAACAAAATATTTTTGGACTGAGATTGTGAATCCTTCCAACCATTCTACCACAAGAGGGGTGATTGTTATGTAGACTTCTTCTTAAATGTGTACAAAAAGAAACTACTTTAGGCTGTGGATGACAAACAACCCTAACAATAAGAATGGTTGTTTAACAGTGTAGATCTGTAGAAAATGGTAGAAACAAAACTTGCCAAAGCCCTAATCTATGCAATAGACATAGTTAAACAGTAAAAGGGAATAGTAAAATAAGCACAAATTACTCCAATAATCCAATGGAAACCAGATATATAAAGAATATATTTTATTAAATGACACCTTTGAAGGGAAAAAATAATGTTACCAGTCCCTCTCTATGGGGTGGGTTCTTGGTTATCCTCAATGTGTTCAAAATTTTGTAGAATCTCTCTCCTTTATAATGTGTAAAACCCATCAAACAAAATGTTTGAGCTCAATGAGAACTCAAATGAAAATGAAGATGGTGTGCGACAATGATAATAATCAGAGTTACAATATTGGGTGCAACAATAAAAATGATAAAAAGTGAAGAATGAATGTAAAACCCTTCTATTTATAACAAAATATCAGGTTATCCTCGAATAATGAACAATAATAGAATATTATTAACCCCATTCTAGAATTAACCATTTGGAATATTTTATTATATTTGGTTTGGAGGGAAAAAGTATTTCATTCACTTCCCAACCCTCTCCTCTATTTATTGATCCCATGAGGTTCTGACTTATTCACTCATCTGATCCTAATGATGAACCACAGTGGTTGGTTCGAAGTGTTAATTCCAAAAAACGTGAATGCGATGACTCCAGAAGATATCACCATACAAAATATAGATCGCAGAAGCCTCAAATCTATAGTATTTAAACTTTTATTTAGAAATAATAAATAAATAAATATTTATTTATCATCTCAAGAAATATGGTTAAGGAATAATAAACAAATAATGATTTATTTAATTATACCTAAGAGATTTAGTCAAACTTGACAAGGAATAATAACTAATTAGTGATTAATTAATTATTCCTAGAGAAAAATAAGATAATTAATGATTTATCTATTTATTTCTCATAACTGGGTCAAATGTGACAAGGAATATTAATTAAACAATGGTTTAATTAATTATTCCTAGAAGATAATTAAATAAATAGTGATTTATTTAATTATTCTTCATGGGTTTAATTGTAAATGACTTAAAAAATGTGGTTTATTAAGTGATTTCTAATAGCGAAAGCAATTTTACTACGGTAAAATTGGCCCTACATGGTGTACTTTGATCCATCTAGTAAATTAAGGCTAGATGATCATTTTTTTGTGATAACAGATTTCCCCCCAACATACGAGTGTTAGGAGAAAAATGTATGACCGAAGTATGTTGTAAGGACACAATCACTAGACAACAAAGTGGAGTCAAAGAGAGAGAGAGAGAGAGACCAATGGAGTTGAAGTGAAAGAGGATAGGGATAGAGGGGGCGAGACTAATGCAAGTCTCCTTTTATGTTGTGGTACTGGATCTCAGTGAGGCAGGGGAGGCATACCTATACCTATCGAGATAACTTAGTACAAAAATAATGATGCACCCAAAAAGATGAAACTGAGCAATAAAATACATGTTGAATGGTACATGACATGTTGGCATAAATGAGCTAGAAAATAATACAATGTGTCCCATATACATAATGTGCTTAGAAAAAACATGAGTGAGGACTGAATACAATAACATCTTAGTACATGAGATATAATGACCCTTCCCTACATGTTGAATGGTACATGACATGTTGGCATAAATGAGCCATAAAATAATACAATGTGTCCCATATACATAATGTGCCTAGAAAAAACATGAGCCAGGACTGAATACAATAACATCTTAGTACATGAGATATAATGAACCTTCCCTCAAAAAATGGGTGGGAGGGAGGGTAGAACAACCAAAGAATCCCTGCTGAACAGGAAAGGGCTCTGCAAAACTGAATGGATCATCTGAAGGAGACATGCATGTTATGAGAATTTCAAGTGGTAGGAACTAAACCCATCAAATCTGTGGAAATACATCTGAGGATGCAGCATAATAGGAAGGCATTCGGGTATGTAGGGGGCTACCTAAAGGGCCACCCCCTCATGAGGTCTGAAACATCTCACACACACCCAAGGATCACTGGTACAATTTGCTGCATCACTGGACCATCAAGTGTATCAATCACCAACATGAAACAAACAAGTAAAAGGGAAATTGTTATAGACATTTTTGGGCACTGCAACCCCAAGCATAAAATTTCCATAAACCAAGGGCTCCTAAGTCCCTAAAAGTGTTGTTCCAACCCCTAAAGGAACAAGGTCAACTGATTATAGCTTCTCCCAGAAGTTTTCCATGAAAAACTACTTAGAATTGGTCAAAACTGGATCATTTCACCTGCTCCATAGGCAAAGTGCGTTGCATCTCACCTAAATACAGTCAGTGGGTGCGTTGCATTTCAAAAAGCCCTTCTATGGGGTGCGATGGACGAGAAGAGACAAATGGCAGTGTCAATCTGCGAGGTGGAAAAGCATGGAATCTTCCAGAAACTTCTCCTGTGACACTTGCCTCTCTGAATTCGACCAGGGATGAGTAAGAGATCATCAATCTCCAAGTGGAAGCAAGAACTATTAGAGGGAAGACACTAATCAAATCACAAGCTGACTCATCTCCCTTACAGACATCTATATATGGATCCCTCATCCCAGAGATCCAGAGGCTAGAATTTTGCATCTTGTAAGGAATTGTTGTTGGTTTATTGGTGTGAGATCATAGTGTTGGGTGATCCAAGCTTGTCATGAGGTGAAGAAGGGCTTCTTCTTGCTGAGAGGATGATGCTGGGTCAGAACAACTGGTTGTAACTCTCTTGGCTCTTTCTTGATTATAAATAAAGCTATTCAAGTTTTCCTCCATACTCTTGTGTGATTTATGTTTTATGCATTTGTATGGTCAATTTACATATGATCCTAGATTGTTTATGATAATAGATCCATGTTCTCATATAGTATTGTGCTGCTTTGATTCTATAGGTACTCTGTGAAGCTGGGTATACAAGGAAGCAAGTAGCAAAGGACTATCAGAAGAGAGAGGAATCGAGCAAGGAGACAAGCGCAAGACAGAGGTTGGTCTCCTTTATTCTTCTCTCATCTATCTCTCATAAAGGAAAACGAAAGTAGTCTTTACTTTGTTTGTTTCTAAGGTAGCCACTAGCCTTAGTGGGATTAGCAGTTCTGCATAGACACTTTTCCCTGTAACAAAATGGCGACTCCGCTGGGGAGCGACTAGGTTGTTTGTTTATCTACATTTGTTTACTTTATAAACTTACAGACAGAGCCTAAAGTTGAGCCAGGTAGCCTTCGAACTGCATTTGCTCTGCAAATGCAAAGTAGATAAATGCCGCTTCAGTCAATCTCCGGGTTTTGTTTATGAATTAAACAACTGATTTACAAACTCTCTAATTGCCCTTGTGGTGGCTCTAGTAACCTCCTTGGATCTACCCCTGTGATTGATTTACTGATTACCACTTGCTCAGCCAAAATCCCTGAACTAAACTGCAAACTGTGACCCGGAACCCAAGAAAAGTCTCGTCCCTGGCCTAGCGCACTGTCTGTTCTGTGAATCTCAAATTCAATGCACTTCCCGAGTGTAGTAGGTGCGCTGCATTTCAAATTCATTGTGTTACAGGTGCGCTGATCAGACTAGGCATTGTTCCTAAATTTTGGTTTCTGTGTTCACTCTTTTCAGATCTATTCAAGAGTTTTGTTGCCTGTAGTCAGTACACCTCTGTTTGAACCCCCTTTCCTTGCTGTTATTTCGCCTCTACTGTGAAAAGAACTGTAAATGTTTTTGTGTATTTGTTGAGTCATTTTCAGTTCTCCTTTACAAAAAGTAACGTGATTGTACTGTCGTTTCTTGATTTGAAAGTGTTGCAAGTGTCATTTTCAGTCATAGGAGAGAATCTGATTGTTCTGGATAGTCGATTACCCTGTTACTATTGTATTTGATCTGAATTAGTAGTTTTTCTAGTGTCGAAAGCAAGTTTTCATTTCCAAATCGCAAAGTGTTGTCATTGTCTTCATTTTGATTTTGAAAAAGAAACTTGTTAGTAATTGTCGCTTTGAAAAGTAATTCAGATTTGCGCATTAGCTCTCTTTTTATCATTCACATATTAAGAAGGCTGAAAACAAATACATGCATGTGCATTTGCATTTAGACTGTTTAATTGGTTTGATTTAGGATAGTGCATATAGTGTGTGCTCTATGCTCTTTGCTGAAAGAACGCCATCTCTCTTTCCTTAGTAGCTAGGATTTTCATTGCACAAAGAAGATAAAATGACTGTTTATCATCTTAGATTGCATTTTAGGAATTGTACATCTACATCACGCGGTGAACCTAAAAGGGAAATTTCTTAAGCAAGATCAACCATAAAATAAATTTAATGAATCTAACAACGCTTTGGAACCTAACGCACAACATCTAGAAGTCTAGGCTAGAGACGTATTCCGGCGTCGTAAAGCTTGGTAACTGTTGTTCTCACTGTTGGTTGGGTGATTCCTCCACTTTGAGACAATAAGTGCCAGTATGGACTTGTGCTCCCACGTACCGTCGAGTATATTTTGGGAGACCACAATAGGCTTAATCCTTTATCCATAGGAAGCTGTGTCTGCGGCCCTATCAATCGCAATGCACTGAACACAACATTCAGGAAGATTGACTGCCATACCGTAGAAAGTATTCTGCAGTTTTGCGATTGGTTTGGTAATCCCTCTACCTAGATTTCCAGAGCAGTCCCTTTCGTTCCTTTTCAGACTCCTTAACGGAAAAGGTCCATCTGAGCACTTGTCACTTCAGGCTCATTAAAAATTGAAGGTGACTAGAGTCATCTTTTGTTTTTTCTCGACTCTTTAAAATTGAAAAAACAAGTTGTGTCAAAGCATCTAAAATTTATTTTAAACGGAATAACCATCCCCTTTCCTACGTTGGTCTTAGGTTGAGAAAATGGAGTCCACCAACCAAGGAGTTCCCCTTGGAGAAAATCCTAGTCCCTTCTCCTCTTGGGGAGATGTTGGTGCACCCCATATGGCCACATTGTCGCTTCCAGGATTGACAATCGGCTTGCCCGTATGGATTTTATCAACCTCCATCGTTCAGAACACCACAATTCCTGAACAATCGAGTCAGCAACTAGACAATTCTATAGTTACCCCCCAACCCTCTACTTCGTCCAATTCTTCCTCTCCTCCTTCCTCTTCGCTTGATGAGGCTGATAAAGCCAAAAATCAAGTACCTGAGAAGAAGAAGGAAAAGAAGAAGAAAGAGAAGAAGAAGAAGGAGCCAAAGGCGAAAAGGGGCAACCAAGCGTCGTCTAGCGAAAATCCACACACTGCACTGACCAGGCCTAAATCGCCATGTGTCATTTGCAAAGGAGACCACTATCATAGAGATTGTCCCTGCATCCCTCGGATCTTAAGGGACTGGTCTCCTCGTTTGCACAACCCAGTGTCGTCAACCTCTGATGATCATGTTGAAAACACATCGTTGACTAGTGAAAGTGAAGCTCCTGGACAAAAAGGAAAGTGCAAATTTCCTTGTAAACTGTGTGAAGGCGATCACGCCGTCCACCGTTGTCCCTTCTTAGATGAGGCTAAAAGAGTTTTGGATGATTGTCCGGTTTCACCGTTACGACTTCCTCCTGGATATAAGAAACTCTTGCCGAGTCCGTCACTAGTTGAAAATTCGGCTGACCCGCCCAGGTGGTTGGCCGAAGCATCTATCATTGAAGATAAACCATCTGAACCCATCCCAGATGAAATTCAAAAGGTTGAGGCGGCAGTTGACCCGGTCTTGCCTTCAGAGGTTCCGTCTTCAGATGATATAGTCACCGAAGAGAACAAGGATGACACCGTCCAAATTCTTTTCATAAACATAGACTCCGATGAACATGGGGGCAATTTACCCATTCCTTTACCGCAGGAAGGAAGTTCTTCAGATTCATACCCGGCCGTCTATTCGGTCCCACCTCCAAGCAACCTAGTTGTTTCCTTCGATTAGAACCAGCTAGGCAGACCCCGTTTACCGGCTAGTGTGCCATTCCGAATCATTTCTCAAGTATATAGAATGGTTATGGCCGGTACCATCATAGATGAAGGGGCTTCTGTGATTTTCCTTTCCTCGACTGCTTGGAAAGCACTTGGTTCGCCATCGCTTTTGCCTGAGATGAGAAATCTAACAGGCTTTGACAAAGGAACCAATCGACCGTTAGGGATCCTTCCCAATGTGCCCATAACATGGAGAGGGAAAATCGTTCAAATGAATGTAATGGTAGTCCAAGGACCCCTAGACTATAATCTACTCCTTGGATGAGACTATATTTATTGCATGGGAGCGATTGTCTCCTCACTCTTTAGAGTAATGTGTTTTCCGCACGAAGGAAGAGTGGTCAAGCTCGTAGACCAGCTTTCATTCCCCGGTTCACGCATAGAAAATAGTCATATACCATCCCTAAATGGTCTTTTCATGCAAGGAATGTCTCATCCATCCCCAGTCCGTCCACCTGATGAGCGCGAGTAATTCGGGGGACGTGACTGAAACCCAGGGGGCATGCACCCTGGTCTGCTTCGGCAGGAAAACTTCAGGTATAGGATAGGTTTCCGCGAGAGATATATGACTAGTCTGACACACCCGTCCGTTTAGGAAAATGGGATTAGACTGGAATAAGATACTTTCGTAAAAGTTATGTGGGTGGAGGCGTCTGCGCCACTCGCCTTTGTCTATTTCGGTAGGCATCGCCGAAGAAGTGTTTTGTTTTGCGCTGCGGATAAAACAATCTTTGGTAACCTGAAAGAGGTAAACCTTTCCCGATAAAACAAATGTTTTGTCGGTAGTTTGAAGGGTGACCTTGAAACTCTATTTTATACCTGGGGGCATGCAAACCTTTTGGCGTGCAAGCGAAGAGCGACCATTTATTTTTTTAAATTTGTAGGTCCTCTAACCCTCTAAACTCGTAGGATTGGTCGTTTCCTAACTTGCATAAAGAAAGGATGTGGGGCAAAGCTTTGAAATAATGCCATTTTTATATATGAGACATTCTTATTATATGACTGGATTAATCGAGCAGTTTTAGCACATAGTTCAAGCTCGTTAAAAAATAAACATAAGTCATGAGCAAATGTTTCTCCCCGCGTTTAAGCTCATTAAAAAATGAACTAATTCCCGGTAAATAACCATCGTGAATGTAGTACTTCAGCCTTTAAAGCCTTGGTCGTGTTCTCATCATCACCTCCACTTTGTATTGGCCGATCATTCACCTCCACTTGATTGTTTACCCCTTTTGAGGAATAGCTGCGAAGAGTGATTCTATTAGCCATCCTTGTAACACTGCCATGATTGGGAAATTCCAACCCTTACCTGGAATCAGCTGCTACCCAAATTTATCACTCATTCCTCAAAGACGAGTCTGCTTTAAGCTCTTTTCAACTGACTCGTAAAATATGAAAAGATTGCCGAGCTATTGGCCTCCCCAGCTCGTTAAAGGGACCGGAAGTGCTATCCCTCCTTTAGATTTTAATCTTTTTGGACCTGAGGGATTATTACACAAAAAGATCGAGCGCTTGTTTTGTTCGGCTCGTTAAAAGTATCGAAAATTCATCCCTTCTGTATTGTTTTATACTTTTTCGGACTTAAGGGATTAGATGACGAAAAAGGATTTTTGGAGTTTCCTTTACGTCCCTTTTCAGACTCTCTAAAATTGAAAAGGACTGAGTTATCTTTGTCGTTAAACTCGTTAAAACCTAATAGCGACAAACTTGTCCATAGCAGACAAGAATGAGTTTCACTATCGCTAGGCTCATTAAAACATAGCGATGGGTTTGCTCGAAGGGCAAATTATAGAACAAGCATATGTTATCCTCCTCAAGCTTGACAAAAATAAAGAGGTACTGGTCAGCAATGACTGGGGAAAAATTGGGAAGAAAACTTGAAGAAACTTTGTTGGTAGCAAGTCGCTCTTGAACATGACACTTTCACTCCGCATCCAAGTCGGGTTGGGTTGTTTCATTCACCGGTCACATCACCATGGTCACATCACACCATCCACATTTGGGGTTAATGCTACCAATCCATCATGTCAGTGTCACTGATATGTTCAAGAGAAGTCATTCAGAGAATTCACCTGTGTCTCACCCACTATAATACATCTTCTTTCATGACCGCCACCCTAAACCTTATATCACCAGATCGTTTTCACCTCCATTAAAATCATTTGCTCCGTTCCATGTCATTGATGTGGGATTCACTAAGGCCCTCCTATGACAGATCGCTTCTTGTCAGCATTAGCTCATTATCCAAGAAGTCGATCCAGGGACAACCCTTTCAGTACTTTGAAGCTTGCATGCCTCAATGGCAAGTTTCTCACTTCCGGCGACAGGTTTACATCATTGGCCTTCGACCGAAAGATTTTGCGTGGTGTTCGACGCCAAGTCCCTTATTCACACCACGTGAATTGTACTATAGTACCTTGAGGGTCATCATCATTATCGGTGATTCCTCTTGCGCCTGTTAACAGCTTACATCATTGGCTGGTAATCAGGCGATGTCTTTCCATGTTCGACTCCAGAACATCTCTCACATGGATCGACTTGTACTTTGAGTGAAGATCGAACGAGATTGAAGACCCCGGATCTAGTTTCATCCATCTGGGCTGCGATATATATTCAGGAAAATAAAGACATCAAATGTACATCATTGCTGCACAGATAATCATCCAATCTATGGGATGATGGCTCTACCAGAATCATCAGTCTACACTCAGACGATTGTCTGTCTCATATACATGAAAGTGAATTTATAAAAGCTGAGCATGGGAATGCCCGCCTCAACCAGATTATGAAAATATTATGAAGATAATGTATTGTATTGTATCTTATTACAGGTCTCCTTCCAGCTTGAAAGAACTTCGGATCCTCATGATAAAGCATTTCACCCGACATAAAAAAGATTAACGACCTCATACTTTAGGGGGCAACTGTTATAGACATTTTTGGGCACTACAACCCCAAGCATAAAATTTCCATAAAACAAGGGCTCCTAAGTCCCTAAAAGTGTTGTTCCAACCCCTAAAGGAACATGGTCAACTGATTACAGCTTCTCCAAGAAGTTCTCCATGAAAAACTACTCAGAATTGGTCAAAATTGGATCATTTCACCTGCTCCATAGGCAAAGTGCGCTGCATCTCACCTAAATACACTCAGTGGGTGCGTTTCATTTCAAAAAGCCCTTCTATGGGGTGCGATGGGTGAGAAGAGACAAATGGAAGTGTCAATCCGCGAGGTGGAAAAGCATGGAATCTTCCAGAAACTTCTCCTGTGACACTTGCCTCTCTGAATTCGACCAGGGATGAGTAAGAGATCATCAATCTCCAAGTGGAAGCAAGAACTATTAGAGGGAAGACACTAATCAAATCACAAGCTGACTCATCTCCCTTACAGACATCTATATATGGATCCCTCATCCCAGAGATCCAGAGGCTGGAATTTTGCATCTTGTAAGGAATTGCTGTTGGTTTATTGGTGTGAGATCATAGTGTTGGGTGATCCAAGCTTGTCATGAGGTGAAGAAGGGCTTCTTCTTGCTGAGAGGATGATGCTGGGTCAGAACAACTGGTTGTAACTCTCTTGGCTCTTTCTTGATTATCAATAAAGCTATTCAAGTTTTCCTCCATACTCTTGTGTGATTTATGTTTTATGCATTTGTATGGTCAATTTACATCTGATCCTAGATTGTTTATGATAATAGATCCATGTTCTCGTATAGTATTGTGCTGCTTTGATTCTACAGGTACTCTGTGAAGCCGGGTATATAAGGAAGCAAGTAGCAAAGGACTATCAGAAGAGAGAGGAATCGAGCAAGGAGACAAGCGCAAGACAGAGGTTGGTCTCCTTTATTCTTCTCTCATCTATCTCTCATAAAGGAAAACGAAAGTAGTCTTTACTTTGTTTGTTTCTAAGGTAGCCACTAGCCTTAGTGGGATTAGCAGTTCTGCATAGACACTTTTCCCTATAACAGAAATGATGACTCCCTTTGCTTGATTTGAGGCACTAAAGAAGAGTGGAAGATGGAACCAAGATACACCACCCTCTAGGTTGTTCTTCTAGAATAGATGTGCTGATGTCGACAGAATAGTGCCTACTGATGAGCCCCAAAAATGGATAATTATATGGGCTCATTCAACTTCTTAATTCGACTTAATCCACCATTCTCATTAGTTTATTGCATATTTTTGATTATATTTATGCTAATAGAGTGAATTGGGTTAGTCATTACGCCAACAAGTCTAATGGGTACTTTGTGCAGTGTTTTGGTCAATTTTGAGACAAAATCAAAGGTTTTAATGAGCACTTGGCAGCCAAATTCGTGGAAGAATAAGGGAGAGGATTTTTAGGAAGGTGTCCCCTTCATTTATGAGCCCTTAACTTGAATTCTCCACCATCAACTCGGAGTTCAAGGGCCACCAAATCAATTATCACAAGGGCAGCCGAGCAAGTGCTAGTAAAAGTGCTGTTAACTACAAGTTTTGGCAGCCGAGTCCCTAAAGTTTAGGAGGACTGTTGGGGTCCTCAATTTGCATAAATAAGAGGGCTTAGGGCCTCATTTGGGTTAACCAGTAGTTAGTCATTTTTTAGGCAGAAGTTAGCTAGTTTGTAGTTCGATTTTAGTCAGTAGATTAGCTTTGCATTTCAGCACATTTTCAAGCTTTCCCTTGTGCATAGTTTTGATGTAACTCTTCTTTTCTTGCTCAATAAAGATGAATCCAGCTTTGCACCAACTCTAAATCTCTCTTAGGAGGCTGTAGCTCTTGGGGTTGGGCCCATCTCAAGTGCCCAGTACCTCCTTTGTTTACTTTCTTGTGTCTTTGCTGCATTCTTAGAATAAAATCTGCTATTTAGATTTAAATCTTGTTTTATTATTTAGGTTTCTTTTGATGGTTAAAGTAGCTTTTTGATGTTTAGATGTAGTTGGTAGGTTATTAACAGGGAAAAATCTTCAAAAAAGGGTCAAAAAACACTTTTGGTTTCACCTCTTCCTTATTGGATCAGGGGCTGGAATTGAAGTAACCGTGCTGTCCCAAACAAAAACACTAGTTTGCTTCACCATGCAATCCTTAGTGTACTGTTTTCATTTGCAGAAGTTGGTTATGTGTTTAGATCTCTGAAATGTTTCATTGGATAGTTGATATACGTGGTTCTCTTTCAAATAAAGCTGTTGTTCATTCACTTTATTGTTAGTTAGATTAGATTAGCTAGGACTTTAATTACTTGCAAGACTTTGTTGATTCAGTTGAATGTATACGGTGCAGAGCATCTCTACCACTCTTTCATCCACCTAAGCTTCATCAGAGCCATCTGCTCCATCTCCTAGTGAGGTTCCTCGTCTCACATCTGTCCTCTTGCCCACGTAACCCTACCTTTTTGTGCAATCATTGTTTCAGCCTTCTTTGAGCCAATTTAGCTATCTACACCTTCTCACCACTCCATCCACCAGTCCCTGGGCCACTTCAGACCCCTATCCTACCTCCATATCCATTCATGCATCTTCCCTCACTCACCCATCCTCCAAAATCCAATTTTTAAACATCCTGTAGAAATTTCTGAACATCCTGTAGAAATTCTTGAACATCCTGTAGAACCCCTGCAGACTTCCTGTAGAAGCTCACAAATGAGGTTTCTTGATAGCCAAACTTTGTGAAACTCTCTGGAAGGGTGTTAGGGACTCCTTCGACCCTCTCTGAACCTTCCTGACCTCTTCCAAGCATTTCTCCTCCTTGATCCACCTCTGCACAGTCAAAACCAGTTAAAAGCACATGCATGATAATTCTAACAACTTATTCAAAAATACAAAAAGATGTTTTCTTCAGATAGTGATAACTTAGACACATGCATTTTACCTTCCTAGAAGTCAATGACATCTCTCCCAGGAGCTTGCATCCTCTTTCTTGCATCAGTAGGGCTAGCTGGTAAAATTAGGGTTTGCTGGGGTTTGCATTTCCTTTTAGCTTTTCAGTTTCTTTCTGCAAGTAGATTAGCTTCCTTTGAGTTAGCTTTCATCCATCAGTTAAAAAGCATCTTCTTAGAGCTCATAGAAGTTGGCTTAAGCCCCTAGTGGACTTGTGCCAGCTGACCAAGTGACAGTTGTGGCAAGAGCTAGTACTTGTGCATACAGCACCGTCGCTTCCAAGTTTGTTACGAATTACCGGGTCGATAAAATTAAAGAAGGGAGTTCCAGGAGTTGCAACATTATTGCTGCAATACTGGGGCTCACCACTCTTTTTGGCGCCGTTGCCCGGGAAGCGTCAGAGTACTGGTGATTGCTGCTTTTCTTCTATTTTCCACTACAACCTTCTGCTAAGTATTTTATTTCATTTCCATTATGCAATTTCGTTTCTGCAAAAGTAGATTAGCATTTCCTGCTTTCATAGATTAGAATTTCAATTCTGCAATTTCAATTATGCAAGCGTAGATTAGCATTTCAATTCCATATTTCAATTCTGCAGGTGTAGACTAGCATTTCATTCCTGCAATTTCAATTGAGCAAAATAGATTAGTCCTTTCCTACTTTCATTTCAATTACGCATTTTCATTTCAGCAAGATAGTTAGTTGCAGTTCAATCTATTTCAGTTTTGCAGGTAGAAGTAGAAAAAAAAACAAAAATCAACCAAAAAGATTTCATTTCATGCCTTGTAGGAGTAAAGATAAGTCTGAAAAATGTTTGCACAACACCCCCACTATTTCACACAGCCAACCTTCTCTCTTCTTTGATGGCTGTGATTAAAGAACCCTTAGGTGGACAACAAGACATATTTGAAGAACCTCAAGGGAAGAAGAAGAAGAAAACATTCCTCTGGAGCAAATGGCTGCAAACAGAAATGTTGAGAGCAGTACCTTATCCAAAAACGAATTTGCAAATTAGATGGAAGATTTCAAGAGCGAGATGAGGCAGTTTCTTGCCATGAAACTGGATACCTTGCAGATCCAAAGGAAGCAAGAGGAAGCCAAGAGGGCTTTGGACATCTTTTGTTCTAGGTGCGCTAGAAAGCACTCTAGGAACGAATGTCCAATGCACTCCCTAGAAGCGTGTTTCATCTGTGAAGAATACCATCCTACGAATCAGTGCTCTTCCTTGCTCGGAATTAAAGCTGTATATCAGAGGGCTGAAGGAGTCACTGAACCACTCTATTTCATGAACCAAAGGAGGTCACATGGACCTAGAACTTACCAGGAGGGAATGCAAGAGACATCCCAAACCTATTATAACCCCTATCAAGCCACTTCCATGCCTTCTTGGAGTCCCCCTGCTCATCCTTCCTGATCTACACCTCCTCCTTGGTCATATCCTCCTCAATATTATGCCCAACTAGCTGCTCATTCGTTTCACTCTTATGCTCAGCCACAGCCTCAGTGGAATGCACCTCATCAGGGGTGGAGGCCCCAGTGCAACTCTCCTCCCACTCCTTTGCCTCCACCACCTGCCCAACCACAACCCCATCCACATCCATCTCAAATCTATGCCCCCACTCAGCTACCCATACCACCATTTCCAAACCTATCCATTGGAGTAGCTCAACACAATTGCAATGTTGAGACACAACATGTCCAAATGACTCCTCTTGAGCTCAATGATCTTCACCATAGCTCAGGAAGAGTGTTGCAAAGCAGAGATTACATTGACAACATTGAAGGACCAAAGGCAAAAGAAGATTCAAAAGAGGAGATCAAAGCACCATGGGCTGCACTTGATGAAGAGAAAACATCAGAAGCAGAAATCAAGAAAGCTCCCTCATGGCTACCATCAACCCCTCCATGTAGTCAAGAGAAAAATCAGCACAAAGAGGAAGATGTGAAGGTCATGATAGAAGAAGATATGGAGAATGATCTAGATTAGCAAAAGGACCAAGGATATCAAAGCTATATTGATACATGGTTCCAGACGGTCACTAAGTTGCAGCAGTACTCTCTTCTTCAGCTATGTTTGATCCCTTCAAAGTCAAATCATTTGGTCTCTAAAATTCGGATAGCTGTCAAAGTATGCATTTCAAGCCTCCACATCATCTTGTCTCTAATCTCGATGTGCACATGGCTCCATTGGAAGTATTCTTATACTTGAAAAGAATTTTGTTTTTCAAGTAGGGTAGGGTAGAAAAAAGAGAAAAAAGAAAAAAAAAGAAAGAAAAAATGAAAAAATGGAAATAAGAGGAAAAATCTAAGGTGAAAACCTCCTCGGAGGTGCCTTAGATTGGCTCATTGACTGAAAACCTCCATGAGGCGGTCAATGGGTTGAAAAAAAAAGAAGAAAAAAGAGAAAATAAAAAGAGAATAAGATCTCTGGGTGAAAACCTCCCTTGGAGGCACCCAGGGCAGGCAATTAGGGTGAAAACCTCCATGAGGCGCCCTAGTTGTTTTTCAAAAAAAAAAAGAGAAAAAAAAAAAAAAAAAAACCTAATTTCCATTGGATAATTGCAGGTTGCAAGAAGGACATTGCAGGTTAGGAGGATCGCTCAAAACAAAGACAGAGGAAGTTCTGTGCCTTCTACAGGAAGTTCTGTGTTTTCTATAGGAAGTTCCGTGTCTTCTACAGGAAGCCTACAAACAAGCCAAAATTGATCTCTGAAGAGGACCTGAAGGCCGGGAATCTGTCCATGAGGCTTGCAAGCGTCCATGTTTCCATCCCTCACCCTTCTCCATCATTTTTTCCATATCATTGTGCTTCTCTCCTCAAAATTGTGTGTTCTACAGGAAGTTCCTGTAGAAATTACAGGATTTCTACAGGAAGCTAGAAATGGATTTGAAAAAGGTATTTTGGAAAACATGATAGCTTTCTCAAGGGTTCAGAAGTCCTCCTGCAATCTTCAAACTCCTCTTCCATCATCTCCATGCCTGCATCACAGCCCAAGCTCAGTTTTCCTTTCCATGCCAAAACTTGCAGAGTGATTTGAAGAAAAAATACATAGAATAGAATTTGTTTCTTCCCTAGCTTGAAAACCATGCATCCATTTGCAAAACTGTTACAGGGGGAGTTGTATAGGGATGATGGCAACATGCTCGAGCAATTTCATCCAATTCCGGTGCACGGTTTCCAAGAAATCTGCCTCCATCACCGTCAGCCATTTTTGCATTTTCTACATATCCGTGCATCCATTTCAAAACCTGTTTCATGGGGAGATGCATATGGATGATAGTAACCTACCCAAGTAGTTTCAGTCGATTCCGATGCACGGTTTCCGAGAAATTGATCTCTGAAATCTTCAGTCATTTTCCATTTTTCTCGAAATCTGTGCATCCATTGATTGCAATTTTGCTATGGGAGGTGCATAATGATTATAGGAACATGCTTAGCAAGTTTTAGATCGATCCGATCTATCGTTCGGGAGCAATGGTGAAAACAAGTTTCGGTCCTGTGAAAATTCAGCAACAGCAGCTTGAGGGTGCAGATCTGAACGTGAAGCCAGCTCCTACAGCATGGATCCGGCCAGAGGGCACCTGCACAAGAAAAAATAGCCATGAATCAGCCACCAAGCCATCATGCAACCAGAGAAACCAGTGCATGCAGCAAATGAAAGGCCACAGCACCTCACAACAACCATTCAACTTGTAGGTATGTGTCTAAACCAGCTCCTCTATTTGCATCAATATGATCCGAAAGTGCATAACGAATGAAGTGGTGGGATTAAGTTGATAGTTCCTTGTGCAATTCTCTAGCAATCAGCCAGGAATCATGTAGCATACGTGTTAGACAACTCACGTGAAATTAAAAAAAAGTAGGTAGTGTTGGTCGTTTAAACTCTAGTGCAACTGATTAACAAGAAGAGAACATATAGTTCATCATAGCACTACAGTCTGCATGTGGCCATGTACACCTGGCCACCTCACTCCTTCACCACAAGTCACGCAGCGATTAAAGAACGCTTGGCTGAAACTCACAAACTGCTGTTCATTTGCACTTGCCACATCCTCAACTGAAGTTTGCACAAAATGATTAACTAGTCATCCTCCACCAGTTTCTCTACCTATCTTCGAGATTCTGCTACGTATCAGGCTCGCTCAGAGGCGTAGGGGCGCTCTACAGGTGTTTCTACAGGAAGTCTTCTACAGGAAACACAGAAAACAGCCACGCAGAAAGAAAACCTAGGATTTTCAGCGAAGTTCAAGCTCAAAATGAGGTAGGATTGGGGAAACTTCTTTGTGCATGATTTGTTGGTGCAAAATGGTGAATTGAACACGACATTAAATTGAAAAATGAGAGTAAAAAGTCTGCCTGTGCATTGAGAACAGTGGAAGTCTGCCTGCATGATTCAGTGAGTTTACCCATTCTTTTCTTCTGCTTCCGAAATCTCCTCATCAGTTTTAAAAAGAAAAAGAAGAAAATAAAAAATTCCCTTGCAAAGAAGACATGCAGCAGTAGAGACCGACCTGTGTGTGTGGAAAAACCTGAATTTACATATCTATCAATGTGTTGGAAAAAATCAATGTCCTTATGCTCTACTCTGTAAAAAATTTCTTTCATAAACAGACAGACCAATTCTAGGTGACAGCAGTTTTAACACAAGGGAATTACTGTCATTTGATGTTGTAAGGAGCATGAAGAATTCCTTATTTGGTCCCAGAAAAAGAAGAAAATTCAGCTATCCTCTGTCGCAGTGAAATGACTGTTCCCATGAACAATTTTCCTTTTTTTGGTTAAAACACAAACTCAACACCATGCCAACTGAAGAAATTGAGAAGAACATTGATGAGGGAGCACAAGACATTCAAGCAGAGGGAAAAATAGAGGAAGAATAGAAGGAAAAAGAGGAATTTGACATGACCGCTGAGCATGAGACAGAAAAGGAGACAACAGCAAAAACAGAGAGGGCGAAAAAGGAAAAAAGGTTGGAAAAAAGGCCAAGAAAGCCCAAATGGGAGTTGGCACAACCAAGGCAACCACACCACAATTAAAAGGCAAGACACCCCCATCCGAGTAGACCGAAACAGTGAAGACAGTTTCTACAGGAAGCCAGAAAACAGTTTCTACAGGAAGACAGAAAACAGTCAGCACAGGACTTTCTACAGGAAGTCTAGAAACATAGGAACAAAAAGGGAAGATCGCCTGAGATTTTGGCCAGGGAGGCAGCAACCATGCTTGCCACCATTAGCACACCTCCAAGACCAAAAAGGAAGGGAAAGAGGCAAACCTTCATGTACTTTAAAGTGAAAAAGGAGCACACAGATAAAAGTGGGCAGACCCAAACCACAGTCAAAGGAGAAAATTGTCATTAAGGACACAAAGGCTAAACAAAAGGAGGAGCCTCCTTCAAAGATATCCATCAGCTATGAATGGGGAAGCCCGAAGACATCCACCAAGAGAGAAAGAATGAAAATGTTGGACACAAAGGCCTCTCTACAAGATGCTGAGATAGTTCTATAGGAAGCTGAGAATTCTCTAGGAAAAGGAGCACAGGAAGTGGGAAGAAGCAGAGAGAAAAGCATGGTTTCATGTACGAGAAGAGGACAACACTTTAGAAGCTTGGAGGGAGGCCACCAGGGCCATCAAAGATGAAGAGATAGATTGGTTGCTCAGAGGATGAGCAACACTTTCAGTAGGGGGGTGATGATGAGCCCCAAAAATGGATAATTATATGGGCTCATCCAACCTCTTAATTTGACTTAATCCACCATTCTCATTAGTTTATTGCATGTTTTTGATCATATTTATGCTAATAGAGTGAATTGGGTTAGTCATTATGCCAACAAGTTTAATGGGTACTTTGTGCAGTGTTTTGGTCAATTTTGAGACAAAATCAAAGGTTTTAATGAGCACTTGGCAGCCAAATTCGTGGAAGAACAAGGGAGAGGATTTTTAGGAAGGTGTCCCCTTCATTTATGGGCCCTTACCTCGAATTCTTCACCATCAGCTCGGAGTTCAAGGGCCACCAAATCAATTATCACAAGGGCAGCCGAGCAAGTGCTAGTAAAAGTGCTGTTAACTACAAGTTTTGGCAGCCGAGTCCCTAAAGTTTAGGAGGACTGTTGGGGTCCTCAATTTGTATAAATAAGAGGGCTTAGGGCCTCATTTGGGTTAGCCAGTAGTTAGTCATTTTGTAGGCAGAAGTTAGCTAGCTTGTAGTTCAATTTTAGTCAGTAGATTAGCTTTGCATTTTAGTACATTTTCAAGCTTTCCCTTGTGGACAGTTTTGATGTAACTCTTCTTTCCTTGCTCAATAAAGATGAATCTAGCTTTGCACCAGCTCTAAATCTCTCTTAGGAGGCTGTAGCTCTTGGGGTTGGGCCCATCTCAAGTGCCCAGTACCTCCTTTGTTTACTTTCTTGTGTCTTTGCTGCATTCTTAGAATAAAATCTGCTATTTAGATTTAAATCTTGTTTTATTATTTAGGTTGCTTTTGATGGTTAAAGTAGATTTTTGATGTTTAGATGTAGTTGGTAGGTTATTAACAGGGAAAAAGCTTCAAAAAAGGGTCAACAAACACTTTTGGTTTCACCTCTTCCTTATTGGATCAGGGGTTGGAATTGAAGTAACCGTGCTGTCCCAAACAAAAACACTAGTTTGCTTCACCATGCAATCCTTAGTGTACTGTTTTCATTTGCAGAAGTTGGTTATGTGTTCAGATCTCTGAAATGTTTCATTGCATAGTTGATATACATGGTTCTCTTTCAAATAAAGCTGCTGTTCATTCACTTTATTGTTAGTTAGATTAGATTAGCTAGGACTTTGATTACTTGCAAGAATTTGTTGATTCAGTTGAATGTATATGGTGCAAAGCATCTCTACTACTCTTTCATCCACCTAAGCTTCATCAGATCCATCCGCTCCATCTCCTAGCTTGGTTCCTCGTCTCACATCTGTCCTCTTTCCCATGTAACCCTACCTTTTTGTGCAATCATTGTTTCAGCCTTCTTTGAGCCAATTTAGCTATCTACACCTTCTCACCACTCCATCCACCAGTCCCTGGGCCACTTCAGACCCCTATCCTACCTCCATATCCATTCATGCATCTTCCCTCACTCACCCATCCTCCAAAATCCAATTTTTAAACATCCTGTAGAAATTTCTGAACATCCTGTAGAAATTTCTGAACATCCTGTAGAACCCCTGCAGACTTCCTGTAGAAGCTCACAAATGAGGTTTCTTGATAGCCAAACTTTGTGAAACTCTCTGGAAGGGTGTTGGGGACTCCTTAGATCCTCTCTAAACCTTCTCGACCTCTTCCAAGCATTTCTCCTCCTTGATCCACCTCTGCACAGTCAAAACCAGTTAAAAGCACATGCATGATAATTCTAACAACTTATTCAAAAATACAAAAAGATGTTTTCTTCAGATAGTGATAACTTAGAAACATGCATTTACCTTCCTAGAAGTCAATGGCATCTCTCCCAGTAGCTTTCATCCTCTTTCTTGCATTAGTAGGGCTAGCTAGTAAAATTAGAGTTTTCTAGGGTTTGCATTTCCTTTTATCTTTTCAGTTTCTTTCTGCAAGTAGATTAGCTTCCTTTGAGTTAGCTTTCATCCATCAGTTAAAAAGCCTCTTCTCAGAGCTCATAGAAGTTGGCTGAAGCCCCTAGTGGACTTGTGCCAGCTGACCAAGTGACAGCTGCGGCAAGAGCTAGTACTTGTGCATATAGCACCGTCGCTTCCAGGTTTGTTACGAATTACCAGGTTGATAAAAGTAAAGACGGGAGTCCCAGGAGTTGCAACATTATTGCTACAATACTGGAGCCCACCACCTACCGTAGGTGAGGCAATGAGGATTGTCAACTAAGGCACAAGGGAAAATAGTAATGTGACTGATGGACTGACACCATGGAAAATGGGGAAAATGAGACTGAGGGAAAAACAAAAGACTTCCCTTGTCAGAGCATAAAGTGCATGGTTGACCTGGTAGTGACTGACTTGAATCCGAAGGGGATGGGGGACAATATGAATGAATGTAAAAATGGGCAACATAGGATGATATGAAAATATGGATGGAATACTATGACATGATATAATGGAATGCAAAACAGGATCCATGGATGCAAGGGTGACTCATCACGTATGCTCTGAACAAGGGTGACTCGATGATGCTTCCACAAAGAATAGGTCTGGTGGGGAACATGAAAACATGAGAAAATGATCGTTGCACGTGATGAAAATTGACACATGAGACAAAAAGTGCCAAGCGAAGGTGGACCCCAAAGTACAAGTGTCGCTTATGAAGACTTTCGATTTTGAGAGGCAACAAAGTGACCCTTCTTGGAAAAATGGCTTCGTGGTGAAGTGTCAAATTATTAAAAACTAAGAGAGACCCTTATATTACTTGATGAGAAATTTCCAATAGTGTTGATGGTTCATCAAACTGAGCTACGGTTTGGTCGCAATGGGTGATAGAAAAACTATGGGTTTTTCTCTAAACGGATGTTTTCCCTCCAATTTGAATTCATTTACTAGGCCAGTTGTGGTGAATTTGGAGAGGAGGAAAGGACCCTAAATCTTGTGGAGATTGTAGTAGACAAACCAACTCTCAGAATCATGATCAACGACTTTTAGGTAGGTTTCCTTACTCATCTCTTCAGTTTCAGTGGTTTATTCCCTGATTTTGGTGCCCCAGAGCTCCCTGGGAGACCCCTGCTCCTCTTCTCGGCTGGATCACAATTTTTTTCTTAGAACTATGATCTAGCTCATAGGAAAGAGAGGAAAACCTACGAGCTCATAGTTTCTAGGAAGAAAAATGCGATTTGGAGCTGATAAGGAGGGTGGTATGTTGGCCTGGTGGGGGTTGTAGGTTGTTTAGTCAATGCCAATGTTTTCTTCTCTGAATTGAAAATACATGTGGTTTTTTGTAGGTATGGTAGAGTTGAAAATAAACTGACACGAGAAAGATTTGGATACCCTTCGATCCAAGATTCAAAGGGATCAAGGGATTCGAGGGGCATTAACTTTCTATGGGGTTCTCAAGTTGGTAGAGAACCCATTGATGAGGGTAGTTGAGACCTTATTATCAAGGATCGTGAGCTATTGGGATCCAGACCAAGATGTCTTTGTGGTGCAAGGGCACAAGATCAAGTTCACATTACATGATATTTACTTTTTGACCGGACTCCCTCCCCTAGGGGTGGTGGGGGATATACATCCAGTGTTGTCTCGTGGGAGGAACATTATAGAGTTTGTGGAGCACCATTGTCCACAGGGTGTTCGTGTGAAGGGTAAGACCATCCTGATCAGTGATCTAAATAGGTTAGAGACAGGAGTTGTTGCCGCAGTGGTGCTACGGGTCCTGGGCAGCTAGGCATTCCACCACATCATTGGTGGGAAGATGATGCTTGTTGAGAGTGTATTGGCAGGGACCTACTATGGGTGGACCCAAATGATGTTGTCGTTGGTGAAATGAAAACTGAGTCTATGTAAGAGATAGGTGAACTACAACTAAGCATTTGGTACAGTGCTATGTGCTTTCCTTTTTGAGAAGATACCCACCATCCACTCTCATGTACAGATCCAGGATGGGGCCCCACAAGAGCCCAAGATGAGCCACTGGGGGAAGCTACTGTGGAGAGGGGGAGGAGGGGCAATCAAGCATGTGTTCTAACCCAAAATTTCTGCATATTGGGATCATATGCCCCTTTACATTGATGATAATCCTTATAGTGGGATGAACTAATAGGGTGATCTTGACCTACCACTTCCACCCGAACAAGCATGGGGATTAGATGGAAAGTGTTAAGTTGCTATTTTTATGGTGCATTTCATATTTTTATCACATCTATATGGTATTGACTGTAAAATATGTGGTATGCAGATATAACACCAGTAAAACTGGTAGGATATGCAGGCCAAGCTGCAACACTAGGGGCTGCAATTCAGGGACCATCATCATCACGCCAGGGTCTAGATGACAATGCTCTACTTGCTAACCTACGTTGTAGGTGTGATGTGATTTTGATTAGATTTTCTGAGTGTGAGTAGCATGATTTAGACAATCAGTACACGGATGAGTGTACAGGCCTTCCCTTAGAGTGGTGAGGGATCATGCAGTGCATGGTGATGGTTGGTCAGGCAGTATGTGATCTATGAGTAGGTGGAGCAGAGCCTTTGGCGCGAGATTTGTTAGACAGTGACTAGGGATGGGAACATGTGGGTCCCCTTTGTTTTGATTTTTGTAACATGATATGGGCATGTCAGATGTATTTAGAGCTATGGGATCAAAACATTTATATGTTTTATGTGATACATAATATGATTATGCATGCATTATATGACAATGATGTTTCACCAAGTGTTTTGTTTATGGCTTTATTCTGTGGTATACATGTGTTAAATGTCAATCTATAATGTTATTTGCAATGGGATCTACATAGTTATTTTTTGATCTAGGAGTATGATTGAAAGTAATGGTTTCAAATTCACGTACCAATATCTTAACTCATAGATGTTTTCCAAATAGGACTTGGTTATGCACATGATACACACCATTCAATTTCATGACAAGTAGTAAGTAATCTAAATAAACATGAAGATGGAGGATGCGATGACCAAGGGAATCGACTAACAAACCTATCATTGCATCATATTTGTCCTAGTTATTGGTGGTAGATTCAATGTACATGCCGTTCAAATGGACTAATGTATGCAAGGGGGTGAAAATGGCCCAAGCTGCCGAGGCTAGATTCCTGGAGAAGTGACTCGCACCGTCGGCATAACTAATATATAGTGTGGATGATGGATCCATCTGAAAGCTGCAAAAGACAACATATGAGATGATGCAACCTACCTAACTACATGACAAAGATAAAGACACGTAAATCAATGGGATATTTTATGAGTGAAATTTCTTGAGGTAGAGTGCATTGGGAGGATGAACAAGTAGGTGGCCTTCAATATACTCCAGAAGAGATGCCCCCTTGCCTAAGTGCAAGGGTAATCAGTGGTATACTTAGCTTCCATGATGTACTTATCAGAATGGAAGATGGGCGAATGGAAGGAAGACTGATTACATGATGCAACGGCGGTACCTGGCACATCATCATGAGAAATAAGGTTAACATATGCATCATCTAGAATGGTAGATGACAAGCTAGTAGATGGAAAATATACCAATGTTGAGACCAGGGCTTCTGACGAAGGAGGTTTGATAGAAGTGCACGCAAAAACCTCAGAAAGGTTTTCCTATGAGGAACTCAAGGATGACGATAGGTAAATCATATGGACCGAGGAGTCTATCATCTCGACATCGGGGGAGGGACCACGATGGTGGGACTAGATTCCCCCTCTTCTGTTGTACTAGTGGTACCATAATCCACAAGTAGAGGAGTAGGTGATCCACTACGAGTGGCCTTGAAGTCACAAAGCACTTTAAGGAAATCATGAAATTTGTCGAGACAAGGGCAAAAATGGGAATAGTGACCATAATGATCACACAAGGCTGGTCCTAGTAAGGTAACTTAGACCTCAGTGATATTAGACTCAGGGAATGTTTCATGAACCAAAGATTTGAGATGAGGAACTCCAGTACATTTATTGGTGGCATTCCCAACAACCTCACACACAACGCACAAAGGTGTCGACTTTGGAGCCTTAGGAGCTGGAGGTGCTTAGGGAGCCTTTTCCTTAGGTTCCTTCTTCTTGGACTTGCTCCCCTATCCGAATGCTTTCACAATAGGAGTGGGTTCCTACTGAGGTTGCGGTGGAACTGGAGCAGTGGCAAGGGTTGTAGGGACCGGTTGAAACAGGGTCAAAGCATGGTGGTCTAAGCTGACCAGGCAGAGTGCTCACTGGGGGATCAATGTACGAGACTAGGATCCCCAAAGTCATATTAGGGAGAGCCAACGAAGCCATGACAGGGACATAAAAGATTATAAGAGGAGGAAACAAGAAAGGTATATGTCCTATAGGATAATGTCCTAGTGGAAGAGCTCCTGGATGGTTAAGACCTAGAGGAATAGTCCTAGTGGGAACAAAGGAGAGGCATCCACAAAAGGAGGAGGTCATGAGGGGGTGGATCTGGATGGCTCAACCGAGATGGTAATAGTAGGGTGCTGAGGAGCTGGTTGTTGATAAGATGTACTAGATTGATTTTGAGCAGTGTGTGACATTTGTAACATGAAAACACTCAAAGAGCTAGGCTCAGAGATGGGAGGGGTATGACCAGGGAAAACACCCAACAATGAGGAATATTTCTAGACTCTGGGTGAAATACTAGTCAGATGGGTGGAAGACTACTTTTTGGACATCGACAAGATAATGGACTCAAGGGAGGTCAAGGATGACAGCTCATAGTATGTCAACTAATCGATAGTGATGATATTCCCTTCATGGGGGAAGAACATCTTGCAAAACACTGTAGATGTGATGGGTAACATGGCATAAGTGTAACCACGACCCAGGAGAATTTTTTAATCTAGAGGGGAATCAATAACATTAATGTATACGAGGACATTCTTGCCCGCAATAGCTAGTGGACAATTGTGATACATTCTGAGAGGTTAGGAGGAGTGACCATCCCAAGCACACAAAGTGATGGTGGATGGGGACAGTTAAGGTGACTTGAGTTTCTTCCAAACGGTAGTGGACATCACACAGGTGGATGCACCTTCGTCAATAATGCATCAAGAGATGATGGCATTATGGACTCAGACTAGTATATGAAAAGAAGTGGGTGGAGGTAATGGAGGATCTTTTGATGTATCAATAGGAAAGACAATCAAATGATCCTCTAAAGGATCTACTATGCCCAAAGCAATTAGTAGAGATTTCTTTCGAGATTGGCACAACTGGAGGACTTCCAGTGTCGAAATGGTGACAGGGGATTGCGCCAAGTCATCTATTATATTGTATGTATGGGCAACTCATTTAAAAGCCATGTTGCGACGTAATGGTCCCTTGGGGATCTTAGGAATTGACTCAAATTTAGGTTGAGGGATCTGTAGCAAACCATTTGGTGTCATATGAGGCTCAATAGATGCTTTGGTTTTGGACTCAGTTGTGGAAGTTGATGGTTTGTCATAATGACATGAATGAGTTTGCAAGTTGATATTAGAGGTATTGATCTCATCAAAATTCATTATGAGGATCTGGTAGTCACGAGGACTAGAAGGTTGGGGAGGGTGGGTTGCTTGACCTTGTTGAGGTTGAACAACAACAAATCCTTGCTAAGGGAAAGGATTTTGTGAGCATGGCTGGTTGAGATGGCACAGGATTCTGAGGCGATTGTTGCATGGGCGATTGACCTCTAGAAGTTGCTTGGGCTTCCCAGATTTGGTGCATCTGGGGTAACATAGGACACTCATGAGTATAATGGCCATGTAAACCACAACATGCATAAGGCTTGTTCATACGAATAACCTTGGTCTGCTTCGACTGGTCACCCTATTGTTGGGTTTTGGTGTTAGGCTGGTTCCCCTGGTGTTCATTAGGTTGATTACCTTGGTTACACTTGTTACCCTTGTTACCTTTCCCCTTATTATTTTTCTTTTAATTTTGGGGATTGGTCACACTCTGTTGTACAAACACTTGACCGTGAGGGGGCGATGGTTGCTGCAGTTGAGGATGCATGGGAGGCTATGGCACTAATTCTTGAGGGGCTAGAGTTCTCGGCGGTGCATAGGTATAATATGGTCAAGGGGAAACTGTCTGGTAGACAGGTTGAGCACTAGATGGCCTTAACATCTGCTAATGTGGTTGGGTAAATGCATAAGAGGTTCTTTGTCCTAAATATACGTTGCTGGTAGGAGGGGCATAAGTGTTGGAGGACCTGGTTCCCCCCTATGGATAGACATAACTATGTTGAGTATATGGTGAAGGATGTGAAATAGCTCCAATCATACCATCAGTGGCATGAGATGCCCCTGGTGCATTGGCACCACCAAGATGGGGGAGGTCTAGTATAACTATATAAACATAACTGGATTGAGCATAAATCAAGTCATATCTCAGAGAAGTATGGAGAGCCTCTTCCTCTGTCTAAGGAAAGTTAGACGTGACATATTTGGAAATAGGTGCCAAAAGAGTCATAAGAAACCAATCGAGGTAGACACAGTATTCGAAAGGTGGAGCACAGTACATGCTCCTTCTACGCAATTATTGAACTTGATCGGAAAGACGGGTGGCATAGGACTGATGGAATGTAGTCGAGAGCTTTGTACTAGTGTCATATCGGAGAGGTAACTAAAAATATGAAAGGAACGCGTTAGCAAGTGTTGCGAAAGTGTAATGGGAGACGACGGGCTAGTTGATGTACCACTTCACAACATCTCTAGTGAGCATGCGTTTGAACAACTGAAGTCGAATAGAATAATCGATGATGGAATTGGATGAACACCACATATGGAAGGGTTGGACGTGATTGGTAGGGTCTTCTCTAGAATTACTCTCAAAATTCTGAATGTCAGAGGGAAGCTTAGCTGGCATAGCTGTCCAAGTAGCATCATGGTGTATAGAGTCATTAATCAACTGGTTAAAATCTAGGAGGCTTAACCTAGCCATGAAAGGTAGCAGTGGAGCTGCCGAAACAGTTCCTGTAATGGTTCCGTTAGATGTGACTACCGGGGTAGAACCAGAGCGAAAACCAGGTTGGTTCCTGCACCTATAGTGGGTCCTCACATGATGACAGTATGTGGTGAAGGAGGCTTGAAATCGGCTAAGGAATCAGATGAACTGGAAGAAGAGTCAGTATGGGGACTCGGGGGACTATGAACTCGAACCCTGTGGGGAGGAGTAAAATGCCCAAGTGGATACTGGAGATGAAGGCCTAAGACTCTCCACAACAAATGCCTTGGTGGCACAATGGTTGTGAGACACAAGTGACATAGAAATGGTGAAGGGAGATCAACAAGATGTTTTTTTCTTTGTGTGGGGATATAAATTAATTAAGTTAAGTCTTGGCTTGGCAGTGTGAATGACGTGCCCTTCACTTACGGTGTGCTTATGTGTGCAAGTATTTTTATTAATTAAGCCCAGATCATGTTTGAAAAAATAAAAATATTGTTGGAATAAACTAAAATTAAAAACAGAAAATAAACAGCAAATCAACTATATAAACCCCACCCAAGATGGGTTTGCAAACATTGTGCTAGTTGGTGGTGAAATCAACTGAAAACACACAAAAAAGCATAAGATATCTAAGTGTTGGTGTGACTAGGATAAAATGACACTATCCTACTGGAAAGTGGTGCAGCAACAACAAAAAGCCAAGGAGGGAAATCACTGCAAAAAAGATAGGGATATGGGTGTGAAGCCTAGGGAAAACAATGGCACCCTAAGGAAAATGACCAAACAAGGTTCAAGATGAAACTTTGGATGAAAACAACCTATGTGTGAAGATCTGAAAAAGGAAGGTACAAATCTAGAAAATATGGCTGAAATCTTTGCAGAAACTCAGACTTCTTACTCAGCTAAAGTCCTCCTATAAAGGTGGAAGCATACTAGAAACCCTATTTGGTTAAATTCCACTTTAATGAGATAAACAAAGTATATTAAGGCCTAAGCGGGCTAAGATAGTGGTCAACCAACCCAGCAGACATCTCTCAGCAAAACCCAGAAATAGATTAGAAAAATCCCAGAAACCCTAAAATTGCAGGTAT
This sequence comes from Pinus tabuliformis, assembly GCA_031772625.1. NCBI lineage: Eukaryota > Viridiplantae > Streptophyta > Pinopsida > Pinales > Pinaceae > Pinus > Pinus tabuliformis. The sequence continues at coordinate 1,536,810,679 of CM062818.1, read as the reverse complement.
TGACTTGTTTAGGGTGATATCACACTTTTTGGGCCAGAAAGTGTGCTCTAGACCTCCAGATCGCACTTTTGTGGGGGAAAAGTGTGATTTCTACTCCTCAGTTCTTGGGTGGCAAGTCTTAGAAAAATATGTCGTCTTTGTCATAGCTAGTTCCTGTGACCTGCGTAAATGACTAGAAAACTTACAAAAGTTATAAATTTGACCGATCTAGTGTTAGAATGCTAGTAAACAACATTAAGAGATTGAAAAAGAAAAACCCTAAGCTGAAAAATGAAGGTCACCCAGGTTTCTAAATCATAATTAAAAACCAAGTGGAGTTGCCAATCTGTTATGTAGAATTCTTCTTGAATGTGTACGAAAAGAAACTGCTTTAGGATGTGGTTGAAAAACAACACTAACAATAAGAATGGATGTTAAAAAGTGTAGATCTATAGCAAATGATAGAAACAAAACCTACCAAATCATTGATCTATGCAACAAACATAGTTAAACAACAAAATGGAATAGTAAAATAAGCGCAAATAACTCCAATAATCTAATGGAAACCAGATATATAAAAAATATATTTTATTAAATGACACCTGTGAAGGGAACAAATAATGTTAGTAGTCCCCCTCCATGGGATGGGTTCTTGGTTATCCTGAATGTCTTCAACTTTTCATAGAGTCTCTCTCCTCTATAATGTGTAAAACCTAGCAAACAAAATGTTTGAGCTCAATGAGAACTCAAATGAAAAAGAAGATGGTGTGTGACAATGATAATAATTGATGAGCCCCATAAATGGGTAATTATATGGGCTCATTTGGCCTCCTAACTTAGCTTAATCCACCATTCTCATTAGTTTATTGCATGTTTTTTATTATATTTATGCTAATAGAGAGAATTGGGTTAGTCATTATGCCATGAAGTCTAATGTGTGTTTTATGCAGATTTTTGGTAAATTTTGGGACAAAGTCAAAGGATTAATGAGCATTTGGCAGCCAATATTTGAGAAAAACAAGGGAGAGGATTTGTAGGAGGGTGTCCCCCTCATTTATGACCCCCTACCTCGAATCCTCCTTCAAGAAACTCAGAGCACAATAGCCACATTGATGCATCAAAGGGGCAACCGAGAAAGTGAAGAAGAACTGTCGTCTATCTCTAGTCATGGGAGCCAAGCCTCCCTAATTTTAGGAGAGTTGTTGGAGGCTCTAGTTTTATGAATAGGAGGGGTTAGGTGCTCAGTAGGTTATTTGGATGTTAGTCAAATTTTCTCACTTTTGTTGCAGCTCTTGCTCAACTCATTTCGAGCTTACTCTTGTGAACAATTTTATGTAATGTGACTATTATTTTGATAATGGAGATGAAATATTTTCTGAGCCAGCATTGAGTTCTTCCAAAGGGCTTAAGCTCTTGGGTTAGGGCCCAATGCAAGCTACCCAACACCTCGTGTTTTGTATTTATATGTTTTTGGTTCAGTTCTTGAATTAGTTGCTGTTAGATAGAATTTTTTCCTTGATTAGAATAGGTTGCTGTTGGTAATTTCCATAGTTGTTTCCATTTTAGTTTGCTAATGTAGGTTAAATAGTGATAGGAGAAGGATACAAAAAGGCCATCAAGAGAGCCTTGACCTCCTTTCCTCCCTTTGGGACCATGAGCTGAGGTCAAGACACTCTTGCTGCCACCAAAAACACAGTTTTGCTTCCTCCATGCAATTTCTAGTGTTGTAGTTTGATTTAGAGGTTAATGATTTACTTCAGATCCATTTTGTCATGTTCATTCCTATTTCTGCAATAAATCTCTTGCCATGCTTTCTTTTCCATGTAGCATTGTTCAACACTTTATCTTCCTAGATCAGAATTTAGGTTAACATGAGATATAGTTCTATTTTTTGGTACAACTAGTTCTTTTCTTGCTCAGTTTCGGTATTTTGATTTGCAGCTCTCTTACAATACATCTCTACTCATAATAAATCAATAAAGCAGCCATCACCATCTCTTGTGCCACATGTTTCATAGGTCATTCACAGCCTTCACAAATCTGCCCTAATTTTCTGTGTTTTTCTCATAGACTTTCCTCTCGTCTCTTGAGCAAATACAACCATCATTTTATTTCCTAATCCTCCTTCATGAGCTTCAGACACCTTAACACATCCCTCTAGTCTTCAGCTACCCTTTCCCACCATTTTTTCCACCTTTAAAACCTCAAAAACAGCCCTCGGCATCCTCCCGTAGATCCCCTGTAGCCTCCTGTAGAATTTCCTGTAAGTGACTTTTTGAAGTCCGATTGCAGGGAAAGCCTCCAGAAGGTTACTAGAGGCCTCCCAGGACCCCTCCACACCTTCATACACTTCTGTAAACTCCAAAGTCACCCTAAATAGCCACCTAATCACTGCCACATCCACACACAAATAAATTACATGCATAACAATTTCACACAAAATACATAAAAAATCCAAAAAGATGTTCTTTTCTCATTTTCTCCTAGAAATAGCTTGAATAGATGTAGTTTACTTCCTTAGTAGGTAATGGCATTTATTTCATAGGTTTTCATCTCTCTTTCTACAAAAGTAGGGTTAGTTGGTAAATTAAGGTTTGCTAGGTTTTGCTTTACATTCCAATCTTCTTTCTCTTTCTGCAAGTAGAATAGCCTCTGTAGAGTTAGCTTTCTTTCATAACATTTAAAGCTTCTTCTAGAATTCATAGAAGTTGGCTTGAGCTCCTAGTGATCTTGTGCCAGTTGACCAAGTGACAACCTGCAGTAAGAACTAGTACTTGTGCATACAACACTGTCGCTTCCAAGTTTGTTACGAACTACCGGGTTGATAAAAGTAAAGTAGGAAGCCCTAGGAGTTGCAGCATTGTTGCTGCAATACTGGTGCTCGCCACTTTTTTGGCACTGTTTCCAAGGAAGTGTCAAAGTATTTTGTGATTATTGCTTTTCTTCTATTTTCTACTACAACATTCTACCAAGTAGTTCATTTCAGCAAAAGTAGAGTAGTTGTTTCTTTCAAATTATGCATTTCCTTGCTTTCATTGCAATTATGCAATTTCCATTTCAAAAAAAGTAGATTAGTTCTTTTAATTCTGCAATTTCCATTTTAGCAAAAGTAGATTATCCCTTTCAATTCTGCAATTTTCATTCCAGATTAGTCATTTCCTTGCTTTCATTTCAACTCTGCAATTTCCTTTCAGCAAGTTCATTTCAGTAGTTGCAATTTGTTTGTTCAATCAATTTCAGTTTTTTAGGTACAAGCAGTGAAAAAACAAAAATCACCTAAAAAAGAGATTCCCTTTCATGCCTTGTAGGAACAAAGATAATTCAGGGAAATTCCTACCCAACACCCCCACCACATCACAAAGCCACCCTTCTCTCTTCTTCGGTGGCAGTGATCCAGAATATCCTTTAGGAGAACAACCTAATATATTTGAAGAACCTATAGGAGAAGAAGAGGAAGAAACCATCCCTCCTGAGATAATGTCTGAAAAAAGAAATGCTAGGGGGAATGGAGAAAGAGTAGAGGGTACCGCTCCCATCCGAGAGACCAATGGGGACATTAAAATGAAGAACATAAGCCCTTCAGCCCTACCTCACTTCCATGGATTAGCTACAGAAGGTCTTGACACCTTCCTATTTGAGTTTGTTGTTTTCTGTCAAACCTATGACTATGCAGAAGATGAGCAGAAGTTGAAACTATTTCCTTCTACCCTCAAGGATGTAGCATTGTGCTGGTTCATGGGGTTACTTGGCAACAACATCACAATTTGGGCTGAGATGCAACAAGCCTTTAATAACAAATATCAGGAATATTGTAGGTTAAAAGACACCAAGGAAGAAATATTCCAAATGACCATGGGAAGTGATGAATCCTTGGAAGATTATGAAGAGAGATTCCAGCTTAGTTATAAAAGGGCCAGGTGCACACTTGACCCTAAATCTCTAAAGTTGGTCCTGCTCAGGGGAATTCCGGAAGACCTTCTAGACACCCTCCATTTACTGGCTGGGGGAGACATCTACCAGCTACCTTATGAAGACATAAAGACTGTCTTTAGAAACCATTCTAGGGCAGCCAGAAAGAAAGGTAGGGGGAGTCAACCCATGGCCAGTACCTCCTCCTCCAGTTCATCCCTCAAAGGTGAATTTGGAAACATGCTGGAATATTTCAAGAGTGATATGCCACAGACTCTTGCCATGCAAATGGAGACCTTGCATATCAAAAGAAACAGGAGGAAGCAGAGAGAGCTTTGGCCATTTTTTGTCATAGGTTCACCAGAAGGCATCCTAGGAATGAATTCCCATTGAACTCTATAGAGGTGTGTTCAGTCTATTAAGAAGATCATCCTACGAATAAGTGCCATTCCTTGCCCAGACTTAAAGCTGTATACCAAGGGGGCGAAGGAGCCATTGAACTACTCTGTTTCATAAACCAAAGGAGGCCGCATGGAGATAGAACTTACCAGCAGGGAATGCAAGGGACATCCCAGGCATACTACAACCACAATCAAGCCACTTCCATGCCTTCTTGGGCCCCCCTGCTCATCCTTCCTGGTCCACACCTCCTCCTTGGTCATATCCATCTCAATATCATGCTCAACCAGCTCCTTATTCATTTCACTCCTATGGTCAGCCACAACCTCAATGGAATGTACCTCATCAGGGGTGGAGGCCCCAGTACAACTCTCCTCCCACTCTTTTACCTCCACCACCTGCTCAACCACAACCATTGCCTCCTACTCCACTAAGGCAACCCCAAATGCCTGCTCAACTGAACCCAAACCAAAATAACAGACAGGCTCAGTAAGTATATAGTGGGGAACCATCATGCCCAACCTATGCTATGGAGATTTAGGAGATTAACCTTCGATTTGGGAAGGTTCTCCCAGATAGCCAGCTTTCCCCTAAGGAGGATGAGGAAGAAAAGAGGAAAGTGAACTGAAAGTAATTCCACCCTTTCCTAAGAGATTATCCAGAACAACACAGCCTACCCTAGAAGAAACTAAACTTTTGGGAGAATTGAAACAATTATGTGTAAAGATACCACTTTTGCAAGCCATAAAGGATGTTCCTATATACAACAAGATGATCAAAGAGAAGTGCTTCAAGCATCCAGGCAGGCACAAGAGAGAAGCCTCGACCATCAATGTCATAGGACAACTGTCTGACCTGATGTTGGGGCAGGTAATCTGTCTGAAGTATCTAGACCATGGAAGCCCAGTAGTTGATGTCCACATCAGGCACCATGATCTCCCAAACCTTGATTGATCTGGGAGCTGCCATTAATGTGATGACCAAGGACACTATGCTCAAGATCAACCTCCAGGGCTCCCTGAGAAAGACCACAACAACACTGCAGTTAGAAAACAACTCCACCATGATCCCTGAAGGAATTATGGAAGATGTAATAGTCTCCATCGATTCTTGGGAGTACCCTGCTGATTTCCTGGTTCTCCAACCGAAGGAAAATCTCACTGGGTATCCTCTGATCCTGGGAAGACCTTAGTTGGCTACTGTAGATGCCTACATCAGCTGTCGAGCTGGGAACATGAAAATCAAGAATGGGCATATGTCCAATTAGCTAGTCCTATACCCTCCTGCCCAACCTTTGTTAGAACATGATCTACCTCTCTGGTTGGAGGAGGAAGATGAGGATGAAGTCTATTTTGCACCACTGTGTGCAGTAGAAGGTTCCATGGCGGGCAGGGCGGGGGGGGGGGGGGGGGGGGGGGGGGGCGGGGAACCACAAATTGAGGATGATATCATTGAAAACTTGATTTAGAATCCACCCCCCAATATGTTGCCATTAGAAGAGCTAGTGAAAGAAACACAAGACAATCCTTTAGTTGATTTCTGTGTGGCTGACCCGACCTCTCTCTGAGTTAAGAATATAGAGTTCGGCCTAAAAAGAACCTTGAAAATCAACTCATACCTATCCACCTCTCGTGAGAAGGAACTGTGTACCTTATTGAGAAACTGTTTGGATGCCTTCGCTTAGAGCTATAAGGAGATGAAGGGAGTGCACCCTTCAGTCTATACTCATCACATTTACATTAAGGAAGATTGCAAACCAGTCAGGCAGCCTTAAAGGAGGATGAATCTAGCCCTTAAAGAAATTGTCAAGGAAGAATTGCAAAAGCTACTAGATGCAAGATTCATCTACCCCATCTTTGACAGTGAATGGGTCTCTCCTTTGATGCTAGTGCCAAAGAAAAATGGTAAGTGGAGAATCTGTGTCGATTATCAGGAACTAAACAAGGCCACCAAGAAGGACCATTTTCCTTTGCCTTTCATAGATCAAGTGTTAGATGGTCTGGCGGGGAAAAAGTTTTTCTCCTTCCTAGATGGGTTTAGTGGGTACAATCAGATCCAAATCAGCCCAGAAGACCAAGATAAGACCACTTTCACTTGTCCTTGGGGTACCTTTGCATATCGGGTCCTTCCTTTTGGTTTGTGCAATGCTCCCACCACTTTCCAGAGAGCAGTATTGAGTATATTCTCTAAACTGGTTCATGATGCAGTGGAAATATATATGGATGATTTTACTCCTTATGGTTCTAACTTTCAAGAAGCTTTATCTAACCTGGGAAAAGTCTTGGACAAGTGTATTTAAATGAACTTGTCCTTCAATCTGGAAAAGTTTTAATTCTTGATGACTGAAGGGACTGTGCTAGGTCGTATAATCTCTTAGCAAGGATTACATGTGGACCCCAACAAAATTGCCATCATCCAAAGGGTCCCACCTCCTCAAAAGGTGAGAGATGTTTGAAGTTTCATAGGCTTAGCAGGATATTATAGAAGATTCATTAAAGATTTCAGTAAGCTAGCCTCTCCATTGTTTGGTCTTTTGGGGAAAGATGTCGAGTTCATATGGACTGAAAACTGTCAAGAAGCCCTAGATACCTTGAAAAGTAAACTTGTGACTACCCTAATTTTGAGAGGTCCAAACTGGGCCCTACCTTTCCACATTCACACAGATGCCTCGAAAAAAGCGATAGGAGCAGCCTTAGGGAAAGTTGATGAGAAGCTACCTTATGCCATATACTTTATAAGTAAAAACTTGTCAAAGGAAGAGTTAAACTACACTGTAACCAAGAAGGAACTCCTAGTTGTAGTCCATTCCTTAAATAAATTCAGACATTACATCATAGGCTATCAGACCTTTTTACACACTGATCATGCTACAATTAGGTATTTAATGAACAAACCAGATGTAAATGCTCGCATCATTAGGTGGTTGCTTTTATTGCAGCAATTTGATTTAACCATTGTTGATAAGCCGGGTAAGGAAAATGTTATCATTGACTTTTTGTCTAGAGTAAATTTGCTTGTAGGTGAGGAAGGAATGGTGGATGATCAAATGCCAGATGAACACCTATTTTCTATCTCAGTACTCTCTCCATGGTTTGCTGATATAGCAAATTACTTGGTTTCAGCACAGTTCCCACCACACCTATCCTCAAAGGAGAAGAGCAAGGTCGTGAGGAAAAGTGCCCCTTTCACTTGGGTTGGGGGAAATCTCTTCAAACTTGGCCCAGATTATATTTTAAGACGATGTGTCAGGGAGGAAGAAGTTTTTGGCATTCTCCTGACCTGTCATGATGGGCCTTGTGGAGGCCATTTTGTAGCAATGAAGACTACCTTCAAAATTATGTAAGCAGGATACTATTGGCCCACTCTTCATCAAGATGTGAATAGATATATTAGTCAATGTGATCGGTGCCAAAGGATGGGGAAACCTACTCCAAAGGATGAGATGCCCCTGCAACCTCAAGTGACTTTTGAACCATTTGAGAAGTGGGGCATGGACTTTTTGGGTCCTATCAACCCTCCTTCAAACCAGGGACAATACATCATTGTGTGCACCGATTATCTGACCAAATGGGCAGAGACAAAGGCAATCAAGGTAGCAACAAAAGAAAAAGTAGCTGAGTTTTTAAGAGAGAACATATTCTATAAGTTCGGGTATCCAAGAGAACTGGTTATATATCAAGGCAGTTAGTTCACCTCCAATATGATTGAAGACCTGCTCAGACATCATAAAATCAAGAATAGTACCCCAACCCCCTACCATCCACAAGCTAATGGACAGGTGGAAGTCACCAACAGAGCTTTAGAGGGAATTTTGACTAAGGTAGTGAGCTGCAGCAGGAAAGATTGCGTAGATCAATTGGTTGAGGCCGCCTAGGCCTACAACACCACATGGAAGACCACCATAGGGTTCACACCCTATGACCTGATCTATGGGAAGAAGGCTTTGCTGTCGATAGAATTGAATGCAAGACACTAAGGATGGCAGCTCAACTGGACCTAGATCTCAACCATGCACAAAGGGAAAGGTTACTCTAGCTAAATGGAATGGATGAACAGAGATTATAGGCCCTTCTCCACACAGAATTAATCCAGCTTTAGAGGAAGCTATGGCATGACATAAACATCAAGGAGAAGAAATTCCAAGAAGGAGATTGGGCGCTGTTGTATGACTCAAGATATAAACATTTCAAGGGAGAACTGAGGATAAGATGGTTGTGACCGTACACAGTAGAAAAGTGCAATGAAAATGGTTCAGTTATGATCAAGATAATCGATGAAGAAGCCATCCTCATGCTTTTCAATGGACATAGGTTGAAAATCTACAAAAAGCTCCTCTCCAAGCAAGAATTTAATGAAGATCTAAGTAAAACAGTGTTGGTAGTGGAGCAAGTGTTATAGACATATTTGGTCACATCAACCCCAAACTCATATGTTCATAAACTAGGACTCATTCAAACCCTAAAAGAGTTGTTTCATACCCTAAAGGAACATAGTCATCTGAATACATCATTCCCCAAAAGTTCCATCTGAGAAACCATCCAAAAATTGCCTAAATTAAACCATATTGACTGCTCCATTAGCAAAGTGCGATGCATACTGAGTGGTACACTGCCAAGGTGCAATGCATACTATTTAGGCCTTCTATAGGGTGCGATGGGTGAGGATGGGCAAATTTCTGGGACAATTTGCTAAGTGGATGCTCATAGAATCGTTTGGAAACTTCTCCTATGCCACTTGCCTCTCTAAATTTGCCCAAGGATGAATAAGGGATCTAAACTTCAGTTATCCCTTCTCTTATGGAACCAAATGTAACAAGTGGAATGACACTAATCAAACACCATGGATGACTCACACCCTTGCACATATCTATAAATGGATCCCTCATCCAAGAGATCTAGGGGCTGGAATGTTGTGAATTGCAAGTAAGTGCTGATAGTTTGTAATTGAGGAAAGAGCATTGTATTGTCAGAGCGATCTTGCTATTTCATGAGGTGAAGAAGGATTGAAGTTGGGAGGATGATGCTGGATCAGACAACTAGGTTGTAATTCTCCCTTCTATTAATAAAGTTCTTCAATTTTTCTTCCATATGATTGTGAAATTGTGAATGTTATCATTTGTGAATGCTATCATTTGTTCATTATATATCTGATTCTGTAATGTTTATGTTGTAATAGATCACAATGCTTTGACAGTTCTTTGTTGCTGTACTTGTGTAGGTACTCTCCAAGCGTGTTAAGTACGAGGAGGAGTTGTGGGTTCTTTCAAAGGGGAGAGAGATCAAGCAAGGGATCAAGCGAAAGTTCCAGGTTGGTTCCATTATCTTTCTCTTATCTGTTACACATAGAAGAAATCGTTGAATTGCTTTAAACTGTTGTTTCTAGGGTAGCTTCCAAACCTAGAGGGCTAGCATTCTTTAGGAATACTAGTTTTCCCAGAAACAAATTGGTGACTCCGCTGGGGAGTGAATAGATGTTTGTTTATTGTTATTGTTTGTTTTATGTTCAATTCGATAAGCTATAGACAGAGTTTGAAGTTAGCCAGGTAGCCTTTGAACTTCTCCTGCTTTGCAATTGCATAGTAGATGAATGTTGCTTCAGTCAATCTCTAGTTTAGTTTATGAATTGAACATCTAACTTGAAAGAACATCTAGATGCCCTTTTGGTAGCCAAGTAACCTCTCAAGACACTCCATCATACTTTTCTCTTTATTGTTCATCAAAACTCACCTTAACTCATTGAAAACAACTCCACATTTGAGCCAAAACCCATTTCAGTTGCACTCCATGGACCATCGCACTGTCTCCCACTGTGAATTAGTATGCATAGCACCTCCTGAGTGAAATAAGTGTGATGCATCTCATATTCTGTGAAGCCTAGGTGTGATGATTGACTGAACTCTTTTTCCATTCTAGAAATTGAGGGTTTTGACCTTGTTTTCAGTTTTGTTTGGTTGTTTTGCTACAAATGAACAATGCCTCCTTACTGAAGCTTAATTGTATCACTTAGATCAGCCTCACTTACATTAGGATTAGTGAATGTTTTTGCATATTTTTTCATCATTTACAATTCTTTGTTGAAAAGTTGTTTAAATCGATTTGTCGCTTTGGTACAAAAAGTGTCGTAATTGTCGTTTTGTGTCGAAAAGAGAAGTGTCATGAATTCTTCCTTCCCTTGGTAATTGATTGAACTTTTTTCATGCATTTGATTTGATTTTGTTTATATTCAAAGTGTCAAAATAATTTTTATTCAAAATTGAAAAGTTTCGTGGAGTCTTCCTTTCTCTTTTGAAAAGGAAATTGTCGAAAATGTCATTTTGAGTGAAATATTTCAGATCTTTGCAGCATTTAGTTTTCCTTTTTGGCATTTTTAACATTAAGAAGAACGAAAACAAATACATGCATTTGCATTTAGAATATGTTTTGATTTGTGTGCAAAAAAAAGATTTAGGGAAATGCACTAGTGTGTGCTCTTTGCTCTTTGTTTAAAAGCATTGTTATCTTCTTTCCCTAGTAGCTAGGATTTTCATTGTTCAAATAAACAACGATTGTTTATCATTGTAGATTGCATCTTAGGAATTTCAGATCATCATCATGTGGTGAACCATTGAAAGGTAAACTCTAAACAAGATCAACTTTAAAATGAACTTCAATGAACCTAACAACACTTTGGAACTTAACGCAACATATCTAGAGGTCTAGGTTAGAGACGTGTTCTGGCATAATTAAAACTAGTGGCTATTGTTTTCATTGAAGGTTGGGTGATTCCTCATCCCTGATACAACAATTGCTAGCATGGACTTGTGCTCCCCATACCATCGCATATATATTAGGAGACCACAATAGGCTTAAATCCTTTATCCATAGGAAACTGAGTCTGTCGCCTTATTGATCGCAATGCACTGAATGCAGCATTCAGGAAGATTGACTACCGTACATAAGTCCTTGGTAATTTCTCATTAATTTATCACCAAGGTGTATATTGTAGTTTTGCAATTGGTTTGGTAATCCCTTTGTCTAGATTTTCCAGAGTAGTCACTTTCGTTCCTTTTCGACTCTCTAAAACAAAAGGTCCATCTGAGCACTTGTCCTTTCAGGCTCATTAAAAATCGAAGGAGACTAGAGTCATCTTTAGCTTTTTCTCGACTCTTTAAAACTGAAAAAGAAAAGTTGCGTCTAAAGTGTTGTTAAAATTAATTGATCGTGAATAACATCCCTATTCCTTAGTTAATCTTAGGTTGAGACATATGGCGACAAATCCAGAGTCCACTGATCAAGGAATCCATTTTGATGGGAATCCTAGTCCTTTTCCTTCTTTCAAAAATATTGGTGCTCCTTATATGGCTACATTGTCCCTTCCAAGATTTACCATTGGCCTACCAGTATGGTTGTTTTCAACCTCCTTGGTTCAAAATGTCAAGATTTCTCTGAAATCGAGTACACCTCCAACTGGACAAAATCAACCTCCAGTTGATCCTGAAGTTGACCCTTTGCCTTCTTCCTTGTTTGTTTCTCCTTCCCCCTCTTCCTATTCACTTGGTGAAAGTATTGGTACTAGTAACCAGGTGGTTAAGAAGAAGAAGAAAGGGAAGAAGAAGAAGAAGAAGCCAATTTAGCAAGGGGGCAACCAAGCAACCATTGCTCTGAATGCAACATCTGATGAAAATCCATCCATTAAGCCTCACAAAGTCAAATATCCATGCATAATTTGTGCGGGAGACCATTTTCATCGAAATTGTCCTTACTTTCCTTGGATCTTGAAAGAATGGTCTTCCCATTCACACCATCCTGTGTCATCAACCTCTGGAGATCATGTTGGTAACACACCATCAACTAGTGATAGTAAAGTTCATGGACAGAAGGGAAAAGTCAAGCTTCCATGTAGGTTATGTGAAAGTAATCACCCCTTTCACCTTTGTCCCTATTTGGATGAAGCCAAAAGAGTGTTGGATAACTGTCCTGCTTCACCGCAACGACTTCCATCTGGTTACAGGAAACTCTCCCTAAATCCTTCACTAGTTGATGAACCAACTGACCAAAATCAACCGTCGGTCGAAACCACTCTCTCTAAAAGTGAATCCTATGAGTCTATACCCGATCCAAATCAACAGGTCGAGGTAATAGTTGACCCAATTTCACCTTCAGCTAATCGTACCTTTCCCGAAGAAAGTGAAAATGACATCACTCAAGTTCTTTTTGTTACTTCAGATTCTAATGAGCTTAGGGGCAATCCACTTGTTCCATCAAAATAGGAGGAAAATCCTCCAATTCTTGTAACTCAAGGGGTTAATTCTCCCATTTCTATGGTACTCCCTCCAAGTAGTCTAGTCACTTCCTTTGATTAGAATCGACTGGCAAGATCTTGCCTTCCTTCTTATGTGCCTTTCTAGATCATAGTACAAGTTTGTAAAATGATTGTATCTGGCAGTATTATAGACGGATGTGCATCAGTAAGTATCCTTTCCTCAACTGCTTGGCAAGCGCTCGGTTTTCCACCACTTGTGCCTATTACACAGAATCTATTGGGCTTTAATAGAGGAACCAGTCGACCGTTAGGGATACTTCTTTAGTTACCTATCACTTTGGGAGGAAAAATCATTTATCTGAATGTGATGGTAGTCCCAGGGCCTTTAGATTACAATTTACTTCTTGGGCTTGACTATGCTTATCACATTGGAGCTATTGTTTCAACACTCTTTCGAGTGATTTATTTCCTGCATGAAGGTAAAATTGTCACCGTTGACTAGCTTTCATTTCCTGATCCAAATATAGCTCCTAGTCAACCATCATCCCTAAATGGTCCTTTTATACCAATGGTATCATCCCCGCCATGGGTTAATTATGTGGCAACCTGTTCCATACCTACATCAACAGACAATCAATTTAGTGATGTTGTACAGCATGTACTGGGGGCATTGGAACCAAATCTCTCCTTCATGACTACCTATGAGTTGTGATATAGGAATCTGAGGATAGTTTGTTGTCTTGTGTTAACCTTGTTAAAAAATGAAACCAAAGGTCTCCGAGGATGGTTCGTTGTCTTGTGTCAACCTCGTTAAAAAATGAAACCAAGGATTTGAGCAGAGTTCCTTGTCTTGTGTCAAGCTCGTTAAAAAATGAAACAAGGACCCCTGGAGCAAAGTTCCAAGTTGAGTCTTTGATTAGATCTCGTAAAATCCCAGTTTAGTCTTTCACTTGATCTCATAAAAGAACCTTCATTCCATCCACCCAATAGCCATGAGTAGTCTACTTAGGTGAATGTAATGAAGCTTGGGGGGCATGCACCTAATGGTAAAGATAAGTTTACCTGTAGGTTATATGATTGGTCTATCACACCATTCATCTGTGTCTATCTAAACGAAGCTAAAAAGGTGTTGGATAACCATCCTGCTTCACCGCAGTGATTTCCATCTGGTTATGGGAGACTCTCCTTTTCATCATGCTGGGGGCATGTAAACCAATTCAAACATAGTTTTGTCATTTCGAGCTTGTGTAAAAATGAAACTGAATTCAAGTATAGTTTTTTCGTTTCGAGCTTGTGTAAAAATGAAACTGACTTCAAGCATAGTTTGTTCATTTCAAGCTTGTGTAAAAAAGAAATCGAATCCAAGCATAATTCCCCCATGGTTCAAGCTTGTTGAAAAATGAACCCATTTTCAAAAATCAACCTTTGTGATTTCCATTCTATCAGCCTTTTGAACCTTAGTTGTGTACCTCCCATCACCACCATCCCTTTGGCCGATCATACACTCTCACTTGGTTGTTTTACCCCTTTGAGGAATAGTTGCAATGAGTCTTCTTATTAGCCAGCCACCCTTAGCTAGATCATGAAAATTATAATATGATGATATATTGTATTATAACTTATGCAGGTCACCTTCTAGTTCAAAATTTCGGATCCTCATAATAAAGCATTTCACCCGACATGAATATTTACGACCTCATGCTTTAGGGGGAAATTGTTATAGACATATTTGACCACATCAACCCCAAAATAATATGTTGATAAACTAGGACTCATTCAACCCCTAAAAGAGTTGTTTCATACCCTAAAGGAACATAGTCATCTGAATACATCATTCCCCAAAAGTTCCATCTGAGAAACCATCCAGAAATTGCCTAAATTGAACCATACTGACTGCTCCACTAGCAAAGTGCGATGCATATTGAGTGGTACATTGCCAAGGTGCGATGCATACTATTTAGGCATTCTATAGGGTGTGATGGGCGAGGATGGACAAATGTCCGGGACAATTTGCTAAGTGGATGCTCATAGAATCTTTTGGAAAATTCTCCTATGCCACTTGCCTCTCTGAATTCGCCCAAGGATGAATAAGGGATTTAAAATTCAGTTATCGATTCTCTTATGGAACCAAATGTAACAAGTGGAATGACACTAATCAAACCCCATGGATGACTCACACCCTTGCACATATCTATAAATGGATCCCTCATCCAAGAGATCCAGGGGCCGGAATGTTGTGAATTGCAAGTAAGTGCTGATAGTTTGTAATTGAGGAAAGAGCATTGTACTGTTGAAGTGATCTTGCTATTTCATGAGGTGAAGAAGGATTGAAGCTGGGAGGATGATGCTGGATTAGACAACTGGTTGTAATTCTCCCTTCTATTAATAAAGTTCTTCAAGTTTTCTTCCATATGATTGTGCAATTGTGAATGTTATCATTTGTGAATGCTACCATTTGTTCATTATATATCTGATTCTGTAATGTTTATGTTGTAATAGATCATGATGCTTTGACGGTTCTTTGTTGCTGTACTTGTGTAGGTACTCTCCAAGCATGTTAAGTACGGGGAGGAGTTGTGGTTTCTGTCAAAGGGGAGAGAGATCAAGCAAGGGATCAATTGGAAGTTCCAGGTTGGTTCCTTTATCTTTCTCTTATCTGTTACACATAGAAGAAATCGTTGAATTGCTTTAAACCGTTGTTTCTAGGATAGCTGGAAAACCTAGAGGGCTAGCATTCTTTAGGAATACTAGTTTTCCTAGAAACAGCAAGTCTCTGCCTCCACTCCACCCACTCAATAAAAATAATAATAATAATAATAAGGACTCCAGTGAAAACCTCTATGAGGCACTTGAGTCCCATCATTAGGCTGAAAACTTCTTTTGAGGTGGCCCAATGATGAAAAAAAAATTCAAGGAGAATAAAGATCCCTGGGTGAAAACCTCCCTTGGAGGCGCCCAGGGTAGGTAAGTAGGGTGAAAACCTCCTAGAGGTGCCTTAGTTGTCTTTTCAAAAAAAAAAAAGAGAGAAAAATAGAAAAAGAAAATTGACTTTTTGAGTGCATTGCAGGTCACAGATGGACCCCAGGAAGCAAGGGGACATGCCACCAAGCCTATTACATATCCTCTAGACCCTTCTCCATCATCTATGATTCTTTCTTTTTCCATCTCTCAGTGTCTTTTTAAGGACTGTGCATCCTACAGGAAGCCCTGTGTGTTCTACAGGAAGCTCCTGTAGAAATCACAAAGAGCTCGAAATAAAGCTAAATAAATGATTGAAGAGCTGGGAATTTTCACAGAAAGCCTGTGGGCCATCCTACAACCATCCACCATCCTAACCCTCCATCCCACACCTGCACCACCTCATTTCCAATTATTTCTTTTCTTCTTGCAAATAAAACACAGAAACTTATTTTTCAAAAAAATCGAGGAAAATAAAAAAGCAGCACCCCTACAACTCACCCACAGCCTACCAAATGCTCCTCCATTACCATCAGATTCTTCAAGAAGCCTCCTCACAGCCCCTACATAAAACTCAGCTAAAATTTTTAGAGGGAGAAGCAGCTACAGGAGTTCCTATAGGACCCCTGTAGTAGAAAAATCAAGCTCCAATAGCAGAATAGGTGCACCCACAGGTATGCAGAAGATGTCTAAAGCAAGATCCAACAAAGAAGAACCTATACAAAGCAACTTAGATACATATAAATAAGCCACCAGGATATGGAAACAAGAATACAATTATGCAACACCGGAGTTTGAGCATGCAGCAACAGCAAACCCTCGCAGCACTGTAGCACAAACATTTCGACTTCCAGGTAAGTGTCTAAACCCGTTCCTCTATTGCATCTGTGTAATTCAAAACTACATAAACAAATGAAATGGTTTGGATTAAACTAGAAAGGTGGCCAATTAACTGGCCACCTTCGTCCAGTTCAATCGCGCTCATCCAGAGATCACACTGCACGAGTCAACTCACGAAAAAATCTAAAAAGACAGGTAGTGGCGGATGTTTTTAACTCTAGCACCAATGATGGGAATTTATTGCCAGCAGAAAACATATCATGATGACACTATAGTGGGGACCAACGGTTCGAATAAGGGTAATGTACCCTTTTTTCCACCTCACCTCGTCGTTGAAAATCTCTCCTGTGAGCATAAGTACGCTCTCTCGAGCTTATTCACCACCTTTGTTTCCATTTTTATCGTTGTGCCCTCAACTGCAGTGAGCTCCCTACCACCTCCAGAGCCTCAAAACCATCACTCTCTGTCATTTTCAGAACTCCTCCACTTATCGGGTTCTATAGGAACATTATCGGGTTCTACAGGAGCAGTAACAGGTCCTACAGGAGCCCTTTCTACAGGAGGACCAGTGAGCAGTCTTGCAGAAGAAAAATGGGATTTTCATCCAAATTTGGGCTCGAAGAGGTAGGCTCGGTGCAAACCCACTTTAATTTTCATATATACGAGGGGTGATGTGATTTTAAGAAAGAATTGAGCCTGAAAAGGAAGAGGAATTGTATTCAAAAGTCTGCCTGTTTTTTTTAGAAAAAAACACAATTTTTTCCTATTCTCTGTTTTTGAAGTATTGACTCCTTCTCCACCTTGATACTCACATATAAGAGGAGTGATGCAATTTTAGGGAGAATTGAGCTTAAAAGAAAGAAAAATTGCATCAAGAAAATATGCCTGTTTCTTGGAGAAAAACACAGTTTTTTCCTCTGTTTCCTGGTTTTTGAGAATTGTTGTCTCCTTCTCCACCTGAGGTATCCCAAAGATTCTGAACATAATGACAGGGGGATTTATGTGGAAGGAACCTCTAAACTCAACCAGGCTACATGAACACCCTGAGGTAGTAGCCCTTTTCACCAGAGCCAATTGGATGCCATTCTTTGAAAAACTTTGGGGGTATGATGAAGAAGTAACGGAGGAGTTTGCCCTGTCCTTGATACCTCACTCAAAAACCCATGCCACTATTAGTTTCAGGGGTCTCACCATGGAAATCAACCCAGAGTTTATCATTAGGGTTTCTAGTCTCCCACTTGGACTACCATGGAGCAAGGAGGAAAAACCACTAGGTCAAGTTGCCAAGAAAACCTTTTTCTAGCCAAATGAGCATCATGTAGAGGACAAAAATGGCATCAGGAGAACAAGTATACCTTACCCCTAGGATGAGGCTAGTTATCAAATTACTAAATACATCTCCTCTTAAGGAAGATAAAACATAGTTTATGGGTACCACTTCAGACTGTTGCATGAGTTAAGATATGGCATCAATCTTCTTGCACCCTGAAAACTCAGTATTCCTTATTTTCTCCTCTAGTCCCTGATAGATTGTAGCATCAAATTGAAGGCAGGAGCTCCAAACCAATTGGCTCACCATGGGCTAATTAAACTACTGATGGAAGAGGCCCTCCACACCTTCACAATACCCATAGCCTGGGAGATTTTTAGAAATATGACATGGGAAGATGATGTGAAAGCCCTCACATATGACCTCAGTCCATCTAAAAGTGAGGGAGAAGAACAAAAAGGGGAATATGAGGAGGAAACCAAAGAAGAGGAAGAGAAGACACAAACAGAGAAAGAGGAACCTAAAACAGGGAAGGAAGAAACCCAAACAAAGGAAGAAAAACATGAAACAGAGAAGGATAAGACTACAACAAAGAAGAAGAAAGAACCTAGGACAAGAGGAAAAAGGACTAAAATGGAAAGGAACAAGACTAAATCAATGAAGACAGAGACTACAGCAGAAAGGGCAGAAACTAAACAAGAAGAGGAGGAAATTAAAATAGGGATAGAAGAAACAAAACCTGTAGAGGCAGAAAAGACAAAAGAAGAAGAAACAGAAGCACCAAAGGCAGAAGTGTCTCCTGAAACACTGGAAAGGGAGGTAGTAGCTGTTCTTGCTGCACTCAGCACCCCAGTTAAGCCAAAACCAAAGAGAAAAAGGAAACCATCCATGTATTTCAAGGCTCGAAAGAGCACCAAGATAAAAAGAGGGAAGCCACAGCCACCCTCAAAAGAGCCTATCACCATTGAAGATTCTCCTACTGCCAAAAAGGAGGAATCTCCATCCAGAACTCCCATCACCTATGAAAGAGGAAGCCCTAGATCTTCCACTTGGAGGGAAAGGATAAAACTACAGGACTCCAAAACTGTCCTACAAGAGGCATAGACTGCTCTACAGGAGAACTTGACAAAGCTACAGGAGACTGAGAAACTTGAGAAAAGGGCAGAAGAGCAGATCAAGGGGAAGGATGATACAGTAGGGATACTAGAACCTGGCCCACAACCTAGTTTAGGCTTGTATTACAACCTTCTGGAAGGAGGAAAAATCATCCCATAGAAGTTTGCAGTCCCTCTTTCCTTTGAGCTAAAAAAAGAAAGAGTAAGGAGCCACAGATGGATGAAAATTGCAAAGTCCAAAGGGGTGGAAGACATTGGCCACATGGAGAGCAAGCTTATAGAGATGGACAGAGAGCTAGCCACTGTAAAACATGCAGAAGCAATCAAAAGATCTCACTTGGAAGCAGAGAATGAAATGTTAAGAAAATAGCTGCAAGAAAGGGAAACCTCGGTAGAAACTGAAGTGTTGAGAAAATAGTTGCAGGAAAGGGAAACCCAGGTAGAGACTGAAATGTTGAGAAAACAGTTGCAAGACAGGGAAACCTAGTTAGCATGCATGGCCAGCTGGGTAATGGAAGCACTTCAGTGCAGGAAGCTAGCCAAATCATATGGAGTATACCTCAAAGATCAGTGGCTCCAATTCCGGATGAAGATTTTGGCCCAGAGAAGCACCACACTTTTTCAAGATTATAGAAAATTCATGGATCTATGTGACCACAGTTCAGCAGAGGACAAGATGAAGTTGGCAGAGTTTTATTTACATAACATGGCCCTTACTGATATGAACCTATGGGACCCCAATACCAGGTTAGGAGACTTGCAACTGATGGCCATGGCATCTTGGATGAGCCATGAGGAGAAAAGGGCAACAAAAATCAAGAAGTTGATGGAAAAAGAGCTAGATGAACCCTTAATGATCTAAGATGAGCCAGCATACCCCATGGATCTCATCAATGCCCACCAACACCTTGCAGATAATCCTCAAAGTGTCCCTAAGTATATCAATGAGCAGGCCTAGGCTATTACACATTTTGAGGACGTGGAGAGATTGTTCGGAGATGACTGCCTTCATGCCTGCATGAGAAGGTGGAACACATTGCCACACAGCCTACAGATCAGGGAGTATCACTCCCCAAACAGGATGAAAGAAGTATTGAGAAGAATGCCTCTGTACAAGCGCTCTATGCAGAGTTTGAAGGCAAATTGGATTGGCCTCAAATTGAGTCCTCTACCACTGCTAGGCCTACTGGAAGGTGTAAAAGAAGAAGAACAGTAACAATAGTGGGAAGAGGTGGATAGAAAGGTAGGATTCCATGATAAGGAGGAGGATGTCACAATAGAAGAATGGGATGTTAGGGAGTCCGTCAGGGCCATCAAGGATGAGGAGATAGACTAGTTGCTCAGAGGATGAGAAACACATTTAGTAGGGGGTTGATGATGAGCCCCGTAAATGGGTAATTATATGGGCTCATTTTTCCTCCTAACTCAGCTTAATCCACAATTCTCATTAGTTTAATGCATGTTTTTGATTATATTTATGCTAATAGAGTGAATTGGGTTAGTCATTATGCCATGAAGTCTAATGTGTGCTTTATGCATATTTTTGGTCAATTTTGGGACAAAGTCAAAGGATTAATGAGAATTTGGCAGCCACTATTCAAGGAAAACAAGG
Source organism: Pinus tabuliformis (assembly GCA_031772625.1). Lineage (NCBI taxonomy): Eukaryota > Viridiplantae > Streptophyta > Pinopsida > Pinales > Pinaceae > Pinus > Pinus tabuliformis. The sequence goes on along the minus strand of CM062818.1, from coordinate 1,536,790,356 downwards.
GAGAGGATTTGTAGGAGGGTTTCCCCCTCATTTATGACCCCCTACCTCGAATCCTCCTTCAAGAAACTCAGAGCACAACAGCCACATTGATGCATCAAAGGGGCAGTCGAGCAAGTGAGGAAGAACTGCTGTCAATCTCTAGTCTTGGGAGTCAAGCCTCCCTGATTTTAGGAGAGATGTTGGAGGCTCCAGTTTTATAAATAGGAGGGCTTAGGTGCTCAGTAGGTTAGTTGGATGTTAGTCAAATTTTCTCACTTTTGTTGCAGCTCTTACTTAGCTCATTTCGAGCTTACTTTTGTGAACAATTTTATGTAATGTGATTATTATTTTGATAATGGAGATGAAATATTTTTTGAGCTAGCACTGAGTTCTTCTAGAGGGCTGAAGCTCTTGGGTTAGGGCCCAACACAAGCTACCCAACATCTATTTTTTTGTATTTATATGTTTTTGTTTCAGTTCATGAATTAGTTGTTGTTAGATAGATTTTTTTCCTTGGCTAGAATAGGTTGCTGTTGGTAATTTCCATAGCTGTTTCCATTTCAGTTTGCTAAAGTAGGTTAAATAGTGATAGGAGAAGGATAGAAAAAGGCCATAAATAGAGCCTTGACCTCCTTTCCTCCCTTTGGGACCATAAGTTGAGGTCAAGACACTCTTTCTACCACCAAAAACATAGTTTTGCTTCCTCCATGCAATTTCTAGTGTTGTAGTTTGATTTAGAAGTTAATGCTTTGCTTCAGATCCATTTTGTCATGTTCATTCCTATTTCTGCAATAAATCTCTTGCCATGCTTTCATTTCCATGTAGCATTGTTCAGCACGTTATCTTCTTAGATTAGAATTTAGGTTAACGTGAGATATAGTTCTATTTTTTGGTACAACTAGTTCTTTTCTTGCTTAGTTTTAGTATTTTGATTTGTAGCTCTCTTACAGTACATCTCTGCTCATAATAAATCAATAAAGCAGCCATCACCATCTCTTTTGCCACATGTTTCACAGGTCATTCAAGCCTTCACAAATCTGCCCTAATTTTCTGTGTTTTTCTCATAGACTTTCCTCTCGTCTCTTGAGCAAATCCAACCATCATTTTCTTTCCTAATCCTCCTTGATGAGCTTCAACCACCTTAACACATCCCTCTAGTCTTTAGCTACCATTTCCCACCATTTTTTCCACTTTTAAAACCTCAAAAACAGCCTTCGGCATCCTCCTGTAGATCATCCTGTAGATCCCTACAGCCTCCTGTACAATTTCCTGTAAGTGACTTTTTGAAGTCCGATTGTAGGGAAAGCCTCCAGAAGGTTGCCATATGCCTCCTAGGACCCCTCCACACCTTTATACACCTCTGCAAACTCCAAAGTTTCCCTCCATTGCCACCTAATCGCTGCCACATCTACACACAAATAAATTACATGCATAACAATTTCACACAAAATACATTAAAAAAAAATCCAAAATGATGTTCTTTTCTCATTTTCTCTTAGTAATAGCTTGAATAGATATAGTTTACTTCCTTAGTAGGTAATGGCATTTATTTCTTAAGTTTTCATATCTCTTTCTGCAAAAGTAGGGTTAGTTGGTAAATTAGGGTTTGCTAGGTTTTTCTTTACATTCCAGTCTTCTTTCTCTTTCTGCAAGTAGAATAGCCTCTGTAGAGTTAGCCTTCTTTCATCACATTTAAAGCTTCTTCTGGAATTCATAGAAGTTGGCTTGAGCTCCTAGTGATCTTGCGCCAGCTGACCAAGTGACAGCCTGCAGTAAGAACTAGTACTTGTGCATACAACACCATTGCTTCCAAGTTTGTTACGAACTACCGGGTTGATAAAAGTAAAGTAGGAATCCCGAGGAGTTGTAGCATTGTTGCTGCAATACTAGTGCTCACCAATAATTAGAGTTACAACAATGAATGCAACAATGAAAATGATCAAAAGTGAAGAATGAATGTAAAACCCTTCTATTTATAACAAAATATTAGGTTATCCTTGAATAATGAGCAATAATAAAATATTATTAACCCCATTCTAGAATTAACCATTTGGAATATTTTATTATATTTGGTTTGGAGGGAAAAAATATTTAAACTTTTATTTAAAAATAATAAATAAATAAATGATTTATTTATCATCTCAAGAAATATGGTTAAGGAATAATAAACAAATAATGATTTATTTAATTATTCCTAAGGGATTTAGTCAAACTTGACAAGGAATAATAACTAATTAGTGATTAATTAATTATTCCTAGAGAAAAATAAGATAATTAATGATTTATCTATTTATTATTCATAACTGGGTCAAATGTGAGAAGGAATATTAATTAAACAATGGTTTAATTAATTATTCTTAGAAGATAATTAAATAAATAGTGATTTATTTAATCAGTCTTCATGGGTTTAATTATAAATGACTTAACACATGTAGTTTATTAAGTAATTTTTCATAGTGAAAACAATTTTACTATGGTAAAATTAGCCCTACATGGTGTACTTCGATCCATCTAGTAAATTAAGGCTAGATGATCAAATTTTTGTGATAACAGTGATGTAGAAGCTTACAATCATATGTTTTTATAGCTTAACCTCTATTGAAATGAAAGAAAGCTATGAAATTCTTGGAACCAAGATTAAAACACATGTACAAAAGAGGGACCAAAGCCTTTGGGTTCGGCCCAAATCTAAGGGTCTCAGCCCTCTTAAACTAAATCATATGCAACTTAATAACCAACTTCTCATTATCAGAAAGTAAAAGTCTCATACATCACATGAAAGTAAAAATAACAATGTCAAGCTCTAAGCTTAATAAGTACACTTAGCTGCATCAAAAATTCAAATCCTAATAAAATTTTCATCTTGTTTATTTGTGCAAAATGGTAGCTGATAGCAGCTGCCTTGAAAATAGGAGTGATTTTCTCCTTGATATTGAAAATGGTGGATATGGTCCCTCGAGTTTCAATTGTACTAGGAATTACTTGGTTGTTAATGAATTCGAACTGGTGAGATAATATGACGTGATCCCAACCCAAGTTAGGGAGTTGAGGTGGACAAACCCCCTAGATTCTCTCATGGTTGTCACCATCAAGCCCCTGCATAGAAAATGCCTCAAAAACACTTATTTTTCCTTCAGTTATACAACATTATGCCACATAATATGAAAAACACCTTTTACTATTCTTACTAAGCATATTATAACCAAAAATGTGAATGAATGTGAGAAAAGGATAGTTTTAAGGCTGTAGGATGGCATGACGATATTCAAAATATACCTATTTATGGGACTGAACATCACCCCCCCTGCTCAAGGTGTTTCTCACCCTCCGAGAAAATTAGTCATCCCTATGAATCTATTTCATGGCCTTTATGGCCTCTCTGACATCCCAAGGCACCTCAGATGGTGTGCCTTATTGTGGGTAAAAGCCCGCATTTGTTTCTATCTCAGTCCATTCCTTCTTCTCTTCTATTTGGTATATTCCTTCTTGAAAGCCTAATAGCAAGGGTAGACTGAGTTTGAGTCCTATCCATCTGATCTTCATCCTCTGCATGATTCTCTTGTATAATTATTTTCTCTCCAAGGGATTCCTTAGCCTTTTAGGAGAGTGATATTCTTTGACTTGTAGATTGTGGGGTAAGGCATGCCATATTCTCTGGCAAGCTTGCAGACTTTCTATTCCCAACATTCTAAAGGTGTCTTCAAAATGAAGAATTGCTTTCTCCTGGGTTGAAATGTATATGGGTGCTAAAGTAGCATCATTGGAGATGATGTTATGATTTTTGATGACAACCTTAGGGCTCACTAGCTCTGTTCCGATATACAAGGGCTCCTTTTCCTATTTTTCATTACATTTTTCACTTCCTCAGCCCTTGTCACCTCATGAGTCAACCAAGATACTAAAGGCATTAGTTGCATGTCTCCTAATCTTGAATTGGGATCCCAGAAATTTATATTTGTCAAAGTGAAATTGTGCATGTAGAATTCAACTAACTTTTCCCTGTCTTCCATACTAGTTTGTTTGCAAAACTTAATAAACTACATGTAGTCCTAAAAAGGAAGATACCCATATTTTGTTAGAGTTTTTATTTGGAACTACAACCACTATTCTTTGAGGAAGAGAGCATAATATTTTGATGTTTTCCTACATTATAGGGCTTCCATAGAGAGACTTTCCATGGTGGCAAGTTGTGTTTCTTTCTCATGCAACCTCTCTCTCAAACCTTGTGTTCTCTACTTATAGTTTGTCCTTCTTAATAATATCCCTTAATCTCAAATCAGTCAATTCCTTACCCATTTCAATGGATTATCCTCCATGAGGCCAACATCTTCCACATTCTTGGATTTGGAAATTTGCATCCATCTGTGGGTTCTTCATCTCTCTATCTGTAGCTCAAAGAGGAGTGGGAATGCAATTTTTTCTAGGATAACCCTTCCTCCTTCAAAAAAATTGTAATAGGACCCCAAGTTAGGCTATGGATCAGGCTCTTAGATCTCTTGAAGGTCCTCTCCAACTGACTTTGAGTTGGTTGCTTCTTTCTGTAGCTCTTTTTCTTACTCCTGTAGCTTCCCTTGTTCCTCCTATAGTAGACACTGCATCTCCTGTAGCAGACCCTGTCTGTCCTATAGCTTCCCTTGTTCTACTTTCTCAAAGGAAGTTTTTTTCCTAGATTTCTTAAAGGTCACTGACCTAGTGGTGGGCCTACCCACAGATGTTGCAGGTGACTTGGTTTTGGTTTTAGGAGAAGTGATCTCCTTGATCTTTCATTCACTGGGTCCTACATCTTCCTTTTTACTTGGAGATTCATAAATAATGATAGGGACCTTTATGGGAGCTAGTGGTTTCCCCTGCCTAATTCTTGTGCTCTTCCTGGTTTTGAAATATAGGGGATCTTTTCTTGGTTGCCTCCTCTTGGGCTTAACAAGAGTACCCAATGTAGCCAATGTTGCAGCTACTTCCTGTTCAGTATCCCTTGGAGATAGACTTGTTTGATGTGATTGTTTCTCTGCTTCTTGGGGTTTAGAAGTTTCCTTAGGTCTTATTGATCCTTCTACTTGCTTCTTCTCCTCTTCTTATTTAATTTATACTTTTCCTTTTTCTGTCTCTACCACCTCCTCTTCCTTTATTTTTCTTTCCTCTTCTTTTCTTTTTGATGCCTGCTCTTCCTTTGTTTTTCCTTATTTACCTCCAATGCTAGAGGTTTGTGTTTCTTGAGGTGTGATGACTTCGGTTTCTATGAAATTTTCCTTGTCCATGTCCACAAATTTATTCCATAGGATAAGGATCCTTAAATGGCTCAAAGCATCCATAAAAATTAAATTGATGATGCCATGGTGAGATAAGTGCTGATGCTTTCCTTCCCTCATCTTCTGACTCATCTCCATGATTTACTGTAGGAGGAAATGGGGAACACTAAGCCTTTGAGGGAGAGGAAATTTTGCCTTGAATCTCAACTCATGGATCAATCTGAAATAGTAGGCATAAACCACACTCAATCTCCCTTCACAAGATATATACTTGAGGATATGGTAAGCTACCTCATCCCAAGGGTAAGGTAGGATTTATCTTATTACTCCATTGTTATCTTCTATAGGCTTCTCTTTCAAAATGAAGAAGTTTTTCCTAGCTGTGAAACTCATTGACTTGTCTTCTTTTCTCCATTGAATTCCTAGGGCTAAGGTGGTCACTCTGCTTATGGTTTCGGGACTTTGAGAGATGGCCAACCCTCTGAAAATAGTAGTGGCACTATCTTCTTCTTGAGAATTTAATGCCATGATAAATTCATGATGAGATCATGATCATACCCCTTTAATAATTCAAAGAAACCCAACCATTGCTGTCGCCTAAAGATGTCGACTATAGGAGGGTGTTGGTGAATCCTCTTGGTGTCTGAGGGTTCTCTTCTATTAAATCCTCCCTCAATTTCTTCTATTGTCCCTCCTAGGTGCTACTTAGGTGTGGATTTTTATTTTTTTAAACAGTCTCAGTGGTGAAACAATGTTAAATTCCTTGGTAGCAGTGAGGGATAAGGATGCTAGAATTGATATCAATCAAACTCTTTATCTCTGCTTCTAACCACGTCAATTTCCAAAAAGACCTCCTACTGCTTGATTGGCTGTTACAGGCTATCAATTTCAGGTAGACTTCTCATGTAAATGGATGTAAAAACAAGATAGGAGGATGTCACTTACTTCTTGTCAAAACAACCCTGTGTTTGCATGATGTTTTTATGACAATTTCGAGCCACTATGGCTCCTTTTTGACCTTCCAATTTCTCTATCACTCCTTCTCAACCCTCTTGTAGCATCTCAGGACTGCCTGTAGCTACCTCCTTTAGCACTTGCATACAGGATTCGAAAATTCTCAGTGGCACCCTAGGTGGTTTGATACAATAACTCGTCCTTCCTCTACCTATTTTTGGAATGATTAGTGGTTCAAATGAAGTCAAGCCCAATACATAATATTCTCTTTGGGGTAAAATCTCAAAGTGCTTTGGTGACATGGAATATACACGAGTTTCCTTTTTTGGACCATTGTCCCCACTCCTTGTAATCATTTCCTCTCTCCTTGTGATTATCACCCAACTCTTTGAGAACACCACCTCACTTTGAGTTGAAATCTCCATGTTGCATGGGTGACTAATACAAACTTAATTTCACTAGCCAAGGGAGGCCAAGTTCACTGGCCACCTCTAGCCTATTAAAAATCCTCTCTAGACCATTACAAGTTTTAGTCATTTTATGCATAGGGAAGAGGTGAGGGTTTCTATTCCTGAGCCTACATATGAATTGAATTTTTGGAGATGGTTGCATGTTGGAGTTGGGCCATACAACATCATGATCTCAAAGGGAGCTGACTCTTTTTCTTATTTCATGTGCATGTCTTCATAACTTGATGATACTCTTACTGATAACTTTGATGTGTGTGTAGGTGCTTCTATGATGTCCAAGATGATTTTTTTGGTGGGTTTCCTTCTAGAGGATGATGTGTCCCTTTCTAGTTGCAGGCATGGCTCTGTTATGTTTTCTGTGGGTGGAAAAAAATATATCATGGATTTCTGTTGTGATTGCATAGGCTACTATAGGAGGAGTTTTCTCCTTGTAGCAGTCATTTAATACTCCATTGAAGTCCTCATCTTGCATGTTGATGTTGAGGGAGATGATGAAAATCCATGAGGACTGGATTAGATTCATGAGGAAGTAGTGTAGATATTGGAGAAATAGAAAACAATGGCTTCTATGTTTTTTAGAGGTAGGACAGAGTGGAAATTTTGAGCAAGTCTTGGTGAAATGGAGTGGATGGGTGATGGATGGGTGATGAGTAAATCATTGGAGGACCCCCTTTATCATTTCCTAAAGGCATCATGGCCTTTTGGGCTTCTTTTCTTATTGGATCCCCCTCTTGTAGCTTCACATGCTCCTCCTTTAGCATGACAAGACCTCTTGTAGCAATACATGTCCTTCCTGTAGCATCATGGTGAGGAGGTGAAATTTTTATTTCTTGTTGATTGGATGGTGGAGAGAGATGGTTATATGAGTGTAGAATATGGAGATGAGGTGTATGGATGGAAGTATGGACGAGGGCTTGTAGGTTTTATCTTCTATCCATAGAATGTTTCAATTATAGTTTTGCAAAAGAAGAGAAAGGTTAGCAAGAATGTGATGGTGTAAGCTTCTTCGTTGTGTTTCTCTTTTCTCTTTTTGTTTTTTTCTCTTTTTTTTTTTCCATTTTTTTTTGCGACAAGAAAGATGCCTCTATGGAGGCTTTCAACTTGCATGCCTGCCCTAGGTGCCTCAGAGGAGGTTTTCACCTAGGGATATTTATTTCTTATACTTCTTTTTTTTGTTCTTTGGTTGCCTCAGAGAGGTTTTCAACCCTGGAGTTGGTTTTAGATGCCTCATAGAGGTTTTCATCCAGGCCTTCCTATTTTTTATTTTTTTTTTTATAACTTCTAGGGATACTATGGACTGGAAGCTATGAAACTCCCAACCACATTTAATTCCCTACTGACTAGACTAATAAATTCTTCCTTAGACAGAGGTCTTCTATATAACTTCAACCTATAACCATTTACAAGGGAATACATTCGTCATCAATGGTTTTGATCTTAACAGATCCATTTTCATGACATGTTTCCACTAGATATGGACCCAACCATCTTGTCATTAGCTTTCATTTTAAATCTTTGAACCTAGAATAAATTATTTTCCTTAATATGCTTTCCATCCCAGACATTTCTTTCTAGTTGTATGACTTTAATGTGTAGGAGAGCTTGCATCCTGAGCTCATATAAGCCATTAAGTTGGAGCAAACTTTCTTGTTGCATTGTATTGAAGTCTAAGTCTAATTGAGTTTTCATCCTCAAAGTGTTATGTTCAAACTCAATAGAAAGAAAATCCTTCTTCCCATAAAGTAAGTCATATGGAGTGAACCCAGTGGTAGTTTTCCCAGTGGTGTTGTAGGCCCAAGTGGCCTCTACCAGTCTATCTGCCCAATCTTTCTTGTCATTGCTAACAACATTGGTGAGGATGCCTACCAATTCTCTATTTGTGACCTCTACCTTCCCATTTTCTTGAGGGTGATAGGCAATGGATGTCTTGTGCTTGATATGGTGTTTCCTCATCAAATCTTAAATCAAATTTGATGAGAATTGTGCTCCTTGATAGGTGACTACCTCCATTGGATACCAAAACTTGTAGAAGATGTGTTCTCTTTAAAACTCAACCATATTCTACTTAGTTGTTCCTTTGATTGTCTTTGTCTCAACCCACATTTTCAAGTAATCAGTGCATAAAATGATGTACCTCTTCTATCCTGATGGTGGTTCAATTGGCCCAATGAAATCTATGCCTCATTTGTAAAATGGTTCTAAGGCCACTTGAGGTTGTAGGGGAATTTCATCCCTGGGTGTGGGTTTCCCATCCTTTGGCACTAATCACATCTAGTGGTGCATCTCCTTGCATCTTGATGTAAAGTGGGCCAATAATAACCAACCTATAAAACATTAAGGGTTGTCCTCTTAGAGGAAAAATGACCCGCACAAGGTCCATCATGAAATGCCAAGAGGATGTCAAATACCTCTTATTACCTTACACATCTCCTCAAGATCTGATCTGGTCCCAATCTAAAAATATTCCCCCCAATCCAAGTGAAAGGAGTGTTTGTCCTTACAATCTTGTGTTTCTCTTAGGATTATAGATTAGGAGGGACCCTCCCAACAACTAAGTAATTTCCTATGTCACAAAACCAAGGAGAAAGCATCGAGATGAGAAAGAGGTGTTCATCTGGAAGCTGATCATCCACCATCTCCTCATTACATGTAGGAAAGATTAGTCTGGATAAGAAATCTACAACCACATTTTCTTTCCCTGGTTTTTCAATAATAGTCAATAAAACTATTGTAACAATAACTACCATCTAATTATCCTGCCATAACATCTGGATTATTCATCAAATATTTAATGGTTTCATGATCAGTATGAACAAAAGTTTGATACCCAGTGATATAATGCCCGAATTTCTTGAAAAAATGTACTACAACTAAGAGTTATTTTTGACTGACAGTGTAATTCAGCTAAGCTTTAGGCAAAGTATTACTAATGAACTAGATAGCATAAGTTAATTTATCTTCTACTTGTCCTAATTCTACCACCACAACTTTATTTGATGCATCAATATGGATATGGAAAGGAAATTCCTAGTTGGGACCCCTTAGGATGGGCGCAGTGGTCAACATTTCTTTCAACATTTCAAGGGCCTCTTCATAGTTTCTTATCCAACAAAAATTTGAATCCTCGGCTAGTAATCCAAATAAAGATGAGGCAATTTTACTAAAATATTTGATGAACCTTATATACTACCTAAATAATCCCAAGAAACTCTCGACATCTCTTTTCTTTTGAGGGGTAGGGATATTTTTTATTATGGAACTATTGTTTGGGTCAACCTGTATCCCTCCTTGGATATGTAATGGCCAAGGATAGCCCCTTCATTTATCAAGAATTCAAATATCTCAGGGTTCAATCAGAGATTCATTTCAATACATTTCTTCAAGACCTTGCACAAATTGGAGAGAGCTTCATGGAAGTCATATCCATAAGGAGTGAAATCATCCATGTATATTTCAATAAAGTCATGAAAAATTTCAGCCAAAATACTCAGAAATTCCCTCTAGAAAGTGGCAAGGGAATTGCATAGACTGAATGGAATAACTCTATAGGAAACGTTACCCTAAGGACCTATAAATGTGGTCTTAAATTGGTATTCATGGCTGATTTGGATTTGGCTATATCCACTAAATCCATCCAGGAAGGAGAAGAATTTCTTCCCTACAAGGTCATCTAGGACTTCGTTAATGAAGGGAAAAGGAAAATGGTCCTTCTTTGTAGCCTTGTTAAGTTCATGGTATTCAACAAAGTTTCTCCACTTCCTATTCTTCTTGGGAGCTAAAAAAAGAGGTGATTGTTGGCTTATAGGGGCCTAACCCAGGTTCAGAGGTGATTAGCCAAACAAATCTTGGTACTACTGGCCCTTTTGGCAACAGTCCGCGAAGCACAGACTGAGGTCTCACCCAAAGTAGTATGGGAGGGTGCTAGAACTAGGTTTCCGCACCCTAGAGATGTCTAATGATTTTCAATGGTCCACAGATTTTCCTTGGGCACTTTGCTACGTGCACCTATTAGTACCTCGTAGCCTGTAATGTTGCCTTCGCACAACCCTACTCGAGGCGCGATCCATGTTATGACCCAATTCCTTACTACTAACCCAATAACTGTCGATCCTTAGCTTATCAGTATGTGTCTAGTTATATTTAACAGTGTTCAGTATTCATATAAGTGCACACAATAAAGAAAACAATATATTTAAATAGAAAGTAGCACAAGAACAGATACACAAGATTTGGAATCAAACTTCTCTTTATTATTCTTCTTCCTTGATTATAGACTCAACTTTGCCCTACGCACTCAGCTGCAGGTGTCCACACACTCAGCTGTGGACTTTACTAGGCCTCTGCGCACTCAGATGCAGAGCCTCTTCCTACTACTATGAGCCAAGACACTTAGACCTTTTCTCTATGCTTGCTATCTTCTAGACTCCATTCCGTTTTCATCTATCTTCTTTTCCTACAACTTAGAGCCTCACTCTATTTATACAATCCCATGGTCTGCAGACCATGGGTAGGCTAACATTACATTACAAAACTTAGGGCGGATAACCCTATGACTCAACATACATTTTGCACTCCGCGCCCATAATTTGTGGAATCTTACAACATTATTTTACCAAAACTTGAGCTTTGAGCACCAAAGCATGTTGTGGGGGGATTCTATGCCCAACAGGCCCCCAACACAAACATCATGACTTGCCCTCGAGTCACTCTGTCAATGCAGCGATCTTGGCACGGAGTCCCTCCACCTGGTCACGAACAGCATGAATGTCTGTAGCGCACTACGGTGTTGCCTGCTGAACTTGCTGCATTCTTTCTTCTAACCCCTCTGTTTCTCTTGTGTTGTGTTGCATCTATACATGCATCCCTTGAAAATGCACAAACTTTCCTTCAATATCTGCCGTGATTGTGAAGGCTTCATCAATCCATGGTTGGATGCGCACTTTTAGAACTGCTTCTTTGTGGCGTGCTATGTCCACCTGCTCTTTTAAGTCCTTGTCCTGCTACATCCTTGCAAGCCGCTGAGTAAAGACTACTGTCTGCGTAGTCCCTCTAATGTTGTCATATTGTTGCTGGAGTTTGTGCACCTCGGTCTCTAGCCACTGAATGTTGGGGTCCTCCTGCATCATGGTGAGGACGTCTAGCACCTGCTCCAACATGTTGGTACAGTCGCACTCTACACCTCTAATCTCTTCCATCCCTATTGCAATAGCGTTGGTGCGCTTTTCTTTGACCTCTAGGTGAGTGGAAGGCTACGCCTTTAGCCGCAGCTCGACAATCTGGAGATTCAGCTCCAACTACACTTTTGTTATTTCCTCACAGGTGTCACGGACTCCACTTGCCAAATAGTGGATCTGCACTTCTGTTGGTAGGTCCGCTGCAATGGACAACTCTGGGATGCGCCGACAGGCGTAGTCGACTATTTGTACCAACTGTTTGTTCTGTAATACCAACTCGTCGCGCTGCAAGCTAAGCTATTCTATATTAATCTTTTGGTTTCTCAGAACCTGGATTGCGCAGCTCTCTCTGGTGTAGAGTTTGGTTGTTATCCCATCCTACAGCTGATAAAGTGTGTCGCGGGGAAGGGCAACCAAGTTAAGGCTAATGCCTTTCATTGTATTAAGCATCACCCACTCCATTGTGTTTTCCGAGAGCAGCACTCCATCCAAAAATGTTATCATATTGGCCATTTTCATGCGTAGCATCTATTCTGCTGCCGACGTGCCTGCTACAACGTTGGTAGATAAGGTACCCACCTGTAGTTGCCGCACCTGTAACTCCTGCAGCTACGCCCTTAGGGCCCCCAACACAGTCTACTAATCTGTCATAAAGTCTTGGAGTGATTCACTAGTGACATTACGAACCATCTCGTCGATGTCATGGAGGTCACCTTCAGTTAAGGTGATCGGGTCGATAGCTAGCTTTGAGGCCTTGACCTTCTTTCTTGGGTCTGATCTTTTTGTGATGTGCGGCCGCTTAAGCTTTGTAGAGGCGGTCCCTGGGTCTGTGGTCTCTTTTGCAAGTTCTATGTCCTCTGCCTCCTGCCCTGCAGACACTGTTTGGCCTTCCTCTTCCTACACTATGGTGGCCTCTGTTGCCTGTGCTGCTTCGCGGACTGCCCTGACCTTAGCTACCGCTTTTTTGTTCCTCCTTCTCTTGGCCAATTGGGTGATGTGCTACTTGGCATCATCCTTCCTTTTCTATGTTGTTGTCTTATCCAACTCCGCCAAATCTAGGGCCCGCTACTTAGGAGGCCATGTCTCTAACACTGTAAAGATCGTGTCATAAGTGGTTATGAATGGGAGCTTTGTCCACTACTATGCCAGATCTTTTTGTGCCCGGATGTAGATGTTGTGCATGTCTGCCTTGAAGTATGCAAAACTCTACGGACTATTGTCAACTGTGGGGGACAGGTGCAGCCTCCTATTAATGCACATTCAGATGCTTGCCTCCATGAGCACCCAGAAAATCTTGTTATCAAGAATCTTTTTCACATTGTTGGTGGCCCAGAGTGAAGCGCACTTCATGGCCTCTGGTAAGTCTTGTTTGATTCTCAGGAACTGGCTATCCTCCAGCAGTTCCCTCCCTACCAACGAGATAGATAAGAGCAACCACACATAGTGAAAGGTCTTACCCTGTTCCTGGGCTTCCTGGTAGTTGAGCAAAAATTCTTCACAGAGGAACTTGGCCTAGTTGAATTGGACCCCTTCTGCACATTTTTCGGCCAATGCAACTATCGGTGCTGGTACTTCATCGTCGTGTCATTTTCTCATTACTTTACCTACCAAGAGTTGGGTGGCTATGTGCACCCCTTTATCCTTGATACTGGTGCTAGCACAACCCCTCTTTTTCTTCTCAGCCTTATATTTTTTCTTCATGGCTTCTACGAGAGCCAAGTGGCTGCGTTTTCCTGCTATTGTCACTCTTCGTTGCATCCAGATCCTTTGGTACTTTGGCTTTCCCTTTCCATGAAGGGACATACTTGGGAAATTTTACTGCGGAGTGGATTGGTTGGATGTCTTCCTCCACGTCTTCCTCTTCTTCTATTGTGGAAATCAGATCCGACAAGTCCTCTTCCTCTTCATATGTTTCAATGGTGACTGCCTTGCCTTTTTCTTCCATTGATAACTTGTGTCGTGGATTCCTCGGGGACATGTGTATTGGTCCCATTGCCTACTTATCTTTCTTTGGTCTCGGTGTCCAGGGTGATTTAGGGATTTCCAGAACAGCCCCAGTGCCTATGGGAAAATTGTGGATTTGCGTAGCCTCACCAGCAGTTCCTTCTTCAATGCCCAACCCATCCTTGGTGGCTGACATCCTTTCTACAATGTATGTGTTTTTTCATGAACTTAAAGGCTCTATTATCGCTCGGCTCTCAACACTCTGCACTCTATTCAACGACTCAAATATTAATTTCCCAAGTGTTGTTTGTTGGCTAGCCCTTGGAGTTTTATAGTACCTTTTGAATTTGAATTCGACTGTTCCCCCCAATTCGAAGCCATCAATGCTTTCTTGGTGGTAGATTTTCCGAATTCTTGCCCATAACTCCCATCTTAAATGCCCACCACCCTCTCCATTTGGCCTTAAATCAGACATCCCGTCATGAACAGTGATGCCAACAGTCACTTCCCAGCCTACCCATACGGCAGCACACACCCCCTACGCGAGCACAAACCTTGTGACCAGCTAATCCTGCGCACATCTGTTAGAGTGCACAACTGCCAGGAAGAATCATTTATAGTCCTGCACTCTCTTCCAATTGCCTAGAGTGCTAAGACTATTCTTCCTATGGCTAGTTAGGTGGTCACACCACCTGTGTGAGGCTCCATCTCGCCTTCCAGTATAGTCTGTGAAAAATCCTCAGTAGCCCTTGTGACAGTCGGTGTCACGCGCTCTACCGTATGTAGTGTGTTCTCCTAGTTACTGTGTTTGGTGATATGTGGTCTTAGACATGGTAGCAGACTAATCAATTCTTGGCGATAGTCTTCTAATTCGTTGGTATGATCATCTGCACCTTGCCTTGCCATCCTTGGTTTATCGACGAGACATGCTTGCTTGATCTCATTTTCTAGCCTCTTTACCTTTACGTCCATCAAAATTCTTTTCTTCGTTAGTTGTACTCGGTCCTTTTCAAGTTCGTGAAGTCTAAGGTTCCCTTGTTGAATGGCTTCCTGAAGCCTTATGTGTTCTACCTAGCGTAGTTATGTGATTTCCTCATCCTGGGTTTTGTGCACTGTCACACCTGTGGGTGCTATTATGTGTGGATTCATCGTTGCATGTCCCTCAGAAATTACGGTCCCTACCCTATTATGCAACCTTGGAATTATTTTCACGGTCAGGGTTTTGCACATGGTCCTATAGGCCCATCAAACCACTGGTATGCGCAGGTCCTAGTCAGTGCGTCTCACCTGGTGAACTCTGTTCAATGCATCACACACCTTGTCAAATGCTTCTCTGTGTATAATCCTTGACGTGCTTCGCCTTTCCTAGTGCTACATTTTGTTTTGATTCTCTATTCTGGGGGTGGTGTGCACTTGTGTGGGCTGCATGTCACATGACTGTACCCATCAGGAAAGGTGGGCATGCAAGATGTTTTTCCCTTGATAACTGGCTCTCATCCTTAGCTAGGGTTTTCCAAATCATAGGTGCATCATTCTTTTTCATCCGCACCAGTCCTCAAAACTTCCCTGATGTGTACCCCACCACCTTGCGGGTGTTGTGCGCAGTGCCCATTTCAGAGCATCGAACTGCTACTGTTTTGGTACTGCGCTTTCAAAATTATTCAGGAATTCATCCACTGTTGTCAACTTGTCATACATAGTAAGATCCCTTACCTCTGTTGTGACATAGTGCAGTGATCTAACCATCATGTTGCAATTAAGCATTGTTACTTCGCGTAGCCAATTCTGTCATCGCTCAATCTCTTCGTTTGAATCCAAAGTGCAGAAGTTTTTTCTCTCCCACGAAATCATACCAACTGTAGTCGGGTTTACCCAATCCTGTTCTCGTGCGATTATCTTGTAGATGCAATCGAGATCTTCATCACTATCATCGTTGCACACTGGTTCAGTGTATCATGCTCCTTCAACTGGATCTAGCGGTACTACTATGCGTAGTGATTTTTTCTCAAAAATCATTTTGCACTTCTTCAAATTTATGACTCCGTTCATATTGGTGGCCCAGTCTATTCCTAGTAGCATGGGATAGGGATTTCTATTATTGAAAATCTCTATCACTTCAAAATACGCCTGCACACTCGCACCTTCAATATCCACCTTTACCCCTTGCAATCTTCCCATGGGCAAGATCTTCTGTTGGTTCACCATTCGCAACTGAATAGGAGACCATTGTAGCACGGGTTTGCCCATGTGTTCCCATGTTTGTTTCAGCAGTACATTCATGTCTGATACGAGATCCAGGATTACCTAATTCATTTCATACTCGCAGATTTGTGCAGTCAACCTCAATTCCCTTTCGTGTGCAATGCATGCTTTCCAAGTTTCCATATAACGTGTGGTTCTCCTGACCCCACGCACCTAGTGATAAGTTCCTGTAGTCCTTTTAATTCCTTGCTATTGCATAGCAGTTTCATGCATGTCTCCAAAAAGGTAGTGAGCATTGAAGGATCCATCCCTGGTTCTAGTTGATCCTTACTACCTGAAGTGGAGGTCTCCGTGAAGCTCTTCTTAGCTTCCATGAATGTCTCCTTCAAGCATTCTAAATCAAATTCGGGTTCCTTTCTAGGAGCCTTGTGAACCCACACACTTTCTTCTAATTGCTTACATTTATCATCACCAGTGGTCATACTGCTCTTGAGCACTATGTTTACATTTAGGTCTTCTTCGCACAACTTAGACCTCATCATCTGCAAATTCAGAGTCGGAGGAGGTTGGAGTACCCCATTTTCACACATCCTTCACTATTAATGTAGGGAAGTCTTCTACCTCATGATCAAAATAAGTACAGTACAAACATGATGTCCTTGTCGGGTTTGTACAATTGCGGGCATAGTGCCTTGGCCCTCCGCAATTGTGACAAATTAGTTGTCTGCAACCCCTTCATGGTCCCATTCCACCTCGACCTTGTCCATGGCCCTGAAATCCAATGCATGCCATTCCTACATTTGGGTCGAGGGTTTGCATTTCAGTCTACACCCTATAGGAAGGAGTCCGATCCATCATTAGTTTGTTTCTACAGGTGCATTCATCATGGCCTGTCGACCTGTAGAAATTACAAAACAATTGCTGGGACATCTACGTATACTTCTGCAATAGATGAAAATTATCCGTAGTGTGTTTTCCTCCTATCTGATAGATCGCACACCATAGAGAAGGTGTCGTGCTTGTTCCTTCTTGTGCCTTAGGTCTTAATAGAATTGACCCTCCTCCCACCAAGTAATTCGCAAACATCAGACAGTGGTCCTTGTCATGCCCCTGGCCTTTACATTTTATGCACCATACCACCTCATGCATCTTTGGTCGAGGTGTCCTATCTTGTTTCAAACTCTGCATCTCTAGACACAGATTTTGCAGTTGCACGTGGATTTGTTGGACTCTCAGACCACGGTCTTGTATGGGGGCCTCATTCAATCTCATTTCCATCTCCAAAGCTTTGGCCTGGGTGGAAAGCTTTTGTTGTGACAGTGTCATCCTTAAATGTGGTGTTAGTGACACTACAAACCATGCACGGTGTTGTCCATCCGTCAAAGTCATGTTGGCCTCACGAATCATACTCTTCAGTCTTTGGTCCAGATCCCAGGGGGTCTGGCCCGGGAGCATCACAATCTCCTTAAACCTAATAATTGATTGTGTCTTCAACTTTGGCATGCTAAATTCCCTGTTCAGCTCGGTCTGGATTTCTGCGGTTCTTACATTTGGATGGTCATTAGAATTCTTGATGTACCATGTTAATGTGCGATCCTGCAATGCGCTTACCAACATAGCCTTCTTGATATTGTCATCCATGACTCCTTTTGTTTCCCATACCGCCCTTACCATGAACCAGAATTGGTCCAGATATTCATTCCTTACTCCTCTGAACACCGGTAGTTTGATCACACTCGACATACTGAGCTGTGGTGGTGGTAGAGGTGGGGTGGGTGGATATGGAGGTGAGGAGGATGAGACAGGTGGTGGTGTAGGTGGAGGTGGTAAGTGTGGAATTCTCTACCTTATCAGACTGACTGTGCTTCTCAGAGAAACTCTCATGAGCTCTTCCTCGCTTTCTCGCGAGGGCAAAATTAAGGGACTAGTTTCTAATTCTTCACTACCTCCGCTTTTGTAGATCTTCCCACTTCGCATAGTCCCAAACATTAATTTATTCGCATAACTCGCTTTTCGCAGAATAGCATCTTAATCAAAGTGTTCAAATATTTAATATACTTACCTCATAGTCATTTGTGGAAGCGTCATTCCGCCTCACTGTAGCTGACAGTCATATCTACCGCGAACTCAATGATAAATCCTCCTATAATTTGATCAAGCCAATGGTCCACAGCTTGTGCGATCTTATCTCCTGACACTTCTAGTATGCACACTAATTCTGGAGTCCACATGATTGGTATGTCGAGCCCACACCTTCCCTAACTATCTATTAGCTTCGCGATCCACTCATACAGCTTAGAAGGAAAGGATGCAAAGAAAATTTCATGGATTTCCATATATAAGTAGTGCTCCAGCCACTATTCCTTAGATACTCGCGGATTCCTGCTTTCATGTGCCATGAACTCATGAATCTTCTTGTCCAACAACCCTTTAATTTCTATCTTTGTTGGATTCCAGTGACATGACATTAGACATCCCTTATGCAGATCCCGGTTCCGACAATAGAACCATTGGTTGGCTTATAGGGACCTGACGCAGGTTCAGAGGTGATTAGCTAAAAAAATCTCGGCACTACTGGTCCTTTCGGCAACAGTCCATGGAACGCGGACTGAGATCTCACCCGAAGTAGTATGGGAGGGTGCTAGAACCAGGTTTCTGCACCTTAGGGATGTATGATGATTTTCAGTGGTCCGTAGATTTTCCTTGCGCACATCACTATACACATCTATCAGTACCTCGTAGCCTGTAATGCTACCTTTGTGCAGCCCTGTTCGAGGCGCGATCCATGTTATGACCTAATTCCTTACTACTAACCCAATAACTGTCAATCCTTAGCTTATCAGTATATGTCCAGTTATATTTAACAGTGTTCAGTATTCATATAAGTGCGCGTAATAAATAAAACAATATATTTAAATAGAAAGTAGCACAAGAATAGATACACAATATTTGGAATCAAACTTCTCTTTCTTATTTTTCTTCCTTGATTACAGACTCAACTTCACCCTGCACACTCAGCTGCGAAGGTCTGCGCACTCAGCTGCGGACTCTACTAGGCCTATGCTTTGTAACAGTTACAGAGCCTCTTGCTACTACTACAACCCAAGACACTTAGACCTTTTCTCTATTCTTGCTATCTTCTAGAATCCATTCTGTTTTCATCTATCTCCTTTTCGTACAACTTAGAGCCTCACTCGGTAGGTCGACATTAGATTACAAAACTTAGGGTAGACAACCCTATGACTCAAAATACATTTCGCACTCCATGCCCGTAATTCGCAGATTCTTACAACATTATTTGACCAAAACTTGGGCTTTGAGCCCCAAAACATGTTGTGGGGGGGGGGGATTCTATGCCCAACAGTGACACCCACTCACTATCTAAAATGGGGTATATGAACCCTCCATCTACTAGATTTTGTAATTCTTATTTCACAATGTCCTTAATAGTTGGGTTCATCCTTCTCTAGGGTTGGTGCACATGCTTTTATCCCTCCTTGATGTAAATATGATGAGTACAAACTGAGGGATGCACACCTTTCATTTCCTTATAATCCCAAGGAAAATCATCCAAGTGTTTGGTTAGTACATTGAACAACTATTCTTCCTGTTAGGTTTGAGAGAGGGGGTGATATTTAAAGTTTTTAATGAGCCAAAATCTATAATATTGACATGTTTTGGACTTGAGTCAATATAGAATAAGTCATTCCAAGGGGTACTCCCATATTCCTTCATCAACTTGTGAATTGGTTGTTGGGTGTGGAGCCTAATTATCTTTTGTATTCAAAGGTATCGCCACATTGGACCCTAGTTCGAATGCTGCTTGAAAAATATTCATTGTAGGGAGGGTCCATGGGTGGGCGGCTATGACGTTTGGGGAGCCCCCCCCTGGTGGGGGGTTTTAGGGGTAGCACCCCCAAACCTAAGAATAAATGTAAAATTGCCTTGCAAAAGTATAGTAATTTCTAGTCAATCTAGGCCGTTCATTAGGCGGAGATCTGACGGTAGAAGTTATGTTTAATTTAGGGTTTTTTTCCCTAGAAGGCAACCCCTCACTATATATGAGGGAATTGTATTGCGTCTATGTATATCTGTATTCTGAGTGAGAAAGAGAGAGGATATTGAGAGCGAAGAGGGTGTTACAGCGGATCTATTGTAGGTTGAATCTCTTTAGTTTGCTGGATAATATAAAAGGAAGGATTGGTTGTTTCTTCGTGGATGTAGCCCAAACTAGGTGAACCATGTATATCTGTGTCTCTCTTGTTTTATGTGTTTTCTGTGTTTATATTTCTGGAATATTTTATGTGTTCCATTGCTTCGTAATATATAATTTTCTAACAACTAGTATCAGAGCCGAAGGTCTTTTTTGGCTGACAAACTCGCAGGAGAGAAGGATTCCTGGTTCGAGTGGGAGAAATGGCGGAAGATGGTAAGTTTAGGGTCGAGAAATTTAATAGCCAAAACTTCTCTTTGTGGAAGATGCAGATGGAAGATTATCTGTATTAGAAAGATCTGTACCTACCATTGGGTGGAAAAACAAAGATTCCAACAGGTATTATAGATGAAGAATGGAACCTTCTTGATAGAAAGGCACTCGGAACATTATGGTTGTGCCTCGTAGTGTCAGTTGCCTTCAACATTTTGAAGGAAACAATGACGGAGGGTTTGATTAAGGCATTGGCGAAACTATACGAAAAACCCTCGGCCTCAAATAAGGTATTTCTTATGAAGTGTCTATTTAATATGAAGATGTCGGAAGGTGGATCTATTGCAGACCATTTAAATGATTTTAATATTGTTACAAGTCAGTTAAGTTCTATAGGGGTAAACATTGATGATGAAGTTAGAGCTCTATTATTCTTGTGCTCATTGCCAAAAAGTTGGAATGGTTTAGTAATGGCCATTAGTAACTCTGTTTCTGGATCTAGTACTTTAAAGTTTGATGATGTTGTCGGTGCTATCCATAGCGAGGAAATGCAATAGAAAAGCTCTGGTGAGACATCGAGTAATGCTTTGAGTGCAGAGTCTAGGGGAAGAAAAATGGAAAGAGGAAAGAGCTCAGGATATCGTAGTAAATCAAGGAAAGGTAGATCCAAGTCCAGATCGGGGATAGTCTACTAGAAATGCGGAAATAAAGGACACCTAAAGAAAGACTGTAGATCTCCGAAGGGAAAAGAAGGAGATGCACAACAATAAAACAATCATGAAGCAAATGTGACAAGTGCGCTGTTACAAGATGCTTTGATTCTTTCTTTCGAAAATATTACTGATTCTTGGGTGGTAGATTCAAGGGCCTCATTCCATGCCACACCTGATAAGAAATACTTTCATGATTATGTTCAAGGAGATTTTTGACAAGTCCGTTTGGGTGATGATAAACCCTATAAAATTGTTGGAATGGGTAAGGTTCTTGTAAAATAGCAGAATGGAAACCAATGGCTACTAAAGAAGGTAAGGCATGTCCCAGATGTGAAGAAAAATTTGATTTCAACAAGGCAGTTAGGTGGTGAGGGTTGTGTGACAACTTTCACAGATAAAGCTTGGAAGGTCACCAAAGGAGCCTTGGTAATAGCAAAAGGTGAAAAGGTTGGTACATTGTATTTATGCAATGGTATTTCTAACTATGTTAATGCTTTAACTTCCAAAAGAGCAGATGTAGCATTATGGCATCATAGGCTCGGACACATGAGTGAGAAGGGGATGAAGATACTTCACTCAAGGAATTTGCTGCCGGGTTTGGAGAAAGTTGATTTGGACTTCTATGAGAATTGCATTTATGGAAAACAGAAGAGAGTCAGATTTCTCAGAGTTGGGAAAGAAAAGAAGAGCGAAAAATTAGAGCTTATGCATACAGATATATGGGGACCTGCTTAGGTATCATCTCTTGGTGGCTCTCATTATTATGTTACTTTTATTGATGATGCAACTAGAAAAACTTGGATTTATTGTATTAAGAATAAATCTGATGTATTTGATACTTTCAAGAAATGGAAAGCTTTGGTTGAGATTGAGACAGGAAAGAAATTGAAGTGTCTTAGATCAGATAATGGAGGTGAATATTATAGCAATGAGTTTGATAGGTACTATTCAGATCATGGAATTCACAGAGAGTAGACAGTTCCAAGAACACCACAAGAAAATGGTGTGTCAGAAAGGATGAATAGAACAATCATGGAGCGTGCAAGGTGCATGAGATTGCATGCAGGATTGCCTTTACAATTTTGGGCAGATGCTGTAGATACTATTGTTTATCTAATAAACAGAGGGCCTTCACGTTCCTTGGATGGTGGTGTTCTAGAGGACGCATGGATAGGTAAAAAGGTAAACTACTCTTTTTTAAAGCCTTTTGGTTGTGAGGCCTTTGTCCATATTAATAAAGAAGATAGAACAAAGCTTGAGGAAAAATCAAAGAAATGTACCTTTATTGGATATGGTGTTAATGATTTTGGTTATCACTTATATGATTATGAAAATCACAAAATAATTAGGAGCAGAGATGTAATATTCAATGAAAAGGTCTTGCATAAGAATCAGTTGCAGGAAAAGAAACAAAAAAGAGAAAACAAGGAATACATAGTTCTTGATGAGATCACTGAAAAAGTAAAGGTGCCTGAAAATAATAATAATCAATAACCACAACAACAGCAACCAACACAACAACAATAGGCACCCCAAACACCTGAAAGTGGTGTTAGAAGATCTACCAAGATAAGTAGAGCCCTGAACGATACTCTCCTTCATTATATTATTTATTGTTGACTGATTCTAGTGAACCCGAATGTTATGAAGAAGCAATGCAGGTTGAAATAAGGAAGAAGTGGGAGCTAGCCATGGAAGAAGAGATGGACTGCTTAATGCATAACCAGACTTGGGACTTAGTCAGGTTGCCTGCAGGTAAAACTACATTGTAGAATAAATGGGTTTACATGCTGAAGGAAGAAGATGGAGGAAAATAGAGGTACAAAGCTAGACTTGTGGTGAAGGGGTTTGCACAGAAGAAAGGTATTGATTTTGATGAAATATTTTCTCCTGTTGTTAAAATGACTTCAATCAGAACTATTCTAAGTCTAGTAGCAGCTGAAGATTTGCATCTTGAGCAGTTAGATGTAAAGACAACCTTTCTCCATGGGGAATTGGAGGAAGAGATATATATGTAGCAGCCATAAGGATATGAGGTAAAAGGGAAGGAGAAACTAGTGTGCAAGTTGAAGAAGAGCTTGTATGGCTTAAAACAAGCTCCAAGGTAGTGGTATCTAAAGTTTGACAAGTTTATGCCTGAAAACGTTTATACTAGATGTCACTCTGATCATTGTGTTTATCTGAAAAATCAAAATGATGGCAGCTATATTATATTGTTATTGTATGTAGATGACATGCTTGTTGTAGGGTCTAACATGCAGGAAATAAATGTGCTCAAAAGAAAATTGGCAAATTCATTTGCAATGAAGGATTTGGGAGCTTAGACACAAATCCTTGGTATGAGAATAACTAGAGACAGGAAAAATCGCAAACTAACATTGTCTCAGAATGAGTACATACAAAAGGTGTTGAAAATATTTAATATGCACAATGCAAAACCAGTTAGCACACCTTTTGCTAGCCATTTTAAACTTAGTAAGGAAATGTGCCCAAAGACCCAAGAAGACATGGATTATATGTCTAAAGTTCCATATGCATCAACAGTTGGAAGCTTAATGTATGCAATGATTTGCACAAGGCCTGATATTGCACATGCAGTGGGAGTTGTAAGCAGGTACATGAACAATCCAGGAAAGGAACATTGGATGGCAGTGAAATGGATTCTCTGATATTTGAAAGGTACCACAAATCAAGCATTATGCTTTGGTGGTTCAAACATTTCTCTACAGGGATATGTTGATGTAGATATGGCAAGTGACAGAGATAACAGGAGGAGCACTACAGGATATGTATTTACTGTAGGTGGAACAACTGTCAGTTGGGTTTCAAAAATCCAAAGTGTTGTTGCACTTTCAACAATAGAAGCAGAGTATGTTTTTGCTATAGAGGCTAGTAAATAAATGATTTGGTTACAAAGCTTTATGGGTGAATCGGGTAAGGAGCATGATATGGGCACGTTATATAGTGATAGCCAAAGTGCCATTCATCTTGCAAAGAATTCAACATTTCATTCTAGGACTAAACACATACAACTCAAGTACCATTTCATACGATCAGTGTTGGAAGATGGAGAGTTGAAGCTGGAAAAGATACACACTAGCCAGAATCCTGCAGATATGCTAACAAAAGTTGTAACCAGGGAGAAACTGAGAATATGCTCAGTTTCAATTGGTCTTCAAGTATGATGAAGAAGATGAGAAACAACTAGGTCCAAAGAGGAGTCATTGTCCAGCAAATGAAGCAGTGGTGTAGTTGCTATAATTAGTCTCCAAGTGGGAGATTGTTGGGTGTCGAGCCTGATTATCTTTTATATTTAAAGGTATCACCACATTGGACCCTGGTTTGAAAAATATTCGCTATAGGGGGGGTCTAGGGAGGGCAGCTGCAACCTTTGGGGAGCCCCCCCCTGGCGGGGGTTCCGGGGCCAGCACCCTCGAAGCTAAGAATAGATGTAAAATTGCCTTGTAAAAGTATAGTAATTTCTAGTCAATCTGGGCCGTTCATTAGGCGAAGATCTGACGGTAGAAGTTATGTTTAATTTAGGGTTTTTTGCCCTAGAAGGCAACCCCTCACTATATATGAGGGAATTGTATTGTGTCTATGTAGATCTGTATTCTGAGTGAGAAAGAGAGAGGAGATTGAGAGCGAAGAGGGTGTTACAGCGGATCTGCTATAGGTTGTATCTCTTTAGTTTGCTGGATAATATGAAAGGAAGGACTAGTTGTTTCTCCATGGACATAGCCCAAACTAGGTGAACCACGTATATCTGTGTCTCTCTTGGTTTATGCGTTTTCTATGTTTATATTTCTGCAATATTTTATGTGTTCCATTACTACGTAATATATAATTTTCTAACATTGGTATGGGAGTGGGAGGTTGGTTCTGAAGGGTATGCTCAATGAGGTCATCTTCCTTAGGTTGGCCCCCTCCTATAACAATATTTAGAGTGTAGATTGGGTATGGGGTTGTGTGGTACAATTAATCCTCTTCCTAATCTTCTAACCATAAGGGTAAGTCATTTTCAATATAATTCTAAGCAGTAGGATACAATACCAGTTGTTTTGATAAATTTCCATTCTAAATAGTCATGTTACCAGCCTTACAACTAATGTAGGCATCAATAGTGTCCAACCAAGGTCTTCCTAAGATGAGAGGATAGCCACTAAACTTGGTTTTGGGTTGAAGAACCAAGAAATTAGTAGGATACTCCCAAGAGTCAATGGATACCATAACATATTGAAGAATTCCCTCGGGAGCCACCATGGATCTGTCTGCAAGTTGCATCACTGTGGTGGTCTTCCTCAAAGCCCCTTGGAGATTTAGCTTTAGCATGGTTTCCTTAGTCATCACATTGATTGCAAACCCAAGATCAATTAGGGTATTAGGGACTATAATTCCATCAATGTGCACATCCACTACTGGGCTTCCAGGGTCTAGATATTTTGGGAAGATCACCCTCCCAAGCATCATATCAGATAGTTGCCCAAAAACATTGATGGTGGGGGTGTCTCTTTTTATTCTCCTAGGATTTTTGAAACATTTTTCCTTGATAATATTATTATAGATGGGAACATATTTAATGGCCTAGAGAAGTGGTATCTTAACAAAAAAATTATTCAATTATCCCATAATTTTAACCTCTTATGGGGTGTGCTATCTATAGTGGATCAACCTCTCAAGAAAGGGAGGTGGATTGACTTGAGGAGCACTCTCTTCCTTCTCTTATTCAAGCTCTTCAAGTGGATAAGGTGGGTGATTATCTAGGATCACTCTCCCAGATCGAAGGTTGATCTCCTGGATTTCCACAACATAAGCAAGATAGGATGTCTCTCCACTGTAGACCTGTTGTGATTTCTTGTTGTTTGGGTTTAGATTGGGTTGAGAAGGAATTTGAGGTTTCTTAGGTGGAGTAGGATGAGTGAGTTGTGGTTGAGGTTGGGGTGGAGGTAGGAAAGTAGGAGGTTGGTTGACTTAAGACCTCCACCCTTGTGATGGGTTGCTCCATTGAGAAGATTGGGGTGGATATGGTTGAAAAGGATGGTTGATAGGCTAAGGATGATATGGAGGAGAATAAGGAAAATAAGAAGGTGTAGACCATGATGGATGAGTGGAAGAGTACCAATGTTCCAAAGGTGTGTTCTGATTTGGATTGTAATAAGAGTAATGTGCACCTTGCATGCCCTGTTGATATGGTCGAGGTCCTTAAAGCCTTCTTTGATTAATGAAACAAGGTTTCTCTAACCCACCTTTTGCCCCTTGGTATACATATTTTAGGCCTAACAAAGAGGGGCATTTTTTATTGCATGATTCTCTTCATAGACTAGGCATACTTCTATGACATTTAATGGGTATTGACTCCTAGGATGTCTCTTAGTATCTAGGGAAGAAAATAACTAGTGCCCTCTCTACTTCCTCGTGCTTTCTTTTGATTTGCATGGTATTAATTTTTAATGCAAAGGTACATAACATTTCACTCTTGAAATCCTACAACATGTTCCCTATCTCATTCTTGATGGATGTTGTGGAGGGAGAGGAACTGACCAAGCATTGACTAGCCCTACCCTTCTTCCTAGAAACCCTAGAGTAATTCTTGAATACAGTTTTCATGTCATCATAGGGTAATTTATGGATATATCCTCCAGATATCATGTTGAGGTTTTCCAACATATCCTCCCTAATCCCGCGGATAATAATTAGCTTAAGTGACTCAGGATAAAGAGTACAGTTGGTCCTCCTATAACTAAGTTGAAATCTCTCCTCATATTCCTCTAGGGATTCATCAAGTCCAAGAGTCATCCTAAATATTTCTTCCTTAGTTTCTTTGGACCTACAATAGTCCCTATACTCGCTATTTAAGGCTTGTTGAATTTGGGCCCAGGTACTGATGCTACCCCCAGGAAGACCCATAAACTAGTGCAAGGATTCATCTTTAAGGGTAGAGGGGAACACATTCAGCTTCTTCTCGTCTAAGGCATAGTCATAGGTCCTAAAAAAACCAAAAAATTCAAACATGAAGGTGTCAATATCCTCAGATATTAATCCATGGAAGTGTGGAAGGGTAGTATGGCTTATATTCTTCATTCTAGCCTCTCCATTAGTTTCTTTGATGGGGAAAACCTCATTGTTCCTATTTTCAGCCATATTTTTTGTATGTGAAGTGGGTTCTTCTTCCCAAATAGTTTCTTCAAAAATTTTGGGTTTCTCACCTAGAGTGTCTTCTAACTCGCCTATAGTAAGAGAGGGAAGTTTAAAATCATTGAAGAATATTGAAGGTTGAATCCTTGAGGGTGTGGGGGTTTTTGGTGAGAATTTTCCTTGATTATCCCTACTCTTATGAGGCATGATTTTTTTTTTCACTATTTCAAAACTGAATGGAAAAAAAAATACTCAAGAAGAAACGACATCTACTTAGACACCTCTTGGGAAATGATGCCAAAAGGTGGTGAGCCCTAGTATTGCACCAAGAATGTTACAACTCCCAAGAGCTCCTTAACTCAAATTATCAACCCAAGGTTCGTACAAACTTAGAGGTGACTGATGAGCCTCATCAATAGGTAACTATATGGACCTTAATTCACCTCCTATCTTAGCAAAATCAGCTCTTCTCATAATTTATTACATGTTTTGATTATATTTTGTTTAATGAGATGAGTCAAAGTGAGATATTATTCCTAGTGGACTAATGTGCATTAAATGCAGCCTTGTGAGAGAAAATCAAGGAATTTTGGCAAGATTAAAGGCTAAAAATTGAATGGGACAAGGAAGAGAGATTGTAGGAGGTAAATCCTCCTCATTTACTCTTCTCTCATTCAAATATTCCTATATCAATCAAACTAGCTCGAAGTACAACTAGCCAAGTCATGAAGATCAAAAGGCAGTCGAGCAAGTGATAGTCAAAGAATTAGTTCATCTCAAGTTTGGGAGCGAGCCTCCCTATATTTAAGGACGTCATTGGAGACTTTAGTTGTATAAATAAAGAGGCCTAGAGCCTCATTATGTTGGCTTATTGGGGCCTCACCCAGGTTCAGCGATGTTTAGCCAAACAAATCCTGACACTACCAGCCCTTTCGGCAACAATCTGTGGAGCGCGGACTGAAGTCTCACCTGAGGTAGTATGGGAAGGTGCTGGAACCATGTTTCTGCACCCTGGGGATGTCTTGATATGGTCTAGGGGTTCACAGATCAATCCTACATGCTATGTTACTTCTGCACAGCTGGCTTTTTAGAGTAACTACCTTAGTCAAGGGCGAACGCAATTTACCCTTGTCTGTGCTTAGTATTGTTATAGATCTTGTGTTAACTTACGAAGGCACAGTACATTCAGTTACCATTTAACATAAATAGACACGTGCATAATCATAAATCACGAACAGAGGCATAAACCAAAACATAGAAATAGATACTCAAGTTTCCAAAATCAACTTATCTTTATTAATGCCCTTTTTCAGTTACAGTCCACTTCCTACCTTATGCACATAGCTACAGGGGTTTGCGCACACAACTGCAGACTCTACCAGGCCTCTGCACACACAGCTGCAGAGCCTCTATCTCCTATTACAACCCTTGACTCAGACTTACAGACTCATATCTAATATCACCTTCAGACACCCATATCACTTCTTACATTACCAAAAACTGCCTTTTACACTTAGAGCTTTACTCTTATTTATACATTCCCATGGTTCACGAACCATGGGTAGTCCGACACATTCTAGATTACATTACAATATTTTAGGGTAGACTACCCTTAGACTTAATCCATTACAATTCATGCTCCACACACTTCGTGGAGCTTTTACAAATCCAGTACCCAAAAATGTGGGCTTTAAGCCCCAAAACTGTTATGCAGGGGATCCACTACCCAAAATGCCCCCAACACAATCATTGTGACTCGTCTCGATTCACTCGTTGGTGCAGTGAGATGCATTTCCAAGGCTTCGCAGTTCACCATCCCTGTGAGTGACGTACTGTGCTTCGTTGTTCCATCCTTGCCTCCTGCAACACTTCTTCAAGCTCCTACTCCATTTCCCCTACTAATTCGCATAACCGATGATGCTCATTCTGCTCTGCTCGGTTAACACAAAGCAGCTCCTCATAGGATTTTAGCTCTAGCTGAGATGCCAAAGCCATGAACTCTTTGTGCAAGAGCAGCAAGTTTGCAATTTCTGGTCCTATATACTCAATATCTGCTGAAGCTTGTGTTGCATTTTTGCAAGAGAGATGTTGTTGTCCGCGAGGTCCCAATCTTCAAGTTTCGTCATGGGCACGCAGCCCAGGGGTGCACTTTTCCATGAAATTCTGTCTTTTATCCCAAGATTCACCATCTCGCCCTTATCTTTCATAGATCACTTACCAAACCACAGGTTTCGCGGCGACATCCGAACCAGTCCTGCTATCTGTCTAGGAATTTGCGGTATATTTCTCATCACTGGCGTTGGGCTCAGCACGGTGACTTCAGCTGTCGGCATTATGCTATCCCAAAGGTCCTATTTCTTTGGGTTTATTCGCAAAGCATCAAAGTTGGACAGGTCCATATCTATCAGGTAACTCAATAACTTAAGTCTCATAGTGCCATGGTTTTTTTGGTAGATGACCAACTGTGATTTATAAGCCGACCAATATTCAAATTCAACCGTTCCCTCCTTTTCTGGTGCATTAATGCGATACGGACTGGAGATCATTTCAAATCCAGTACTGACTTCATGTCTTAAATGCCCACCATCCGCTCCTTGTTGTCTCAGATTGACCATCTTGTCATGAACAGTGACCTCAATAGTCACTTTCCCACCTTTCTACACAGTAGCGTAGCCCTTTATGCGCGATCGTGATTCCTGTAATAAATGCTCCTTACGTAGAACCTTGTTTCTACACAAATTTCCGACAAACTTGTTTATAGTCCCACATGTTCTTTCAACTGCTTGAAGTATTGATACTATACTTCAGTCGGTTAGTTAGATAGCCAGCCCACTTGTGTAGAGCTTTAGGCAACTACCATTTACTTTTCCTGGGAAGGGCTCTCCATTAAGCTTGCCGAGCTGGACCGCGCCACCATCTATGACCTCTTTGACTACATATGGTCCCAACCAATGCATTCAGAGTTTTCCAGGGAATTTCTCGAACTTGTTATCATACAGTAATACCAAATCGTTGACTTTGAATGTGCACAACTTGATGTGGCGATCGCGCCAAGCTTTCTTATGTTGTTTTTGTAACTACTGATGGAAGCCTGCCAAAAATCATTCTTTCTCTGGTTCTTCCAGTTGCATGAGCCTCTCTTCCAAGGCTCACTGTTGTCCATGCCTGTCATCACTGCTATCCACAAACTGGGTACAATATATTCCATTGGCATGATAACTTTCGTAGCATAGACTAACTTGAACAGTGTCTGCCCCGTCAATTTTTTGCATGTGGTTCTATATGACCATAACACACCAGGTATGCGTAAATCCCAGTCAGTTCGTTGCGCATTACATAATTTAGTCAACACAGTCTCCAGAATCTTGTTGAATGCTTCTTCGGTCCCATTCACTTGCGGATGGTATGACGTGCTTTGCTGATGATACACTTGGAATTCTTTAGTAAGTGCGCTGATAGTTTCATTCAGGAAGTGTGTTCCGTGGTCACTCATTAGAATTTTCGGACATCCAAACCACATCAAGACATTATCAAATAAACATTTTGCAGCTATAGTAGCCGTGTAGTCCTTAACTGGCTGTGCTTTCACCCATCTAGTCAAATACTATGTCGCAGTGATGATGTAGCATGCACCCGTCTTCCCTTGAGGGGTGATAGGCCCTACAAAATCTATGGCCCATTTTTCGAATGGTTGCAGCGTCATCTGTGGATTGAGTGGCATCTCATCCCTTCACGATGGTTTCCCAGTCCATTGACATATGTCACAGGCCTGACAATACGCTTTTGAGTCTTGATGTAGGGTTGGCCACCATAGTCTGGTGCGAAGGATCTTCTGTGTTGTCGCCCATCCCGCATAATGTCCTCCTATAGCCCCCCCATGCACTTTTGTGAGGATCTATCCTTGTTCAAATTCAGGTACATATCTTCGTAATATTTCGTCGTTCCCCATTTTGTAGAGGTGCCCCGCGATAACAGTAAAATCCGCCATGCATACCACCAATTCTTTCTTTTGTTGAACTAAATATCCCTGCGGCGCAGTCCCTATGGTTAAGAAGTGGATTATATCCTCGAAGTGGCCATCTATGATGCGCACTGCATAGAGCTATGCATCAAGTAGTCCTTCCTCCAAATTTGTTGGCTCCTCACCATTCTCAATTCGGGACAGGTGATCTGGGCCTGCGTTTAGGCGTCCCGGCTTTACGATGACCTCAAAATCATATTCTTGAAATAGTAACAACCATCTACAAATGTGCCCCCCCAACACAGGCTTGTTCACCAGGTATTTCAATGCGGAGTGATCGGTATACATTTTGAAGTGCCCACCGAGTAGATAGTGGCGGTATTTCTGGAGCACATATACCATCGCCAACCCCTCACGCTCAGTAGTGGAGTAGTTCTTTTCTGCTTTAGACAATCGTCGACTTGCGAATGCAATTGGGTGATCAATGCCTTTCGCTCCTTCCTATGTGAGTACAACACCCAGCACGATACACGACGCATCAACATGTACACGAAATACGATGTCCCATTTTGGGAAAACCAAAATGGGGGCAGATGCCATCTTTTCTTTGAGAATCTCTAGACTTTTCTTATAGTTATCATTCCAAAAATAAGTAGTGTCCTTTTTCAACAACTGTTCCACTGGTGCTATGATTTGTGCATAGCCCTTAATAAACTTTCGATAGTAGCCAGTGTGTCCCAACGTGGTTCGAAGTTGTTTGACATTGCACAGTGCTTGCAGATTGAGTATGACAGCAATCTTCACAGGATCCACCATCAGGCCTTGTCTGTAGACTACATGGCCGAGCAAGTTTCCAAAAGGGATGAGGAATGTACACTTCTTAAGATTCAGCACAATCTGGTGTCATCGACACGTATCCAACATCAACCATAAGCTCGCTACATGTTTCTTGACTAGCCCAAATACAGTCCAATCGTCAAAATAAACCTCCAAAAATTTATGGATGAATTCCTTGAACGTGGCCACTACTATGCACGAAAATATCGTTGGCGTGTTCTTCAACCCAAAGGGCATAATAGTGTACTGAAAACATCCCCATTCGGTCGCGAAGGTGGTCTTGCTCCTATCTTCCAACGCGATCTTGATCTGATGGTACCCTGAGAACCCATTCGTGAATGAGTACACTTCCTATCCACCAACATTCTCCAGGACTTCATCTGTAAAGGGGGTCGGGAATGGGTCGTGAATGTAGGCATCATTCAGTTTTTGGAGGTCCACACAGATTCGAATTTTGCCCTTCTATTTTTTCTCCTGCACTATCATAGGACTCACCCAATCAGACTCTTCCATAGGTTCAATAATTCCTGCTGCAAGCATTTTGTCCAATTCTTCACAGACCTTTTCCTTATACTTCGGATTCAAATGGTAAGGACGCTACTTAATTGGCTTTGCTTCTAGTTTCAAAGTTATCTTCATCATTCCTAGGTCACCAAGGATCCCTTTTAACTCTGTTATTTTGGTCGGGAATAAGTCTTGATATTCGCGAAGTAACTCGACAACCTTATCCACCGTGGCATCATCCCAATAGTCCCCAAGCATTGCGTACTTCGGCTCCTCATCTGTACCAATGTTCACTTGTTTCATTTTCAGTGGCACAGTGATGTCGGGGTCCTCAATTGATGGTCCTCGAATTTCATGACTCCCTTCTGTTTCTAGAATGTTAATGTTTCGGGGGTCATCATCATCATCCTCCACTTGCATGTTGTAACATTCTAGGGCATGGCTTAACTGATGTGACCATTTTGGTTGGACTATTTCTTCTGGTTCCTATGGTATTTTGAAAATGGTGGCTTTCACAACTTGCAGTGCATCATCAACAGTATCCATCCATTGGTCTTCAAATAAGAACGTTAATAAAAATCCTTCACACAAGATATTCCATTCGCCCATACCATGTTGGAGTTCTGTCTCAGTATACCAGTTTTTTTGGATGACATCCAGGGTATGATAAAATAAGTGTACCCATTCAAGCTGGGGCTTTTCGCCATAGGCTTTGGTCCATTTTACGAGGTGTATGCGGGGGTTATCATGTCTATCGTATTTCTCGGTTATTCATAGTCCCGGTTTCCCAAACCTTAGCTGCATATCCTTCTGCAATCACGATAGTTTTCAAAATTTCCTTCATGTGTTCCCCACCAACACGTAGGTGTTGTGCGCAACACCCACTTTAATGCATTGAACCTATGGTGTTCTGGTACTGCACTCTCAAACTTGCTCAAGAATTCATCCACCACTGTCAGTCCATCATATGTTGGTAGATCTCGAGCCTGGGCGGTTACACAATGTAGTGATTTGGTCATCATATTACAATTTAGCGTCATCACTTCACTCAACTGATTGTGCCATCGCTCATCTTCTTCATCGGACTCTGAAAGGCAAGATTCTACGCGCTCCCATGGGACCCTTCCATCTGCAGTCAGATTTAGCCAATCCTAGTTTCACGTGGTTATTTTGTAGATACAATCTAACTCCTCATTGCTTTCATCATTGCGCATGGGTTCTGTGTAACGTTCTCCTTTAGCGGGATCCAGCGAAACTATCACACATGGAGAATTTTTCTCAAAAATCATTTTCTGCTTCTTTAGGTTGATGACTCCGTTCATATCCATTGCCCAGTCTATTCCTAGTAATGCGGGGTAAGGGTTACTATCATCTACAATCTCTATTACCTCAAAATTTGTCTGTGTGCTCACACCATCGATATCCACTGTCACTCCTGTCAATCTTCCCATGGGAAAGATCTTTTGTTGGTTCGCCATCTGTAATTGAATAGGAGACCACTATAATACAGGAAAGCCCACGCGTTCCCAAGTCTACTTCGGTAATACATTTGTGTCTGAACCCAGGTCTAAGATTACCTGGTCCATCTCATATTCGCCAATTTGTGCTGTCAACCACATTTTCCTTTCAGTGTGCAAAGCATGCTTCCCCATTTTTCGAACTACGCATGGTCACCTTGACCTTGCACACCTAGTGATCATCTCTTATAGTCCTCTAACTGCCTTATTATCATGCAATAGTTTCATACATGTCTCTAAAAAGGTAGTTAGCATAGAAGGATCCAGGCCCATCTCTGGTTGATCCCTACTACTTGAAGTAGAGACCTCCACGAAGCTCTTCTTAGCTTCCATAAACGTTTCTTTTGCACGGTGCAAGTCAAAATTAGGTTCCTTTGTAGGAGCCTTATGTACCTAGGTATCCTCTTCAGGCTACTTCCCCTTATCTTCCCCTATGGTCATGCCACTTTTGAGCATCATGTTTACGTTGGGGTCCTCTTCGCGTGGTTTGGACCTCATCATTTGGATATTTTGCATCGGAGTGGGCTGCAGCACCCCTTTTTCATGCATTTGTGCGATCAACGTTGGACAATCTATCATTTCATGATCAAACTGTTCACAGTACGGGCAAGATAGTCTCGTTGGGTTGGTACAATCATAAGCATAGTGCCCAGGCCCTCTGCAATTGTAACAAATTAGTTGTCCATAGCCCCTTCTGGGCCCCATTCCTCCTCGACCTCGACCTCACCCTTGGAAGCCACCCCATGCTATTGCTGTAGCTGGATCAAGGCCTCATGTTTCTGTCTGCATTCGATAAGCTGGGGTCCTATCCATCATTAGTTCATAGCTCTGACATGTCCACTCATCATGACCCACTGATCTACAAAAATTACAATACAGTTGTTGTGGAGTTTGGGTATATTTCTGCAACAGGTGGCAATTGTCTGTTGCATTCTTTCCTCCCACTTGACAAATCACGCACCAGAGTGGAGTAGATGCACTCGGCCCCACTTCAGCCTCCGGTCTCAATGGCATCAGGCCCCCTCCCGCCAAATAGTTTGCGAATATAGGACAGTGATCCTTATCGTGACCCTAGCCTTTACATTTTATACACCATACTTCTTCACGCGCCTCTGGCCGGGGTGCCCTATCCTACTTCAAAATCTGCATCTCTAAGCATAGGTTTTGTAGTTGTGTGTGGATTTGTTGGACTCCCAACCCCGGATCCTGTATCAGTGTTTCATGCAACCTCATCTCCATTTCCAATGCCTCTGCCTAGGTTGAGAGCTTCTGTTGTGACAGTGCCATCCGCAGGTGTGGTGTCAAAGACACCACAAACCACGCGAGGTAATGCGCATTCATTAGTGTCATATTCACCTCACGTATTGTACTTTTTAGCCTTTGATCTAGATCCCAGGGGGTTTCACCTGGAAGCATCATGATCTCCTTGAATCTGATGATCGATTTTGTCTATGATTTTGGTTGGCTAAATTCCCTGTTCAAAGCAATCTGAATTTCTACTATTCTAGCATTTGGGTGATCATTCGAGTGCTTGATATACCAAGTCAGAGCGCAATCCTGTAGCACACTTACCAATGTGGCCTTATTCATGTTATCATCCATAACCCTGTACACTTCCCACACTACTCTTACTATGAACCAAAACTGATCTGGGTCTTCATTTCCTACTCCTCTGAATACAAGCAACATGATCGCGCTCACCATGCTAAACTGTTGGTTTGGTGGAGATGGAGTGGATGAAGTTGGGGTTGAAGAAGGTGATGGGAGTGGTGGTGTTAGCGGAGATGATAACTGCGGAATGTACTTCCCAATCACACTAGCGCACTCCTGGGGGAAACCCAAGTACGCTCTTCCCCACTTGCTTGCAGCGGTGAAATTAAAGGACTGTTTCCTAACCCTTTGATCCTTTTGTATATCCTTCTGCTCCACATCGTTCTTCTCATTAATTTATGCACATCACCCATTTTTCACATAACAACATCTTAATCCAGGTATTCAAAGACTTGATGTACTTACCTCGCAGCCCTTTGAGGAAATGTCTTTCTGCTTCGCTATAGCTGACAGTCGTGTCTATCACAAATTCAGTGATAAACCCTCTTATTATCCAATCCATCTAATGATATACGGCCCCTGCGATCTTATCTTTAGATGCCTCTAGTCTGTGCACCAAATCCGGAGTCCACACTATTGATTGATTAAGCTTACACCTTCCCTGGCTATCTGCTAGCCTTGTGATCCAATCGTATAGTCCTGAAGAGAAGATCATGAAGAAGACCTCGTGGATTTCTATATATATGAAGTGATCCAACCACCTTTTCTTGGATATCTGTGGAGTTTTATTTTCCTGTATTACGAACTCGTGGAGCTTCTGATCCAACCAATCTTCAATTTCTTTCTTTGTAGGGTTCTAGTGTTCCAACATCAGACATCCCTTAGGCAAATCCTAGTCCTGGAAATGGAAACATTTATTGGCTTATTGGGGCCTAACCCAGGTTTAGTAATGTTTAGCCAAACAAATCCCGACACTACCAGCCCTTTCAGCAACAGTCCGTGGAGCGTGGACTGAAGTCTCACCCGAGGTAGTATGGGAGGGTGCTGGAACTAGGTTTCCACACCCTGGGGATGTCTTGATGTGGTCTGGGGGTTCGCAGATCGATCCTACATGCTGTGTTACTTCTAGGAAACTGGCTTTTCAGAGTAACTACCTTATTCAATTTCGAACGCAATTTACCCTTTTCTGTGCTTAATATTATTATAGATCTTGTGTTAACTTACGAAGGCACAGTACATTTAATTACCATTTAACATAAACAAACATGCACGTAATCATAAATCATGAACAGAGGCATAAACCAGAACATAGAAATAGATACTCAAGTTTCCAAAATCAAATTATCTTTATTAATGCCATTTTCAGTTACAGTCCACTTCCTACCCTGCGCATACAGTTGTAGGGGTCCGCGCACACAGCTGTGGACTCTACCAGGCCTTCGCGCACACAGCTGTGGAGTCTTTATCTCCTATTACAACCCTTGACTTAGACTTATAGACTCAGATCTAATATCACCTTCAGGTGCCCATATCACTTCTTACATTACCAAAAACTACCTTTTACACTTAGAGATTTTCTCTTATTTATACATTCCCTTGGTCCGCAGACCATGGGTATGCAAACACACTTTAGATTACTTTACAATATTTTAGGGCAGACTACCCTTAGACTTGACCCATTACAATTCGCACTCCATGCACTTCACAAAGATTTTACAAATCCAGTACCCAAAAATGTGGGCTTTAAGCCCCAAAACTGTTACGCGGGGGATCCTCTGCCCAACACATTAGGATTCAAATTTTTGTTGTAAAAACACTAGTTATTTTTGTGTTCTAGACTTATGGAAGGCATTGCTATGTAAATTTCTATTTTGATAATGAGAATGAGCTTTTTCATGATCCAATACTGAGTTAATTCAGAGGGATAAAGCTCTTGGGTTAGGGCCCAACCCTAGTAGCAAAGGATTATCTTCTTGTATATGTATGCTTAGATTAATTTCATAGATTCATGGTTAAATTATCCTTTGAAGTGTTTCATTGCAAGTAGTGTAGATTTGATTATTTTGGTTATTATTTTCCTTCCATTTGTGCTTTACTTCAGCAGTAGGTTAGAATGGATAAAAGGAGCATCAAAAAACTATCAGTAGGTGTGTTGGCCTGACTTCTTCCTTCAGGGATCATGATTTGAGGAAAGGACCCCCATGCAGCCCCAAAAAGACAGAATTCTACTTTCTCATAGAATTTAGAGTTTCCTGTGCTTAAGATAGCATTTGATCATTTTGCAAGTGTAGGAATTAGCCATCATTTCTTCCATATTCAGTCTTACAGTAGATCTCATCAAAGACTTCATCTTATTCTACAGATTTTCCTCATCCATGAAGTAGACAACTAGCTCATTAAACTCTGTTTTTCTAGCTCATTGAAATTCTTCTTGTTTACATGATTTTTGGGAAATTATCATTGTTTGATGCAGTTCAGGTGTTTCAGAAGTAGATAAATATTTCATAGCAAGAAACCTCCTTCCAACCTCACCCATCCATGATCATTCCTCGCTTTCATTAAGACCCTCACCAATTTCATCATTCTTCAAGGAAACTTCTTTAAGAATGTTGAGAAAATCCAACCATATCCCAACCTTGGGTTCAAGTTCTAAGTGATCCTAGGCATTTTCTCACTCCATTCCATCCACCAACCACCTTCCCTAAGCCTTCCATCACCTTCAGCACCCATCATTTTTCTCTTGGTTGTATCCTTTAGAAATATAGGGAATCTTGTAGATTTTTAGGACATCTTATAGGTTTTCCTGTAGTGGCCAGTTTTGAGGCCTAATTGAGGGAAAACCTCTAGGAAGCCACACAAGGTCACCTAAGGGTCTCCCAAACCTTCCAACCATCCATCAGCATCCCTAAGCCACCTTCCACACCACCAAAAGAGATTAGCTTTCACACTTGTTTTTCCATCAAAATAATGAAAAGAAAAAATAGATTTATTTCCGTCCTTTACATGCACAGTAGTGATGTTTGATGTTTTGATCTTCCATGGTTAGGATAGTAGAATTTTATACATGTTAGCTTGGCATTCTTGTAAAGCATAGTTTCTCAGCAGTTAGTTAGGAAATGGTGTGTTTTAGCATTTTATTTTAGTCCTTTTCCTTATTGCAGTAGATAAGCTTTCTCCTAGAGTAGATTTCTCTTTCTTTCATCAGTAATCAAGATTCTTCTGAATCCATAGAAGTCTAGATTGAAAACCCTAGGGTCTCCCACCAGCTAAACAGTGATAAAAGGAAAAACCATCACTTTTACTTGTGTATATAGCACTGTCACCTCCAAGTTTGTATGAACCCTGGGTTGATAAAGTAAAGCTGGTAGCCCCAGGAGTTGCAACATTCTTGTTGCAATACTGGTGCTCATCACTTTTTGGTGCCATTGCTGAGAGGTGTCTGAGTAATATGTGATTACTTCTTTCTTTCTTCCATATCTTGTTTCTAATATTTCTGCTAGTAGTTTTATTTCCGTAAAAGTAATTTAGTTTGCTTCCCTTTCCATTCTGCATTCTTTGTTTTCCTTTCCATTATACAAGTAAGATTTCAATCAAGCAGTTAATTTTTCATTCAGTCAGTAGTTTTCATTTAGTCTTCAATTTAAATTCTACAATTACATTCAAAGTTTGAGAAAAACACAAAACAAAACCAAAACATTTTTTCATGCCTCGTAGGAATAGGGATAACTTAGGGGATTTTTTTCCAAATACCCCCACTACTTCAAATAGGCAACCTTCCCTCTTCTTCAGTGGATTTGAACTAGAGGAACCCTTAGGTGAGCAACCAAAAATATTTGAAGAAGCTACATGGGAAGAAGAAGAAGAAGAACCCATTCCTACTGAACCAATGGCTGAAAACTAAAATGACAGAGGAAATAGGGAAAGAGTTGAGGGTGCCTTCTCCATCAGGGAAACCAATGGGGATAGTAAGATGAAAAATATAAGCCCCTCTTCCCTTCCTCGTTTCCATGGTCTGACCTTAGAATATCCAAACACTTTCTTATTTGAGTTTTTTGTCATACACCAAAACTATGACTACACCAATGATGAGCAGAAGTTGAAACTATTTCCATCCACTCTCAAGAATGCAAATTTGTGCTGGTTCATGGGTTTACCTGGAGATAGCATCACAACTTGCGCTCAGATGCAGCAAGCCTTCAACAACAAGTATCGAGGCTATTTTAGGTATAAAGACACTAAAGAGGAAATTTTTAGGATGAGCTTAGGCAATGATGAATCCCTAGAAGATTATGAAAAAAGATTCCATCTTAGCTACAAAAGGGCCAGGAATACACTTCACCCTAAGTCACTAAAGCTAGTCCTACTTAGAGGAGTAAGGGAAGATCTTCTATATACCCTAAACTTGTTCAAAGGAGGGGACATCTACCAGTTACCCTATGAGGATATCAAGACTGTCTTTAGAAACCATTCTAGGGTAGCTAGGAAAAAGGGTAGGGGTATTCAACCTATGGTCAGTCCATCCTCTTCCAATTCATCCATCAAAGGTGAAATTGGAAACATGATGGAGGATTTCAAGAGTGAGATGCTGCAAACCCTTGCCCTACAGATGGACACTATGCACATTAAGAGAAAACAGGAGGAAGCAGAGAGAGCCTTAGCCATTTTCTGCCCTAGATGCACCAGGAGGCACCCTAGGAATGAATGTCCATTGAATTCTATTGAAATATGCTTAGTCTGTGAAGAAAACCACTCCACAGACAAGTGCCTTTATTTACCTGGACTAAAAGTTGTATATCAAGTAGCTGAAGGGGTAATTGAACAACTCTGCTACATAAACCAAAGGAGACCTCATGGGCCTAGGCCATACAAGTAGGGCATGCAAGGGTCATCCCATGCATATTAAACCCCAACTAGACCACATCCATACCTTCTTCAGGGGCCCCTGCCCATGCTTCCCAGTCTACACCTCCTCCTTGGTCCTTTTCACCCCAGTGTCATTCCCAGCCAACCAACTAGTCATTTCAACCATATGCTCCGCCAAAACCTCAGTGGAACGCACTGCTCCGGGGGTGGAGGTCCCCACACAACAATGCTCCAGCTTTATTACCTTCACCAACTGCTCAACCACAACTATTACACTCTGCACCACCTAAACAACCCTAGATGCCTGCCCAGCCAAATTTGAACCTGAACAACAGACATCAACATCAAGTATACAATGGAGAGACAGGAAATTCAGGAAATCAACCTGAGATCTAGGAGAGTAATCCTGGACAAAAAACCTCTACCTCCACCTAGGGAGGTTGAGGAATAAAGAGAGGAAATCATGCTTAAAGTAAATCCACCATCCTTCCCTGAGATATTAACCCAACCACTCCAACCTACCCCAGAAGAGACTGAAATTTTGGGAGAATTGAAAAACCTATGTGTCAAAATTCCACTTCTCCAAGCTATTAAATATGTACCAATTCACAACATGTTGATTAAAGAGAAGTGCTTCAAGCATCTAGGGAAGCGAAGAAGAGATGC
Organism: Pinus tabuliformis; assembly: GCA_031772625.1. Taxonomy (NCBI): domain Eukaryota; kingdom Viridiplantae; phylum Streptophyta; class Pinopsida; order Pinales; family Pinaceae; genus Pinus; species Pinus tabuliformis. The sequence goes on along the minus strand of CM062818.1, from coordinate 1,536,749,214 downwards.
CCCTACCATTAATGTCATTGGACAACTGTCTGACTTAATGTTGGGGCAGGTAATTTGTCCGAAGTATTTGGACCTTGGAATCCCTATAGTAGATGTGCAGATCAATGGAACCATTTTCCCACACACTTTGATTGATCTTGGGGATGCCATTAATGTGATGAGCAAGGACACCATGCTTAATCTCAACCTCCAAGGTTCATTGAGAAATACCACACTACTTATGCAACTTGTAGACTGCTCCATAGTGACCCCTAAGGGGATTGTGGAGGATGTGATGGTCTCCATTGACTCTTGGGAATACCCTACAGATTTCCTAGTTCTCCAGCCTAAGGCTAAGCTTACTGGTTACCCTCTCATCCTTGGGAGGCCCTAGTTAGCCATTGTCAATGCATACATTAGTTGTAGGGCTGGAAATATGACCATAAAAAATGGGCATATTTCCAAGCAGTTAGTCTTATACCCTCCTGCTCAGCCATCTCTAGAACATGACTTACCTTTGTGGTTGGAAGAGGAGGAAGAAGATGAAGTTTATTCTACCCAACTCTATACCTTAGAAACAACCATGGGAGGGGGACAACAGGATGAAGATGATTTGATTGAACACATACTCCAAAGTCCAACTCCCAGTACATTGTCCTTAGAAGAAGTAGTAAAGGAAACCTAAAACAACCATCAAATTGATCTATGATTAGCTGATTCCAACCCTATTCATGTCAAAACCATAGAATTTAGCCCCGAGAGAGCTTTGAAAATCAACCCAACTCTTTATGTTCACCAAGAAGTAAAGTTGTGCAACTTGCTAAAGCAATCCCTGGATGCCTTTGCTTGGAGTTACAAAGAAATGAGGGGAGTGCACCCCTCAGTGTGTACTCACCACATTTATATCAAAGAAGGTTGCAAGCCAGCCTGGCAACCCCAAAAGAGGATGAATCCAGCTCTTAAAGATATAGTCAAAGAAGAACTGCAAAAGCTGCTAGATGTGGGATTCATTTACCCTATCTCAAATAGTGAGTGTGTCTCTCCTTTGGTGTTGGTTCCAAAGAAAAATGGTAAGCGGAGGATTTGGGTCGATTACAGGGAGTTAAACAAAGCCACAAAGAAGGACCACTTCCATCTACCTTTCAGCGGCCAAGTGCTAGATGACTTGGCAGGGAAAAAGTTTTTCTCTTTCCTAGATGGATTCAACGGGTATAATCAAATCCAGATCAGCCTGAAAGACTAGGATAAGACCACCTTCACTTTTCCTTGGGGTAATTTCGCCTATAGGTTCCTTCCTTTTAGCTTATGCAATGCTCTTGCCACTTTCCAGAGAGCAGTCCTGAGCATCTTTGCTGAGTTAGTCCATGATACAGTAGAGATTTATATGGATGATTTTACTCCTTATGGATGTGATTTCCAGGAGGCTTTTTCCAACTTAGGTAAGGTGCTACACAAATGCATTGAAATGAACCTATCTCTTAGTCTTGAAAAATGTGAATTCTTGATGAGTACAGGGACTATGCTAGGTCATTCAATATCCCAGCAAGGATTGCAAGTGGACCCAAACAAAATAGCTATCATCCAAAGGGTCCCACCTCCACAAAAGTAAAGAGATGTTGGAAGTTTCCTAGGGTTAGCTGGATACTACCAAAGGTTTATAAAAGACTTCAACAAGTTGGCTTCTCCTTTATTTGGGTTGTTCGCCAAAGACTCTGAGTTTGTATGGTTAAAAAACTATCAAGAGGGCCTGGACAACTTGAAGGACAAGTTAACCACTATACCGATTCTCAGAGGCCCAAATTGGGCCCTTCCTTTTCATATACATGTTGATGCCTCATAGAAATCCATAGGAGCAACCCTAGGCTAGTTAGATGAAAAATTGCCTTATGCCATTTACTTTATCAGTAAGAATTTTCAAAGGTCGAACTGAACTACACATGACCGAAAAGGAGCTCCTGGCTGTTGCGCATTCATTGAACAAATTTAGGCATTATATTATAGCCTATCAAACATTTGTACATACTAACCATGTTGCAATCAAATATTTAATGAATAAACATGATGTGAATGCCCGTATTATTAGATGGTTATTTTTATTACAACAGTTTGATTTAACTATTGTTAATAACCTGGCAAGGAAAATGTTGTTACTGATTTTTTGTCCAGATTAACTTTGCCTACAAGTGAGGAAGGAATCGTTGATGATTAGTTATCAGATGAACACTTATTCTCCATTTCAGTTCACTCTCCATGTTTTGTTGACATAGCAAACTATTTGGTATCTGCATAGTTCCCATTGAATTTGTCCTCCAATGAGAAAAGCAAGATTGTGAGGAAGAGTGCCCCATTCACTTGGATTGGGGGCAACCTCTTCAAACTAGGCCGGGATCAAATTCTGAGAAGATGTGTTAGGGAGGAGGAAGTCTTTGACATCCTTCTAACCTGTCATGATGGGCCTTGTGGAGGTCACTTTGTAGCAAAGAGGACAACATTTAAAGTGTTACAAGATAGTTTTTATTGGCCTACTCTTCATCAGGATGTGAAAATATATACTAGTAAGTGTGATTAGTTCCAAAGGATGGGAAAGCATACTCCAAGAGATGAAATTCCTCTGCAACCTCAAGTGACTTTAGAGCTATTTGACAAATGGGGCATGGACTTCATTGGACCTATTGACCCTCCTTCCAAGAAAAATAAGTATATCATTGTGTGCACTGACTATTTGACTAAGTGGGCTAAAACCAAGGCAATTAAGGTAGGAACATAGGAGGTGGCTGAGTTCTTAAGGGAGAATTTATTTTACAAATTTGGGTACCATAGAGAACTGGTCACTGATCAAGGAAGCCAATTTACCTCCAACATGATTGATGACTTTTTAAGCCAGCATAAGATCAAGCATAAAACCTCCAATCCCTATCACCCACAAGCTAATGGGAATGTGGAGGTGACCAACAGAGTGCTGGATAGAATCTTGACCAAAGTGGTTAGTAGCAGCATGAAATATTGGGCAGATAGAGTAGTTGAGGCCACCTGGGCCTATAATACCACCTAGAAGAGCACCATTGGATTCACACCCTATGAGTTGGTCTATGGGAAAAAGGCCCTATTGTCCATTGAATTTGATTATAATACATTGAGGATGGCATCCCAACTAGATCTAGATCTCAACAGTGCACAAAAAGAGATATTTCTCCAGTTGAATGGTTTAGATGAGTTCAGAATGTAGGCCCTCCTACACACAGAGGTAACTCAAATTCATAGGAAGATCTGGCATGATAAGAACATCAAGGATAATCAATTTCAAAAAGGTGATTTGGCTTTGTTATATGATTCTAGATATAAAGACTTTAAGGGAAATTTAAGGACAAGATGGTTAGGGCCTTATGTAATAGAAAGATGTCACGATAATGGTTCAGTGTAGATTGATGAGTGCCAGTATTGCAGTAAAAATGCTACAACTCCTGCACTACCAGCTTTACTTTGGTAACTCGAGGTTCGTACAAACTTGGAGGTGAAAATGCTATATACACAAGTAAAAGTGATGGTTCTTCCTTTTGTCACGGTTCAACTGGCGAGAGACCACTGGGGTTTTCAAGGTAGACTTCCATGGATACAGAAGAAGCTTAGTTTCTTGATGGAAGAAAGGGAAATATGTTCTAAGGGAGAGCTACTCTACTACAATAATGGAAAAGATTGAAATTCAATGCTAAATCACACCATTTCCTAATTAACTACCAAGAAACTATGCTTTGCAATAATGCTAAATTAACATGAACCAAATGCTACTATCTAAGCATGGATGTAAGAAGCATCAAACATCACTAATGTGCAAGTTAAGGGACAAAAATAAATATATTTTTGTCTTTTTGTCTTTTCATGCAAAATCAAGTATGCAAACTAATTTCTTTTGGTGATGTGGCAGGTGAATTAAGGATGTTGGAGGATGGATCGAAGGGTTAGGAGATGTTTGGCTAGTGTGGGAGAACCTTGGGAGAATTTTGGTGATTTCCTAGAGGTTTTCCCTCAATTCGGCCTCAAAACAGGCCATTGCAGGAAAACCTACAGGATGTACTAAAAACCTACAAGATTCCCTGTAAACCTATAGGATATAGCTGAGAGAAAAATGGAAGGTGTTGGAGGTGATGGAAGGTTTAGGGAAGGTGGTAGATGGGTGGAATGAAGTGAGGAAAGGTCTAGGATCACTCAGAAGTCAACAACAAAGATAGAGGCTGGTTGGATTCGCTCAATGTGCTTGGAAGAATTTCTACGAAATATGATGAAAACTAGTGAAGGAAATGGTGAAAAAAAGGAATGGCTATGGTGAAAACATGTATAATTCCCAAAAAGCTATGTAAACAAGAACTATTCTCATAAGCTAGAAAAGAAGAATTAATGAACTAACTGCCTACATGATGCATGAGGAAAGTTGCTAAAAGGAATGAAAGCATGGATGAGATCTACTGCAAGAGTGAAGATAGAAGAGATTGCAATGAAACCCTACTGTGAAAAACTCATCAAATGCTAACTTAAATACAGTAAAATCTAAATCTTATGCAAGAAATAGAAATCTGTGTTTTTGGGGATGCATGAAGGTCCCTTCCTAAAATCATGATCCCAAAGGGAGGAAATGAGGCCAAGACACACATTGACAACCTTGTGGTATTCCTTTTATATCTACTAACCTGCTACTGAAGTAAGGCATAAATGGAAGCAAACTAATAAACAACCAATCCAATCTACAATACTTGCAATGAAAACACATCTAAGAGAAAATTAACAATGAAGTTATGAGACTAATCTAAACATACAGATACAAGAAAGAGGAGCCCTGGCTGCTAGGGTTGGGCCCTAACCCAAGAGTTTCATCCCTCTGAGTTAACTCAATACTGGCTCAAAACAAAATTGATTCTTATTACCAAAACAGAAAATTACATCAATAAAACTTTCACAAGTCTAGAGCTTGAAAATAGCTTAGAGTTTTACAACAAAAATTCAAATCCTAATGAGGTTCTAGGCCTCTCTACTTGTACAACTGAAGTCCCCAATGAATTCCTTAAAATTAGGGAGGGTCAGCTCCCAAACTTAAGATAAACTAGCTCTTTCTCTTTCACTTGCTCGACTGCCTTCTAATCCTCATGGCTTGGCTGCTTGCACTCTGAGCTGGTGTGATGTGTTAGTGTCAGTGCTTTCACACTGCCATAAGTGATCAAAATTCTCTTTTGAATTTCATATTAGGTGTCCCATTATGATGAGTTTCAATCCATTAGGTCATGGATCAACTGATGGTAGGGTTTCATTTCATTTTTCCCTCATGCTATATACTTGCTGACCTATTTCACATATCTTTTCAGTCATTCATAGTCATTCTAGTTCACTTCATTTATAAAAAATCAGTCTTAGACTTTAGTTTCACTAGGTCTTAGGGTTTTTCACCATGGTCATTCAAAAGAGTAATAAATGTCAGCAGACACATGAGGGGGTTAACAAAGTTCAACAAATCATAAATTTCCTTTTTGTAAGCTAAATAAAGCTCTTTAACCTCAAAACTTGTTTTGAGGTAAAACAGGGCATTTGTAGTTTATTATTTTATTTCCATGTGATTTAATGTAATTTTTATGGTTTCTATATGTAATAAATATTCCTAAGCTGCTCCTGGTCACCTGGTGACATTGCCAACTCCTGCCACTACAAAAAGTCAAAGAAATTAGCATCAAGTCCACCTGTCCAAAGCCAAAAGGTCAAATATCAGTGAAACAGAGCATTTCAAGAAAGCACATAAAACATTATAAAGTGGGTTTTGAGAAATGAAAAATCAAAAGGGTTATAAAGCTATAAAAGGCCATCTGTGTTTATGTCACCTCATTGTTGAAGTGGAATTGCATTAGAGAGCCCAAAAAGTGATTTTTAGTTGTTATTGGGCAAAGGGAAGAAAGTCAGGTATTTTCCAAGAAAATCACAGGCGTTGCGCACCTATCAGCAAGTGCTGCGCATTGGATGAGCACTGCGCACCTGGGAGGTTCTGCCCGTGTTAAATAACACTGGCACTACGCATTGGATTGGTGTTGCGCCCCTATTTCAGGGCATTGCGCACCTGTTGAATGCGCCCATAATCGCTGCTAAATCACCTAAATTACCTCAAAACACCTCAAATCACTTCGAATTGCCAGGTTCACTTCCTCTACAAGTAAGTGCACTCTTCCCTCTCGCTGTAAAGTGTTTTTCTTGTTGATCTTTCATCCATGAAAATCAAACCCTCGTTTCACTGTTCATCATAGTTGTTCACTATGGTTGCACTATTCACCTAAGTCTTTCATTCATTTCTGCTACTACTACCCAAATTCCCCTATACTAAAACCTTACCCCTATATAAACCTTATCTCTCATAACACTCCCAAACCCTACTCACTCCCCTTATTCCCTAAATCCCCAAACCCTTCACTTCCTTAATCCCATTCATATCCCCTTTTCTCCTCACTCATTTTCTTTCTTTTTGAAATCTCTTCATACTCATCACTCACCCACACTACTCCTTCATTCCTCACTAGCATTTACAGTCACTAAAACCAATGGATAGTGATTATGAAACTAGGGAAGAGACCCTCAGTGACAGCTCTAGGGAAATAAATTTGTAGCAGAAGAGACCTCACAAAGGGGGAAAGATAACCAGGGAGGAGCCCATTAGTCTCAGAGAATTACTTGCTTGTCCACTTGCCATCTCATGTTTCAAACATCAGTCTTGTTATAGTTTCTGTGAAATGGTGGAGAGGGTCAAATTCCATCATGAATTGGCAAGGCTATTTGTGACTCACTTGGACAATAATGAAGTTCAACTTGCTGGAGTTACCTTCACTCTTTCACCTGCTATCATTTCAGAGGCTACAGGCATCCCAAATGTAGGTGAAAAATGGAACAAAGGACAATACATTGACAGGGAGTTTTATGAGCCTTACATCAAGGCTACATGTCTTGGCAAACTAAAAAAAGTGTTTCCCTTCAAATTCTTGGAGGACAGGTTTGCTCCACTCATGAAAATCATCATTAAATATTTTACTTGTGAAGGTAGGTTTTCAAGGTTGCATGCCTACTACATTAGATTATTGATGCATTTTACTAGAGTGAGAATGATGGATATTCCTAACTTCATGTTCCGAAATACTGAAAAGATGGCACAGTATGTTAAGAAAAATCCATATCCCCAACAACTGAACAACATCTACCACTTCTCTATGATCAAGATCTTTGTCTTACATCAGTTGAATCTACTGAATATACCATGGGAAACCTTCATTTCTCATGAGGTGTTCAAAGGACCTCAAATATTCTCATCAGTGCATCAAGAGGAAGTTGAACCGTCAGGGCATGAACAAGTCAAAGAAGCTGAAACTTTTGGAGTGCCAGTGTTTGTCACTTATGAGAGAGGCACTAGGAGAATTTTTCAGCTACTAGGTGAGTATTATCTCCACAAGGAGTGGAAGGGGTCTCACCTTCATCTACAGGCCATAGAAAAATGCTATCTTCACAAGGAGTGGAAGGGACTTTTCCTTCTTCTTCAGCAAACCAGGTACATGTTGGGTAGCACAACAAAGACAAAGGTAAAGCCAAATAGAAAATTTAGGAAGAGGATCCTAATGATGAGCAAGAGAGGGACTTTGACTTAGTTGTTCATGATGAAGTACAAGGAATTGTTGTCATTGATTTGGAGACCCAAAGTGCTAAGGACACCATCAAGAAACAAGAGGCTGACATTCAAGCCTTGTCAGTCAATTTGGAAAGGGCAAAATGGATCATCAATTACCTTTAGTAGGAAAACAAGCAATTAACTGATAAGCAGGTTATCATGGAGTTGCAAATTATTAGAGAAGAGAGGCAAGAGGCAAAGAAGGCAAAGGTCAAAATGACCTCCATTGAGCAAGAAATTGAAAATGACTGAGAAACTTGGTTAGAGAGGGTGAACATTCACCTTGAGAGGTTGCTAGAGAAGGCAAATAAAGAGAAGAAAATGCTTCACCACATGGCCTATCACTATATGACCCAGAACAAGATATGTAATATAAGGATAAGGAAGCTTAAGGCAAGACTGAGGAAAGCTTTGAGAAGCAAAAAGGAGCAAAACAAATTAGAAATCCTAGCTGATGCATCATTAGCTCATCAAAGCAGTGCTTGAGGGTTCTTTGTGCCAATTTTTGGGAACGTTTTGGAGAAGTGGCTTACATATTTAGATTTAGCATTAAAAAATAAGCAAACCCAGAAAGTTTCATCAAATTTGGAGCAAATCTTGGTCACCTAAAGGTCAAAAAACCATCAAAAAATGACCTCTCTGCCACTTTTTGGACACACAAGAAGCAGTCTTGGGAGATTCCACTTTTGAGGGGGAAAATGACCTCCAAATTCAGAAATTCAAGATGTTCCAGAAACTAGACAGGAAGATCTTTCCAACAAGCCATCTTGGGCTCAATTTGGTTAAGGGGAAGGCCCCCAAAACCGGCTTGGAAAAATCTCTTCGCATAGGATCAAAGGCGCTGCACATAGGATGGATTTTGCTAGTTTTGCCTAAAAATCAAAATTTCACCTAGTTTTTCTATAATTTGAATTTTTCTCTCCTTATGGATGAATATATGAATGTAATTGATGCTATGGTGTGTAAATGTAATTCAAAAATGACTCTTGGGGGTAGATTCATCATTTTGAGGTGGTTTAAGGCTGAATGAATCAGTTCCAATGGTTTTAGAGGCAAACTGTTCCACTGCCTATATTCCTGTTATTAGTTTAGATATGGTTGAAACCACCCCTCTTCTCATGGATTCGACCCCTAATGGCTAGCACAAGTGGTTTGGTGCCTATATTATGTACTTTCTTAGTCATTTGTAAAGGTTGGACTCTTGTGGATGCTTTGAGCTTCATTGTACATCACTTCTGCAGTTTGGCAAGGAAATAAACCAGGGTTTTGCAGCTATTTTTGTGGGATTCTTGTGGTAATGTGTCTTGGAATTGTTTCTTCCTTTGTTATTTAGTTTCTCTTATGTGTTATATGTGCCAGCATCTATTTCTTTCTTCTTAACTAAATGAATCAAGATAGATAGGTGGAATCCATTGATATCAGTGCTCTGCCTTGGGAACACATTTAGTTTTTAATGTTTTCAGCTATTTGAAGAGGATTCATGAACTTTTCATGCCCTCCTCAACCCCTCACCAGTCTTAGACTCACCATCACACTTAAAACCAAGTGCTAAAACACCTACCTACCTCACCCCACAGAACACCCTGCAATTCTGATTTGATTTCCCGGACCCAAAGCTGCTTGCTCCATTTGAGCTAACAACCAAACCTTCAAAATCAACCAAAAACCCTAGAGCTACTATACCTAGCCTAAAATCTATTCTTATTTTAGTCATCTCAACTGAGATTGACAAGGAGAGAGCCCTCTCCCGACCTGGTAGGGCTAGCTACCAGGTTAAGCATGGTTTGTGGTTACCCTAGAATTGCCTCCCTTCAGCCTGAGGTCAATCTAGGCTCTAACATGATGGATGGAGGAATATTCGAATGGGAGAGAAATAAATGAAGATTATTTACCTCCTACAATCCCTCACCCTTGTCCCATTCGAGTTTTAACCTTAGTATTTTCCAAAATTCCTTGATTTTCTCCTTTAATCCTGCATTCAATGCATATTAGTCTAGTAGGCATAATATCCAACTCTAACTCATCTCATAAAAAAAATATAATAAAAAACATGTAATAAGTTGTGAGAAAAGTTGGTTTGACTAAGCTAGGAGATGATTAAGGCCCATATAATTACCCAATGATGAGGCTCATCATCACCCCCTACTGAAAGTGTTGCTCATCCTCTGAGCATGTTATGAAACCAACTCAAAAAATGATAGAAAAGATAGATGAATGCCTTAGAATTCAGCCTCTTCAAGGGGGAAACCTCCTTTACATTACACAAATGAACAATTCTTGGATGATACAAATGAAAAGGCCTCCTTTCTATATATAGGAGTCTAAGGGGTCATAATATAATTAGAGCTGACATAACAATAATAATGTAAGGGCACAATAATAACAATATGGGGACTACATGGGTACAACAATATAATAAGGGGGTTGTAGTAATAACAATAAGGGGTTATACTAGTAGTATAGGGGCCTAACATGCCCCTCTCCTTCAAAAAGTGTTGTCCTCAATGCTTGAGCAGTTCTTGATGCTTCTGTATAAAATTCTTGTCCTATGTGGAATGTTCAGTGGGTAAGTTCTTCCACTTGATGAGATATTTTGAAATTGATCGATTTTGTAGCTGTCGGGTTCTTGTTTCTATGACTACTCCAGGTTCCAATATGATTTTTCCTTGCTCTTCAAGTTGTGGCAATATTGTTTGAATTGTGATCTTCTGCAACTTTTGAATGAGTGGCCATACTTCTTCATCCTTCTTCCATTCATCCCTTGCTTCGTTTATCCAATCTGGTTGGATAATAGAAATGGAAAACAACAATGCTTCCACATCCTCATCCTTTCTTGAGAGTGCATCTACCACAACATTTTGCTTCCCTTTTTTGTAGGTGATTTCAAAGTCATTACCCAACATCTTTGTGACCCAGTTTTGTTGTTCTTCAGAGGATAATCTTTGTTCTAAAAAGTATTTAAGGCTATCATGATCCATTTTTACCTTGAAGTGTCTTCCCATTAGGTATGGTCGCCATTTCTTAAGTGCATGTAGTATTGCCAACATTTCCTTCTCATAAATAGCTTTGTGTAAATATTTTCCCTTGATTGGATGACTTTCGAAAGCAATGGGTCTTTCATCTTGCATTAAAATAGCACCAATTCCATTTCTTGAAGCATCACATTCCACAATAAAGGTTTTTTTGAAGTTTGGTGTAGCTAAGACTGGTGCTTGGCACATTGCCTCTTTAAGATGTTCAAAGGCCTTTGTTGCTTCTGGAGTCCATGAAAATGCATCTTTCTTCAACAATGTTGTTAGACGTGCTGCTATTTTCCCATAATTATTAACAAACTTGTGATAATACCCTATCAACTCGAGAAATCCTCGCAAATTCTTTATGGATGTGGGGATTTTCCATTCCTTAATGGCTTAAATTTTGCTAGGGTCTACCTTAACTCCTTCATGAGATACAATATGAGCCAGATATTCCACCTCTTGTACTCCAAAGGAACATTTGGATCTTTTTGCATATAATTGTTTCTCCTCCAATAGTTGTAGCACCCTGTCAACATGTTCAACATGATCCTTCCAAGATTTGCTGTAGATTAGTATATCATCAAAAGATACTAACACAAATTTTCTAAGGGTGGGTTTGAAAATGGAATTTATCAAACCTTGAAATGTAGAAGGTGCATTGGTAAGGCCAAAAGGCGTGATCAAAAATTCATAGTGACCCTCATGAGTTCTAAATGTTGTTTTCAGAATGTCTTGAGTCTTCATTCTGATTTGATGATATCTTGAAGGAAGATCTAACTTGGTGAAGTAAATTGATCCATGCAATTCATCCAATAATTCATCAATGACAGGAATGGGAAACTTATCTTTAATAGTGAGCTTGTTGAGCTCCCTATAATTTAGACACATGCACCATGATCCATCCTTCTTGTGCACCAATACTACTGGAGTAGAGAAAGAACTTTGGCTAGGTTGAATTATACTAGCCTCAAGCATTTCTACAACCATACGTTCAATTTCACTCTTTTGGGCATAGGGATATCTATACAGCCTGATGTTTGGAGGAACACTTCTTGGAATCAAGTGAATAGCATGATCATGATCATGAATAGGTGGGAGACCTTTGGGAGTCTCAAATACCTTGGAATGATTGTCCAAGACTTTTTGGAGATCTGGAGAAATAGATGATTTTGATGTGTAAACATCTAGCGAACATAATTGTGCAATTACACCTCGTTGTTCCTTTTTTAGAAGGTTTGTCATACCATTAGAGCTGAATATCTTTCCCATTTTCCCTGCAATACCACTTAATTCAACTTCCTTTCCTTCCGCATAAAATTTCATTAAAAGTTCTTGAAAGTTAAAAGCTATTGTACACAAGGATTGTAGCCATTGGACTCCTAGTACAACATCAGCACCTCCCATTGGAATGGAAAGCATTGGGCTATTCAATACATATTCTCCCATGGATAGCTTGATATTATGGCACTTTCCAGAGAAATTTATCATTCCTCCATTTGCAACCATCACTTGACACTTTGGTGCTGGATATAGGAAGCAATTCAATTCTTTTGCTATATTACAATGAATAAAATTGTGGGTACTTCCTGAATCAATCAACACTATTACCTTTTTCTTCTTGATATGTCCTTCTATCTTGATGGTTCGAGCAGTGGTAATTCCAGCCAATGCATTACAAGATATGGTCAGATTCACTTCTTCCTTATCTAGGCTTTGTTCTTGGAGTATATCCTCTTCTTTTGACCTTTCTTGTTCCTTTTCTTCTTCCTCTTCACAATCTACATAGAATAATTTCTTCTCAACACACTTATGACCTTTAGTGTATTTTCTATCACAACTGTAACAAAGCCCTTTTGCTCTTTTTTATTCCAATTGTTGTCTTGTTAACCTTATAGGTTATGGAAGGCTAGGGGCAACAACACTCCCATCTTTATAGTTATGAGTGGTAGGCTTCCTGGTTGCCATAATTTTGCTTTCCATTTTTCTTGCTAACCTGAATGCCTTCTCTAATGAATCAGGTTCCCAAAGGCGAACATCATGTTGGATATTATCCTTTAAAGTCCCTATGAACACATTGATACTATGCTCCTCTGGAATATTTTTTACCGTTATGTTCAATTTTTGGAACTCCTCAATGTGCTCCATCATTGAACTATTTTGTTTGGGACTTATCAATTGGCTTAAAAGGGTGTTGCTTTTTGTATCCTCATAGTGTGCTGTCATTTCTTCCGTAAAAATTGCCAAAGTGACAATTTTTTTATGAGAGAAAAGCCATTGATACCATACAAACTTATTTGGTTCCAAATATAAAGTTTCAATACGTACCTTTTGTGTGTTTTGCACATTATTGAAATTGAAAAATTGCTCCATCTGTAGTATCCATGTTGCGAGATCCTTACCATCAAACTTCCTCATATCGATTTTTGGAATATGGTGGGTCTTTGATCCAACATTAGAGTCTATGAAATGATGATTAACATTTCTTTTGTTCTCATCATGAGTTTCCTTTACTACCCTTTCACCATTAGTGACCATTTCTTGTAGCAGCTTATTCAAATTTAGTCCATCTTATCATCCATGCCATCCATCTTAGCGTCCATGCCATTCATCTTAGCTTCCATGCCATCCATCTTAGCTTCTACGCCTTTCTTTAAACCATCCATCTTAGATTCCACACCATACATCTTAGCTTCTACATCTTTCTTTAAACCATCCATCTTAGATTCTGTTACTTTTTGTGCGAGTGACATTTATTGCACTTGGTCTCGTAATTTTGATATATCATGTTGTATTTCTTCCTCTTCTTCATGAGTCATGCTAGAGCTTTCAGGTTGCTTACTAGGTGTTTGCATTTTCTTTCCTCAGGGCATCAATTACAGATAATAATGCTTTACTATGCCCTTTGAATTCCTTCAAACTAAGTTTTCAAACCAAGCTTATGCAAAATTAAAAAAAAAAACTACACACCTTTTTTCACTTTGTAGGAGCTCGATATTGAATCTGATGTATCTCTGTAATTTCGAATCATCTAGTTTTGAAAATGCAATCTGCAGTAGCCTCTATGTCCTCTTTCCAATGCCACTAGTCTGATCGAATTTAGATTCTCCAAGGCAGAGTTATGCACAATCTCCCAAGATGACCTGATTATAGACCTTTCCAGAAGAGCGAACTTGTATGAACTGCCATGTGTCACTATTTTGACCGTATTATCTAAAAAATAGATACAGGAAACTACAGTCTATATTTTTTCTCTAACTTCTTACGAAATTTCAATTTGATGCTTGAAACAAAAGTTATGATGATTTTCCCTAGATCACTTGTTTGGAATGAAATTCAGGAGTCTGCAAAAAGGCAAACTTCCTCAGATCATATCCCCACAAATATAGTTCTAAAAGCTCTGAAATTCGGACCCGAGGTTCATAACGATTTTGACCCAAATGGGTTTTTTTTTAGCATCTGAAATGTCCCAGAAAAAATTTATAGTGCAAATGCCACAATGACCTGTTTGGAGTAGCTAAACCCTAGAATTCAAGGCTCTGATACCAAATGTTACGAAACTAGCTCACAAAATGATAGAAAAGATAGATGAACGCCTTAGAATTTAGCCTCTTCGAGGGGGAAACCTCCTTTACATTACAAAAATGAACAATTCTTGGATGATACAAATGAAAAGACCTCCTTTCTATATATAGGAGTCTAAGGGGTCATAATATAATCAGAGCTGACATAACAATAATAATGTAAGGGCACAATAATAACAATATGGGGACTACGTGGGTACAACAATATAATAAGGGGGTTATACTAATAACAATAAGGGGTTACACTAGTAGTATAGGGGCCTAACAGAGAAACTCAGTCAATATCCATATCCTTCATAGCTCTAGTGGCCTCCCTGACATCCCATGCCTCTGATGTGGTTTCCTCTTATTGTTCATAGAAGTCTACTTTCCTTTCTACTTCTTCCCACTGCCTCTTTTCTTCTTCTTCCTCCATTCCTTCTAACATTCCTAAGAGTAGTGGTGGACTGAGTTTCAGGCCATTCCAATTGACTTTCAGCCTTTGCATATATTGCTTGTACATGGGTGTCTTGTTTAGATCTTCTCTCAATATTTGAGGTGAGTGGTACTCTCTTGTCTTTAGGCTGTATGGAAATGTGTTCCATCTCCTCAGGCAAGCATGTATGCTATCATCCCCTAATATCTTGAACATGTCCTCAAAATGTGAAATCGCTTGCTCTTGGGTAGCAAGATATCTAAGTGAAAGATAAGGATCATTTAAAATCAAATTATGGGTATTGATGAGGTCCATGGAATCTGACTTTTCATCTCTGATCATAAGAGGTTTAGTTTGCTCTCTTGCCAATATCTTCTTCATATCTTCATTCCTCGATTCCTCAGGGTCCATCCATGATGCCAAAGCCATCAACAATAAATCTCCTAGCTTGGCATTTGGGTCCCATACATTCATGTCTGTTAAGGCCATGTTGTGAAAATAAAACTCAGACATCTTGGCCCTATCTTCTAGTGTGCTATGATCACAAAGATCAATGAACTTCATGTAGTCTTGAAATGGCATGGTGCCTCTCTGTGCTAGGGTCTTGATCTGGAACTATAGCCATTATTCCTTGAGGTATAGAGCATATTATTTATCTAGCATCCTACACTAGATTACTTCCAAAGAGAGACTGGACATACATGCCAATTGATTCTCTCTTTCTTGCAGCTGTCCTCTCAACCATGCATTTTCTGTTTCTAGTTGATTTTTTGTTATGGCCTCTTTGTCTCTCAAGCTACTTAGCTCTTTGCCCATATCCCTAATCTTCTCCTCCATGTGCCCAATGTCTTCCACCCCCTTGGATTTGGCGATCTGCAACCATATGTGAGTTTTGGACCTCTCCTTCTCAAGCTCAAAGAATAGTGGGATAGCAAATTTTTTAGGAATGATCATGCCTCCTTCAATAAACCTGTAGTAGGAGTCAAGGTTAGGTTAAGGGCTAGGTTCTTTGACTATGGTTCCTCTTATTTAGTTTCTTATTGTTGGCTTACCTCCTTTTCCAATTTTTGTGTCTCCTGTAGGTTCAGTAGAGTATCCAGTAGGATTGCTTCTGCTTCCTGTAGATTTTGCTGTGTATCCTATAGGATTGTTTTCCGCTTGGAGGAGGTGGATCTAGTCATAGGCCTTCTCACATAGGTGATAGGAGACTTAGGGGAAGGCATTTTCTCCTTTTGTTTAGGTGAGTCTTCAATCACAATGGGAATTTTGGTTGGTGTTTTGGGTTTCCCCTGCCTTATTCTTGTGCTTTTCCTTGTCGTCAAATATAAGGGAGTATGCCTCTATCTTTTGCCTTTTTTCTTGATGGGGGTGCTAAGAGCAGTGAGGGCAGTTGTTGCCACTCTCTAAGTGGGCTTTGGAGACACCCTAAGTGACTCCTCCTTGTCTTCTTCCCCCTCTTTCCCATTTCTTTCTTCACCTATGTCTTTCCTTTCTTCTTCCTCTTATAGATCCTCATCTTCTTTATCAGTTTCCTCCTTAACATCCTCCCATATTTCTTCATCATCCTCCTTCTATTTCTCCTCTTCTTCTTCATTTTCCTCATTTTCTTCTGTTTCATCTTCTTCTTCATCCATCTCATCTTCATCTCATTTTGTTTCTTCTTCTTCCTGCTCTACTTCTTCTTCCTGTGTATCAGTCTCTTCCTCTTCCTCTTCATTAGCTATAGGACTAACATCATATGTGAGAGATTTGATGTCTTCCTTTGCTTGCATGTCTCTGAAAACTGACCATTGTATAGGAATTCAGAGGTTTTGGATATATTTTATAAGGATTCTAATTAACCCATGGTGAGCTAGCTGTTGGGAATTTCCCTCTTGCACCTTGATGCTTGAGTCTATCAATGATTGCAACAGGAAGTATGGTATGTTGAGCCTATGGTGAGGGGGTGTTTCTGCTCCAAATCTCAACTCTTCAAGGAGCCTAAAATGATAGCCATAGACCACACTATACCTACCCTCACATGAAATTTATTTGATAAGTTGGTAGCCCACCTCATTCCAGGGACATGGCATACTTTCTCTCCTTACTCCATTTTTGTCCTCAATGGGTTCCTCAAGTTCTAAAAAGAATTTCCTCTTGGCAACCTGGCTATCTCCTTTGTCTTCCTTCCTCCATGGTACTCCTATGGGAAGTGTGTTAACTCTGCTGATGAGTTCAGGGGTGAGCTCTATGGAGATGCCTCTTACCACAACAATGGCATGGACTTTGATAAGTGGAATGAGAGAGAGAGAAAAATCTCAGGCCATCTCATCATCATACCCCCTTAATTTTTCGAAAAACCCCATCCAATTATGCCTTGTGAAGATTTCTAGTACTTGAGGGTGTTGTTGGATTCTCACAGTATTAGTGGGATCCCTCTTATTAAACCATCCTATCATCTTGGTTGGTGAGGCTTAAGGAGATGAGATGATTGATACAATTTTCAATTGCAGAAGTAAAAGACTCAAATGATTGTGTGGACAATTCTCATGCACAGCTACTGAATTCACTCAAACTAGAGGATTTTTGTTCAATTTAATTGGAAAAAGGGATGTAATTATAGAGCCTACCTCTTCATAGTGTTTTTTGTGGTCAACCCCCGTGTTTTCCCCTCTGAAACTCCTCTCGTCCTATCCTATAGACTGTCTTTGTGTATCCTGTAGGAATACTGTGTGCAATCCTATAGGATTTCCTGTGCAATCCTATAGGAATTCCTCTGCAGAAAAACAATGGTGTTTTCCTTGTTGTAGGTTTCCTAGGTATGAGAGAAATTTGTGAGAGTGAGCCTTGAGGAAGTGAATGCATGAATGCATGGGGACGACGATTATTTCCTCTTATGGTCATTTGGGGTGAGGTGGTGTGCTGGTAGCCTAGGTACAGTTTCCATTTTTGGACAATTGGCCCCCACTACCGCCTCATCATTCCCAACTTCCTTTTAATCAATTACCACTTCATGCTTCCATAGCCTTAACTTATTTTGTCCTTTTCCTTTCTATTTTTGAGTTGACTGCTACCATGTGTGAGAGGACAAATTGTTTTGTCTTTGTTGACTGATTGAACATGGCAAAGTTAACTGGCCACCTTTCCCTTATAAACTAACTTACTCGTAACCTTTACATCTTTTGACTACATTATGCACATGAGAGAGTGAGCAGGATACTTATCTGTGGTGCTTAATACCTTGTTGCATTGGTTGAAGACTAGAGGTGCTTGTTGTCTCTATTGGCTGCATGCTATTCTTCTTCCCTTTTTTGTTTTTCTTTGATGATTTTTTTTGTGGTGCAGGTACCTGGTGTTGAAGATGATGGTGTTGTTGCTGCTTTGGAGTCCGTTCTACTCTTGGATCATCATACTGGAAGCTTGTTGTTCTTATGATTTGTATTATGTGGGATAGGCTGCTACAGGATTTCCTACAGGATGTCCTGTAGCTACTTCTCCCTCAGAACTCTTAATCATACCTTCTGCTGGGAGTTTGAGGATGGTGACATGGATGGAGAGGGAGACTAGGATTGTGGAGAATGAGGAATACTTAGGTGATGCTCCCTATTTCTCTTTGTTTCCTTCTTTTTCGAAGACTGTGATTTTTTTTTGAAACTGATATATATATATATATATATATATATATATATATATCTATATATTAAGGGTGAATGCAGGGGTGTTGAAGGTGGACATAGCTATGGTCTTGGAATAATGATATAGGGGTGCTATTTTATTGACACAGAAGGTCATTTTTTCCTTTAGGGTCACTTCCTGTAGGATTTCTGGGTCACTGTGATTCCTACAGGATCATCCTGTAGGTTTTCAAGGGATCCTATAGGTTTATAGGGGATCTTGTAGAAAACATAGTCCCCTTGTAAACTGAAGGAAAGGAGTGGAAAAAAATGAAAGAAATGGTAGAGTGATAAATGAAAATGAGTGGAAAAATAAAATGTGAGTGAAATAGGTCTCTTGGTGATCCTCCTTTTCTCTTTGATCGTCCTTCTTGATGACCTACAAAATAGAAATTTTCATGATTTTTCTCTTTTCTGTTTTTTTTTTTGAAAACAACTAGGCTGCCTCTAAGAGGTTTTCATCCTAGTTGTTTGCCTTGCGAGCCTCAAGAGAGGTTTTCACCCACGGATATTTTTATTCTCATTTTTCTCTCATTTTTTTTTCTTATTGACACCATTGGGCCGCCCCAAGAGGTTTTCAACTGTATAGTGGGACTCAGGCACCTCATGGAGGTTTTCACCCGTGTCCTTATTTTTTATTTTTTATTTTTCAATGATTTGATGAGGTAGGAGCTGAAACTTCCTCCACTACCATCATTGTTTTATTGATATCATCAATGAACTCTTGTTTTGACAATGGTATCTTGTAAATTTTTAGTTAGTGTCCATTAACAAGTAAAGGAATGGCCTCTTCATCTATGGTTCTAATCTATACTGAACCATTATGATGACATCTTTCTACAACATAAGGTCCTAGGAATCTTTTCCTTAACTTTCCCTTGAAGTCTTTATACCTAGAATCATATAACAAAGCCCAATCACCTTCTTGAAATTTCTTCTCCTTGATGTTCTTAGCATGCCAGATCTTCCTCTGAAGTTGAATTACCTATGTATGTAGGAGGGCCTAAATTCTAAACTCATCCAAACCATTCAATTGGAGAAATCTCTCTTTCTGTGCACTACTGAGATCTAGATCTATTTGGGCTACCATCCTTAATGTGTTATACTCAAATTCAATGGATAACAGGGCCTTTTTCCCATAGACCAGCTCATAGGGTGTGAATCCAGTGGTGGTCTTCCAGGTGGTATTATAGGCCCAGGTGGCCTCAACTAGTCTATCTGCCTAATCCTTCCTACTGTTGCCTAGCACTTTGGTCAAGATGCCCTCCAACACTTTATTGGTCACCTCTACTTGTCCATTAGCTTGTGGATGATAGGGAGTGAATGTTCTATGCTTGATCTTGTGCTGGCTGAGAAAGTGTTCAATCATGTTAGAGGTAAACTAGCCACCTTGGTATGTGACCAACTCTCTAGGGTACCCAAATTTGTAAAATACTTTCTCCCTTAGGAACTCGGCTACCTTCTCTTCTGTTGTTGCCTTAATTGCCTTGGTTTCATCCCACTTAATTAGATAGTCAGTGCACATAATGATGTATTTATTTTATTTGGAAGGAGGGTCAATAGGTCCAATGAAGTCCATGCCCCACTTGTCAAATGGATCGAAAGTCACCTAAGGCTGCAAAGGCATTTCATCTCTTGGAGTAGGCATTCCCATCCTTTGGCACCGATCACACTAACTAGTATATATTTTCACATCCTGACAAAGAGTGGGCTAATAATAGCATGCTTGTAACACTTTGAATGTTGTCCACTTTGCTGCAAAGTGAACTTCATAAGGCCCATCATGATAGGTCAAAAGGATGTCAAAGAATTCCTCCTCCCTGACACACCTTCTCAAGATTTGATCTTGGCCAAGTTTGAAGAGATTTCTGCCAATCCAAATGAAGGGGGTGCTCTTCTTTACTATCTTGCTTTTCTCTTTGGAGGACAAGTTCGATGGGAACTGTGTAGATACCAAATAGTTTTTTTTATCAGCAAACCATGGGGAGAGAACTGAAATAACAAATAAGTGCTCATCAAATAACTGGCCATCAACCATTCATTCTTCACATGTAGGAAAATTTAATCCAGACAAAAAGTATGCAACAACATTTTACTTACCAGGCTTATCAACAATAGTTAGATCAAATTGTTATAATAAAAGTAACCATCTTATAATCCAAGCATTAACATCTAGTTTATTCATTAAATATTTGATTGCAGCATGGTTAGTATGCACAAATGTTTGATAGCTTGTAAAACAATGCCTAAATTTGTTCAATGAATGCACAACAGCCTTGAGTTCCTTTTCGGTCACTGTGTAATTTAGTTCAGCATTTGACAGATTCTTACTGATAAAGTAGATAGCATAAGGAAAATTTTCATCTATTTGACCTAGGGTTGCCCCTATGGATTTGTATGAGGCATCAGCATGAATATGAAAAGGAAGGGCCCAATTTGGACCTCGGAGAATCGGTGCAGTGGTTAACTTGTTCTTTAGGGTGTCTAAGGCCTCTTGACAACTTCTTGACCATATAAACTTAGATTCCTTGGCCAACAACCTGAATAAAGGAGAGGCCAGCTTGTTGATGTCATTTATGAACCTTCGGTAGTATCTAGCTAACCCTAGGAAACTTCTGACATCTCTCTAATTTTGAGGAGGTGGGACCCCTTGGATGATAGCTATTTTGTTTGGGTCCACCTATAGTCCTTGCTGAGATATTGAATGACCTAGCACAGTC
Organism: Pinus tabuliformis; assembly: GCA_031772625.1. NCBI lineage: Eukaryota > Viridiplantae > Streptophyta > Pinopsida > Pinales > Pinaceae > Pinus > Pinus tabuliformis. The sequence goes on along the minus strand of CM062818.1, from coordinate 1,536,728,171 downwards.
CCTGTAGTCATCAAGAATTCACATTTTTCGGGACTGAGAGACAAGTTAATTTCAAGGCATTTTTGCAGTACTTTGCTTAGGTTGGATGGAGCCTCTTGAAAATCACAGCCATAAGGTGTAAAATCATCCATATAAATTTCTACCGCATCATGGACTAACTCGGCAAAAATACTCATGACTGCTCTCTAGAAAGTGGCAGGAGCATTGCATAGGCCAAAAGGAATAACCCTATAGGAAAAAGTATCCCATGGTCAAGTGAAGGTGGTTTTATCCTGGTCTTTTGGGTTGATATGGATTTGGCTGTACTTACTGAATCCATCTAGGAAAGAGAAAAACTTTTTCCTTGCCAGGCCATCCAGCACTTGGTCAATGAAACATAGAGGAAAATGGTCCTTCTTTGTGGCTTTGTTCAACTCCCTATAATCAACACAAATCCTCCACTTACCATTTTATTTGGAACTAACATGAAAGGAGAGACCCATCACTATCGGAGATAGGGTAAATGAATCTTGCATCTAGCCATTTTTGCAGTTCTTCTTTGATTATATCTTTAAGAGTTAGATTCATCCTCCTTTGGGGCTATCAGACTGGCTTACAACCTTCTTTGATGTATATGTGGTGAGTACACACTGAGGGGTGTACTCCCTTCATTTCTTTGAAACTCCAAGCGAAGGAATCTAGATGTTCCTTTAGCATATTGCATAACTTTTTTTCTTGGAGAGAAAAAAGAGATGGGTTGATTTTCAAGGTTCTCTCAAGGCTGAAATCTATGGTTTTGACATGGAGGGGGTTGGATTTGGCCAAGCACAAGTCAATTGGATGATTTTTCTGGGCTTCCTTTACTACATCTTCTAAGGGAAATGTACTGGGAGTTGTAATTTGGAGTAGGTGTTCAATCAAATCATCTTCATCCTGTTGTCCTCCTCCCATGGTTTTTTCTAAAGTATAAAGTTGGGCGGAAGAAAATTCATCTTCTTCCTCATCCTGCAACCATAAAGGTAAATCATGCTCAAGAGATGGCTGAGCAAGAGGGTATAAGATCAACTACTTGGACATATGCCCATTCTTGATGGTCATATTCCCAGCTTTGTAGCTAATGTAAGCATGGGTAGTGACCAACCAGGGTCTCCCAAGGATGAGAGGGTAACTAGTAAGCTTAGCCTTAGGCTGGAGAACTAGGAAATATGTAGGGTACTCTTAAGAATCAATGGAGACCATCACATCCTCCACAATTCCCTCAGGGGTCACTATGGAGAGGTCTGCAAGTTGCAAAACTATTGTGGTCTTCCTCAATGAACCTTGGAGGTTCAGCTTGAGTATGATTTCCTTGGTCATCACATTAATGGCATCCCCAAGATCAATCAAAGTGTGTGGGACAATTGTGCGATTGATGTACACATCTACTATAGGGCTTGCAGGGTCCAAATACTTTGGACAGATTACCTGCCCCAACATTAAGTCAGATAGCTGTCCAATGACATTAATGGTAGGGGTATCCCTTCTTCGCCTCCCTGGATGCTTTAAGCACTTATCCTTAACCAAATTATTGTAAATAGGAACATATTTTATTACTTGGAGAAGTGGAATCTTTACACATAGATTTTTCAATTCTCCCAGAAGTTCAGTCTCTTTTGGGGTAGGCTGGAGTAGTTGGGTTAATCTCTCAGGAAAGGGTGGATTCACTTTAACAATGATTTCCTCTCTTTCTTTCTCAACCTCCCTAGGTGTAGGTGGAGGTTGGTTATCTAGGAGAACTCTCCCAGATCTCAAGTTAATCTCCTGGATTTCCACATCATAATCTAGATATGATGTCTCTCCATTGTATACTTATTGAGCCTGTCTATTTTTCAGGTTCAGATTTGGCTGGGCAAGCTTATGGGGTTGCTTGGGTGGAGAAGAGTGTAACAGTTGTGGTTGGGTAGGTGGTGGAGGCAATAAAGCTGGAGCAATATTATATTGGGGCCTCCACCACTGGGGTGGTGCATTCCACTGAGGTTGTGGTGGAGCATATGGTTGAAATGACTAGCTGGCTGGCTAGGAGTGACACTGACTAGGAAGGATGAGGAGGGGATCCCCAAGAAGGTATGGTTGTGTTTTGGTTGGGGTTGTAATATGCATGGGATGACCATTGCATGCCCTGTTGGTATTCTCTCTCTTCTTCCTCTTGCTTTCTCTTAATGTGCATAGTGTCCATTTAAAAAGAAAGGGTTTGTAGCATCTTACATTTGAAATCTTCCAGCATGTTTCCAATTTCACCCTTGATGGATGAGTTGGAAGAGGATGTACTAACCATAGGTTGACTACCCCTACCCTTTTTCCAAGCTGCCCTAGAATGGTTTCTAAAGATAGTGTTGATATCCTCATAGGATAATTAGTAGATATCTCCTCCTGCTAACAAGTGTAAGGTATCCAGAAGATCTTTCCTTACTCCCCTAAGCAGGACCAACTTTAGTGACTTAGGGTCAAGTGTGCACCTGGCCCTTTTGTAACTAAGAAGGAATATTTCTTCGTAATCCTCTAGGGATTCATCATTGCCTATGGTCATCGTAAAAATTTCCTCTTTAGTATCCTTTAACCAATAGTAGTCTCGATACTTGTTGTTAAAGGCTTGCTGCATCTGCACCCAAGTTGTGATGTTATCCCCAAGTAAACCCATGAACCAATGCAATGCAACATCCTTGAGGGTAGATGGAAATAGTTTTAACTTCTGCTCATCATCTATATAGTCATAGGTTCGACATATAACAACAAACTCAAATAGGAAAGTGTTGGGGTCTTCTGTGGTCAAGCCATGGAAATGAGGTAGGGTAGAGGGGCTTATATTTTTCATCTTAGTGTCCCCATTAGTTTCCTTGATGGGGAAGGCACCCTCAACTCTCTCTCTATTCCCTCTATCATTTTTGTTTTCAGCCATTGGTTCAGTAGGAATGGGTTCTTCTTCTTCTTCTTCCCCTGTAGGTTCTTCAAATATGTCAGGTTGCTCACCTAAGGGTTCCTCCAGTTCACAGCCACCGAAGAAGAGGGAAGGTTGGCTGTTTGATGTAGTGGGGGTATTTGGAAAAAAATTCCCTAAGTTATCCCTATTCCTACGAGGCATGAAAGGAAATGTTTTTGGGTTGGTTTTGTGTTTTTTTTTAAACTTGGAAAGTACTTTGTAGAATTGAAATTGCTGATTAAATGAAAACTACTGATTGAGTGAAAAACTACTTGCTGAATTGAAATCTTACTTGCAAATGGAAAGGAAAGTAGAAAATGTAGAATGAAAAAGGAAGCAACTAAATTACTTTTGCAGAAATAAACTAATGGAAAAATATTAGAGATAAGAAAATAGAAGAAAGAAAAAGTATTCACATATTACTCAGACACCTCCCCAACAATGGCACCAAAAAGTGATGAGCACTAGTATTGCGGCAAGAATGCTGCAACTCCTAGGCTACCAACTTTACTTTGTCAACCTGTGGTTCGTATAAACTTGGAGATGACAGTGTTGTATACACAAGTAAAAGTGATGGTTCTTCCTTTTGTCACGGTTCAGCTGGTGAGAGACCACTGGGGTTTTGAAGCCAGACTTCTACAGAGTTAGAAGAAGCTTGGTTTCTTGATGGAAGAAAGGGAATCTGTTCTAAGGGAGAGCTAGTCTACTGCAATAATGGAAAATACTGAAATTCAATGCTAAATCGCACCATTTCCTAATTATCTACCAAGAAACTATGCTTTGCAGTAATGCTAAATTAACATGAACCAAATGCTACTATCTAAGAATGGAAGTAAGAAGCATCAAACATCACTAATGTTCAAGTAAAGGGACTAAAATAAATCTGTTTTTGTCTATTTGTCTTTTCATGCAAAATCAAGTATGCAAACTAATTTCTTTTGGTGATGTGGTAGGTGAATTAAGGATGTTGGAGGATGGATGGAAGGGTTAGGAGATGGTTGGATGGTATGGGAGACCCTTGGGAGGCTTTTGGTGATTTCCTATAGGTTTTCCCTCAATTCGGCCTCAAGACAGGCCATTTCAGGAAAACCTATAGGATTCCCTATAAACCTACAGGATACAACCGAGAGAAAAATGGAAGGTGTTGGAGGTGATGGAAGGCTTAGGTAAGGTCGTATATGGGTGGAATAAAGTGAGGAAAGTTATAGGATCACTCAGAAGTCATCAACAAAGATAGAGGATGGTTGGATTCACTCAATGTGCTTGGAAGAATTTCTATGAAAAATGATGAAAACTATTGAAGGCAATGTTGAAAACAAGGAATGACTATGGTGGATGGAGTGGAAGGTGGTTGTTGGCTATGAAGTCTTTGTCTACTCCTAAAACACCTGCTCTACATAAAACATGTATAATTCCCAAAAAACTATGTAAACAAGAAGCATTCTCATAAGCTAGAAAAGCATAATTAATGAACTAACTGCATACATGATGCATGAGGAAAGTCGTTGAAAGGAATGAAAACATGGATGAGATCTACTATAGGAGTTAAGATAGAAGAGATGGAAATGAAACCCTACTTTTCAAAACTAATCAAATGCTAACTTAAATACAGTAAACTCTAAAGCTTTTGCAAGAAATAAAAAACTGTGTTTTTGGGGCTGCATAAGGGTCCCTTCCTCAAATCATGATCCCAAAGGGTGGAAATGAAGCCAGGACACCCACTAACAACCTTGTGGTATTCCTTTTATCCTTGCTAACTTGCTACTGAAGTAAGGCACAAATGGAAGCAAACTAATAAACAACCAATCCAATCTACACTACTTGCAATGAAAACACATCTAAAAGCAAATTAACAATGAAGCTATGAGACTAATCTAAACATACATATACAAGAAAGAGGAGCCTTGGCTACTAGGGTTGGGCCCTAACCCAAGAGATTCAACCCTCTAAGTTAACTCAGTGCTGGCTCAAAACAAAACTCATTCTTATTACCAAAATAGAAAATTACATCAATAAAACTTCCACAAGTTTGGAGCTCGAAAATAGCTTAGAGTTTTACAAAAAAGAATTGAATCCTAATGATGCTCTAGGCCTCTCTACTTATACAACTAAAGTCTCCAACGACTTCCTTAAAATTAGGGAGGCTCGGCTCCCCAAATCAAGATAAACTAGCTCTTTGTCTCTCACTTGCTCAACTACCTTCTAACCCTCATGGCTTGGCTGCTTGCAATCCGAGCTGGTGTGATGGATGGAGGAATATTCGAATGGGGGAGAAATAAATGAGGAGTATATATCTCCTACAATCCCTCTCCCTTGTCCCATTCAAGTTTTAACCTTAGTATTTGCCAAAATTCCTTGATTTTCTCCTTCAATCCCACAATCAATTCATATTAGTCCACTAGGCATAATATCCAACTCTAACTCATGTCATAAACAAAATATAATCAAAAACATGTAATAAGTTGTGAGAAAAGTTAGTTTGACTAAGCTAGGAGGTGAATTAAGGGCCATATAATTACCCAATGATGAGTCTCATCACAGATTAGAACCATAGATGCAGAGGCCATTGCTTTACTTGTTAATGGGCATAGATTGAAAATTTACAAAAGGCCATTGTCAAAGAAAGAGGTCATTGATGGTATCAATAAATGAGTGATGGTGGTGGAGGAAGTCTCAGCTCCTGCCTCATCAAGTCACTGAGAAAAGAAAAAAATAAGGAGACTTAAGTGAAAACCTCCATGAGGCGCCTGAGTCCCACTATTGGGTTGAAAACCTCTTGGGCAACCCAATGGTGTCAAAAAAGAAGAAGGTAGAAATAAAAATATCTCTAGGCGAAAACCTCTCTTGGGGCACCTAGGGCAAGCAGCTAGGATGAAAACCTCTTGGAGGTAAACTAGTTGTTTTCACAACAAAAAAAAAGAGAGAAAAGAAAAATCATGAAAAATTGTTTGCAGGTCAGCAGGAGGACGATCAGAGATCAAAGGAGAATAAAAAGGGACCTATTCCACTCATATTTTTATTTCTCCATCCATTATCCTTCATCATTCCACCATTCCTATCATTTTTTCACTCATTTGCCTCAGTTTGCAAGGGTACTGTGTTTTCTATAAGATTCCTTGTAAACCTATAGGATCCCTTGAAAAACTATAGGATGATCTTGTAGGAATTATAGTGGCTTGGGAATCCTAAAGGAAGTAGCCCTAGGGAAAGGAAATGACCTACCCATGTAAAAAGAATAAAATCCCTGCATCAAAACTTCATTACCATACCTCTCTCCACCTTGATCACCCCTGCATTCATCATTTAAAAAATCAGTTTAAAAAAAAAAATACAGTCTTCAAGAAAAAACACAGAGAAAAAATGAGACAGAGAGTAAAGGGGAACAACACCTGAAGGTTATTTCTCATTATTCACACACCCCTAGACCTCCTCTCTGTCCATGTTCATCATCCTCAAGTCCCAACAGTAGAAATGATTAAAATTTTTGAGGGAGAAGCAGCTATAGGACATCCTGTAGGAAATCCTATAGTAGCCTATCCCACAGAATAAAAATCATAAGTTGCAGCAAGTTTCCAGCATGGATATCCAAGGGTAGAAGAAGCTTTAGAGAAATAGCAACCCCATCATCTTCAACACCAAGTACCTGCATATGAAGGCAATCATCAAAGGACAATAAAAAAAAAGAGGAGAGATCACATGCAGCCAACATATAGCAAAAACCTCATTTCTTCAACAAACTGTAGCAAGGTATTGTTACCAGAGGTAAGTATCTTGCTTCACTCTCTCATTTGCATAATGTAATCAAAATATGTAAATATTGTGGACGAGTTGGTTTATAAGCGAAAGGTGGCCAGTTAACTTGGCCACCTTCGTTCAGTCAACGAGGACAAAATAGTTAGTCCTTACACACGTGGTAGTAGTCAAGTACAAGAAAAGAAGAATGAGGTCAAAAGTAGTTGAGACTACAGATACCTGAAGTGGGAGTTGATTATGAGGTGAGGGGAATAATGATGTGGTAAAGGGGACCAATGGTCCAAAAATAGAAATTCGTACCTTGGCTGCCAGCACACCACCTCACTCAACTTGACCATAAGAGGAAATAAACATTGATCCCCATGCGCTCATGCATTCATCTTCTCAAGGCTCACTGTAGAAAGGTCACTCTCATCCCCAAACAACCTACAGGAGAGGAAATCTTCATTTTTTCCTATGTAGGACTTCCTACAGGATCCTATAGGAAATCTTACAGGATCACACAGGAATCCTATAGGATACAGTAAGGCAGTCTATAGGATTGGCAAAGAGCAATTTCAGAGGGGAAACACAAGGGTTGGCTACATCAAGCACTATGAAGAGGTAGGCTCTACATATTCTCTAATTTTTCCAAGTAAAAATAACAAAAAAATCTCCTAGTTTGATTGAAATTGATAGATGTATAAGGGAATTGTATCTACATAAATTTCAGTCCCATTTCCTCCTTCATTAAAATTTTGTATCATACATCTCTACTCCTCAAATTCACTAAACAAAATGACAGGTTGGTTTAATAGAAGGGAGCCCATTAACACTGTAAGGATTCACCAACACCCTCCTATGCTAGAAATATTCACAAGGCATAATTGGATGGGGTAATTTGAGAAATTGAGGGGGTAGGATGATGAAGTGGCCCGAAATTTTTCTCTCTCCCTCATTCCACTGACCAGAACCCATGCCACTATTGTGGTGAGAGGCCTCTCCATAGAGCTCACCCCTGAACTCATAAGAAGAATTACCACACTTCCCTTAGGAGTGCCTTGTGTTAGTGTCAGCCTTTGTAGCCCTCCTCCAGTGATCAACTATGCTCTTACAAAGTGATTTTAAGGTGTCAAGGTCAAATTTTGTCATTTCATAGAGTCTTCAAGCAAAATTTGGTCACTAGGCTTTAGGTCTAGGGTTTGTTTTCACTCTTTTCAAAGTTGTCCAAATGGTAGTCCATGTCATCATTCAGCTGAGTGTATCATCATTCAGAGGGTTGTCATCATCATGTCAGGTTCCAATGGGTCATTTTACACCTTGTTCATGCTTCAGTTGCGTCTAGGTAAGTTCATTTCCCTCTCCTAGGGTTTTGAAGGCAATTTCTCTTGAATGGCCAAATCATCAGAAAAACTTGCATCCTGATGTTCATACACCTTCCCCTATCCTTAATGTACCTTATTAAACACTTCCCATCACTGAGATCCCCCAAATTCTTCATTTTCGCACAAACCCTAGTTTCTTGCCACAACTTGGCAATTTTCTAGGCTAGGCCTGTGTTTTGCCCTTTTGGACCCCTTCCCCTCACTCGATCTCTGAGATTCCACTTTCCCCTGCTTCCTAACATCCCTCCCTACTTCCAAAAATTTCCCCAAGAATTTAGAAGCCCCTTATCCCCTTCATTTCGCTTCATTTCGACAAAATCCCTTGTTTCACACATCGGGATAGGTTTCACTCAAATGATGTTTCAGAGAAATAAAATATGAATTTTGGAAAACTGAGAGAGGGTTTTGTTCACAACATGCCAAGGAAGAAAAAAATCCTTCACTTTTTACACAGGTATAATGGTTTTTGAGAAATGTCAAGAATACCGTTGCCTCAGGAGAATTGATGCACCTGCTGGAAGTAGTGTTGGGAGATTTGATTTCTGACAAGGTAAATGAACTCCAAATTGAACAATTCCACTTGGGTTGGAAATTAGACTCAAAGCCCTTTCCAACGAGCTATCACACGCCTAATTTGGACACCGGGAAGGCCTCCAAAAGCCTCCTGCAAAAGTGCGCTGCTCATACAAGGTGTGCGCTGCGCATATAGAGGTGCGCTGCGCATTGGGCCTCACTGGCTAGTGTAAATTAACAAGGGCGCTGCGCATATAGAGGTGCGCTGTGCATTGGGTTTGTGCGCTGCGCATTGGGTTACAGCACCAAGAAAACTTTGTTCATGCGACCAGATCTTGCCAAATCGACTCCAAAACTTGCAAGTAGGTTTTTCATGGCTGCTCAGTCGATTTTGAAAATGCTTATAGTGTGTTTAAAGTGGGGAAATTAATGTGTTGGGTATGGAGAGGTGACACCCTATGCTCATAAGCAGACTCATTCCTTAGGGTTTTAAAAACATGTTGATGGCTTTGTGAGGGTTTTCCCAGCTTGTATGGTTGATATATGTACCTATGCATCTATACATGTTTAGGTTTTGAGCATACATTGAACTTTTGATTTCACTACACCTATATCAACATACATATTGCAGACATCTTGTTTTCAAAGCCATGTCAGACACATATTCAGTTTATGAGCAGGAGGTAGAGGCTAACCGAGAGATTTGGCTTGAGAGGGTCAACATCCACTTAGAGAAGTTGCTGGCAAAGGCTAATAGAGACAAAGACATGCTCCGTCACATGAAACATCATTATTGGGCTCGCATGCATGTCAACAAAGCAAAAATGAAGATTTTGAAAAGGAGGTTGAGCCAAGCATTAAAACGACGAAAGAGGCCAGATCCACTTCGAGTTTTGGCCGAGGCTTCGCTGGTTGAGCATAACACATGATGGAGGGTCTTCACTCCGAATTTGAGCGAATTCGGAGAAAATTTTGTCATTTTGAAAATTTTGGTCCCCAAAAACAGGTTTTTCGGCTATACGCGCAGCGTGCATGCGCGCTCGCTTTTGATTGGGACACTTGCTGGAGGAAAACTTTGTATTTTTGGGTTTTTCATGGTAAGTTACGCATGCTCAGCTATTGCCGAAGCATTTCATCAAGTTCTGGACGGTCAAAAGGCCCAAAAACACCATGAAAACCACCTTGCTGCCACCTTTTGCAACAACAGGAAGTACCTCTGGGAGAATGCAGTTTTGAGGGGGAAAATGAGCTCCAAATTGGGAAATTCAACTTGGGTTGGAAATTAGACATCTAGGTATTTCCAACGAGCTATCGTGAGCTCAATTTGGATGACGGGAAGTGCCTCAAAATCAGTCTGAAAGGTACACTGCGCATAGAGGTTTTTGGTCAATTTTTCACTTGCCAGCTCAGGAATTCGACCAGTTATGACTTGTTTCACCTCTTGATGTAATTTTTGGTTTGTATTGACGTAATTTAATGTACATGATGTAAATTTGGTACTTATTTACCTATTCTAGATGATTCATTCACAAAATAGTAAAAATTTAATGAATGAATCAGTTTCCTAGCATATAGGGGTTAGTTGTTTGACTACCTAGATTTCAGTTCCTTGTTTAGAATTGGTTGAAACTGCTCCTAGAAGGAGGAGCTCGACCCCTAGAGGCTAGGGAATGGGTTGGCATGGTCTATATTATGTAAATTTTCAATCAGTAGCAGAGGTTGGACTCTTGGGAAGATTTTGGCACAATATTGTACATATTTTCCATATTTTGGCTGAGGAAAGATCAGAGGTTTTGCAGCACCTGTTGGGATTCTTGTGGCTTTCAGATCTTGATGGTGTTTTTCTCAGTTATTGTAAGTTTATTCATGTTTACATGTATGCCATTCCTTCTTATGCTTCTGAAACTAAATGAATGAGCAAATGAGGTTGAATCCATTGTTAACAGTGCTCTGCCTTTAAATTTGTTTAGTTTTACATGTTTTCGCCAGTTTGGAGAGGATCCATGTTCTCCCTTGCCCTCTTCAACTCCTTGTCATTCTGATCCATACATACATTTGATCAAAGGCATCAAAACTATTGCCTACCTCGTCCCAACTCAAATTCTGCAAAGATCTGACCTCAATCCCCGGACCCAAAATTGGTTTTCCCGTTTCTCCAACAAAAACTCAAAAATCTAAAACAAACTTTCCTATCTCTTTACTAGCCTAAAATCAGTTCCCATTTTAAGTCATCTCGCACCCTATTGCTCATTTTCTTGAGATTGACTGGAGAGAGCCCTCTCTTGTCCTCGTAGGGCTAGCTACGAGGCTGAGCGTGGTTTGATGTTGCCTTGAGTTTTGCCTTCCTCAACCTGAGGCAGATTTGAGTGTTAACACCTTGGAGAAAGGAAGACAAGGGAAATAACCAAACTACAAATAAGAAATTCATTTTAGAGGGAGAGGAGCCCATTGAAGACAAAAATGGAGTGAGGAGAGCAAGCCTACCATACCCTTGGAATGAGGTAAGCTACCACATTATAAAATACATATCATGTGAAGGTAGGTATAGTGTGGTATATGGATATCACTTTAGGGTTCTTGAAGAATTGAGGTTTGGAGCAGAAACACCTCCTCACCATAGGCTCAGCATACCATACTTCCTTCTGCAATCACTAATGGATACAAGCATGAAAGTGTAGGAAGGAAACTACCAACTGCTAGCCCACCATGGGTTAATTAGAATCATCATAGAAGATTCCCTCCAAAACGTTAGAATTCTTATCACTTGGGCAATTTTCAGAGACATGTCGATAGAGGAGGATATCAAGGCCCTCACATATGATGGAAGCCATATTCTTAGTGAAAAGGATGAAGAAGAGACTAAAATAGATGAAGAAGAAGCAGAGAGCGGTGAAGAGGAAATAGATGAGAAGGAAGAGAAAGAAAAAGAGAAGGGAAGTGATGAAAAAATAGAGGAAGATGTCAAGGAGGAAACTGATAAACAAGATGAGGATCTAGAGGGAGAAGAAGAGGAGAAGGAAAAAGGTGAAAAGGGCAATGGAAAAGAGGAGGTAGAGGATAAGGAGGAGTCACCTAGGGTGTATCTAGAACCAACTAAGAAAGAGGCAATAGCTACCCTCACTGCCCTTAGCACCCCTATCAAACAAAAAGGAAAAAGACAAAGGAAAACCCCTTATACTTCAGAACAAGAAAAAGTACAAGGATAAGGCAGCGAAAATCTCAAACTCCAACCAAGGTTCCCATTGTTATTGAGGACTCACCTAAACAGTAGGATAAGATGTCATCTGTTACAAAAACTCAAGGAGAAGGATCCTCAGCACAAACCTCCCTTAAGTTTCCTATCACTTACGAGAGAAGGCCTGTGACTATATCTAGCTCATCCAAAGGAAAAGACATCCTACAGGATACATAACAGGACCTATAGGAAGCAGAGGTAGTCCTACAGGAATCTATGCTAAACCTACAGGAAACTCAAAAATTGGATAAGGCAAGAAGTATGCAACAAGAAACAAAGAGAGAGGACTCAAAGCTAAGGGAACCTAGTCCTCAACCTAACCTTGACTCCTATCGTAGATTTATTGAAGGGGGTAGGGTCATTCCACAAAATTTTTCCAACCCATTATTTTTTAAGCTTGAGAAAGAAAGAGCCAAAACACAGATGGATGTAGATTGCTAATTCCAAGGGAGTGGAAGGCATTGGTCACATGGAGGAAAAGCTCAAAGAGATGGGCAAAGAACTAAGTAGCCTGAGGGACAGAGAGGCCATAATGAAGGCTCAGTTGGAGGCAAAAGATGCATGGTTGAAAGGGAAGTTGCAAGAAAGAGAGAATCAATTGGCATTCATGGCCAGTCTATGTTTGGAAGTAATCCAGTGTAGGATTCCAACTAAGTCCTATCCATTATACATTAAAGAATAATGACTACAGTTCCAAATCAAGACCCCAACATAGAGAGGCACTATGCTATTCCAGGATTATAGATAGTTCATTCATCTCTATGTTTAAATTACATTGGAGGATAGGGCTAAGATGTCTGAGTTCTACTTGCATAACATGGCCTTGATAGATCTGAATGTATGGGACCCTAATGCAAAGCTAGGGGATTTATAGTTAATGGCTTTGGCATCATGGATGAACCATGAGGAAGCAAGGGTTACAAAAATGAAGAAGTTATTGGCAGGGGAACAAACAAAGCCTCTCATCACAAGAACTAAGTAGTCCAATCCAATGGTTGTCATCAAAACACATAATTTAATTGAAAATGATCCTTAACTTCCACCCAAGGATCTTGCTACCCAAGAGCAAGAAATTACACAATTTGAGGATATGTTTAGACTGTTAGGGATGATAGCATGCAAGCTTTCAAAAGGAGATGGATTACCTTTCCATATAGTTTGAAAATCAGAGAGTACCATTCTCCTCAAAGGATGAGAGAAGCACTTAAAAGGACACCCATGTACAAAAAAACCATCCAAAGGCTCAAAGTCAATTGGATTGGCTTGAGACTCAATCCACCACTGCTCTTGGGGATGTTAGAAGGAAGGAAGGAAGAGGAAGAAAGAAAGTAGTGGGGGATAGAAAGGAAGGTAGGATTCTATGCACAAGAAGAGGAACCCACAGCAGAAGCATGGGATGTCAGGGAAGCCACTAGAGCTATGAAAGACATGGATATTGATTGAGTTGCTTAGAGGATGAGCAACACTTTTAGTATGGGGGTGATGATGAGCCTCATCGTTGGGTAACTATATGGACCATAATTCACCTCCTAGCTTAGTCAAATCAACTCTTCTCACAATTTATTACATGTTTTGATTATATTTTGTTTAATGAGATGAGTCAAAGTGATATATTATGCCTAGTGGACTAATGTGCATTAAATGCAGGTTTGTGAGAGAAAATCAGGGAATTTTGGCAAGATTAAAGGCTGAAACTTGAATGGGACAAGGAAGAGAGATTGTAGGAGGTAAATCCTCCCTCATTTGAATATTCCTCCATCAATCACACTAGCTTGAAGTACAAGCAGCCAAGTCATGAAGATCAAAGGCAATTGAGCAAGTGATAGTCAAAGAGTTAGTTCATCTCGAGTTTGGGAGTGAAGACTCCCTAGATTTAAGGAATTCAATGGATACTTTAGTTGTATAAATAAATAGGCCTAGAGCCTCATTAGGATTTGAATTTTTGTTGTAAAAACACTAGTTATTTTTGAGCTCCAAACTTGTGGAAGGCAATGCTATGTAATTTTTTGTTTTGATAATGAGAATGAGATTTTTTATGATCCAATACTAAGTTAACTCAGAGGGCTGAAGTTCTTGGGTTAGGGCCCAACCCTAGCATGAAAGGATACTCTTCTTGTATCTGTATGCTTAGATTAATTTCATAGATTCATAGTTAAATTTCCCTTGGAAGTGTTTCATTGCAAGTAGTGTAGATTTGATTAGTTTTCTTTCATTTGTGCTTTACTTTAGTAGTAGGTTAGAAGGGATAAAAGGAGCATCAAAAAGCTATCAGTAGGTGTCTTGGCCTCACTACTTCCTTTAGGGATCATGATTTGAGGAAAGGACTCCCATGCAGCCCCCAAAAGTCAAAATTATACTTTCTCATAGAATTTAGAGTTTCCTGTGCTTAAGCTAGCATTTGATCAATTTGAAAGTGTAGGAATTAGCCATCATTTCTTCCAAATTCAATCTTACAGTAGATCTCATCAATGACTTCATCTTATTCTGCAAATTTTCCTCATGCATGAAGTAGAAAACTAGCTCATTAAACTCTGTTTTTCTAGCTCATTGAAATTCTTCTTGTTTACATGATTTTTTGGCAAATATCATTGCTTGATGCAGTGTAGGTGTTTCACAAATAGAGAAATATTTCATAGCAAGCAACCTCCTTTCAACCTCACCCATCCATGATCATTTCTCAGTTTCACTAAGATCCTCACCAATTTCATCATTCTTCAAGGAAACTTCTTCAAGCATGCTGAGCAAATCCAACCATCTCCCAACCTTGGGTTCAAGTTCTGAGTGATCCTAGGCATTTGCTCACTCCATTCCATCCACCAACAACCTTCCCTAAGCTTTCCATAACCTTCAGCACCCATTGTTTTTCTCTCGGCTATATCCTGTAGAAATACAGGGAATCCTGTAGGTTTTTAGGGCATCCTGTAGGTTTTCCTGTAGTGGGCTATTTTGAGGCTGAATTAAGGGAAAACCTCTAGGAAGCCACACAAGGTCACCTAGGGGTCTCCCAAACCTTCCAACCATCCACCAAAATCCCTAAGTCACTTGCTACACCACCAAAAGAGATTAGATTTCACACTTGTTTTTCCATAAAAAGAATGAAAAGAAAAAATAGATTTATTTCAGTTCTTTGCAGGCACAGTAGTGATGTTTGATGTTTTGAACTTCCATGCTTAGGATAGTAGCATTTCATACATGTTAGCTTGGCATTATTGTAAAGGATATTTTCTCAGTAGTTAGTTAGGAAATGGTGTGTTTTTGGCATTGGATTTTAGTCCTTTTCCTTATTGCAGTAGACAATCTTTCTCCTAGAGTAGATTTCTCTTTCTTTCATCAATAATCAAGCTTCTTCTGAATCCATAGGAGTTTGGCTTGAAAACCCTAGTGGTCTCTCACTAGCTGAACAGTGAGAAAAGGTAGAACCATCACTTTTACTTGTGTATACAAAATTGTCACCTCCAAGTTTGTATGAACCCCGGGTTGATAAAGTAAAGATGATAACCCCAGGAGTTACAACATTCTTACTGCAATACTGGTGCTCATTAGTGACAATGTTATATAAATAGTAGGTTAGATTCTACTCATGCTACCCCCCGACATGAAATGATCTAGGTGGATATTGGTGGCCACCTGCCTATTCCACTTGGACCCCCACCATTCTTTATTTCTATTTTTTAGTTTGCTAGATTGTCGCATAGTTTACTATTTTTGGCAATTTTTTGGGTGCTGAACTTTTGGAGCCATTTTGAGGGCCTAAACGACATTTTTTTGGGAAAACAAGGGCCAACATGGGTCATGGACTGATGTTGGCCATTCCAAAGTTGTATTCCTCAGATATATATTTCTAACAAGGTATTATGCATGTCAAATGGAGATCATATGCCAAAGTTACAACCCCGAGAAGTTGATGTACCAATTTACCCAAACATGGCCCATAGTTTGACACTTCATCTCCTAGGGTTAGGTTTTTGGATGTTAAGGGTTTTCCATTGCTTCTCAACAATAAATAAGCCTTTGAGCCTCATTGTAACACAGTTTAGAGGCATGTCACCGCAACATCTCTTCTAAAAGATAAACTACCATCGCCCGAGCTAGTTTATTTCCATTTATGTTTGTAAGCATATCTCAATATTTTATATTAAGGAAATGAAGTATTACTTCTATTGCATCTCTATATTTATGGTCATCTCTATAATTTTTTGTGTTCCTGTTCAAATCCGGATCATGAAATTAGATCAAGGTGTTCAAATACGCTTCCTCCTACTATACTATGGTGAAGGGTTGTTGGCGAAAGCACAATTGAAAATTGATTCTAGCTATGAAAATGGAAATGCCATTTTCTCAACTTGTAGATGCTAACTAATCATTTCATGGAAGGAAAATAGATAATCTACTTGCAGAAAGAAAGCTACTCTATCTTTCATAATTCATCAAACTAGCATGTATCATTTATCTATTTCACACTTGCTTGAAAATCAGAAATCTAACTTGCATCATGCTTGTGGTTGAAAAGGACTATCTCTACTTTGTTTTAGAGTGAAGAAAAGGAATGGCTGGAGTGGTCTAGGAGATTCTCTTAATCATCAAATCATAACTTGGGGTCATTATTTATTTTGTTTGATCTAAGGTTGAAGTGGGGAGAAAAATAGGTGAAGAAAAGTGGTGCTACATGCTTGCTACAAGTGTTGCTACAGGAGTTCGTGTATTGCTACATGAGGACTTGCAATGCTATAAGAGGGGTTCTGAGAGCCTTTTTAGGGTGGAGATGGTGTCTTAAGGGCATGAATAGGTGGATGGAGATTAGAGAGAGTGAAGGAAGGTTGGGTTGAGCCCCTTGGCAAATCCTAAGATCTCTTAGATTGAATGCTCACGGTGTCCTAAATTTACTAGGCAAAGTGATTGTGGAAAATGTGTTTTGGGATAGAATTGAGTGACGGATAGAGAAAATGGAGGAGTCCAAGATGGAGGTGAAAAATGTTCCCTCCCCTGTAGATCAACACAACCCTACAACCAGCCACATGCATACATCCATTGATCATTAACAAAGTGATATAAACTATGATGGAAAAGATGAGTTGAATTTGAATAACATATATTTTATGCCATAACACTACTCTGATCACTGAACTGACTTATAAGGTACATAAATCAAATGTGAAGAAGAACAACTAACATTCATCTATTTCCAAGAAATCATAAACACAATATTTTTGGACTCACATTGTGAACCCTTCCAACCAGTCTCCCACAAGAGATGTGATGTAGAAACTTGCAATCACAGGTTTTTATAGCTTAACCTCTACTGAAATGAAATAAACATATCAAATGCTTTGAACCAAGAAAAAAATAGAAGTACAAAAGAGGGATAAAATAATATGGGTTGGGGCAAAACCCAAGGGTGTCAGCCTTCTCAAACTAACTCAGATGCATCTTAATAACCAATTTCTCATTAATAGAAAGTTAAAGTCTCATACATCACATCAAAGTAAAAATAACAATGTCAAGCTCTTCATTCAATAGCTACATCTTGTTGCATCAAAACTTCAAATCCTAATGAGCTTTTAATCTTGTTTATTTATAAAAAAGGGTAGCTGATAGAAGCTCTCTTGGAAATAGGAGTGACTCCCTCCTTGATCTCGAAAATGGTGAATTTGTGTTAGGACAGGGTCCCGTGGGGCCAATTTTGTAATATTTTTTGTTATTTTTGTAAAGTATCCACATTTTGACGAGTGGAGCACGAAAGTTGTTAGAAGTCAAAGGGGCTTTAGTAAATTCAAAGCCCCTTAGTGTGTTAGAAGTTATGTTGTTTTGTGACCCGCCCATGGTTTACAAACCATGGTATTGTAAAGAAAGATGGTATAAAAGGGAGTCATAGCGAGTCATAAGAAATAATCAATAATTGAAGATCTATGTATGGGCAAGTAATCTAAGGTAGAAGAGTCTACTTTCTATAATTAGGTGAAGGGGAAGGCTCTTGGAGCTATGTGCACGAAGACCTTGGTAAGTCTGGAGCTAAGTGCATGGCCCCCTGCAGCTATGTGTATTGGGAAGAAAGAGTCTATAACAGAAGGATTGAACATAATAAAGACTAGTTTTGGAGAAATATTGCTTTATATGTGTGTTTATGTTTACTTCTACACTTATTGTGATTTCACCCTATTTATTGCAATTATCATAAGAAACACTTGATAGATGCGTGAAACGGGTAGATTTGTTGGGTTACTTGATGTTATGAATGTTTAAAGAAATCGGTGCAAAGTTAGAATTTGTTTACTGTAAGTTACTGTAATGTTTATGTTTTAAGGATTAGGGTTCGTGAAGCTCTGAATAAAGACATAGAAGTAAAATAAACCCATCACACAGACCTCTAGATGCAGAAACTTAGTTTTGTCATCCCCCAATACTGCCTTGGGTGATGTTGTTGCCTGCGTTATGCGGGTTGTTGGTGAAAGGGCTAGCAGTGTAGGTTTTGTTGGTTAGTGCAACTAACTCTGAACCTGGGTACAGACCCCCTAAAGCCAACAAATGGTTTTGTTTCCACGATTGGGATTTGTCCGGGGATTGTGTGATGTCAAACAAATGGTTCCCAACTAAGAAGGAAATCAAGAAGGGGATAGATCGGAAGCTACATGAATTTGCATCCGAGGAAAATAGGAATCCATGCCTTTCGAAAGAAGAGTGGTTGAATAGATACCTATATACAAACGAACATGAAATTTTCTTCTGCTCTTTTCCATGCGAATTAAACTAGTGGTTGTCTAAATTGGCAGACAATATTGGTACGTGGAAGCTGTATAACACTACTATGTGGACTCCAGAGTTGGTAAGGTGCCTAAAAGCTTCAGAAAACAATATCGCGAGGGCTATCGATTACTAGATCGATAACATTTTATGCGGTTTCATTACTGAGTTCAAGTTTGATACATCTGTCAGTTATAGCGAAGGTAAGAGCTAGTTTTACAAAGGACCAAGAGGTAAATATTTGAAGTCCCTGAAAAATTGGATTAAAATGCTATTTTGCAAGAAAAGGGTTACGCCAGGTGCTACGCGAAGTGGAAAGACATTCAGAAGAGATATAGATTCGGTGGTTGGGTACAATCCTCTGCTGGGAGTGTCTGATAGTGACGAAGAAAGTAGTATTCTAAAAACACCTCTAGGTGCACTATAGATGGAAAATCAGGGTATCATGAGAATACCATATCCATCCACCCCACCTTCACCATCACCCCCACCTCACACACCTACACCTATACCTCCGCCTCCACCTCCACCTCAACTATTCACTATGGCAAACACTGTGAAGATGCATGTACTTAAGGGTCTAGGGATAGAAGAGCCTAAGAAGTTTTGGTTTGTAGCAAATGCTGTGTGGAAGTCACAACAAATTATAGATGATGACCTAAAGAAATTGCAGCTGGTCACAACACTGCAAGATCCAGCGATGAGCTGGTATATTAAGTATTGTTTGACCCATCCTAATGCAACGTTGAAGGAAACAAAGGAAGTGCTCAATAATGAATTCAAGAAGCCTAAGTTGCAAGCCTAGTTAGTAACAGAGGTCAAAGAGATCCAACAGAAGGTGAATGAGTTAGCGTGGGACTTTGATCAGAGGTTGAAATGTCTCCTCTAGCAGGCTAATATGCAAATCACGAATGACCAACACAAGGACTAGTATATTGTGTCATTACTACCCCATTTGAGATTGCCACAGTCACAATAGAAGATTGGAACGTAGGTTGAGGCACTGGAGATTACCATGAAATTGGAAGCCTCACCTATTCAAGATATGAATCTTGGAGTGTAGTAGATTCAGACACAGTTAGTTAGCCTAGTTATGGAGTTGTAGAACCTCAAGAAAGGAAAAGAATTCCAAAATGAGGTCCACGTGGAAGCATGGTGTTTGAAATGTAAGGGCCATGGTCATGATAATGATCATTGCCCGGTGTACCAAAATTATCTATTTGCGGGAGGACCTGTCCCCATGAAGCCAGAAAACATTGTTGGGCCAAGTACAGGAGTGGTACCCTGGTGCGCTATTTGTCAGATTACAGGAAAACACATGACGAACAATTGTCATTTGCTGCAGAAGTTTGTGCAGACTCCCCAACAGTTGTTCTATAATTTCTGTAAGTCTGTGGGTCATGACGAGCACAATTGCCGAAGTTATGAATTGATGATGGACAAAACACCAACATATAGAGTACAAATGGAGGCTTGTCCTCAGGATCAAGGCACAACTACAATGTGTGGAGGATTTCAAGGACGAGGAAGAGGATGAGGAGGAGGGGTTGGAAGAGGTCGTGGCTAGATATTTTGGTGCAATTATGGAGAACCAGGTCACTTTGCATGATATTTTCATAATCCAATGCACCCATCAAGTCAATATTGTTGACAGTTTGACCACGTCATAGAAAATTGTGAAGATGCAAGAAAAGAAGACCCAGACTCAGCAACCTACCCAGAACATATAGATGGTGAGATTTGAGCGACGTGAAGATGGACCTAGTGTTAATATTGTTATGTGGAGTGGTATAGCTATTGGGAAAGATAGAGGGAAGCACCCAAAGGAAAACGTATGGGTTCACAAGGCTGCTGATAAAGAGGCTAGATTCAATGTAAATAACGTAAAGGAAATGTTTATGGAAGAAAAAGGAGCTTCATGAATGCTATAGATTTTACATCAAGGACTCAAGGTATGGGCATGGCAAAGCCTAAAGATGTTAGTACTGCATAGGAGGAAGACCCCTCATTATTAGCATCAATTTTACAAACATGCATGAAGCTCCTAAGGGATAAGAAGTTAGTAGAGGGACTACAGGATTTGATAGATAACTACATTGGCAAGAATAAGCCACTACTGGAACAACGTGCGGTACATAAGGTGGACAAAAGTAAGAAAAGGACCGGTTGCAAAATGAGATTGATTGCCCATATTAGAGAGTTCAAAATGGACTAGGTAATTCTTAATCTGGGGTCTGATGCAAATGTTTTGCTGAATAAAACCTAGGAAATAATGGGAAGACTAATGCTACAGTGGTCCCTAATCTAGCTAAAAATGGTGAATCAACAAAAGATTATTCCTATGGGGTGCCTACATGGGGTGACTGTGGATATTGAAGGGGCACATGCCATAGCCCACTTTTAAGTGATCGAAATAGTGAACGATAGTAACCCATACCCAACGCTACTTGGAGTTGACTGGGAATTTGATATGAATGCAGTCATCAACCTTAAGAAGTGCAGTATGACATTTGAAAAGAGGGAACTAAGGGTTATTGTTCCATTGGATCCAACCTACGGTGCATGTTATACTGAACCAATCTGTGATTATGATGAGGAGGACGATATTAAGCAAATCTATAAGCTCATTGCATGGGATGAAGATTGGATCAACCCTATAGTGGATGGGTGAATTGTGTGGGAGAAGGACAACTCCTACAATTTAGATTTAGATGAGGAGCTCAAACACTGGCAAAATAAGTTGCATGAGGTATCATTGCTGCAATGCAACAAGCTTACAAAGTCACTTCGACGTATATCCATTGAGGTACACAACTTACTGTATTATGAGGGTTTAGAAGATGTCAATTTATTTTTGGATAAATTTGAAAGGGATGTACCATAGGAACATCGGTTCCAGGTGTTAGAAATCACGCTGAGACCTATGCCTGCTAGATGGTGGGGTACACATAAGAAAAACTTTGTATATTAGAAGGAATATCGATGGATGATGAAGCTACAGTTTGGGTAGACCAATACCTGCCTTACAGAGAAATATATAGGGAAGGATGATCTGTGAAAACATTTGGCTTGATGGACAAAACAATGGGGAGAAGAACCAAAGCTAGATTATCTTTATATATTCTACCATTCTTTGGATACAATCCCAATGAAATGGTATCTAGAATAAAAGTTGCGACATGGAATCGCAGAATGGGATGTCCTCAAGGAAAGTTTTCTGCTCACTTTTAGCTTTGAAGATGGATTTGATTATATTGATGAAACATTACAGGAGATCAAAGCTACAATATTCATAATGCCTGAAGAACCTATGGCATGGGTACAACCAAATTGGAGTATGTAGCTACGCCATGCACTTGAATGCTACAGTGTAATCACTAAGGAAGGAAAAGAAGACCCTAGGAACATCAATATTCCTAAGTTAGAAGGATAGCGCGAAGTTGCAGGGCCTGAGGTGGAAGTCTGTGATATTTCACAACCCTTGAAGACCAAGCAGGTGAATATTGGATTGGAAGTGCAATTGAAGTTTGCAAAGTGTTGACGGTGCTGGACCCACCAACATGAAAAGGGGATCCCCCTGGTAAGAAGTCCCAATTAGACCTCAGACCATTTGGTGTAGGAGTTCCAATAGTGGGTCGTAAGGTAATTCCTTGACCGCGATGTCACATAGAGGCAAGTAAGATAACTCTATCAGTAGCAAGGGTGTGACTAATGCAGTGAGTCAAGGAATGAGTATGAGAGGTTCCAACACTACAAAGGTGGAGGAAGGTGAAGGTGAGTTCCAGGTTGAAAGGGATTAGTCCGAACTCAGCTAGGAACACATAACATAAAGGACATGCACAAAATTCTACAAAGTAGTTGAAATGGATGTGATAGTCACAATATACAAGGTAAGATAACACGAACAACACTCACAGATTAGTCCGAGATGAGTGTGACGGTTGATATAACAAGGTTCAAAGAAAGGTTTGTTTGGTGTCTAGCAGAGAAGTTGACACGGATGGTGACAACATTAACAAAATACGAAACACATTAACAACAAGATTCATATAAATTCATACAAATTAGTTCATATATAAGTACGTAAGTTAAACAACATACATCGTTAAGGTAACTAGAATAGTCCAACTATAGTAACAACATATGCATGTTAATGTGCTGGCCCTTATTATTAAACAAGTGTAAGTCACAATCATACAATACACCATGTAAACCTACTAGCCCCATTAGTGGAACATTACAACCACATCTGCCTGCCCCTCCAAAGAGATGTAGTAGCTCCATGCAGTGGAGAAGCCAAGGCGCGTTACAATACTATCCAAGCTTTCTTCAAGATAGTCTTAGTAGAAGGTTGGCTGACCAAAAGCCTATACAATGAGTTATGAGGGACTATTTATAGCAAAGGGTGGGGTGACCCTTGACATTGCCCTTTGTGATAGTTCAACTACCCTCATGACTCTTCACCTACTCTATGACTGTTACATCCAACTGTTGACACTCAACTAACACTTGACATGACTCAAAATTATAATGCACATGTACTCATGTGAGACATTCATAGCTTGAGAAAGCCTTGCAAGACATCATTGACACTCGATCCACTATGGTGAGACCAACTCTTTGACATGCTTGTGATGGTGACACTGGTGAGCTGATGCTAAGCTTGGTCATCCTTGATGGTGTGCATGCACCTCATGGTGACACCTTGTTGAAGTGAACTCTTGCCTCTGTTGCAACCGGTGCATTGGTTCGGCCCTTTCATCCAACTCGTCTACTAACATGTGGATGTTCTTCTTAGGGTGGTTGAACCAGAAACACTCTGATGTATAGTGTCCATGCTGATCTTAAAGTGTGTGTTGGTGGTCATGCACATCAAGTTTCCGAAGTGCATGTTCAGCCCCAGTTGGACTTACTTCTTGTCTTTGCCTTGGTGAGTGTGTTGAATGGATTGTATTGCATGTGTGTGCTCAACGATATGCATGTTGCTGGATCCTTTGCATGTGATCAACAACACTGCTCACCATGTTTTCTCTTTGTTAGTTCCTGGGATGGAACCTTAACTTGTACTGGTGCAGTTTCATCCGTGAGTAGATGTTGCGCCCATTGTTGTTCATGTTCTTGCTGCTACTCATTGGTCTGTCTGTGCAACTTCATGTTCTTCCTGAGTTGTTGCTTCGGCACATGAAACTCCTTCTTTGTTCTATCTTATGCCTTCGCGCGATCTTCATGTCGCGCCGTTACTTCATAGTGTGAGTCTCCAAATTTCCTTTCATTATCAGTGGATCTGCTTGATCTTGCAACTTTTCTCTACCTCTATGTTGTCAACAACCTTCCTCTTGCATTCACTGTGTTCACCTCATTCGCTGCATTCGATATGCTACCTTCAACTGTTGTTCATGATGCTACTCGCTATGATGTTGTTGCTTGACGTCCTTGTCCATGAACAACTTGATGTCTTCGTGAGTAGGCAATCTCATAGACACTTGATCGACTGCATCCCCAAGTGTGCTCTGAATGGTGTCTTTGTCTCTGCTCTCCTGGAAGCCATTATACATGTACTGCTGAGAGGCAGATGAACACCTATGATACTTGGAGACATGGAAACACTCATAGCAAGCAATCTATCAGTCGAAAACCAGAATGAACATGAGAATTGACTTGCAACATACTTGGGTGAATGATCATGAAGGTTGTGCAATTTCGGTCGGGAGGTCGGGAGACTGATTACCAAGACTACACAAGCCACAGTCTGTGCTACTAAGATACTGATTGACTGTTGGAACTAGGCAATGCACAGTCCAGTTGTGCAGTTGGATGTTGGGATTTGCGCGATGAGAAATCCTAGCTAGGAAGGACTATTGGCCCAGGCAAAAATTTTCACAAATTTTTGCGCCAAGCAGCCACTAACCTCCAGAAATGCGAAATTTAGTCCAGGAGGCCAATGCTAGGCTGGAATGTGCAAATCTAGAGAGGAAGGTGATCCTTCATTCTCCAGATTACGCAATTTAGCCTTGGTGAAGGTAGAGACCGGGCCAAGGTTGGGCTGACTCGTTGACGGGAAACTGAAAGCAAGTAAGTTGATGAAATGCATGACAACACTAAGTGATAGTAGAAATGATTAACAACGCATGAAAAACATGAATGAAAGATTCAGTAAATAGATCAACATGCATGTGGGTGAGGCAATTCACCAGTTGGGCGAATGTCTGTGCAAAACAGTTTCATGCATGTGACGGTAGCATGATAGAAATGAAAACTGAAACATAGCTAAGACAATCTAGTATACATGAAAATGATAGCAAGCTTTCAAAGAAATCAAGAAAATAATGCACATACAAGAGAAAACCCAAAAAGCAATAGAAATGCAACACAAGGCATGGGAATTAAGCTTACGCCAAAAAAGCTGAGCTGAATGTGCCAACTACTCCTAGATGTGATGTGGGATGTCAGAGATACAAGGTTGATGTGAGGAATGAGCTCTGCAGTGTCCAGTTGATGATTTTTGATAACATCGAGGTTATGATGTGCATGCCACAAATCTAGGGGAAGAAACACTTGGAGGGAGGTTTCTGAATTGTTCCTTCCATGTAACCTCCAACTTCTAAACACAGATCCCTGAAACAATGGATTCCTTTAGATGCTGCCTTGGGAGAAGCAACCTATGCATGCAAGTCTGTTTTTCTCAGTCCTAGAGGGAACCGGTTAACTCAGCTACATATGCAAGCAACTGCTCGACTGCTAGAGAAAAATGTGCATTTCTGACTGTATGATGGGTTGATTGCCCAAGGGGATTATGCCATTTCTGGGTAGAGTAGTTGATTTCTGCCCAAATTTTCACAAATCCTTGGCTGAATAGCCTGTTGATGGAAAAAAATTGTGCAAATCCTGCTGGGAGGGTTGGCTAGTAGGATTGCGCAATCCTAGAGCCCAGTAGGTTGTCAGAGGGAATTGTGCAATTCTTGGAGGGAATTTCAGTTTCCCTCCAGAAATGCACAAATTTCACTGGGAATCTACTCAGCTTGTAGCTGGACCAAGTCCGGGTGAGTAGCCTGTGAAGGGAAGAGATCAAATTGTGATTGACAGGCTGCCTTTGAGTAAGAAAGACACTGAAGCTTGAGGACTTTACAAAGAAAGGAAATTTGTTGTAAAGGTTCTTAGGGGGGCTCCAAAATAGGCTAAGGAAAAATTATGGAGGGTGGTTGTAGCTACTACAACACTTGGCAACACACTGGTAGAACTCCAGCTCTCTGAATAGACCTTGTTCGTGAAAAGCAAGTCTAACACCTCCAGAAGTATTGTTCATCTCTCAGCTCATCTTGGATTAACACTAGCTTGATTGTAAGATGTAGCATCTGCCAGACTCTTGGTCGATTGACACACATTCCAAGCCAAGGAAACACAATTGTTTCAATTGGGGTTGAGGGGTATATAAGTGCACAAGCAGTATAGTTGTCAGAGTCTAAGTTTCATCTTTGATGTTGCTCCACTACCAGTAGTCCTAGAGATTACCTCGGTGAAGTCACATAGGAGCACAGGCATGGCTTCGCTACCAACGAGCTTGGTCAGTACCTCGACAGATTGTCTTGCATCATCTCCCTGCACAGGAAGCCTTTCTCTTCTTTTGCCTTATTCATTTTTCTTTTTTGAATTTTTTTACTTTTCATTTCTTTCATTTTTCATTTTCACTGTGTAAAGCACTTATTCATTTCAGAGGCAGAAGACGGATCCTGACTTATTGAGAGTGGAGAAGGTTGTTCTAGCAGAGAAGTAGTTCATTGTATCTCTAACGTGCTTGTTAAGGCTTCCCCCCTCACCTTACTCTACTTGATTGAGCTGACAAGGGTTAACCCAAAAAAAAACAGACTAGAGAACGTGACAGTAGTTAGCATGTAGGTGTTGTGTTTTCACCAAGGTTCACTTCGAACAATACGTATTTTCCTTCGACGTATCATGGACTAGGAGTAACAAGTTCATCATACAGAGGCAAGATGACAGATAATCAAGTAGTTATAGTTGTACAAGCCCTCTTGTACTTTACCCAGCTCGTTTCATGATTCACACATGGTTTCATGCAAACTAACCTACGAACAAAACAAGTGAATGAACTAACAATCAATAAATCAAAGCAAGAGCAAAAGCAAAAATGAAAGTGAAGCAAGTAAAAAAACAAACAAGAAAACAAACTAGCAATCAAAGCATGAAAGAAAACAAGCATGCAAGCAAACAACTGAAAGCAAACACTACTCCTACTCCGACACTAATAGTGCATGGGCCTGATCACGTGAAGTGATACTTCCAATGCAGCCACTGACGTATTGGTAGATCCATGTGGGTGAAGGCTTGGTCTCTGAGTAACCCAGTTGTGTGGACCAGCATGAAAAAAAGATGTGATAGTGAAGATAGCCACACTTCGTGTTTCAAAGTGCCCACGGGACATAAGTGAGTGCATGTTCATGACAGATAGTCCATGGACTTATCATGGTGCTGTGCGACACTACATGCAACTTTGAAGCAAAAGCACACTCTTGACTGAGACATGTAAGGAAATGAAAGAAACAAAGATAGCTTGCGTCACACATGATTTCTTGCAATGTAAGACTCCTTCAATGCATGAGCAATGGGATCATGGAGTTTGAGTGGAGGAAATGTGATTTGTGTGTAAGATGGATCTTCAATGCATATAGACCGGTGATGAGGAGCCTTGGGTGATTGAACAATTTCATGATTGGAAATGAGACTAACCCTAAGAGAGCGAAGGCCTGACATAACCATCAGTACAAGCTGATGTTCCTCGATAGTCTTGGGTGTCTCAACTTCATCATCAGGTAGATCATCATAAACCAGTGGCTTCGAAAGATCAATTGTGATATATTCATGATCGTGATAAAAAATGGAAGCAAATGGATCACGACTGCCATAATCATAAAAATCAATGAATTGTTCCACATCCTCATGATCAGATGAATCAAATAGAGGGGTAGATGAAAAGCAAACAAAGTCATCCTCAGTGTTTCTAGAAAAGATAGATGAAAGATCAAGTGGATCTTTAATGAATAACTTATCCTCTCCATTTTGAAATGACGGACTAGCATCTGGTGAGTCCTGAGAGTGATCAACAATGGATGCATCCATAGATGAAGATACGAATACAGAATAATGGATCGCATGTTCACCAAAGAAGCTAGGAAGGAGAAGAGGGGGATCGGATGGAGGGGAGTCATCCTTCAGTGGATTGTTCCTCATTCACAACAAGTGAAGAGTCTGGAATGGACAAAAAAAAGACAGCATCATCTAGAGGAACACATGGGTGAGAAGATGGAGGTCGAAGAAAATAATGTGTATGGGAACTCGAAGGACTAACAACCAACTTTGTGCAAAAATTGAGTGCAGTGATGTTGGGAGGGTGTGAAGAATGAACATATGTGTGAACATGATCCTCAGCGTCACTGGGCGATGGTGGAACTGTTGAATGAAAGGGAGGTGGAAAGTCCATTGAGACAGTGCCTGTTCCCACATGGGATTGTGTAGTTCCATCAACGAAGAAGGTTGAGTGAGGTTTGACATCAAGATTTCTCTTGGGACGGGAAAATTTCTTAAGGCAGTACTCGAACCAATCCCAGAGATAAGCGAACTTCATCTAGCTCTTCAGAGCTTCAAACTGTATGTCCTGGAAGCACTGTCAAAAATCAATAACATATTCATGCAGGGCCTTCCATTGCTGTAACAGTTCCCAGTCAAGATGGTCTAGATCAAAATGGTAGAACGCGTCTTCAATAAGATCATAGAAGTGCTCACATGAGTGCATGATGTCATCCGGTAGGCTCAACACCCAACGAAATGGGGATTCGTGAAATGTGAATGCAAAAACCAGACTGACCTATTTGTCAGTAAATTGATCTTCCTCATTAATCATGGAAAGGAAGTTATGCAAGTGCTCAGGCTAGGCCACTTCGACTTGACCATCATACATGTGAGTGGACAAGAGATTGAAAAGCTTCCCTGAGATGGAGACATCTTCATGATTTGAAAAACACCTCAGGGGAATAAGAATGCAACACTCCATGGAACATATGTAAAGGTTCCAAACTGGATGAGAGGACACTAATTGTCATCAGGGCCTCCTTCTAGCACCAAAAATGTTTATGGTGCTGGACCCACCAACATGTAAAGGGGATCTCCCCGGTAAGAGGTCCCAATTAAACCTCAGACCATTTGGTGTAGGAGTCCCAGCAGTGGGTCATAAGGTAATACCTTGACCGTGATGTTGCACAGAGGCAATTAAGATAAGTTTGTCAGTAGCAAGGGTGTGATTGATGCATTGAGTCAAGGAATGAGTATGAGAGGATCCAACACTTCAAAGGGGTAGGGAGGTGAAGATGAGTTCCAGGTTGAACAGGATCAGTCCAAAATTAGCTAGGAACACACACCACAAAGACATGCACAACTTTCGGCAAAGTAGTTGAGACGAATGCTGCAGTCACAACATACAATGTAAGATAACACGAACATCACTCATGGATTAGTCTGAGACGAGTGTGACTAGTGATATAACAAGGTTTAGAGAAAGGTCTGTCTAGTGTCTGGTAGAGGAATCAACACGGATGGTGACAACATTAACAACATATGCAACACATTAACAATAAGATTCATATAAATGAATACAAATTAGTTCATATATAAGTAAGTAAGTTAAACAACATATATCATTAAGGAAACCGGAACAGTCCAACTACAGTAACAGCATATGCATGAAAATGTGGGCTCTTATTATCAAATAAGTGTAAGTCACAATCATACAATACACCATGTGAACCTACTAGCCCCATCAGTGGAACGTTACATCCACATCCGCCTGCTCCTCCAAAGAGATGTACTAGTTCCATGTAGTGGAGAAGCTAAGGCGTGTTACAATACTATCCAAGCCTTCTTCAAGATAGTCTTAGTAGAAGGTTGGCTAACCAAAAGCCTATACATGAGTTATGAGGGAATATTTATAGCAAAGGATGGGGTGACCCTTGACATTCCCCTTTTTGATAGTTCAACTACCCTCATGACTCTTCACCTACTCTATGACTGTTACATCCAACTGTTGAAACTTGACTTACACTTGACATGAAACAACATTACAATGCACATGTACTCATGTGAGACAATCATGGCTTGAGCAAGCCTTGCAAGACATCATTGACACTAGGTCCGCTGTGATGAGACCAACTCTTTGACATTCTTGTGATGGTGAAGCTGGTGAGCTGATGCCAAGCTTGGTCATCCGTGATGGTGTGCATGCACCTCATGGTGACAACTCACTGAAGTGAACTCTTGCATCCATTACAACCAGTGCATTGGTTAGACCCCTTCATCCAACTCATCTACTAACATGCACATGGTCTTCTTGGGATGGTTGAACCGGAAACACTCTGATGCATAGTGTCTATGATGATATTCAAGTGTGTGTTGGTGGTCATGTGCATCAACTTGTCGAAGTGCATGTTCAGCCCCAGTTGGACTTGCTTCTTGTCTTCACCTTGGTGAGTGTGTTGAATGGGTTGGATTGCATGTGTGCACTCAAGGACATGAAACAACACTGCTCACCATTTTTGCTCTATGTCAGCTATTGGGATGGATCCTTAACTTGTACTGGCATAGTTTCATCTGTGAATGCATGTTGTTCCCACTGTTGTTCATGTTACTGCTGCAACTCATTGGTATGTCTGTGCAGCTTCATGTTGTTCCTGAGTTGTTGCTTCGGAACATGCAACTCCTTCTTTGTTCTATCTTCTACCTTCACGCGATCTTCATGCCACACCATCACTTCATAGCCTAAGTCTCCAAAGTTGCTTTCATCATTAGTGGATCTGCTTGATCTTGCAACTTTGCTCCACCTCTATGTTGTCAACAACCTTCCTCTTGCATTGACTGCATTCACCGCATTTGTTGCATTCGCTGCATTCAGTATGCTTCCTTCAACTATTGTTCATGATGCTACTCGCTATGAGTAGGAAAACTCATAGACACTTGATCGACTGCATCCCCAAGTGTGCTATGAACGGTGTCTTTATCTTTGCTCTCCTGGAAGCCATTGTACCTATACTACTGAGAGGTAGATGAACACCTGCGATACCTGGAGACATGGAAACACTTATAGCAAGCAATATGTCAGTCAAAAACTAGAATGAACATGAGAAGTGACTTGCAACATACTTGGGTGAATGATCATGAAGGTTGTGCAATTTCGGCTGGGAGGTTGGGAGACCGACTGCCAAGATTGCACAAGGCGTAGCCCGGGCTACTAAGAGGCTAATTGACTACTGGAACTACACAATACATAATCCAGTTGGGCAGTTGGCCACTGGGATTGCATGATGAGCAATCCCAGCTGGGAAGCACCACTGGCATAGGGGCAGATTTGCGTAATTTTTTGGGCCAAGCAGCCACTAACCTCCAGAAATGCACAATTCAGTCCAGGAGGCTAGTGCTGGGCCATAATGCACAAATATGGAGAGTAAGGTGAGCCTTCCTACTCCAGATTGTGCAATGCAACCTTGGTGAAGGCAGAGACCAGGCCAAGGTTGGCTCGACTCACCGACGTGCAACTGAAAGCAAGTAAGTCAATGAAATGCATGGCAAGACTAAATGATAGCATAAATGATTAACAATGCATGAAAAACATGAATGAAAGATTCAACAAATAGATAAACTTGCATGTGGGTGAGGCAGTTCACCGCTTGGGCGAACGTCCATGCAAAATAGTTTCATGCATGTGACAACAGTAAGATAGCAACTAAAATTGAAACAGAGCTAGGACAAGCTAGTATACATGATAATGATAGCAAGTGTTCAAAGAAATCAAGCAAATAGTGCTCATACAAGCGATAGAAATGCAGCACAAGGCATGGGAAGCAAGCTTACCCCAAAAAGCTGAGTTGAATATGCTGACTACTCCTAGATGTGATATGGGATGTTAGAGCTACAAGGTTGATGTGAGGAATGAGCTCTGCAACGTTTGGTTGATGAGTTTTGATAACATAGAGGTTATGACACACATGCCACAAATCTAGGGGAAGTGAAACTTAAGGGGAGGTCTCTGAATTGTTCCTTGCATGTAACCTCCAAATACTAAACATAGATCCCTGAAACAAGGGATTCCTTTGCATGCTACCTAGGGAGAAGCAGTCTATGCATGCAAGCCTGTTTTTCTCAGTCCTGGAGGGAACCATTTAACTCAGCTGCAGATGCAAGCGACTGCTCTACTGCTGGAGAAAAATGTGCATTTTTTACTGCAAGCTAGGCTGAATGCCCAAAGGGATTGCACAATTTCTGGGCAGAACATTTGACTGCTACCCAGATTTACACAAATCCTGGGCTAAACAACTTTTTGATGGAAAAAAATTGCACAAATCCTATTGGGAGGGTTCGCTGGCAGGATTGCACAATCCTGGAGCCCAATAGGTTGTAAGAGGGAATTATGCAATTCCTAGAGGGAAGGTTGGTTTCCCTCCAGAAATGTGCAAATTTCATTGGGAAGTTGCTCAGCCTACAGGTGGACCAAGTCCAGGTGAGTAGCCTATGAAGGGAAGAGATCAAATTGTGATCGTTACGTTGCCTTTGAGCAAGAAAGACACTGAGGCTTGAGGACTTTACGAAGCAAGGAAAGCTGCTGTGAAGGTTGGTAGGGAGGCTCCAAAATGGGCTAAGGAAAAATTTTGGAGGGTGGTTGTAGGCACTACAACATAAAGATAGGTGACTATTGGTATGAAGATACAATGGACAAAGTCACGGAGCTACTACGGGAGTATAAGGACTTTTTTCCCACCAATTTCTCTTATTTGAAAGGGATAGTAGGGGATCTCGGCATTTTGAAGATCACTTTGAATCTCAATGCGAAGTGAGTGAAGTAGCACCCCTACCATTTGAATCCTGAGTATAAAGAAAAAGTGCGTGAAGAACTAAATAAGATGCTTGCAGCCAGGATTATTGAACCAGTCGAAGAATCAAACTAGGTTAGTCCCATGGTGGTTCAAGAAAAGAAAACACAGGGTGAAATTTGGATATGTGTAGACTTGAGGAAGTTGAATGACACTTGTGTCCACAATCCATTTCCTATGCCATTTATACATGAATTCTTGGAGAATGTTGGAGGTTAGGAAGCCTATTTGTTTACAGATGGGTTCTCAGGGTACCATCAGATGAATATCACGGCAAAGGATAGGAGTAAGACTACCTTTTCTATTGAATGGGGCTACTTCCAGTATGAAATTATGCCCTTCAGACTTAAGAATGCCCCTACAATCTTCTCTCGAGTGGTAGTCGCAACTTTCAAAGAATTTATTCACAAGTTCTTGGAAGTTTATTTTGATGATTGGATTGTGTTTAGGTTAGTTAAGAGACATGTTTCCAGTATTCGCCTCATGTTGGATACTTGTTGGAAGTATCAAATATCCCTTAATCTGAAGAAATTCATATTCTGCGTACCATATGGGATATTGTTGGGCCATGTAGTCTGTAAGCAGGGGTTGATGGTAGACCCTACCAAAATTGTAGTAATTATTAATCTGGAGCCTCCAAAGAATGTCAAAAAACTACGCGTGACATTGGGCCACATAGGCTATTATAGGAATTTTATCAAAGCATATGTGTAGATCACTGGACCCATGGAGAAATTGCTCAAGAAGGATGAGACGTTTTGCTGGGATGAGGATTGCCAAAAAATCTTAGACGTCTTGAAGGAAAAAATGGTCAACGCACCCATTTCAGTATTCCCTGACTGGAAGGAGTTCCACGTACATGTAGATGCATCCCGCATAGCACTAGGAGTTGTGTTAATCAAACCAGGAAAAGGTGATATTGACCATCCGATAGCGTTTGCGAGTATGAAGTTATCAAATGTGGAAAAGAATTATTCAACCACAGATCACGAAGGCTTAGCAATGGTGTACGCGCTCCAGAAGATCAGGCACTATTTGTTGGGTGCGCACTTCAATATGTACACAGACCATTGTGCTTTGAAGTACCTAGTCAAAAAGCTTGTGTTAGGGGGGGGGATTTGTAGATGGCTGTTGCTCTTCCAAGAATATGACTTTGAAGTAATTGTAAAGCCAGGGTGACTGAATATTGGACCAAATCTCCTCTCACGGATTAAGCATGGTGATGAACCTATGAATTTGGAGGAAGGATTGCCTGATGCGCAACTCTTTGCTGTGCGTGTTGCAAATGAACATTTCACAGACATAATCCAATTCTTGTCTACAGGTACCACTTGTGAAGGGTATTCGACACAACAAAAGAAGGAATTGGTGGTCCATGCTTTAGATTTCTCTGTCATCGCAGGACACTTATATAAAATCGGGCTCGATGAAATATTGCGGAGGTATGTCCTAGAGTATGAACAAAAAATCATCCTCAGCAAAGCGTATGGATGGGTTGTAGGAGGACATTATGCGGGAAGAGAAACTACGCAAAAAATCTTATGAGCAGGACTATGGTGGCTGAATCTACATAAGGATTCCAAGGCTTATTGCATGGCATCTAATGTTTGTCAAAGAACCGGAAGACCGTCGCGAATGGATGAATTTCCCTTGAACCCTCAAGTGTCCTTACAAGCGTTTGATAAATACGTGATAGAATTCATGGGGCCAATTCAGCCATAGGGGAAGAAGAAAAGAGCCAGATACATCATTACAGCGACCAAATATCTAACCAGGTGGGTTGAGGCATAGCCTGTAAAGGATTGTAGTGTAACTACAACTACGAAGTTCATTTTCAAATACATTTTGTCTCGATTTCGTTGCCCTAAGATCTTGATGAGTGATAGAGGGTCACACTTCTTAAATGAAATTGCTGCTTTGCTCAAAGAATTCCATATGAGTCACCAGAAGAGTACATCATATCGTCCTTAAGAGAATGACACATTGGAAGCATTTAGCAAAATCCTGGAGAATGTCTTAACGAAGATTTGTAATGTGAAGCGCAATGATTGGGATGTGTGCATACTAGCTATTCTATGGGCATATAGAACTACCTCCAAGAGGTTGATGGGACAAACGTCATTTAGACTGGTTTATGAACAAGAAGTTGTAATATCGATGGAGTACATAGTGCTCAGTTTGTGGATTATTGCAGTTACAGACATGGATGATCACAACAACATGGAAGAATGCCTTGCACAACTCGTTGAGTTGGAGGAAGATTGCTTCTTGGTAGGTTTTCATCAACAGGTGCAAAAGGATAGCAAAAAGGCATGGCATGATCACCATATTAAACAATGCACCTTTAAGAATGGAGATTTGGTGTTTTCGTATGGAAGTACACAAAATTTCTGGGGAAGTTCCAAATGCATTGGCTTGGGCCATATGTTATTAAGGAGATTATAGATGGAGATGCAGTTCAGCTCATGAAGCTGAACAACGAACTATTTCTAGGAAAGGTCAATGGGAGTCGATTAAATTTTATGGGATGATGCTACCTCTGTGCAATGACTATATAGATGCGGGATAGTCTTAGTGCTCCAAGAAGTTGCAAGGGAGAGCAAGACTATAAAGTACACTTCCAAAAGGAAGGTTGGGCAAAGCGAAGGGGCTGCGCGACGAATCAAGGCGCAGAGGAGAGATGCAACAAAGGAGTTGCTCTAAGATGGCGGGTCCTGCACAGCCTAGCCAGAAAGTGATTGTTAGAAGCACTATAGCTGATTGGATGGTGATTTTCCTATTAAAAGGAGTGGGGGGAGAACATTTATGGAGCATATCTTTGGAAATATGCCGCCAAAGATGCATTAATGATAGGGATTTGGAGGGAACATATGGATTTGAATTCAAATTGAGCTATAAATATGGCATGACACTCCACATTCGAATACTTTGCTTCCTGAGCACTTTTCTTACGCTTTTTCACCTTAGTTTTCACTAAGAGAAGTGTTGTATGTCTGACAGGGATTGGGAAATAATTAAGGAGTAGATTTCATAGCCGAGGGTCGCAAATTCAATAGATTGGCAGTGCAAGATATTCATCGAGAGAATGACTGTGACTTGACTGGAAATGGACCTAGCCCAACCTATACCTACAAGGTTTCCTACTACATCGCCTTGGTCACCAAGGCCTAATCCATCTACTTCCATGGCAAGAGATAAGAAGCAGAAGAAGCCTATGCAAGCATTGGTGTGGAAATCACCGCAGAAAAATCTCATAGAAGTTCGCCAAAAGGGAAAGATGGATAGGTCCAAACAACTAATGGAGCCCCTCGACTTGGATGAGGAGGATTGCATGGAGGAATAGAGGAAATTGATGTTGAGGAGGTTGAGTTAATAACTCATCTACCGCCATATATCCCACCAAGGAAAGCCACAACTAAAGTTCCCAAAGATCCAAACATCATGAAGTTAATGGTTTGTACATCTTTGCTGCCAGAGAATGTGCCATTTGAGGGAAATCTACTGGAGCAGATACCTTATCTAAAAATGGAGGATTGGGATTTGGGGGACCATGCGAAGTTCCTGTAGCTAGCACCAAGGAAATACCTGAAGAAGGTATATTATGAAGAATCAGAGGTCACCCGATTAGAGTTGATGAAAAGGGTGGTTAGAGTTGGGTGTGCGAGGTTACTGAACATGTTGTGGGTACCACATTTTAGTTGAAGTGCTATCAACACATTATGTGTGTGTCAACTTCTAATGCTGGTGCATGATTGGTGCCTTTGGTTGGGAGGGCCCATCCCAATTACTGACATGCTAATCCATAGAATAACATTGCTACCATACCAAAAAGTGGACCTTGCGGAGGCGTTTGTAGGAAATTCGTAGGAGAAAAAGTTGGAGGAAAAAATGAAGAGTGATTTTGATTCCGGTGAAGAAATCGTGTGGATACTCCATTCATTCAATCTCTGATGGCATGGTGCAGTTTGCTGCACAAATGTTTGCCCGAAAAATCATTAGGAAGTGTCACGCGGATGAAGTACTGGTACCAGTGGTTTCTTTGGCTTTGCAGTGAGCCAAGGGAGTTGAGTACAACCGAGCTCAATACTTGTGTCACGAATTTTTGGAAGACTACAGAGAAGTCCAAGATGAGGGCAAGGCGTTCTACTACGCGTGGTTGCTATTGTTGATCACATTTATGGCATGGAGGATGCTAGAAGAAAGTCATTTCCCTCAGCATGATTCAGATCTACCTAAGGACGTGAAGTTCGCTTTGTTGTGGGTGACTAAAGACCCTAAGTGCATCATGGAATGGAAATATTTTGGGTGTTGTTTGATTCAAAACTGAGAATTTTGATCAACTAGTAGCCAAGGTTATCACCAAGCTTACACATATAGTACAACAATGTTGCAGATTTCAACGTATATTTTCATAATCTACACATCCGCGCGAAGAAAGATGCCACACGCACATGGCACAACTTTCCATACTTGGTCGTCGAGGATGATATTTTGGGGGTTGTTAGT
The DNA here is from genome assembly GCA_031772625.1 of Pinus tabuliformis. Taxonomy (NCBI): domain Eukaryota; kingdom Viridiplantae; phylum Streptophyta; class Pinopsida; order Pinales; family Pinaceae; genus Pinus; species Pinus tabuliformis. The sequence goes on along the minus strand of CM062818.1, from coordinate 1,536,691,202 downwards.
AAGTGGCCAAGTGACTGGCTCACCCCTTCTGATGCTGGCATAGGTACCAGTAAGATTGCTAAAATTGTAGTAGTGTAGGCTATAGCAATGATTGCAGTACCAAAGGAAAAGAAGAACGAAGCACAGAAGGCTTCCTCTAAAGGGAAGGCCACAGAAAAAGAAAAGGTCATGCAATAGAAAGAAGCTACTGTAAAGAAGAAAGAAGTTGTTACCAAGGAAAAATAGGCAACAAAAGAAAAGACTACATCGCAAGCCACCATTGACCTCAGCGAGTCAGAAACAGAGCACACAAATGTGGAGGAAGAGACAGAGGGATAAGAGGAATGGGGTGCAGGCTTGGAGTCCCCCTTCATTATTAAGAAGATGCCAAAATGGAGTTATACAAGGCCTTGCAAGAAGAAAATATTTGATAAATTAGCGAGCAAAATGCCTTTAGTCCTTACAGAGGGGAACCTAGATGAAACTGGAGATATGGTCTGCAAAGCAATGATGAATATTTGGGAACACATTGAAGAGTATTACCACTAAATGTTGGATAAAGTGCAGTAGGGCTCGTGGGAATTGTAGGTCCAAACATGTATCATTCAAGTGAGCACGGGAGAAGTGAGCTTCAAGCAAGCGAGGCTGTAACAAGCAAGTAGAGAGACCTTAGCAGCAAAACTCACTGCAAACCTCCGCATAGTGCAGATACTAGAAGGGTCTCTGTGCATCGACTCAGTTGAAGGCAGAGTGCACCTCTTCCACATGAAGGATTTGAGTTTGAATTTGGTGGAACTACCTATTCAGACACTGCACGAGCTGCATAAAGGGGTGTCATATAAGCTCAAAATTCAGGAACAATGAGCACTACAACTCATAAAAAAGGTAAAAACTAATAATCAACAAATGTTCGAGGAAAAGGCACAGGCCATCAAGGAGAGGGAGGAAGTGATGGTGCGAAGTCAGTAGCTAGAAGCAGCAATCACACAGGCTTGTAGTGAGCTTCCCAAGCTCTAGATTCCAGTAGAAGCGACCTCGACAGAGAAGATTTAGAAGATAGATTTCGTAGTAAAGGAGTCCAAAGAAAAAAATGGCAAAGTTAGATAAGAGTTCCAGCTATAAATCTTTAAGCTAAAACTTAAGATGCAATCAACTACTCCTCCAGAAGTTAGAGAATAGTGTGAGGCTACTATTAAGGAAGAAATGGCTACTTTAGAAGTTGCGGTCAAGCATCGCACTCAGTTATTTGAACAGGCCATGGAACTATGGACTTCACTACAGGAGGATTTGAATTTGTAGAAGATTCAAGAAGATATTAGAGAAAAGCATAGGTATTTTGATGAAATTAGGTCGATGGTGCAAACCTTAGCCCTGATATAAAGGTTCATGAGATTGGAGGAGGGCAAGCTCATCCAAACTGAAATTAGTGATCTACTTCGAAAGAAGCAATCATATCTTCCAAGACACAACTTTGGGTGGATGAGGCAAGTCAGTTGATGCTATCAGTATAGGGAAAGTTAAAGGCCATGTAGCAGACACAAAGAACCATGGGCCTTGTAGTTGAAGGCCCCACCACAGAAAAATTGGTCGAAGAAGTCCGTCAAGCCGCTGCACAAGGGACAATAGACTTGCAAGTTTTGAAGATAGAGTTCGTGGAGCTTCAGGCGGAGATCAAGTCACCAACAACTAAGTGACTTGAGGATGAGTCAAGACTTTGTGTTGGGGGCCTATTGGGACGGGGTCCCCTGGGGTCAATTTTGTAATATTTTTTGTTATTTTTGTAAAGTCTCCACATTTTGAGGAGAGGACCACAAAGGTAGTTAGAAGTCAAAGGGGATTTAGGAAGTTCAAAGCCCCTTAGTGTGTTAGAAGTTAAGTTTTTTTATGACCCACCCATGGTTCGCGAAACATGGTATAGTAAAGAAAGATGCTATAAAGAGGAGTCATAGCGAGTCATAGGAAATAATCAATAATTGAATATCTATGTATGGGCAGGTAATCTAAGGCATAAAACTATGCTTCTTGTACTTAAGCGAAGGGGAAGGCTCCTGCAGCTCTGTGTGCGGAGACTTTGGTAAGTTAACAGATGAGTGCGTGGGCCCCTACAGTTGTGTGCACGAGGAAGAAAGAGTCTATAATAGAAGGATTGAATATAATAAAGACTATTTTGGAGAAATATCTGTTTATATGTGTTTAGGTTTACTTCTACACTTATTGTGATTTCACTCTTTTTATTGCAATTATCATAAGAAACACTTAATAGATGCGTGAAGGGGTAGATCTGTTAGGTTACTTGATGTTATGAATGTTTAAAGCAATCGACGCACAATTATAATATGTTTACTATAAGTTACTATGATTTCCTTGTTTTAAGGATTAAGGTTTGAAAAAGTCAGAATAAAGCCCTAGAAGTAATAGAAACCCATCACATAGACCTATGGATGCAGAAACCTAGTTTTTTCATCCCCCAATACTTCCTCAAGTGAGTTTGTAGCTTGCGCTACATGGGTTGTTTTCGAAAGGGTCAGCAGTGTACGGTTTTTTTGGTTGGTGCAACTAACTCTGAACCTAGGTCCACACCTCCTCAAGCCAAAAATTTGGTCCCTCTTGAGCTTCACTTGTACTAGGAGTTACTTGGCTGTCAATGAATTCAAACTCGTGAGAGAGGAAGTTGTGATCTGAAGTCGAGTTAGGGAGTTAACGAGGTGGAAAAAACCCCTAGATTCTCTCCTGGTTGTCCCCATCAAGACCCTACATAGTAAATGCCTCAAAAATGCTTCTTTTTCCTACAATTAAGCCACATTATTCCACATACAATGAAAAACACCTTTTATGCTTCTTACTAAGTATATTATAACCCAATATATGAATTAATGTGAGAAAAGAATAGTTTTAAGGCTGGAGGATGGAATGAATATCTTCAAAATATATCTATTGATGGGACTCATTGCCATGCATGGTGTTGGTGTTGAGAGAGGAGGAATAGCTGCATCTAAAAAGTATGGCATTAGTATCTAGACTGAAATAGAGAAATTGGGAATACTAGGTAGAGTAGAGAAGGAATTGATTCCATTAAGTTAAACTAAGGGAGGGACAGAGGTGGCCCCTCCCATATTGGTAGTAGTAGGTGGTAGGGGCATTCTTGTGTGAGAATTTTAAATAAATATGAGCATAGAAGGGTAGTGATGGAAAGAAAAAGAATCTAGCATGGGTAGGTTGAATTGTTGTAATACAGGTTGAAATGGGTATGTTAATGGGGGGTTGAAATTGGGAAAGATATTGTCACCTATGGTATTAGTTTCATGATTTCCTCCTTAAGAAGTGGTTTGTGTGCCAAAGTGCTATGAAGGAGTATGATCCAATGACAATGATCACCTGTGAATAATTGATGGTTCTTCCACAATCAGAGAGAAAACATTTCCTCCACGAGAAAATAAAATTTGTAAGAATAGAGTTTTACAACAAATTTAAGACTAGGAAGGGTAACTCAAGAAAAATACATATCCAAACAACACACCATGGGAATTTGGAAAAACCATATCAGACACTTATAAGAGTAGTTTTACCTAGGTAGTGGGTCATAGAGTAACCTCTATCAGGTGGCCATGACTAAAACAACAACTAGCCCATGATCAATTGTGTTGGTATAAACACTCAAACCATGACTATTTAGTAAGACAAGGAATATTCAAAACAAGAAATGCAAAAAAAAACCTAATCAAATAGGTAAATAAGTGAGAGACTCAAGGATTACCTAGGTGCAAGAGGATGATGTTGGTGCCAAATCATACCACCCTAAACTTTCCTCCAGTGGCCTTTCAGATGCTAAAATTGCACTTCCAAGCTCGAACTATAGAAGGCAAGGCTTAAAGGTTTCAAAGGAAAAATGGAAAATGTCAAAGGAAAGTGCCTTGCTTAAAACGCATTGATAGGAAAACGTTAACATGAATTCTTGGTGGGTGCTAACACAACCATAGAGAAACATGGTTGTCGAGCGCTAAAGGGTGGATTTTCCCTGCCAAATTAGATGGTGCGCACAATGGGTGATTCGATGGAAAATGCTATCTTGCACCACCAATCCAATTGGTAGAAACCCATTGGAGGGGTGAAGAGGGGACCATTGTATGCACCCTTGTGCCTCTCATGCTGGTGTGATATTTTCATATGATGCTTTCCAAATGGCACAAAAGGGAGCCACATGTACCTCTACATAGGCTCCCTCCATGTCATTGAACGTCGATCCTGCCACCTCTCATTAACCTCACCACCAACTCAACTTGTCACATACCCTATCCATGACTAGTTAGCCTAAAATGTGGCCTAACCCATGTCATGTTGATGTAATCATGATATCATCCAATTTTTCTCCCAATTTGACCTTGACACATATCCGAACCAATTTTTTTATTATTATAAAAGGGTATTTGGGGCCCATTTCTCGTTGTTATTGTGCCTATTCATACTTCAGCTTACCATCTGTGCCTTTCAAACTAGTATTCTCAATTCCACGAGCTTTAAATACAAATTTGTAAATCCTAGCCTTTGTTCCACCCCTTGCTGATGAATTTAACCCACTAAAGACCTCCTCTTGTGAAAAACTATGAAAATAAACACAAGTTTAAACCCTTTCCCTCACTTTCGAATAATTCATACCTCACCCTGTGAATTATTATTTCTAGTGGATAAATCCTTTAACCAAGACTAATTAATACTTTAGGCTCAATCATGAGCTAAATTCTCATTGAAATTTGCTAAATTCAAAACTTAATTGCTCAAAAACCCCAAATTCAACCTTCTTGTGTGTGATGGATATTCACACTGTGTATAAATTTTAAAAATTTTAAAAGATTCTTCCTCCAACCTTTGCCTAATCGCATGGTACCACATGTTACACCCTCATTGGTCCTCATAATCCTTGAGAATATTCCATTTTTTCCTATTGTCTCTATTCATTTAGCCAACTACTCTCAAAAGGTTTCCTCTTTTTCAACGACTTCCTCATCTACCAAGAGTTCCACTAATTTACAGAAGAAAGGGAAAACCAAAGAATCATATTTTTATGACGGAGATGTCAATTTTCAAGATCCAATGTTAACCACCTTTGATATGAAGGAAACTATTCAAATAGTTTTGAACACCATTGAAGTAATAATATACCATAATAATATGTATGCATCAAATTTGGTAATTTCCATTGTCTCACAGGTGTTCCACTTTTTGGAAATGGTGACCTAGTGTTCATGCAGGTACCTTCCCGAAAAAAGGGTTATTGTCTCATGCTAGGAAGGTAGGTAAATAATCAAAACAAATTGTAGGCTATTATATATATGTTGTCATTTCTTGATAGGACATACTTACAAAGGTTGAATAAGGAAGAAATAGAAGAGAAATGGACCAGCCTTGTACCAGAAGTCTGGCAAAGGATGATTTCCATTTTTTTCAAAGGAAGAGTGGTTCCTCCCTTTGGTCATCCTCCTTATCATATCATAAATTTTGATTCCATGTCAAAGATATATTTCTCCATGGTTTCCCAGGTTCTCAATTTTGATATTGATGTCTACATAGTCAAGGCAATCCTAGGTCTCTTGGTATTTATATATCATTCGACCATCAAGGCCTGCAATAAATTTGATTTCCTACAATTCTTGTGAGATGAAATTCACTCTCAGATGGTAGAGTGTGGAGAACGAAATTCCTTTTTCTACCAAGCCCATTTATTCCACTTATTCATCCATCAAAAATACTTTCATCTAGAGAATCTCAAACCTAGAATGGTAGATGAATGCAATGCCTTATTACCAGTTTATGAATGGATAACAATGGTATGAAAGCCTGAAAACAATAAAGGCCTCTCAATTACATTTCCTCTTTCATATGAGTTGTGTACACCCTACTACATGGTTAACTATTACCTAGAGTCCATCCTTTCCTTAGGGAGAAGCTGTAGTTCACCCCAGACAATAGAGTATGTGATTGGTACTTTTTAAGGACTACACAATCATTAGAACATATGGGTTTGAAGGTCAACCTTACAATCTAGCTGCATTCCTGACTCCTCGCTTTTTTTCATTGGAGTATATCAGATAAATATCCTACATTGATAATATAATTTTCACTTCAAGGAAAACAATAATCACGTTCCATCTTCCTCACAAGGTGGGACCATTTCTTATTAATTCTTGAAATGCCTTGGAGCTCATGGAGAAGATATTAGATGGATTTGACTTCCCACAAGTAGGATCCTAGATGTATGATCCACAAAATCTCATTTATGAATTGAGAAAGGATAAGGATCGAGAAAACTACAAACTTGATTTGAATCTGATAGTAGAAGATTGTGTGAATAAATACACTTGGGAAGAAGTTAGGGCCATCCTACATATAACTAAGTCATATTGTTCTCACCACTTCGACAACAAAAGAGGCACTTCAGAACATATGGAGGTTGATAAAGGAGAGGATCCTAGCCCATAGAAATCTAGAACAGGTAAAGCAACAGGATATGAAGATGATGAATATGACAATGAGACAAAGTCATATAATTTTATACTATACAATAGTTAGTTGGAATCTCTATCAAAATAGGATTTCACGATGGAAATCTTACCTTATTCCATGTCAGGATCAAAGGAAATGGAGTTAGGATATGTGTCCAAACCTAGGAACATGTCAATAGTAGAAAAGTTCATGGAAATAGCAAAGGAGCCTCTAAGGAGAGGAAGAGGGACATCATAATAACAAAGAATCAACCACTTCATCCCATGCAACTTAAAAGTGAATTAGAATATGAAAAAGGAATTTTCAAGATGGCAGTGTTGCAATCAAAAGTGGAGATAACAAGGTCCATGTCAGACTACCAAGTACATAAAATGTCCTAACATGCGGATAATATTCTATATACTGATATCATGGATTTGAACTTGCAAGTGACCCATATGGTGCATAGATATATGCATCAGACAACTTCTTCAGCCAAAAAGCTACAAGATCTATATACCAAGGTCAACAATCAATTGAGATATGAGAGGATGATCTTCAAGACAGAGAAGATGAGGGATTAAAACCTTATAGGATAAAATCATGCACTTGACCATGTTCCCTAGGGATTTTAAGTAGTATAAGAAGGTATTGGATGGAAAATACAGAATAATAGTCCCATTGAAGAAAACAACTCAAGATTCTAGATGCACATCCAGTGAATACAATTGAGCTGGTATCAGTGGAGAAAGAGAGCAAATATTTGAAGTTCAAGTTGAATGAGGCACTCACAAAGAATAAAGAATACAAGAACTGAGTTTTGATATTAGAAGTCCAGGGAATGAAAGAGAAGACAAATGAGATTTTGTAGTCTCATTAAACCCCAAATGTGCTAATTGGACATGAGGAATCCATGATAGTGTCAGAGGATGTAAAGTAGCTACAAGCTCTTTCTCAAGTCGAGAGAGGGAACTGAAAAAGAGGAAGAGCTTGAGAGAACAAAGATAGAAATGTATTGGGAACAACAATATGGTGAGAAAGTTAATGCTAAATTAGAATTCTTGACAAGAAATAATCAAAGGAAATCCGCTTTCAAGGAAACTCAAAGAATTATTTGGGATAAAACCATGAAGGTAGTTGAAAAGAATTTGGACCACCTAGAATGTTATTGGTGATTCCCTCGCCAATGGTGGAATAATCATTGAGTTCCTTAATCATCTAACCAAGGAGGAGATTTTTAAGGAAAACATTAACAAATCCAAATGGGTAATCAGGGATAACTAGATGAGGAGGAAATAGAAATTGATCATACTGGTGGAAAATAAAGCAAATGCATTAACCAAGGAAGTGCATAGAATATAGTTTTAAGGATCAATTTGAAAATCTAACCAGGAGGAAATTCCCACTATTATTCAATGGGAATGGAGATGTATATTCAAAGGAGTTAATCATGAAGATCCTAAATTATATGAAACAGGATCAAAATGATTTTGGAGAAGAAGATCGTCCAGTACGAAGGAAAGATATTGTAAATTTGTATGAAGATTATTTTTAGGTTTTGTTCATGTTAAAGAGCTCCTTCAAAAATTTGGGCAAAGTGAACTATGAAACAATAATGACCATGGAAGGAACAATTTTGGATGCAAAAGCGTGTGACACCCCATTGGGAAAGGAATGAAAAGGTATGTAATACATATATAAATTGGCCATTTGGAATGATATTCACCACTTGCATAGGTTCCATCAGCAGAGGTAGGTTCTAGTTCAATACCTCCACCACCACAGTAGGTACAACCTCAACTGTCAGCATTGGCATTGACATGACCTGCTCCATTAGTAGACCAACCAAGGTATCACCAAGGAAAGAGAGAGAAGGATACCCAGTGTATAGGCAAGAGAGAGAAAGGGAGTCCACTACATCCAAATCAATTGGGACCCACCCTATACCTAGAAAAATTTCTAGAAACTTCTAAAGGTAGTTTGTTATAATATAATTGTCATTTTGTAAATATTCTTAATGGTTTTACTAATACCACTAGTGGTTTAGGGCTAGGATCATGAGTCTTCAGTACCTATATATAGGCCTCATTTTGAGGTAACTAGGGGAGAAATTTTCTAGTGTAGGGGAAACTTGATCAAAAAGTGTGTAGAGAAATTTTTTGGTGTAGTTGTCCGAGGAGGAATTCTGAAGTGAGTTTTGGATGGCAGTTCTTATCATGCATGTAATTCTAAGAACGCACCTTGTATTTTGAGTTTTTCATAACATTAATACAGTTTCAAGGATTTTTTATTGCAAATTATGTTGTGAACCTAGATTGCTATGAAGCTAAAATGGGATTGTTAATTAAAGTATTTTTGAATCAATATGATTGTTTTCTTTAATTTTTGTATAATTTATCATAATTGTTGAGGAATATCTTGGCTATTTTGATGAGTTTATATGGGTTTCTAATGAAATTGAAAAATAAATAATATTATGTTTTCTTGTGGGTAATTGGTCAGCTACCTATTTGATTTAAACAGGTTGAAAGGAATTCTTAATTTCTCTTTTGAGTTTTTTAAGGTTTGTTCTCCACTTTTCCCTTCTCCAAACTCTTTTCAGTTCTTTATGTCAAACCCAAAGCTCACGAATACTCCAACTAAAAACTAGTGGAAATCCTGCCCAACAAAATTATTTTTAAGGATTCATAACTTTCCTTTACCCAGATTCTCAAAAGAAACCTGAATTTCAAAACAAAGATTGAAATTTGATTCGAATGGAATCTAATAAGGGTAACTTGTACTTTATTCTAAGGGCTCATGATGAATGTTTGAATGTATGAGATGCTTAAATTTCATAAATGTGCAATCAAATATTAGCTATATTATGAGTTATTTTACTACATTTACCACATAAACAAGTATACACAAATAAAGATCTAGAATCTAATTCAAATGGATGAAAATGGTTCTTTGTGATTCTTTAATTTCCTGTGACAAATCTATGGGGAAAATAGAGTGCATGCAACTTACATTTTAAAACAAACTCAAAACGTATCAGTAAAATTTAATGTAGAATTCATATATTCATTTCACAAAATTGCATTCACAGTAAGCAAGAATTAACTTTTGATTTAATTTGTTGCAATTTTTCATCAGTTTTATTTTTCTTGTTGAAGCTCGAAACCAAGAAATAATATGCATGAACATTCAAAATCTAAATAACATAGAGATATCTTGAGAAGGAATGGATGAACGTAGATGATTTCATACACAAAATTTTAATAGAAAATCAAATCAATAACAAAAAAATAGATCAAATTCAAATGTTCCCAGTCTCAGCACCATAGAATGAAATAATGGCCCCAACATCTTTTGGAACCATTGTCGAGGAAGATGTGAATAAATTCCCTGGGAGAAAAGATATTTTATCAGATTTTTTTGGTGTACATGATCTGAATGTATTCGTTATGTATTCTACCTGGCGATTCCATTATTCATCATTTTCATTATCTCTCAACCACATGACTTGCATTCACTCACCACCATACCACAACAACAATACTTTATGAACCTAGATAGATAATTGTAGATATTCATTATCATCTGGCTTGAATTTTTTAATGCATAATCCACAACTTTCACACCCACTTTCTAGCTTCTCTAAGGAGACATACTCGGAGTAACCTGGATCAAAATCTCACACTTCCAGTATTTATTCCTAAGCATTTGGTTCATGCTTGAAAACAATGAAACAAAGAATTGCAAACGATATCATCATAGAATCAAACAACTGATGCTACATCTCAAACTTCTCCAATTTTAATTTCTCAACTTGTCTCCTCACAGATAATTTGAAATGATATACTCTCCTCGCAACCAAAATTTGAACATTTTGAATTACTCAATCCGCCTCACTTATTGGAAACTATTTTCTCATCTAGTCCTTGTGACAAAAAAAACTAGGACTCCCATATTGTCTACTACTAGAGATTTAATCTTATAGCACATCATGGATGGGAAGGGGAAAACTCACAACCAACAAAATTAGTCTAATCAACCACTAGCCTAGGTAACAACTAGGTATGCACCCTTGGCCCTAACTTGAGTGTTACATGACATGCTCGAGAATTATATCAAATTATTACCTAGATTCAATGGTGAGAAGAGAGTGACAATTGAGGAACATACCAACACATTTCAATAATTCACTAATAACTTCATGGTGGAAGAAGAGGATGTGTTCGTGAGATTTTTTATACAAACCCTAGAAGGATATGTGATAAAATGGTTGCATACTCTCACCGCTAATTCTATACACTCGTGGGATGATTTAGAGAGAACATTCCATACCCAATGGGGTGAGAAAAAGGATTTGTAGTACCACCTCACCGAGTTTGCAACAATGAAAAACAACCCTTCTAAAAGCGTAGAAGAGTTTAATAAACGATTTAAATTTTTTTATAGCAAAATCCTAAATGATGTTAAACCCACTCATGTTGCTTCTATGGTGAGTTAGGATGTTGCTTTAGAACCTGATATTTCCATCATGCTAAGTGAAATAAGACCTAGAGCCCTAGAAAATATATAGTCAAATGTGGTTTAGATAGAGGGAAACCTAATTGTTGTGGGAAGACTACGAAGGACTGAGGTTAGAGATGAAAAATACAGTGATGATAAAGAAAAAGGGGGTAATAGGGATAAAGGTAAAAATAAGATAAGGATGAGCTCGATCATCCTACATACAATACCGACCCATATGAAGCAAATATTGAGGAAATGAATAAGCTAATCACAAATTTGTCCGACAATATTGTTAAACTTGAATTCGAAGGATCAAGTAGAAATTAAAACCAGCCACCCCCTCGAAACCATAACTTTATTCACAAGCCATTCAATCCTCAACTGATGAATAAAGAGAGAAGGCCTAAAGAGAATAGATACAACATCCTATGAGAAGAGATCTAAGCCTTCAAACTGATGACTTCTTTTATGAATTCATCCAATATGAGGAAATAAACTAGGTGGGAGATCAGAATCCTACTTTTTATATCATGGAAACTGATTAAAAAAATTATCTAACACCACAAGAGGCTTATGATCCATATGAGGATTATGAAATCCGACCTTCCCAATACCAAAAAATCACTTAAACGGTGATGGAAGAGCTTAGGAGAAACATCTGCACAATCTCTTAGTTCAGAACCAGTTCATAATGAAAATCAACTACCTCCTGAAATTTGAGGAAAGCATAACAGCCTTCACATAGGAAGGGGAAAAACATTCTAGATCTAAATCAAAACTCGACTAAGGAAGCTAACAAACCATAAGGACCCACATCCTCACAAACATTAATTTATCCAGTTAAGGAAAGTGAAAGAAACAGACCCCTTGTTTAACCTTGAACAAGAGCTAAGAAAGATAAAGCTCCCGATACCACTATTAGAATTGGCTTAGAACCCAAAGTATCAACCTCACTTTCAAAATCTCTTAAGGCCCGCTGAAATATTTTCTCATAATGACCCTTTGAATGTTTAGGAAGATTGTCCTAATGTAGAATGTGGACCGCATGTAGAAGAAAAATATGATGATAATACTCCTTTTAACATTACTCTTATTGTTCACATGAATTTCTTCACAACTGCATGTTGCATTTAGGAGCATCTCACATCTCATGCCTAAGTCGGTCATGGTAGAACTAGGATTGGACATCAGAAATCCATATTATGACCTTTACTCATTTGACTTTAGAAGATTACAATGTCTCAGTCTCATTAAGGATGTAGTGATTTCTCTCACCCAGATACTCAGTAAGAGTCTAGTTATGTACATAGTGGTAGCTAATATTCTAGCTAGCTATGGTATGTTGCTTTCCAAGTCATGGGCTAGGAAATTGGGAGGAACCCTACCAATGGATTTATCCTATGCAACCATACTTGTCTTTGGGGGTTAAGAGTGGATATTATACATGGAGGTGTTGTGGCCACCAACAACCCCACTCCTTGTTTAGTATTAGCAATAACACTAGGTAAGTGGGGACCCTTAGTAAAAAATTTCAAAAAATCAATTAAGGCTCATGTATTTTTACTCCTTAAGCAACATCACATCGCGCAAAAAAGGATAGGACATTTCCTTATGAGTAAAAATGATAAACTATGAGATTGCGACGTGAACTCCATCGCATCGCATGCATTAAGAAACGCTCACATTGGAAAACTTAAAAAATCGCCGATATGCGATATCGCATATCGCATATCGCAAAGTCGCATGAAAAACACATAACGATTTAACGAATACAGCGATCTGTAATTTCGCAATCTTGCGATACTGCGATCCGCGATCTTGCGATAACACAACACAATGAAATTGCGATAATACAATAACATGATGTTGCGATGCGAATTGCAGAAACAGTCCATCGCAAATGTCCTGGCTCAATATTCAAGAAAAAGTTTTTCATAAACCAAGAACTGGACACGTGCTTTAATGGTAATTAATGAATTATATGCTAGTTGTTAATGAAAGATGGTTTTGTGTTGCTCGAAGAGTCAGTTCACGTCAGGTGGCATGTTTTTGTACATCCGTAGAGTTTAAAGCTTTCCTGTCAATTTTTATTGTCATTACTCTTTCCTCATGTGTGAACTGCAGGAACGAAAAACAAAAGGTTACGCAAAGCAATGTGCAGGAAGCTATGAAAAATAAGGGTAACACTCCAATATTCAAAGACAGAGAAAAGACGCCCGCATGCAACAGAGCCGCAAATTCACAGAATGCTGCTGAGCTAGCCATTACAGATCTTTCAGCCATGATTGAATGAGTAATTGAACGATGCTGATATCAACAACGGTTTAACGCTCAAGGTTAAGGGCTCACGAAAGCAGTATTTTTACAAATTTTGAAGCTTATACCCAGTGAAGGAAAAGGCGCTAAAGGCGAAAAAAGCATCAAAGAAGCCCGGATCAAGAAACGGAGGCAGTAATCGCGCATCACTGAGAAAATTGCTCAAAAAGCAAAGCCTCTAACTGCTTAGTCACTTGTAAGCCCGGAAAATGCAAGAAAGCAATGGTAAAGAACAAACTGGAAACAGAAAGCTAGAGAGAAAGGCAGAAGCGATTCAAGAGTTAACCAAGTTGAACTTGGAATATTATTGGGCATACGCAGTAAATCAACATAGTTAGAGGATGACTCTCGAGTATATCATCGGTTTTGCTGAAAAGATGGTGCCAGCTCTTACCATTTCTGTTTGCTTAGCTCAATCAAAAGCGGAAGACAGTCAGCCGACTCTACCCAGGCAAATACTGAATGCTTGCAACATTAAGGAGCAAATGCAGAAATAGTTAGATATTAGATTTAATTTTTAGAAATAGTTTTGCTTAGAAAAAGGGCGGTCATTTAAACCGTATCCTGAATCTGTGTAATTAAGTTATTTAGTTAGTAGTATTTAAACCCTTCTCATGCATTTAGAGAAGGGTCCAGAAATTTATCAAAAACTTGTCCTCAGAACATGCACTTTTGCACCCTCAGAGGAGGTTTTGGTGAATGAATGGATCAAGATTTGTTGATGTTTGCATTTGATATCTGCTACTAATGTTGCACTTCTGTACTCTTAGTGGATGTTAGAGCAAGGAGAGATAAATCATTGTCGCTTGAAGCTTATGAGTAGGACTAGTCATAAATGGTACTTTTATCTCTTGACCATTTCTGCTTATATGTTAAAGTGATATACAGTTTTTAGTTGTTTATGTATTATTGCATGAATTCCTGAGTTATCATTTGGCACTTTTGTACGGTGATAGCTATTTATTTATGCTTAATGTATGAATAGCTCATTATGCGATATGTTTTTCACAACTGTTTCGTCTAACTTTTTATGCGAAGTGGTTCATCTTTATTGATTTCCTTTCTTATAATCGCTGAATGATCTTTATTACCAGTTGTTATTTGAAATCTCTTTAGATCGCATAATAGAAGAATTACATCTCGGGTTAGTATAGATTTAGATGTGCTGTTTATTAGATTACAGTAGCATAGAATTAGATTAGAGTTAGAATTAGAATATTTTAAATAGGAACTGTTAGATCAGCAACATCAAATTATACACACACACACTCATAGATTGGGAAACTAGTCCCATTATCCCCAGTCGGACCTGCTATACCAAACGGATAAGGAGCTGCCAACCAAGGTCCGGACCGGGCGGGTATCCCCCTTGTTGTCGACCCGATTTTTGGGGCTTCAACATATTTGGTGCTAGAAGGAGGGCCTGAACTATGAATGGCAAGTAAATCCAAATCTGAATACCATTTTGAGAGTAAATCGCCCTCATCATCTCCCCCGACTTCTCCATTACACTTAAATCTAGAATCAGAAGTTGCTCGATGATCCGGATTTAAACAGGAACGCAACAAATTACAGAGATAACCATAAACACAGATTTACGGCGGAAATAATACTTCATTTCATTAATGTAAAATACTGAAATATGCTTACAAACATTAATGGAAATAAACCAGCGAGGGCGATGGTAGCTTATCTCTGAGAAGAGATGTGGTGGCTACATGCCTCTGAACTGTTCTAAAAAAATCTATTACAATGAGGCTCGAAGGCCTATTTATTGTTGAGAAACAATGGAAAACCCTTCACATCCCAAAACCTAACCCTAGAAGATGAAACGCCAAATTGTGGGCCCTGTTTGGGTAAATTGGTACATCAATTTCCCGGGGTCGTAACTTTGGCATACGATCTCTGTTTGACGTGTATGATAGCTCGTTAGAAAGATCTATCCGAGTACTACCACTTTGGGAGGCAACATGGGTCCATGGACCCATGTTGCCCCAGATTTCCCAAAAAACGTCGTTTAGGGCCTCAAAACGACTCCGGAAGTTCAGGACCCGAAAAACTGCTAAAAATAGTAAACTGTGCTACAATTTAGGAAACTGAAAAAGCTGAAAGAGACAGTTGTGGTGGTCCAAATGGGATAGGTGGGTGGCCACCAACATCCACCTGGATCACTCGAGTATCAACCGCTGCTACACACCCTGATATTTCAGAACAATCTACCGTTGAACTTCCTGAAGTCGAATCCCTGATTCACAAACTTCAATGATTTTCCATTTCTCCTCAAAGGTCTGATAAATCTCAAGGCAGCGTGACTTCGCAGTACAATCCTGCTCATCCCCTGACCAGGTTAAAGAGTGAAAAGTTTGGTGTTCAGCCAACCGAATTACCTCTCCCCACCAGGAAAAGAGCGAGAAAATCACTTAAAGAGTCTGACAGTGAGACTCTTTCATCAACATCTTCCATCTCAACTTCTTCACCGTGAAGTCAACCATCCACTCCACCACTCCAGATCATCGTCCATCCGTCCACTGGAACCCCCACAACCCCTCTTCAATCATCTACAATCGTAGTATCCTCATCATCCCAGCCACAGGGATCATCTTCTGCACTTTCCTTTATTAGCAGTTCAACAATGGCCCAGTCTCCATGGAATAACCCTGGGGCAGTCCTCATGCCTGCACCCTTGAGTCAAATACCAGCCGATCCTGAGAAATGGCTGCCTAAATTCAATCCTGAGGCAGGCATGCTAGCAGAAGAGCACATAAACAACTTCATGCTTTCCATTAATCTCAATGGGGTTACTAATGAAGATGTTGTTGTTCGGCTTTTTCCTTATACTCTGCAAGGAAGAGCCGGGTCATGATATTTTTCATTACCCTTTGGATCCATCACAAGTTGGGACATATTCCAAGAGCAATTCCTGACCAAGTTTGGTGATGACAGGTCTACAGCAACGTTAATCAATGACCTATCCAACCTTAGAGCCAAAATTAGAGAGCCTATCAAGGATTTCAATTTACGTTTCAACAAAATTTTCAACAAAATTCCTACTGCTTCTCAGCCCAATGAGGAAGTACGATGTGAATGGTATATTACCGCTCTACCATCAAACATAGTCATCTTCGTGGACAGGGCCAATAAAACAACCTTAGCCGATAACATGAAGGAAGCAATAGCAGTAGAGAAACGAATAATAGCTCTCGAAAAGAAATCCGTGATAGAGGAACGTAAATCCAAAAAGGTCACCTTCAAGGAAGACTCCAAGAAGAAACAAGCAAAAGATCCATTTGATTTGGAAGGATTGCAGAAAGTTGTAAAGACCATGTCCAATGAAATGGTTGACATAAAAAAGCAAGTAGCAGAAACTTCTTCAAAAAGGCCCTACAGAGCTTTTAAAAGAGGTCCTTCAACGGATTCAAAGCCACCCAATGCCATTTCGAATGCTGAATCTGAGGAAGAGGAAGAGGAAATTGCCACTGAAGGGAAAACCGATGACGAAGAAGTTGTGGAATTACAAGGAATGTGGGATTTCATCCTCCCACAAGAAGAAGATCAAGAAGTATTCCCAGTTAGCACACGAAGTAAAAATCAGCTTGATCCTCCCCAAACTACCCCTAAGTCGAAGAGCGCAAGCTCTACAACAAAGGATAAAGTCGCAACAAAGAAAACGACATCTGAAGCGACTCAAACCAGCCTAGTCCAAACAGATGAAACAACTCCATCTAAAACACTGATAGTGTCGGATGAAATGGAGTACAATATTATAGAAGACATGAAAAAGACTAGGGCCAACATCACCCTTTACGAACTGAGCAAGTTGAAGCATCAACAGAAGATAATGATGAAAGAATTACATGCTGTGCCGATTGCACCTTTCCCTGTCGCTATACTTTCTCAAGCTTCACATAACATGGGAAGACCTCCAACTAACACGATCAATAAAATTGATCCAAATGACATCGCTCTAATTGGAGGAAGATCAAGATCTCACACTCCCCCATTTCTCCTTACTTATGAAATTTTCAATAAAAATGTGCACAATTGTTTGATAGATTCTGGTGCTTCATCGAATATTTTACCCAAATCCATATGTGCCAAGTTAAATGTTCAACCGTAGAAATCCACAGTGCGCATAGTTCAGCTAGATCGATCTCAAGTCGAAGTGATTGGCGAACTAAATCAAGTAACCATAAGGTTGTCGTCCAACCCAAAGGTATGTCAAGTTATTGACATTTTAGTTGCTGACATTCCTGAATTCTATGGCCTAATTCTTAGCAGGGATTGGTCAGAAAAACTTCATGGGTACTTCGCAACCGACTGGTCGCACATGTGGCTGCCCTACAATGGTAAACCAAACCAAATAAAAGTTGAACGAGAGTTACATCAGAAGTACATAGTAACGGAGCTAGAGGGGGAAAATGAACCAGTAGTGTATAATAGCAGCATCATTGGCAATTACTTGGTAGATTCTTTCCTCGGAAATTTCAATGCTCATGCGTCACCCTATTTAGAACACTCTGTTCTGTCCCAAGTCGAAAATTTTTCTCGAACAGATAGTTCAAAATGTATCAATTTTTTAGATAAACCTATAAATAAATCTTTGTTTTGGAAATTATTTTTTGATGGTTCTAGATCTAACGAAGGAGTAGGAGCAGGATGCAATCTGATTAGTCCAGAAGGAGATAAAATCATGCTCACATGTAGACTTGAATTCAATTGCACAAACAATACAGCAGAATATGAGGCTTTGGTCCAAGGCCTGTACAAAGCAATTGGGTTAGACGTCAAGTATCTTCAAGTTTTTGGAGACTCTGAGATTGTGGTTAAACATGTACGTAACACTATACATTGCTTATCAGGTCATTTAAAACATTATCAATCCTTAGTTCAAGATCTGACTGAGCATTTCATAGCATTTAATATCTCTTCAATCCCCATACTCCAAAACACAAGTGCAGACCTTTTGGCTAACGTAGCTTCTAAGCTTATTCCTTCCGAAGATTTTAGTCTAGATAGATTCTCAATAGAATTAATCTTTAGACTATCCATTCCTGATAACATCACAAATTGGAGAGTATTCAATGATGATCCTAATATTGTAAATTTCCTCACATCTGAAGGATCCTACTCCAATAAAATAATTGACGAAGACCAGCACGATCGACAATTGCAACAAGATAGCACTAACAATACTATACCTAAGTCGGTGTTCAAGTTAGAAGACTTGTATGATTTGAAAGATCGGTTTAAGAGGTCTACCAATTTAAAACTCCAAAGTTCAACCTTGAACTACGAATTAGTAAACCTAGGAACCGATGCTAAACCAAAAAAAATTAATCTAGGCCTCGGCCTAGCCCCTGAAGAGAAACTAGCGTATATTCGTCTTTTGAGACAATATAAAAATGTTTTTTCCTGGAATTATGATGAGTTGAAAACATACAACACTTCCATCATCCAACATACTATTCCCATGATCGATAATGAAAAACCAGTCCAACAAAAGCTGAGAAAGATCCACCCAAATTTAGAAAATCAGATAAAAACTGAGCTCAATAAGTTATTGAAAGCCAGAATAATCTTTTCCGTCAGACATTCCAAATGGGTCTCCAATATGGTACCTGTTAGAAAGAAAAACGGAGATATTAGGATTTGCATTGAGTTTTGAAACCTCAACAAAGCCTGTCAAAAAGATAATTTTCCTCTACCACCTATGGAACAGATACTACAGACAGTGGCGGGCTCAGAACTAATGTCTTTCTTAGATGGATTTTCAGGATACAATCAAGTGTTGGTACATCCTGATGATCAATTGAAAACCACATTCAGAACTAAATGGGGCACATACACATATCAAAAGATGCCATTTGGTTTGATTAATGCTGGTGCTACATTTCAGAGAGCCATGGACATCGCATTCAAAGGTTTAGTCAATAAATTTGTAGTAATTTATTTGGATGATATAATAGTGTACTCGAAGAAGCGAAGTGATCATCTCAAAGACTTGAAACAAATCTTTCAACGACGTTTAAGGTATGGAATTTCACTTAACCCAAAGAAATATTTTTTCGCACTAAGTGAAGGGAAACTTCTAGGATTCATAGTGTCAAAATCCAGTATTCACATCGATCCCGACAGAATCAAAGAAATTTCTGAAATATCCCTACCTCACAAAAAAAAAGCCATGCAATCTTTCCTTAGTCAGATCAACTTTGTAAAGAGGTTCGTTCCAGATTTTTCACGAATCGTGTCTCCTTTGCAAACCATGATTAAAAAGAATTCAAATTTTAAATGGGGCCAAGATGAACATGAATCATTCAACCTGATTAAACAAGCTATTATTAATGCTCCATCTTTAGCGACTCCGAATTTTTCAGAGCCTTTTATTTTATACACATCTGCTTCAGATAAGTCATATGCTGCGATATTAACTCAAGCAAATCAAGAAAAAGCGGAAGCCCCAATTGCGTTTTTTAGCTAAAATTTACAGGGTGTTGAACTAAATTATTCAGATGTGGAGAAGCAGGCTTATGCTGTTTTCAAAGCGGTCAAATACTTCAGACCTTTCTTACTCAAAACCCATACTAAGATTATAGTACCGTTTCCAGCGGTAAGGAATCTTCTAGTACAGAAAGATGTGGGTGAGAAAAGGGCTAATTGGGTTACTGCCTTACAGGAATACGACATTGAGATTAAACCAACAAACATTGTAAGAGGTCAAGGCTTCTGCAAAATGCTAGCTGGAGCAGCACAAATTTCTGAAAATCTATCTAAAGAGGTACCAGTGTGCGAGGTAAGCCTAAACGATACATAATCATTATATACTGATATCATTTATTATCTTAAGAACGGGTATGATCCTTCACACCTCGATCATACTAAGAAAAGAGCTCTAAGGTTGAAAGCCAAACAATATTAGCTCATAAATGATATTCTTTTTAGAAAAAATTATGATTCTGTTCTTCTTAGGTGCCTTGAGAAAGCTGAAGCTGAAAAAGTTTTACAGGAACTCCACGATGGGCCGGCAGGTGGACACTATGCTGGAGATGCTACTGCACATAAAATCTTACACGCAAGATATTACTGGCCCACGCTGTTTAAAGACTCACACAGTTACGTGAGGAAATGTCAAGTATGTCAAACTACTGCTGGAAGACAAAAGAAGCCATCCTTGCCACTACAGCCAATAAACATCGAGCAACCTTTCAGTTAGTGGGGCTTGGACATAATAGGTGAGATCGTTCCTCACTCTTCTAAGCATCATAAATACATCCTCACAGCAACAGGTTATTTTACTAAGTGGGTAGAAGCAGTTCCGCTCAAGACGGCTAATTCTGAAAATATCATTGAGTTCATAGATCAATTTATAATCACCAGGTTTGGATTTCCATCCGCTTTAATGTTTGATAATGCATCATACTTTTTTGGAAATGCAATGACTGAATTCGTACTTAAAAGAGGATTCAAACTTAAATATTCGGCCAATTATTACCCAAAAGGCAATGGGCTAGCTGAGTCAACAAATAAAAACCTAATCAGGATTATTAAAAGAATAGTTGACCAAAATCATAAAAATTGGCACAAGGCTTTGATATATGCTTTATGGGCAGATCGAATAACACAAAAAGCTTCTATTGACACTTCACCCTTTAATTTAGTTTATGGGAAAGAAGTGGTTCTTCTGACTCACCTAACAATCCCCTCTTTGTCTTTAGTTCAATACATTGATGAAGTACCTACTTCCTCCTTACAGCTAAGACAAATGGAAATAATTAAATTAGAAGAACAACGAGAACAGGCTAGGAAAACGCATGCTCATCATCAAGCACTAGTAAAATCCTCTTTTGATTCAAACATAATGACCAGAAAAGACTTTCAGATGGGAGATTTAGTTTTAAAGTGGGACAAGGCTCATGAAGAAAAGGGCAAACATACAAAATTTCAAAGGATGTGGCTTGGTCCTTTTCAAATTATAGAAGTCATAGGTCCATCAACATTTGTGTTACAGGATTTAGCAGGTAAGAGGGATCCTTTGCCTGTTAATGGACAAATTCTCAAGAAATATTTTCCATAGAAGATTATTCTTCTATTTTTGTAGAATAGTTGTTTTTCTTATTTTCATAATAAAACCAGTTGTGAGTGATTACATTAGGCATTACGAAAAAGACATCAATTCTCTTTCAGATTTTGAAATTTTCCCTTGTATAAATAGCAAATATTTTGGAAAACTGATCTTTATTATTGATAGATACAGTTAAAAACCCTAGCCTAGATATGATACTAGTTTCAAATTCAAAAAGTTTGATGAAAACAACCTTTAGTGAAGAAATTGTTTTATCTCAGTACAATGAAAGGTATCAATAACAAAATAAAGATTCTCTGTAGAACAGCTGTTTCCAAAAACTCTATTATTGTCGTCCAGAGCTATCTTAAGGAAACAATGACTTCCTCCCTGCTAAGGAAATTGCAACTTTTAGAGGAACAACCCAAGGACATACTTTATCTTGAAGAATAAGAGGTCTCATCACAAGCCGGCTTATCATTATCACAGATATTATAACTTGCTGACTTTGCCAATACTGTACACCACAATAGGGCAATGACTCAAGATTTTTGCAATCAAAAGACAGGGGGTCTCATCACGAGCCAGCTTGTTCAGCAAAGTTATAAATCAAGTGAATGACTATGTCATAATTTGGCTACCAAACCAAGACATTGTTCTTTAAGAATAAAAAGAAAACTAAAGTAATAAGTGTGGATATGGATTTTTCTTTGAAAGTTGTAGGCTGCCTTAAGTAGGATACAGGATCATTGCTGGGTAACAGGTAACCCTGTCGAGGCTATAAATGCCTGCTGGCAGCAAAGGCTCTACCTACGACAAATGAGCATATTTAAAATTGGTTTACAGAGAAGACTTTGTTTTATCTTTACAAGACCAAGTAATGACTGATGTAAATACAAGGACTAGCTTGAGGAAGCAAATAATCAAAGTGGAAAATGGTTGAAACAAAATATCATTGACAGTTAGAGCATAATGTACTTTATCTTTCCATAATAAAGTTTAATTTTCTGAAAAATTTTCTGTTTTGGAAGTTTAGAAAATTCAATAGAAAAACAGAGATAACTGGTTCTTCCAAGTGAATCGCCAATTGTTGTGGCCACCAACAACCCCCCTCCTTATTTAGTATTAGCAATAACACTAGGTAAGTGGGGACCCTTAGTAAAAAATTTCAAAAAATCAATTAAGGCTCATGTATTTTTACTCCTTAAGAAACATCGCATCGAGCAAAAAAGGATAGGACATTTCCTTATGAGTAAAAATGATAAACTGTGAGATTGCGATGCGAACTCCATCGCATCGGATGCATTAAGAAACGCTCACATTGGAAAACTTAAAAGATCGCTGATATGCGATATTGCATATCGCATATCGCAAAGTCGCATGAAAAACACATAACGATTTAACGAATACGGCGATCTGCGATTTCGTGATACAGCGATCTGCGATTTCGCGATCTTGCGATACTATGATCCACGATCTTGCGATAACACAGCACAATGAAATTGCGATAATACGATAACACGATGCTGCGATGCGAATCGCAGAAACAGTCCATCGCAAATGTCCTGGCTCAATATTCAAGAAAAAGTTTTTCATAAACCAAGAACTGGACACGTGCTTTAATGATAATTAATGAATTATACGCCAGTTGTTAATGAAAGATGGTTTTGTGTTGCTCGAAGAGTTAGTTCACGTCAGGTGGCATGTTTTTGTACATCCATAGAGTTTAAAGCTTTCCTGTCAATTTTTATTGTCATTACTCTTTCCTCATGTGTGAACTGCAGGAACGAAAAACAAAAGGTTATGCAAAGCAATGTGTAGGAAGCTATGAAAAATAAGGGTAACGCTCCAATATTCAAAGACAGAGAAAAGACGCCCGCATGCAACAGAGCCGCAAATTCACAGAAAGCTGCTGAGCTAGCCATTACAGATCTTTCAGCCATGATTGAATGAGTAATTGAACGATGTTGATATCAACAGCGGTTTAACGCTCAAGGTTAAGGGCTCACGAAAGCAGTATTTTACAAATTTTGAAGCTTATACGCTGCGAAGGAAAAGGCGCTAAAGGTGAAAAATGCATCAGAGAAGCCCGGATCAAGAAATGGAGGCAGTAATCACGCATTGCTGAGAAAATTGCTCAAAAAGCAAAGCCTCTAACTGCTCAGTCACTTGTAAGCCCAGAAAATGCAAGAAAGCAATGGTAAAGAACAAACTGGAAACCGAAAGCTAGAGAGAAAGGCAGAAGTGATTCAAGGGTTAACCAAGTTGAACTTGGAATATTACTGGGAATACGTAGTAAATCAACATAGTCAGAGGATGACTCTCGAGTATATCATCGGTTTTGCTGAAAATATGGTGCCATCTCTTACCATTTCTGTTTGCTTAGCTCAATCAAAAGCAGAAGACAGTCAGCCGACTCTACCCAGGCAAATACTAAATGCTTGCAACATTAAGGAGCAAATGCAGAAATAGTTAGATATTAGATTTAATTTTTAGAAATAGTTTTGCTTAGAAAAAGGGTGGTCATTTAAACCGTATCCTGAATCTATGTAATTAAGTTATTTAGTTAGTAGTATTTAAACCCTTCTCATGCATTTAGAGAAGGGTCCAGAAATTTATCAAAAAATTGTCCTCAGAACATGCACTTTTGCACCCTCAGAGGAGGTTTTGGTGAATGAATGGATCAAGATTTGTTGATGTTTGCATTTGATATCTGCTACTAATGTTGCACCTCTATACTCTTAGTGGATGTTAGAGCAAGGAGAGATAAATCATTGTCACTTGAAGCTTATGAGTAGGACTAGTCATAAATGGTACCTTTATCTCTTGACCATTTCTGCTTATATGTTAAAGTGATATACATTTTTTAGTTGTTTATGTATTATTGCATGAATTCCTGAGTTGTCATTTGGCACTTTTGTATGGTGATAGCTATTTATTTATGCTTAATGTATGAATAGCTCATTATGCGATATGTTTTTCACAACTATTTCGTCTAACTTTTTATGCGAAGTGGTTCACCTTTATTGATTTTCTTTCTTATAATCGCTGAATGATCTTTATTACCAATTGTTATTTGAAATCTCTTTAGATCGCATAATAGAAGAATTACATCCCGGGTTAGTATAGATTTAGATGTGCTGTTTATTAAATTACAGTAGCATAGAATTAGATTAGAGTTAGAATTAGAATATTTCAAATAGGAACTGTTAGATCAGCAACATCAAATTTTACACACACACACACTCATAGATTGGGAAACTGGTCCCATTATCCCTAGTCGGACCCGCTATACCAAACAGATAAGGAGCTGCCAACCAAGGTCCGGACCGGGCGGGTATTCCCCTTGTTCTCGACCCGATTTTCGGGGCTTCAACTGGAGGCTAAACTCATATATGTTGTGAGTGATGCCAAGAAATCTAAAAACCTATTTGTGTATACTGGAGAAGATTCTATGGGATACTATATATTGTCTATGAATCCTGAAGCCATGGAGGAATCCAATGTACCACCCATTGAGATTTAGCAACCACACAAGTCACATTCCATTTGGAAATTGTTCTTCAATGGAGCATGCTCCAAGGAAGGCACTAGGGTGTGAGTGCTTCTAGTACCTCCTATGGGTAAAAAATTTCCCTATCATTTAAACTAGAATTCGATGCCAAAAATAATGTTGTTGAATAGGAGGCACTAATTCTAGGTCTAGAACAATAGGAAGATGGAAGTTAAAAACATCACAACTTTTGGTGACTAAAGACTAGTAGTACTTCAAATAAAAAACATTTACAACACAAAATACCCTAAGATGAGATCGTATCAAAATGTAGTATGGGATGATTGTTGAGAATTACTTTGATGCTTTTAACATCACAACTATTTATAGGGAATAAAATCAACATGCATATGCATTAGTAATAGCGGCTAGTACCTTCAAGCCACCCCCAAGCCAAAATTGAAATATTAGGTGCAGATGAGATATAGGCCTTCTATTCTAGATAATATTAAGCATTGGCAGGTTTCTGAAGATGATCAAAAGATAATAAGATTTCTAGAACTAGTGGATGAGTTCTTGACCATTAGCATAGATTTCGAGGACCAATCTCTCGATACAAATCCAAAGGAGACAAAATCATAAGAAGGAGATCTTAACTTTCTGAACCAAATTAGAGTCAATGAAGTGATACAAATGAAAAATAACTTCATCCCAAAGGGATTGGTCTTACTAGAGCACATATTTGACAATAATGATGTGCCCATTTGTTGTTTCGGCCACAAAACCCTAAAAAATTTCACTACATTCAAATTGTGGAGCCTACTTTATCATCATGTCAAGTGTCACCTTAGTCACAAAGTGTCGTTTCATGTCGTCATATAATTTTCAAGTCTTCTTGAGTATTATCAAGTGGCATCACATTGATTAGAACATATTTAGTGCATTTCATAGTCATAACACCTTTTTTGTTCACATTAGGGTAATTTAAAGTTCTACTGATCCGGATTTAAATAGGAACACAACAAATTACAAAGATAACCATAAACACAAAGATGTAGTGGAAATAATACTTCATTTCATTAATGTAAAATACTGAAATATTCTTACAAACATAAATGGAAATAAACCAGTTAGGGCATTGGTAGCTTATCTCTGAGAAGAGATGTGGCAACTACATGCCTCTAAACTGACTTACAATGAGGCTCAAGGGCTTTTTTATTATTGAACAATAAGAGAAAACCCTAAACAACCAAAACCCTAACCCGAGGAGATGTAACACCAAGATTTTATGGGCCCCATTGGGGTGAGTTGGATAGCCAACTTCCCGGGGTCACGACTTAGTCATATTATCTCTGTTTGATGCACATGATAACCCGTTGGAAATATCTCCCCGAGTACTACAACATAAAAGATTATTTTAAATAGAAAAGCACTGGTGATAGATTTCCAAAAAATCCTCATTTAGGGCCACAAAATGGCTCTGGAAGTTTAGGACCCGAAAAAATGCTAAAAATAGTAAACTGTGCTACAATTAAGGAAACTGAAAAACTAAAAGAAGCAATGGTGGGCGTCCAAGTGGAACTAGTGGGTGACCACCAATGTCCAGATGGATCATTCCTCCCCCCTTAGGAACTAATGGTCCCCATTGTGTTGAGTTCCTCCGTGAGATGAGGAAAATTACGCTGAACTTGGTCCCTGGTGAGCCACTTGCCCTGGTGAAGGAGTTGGCTTGCTTTGACAACTCGGTACAGTTGGGTATTATGTTGGTGAGTGTGCTTGATTTGTGTGTCCTTGATCCGATCAGTTGTAGCTTCTTCCATGCAATTTGGATTTAACTCTGTGGGTGTGAGATGTTCTCCAATGTTGGATGTGTATAGTAATGGTGGAAAGTATGGCCGAAGGTGGTCCACATTGAACACTGGGTGCAGGCCAATCAATGGGGGAATGCTGAGCTCAAATGCATTATCTCCCACAGCCTTGGCAATGGTGTAAGGATCATATTGGAGTGGTCTGAGTTTCTGATAGGATTTGGTAAAGTGTTCCTTTTGTAAATGCACCCAGACTTTGTCACCCACCTGAAACTTGTGTGGCGCCCGATGTTGATCATGTCGCTGCTTGTACTTGGAATTTGATTTCTCCAGAATGTCATGGACCTTCTGGAGAATTTGTTGGATGTGCTCAATGAAGTTGTTTGCCTTATCTATTTCAGACTGGACATGAGCTGAATCTATGTGAGTAGCTGCAAATGGCATGGCCACATCAATGGGACATAATGGTTGGAATCCCAAGTCCACTTGAAAAGGGTTGTGGCCAGTCGAGCTGTGGAGAGCCTAGTTGTAGCTGTGCTGAACATAGGGGAGGCTCTTGTCCCATGTGCATGGATGCTTTGAGTTGTACATGTGCAAAATGTGTATGATCATCCCGTTGACAACCTCTGTTTGGCCATTAGTTTGATTATGGAAGGTTGTGGACTTAGTGAGTTTGGTGTCTAGCATCGACCAGAGACTGGACCAAAATGTACTAAGGAACCTGCTATCCTGAACTCAGATGATAGACTATGGGACCCCAAAGTGTACCCATACTCATTCAAAGAAGAGTTTAACAGTGGCTTCTGCTATGATATTCTTCTTGCTGGCCGCCATAATGGCCATCTTCGAGAACCTGTCGATGACCACAAAAGCATATTATTTTCCATGCTTAGTGGAAGAAAGGCTTGACATGTAATCCATGGAGATGGATTCCCAAGGTCGACTAGGGGTAGGCAGCAGGGTATAGAGGCCTTGCTTCTTGATGGTCGGTTTGGCAATGGCGCAGGGAGTGCATGGTCTAATGTACTTCTCGACATCTTTTCAAAGATTTAGCCAATAGAAATAATTTTGCAGTACTGCCACCATTTTCTTGACCCTGAAATGCCTAACAGCCCGACTGTAGTGTGCTTCCCAAATCATCTTGGAATGCTCGCTTGAAGGAACATAAAGGTGACCCAGGTGGCATAACAGGGCATCCTAGAGGTGAAAATCTAGAAGATGTTGACCCTGTAAGAGTGTCTGGTATGTGTGGCCAAATTCTAGGTTGCTTTTGTAGAGATGTGGTCAATCAGAAGTCTCGTGCCTAGAAGAGTTGAGCACGGTGGTTAACGCCAAGATCAGTGGTCGACTGAGGCAATCTGCAATATTATTAGCATTTCCTTTCTTATACTTGATATTCAAATGGAACTACTGCTGGTATGTGAACCGCTTCTGATGGTGATCATTTGCAATTTCCCTTGGGTCTATATGAACTATAAGGGTTGGTGGTCTGTGTGGATGATCATTTCCTTCCCCAAAATGTAATGCTTCCATTATCGGTAGGTGTGCACAATGGAATACATCTCTTTGTCATAAGTGGGATACTTCTGGACTGTGTCTGAAAGTGTCTCACTGTGATATGCCACTGGATGCCCGTGTTGAGTAAGGACTGCCCCAATAGCATAGTTAGAGGCATATGTCTCGACCTCAAATGGTTGTTGCAAGTTTGGTAATGCAAGCACTGGTGCTGAGTAGAGGTGATCTTTCAACTCTGTGAATGCCTTCTATTGAGATTTAGACCAAAAGAATTTTTCTTTCGCTCCTCCCTTGGTGACTTGACTCAACAGCCAAGTGATATGAGAAAATCCCAACATGAACCTACGGTAGAAGTTGGCAAGACCTAGAAAGTTGCGAAGCTCTATCAGAGTGGTTGGAGATGGCCAATCCTGAATGACATGGATCTTGGTTGGATCCACATGCACTCCGTGTTCATCAATAATGTATCCAAGATACTGAACCTGGGTCATGCCAAAAGTGCATTTCTCCAAATTGGCACATAACTTTGTGTTGCTGCAGTGTTTGGAGAACTTGTTGGATGTGGTGGAGGTGCTCTTACCAACTCTGGCTAAAGATCAGGATGTCATCCAAGTATACCACTACAAATGAGTTGGTGAATGGTTGCAAGATGTCATCCATTAGCCTCATGAAGGTTGCAGGAGCATTCATCAATCCGAAAGGCATAACCAACCATTCGAAAAGGCCCTCCTTGGCTTTGAAGGCAGTCTTCCACACATTGGAGGGTTTGATTGGTACCTGGTGATAGCTTGACTTCAAATCGATCTTGCTGAAATATTTTCCCCCTTCAGTTGGTCTAGGAGGTCATCAATCCATGGGATCGAGTACCTATTATGGACAGTGATCTTGTTCAGCGCCCGATAGTCAATATAGATTCTCCAAGTCCCATCCTTCTTTTGTACCAACACGATCAGGCTCCCACAGGGCGATGAACTCAGACGGATGTGACCTTTCTGCAGTAGCTCCTGAATCTGCCTCTTGATTTCATCGTTCTCTAGAATGGAGCATCGATAGATTGGTCCACTAGGCAGCAGCGCACCTGGGGTCAGATCAATGGAGTGCTTGACTTGATAGTGCAGAGGAACCCCTGCGGGGGAGGTGAAGATGTCCTCGTACTCCTCCACAACCTTGTCCATCTATAGTTGTCGTGTGGATGGGCCCTGTCTAGAGGTCGTGGCCATCGTCTTCTTCTTTCCTTGAGGGTGTATCATTAGGAAACAAATTTCATGATTTTGGAAATGAGCTTACTACATTGTTTTGTAGTAACCAAAAAGATGGTGGTAGGTGGTGCTACTCTGGTATCTTGTACAACTTATTTCCTAAAGTAACAATAACAACATAGGGCCTTGATTCATACACAACATGTCGCTTCCACAAGTATGGTTGTCCTAATAATATATCACAAACTTTAAGGGGAGAAATGTCACACAATACCTCATCTGTGAAGGGCTTCATGTTGTATGGAAGGTGACACTGTTGGCTCACGCTAAGATCCCATCCTTGGTGAAGCCACCCAATGGTATACGGTTGTGGATGTGCTATGGTCAGTAGGCCTAGTTTCTTCACAACCTCTGCTAAAATGAGGTTCTTTTGGCTCTCGTTGTCAACAATGAACTATAGTGGGGAGCCCTTTACCCACATTTTGGAGTGGAAGAGACGCTCCTCCTCCTCCTCTGGATCTTCAGGTTCCTCCTTCTGGATCTTTGTGGTGGTAACGGTAGTGTTGGGCTCTGAATCAATAATCTGCTTCCCTTTTTCATTCCCCTTGTCGGGTCCTGACTCAGAGTCAAAACATGCATCTGATTCTGAAACCTTTAGCTCAGCCACTAGTGATTTCTTGGCCCGAAACTCACCTGTGTTGTGAGTGGAGCTCTTATGGAACTCACACCACTTTCTCGTGTCCTTTTTCGACTTCACGGTGTTGTTCTTTGCTTTTAGCTTTGGCAGGTTGTCTTGGGCCGCCTTGCCTTGGCTTTGTCCTTTGTTTTGCGATTTGGGAGCACTTGTCCCTTACTTCGGATTCGCAGATCCAAAGTCTCTCTTCTTCTATTTAAACTTTTGCTCGACCTTGACGGTATATTGGTATGCTATGCCAAGCGGGGAGATGTTTAGGAATTCTATTTCTTTCTAGATGTACTTGTGTAGGCAGCCATGGCATTTGAGTACCAAATGCTACTCTAAATCCTTAATACCCAACTTTGTGTGAAGGATATGGAAAATATTGGTAAGCTCCGATACGTCTTGGTCGCTTCCCTGCCGTAGTGTGGTCCACTTTATGTATTGATCCTCATAGATTCCGACAGGGTAGTACTGCTCCTTGATGGCATCTCGGAATGAATTCCAAGTGGGTGTGGCTGAAAATAGTGAGCCTATACTTTCATCCTTCTGCTCGCAGTAGGTTTCCCACCAGTCCTTGACGTGGCGGGCTACTTTTAGAAGATCAAAAATAATCTTTTCCTGACTCGAAAAATCCTGAACAGAAAAATAACGCTCTAGCATATTTAACCATTTATCGATGGCATTTGCGATTATCTAACCCTCAAATATGGGGATTTGAAAATTAACTTGTACCTTAAACGATGTGGCCCTTCCAGAGTAGTTATTGGAAGCCAATGCATCGTCCCTGGGTAGCCGCTAAAGGATCTGGGCAAATCTGTCCACCATCGCATTCCTTTGTCACTCGAGGGCTTCTTCGGGCAAGATTTTGATAGGATCTCCTGCCCCCTCATCTTTCTTTTCATCCGCCATGGGAGACCGTTGGGTTTTGTGAGGTTAGTCTTGCAAAGGTTCGACCAGTTCAAGCCCTAACTCCTTATATCCTGACCTCGTTGGGGACATGCAAAGAAAAACAGATAAAAAAAGTAGACTGCTCTGATACCACTGATCTGGATTTAAATAGGAATGCAACAAATTACAGAGATAACCATAAACATAGAGATGCAGTGGAAATAATACTTCATTTCATTAATGTAAAATACTGAAATATGCTTACAAACAGAAATGGAAATAAACCAGCTAGGGCGATGGTAGCTTATCTCTGAGAAGAAATGTGGTGGCTACATGCCTCTGAACTGACTTACAATGAGCCCCAAGGGCCTTTTTATTATTGAACAATAAGATAAAACCCTAAACAACCAAAACCCTAACCCGAGGAGATGTAACAATAATATTTTATGGGCCTCATTGGGGTGAGTTGGACAACCAACTTCCTGAGGTCGTGACTTGGTCATATTATCTCCGTTTGACGCGCATGATAACCAGTTGGAAATATCTCTCTGAGGACTACGACGAAAAAGACAATTTTAAGCAAAAAATCGCTGGTGGTAGATTTCCAAAAAAACATCGTTTAGGGCCTCAAAACGGCTCCGGAAGTTTAGGACCTAAAAAATTGCTAAAAATAGTAAATTGTGCTACAATTAAGGAAACTGAAAAAATGAAAGAAGCAATGGTGGGAGTCCAAGTGGAATTGGTGGGTGGCCATCAATATCCACCTGGATCATCTATAATGGGTCTCCTAAGGAAATTATAAAAAAATAGTGAAAATAATAAAATAAGCTTATATTACATCATCAAATTTTAGAGGGAAAACGGAAAAAACTACTTTTTCAATTCATATTTTCAAGTTATCTCTTTATGGGTTTACTTAAATTTCAAGCGGAAGCACTCATTGGATTAAAAATTTGATTCCTCATCCAAGGATTACCCATGTTGCATACTTTTGATGGACCCTAGTACAAGAAAAATGATGAATACATGAAAATTGTGATTGCAATCACGTTTTTTCATGTATTTCTCATTTTTCATGTAGTAGGGTCCATTGAAAGTATGCAACATGGGTACTCCTTGAATGGGAAATTAAATTTTGCATGCAATGAGTACTCCCACTAGAAATTTGAATAAAATATTAGGAAGATAAGTTGAAAATACAAGTTGAAAAATTAGTTTTATTATTTTATTATTTTTTAATCTTTCTACTTTTTTGCCCCAAAAATGGTGGATCATCCCCCATGGTTGACATTATCATCTTGAATCCTATTTTTCATATAAATTTTATTTTGGTTGTACATTTTTCTTAGGAGGCCCATTTTAGACCTCAAAAGTTCTCTAATGACAATACCTTGTGGTTGCAGTCGCACACACTTCATCTGTTGTACTTGGGGAATGCATGTAAAGTGGAATTTTGATGTATATTTATCCTTTTTCAAGTTAATTTAAGTTTTCATCATGATTTGGTATGTGTCTCTCTTGATTTCATGTCTAAAATCATCATTTTCACCCCTATTCCTATCCTCTAGACTTAGAAAAAAATTGGTTTCAAAGAAAACCCATTAAGGAAAACAACACACGAGCACACTCTGAAGCCTTAGTCGAGAGTCCTTTGTTGTTCGTAAGTGCAACATGTTCCCTCTAAGTGCACAAAGTACACACCTTAAACCCTTTCATCTTCCTTACTTTGGACTATGCCCTTCTAGAAACCAAGTCTTTCATTGAGCACACTCCTTTGACTCAAAGGAATGCACCCTCCTTGAGCACATGAGAGCACCCTAAAGGCCTTAAGCTCCACCCTTCATCCTTCCTTAATGCACCATGTGCCCTCTTGAGTCTTTGAGCTCATGAGCACACTTTGAAGGCATCAATCATCCTTCAACCTTCAGACTTATGTCATGCACCCTCTCGGGCCTCTTGAGCACATAAGCACACCCTGAAGGCTTGAAGCCTCATCCTTCAATGTTTAAGAGTGAGGCATGCGCCTTCCTTCTCTCCCTTGAGCACACAACACACTTGGCAAGCCAGAAGCCTTTCCCTTTCATCCTCTTGACTTGTGTCATGCACCCTACGTTTATTGCCTCTTCCTCTTGAGTGCATGAGCACATGCTGAAGCCTTGAAGCCTCCTCCCTCTAGACCTTTAGCCTTTCAAAGTGTGCGCTTATGCCCATAAGCTCTCCTTGTCCATTTCAGGTGCATTGATAAGACATCAAAAAAAGTCTACATAAAACATCTTAGAATACGATATTTTCAGGATAATGGTTTATAGTCATGAGTTATTTCATATACAACTATTCCAAGAACAACATGGCAAGCACGCATGAGAAAGATCAGGAAAAGAAGGAAAACAAAGGAAGCATTGAAGAACAAAGAACACATTGAAATATTGATGATCAAAGCACCCTGAAGACTCCATTAGATCAAAGACCCTTTGGAGGGTGAAGACATCAATGATCAGAAGTTGCATGAAGAATGAAGACACGAGTGGCAGCCATGTCACCACTAAAGAAAGTCCATGTCATCAGTCACTATTAGTCCCAGTCATCAAGGATAGTGACATGTCATGTCTTCATCATATGATGATGTGGAAGTTATGATGTAATGATGTAATCATTGTCAAGAAAATTAAGTGGAAGTCCAAGAGTCATGTATGGACAAAAGAGTCATGGAAGTTGAAAATACATGTAATATCGAGTCATATGTAATTCCAAAAGTCATTTGGAAGTCCAAATGTTGTAGAATTACAAAGGTAATTATGAGTTGAAAAGTGAAGATTCATGGGGATGTGAAAGGTTATGTATCAAGTTATAAAAGGATCGTCATTACTCATGAAAAGTAATGTTTTTGACACAAGGAATTAGAGAGATAGAGTTAGTACTTTTGGGGAGCCAGTACTGGCTCTAATGCTCCATTATTGGAGTTAGTGATGTTCATTGTATTTATGTATCTTGGAACTTTTTCTTAATACTTGAAGCCTTTCAAGCCAACAAATTTTCACACATGGATTTTTGATGTTTCTAAGACTATTCTTTGAATGTTTATGATTCATGTTTTCTTTCACATGTACTGAAGTAATTGAACCATTTTGAAGACTTTGGTGCTTAACCTATTAGAAATATGTTGTAATTTTTATAACGATCGTCACATCTACGTGAACTAATTCGCTTGATGTTAGATGAACCTTTATCATTCATATGTGTATCCATTATGGTAGTATTATTAATTATCTCTTAGAGGCTAACTTTCTTTCCCCTCTGCAGTGAAACAACCTTGATACATCTACAATCAAACATTCACAAGGTGCACTTTCTTGCTCATTCAAAAGCACATGTGCTCTTCTCTCTCATGCTAATAGCTAAATCTAATGCACATTTTTAAGTAAATGATAGGTGGGTCATATTTTGGATGGGACTCCTACACCAAACAGTGTGAGGTCTAATTGGGACCTCATATCGGGGAGATCCCTTGTATGCTGGCAATATCCAACACCATCAACATTCTGGAACTAGAAGGAGGGAAGCTAGTTTTTTATGGCTGATAACACTGCAAACCCTAATCATTCATCTTTTGTTCAAGGTGACAACATTATGAGAACCATTCCAACTCCTATTCCCAAATTAGGAGGGTATTCTCTTCCTAGTCTAGAATTTTTATACAAAGTTACCTGCAAACAACTCTGGACACTTTGATCTATAACCCATCGGTTTGAAAAATATATACATTTACTCCCTATCTCTCATAATCCCCCACATCATTTGAAGAAGAAAGAAAAGACTCATATCATTGAATTAGTTTCGACTATGGAAGATTTTTGTTTTCAACTCTTGAAGAGTTAGCATAATCCTCTGAAGACATAGTGAAGTAAGATCTGCTTCCACCCATTAATGAAGGGTACAGGGAAGACATTTTCCTTTCTGATGGAGTTTTTGAAGTTCAATGATTGTTTATATAGTCAAGAAGGAGGCTCCTTAGGTTCTGAAAAGGAGGAGGAACCTAGAGACAAATATATGGCCTACCATGAACTAGATTGGATGGTCCAAGGGCCTCTCACTCTTCCAAATAATCTTCATAAGATTCCCAGACATTCAGAAAAGTTGATATCAAAGTTTGATCCTAATAAGAGGACAAAGGCAAAAGATCACATTGATGATTTCTACATGCATGTACAGATGTTGGAAATAATGTACAATGATGTTTCTTGTAGGATTTTTCCTTTTACATTAGAAGGTAGAGAAATAACATGGTACCATAGTCTACTTGTCAATTTAGTCCATAGTTGGAGGGAGTTTAAGAAGTTATTCCTAGACAAATTTGTTGATGACAAGACTCCTGCCATGTTGGTGAAAGACCTCGGAAATAGTAAAATGGGGGAAAGGAGAAAGTGATCCATAAACTGTTGTGGATATTCCACTAGACAGTTCATCACAATAGATCTAATAATAAAATATTAAAATGCATAATTTCTAAACTACTACAATTATATTAAACTTTAAGATCTTTAACTATAATTAGTGCATGAATGCTAATGGAAATTATGGATAAAAGTAGAAAATGACAAAAATAAGCTCACACGCAAACATAAGACACAAAATATGCTCTGGGAAACCCTTTCAGGAGAAAACCTAGCTGGAAAGCGAGGCTGCTTCGCTCTCTTTCTATGTCTAGGAAATAAGGTTGTGGGTACAAAGAAGAAATGAATGTGGCCCGTGGGCTGCTACAATGCAAAAATTATCTTTGTGTTCTCTACCTCCTATCTCTCCTGGATATCTTTGCTCAACTATGGAACAAAATGATCTTGAAATATTGGAATGTCTCTTCCTCCTAGTCGTCCGGTTATAACACAACCTGATATCTTATTAGTGGTTAATTTTGACTACATTAACTCTTAACTAGAGTTACCATATAGACTCTTCTAGAATCTTTTACATAATAAAAAAGGGTTAGCCCCTTTTCCATGAATAATGGGAGTTGACACAGCATCCTCCCGAACTATAGGTGTGAAAACAGAAAGGTCAACTTCTGAGTGGCATAACTTTTGCATACAAAATCTGATTGACGTGCTTCTGGTACCGTTGGAAATATATTTACGTGTAGAACAACATGAAATGGTGTGGCACTACATTGGCATGTTTTTAGCTCCAAAAAACATCATTTTATGCCTCAAAATGCTCTTGGAAGGTTTCGAACCTTGTTTTGCCAAACTGGGTCCCTCTGGTAAAAATGGTCCCATGAGCTGATTCCTCCACATTTTCCACTCCAAATACATCGATATGGATGAAAAACAATATAATGACCCAATCTAGTTCATAAGGTGAAAGATTTTAATCAAAATTTTAATCACATATTGAAAATGTTTCCCCTAGGCAAGCAACTGCATGATTTGATTACTATTTATTATTATACAACTGCCATGCCCACTAACATTTCCTCATTCGTTAAAATAGATGCAAAGGAAACATTGACACTAAAATTTGTAGAAGCAACTATCGTCAAAAAAGACTTGCATGCCATTGGAATTTTACTGATGATGATGAATCAAAAGGCTCTAAAGAGACTGACAGGAGTCTCAACCTTCATCAACTAAGTCTAAAGATAAGGATTCGTCAAATATTGAAAGCTTGACCAGGACAGTAAAGACTCTTACCAATGAAATTTCAGAATTAAAGAGAAGGTAAAGCGATACTTCTACTAGTAGGAAGCCTCCCAAGCCTTTCCCATTCTTAAGGAAGAATACTAGTAGCAACAATAATCAGCCCACAAGGTTTGCCTAGAGTTCAAATGTTGTGTTTAATATAGAAAGTATGGGTATGGACAACTATTTCTCTTTCCATCAGGAATATCATTCAAAAAATACATGCCCATAGTGGAACCACAACATGAATTCTCCAGCTGCACACATTGTGGATTCCTTATTAGCAGATGAGAAGAAATAAAAGATGAAATAAAAAAAATAACCTGCAACAATTGAAGAAAGTACTAGAATTTGACTTGCAGTGAATACATTCGATTGCATCCTCAATGCTGAGAAGAAGAGTGTTGAAGAACCACCACAAAATGAACCCTTGATCAGAAGAAAAATGGTCGATATAGTTTAAGGATCAAAGGGCCCATTTCTAAACAGGAGGTGACAAGATAAAAATCGAAAGAACAATTGTTAAGAAGGATCTCACCACTGTTCAACCCTATTCAGAATGCATAGAGTAAGTATGGAAATACAACTACTTTCGAGAACACTTCTACCAATAGTAAAAGTAAGTCCATCACTCTGGAAGTGTCGAATAAAGATACTCCTCCAGACACTTCGAAATAGCCTGCTAGAGGTGAAACTATTGAGTATAACATAATTGAATATTTGAAGAGAGCTCGAGCCAATATTTCCAACTTTAAGCTCGCAAAGGTAATATGCCAACATGAACTGCTTGTCCAAGCCTTTTCACAACCCTCGCCAAGTGACAAAGCTTCTACCTCTCATAAGGTGTCTAGTATGTCTTCCAGTTTCCTTGAATCTATAGTTAATGTTGTAGCATTAGAAGCTAGCACTCTCTGCTCTCCATTTTTGTTAACGTTCAAATTTTTTAATTACAATGTCCATAATTTTTTAGTCAATTTTTGTGCATCTATGAATGTAATGCCATTATCTGTCACCAAGAAAATAAGTGATAAAAGGGACAAAACTAGTTCACAAATCATTTAGCTGGAAAAATCTCCAATCCAAGCTATTGGTGAACATAGGAATGTCCTTATCCAATTATCATTTGATCAATGAGTTCACCAATGTATACACATTGTAATTGTGGACATTCTAGAAGCTTATGGTGTACTCCTGACCATAGACTGGTCTAGTAAGTTACAAGGGTATTTTGCTATAGACTAATCACACTTATGGCTTCCATATAAGGGCAATAAAACCCAGATTTTAGTGGGAAGTGATCCATACATGAAATACATTGTCACACCACTTGAGGGCCATAACGAGACTATTTCTAATCTTTGGAATTTTTTTCCTTGAAAATGAACATAAGTGTTATTAAGCATAGCCATCACCTATCCCACCAGATACACATTTGAAGCTCCTTCCTTATTCTCCAACTCGTGCAAATGAATATTGTAATATAGATGTACATAGTAATAGTAATAATAGTATAGGAAGTAGACTAGTAGGCAATAATATTTGGACTTTATATTTTGATGGTTCAAAGACGTAATATTTCTTTAGATTTGGTTGCATACTTATTGACCCATGTAAGAAGAAGCTTATCTTTTCATGTTGTCTGCAGTTTGAGTGTACTAATAATACCATTGAATATGAAGCACTCGTACTTGGATTGAAGAAAGCCATCGATCTGAAGGTAGAGATTCTCAAGGTAATTGGAGACTCAAAGCTGGTCACTCATTAGGTACAAGATACTATCTACTGTGTTTCGCTGAATCTTAAAAACTACTAGCAGGAGATATGGCATTTAATTAATTGTTTCAAGGATTTTAATATCATTTATATTCCTAGGCTTGGAAATGTTGCAATAGACACATTAGAAAATGTAGCCACTAGAATTTCACCATTGAGAAATGGTTTTTCATTTGAAATTATATATAAACCATCTATGCCTGAAAAACATCACTAACTTTCATGTTTTAAATGATGACCAATAGATACTGCACTGTATGGCTAATGTAGACGTATTCAAGGATGTTACCACAGAAGTAGATGAGCATGAAAAGGAATTGTAGGAGGCATCTAATGCAATGAAAGGAAACATTATGCCTAAAGGTCTGGTGTCACTAGAGAGGTTATATGACCTCCAAAACAGATTTAGAGGACCGATCAATACAATGACTCAAAGTTCAAAGTTATCCTTTGAACAAGTCAATTTAGGAACTCAAGAAGGTCCAAAGTATGTGAACCTTGGTACATGTTGTTCACCACAAGAATGACAGGTGTTTATCAACTTATTCAAATAGTACCATGATGTTCTTGCATGGACATACCATGATTTAAATACATATGACACTTGTATTATCCAACACATAATTCCCATAAAGCAAGGGATAAATTCATTCCAGAAGAAATTAAGGAAAGTCCATCCAACGTTGGAGCCTCTCATCCAAAAGGAATTGAGAAATTTGTTGGATGCCTAGATCATTTTTAAAGTCAGACACTCCACTTGGGTTCAAATCTATTCCCATTCAGAAAGAAGTTTATGCATAGATTTCCACAATATTAACTGGGAATTTGATAAAGATAATTATCAAGTTCCATCCATGGAATAAATCCTCTAGAAAATATCTGGTCTTGAGATGTTCTCACTACTAGAAGGTTTCTCTAGTTATAATCAAGTGCTAGTAGTGGACCCATATCGATTGAAAACTACCTTCAAGAACAAATGGGGAACATTTTCTTTCAAGAGAATTTCATTTGGACTTATCAACAGTTGTGCTACATTTCAGAGAGTGATGGAAATCACTTTCCGAGGCCTTATTGGTCAAAGTGTAGTTGTTTATTTGGATGATGTTACTATTTTTTCCAAGAGAATATCAAATCATGTACGTTATCTAAAAAAATATATTTGAGCAGTGATGAAAGTATGGGATTTATCTCAATGCCGAGAAAAAACATCTTTGGTGTGTGAGAAGTGACTCTCTTAGGGCACATCATTACAAAGAGCGTAATTAAAATTTATCTCGAGAGGGTCAAAGGCATTACACAAATCCCATTCCTGATGAATATGAAGGTTATGAAGCCTTTCATAGGAAAGATCAATTTCTTGAGAAAATTCATCTCCGATTATGCTTAGATAGTTAAGCCTATACAAGAAATGATTTAGAAAGATGAGACATATAAATGGGAAAAATAGGAAAAGGACACTTTTTCTTGAATCAACAAGGTTATTGTTGATGAACTAGTTTTATTTAGTCCCGATTATGGTAAAGATTTCTTGCTCTATACCTTCGCTTCAAATTCCTCTATTATGGTCGTATTGAAAAAATGATAATGAAGGAAATGAGTGGCCTATCTCTTTTATGAGCATTGACCTACAAGGGTTAGAATTAAACTATCCTACCATTAAAAAAAAAGCATATGTTGTATACAAGGTAGTTAAATATTTTAGGCCCTACCTTTTAAAAGCTCACACGATCATATTTGTGGCTCATCTAGAAGTAAGAACACTCTTCGTACAACAAGCACTGGGTGAGAAGTGGGGAAATTAGGTGACCTACTTGCAAGAATATGATATGGAGTTAAAACTAGTTCATACCATAAAATTTCATGGCCATTGTAATCTAGCAACTAAAGCAAGAGATGTTCCTGAGCAAGATATTTCAGGTTGGGAGTAGGAGATAGAAATGTACAATGTTGAAAATGTTCCTCAACCCATGTCTAGAACGCCATGGTATTATGATATATGAAATTTTTTAGAGTATGGAACCTTTCCCACACACTTATTGAATAAAGAAAAGAAGGAAATTCATTTAAAATCTCTATCCTACCAGGTATTCCATGCAATGCTTTACAGAAAGCGCCACAACAGTGTCCTGCTAAGGTGCTTTGAGCCACAAGATATATAAAAGGTCCTTAGAGATTTGTACGATGGACCTGCAAGTGGTCACTATGCAGGTGACAAAACACCAAACAAATTCATGAGGGCAGGTTATTAGTGGCCCACTTTATTCAAAGATGCCCACGCTTATGTCTACAAGTGTCCATCTTGTTAGAGATGCGCCAATCATGATAAGAGGTTAATCACCCCATTGCCACCAATAGGAGTTGAGAACCTTTCCAATAGTGTGTCCTAGATGTTATGAGAGAAATTTTCCCTTACTCTTCAAAGAAACAAC
Organism: Pinus tabuliformis; assembly: GCA_031772625.1. Lineage (NCBI taxonomy): Eukaryota > Viridiplantae > Streptophyta > Pinopsida > Pinales > Pinaceae > Pinus > Pinus tabuliformis. The sequence continues at coordinate 1,536,650,412 of CM062818.1, read as the reverse complement.
TATATATTTTGACAACAACAAATTATTTTACTCAGTGGTCAGAAGAAATTCCCTTGAGACAAGTAAATGACCAGGAAGTCATCCACTTTTTGAGATAGAATATTATAACTAGGTTTGGTGTTCCAATATCTCTTTTATTTGAAAATGCAACTTAATTTTCATCATTGAAAGTTTATAAAATCACATTAGAAAATAGGATTGTATTAAAGCATGCATCTAATTATTACCCTTAGGGAAATGGTTTGACTGAATCAACAAATTAAAATCTTATATACATAGTCAAGAAAGCCATCTTCTCTAAGAAAAGGAACTGGCATAATGATTTTACCAATACATTATGGGATGACCATGTAACTCCTAAGCCTTCCTTGAATACCTCATAGTACTTTCTAGTTTATGGTAAAGAAGTTATCCTGCCCCTGAACCTATATTTTCTAGCCTTGCAACTCTCCCAAGAGTCCCAAGGTATACCTTTCCTTCTGGTTTAGAGTACGATAGACACTTTACTTAAACTTGAGGAAGAAAGGCTCAAAGCCAAAGAGAGGCTTGTTGTTCACCAAAACCATGTAAAGCGCTGGTTTGATAAGAAATCCACAAAGACAAAGAGCTTCGATGTGGGTGACCTAGTACTAAAGTGGGATAAACCCCATTAAGAGAAAGGCAAACACACAAAGTTCAAAACTTTGTGGATTGGCCCATTTGCCATCGATGAAAGGCTCGATCATAAAAACTTCAAGTTGAATTCCGTAGATGCAATGATCGACCCCCTTCCCATAGATGGCTAAGATTTGAAACATTATTTTCAATAGAAGCTACAAGATGTGCTTTATGTACCATTTGTCCTATTTCTTTTATCTTTTCGGTAGTTTCAATCGTATGATTGTTGTGTTAGTCATGTCCTATCTTGTTGTGTCTTGACCATTATACATAAATAAGACCTTGTGTAAAAAATGCATGGCTCAAAAGGACTATGTTAAGGAATAAAACAAGGGGTGTGACAACCACAATGCTTGGATTTCTATTTGTTCTCCTTCTTTGTTTTGGAAAATTCCATAAGTTTAGCTTAGCCCATATGGAAAATACGATATGTCCAAAAGGAGAAACCTTCAGGGAAATTATTAGATCCACACCTATGCTAGTATAAAAACTACTCAACTTGGTGTAAATCTACTTGTGTGTTAACTCTTGTCCAATCTAGTATAGAAAGGATAAGGAGAAAATCTAAAGAGAGAAAACCTATATCAAAGGTTGTGAAATACTTCTATGAAGGGGAAAGCTCCTTTGCTCTCAATAAGTCAGGATCCCTCTTCCACTCATTGAAAATAATAAGTGTCGATGCACAATCCTATTAAATAAATAAATAAAGGGTGAAAGAAGAGAAACGCTTCCTACGTAGGGAGGGGAAGGAAGTGATTTCAATGGGGGTACTATCTAGGCTTGTTGGCAACAGAGCAACACTAGAGATGAAAAATCATACTTTGAGTATCATAAACTCAATGTGCACATTATCCTTTCCTGGGTTGAAGTGATTGTGATATGGTGTCTCTTTGTGTGTTCAACCAAGTACAAGAAAGTGAGCTACTATATGTATAAATGATTCGAAAGGATGAATTCAAAGAAATCCGTGTTGTGGATCAATACTTCCTGAATATTTAAACCTTTTAACTGAAATCTATTCCTAAATATAGAAATTGAAGCTTTCCTAGTGTGTTTCCAAGTGTTGTTGTTGCCACAACACCCCCCAAAATTTCACTACATTCAAATTTTGGAGCCTACTTTATCATCATGTCAAGTGTCATCTTGTTCATCAAGTGCCATTTCATGTCATCCTATATGTTTCAAGTGTTATTAAGTGTTCTCGACTATCATCGCATTGACTAGAACATCTTTAGTGCATTTCATAGTCATAACACCTTTGTTGTTACAAAATGACACCTTTTGGTCATAGTGGCACACACTTCATTCGTTGTACTTGGGGAATGCATGTAAAGTGGAATTTCAATGTATATTTATCCTTTTTAAGGTTTATCTAAGTTTTATTGATGAGTTTGTATGTGTCTCTTTTGATTTTATGCCTAAACTCATCATTTTCACCCCTATTCCTATCCTCTAGACTTAGACAAATTTTGGTTTCAAAGCAAACCCAATAAGGCAAAGAGCTTATGAGCACACTTTGAAGCCTTGGTTAGGAATCATTCATTGTTCAGAAGTGCACCATGCACCCTATAAGGGTACAAAGCTCACTCTTTAAACCCTTTACCATTCCTTACTCTAGACTGTGCCCTTCCCGAAGCCAAGTCTTCCTTTGAGTGCACACCTTCCACTCGAAGGAATGTGCTCTCCTTGAGTGCATGAGCACACCCGAAAGGCCTTAAAGTAAACCCTTTAGCCTTCTTAAATGTTCTATTCACCCTCTTGAGCCTTTGAGTGCATGAGTTCACTTCGAAGGCACAAAGCTTCATCCTACTGCCTTCAAACTTGCACAATGTGCCCTCTTGGGCCTCTTGAGCACATGAGCACACCTTGAAGCCTCATCCTCTAGCCTTCAAGAGTGCATCATTTTCCCTCCTTCTCTCCCTTGAGCACACAACACACTTGGGAAGTGCGAAGCCTTTTCCCTTCATCCTTCAGACTTGCACCATGCACCCTATCTTGATTTCCTTTTCTTGAGTGCATGAAAACATGCCAAAGCCCTAGACCCTCCTCCCTTCATCCCTTCAGCCTTTCTAAGTGCACCCTTGCATCTAGAAGCTCTCCTTGTTCCTTTCATGTGCACTAACAAGGCATGAAGAAAAAAATATGCATAAAACATGTTAGAATAAGATATTTTCAGGTCGATGGTTGCTTGTCATGAGTGACAACAGATACATGTATTCCAAAGATAACATGGAAAGCACTCATGAGAAATATTAGGAAAAGAAGGCAAACAATGGAAGCATTGAAGAACAAAGAAAATATTGATATCTTGATTATCAAAGCACCCTGAAGACTCCATTATATCAAAGACCCTTTGGAGGGTGAAGACATCAATGATCAGAAGTTACACGAAGAATAAAGAAATGAGTGGTAACCATGTCAGCACTAAATAAAATCCATGTCATCAATTATTATTAGTCCTAGTCACTAAGGATAGTGACATGTCATGTATTCATCGTATGATGATGTGGCAGTTATGATGTAATGATGTAATCATTGTAAAGACAATTAAGTGGAAGTCCAAGAGTCATGTATGGATAAAAGAATCATGGAAGTCAAAAAGATATGTAATATCAAGAGTCATATGTAATTCCAAAAGTCATTTGGAAGTCTAAAAGTTGTATAAGTTCAAAGGTCATTAGGAATTGGAAAGTCAAGATCCATGGGGATGTGAAAGGTCATGCCTCAAGTTATAAAACGATCCTCATTATTCATGAAAGGGACTTCTAACCTTGTCTTCTCCCACAAGGCATTAGAGAGTCAAAGTTAGTACTTTTGGGGAGAAAGTAGTGGCTCTAATGCTCCATTATTGGAGCTAGTGATGTTCAATGTATTTATGTATCTTGGAACTTTTTCTTAATACCTGAAGCCTTTTAGGTCAACACATTTTCACACATGGATTGCGTATGTATCTAGGCGTATTCTTTGAATTTTTGTTATTCATGTTTTCCTTCACATGTACTAATGTAAATGAACTATTTCGGTGACTTTGGTTCTTAACCTATTGGAAATGTGTTGCAATGTTTATAACGATTATCACATCTATGTGAACTACTTCGCTTGATGTTAGAAAAATCTTTCTCATTCATGTGTGTCTCCATTAGGGTAGTACTATTAATTCTCACTTAAAGGCTCACTTTATTTCTCCTCTGTAGTGAAATAACCTTGATATATCTGTAATTGAACATTCACAAGGCACACTCGCTTGCTCATTCAAAAGCACATGTGCACTTCTCTCTCGTGATAACATCTAAATCTAAGGCATATATTTAAGTAAAAAAAATTCAGGCCATATTCTGGATGGGTCTCCTACACCAAATGGTCTAAGGTCTAATTGGGACCTCATATTGGGGATATCCCTTGTATGTTGGTGGTATCCAACACTGTCAACACCATCAAACCTAGTTTTCATTCGGTAGTTGAGAACCTTGAGGAACGTAACTTAGGCACATAGGAAAAGCCATAAAAGGTGAAAAAAGAGGTATGATGAATTGTTTAAGAAATTTACAGTTTTTTTGCATGGATCTATGAAGACTTGAAAACTTATGATACTTCCATTATCTTGCATAGGATACAATTGAAACATAATTCTAATCCTTTTGTGCAGAAACTCAGAAGATTTAATCCTATTTTGCTATCAATGATAGAGAAGGAAATTAGGAAGACAATGGATAGGAAGATCATTATACCACTGATATATTGTGAATGGGTACCAAACCTGGTGCATGTCAAAACGAATAATACTGACATCAGGTTATGTCTTTATTTTAGGAATTTTCCATACATGTTAGTTGAAGGACAATTATCCATTACCAAAAATGGATCATTTGTTACAAAAAGTGATATAGGTGTCAAGAATATCAATGATGGATGGTTTATTAGGGTAAAATAAAATAGCTATGCATCCAATAGATAAGTACAAAACTATAATCACACCATTGGGTATGTTCATTTATGATAAAATTCCCTTAAGATTGATGAATGTTGGAACAACATTTCAAAGAGTGATCAACATTTATTTTGTGGGAGAAAGAGATAAATTTATGGTGATATATTTGGACAACATGACAAGTATTCTCTAAGGAAAATTAAGAACACATAGATTATTTGAGACAAGTTTTTTTGAAATGTAGAAAGTTTGGTCTTTCCTTGAACCCCAAGAAATCATTTTTCACCTTGCGAGAAGGAAAACTGCTAGGACACATAATCTCTAAAGTTGGTGAGAAGATAGATCCAGAAAGAGTGGAGGTTATATCGAAGATTGTTTTACCCTAAAATAACAAGGAAGTATATTTGTTCTCGAGGAAGATCAACATTCTATGCAAATTCATTGTTAATTCTATATAGCTCCTTAAGTACATTAAATGCATGCTTCATAAGAACAATTATATGATATGGGAACTTGAGACTTGCATGTATTTTGATCAAATTAAAAAATCCATTATGGAGGCCTCAGTCTTAGCGAGTCCAGATTTTTCAAAAGACGTCTAGATTTTATCTTTTTCATCTAAACATATGATTGCAAAAGTACTATTACAATATAATGAAGAAAGATATGAGCATCCAATAACATTTTTTAGTTGTGCATTAAGAGACCCAAAACTGAAATATATTATTATGGAAAAACAAGAATATTCTATGGTGAAAGCCTTTAAGGTGTTTTGGGAATATGTTTTGCATTCCAAGGTAATAGCATATGTGCCATTAGTAGCAGTGAAGGAAATTCTAACACAACATAATAGTGATGGTAGATGAGGAAAATTGATAACAAAGATTTAGGAATATGATATGGAGTTCAAACCCACATAGATTTTGAAATGTCAAAGGTTGAATAAGTTACTTAATTAGTGAAATCATTCTGCACTTGAGATGTGCACTAATGAATATATGTGCAACATCTACGGAGATGAGAATCCATAAGAACCTCCTTCTTATGGCAAAGAGAATCCACAGGAACCTCTTCATCCTAAAAGAGAAAGTCCACAAGAACCTCTCATTCAGGTAGGAAGGAATGCACAAGAACCCTTCATGAAGGACCGTTTGAAGTTTCAATATTCCATTTGGTATCAAGACATCATATTTTTCTTGTAGAATATACAATTTCCTCATATTCTACCTAAATCCAATTGAAAATATTTGAAATTGAGAATAATTAAGTATTGCGTTATAGATGGAGGCTTATATTGGAAAGAATTTTGGCGTCCTTCTAACATGTATAGATTAGACACATGAGATCATTTCAGAATTACATTGTGGGGTATGTAGAGGATATAAAGCATGGAAGGTTACAACATAAAAGATCTTGGGACCTGAATATTATTGGAATTCCTTTTTCAAGGACACAAATGCTACCTTCAGATCTTGTTTGGAATGTTAGATGTTCTCAAGAAAACAAAAGCGTAAATCTCTATCATTGAATGATATCTATGTTTTATCAGTGGGGGTTAGACTTCATCGAATAAGTATGACACAATTCAAGTGGCCAACACAAGTATATTTTGATAGCCACTTATTATTTCACTAACTGAGTAGAATCCATTCCAACTCATAGGGTTGATGAGAAGGTTATTATTACTTTCTTAGAATATTTCATCCTCTCCAATTACGAATGTCACAGAAAGTTGATCACAGATAATGCACAAGGTTTAAAATCCTTCAAGATGATGCAGCTTTATCAGGACTACAACACAGAACTGGTACATTCTACAACATATTATCCTTAAGGGAATGGATTGGTAGAATCCTCAAATGAAAATATGATAAGAATCATGAAGAGGATGTTGTATAGGAATAAGAAGAGAAATGATGCCAATATCAAGTATGCACTCTAGGAATATAGAATTAGGACCAAAAGAGTTATTAGCACCTCCCTTTACCAACTGGTATATGGTACAAATGTAATATTTCCTATCAATCTCAATCTACCAGTGATGAAGCTACTATACAAAGAGGAGATAGATTCTAGCTTGATGTAGAAAATAATATATCAAATAATATAACTCTAGCAACAAAGAGAATAAGTTTTGAGCATGACCGAAGCTTATCAACATAAGTTGAAAGCTATTTTTTATAAGAGGGAAAAGGAACGAGATCAACAAGTTAGAGATTTAGTTCTGAAATGGGAGTTAATCCGAGTAGATAAAGGCAAGCACAAGAAATTGAAAATCTCTGGATTGGTCCATTCTAGGTACAATAAGTTCTAGACAACAATACCTATGAATTGGAAAACCTTGATGGAGATTTCTTTAGGAATCCTAACAATGGAAGGTTCCTCAAGAAATTATTCACATGAGTATTGCTTAATTATGTTGCCAAAAAAAATGAAAAGAAAAAGATAAAGGAAAGAAAATAAAATATTTGCATTTAAGAAATTTGTTTCCCATAAGATTCTTTTGAGTATTGTAATTTCACATTTTTCAATAAAATTACAAGGAAGGGAAAAAACTCAGTTCAAGGAAGACTCCATAACCTAATCGGAAAAGGAGCTAGAAATATTAGTTCTTAATAGGCCATAGGTGCCCATTGTCCCCATGGAGCCAATGTTGGTACCAAGTCATACCACACTCAAATTTCCTCTAGGGGCCTTTTAGAGGCTAAAAAAAGAACTTCCAAGCTCAAAATGTAGAAACTAAGTCTTAAAGGTTTCAAAGGAAAAAAGGAAATTCTTCAAAGGCAAGGGCCTTGTTTGACTGGTGCCAATGGGAAAGGTTTGACACAAAGTCTTGGAGGGCGTCGACACAGGCACAGAGCAGCACAGGCGTGGAGCACTAGAGGGAGGACTTTCCTGATGCTCCAAATAAGACATCAAGCATTCCTAGTGATCCGATTACCTATGACCCCTCACACCACAAAACCACATGCTATATAACCTGATGAAGGGGTGTGAAGGGGTCCATGTTCCACCCCCTTGCACCCATCATGCTAGAGTGAGATTTTCATACTATTATTTCCAAACAACGCAGTAGGGCATGATGTGTCCCTCCATGTCCTTCCATTCTTATCCCTTCCACCTAATGTCAACCTCACCTCTCACTCAAACTATCATGTGCCCTGGCTATGCCCAGTTAGCCTAGCATATTAGCCTGCCATGTGGCCTAACCCATGTAATGTTGACATCATCAAGAAAATTTTCCAATTCATCCCTGTCACATACCCAAGCTAATTTTTTTTATATAAGGGCATTTGGGTGCCATTTCTTATTGTTATTGTGCCGATTTAGCCTCCAACTCACCATGCGTGCCTGTCAAACTAGTTTGTGTAATTTTGTGAGCTTTAAACGCAAATTCATGAATCCAAGCCATCATTTCATCCTTTGTTCATGAATTTGACTCACTCAATCCCTTGTCTTATGAAAAGCCATGAAAATTGAAAATCTAAGGTCAAAACCTCACCCTCCCTTTCGAATAACACATACCTCACTATTGGCTGTGTGGCGCCTGACCCAGGTTCAGAGTTAGTTTGATAAACAAATCCCTACACTACTGGCCCATTCAGCATCAGCCTGCATAGCACGGACCGAAGTCTCACCCAAAGCAGTATGGATGGATGCTGGAACCAAGCTTCCACACCCTGAGATGGTCGTGATGTCGGTTTATACCCTCTGTTCCTAATTTCACGTAGGTCACTCAGCTTTAGGGCTCTATCAATCTAGCCCTTTATTCCGTCATTAAGTACCTCTGCAAAAGAGTATGATTGACCTTCACGCAGCCTTAGCCTGCGGTCCAAGTACTTTAGCGCTGCTATGACAGCGTATTGTATAGGTTCCCAAATTATCTTATATGTTTTACTTATCTTACTAAACAATCACAGTTAGCGCATAATCTGATATTCTTACTTGCATTCATTTACCAAATATAATCACATATATTCACACATCACATCAACATTGTAAATTAAACCCAAAATGCAATATAGCTGGATGCATTAATAGGAAATAAAGACACAGAATTTGTAGAATACTTCTCTTTATTGATATCTTCAAATTATTTTGGACTCTATCTGCCCTACGCACAAAGTTTCAGGGGTCTGCGCACTCAGCTACGGACTTCCACCCTAAGCCTCTGCGCACTCAGCTGTAGAGCCTCTACCTACGCTAATACCTGAAACACATAGACTTCTCTTCTACTACCAAACACTTAAGACTTCCAAAACTACTTAGAGCTTACTTACTTAGCTCTTTTTATACAATCCCATGGTCCATGGACCATGGGTAGATATTTACAGTCAACTTTACACTTTACAAAATAAGGGAAAACAACCCTTTATGACTCTTGACACCTTCACACTCTGCGACTACAAAATGCAGAGACTTTACAACTTTGTTGCACAATTGACCCAAAACATGGGATTTTAGCCCCAAAACTATCCTTGGGGGATCTCGTTCCCAATAGGCCCCCAACACAAACATGGTGACTCGTCCTCAAGTCACTCTGTGGGTGAGGAGATCTTGGCGCGAAGACCTCCTAGCTCAATCTGTATGACTGCAACCTCGGCAGTTCATTGTCCAGCTACCTGCTTTGCTTCTTCGACCATTTTCTTAGTCACTAATCCTGAACTGTCAGCTTGAAGCTTTTGTTGAGTTGCTTGCAGAGTAGCAATCTTCCCTTCAATAGAGGCCCTAACCGCATAAGCCTCATCCATCCATGGCTTTAGTCGTGCCTTCAGTATTGCCTCCTTGTGCTACGCTGCATCTACCTGTTCTTTCAACTGCTTGTCCTCCTACAACGTTTCCATTCTCTTCGTGGGCGTGATGGTTTGCACTGTACCTTTTACTTCATCATAGCACTACTGTAGCTCTTGCACTTCTATCTCTAGCTGTTGTACATTAGGGTCCTCCTACAGGCTCGTTAGGACCTCGAACGATTGTTCGAAGAGTTGTGTGGAGTCTACTACTACATTATCGACCACCGTTATCACCTCTATGAAAGTAGTTGCATGCTGCTCCTTTACTTCTAGCGGAGTTGAAGGCTGGGCCTTCAACTGTAATTCGGTAATCTGTAGGTTCAGCTCCAGTTGAACCCTAGCCATCTTTGTGTGAGCGTCATGCACCCCTACAGGATGCTTATAGATGTGCACCTCAACCTATTCTTCCTCAGGAAAGGCCAACTCTGGGACCATTCGGCATGCCTCCTCCACAAATTGAATTACACATTTTTTTTGTCAGTTACCTCGGTCACGATGGTGATGGCAGAGTCTCGCTGTAGGGCCATCTATTCATTATTAATCCTCTGCTCGCTGATTACCTATAAAGCCTAGTTTTCATGGGCTCTCAACTTTGCGATCACTCCATCCTGCAATAGGTGGAGCGCTTCACCAGGGAGTGATGCCAAGTTCAACCCCACTCCCTTGAGCGCACTGATAGTGGGTCTGTCAACTTCATTTTCTGTAGTCAGTGCTCCATCTGGTAGCACTATCACGTTGGATACCTTCGTGTGCAGCATCTCGGTAGCTTCTAAAGTGCCGATAGCAAGGCTGGTGGACATGGTGCTAGCTTGTGATGCACGGGTCTACAGTTCCTGCAGACCAATCTAGATGGATGCCAATATTAGTTGTTTCTACTGCTCAAACTGTTGTAGGGCCTCCGCAGTGACATCTTGCACTGTGTCTCCAATGTCATGCAAATCTCCCTCTGTGAAGGTGATTGGGTCCAGCGATGCCTTAGTGGCCTTGGATTTCTTCCTTCACCCTCTTTTTCTTGTTCCCTTGGACACTTGATACGGGTGGATAATGCCTGCGGGTTTGCGACATGTTGCTCGATTTGCTCGTATGTGTCCTCTTTTGTGTTGGGTGAAGGCAATCTTGCGCCTTTGTTAGATCCTCACTCTGTTCCACCTGTCTGCTGCGTGGCATCGTGCTTTGCTTGGGCCTTGTCAGCAGCCTCCTTCTTCCTCTTTTAGGCTAGTTGTGCCATCTTGAGCTTGGCCTCCTCCTCTTTATGCTAGGCGGTGGACTTGCTTGCCCCCATCGCCAAGTTCGATGTAGTGTGCCACTCTACTAGCTAGCAGTCAAGCACTGCATCAATTGCATCATTCTTTGCCAGGTCAAGTCATATCATGTCTACGCAGGGTCCTTTCGCACCCTAATCCACACATGGTGAAAGTCTGCCTTGAACTCCGTGTACCCCTTCAGGTTGGAAAACACGGTAGGAAAAATCCACGGTTTGCGATTGATGGCCATGCAGATGTTCATCTCCATCAAGATCCATAAGATCTTGCTATCTTTGATACATTGTGCACCCTTAGTCACCCACAGTGAAGCATACTTCGCTACTTCTGGTACGTCCGGTGCAACCGAGGGGAATTGACTGTCTCCTAGTAGCTCCCATGCTACTAGCACAATAGACATCAAGAGCCACGTGTAGTGGAAGGTCTTGCTGAGCTCCTATGCCTCGCGACAGTTCTCAAGGAACTCACCGCAGAGATAGTGCACCAAATTGAACTGGACTCCTTCGGCACATTGAGATGCTAGCGTGACGAATAGTGCTGACACCTCATCTGCACGACACTTCCTCATCACCTTTCCTACCAAGATTTTCATGGCCACCTTTATGGCAGTGTCACTGATACTTGAGATGGCATATCCACGCGGCTTCTTCACAAGCTTAAATTTTTCCTTCTTGGCCTCCACGAGGGCCTGCCCGCCACCTTTTTGCCAAACATCATGGTTGAATTTTGTCCTGTGCAGGGCAGTCGTGTGATCCTATGGATCAATCTATCGGTGATTGGTATTGGCTCCTCCAGCCACAGACACCCATCATGCACTAAGAATAGCAGCTGCTTGACAACCAAGACTGTAATCGGGGTGCGGTTGTAATGTGGCCCCCATAGCATGTTGAGCAGACTTACCTTGTCTACTCCTCTGAACCACCTCTGTGGTTCCAATGTGGTCATCCTGACGGTTGTGTCATTAATGCGACACATCAACTGCTCAATTTCCAAGTGCGAGAACTTCTCATGGTCAGCTAAGTCCCAATATTCCAGCTTTAATAGAGGAGCTCGCCCCAAGCACGGTCCTTCAAAGACATCCTCATCCAACAACAGAGGGGTTTGCAAGGGGACCTTACTCTTGTCAATGTCCTTTGGCACCCTGGTCTGGCCCTTGCGCAGAGGGTATACTCAGACAACCAAGTGATAGGTTCAGCACCCTAGACTTCAACGTCCTCCACGTCTATCCCCAAGTCCTCATCATCCATCAGGATGTCCTCCATTTCTTCCTTCTCTAGCTCCAGGTTAATGGCCTTGCCCTTTTCCTATGCAATGGGCTTGTCCTTTGGTGGGTTTCTTCGCAACAACACACACACCGTATTCTAGGCTACTTTCCCTTTTTATCCTTTGCACTCTCCTTGGTTGGGGTCGACTTCGGTCTAGGTGTCCGTGGGGATTTGGGAACTTTAGCTAATACCTCTGCAACTTCTGGGACAACTCCCTCTACCTCCCCAACAACCTCTGGTTCATCCCCCCCAGCCGTCACTACTTCAGCGTCCATGACTTTTGCAGGTGTCGACATGACACTATTCAATAGTTCTTGTGTCATCTCTAGTAATTGCTCAAACGCCGAACTCGCTATCAAAGCTTTGAAGAATTCTTGATTCATGTGCGCCTGAGAGCTCAAAAACTCAATTCTAAAAATGCCAAGCATTTTTTGTTGGGCAGCCACCTGTAATTTATAGGGAATTTTGAATTCAAATCCAACTGTTCCCCCCACATTCAGTTCACTAATGTCAGATTGGCGGCAGATTTTCAAGGATTTTACCGATAAAGTTTATCTTAAATGCTGACCGCCTACCCCATTTGGCTTCATTTCTACCGTCAAATCATGAGCAGTGAATTTAACAGTCACTTTCTGGCTGACCAGTGCGATTTCTCCCTGGGTAGTGTAACTCCATTCCCATTGTCGCGAACCCTGTGACACTTACATGCTTCATACAATCCTCCAATCGTGCAGCTCCCTAACTTGGGTAGTGTAGTTTATAGTCCCGCGCCTCCTTTCAGTTGCCTGGAGTGCTAAGACTATGCTACCCTCATATAGTCACCTAACTAGATCACCGGTGTATGGATTCAATCAACTGCCATTCACCTTTCCTGGGAAAGGATCTCCATTAAATTTAACCAACTGAACTGCTCCACCATCGGTAATCTCCTTAATGACATAGGGCCCTAACCAGTGCATTCTGAATTTCCCTGGAAATTTATCAAACTTGTTGTCATATAACAAAACCAGGTCATTTACCTTAAAGGTGCGCATCTTAATGTGTCGATCATGCCATGCTTTTTCGCATTGCTTTTGGACCTGTTGGTGAAATCCAGCTAGAAATCTCTCTTCCTCAAGTTCATCCAGCTACGCGAGCCTTTCTTCCAGGGCTCCACGATCCGTCATACCTATGAGTGTCGCTATGTGCAGACTAGGCACAATGTATTCCATGGGCATCGCTGCTTCAACACCATATACAAGCCTAAAGGGTGTCTGTCCAGTCAACTTTTTTCATGTTGTCTAATAGGCGCATAGTACTACAGGTATGCATAGGTGCCAATCACTTCACTGAGCATGGCAAACCTTGGTCATCACATTCTTCAGCACCTTATTGAATGCTTCCACCATCCCATTAGCCTATGGGAGATAAGGCATGATTTTTTGGTGATATACCTGAAATTCCTCCATCAACGCGCTGATCGTCTCGTTCAGAAAGTGTGTACCATGATTACTCATCAGAATCTTTGGACACCCAAATCGTGTCAGTACATACTCAAAGAGTGTTGGGTGTGGAGCCTGATTATCTTCTGTATTCAAAGGTTTTAGCCTGATGTATACCCCAGGAAGACTATACACCCCTCCATGCAGGGGGGACTTGTCCCCCTCGAGAGGGTCCGAGGGGGTAAATCCCCCACCCAGCTGGGGGGTATGGGGGCCAGCGGTCCCCCCAGGGGAGGGGGGGGGGGGTTCGGGGGCAGTGCCCCTGAAGCCAAAAAATTAGATGTAAAATTACCTTATAAAAGTCTAGTAATTTCTAGTTAATCTAGGCTGTTCATTAGGCGAATGATTTGACAATAGAAGTTATGTTTAATTTAGGGTTTTTTGCCCTAGAAGGTAACCCCTCACTATATATGAGGGAATTGTATTGCATCTATGTATATTTGTATTCTAAGTGAGGAAGAGAGAGGAGATTGAGAGCGAAGAGGGTGTTACAGCGGATCTGCTGTAGGTTGTATCTCTTCAGTTTGTTGGATAATATAATAAAAGGAGGACTAGCTGTTTCTCCGTGGATGTAGCCCAAACTGGGTGAACCACGTATATTTGTGTCTCTCTTGTTTTATGAGTTTTCTGTGTTTATATTTCTGCAATATTTTATGTGTTCCATTTCTCCGTAAGGTATAATTTTCTAACAACTGGTATCAAAGCCGAAGGTCTATTTGGCTGATAAACTCGCAGGAGAGAAGGGTTCCTGGTTCGAGTGGGAGCAATGGCAGAAGATGGTAGGTTTAGGGTCGAAAAATTCAATGGCCAAAATTACCATTTGTGGAAGATGTAGATAGAATATTATCTGTATCAGAGAGATCTGTACCTACCATTGAGTGGAAAGACAAAGAAGCCGACGAGTATGATAGACACAGAATGGGACATTCTCGATAGAAGGGCACTTGGAACAATACGACTGTGCCTAGTGGCATCGGTAGCATTTAATATTTCAAAGGAAATGACAACATAGGGTTTAATGTCGGAATTGGCCAAACTATATGAAAAACCCTCGGCCTCAAATAAGGTATTTCTTATGAAGTGTTTATGTAATATGAAGATGTCAGAAGGTGGATCTGTTGCAGACCATTTAAATGATTTTAATACAGTTACAAGTTAGTTAAGTTCTGTAGGGGTAAATTTTGATGATGAGGTTAGGGCTCTATTATTTCTGTGCTCATTGTCAAAAAGTTGGAATGGTTTAGTTATGGCCATTAGTAACTCTATCTTTGGATCTAGTACTTTAAAGTTTGATGATGTTGTCAGTGCAATCCTTAGCAAGGAAATGCGATGGAAAAGCTCCGGTGAGACATCAGGTAATGCTTTGAGTGCAAAGTCTAGGGGAAGAAAAATGGAAAGAGGAAAGAGCTTAGGATATCACAGTAAATCAAGGAAATGCAGATCTAAGTCCAGATCGGGGATAGTGTGCTGGAAGTGCGGAAAGAAAGGACACCTAAAGAAAGACTGTAGATCTCAGAAGGGAAAAGAAGGAGATGCATAGCAAGAAAACAATCATGAAGCAAATGTGATAGGTGAGGTGTTACAAGATGCTTTGATTCTTTCTTTCAAAATTATTACTGATTCATGGGTGGTAGATTCAGGGGCCTCATTCCATGCCACACCTGATAAGAAATATTTTCATGACTATGTTCAAGGAGATTTTGGACAAGTCTATTTGGGTGATGATAAACCTTGTAAAATTGTTGGAATGGGTAAGGTTCTTGTAAAACAGTAGAATGGAAACCAATGGCTACTAAAGGAGGTAAGGCATGTTCTAGATTTGAAGAAAAATCTGATTTCAATAGGGCAGTTAGGCGGTGAAGGTTGTGTGACAACTTTCACATATAAAGCTTGGAAGGTCACCAAAGGATCCCTGGTAATAGCAAAAGGCGAAAAGGTTGGTACATTGTATTTATGCAATGGTATTTCTAACTCTTAATGCTTTAACTTCCAAAGGAGTAGATGCAGCATTATGGCATCATAGGCTCAGACACATGAGTGAGAAGGGGATGAAGATTCTTCACTCAAGGAATTTGTTGCTGGGTTTGAAGAATGTTGATTTGGACTTTTGTGAGAATTGTGTTTATGGAAAATAGAAGAGAGTCAAATTCCTTAGAGTTGGGAAAGAAAAGAAGAGCAAAAAATTAGAGCTTGTGCATACAGATGTATGGGGACCTGCTCAAGTATCATCTCTTAGTGGCTCTCATTATTATGTTACTTTTATTGATGATGCAACCAAAAAAACCTGGATTTATTGTATTCGAAATAAATCTGATGTATTTGATACTTTCAAGAAATGGAAAGCTTTGGTTGAAAATGAGAAAGGAAAAAGGTTGAAGTGTCTAAGATCAGACAATGGAGGTGAATATTGTAGCAAAGAGTTTGATAGGTACTGTTCAGAGAATGGAATTTGTAGAGAGAAGATAGTTCCAGGAACACCACAAGAAAATGGCGTGTTAGAAAGGATGAATATGACAATCATGGAACGTGCAAGGTGTATGAGATTGCATGCAAGATTGCCTTTACAATTTTGGGTAGATCCTGTAGATACTGCTGTTTATCTAATAAACAGAGGGCCTTCAAGTTCCTTGGATGGTGGTATTCCAGAGGAGGCATGGATAGGTAGAAAGGTAAACTACTCATTTTTGAAGACTTTTGGTTGTGAAGCCTTTATCCACATTAACAAAGAAAATAGAACAAAGCTCGAGGCAAAATCAAAGAAATGTACCTTTATTGGATATGGTGTTAATGATTTTTGTTATTGCTTACATGATTATGAAAATCACAAAATCATTAGGAGCAGAGATGTAATATTCAATGAAAAGGTCTTGTAAGAATCAGTTGCAAGAAAAGAAACAGGAAAAAGAAAACAGAGAATACACAGTGCTTGACGATATCACAAGAAAAGTGATGGTGTCTAAAAATCATAATGATCAACAGCTAGAACAACAACCACAACAGCAACAAGCAATTCAAACACCTAAAAGTGGTGTTAGAAGATCTGCCAAGATAAGTAGACCCCCTGAACGATACTCTCCTTCATTATATTATGTATTGTCGACTGATTCTGGTGAACCAGAATGTTATGAAGAAGCAGTGCAGGTAGAAACTAGGAAGAAGTGGGAGCAAGCCATGAAAGAAGAGATGGACTCCTTAGCACATAACCAGACTTGGGACTTAGTCAGGTTGCCTGTAGGTAAAATAGCATTACAGAATAAATGGGTTTACAGGCTGAAGGAAGAAGATGGAAGAAAATAGAGGTACAAAGCTAGACTTGTGGTGAAGGGGTTCACACAGAAGAAAGGTATTGATTTTGATGAAATATTTTCTCTTGTTGTTAAAATGACTCCAATCAAAACTATTTTAAGTCTAGTAGTAGTTGAAGATTTGCATCTTGAGCAGTTAGATGTAAAGACAACCTTTCTCCATGGGCATTTGGAGGAAGAGATATATATGCAGCAGCCACAAGGATATGAGGTAAAAGGGAAGGAGAAACTAGTGTGCAGGTTGAAGAAAAGCTTGTATGGCTTAAAACAGGGTCCAAGGCAATGGTATCTAAAATTTAACAGGTTTATGTCTGAACAAGGTTATACTAGATGTCACTCTAATCATTATGTTTATCTCAAAAGGCAACATGATGGCAACTATATTATATTGTTATCGTATGTAGATGACATGCTTGTTGCAGGTTCTAACATGCATGAAATAAATGTGCTCAAAAGAAAATTGGAAAATTCATTTGCAATGAAGGATTTGGGTGCTAAAACAAATCCTTGGTATGAGAATAACTAGAGATAGGAAGAATCGCAAATTAACATTGTCTCAAAGTGAGTACATAGAAAGGTGTTGAAAAGGTTTAATATGCAAAACCAGTTAGTATACCTTTGGCTGGCCATTTAAAATTAAGTAAGGAGGCGTGTCCCAATACTCAGGAAGAAATGGCTCATATGTCTAAAGTTCCATATGCATTAGCAGTTGGAAGCTTAATGTATGCAATGGTCTACACAAGGCCTGATATTGCACATGCAGTGGGAGTTGTAAGCAGGTACATGAACAATCCAGGAAAAGAACATTGGATGGCAGTGAAGTGGATTCTTAGGTATTTGAGAGGTACCACAAATCAAGCATTATGCTTTGGTGGTTCAAACATTGCTCTATAGGGATATGTTGATGCAGATATGGTAGGTGATAGAGATAACTAGAGGAGCACTACAGGATATGTATTTACTATAGGTGGAATTGCTGTCAGTTGGGTTTCAAAAATCCAAAGTGTTGTTGCACTTTCAACAACAAAAGTAGAGTATGTTGCTACTACAGAGGCTAGTAAAGAAATGATTTGGTTACAAAGGTTTCTGGATGAATTGGGTAAGAAGCAGGAGTTGGGCAGGTTATAAAGTGACAGTGAGAGTGCCATACATCTTGGAAAGAACTCTGCATTTCATTCCAAGACTAAACATATACATCTCAAGTACCATTTCATACGGTCAGCATTGGAAGATGGACAGTTGAAGCTGGAAAAGATACACACTAGCTAGAATCCTGCAGATATGCTAACAAAAGTTGTAACCAGGGAGAAACTGAGAATCTGCTCAGTTTCAATTAGTCTTCAAGTATGATGTAGAAGATGAGAAGCAGCCATGTCTAAAGTGGGTTCATTGTCTAGAAAATGAAGCAGCGGTGGAGTTGCTATAATCAGTCTCCAAGTGGGAGATTGTTAGGTGTGGAGCCTGATTATCTTCTATATTCAAAGGTTTCAGCCAGATGTATACCCTAGGAAGACTATACACCCCTTCACACAGGGGTCCAAGGGGGTAAATCCCTCCCGGTTGGGCAGTCCAGGGGCCAGCGATCCCCCGACGGGGGTTCAGGGGCAGTGCCCCCGAAGCCCAAAAAATAGATGTAAAATTACCTTGTAAAAGTCTAGTAATTATAGTCCATCTGGGCCGTTCATTAGGCAGATGATCTGACTGTAGAAGTTATGTTTAATTTAGGTTTTTTTGCTCTAGGAGGCAACTCGTCACTATATATGAGGGAATTGTATTGCATCTATGTATATCTGTATTCTGAGTGAAGAAGAGAGAGGAGATTGAGAGCGAAGAGGGTGTTACAATGGATCTGTTGTAGGTTGTATCTCTTCAGTTTGCTGGATAATATAATAAAAGAAGGATTGGCTATTTCTCCGTGGATGTAGCCCAAATTGGATGAACCACGTATATCTGTGTCTCTCTTGTTTTATGCATTTTCTGTGTTTATATTTTTGCAATATTTTATGTGTTCCATTGCTCCATAAGATATAATTTTCTAACAAAGAGGGACTTTGCAGCAGTCGCACCTATTCAATCCTTCATAGGTTGTTCCTCCATCCATCGAGTCAAATACTTAGTCGCGATGATAATGTACTGTGCTCCCATCTTCTTCCATTGGGGTTGAATGGGTCCCACAAAATCTATCGCTCATTTCTCAAAGGGTTGTAACATCATCTGTGGATTCAAAGGCAGCTCATCTCTCCATGATGGCTTTCCTATCCTTTGACACACATCACATGCCTTGCAGTAAGCTTTTGAATCCTGATGGAGGGTTGGCCACCACAACCTTACCCATAGAATCTTTTGCGCGGTCGCTCTTCCTACATAATGGCCTCTCGCAGTGCCCCCATGAGCGTCTGCGAGGATACTACTCCTTTCAAACTCCAGTACATATCATTGTAATACTTCATTAGACCCCATTTTGTACAGATGTCTAGTAATGACAGAAAAGTCTGCCATGCGTACCACTAACTCCTTCTACTGGATAGTGTAACCTTTTGGGGTAGCTCCTGTCATTAGGAAGTGTATGATGTCTTCAAAGTGACCATCCACGATGCACAATGCAAATAGCTACGTGTCAGGCAATCCCTCCTCAAAATTAGTGGGTTCTTCCCCTATTTCGATGTGCAACAGATGGTTTGGTCCCACATTCAGTCTTCTAGGCTTCACAATAACCTCAAAATCATACTCTTGGAATAATAGAAACCACCTGCAGATTCTCCCCCCCCCCCCAACACAGGGTTATTGGCTAGGTATTTCAACGTGGAATGATCGATATACATCTTAAAATGTCCACCCAACAAATAGTGTCTAACTCTTGGAGTGTGTATACCATGGCTAACCCTTCGCGCTAGGTGGTGGAATAGTTCTTCTCAACCTTAGATAACCTCTTGCTTGCGAACACTATAGGATGGTCCAATTCTCCTTTGCCTACCTGTGTCAGTACTACTCCTAGTGGTATACATGACTGGTCTACATGTACATGAAACTCCTTCTTCCAATCCAGGAAGACTAAAATCGGTGTGGTGACCATTTTCTCTTTCAATACATCCAAGCTTCTCTTATAGTCCTCGTTCCAACAGAACGTGGCATCCTTTTTTAACAACTTCTCCATAGGCGTGGTGATCTGGGCATAGCCCTTGATAAACCTTCCTGTAATACCCAGTGTGTCTTAAGGTTGCACGCAACTGTTTCACACTCCACGACACCTCCAAGTTAAGTATTACTATGATCTTCACGAGATCTACCATCAGTCCCTGTCTAAAAACCACATGACCCAGCAAGGTCCCAAAAGGAACACAAAATAGGAATTTCTTCAAATTGAGTGCAACGTGGTACCTTTGACAGGTATCTAGCATCAGGGGCAAACTTGCCACATGGCATTTTACCAGCCCAAACATAGTCTAGTCATCAAAGTACACCTCCAGAAACTAATGAATAAATTCCTTGAACGCGGTAATGACTACGTGCGAAAAAATCGCAGGCGCATTCCTCAATCCAAAAGGCATTATAGTGTACTGAAAACATCCCCACTCAGTCACAAAGGTCATCTCAATTCTATCCTCAGGCACAATTTTGATCTGATGGTACCCAAAGAACCCATCAGTGAAGGAGTACGCTTCTTGGCCACCTACATTATCCAATACCTCATCAGTGAACGGAGTTGGGAAAGGACCATGTATGCAAGAATCATTTAACTTCCTGAGATCTACGAATATCCTTATTTCATCCTTCTGCTTCTTTTACTGTACCACCATCGGGCTTACCCAATCAGATTCTTCTATGGGCTTAATGATGTCTGCCATGAGCATCTTTTCTAGCACTAAGCATACCTTCTCTTTATACTTCGGATTGTGATGGTAAGGTCTTTGCTTAATGGGCTTCATGTCGGGTTTTAACATGATCTTCATAACGCCCAAGTCTCCTATTATCCATTTTAGCTCTGTAAACTTGGTAGCAAACAATTCCTAGTATTCACAGAGCAATTCAATGACCTTATCCATCATCATGTCATCCCAAATATCTCCAATGTTCGCGAATTTGGGCTCCACCTCTGTACCAATATTTACCTGTTTCATTTTTAGTGGCACAATTATATTAGGATTCTTAATCTGTGGTCCCTCAACCTCATGGTGACCCTTTGTTTTAGGGATTTTAAGCTTTTTTGGATCCTCATCTTCTTCTTCAGTAGTCAATCTATAGCACTCTAGCATGTGGCTCAGCTGAGTAGTCCAATCGGGTTGAATCATATCTAAAGGATCCTGTGGTATCCTAAAGATTGTTTCTTTCACTTCTTGTAGCGCTTCATCAATAGAGTAGAACCCATCTTCAAAGCTGAACATCATTATGAATCCTTCGCGTAGGATATCCCATTCACCCGTATCATGGCGGAGCTCTGTTTCCAAGTACCAGTTCATCGGGATGACATCCAAGGTATCACAGAACAAGTGCACCCATTCCGGTTGGGGTTTTGCTCCATAAGCCTGAGCCCATTTGACCAAGTGTGTGTGCAGATCAACCTTCCCATCATATTTGTCTATCATTCTTACCTTTGTCTTCCCAAATCATTTTCGCATCATCCTCCTACACTCGCGCCAATCATCAAAGCTACCCTTGTGTGTACCCTACCATCTTGCGAGCATAGCGTGCAGTGCCCAGTCCAAAGCCTAGAAGCGTTCATTTTCTGGTAACTCCCTTTCAAATGCATCCAAAAATACATCTACATCATTCAAGCCATCATAAGTGGGCAGATCTCTTACCTCTATCAATACATAATGCAACGACCAGGTCATCATGTTACAGCTCAGTGTGGTTACTTCATGTAGTCAATTCTGCTAGCACTCTAATTCTTCATCAGAGTCTGAGGTGTAGGAACTCTCACGATCCCATGTAATTCGTCTATCCACTGTTGGATTCACCCAATCTTGGTCTCGCGTTGTCATCTTATATATACAGTCCAAATTGTCATCACTCTCATAATTGTGGAATGGTTTAGTATTGCGTGATCCTTCACCAGAATCTAGCAGTACTATTATGCGGAGCGATTTCATCTCAAAAATCATCTTTCACTTCTTTAGGTTGATTACCTCATTCATGTTAGTAGCCCAATCAATTGCAAAGAGTGCAGGGTAGGGGTTGCTGTCATCCACAATTTCTATTACTTCAAAGTCATCCAACGTGTTTGCGCCTTCAATATCTACAGTCACCCCTTGCAGCCACCCCATGGGGATGATCTTTTGCTAATTTTCCATCCCTAACTGAGTCGAAGACGACTGCAGCGTGGGTCTTCCCATCCGCTCCCAAGTGTGCTTTGGTAGCAAGTTCGTTTCTGACCCCAGATCCAAAATAACCTGATCCATTTCATATTCTCCTATCTGTGAGGTTAGTCTCATCTCACACCCTATCCTTGCTTTATGCTTACCAATTTTTTGTACCATGCGCAGTTCACCCAGAGTGTTTTCAGTGCATCTAGTTATAAGCTCATGTAATCCCTTCACAACCTTGCTATCATGCAATAGCTTCATGCAGGTTTCTAGAAAGGTCGTAAGCATAGAAGGATCCATCTCCTGATCAGGCTTATCCTTTCTTCCTGAGGTAGAGGCCTTAGTGAAGCTCTTCTTTTCTTGCATGAATGTTTCATGTGTGAATTCTAAATCAAATTTAGCCTCCTTCACCAGAGCTTTGTGAACCCATGCATTATCTTCGGGTTGTTTCCCCTTATCATCGCTCATTGTAATTCCACTTCGGAGCACTATATTCACATTCAGATCCTCTTCATGAGGCTTAGACCTCATCATCTACAGGTTTTGAGTCAGCTGAGGTGGTAGCACAGCTTTGTCGCGTATCATCTCTATCAGCGTCGGAAAATCCTCCGTTTCATGATCAAACAAAGTGCAATATTTGCACGAAGGACATGTTGGGTTAGTGCAATCATAGGCATAGTGTCTCGGTCATCCATAGTTGTAGGAGATTAGCTGTCCCTAACCTCTACCAGGTCCTCCTCCACCTCTGCCTCATCTGCGCCCCTGAAAGCCTATTCGTAACATCCCAGTGCTCTTGCTAGGGGGCTACATTTCTACCTGAACCCTATAGGTAGGTGTTTTTCCCATCATCAATTCATAATTTTTGTAGTTGCACTCATCATGCCCTACCAACCTAGAGAAGTTGTAAAATAGTTGCTATGGGGTTTGTACAAACTTTTGCAGTAAATGACAGTTATCCGTCGTATGTTTCCATGCTACCTGACATATAGCGCACCACAAAGCAGGCCACATGCTCAGTCCTGCTTTGGCTTTTGGCCTCAAATTCATCGGCCCTCCTCCTATAATATAGTTCACAAAGACTAGACAATGGTCTTTGTCATGTCCCTGACCTTTACATTTCAGGCACCATATCTCTTCGCGCACCTCCGGTTGAACTATTATGTCTTGCTTCAAACTTTACATTTCAAGGCAAAGATTTTACAATTGTGCACGGATCTGCTGAACCCCTAGATTCAGACCTTGCATAGGTGTTTCGTGCAGTCTCATTGCAATCTCCAAGGACTCTACCTGAGTCGTAATATTCTATTGTGATAGTGCAACCCTTAGGTGTGGCAGGAGCGAAGCCACAAACCACTCGCGGTGCTATCCATTCGGTAAGTTCATATTAGGTTCACAGATTTTTCACGTCAACCTATGATCCAATTCCCAAGGTGTATCTCCCTGTTTCATCACGATTTCCTTAAACCCTACAATCGACTGTGCCTCAGATTTAGGTCTACTGAATTATTTATTCAGCGCAGTCTGGATGTCCGCCACCCCAACGTTTGGGTTATCATTAGAGTACTTGATGTACCAGGTGAGCGTGTGATCCTGCAAAGCACTAACCAATGTTTCCTTCTTCATGTCATCATCTGTAATGTCCTGACCTTCCCATGCAGCTTTTATGACGAACCAAAATTGGTCTAGGTCCTCATTTCCCAAGCCTTTAAATAAAGCAAGCTTTACTAAATTTGCCATGCTAAACTGTGATGGAGGTGGTGGTGGTATGGGTGAAGTCACAAGTGATCGTGGTGAAGTTGGAGGTGGTGTGGGTGGAGGTGGTCATCATGGTAATCCCTGTCTTATTAACTAAATTGCACTTCGCGGAGAAGCCTGCGCTACTCCCTCTTTGTCACCCAATGGCAGTGAAATCAGTGGGATATACTAAGGACCCTTTCTTCCTTCGTTTTTGTAAGTCTTTCAACTTCGTGTAGCTCTGAACATCAAGGTAGCTGCATAACCCATTTTTCACACAATACCATCTTAATCTAGGTATTCAAAGGCTTCAAGTACATACCTCGCAGACCTTTGAAAAAGCACCACTCCGCCTCGTTGTAACTAACTAAGGTATCGACCGCGAATTCAGTCAAAAATCCTCCTATGAGGTGATTGAGCCAATGATTGACAACATGGGTGATCTTATCCTCAGAGGCTTCCAATCTCGGTACTAACTCTGGGGTCTAGCCAATGGGACCGTCAAGTCTCCACCTTTCTTGGCTATCTGCTAGCTTCGCGTTCCACTCGTATACCTCAACCGGAAAGGAACTGAAAAAAGATCTCATGAATTTCTATGTATAGGTACCTATCCAACCACTATTCCTTTGTCAATCATGGATTTCTGTTCTCCTGTGCCTTGAATTCATAGATCTTCCTATCCAACCAGTCTTCAATCTCTCTCTTAGTTGGATGCTAGTGATACGACATCACACATATCTCATGCAGATTCTGGTCCTGGAAATGGAACCATTTGTCAGCTGTGTGGGGCCTGACCTAGGTTCAATGTTAGTTAGGCAAACAAATCCCTACACTACTAGCCCTTTCGACATCAACCCATGGAGCGTGGACCGAAGTCTCACTTGATGCAGTATGGGGGATGCTGAAACCAAGTTTCCGCACCTTGAGATGGTCGTGATGTTGTATTATACCCTTTGTCCCTACTTTCGCGTAGGTCAACGAGCTTTAGGGCTCTATCAGTCTTGCCCTTTATTCCATCCTTAAGTACCTCTGCGAAGGAGTATGATTGACCTTCGTGCATCCTTAGCGCATGGTCCAAGTACTTTCACGTTGCTATGATAGCGTATTGTATAGGTTCGCAAATTATCTTATATGTTTTGCTTATCTTACTAAACAATCACAGTTAGCACGTAATCTGATATTCTTACTTGCATTCATTTACCAAATATAATCACATATATTCGCGCATCACATCAACATTGTAAATTAAACCCAAAATGCAATATAGCCAGATGCATTAATAGGAAATAAAGACACAGAAGTTGTAGAATACTTCTCTTTATTGATATCTTCAAATTATTACGGACTCTATCCACCCTACACACACAATTACAGGGGTCCGCGCACTCAGCTGCGGACTTCCACCCTA
Organism: Pinus tabuliformis; assembly: GCA_031772625.1. Lineage (NCBI taxonomy): Eukaryota > Viridiplantae > Streptophyta > Pinopsida > Pinales > Pinaceae > Pinus > Pinus tabuliformis. The sequence continues at coordinate 1,536,625,276 of CM062818.1, read as the reverse complement.
GGCCTTTGCGCACTCAGCTATAGAGTCTCTACCTATAGTAAGACCCGAAACACATAGACTTCTCTTCTACTACCAAACACTTAGGACTTCCAAAACTACTTAGAGCTTACTTACTTAGCTCTTTTTATACAATACCATGGTCTGCGGACCATGGATAGATATTTACAGTCAACTTTACACTTTACAAAATAAAGGCAGACAACCCTTTATGACTCTTGACACCTTCGTGCACTGTGACCACAAAATGTAGAGACTTTACAAATTTGTTGCTCAGTTGACCCAAAACATGGGCTTTTAGCCCCAAAACTATCCTTGGGGGATCTAGTTCCCAACAGGCCCCTAACACAAACATGGTGACTCGTCCTTGAGTCACTCTGTGGGTGAGGAGATCTTGGTGTGAAGAGCTCCTAGCTCAATCTGTATGACCGCAACCTCGACAGTTCACTGTATGGCTACCCGCTTCGCTTCTTCAACCATCTGCTCGGTCACTAATCCTAAACTGTCAGCCTGAAGCTTTTGTTGAGTTGCTTGCAGAGTAGCAATCTTCCCTTCAATAGAGGCCCTAACCGCATAAGCCTCATCTAACCATAGCTTTAGTCACGCCTTCAGTATTGCCTCCTTGTGATGTGCTGCATCTACCTATTCTTTCAACTGCGTGGCCTCCTACAACTTTTCCATTCTCTTCATGGGCGTGACAGTTTGCACTGTACCTTTTACTTCGTCATAGCACTATTGCAGCTCTTGCACTTTTGTCTCTAGCCGTTGTACATTAGGGTCCCCCTACAGGCTTGTCAGGACCTCGAATGACTGTTCAAAGAGTTGTGTGCAGTCTGCTACTATATTATCGACTACCACTATCGCTTCTATGAAAGTAGTTGCACGCTGCTCCTTTACTTCTAGTAGAGTTAAAGGATGGGCCTTCAACTGTAATTCGGTAATCTATAGGTTCAGCTCCAGCTGAATCCTAGCCATCTCTGTGCGAGTGTCGCGCACCCCTATAACATGCTTACGAACACACACCTCAACCTGTTCTTCCTCGGGAAAGGCCAACTCTGGGACCATTCGGCATGCCTCCTCCACAATTTGAATTATACGTTTGTTTTGGTCAGTTACCTTAGTCACGGTGGTGATGGTAGAGTCTCACTGTAGGTCCATCTGTTCATTATTAATCCTTTGCTTGCTGATTACCTATAAAGCCCGGTGTTTGCGGGCCCTCAACTCTGTGATCACTCCATCCTGCAATAGGTGGAGCGCCTCGACGGGGAGCGCTACCAAGTTCAACCCCACTCCCTTGAGTGCACTAATAGTGGGCCTATTAGCTTCATTTTTTGTAGTCAGTGCTCCATCTGGTAGCACTATCACAATGGATACCTTCACGCATAGCATCTCAGTAGCTTCTGAAGCGCCGATAGCAAGGCTGGTGGACACCGTGCCAGCTTGTGATGTGTGGGTCTGCAGTTCCTGCAGATTGGTCTAGATGGACCCTAATATTAGTGCTACTCAAATTGTTGCAGGGCCTCTGCGGTGACATCTTGCACCGTGTCTCCAATGTCATGAAAATCTCCCTCTGTGAGGGTGATTGGGTCCAGTGATGCCTTAGTGGCCTTGGATTTCTTCCTCGACCCTCCTTTCTCTTGTTCCTTTGGATCCTTGATGCAGGCAAATGTCGCCTGCGGATTTGTGACGTGCTGCTTGGTCTGCTTGTACATGTCCTCTTCTGTGTTGGGTGAAGGCAATCTTGTGCCTTTGTTAGAGCCCTGCTCTGTTCTACCTGTCTCCTTTGCGGCATCGTGCTTTTCCTGGGCCTTGTCAGCGGCCTCCTTCTTCCTCTTCTTGGCTAGCTGTGACATCTTGAGCTTGGCCTCCTCCTTTTTACGTTGTGTGGAAGACTTGATCGCCCCCACCGCCAAGTCCGATGTAGTGCACCACTCTGCCAACTAGCGGTCAAGCACTGCATCAATTGCATCATCCGTTGGCAAGGCAAGTCATACCATGTCTGCGTAGGTTCCTTTCACACCCTGATCCACACATGGTGAAAGTCTACCTTGAACTCCACATACTCCTTCAGGTTGGAAAACACGGTAGGAAAAAATCATGGTTTGCGATTGATGTCCATGCGGATGTTCATCTCCATCAAGATACAGAAGATCTTGCTATCTTTGATACATTGCACATCCTTAGTCGCCCACAACAAAGCGTACTTCACTACTTTTGGTAGGTTCGATGCAACCGAGGGGAATTGACTATCTCCTGGCAGCTCCCATGCTACTAGCACAATAGACATCAAGAGCCACATCTAGTGGAAGATCTTGCTGAGCTCTTTTGTCTCACGGCAGTTCGCAAGGAACTCACCGTAGAGATAGTGCACCCAATTGAACTTGACTCCTTCGGTGCATTGAGATGCTAGCGCGACGACTAGTGATGACACCTCATCTACACGACACTTCCTCATCACCTTTCCTGCCATGATCTGCGTAGCCACCTTTACGGTATGATCACTGATACTTGTGATGGCATATCTGCGCGGCTTCTTCACAAGCTTAAATTTTTCCTTCATGGCCTCCATGAGAGCCTACTCGCCACCTTTTCTGCCAAACATCACGGTTGAATTTTCTCCTGTGTAGGGCAGTCGTTTGATCATATGGATCAATTTGTCGGTGATGGGTATTAGCTCCTGCAGCCACAGACACCCATCATGCACTAAGCATAGTAGCTGCTTGATGACGAAGACTATAATCAGGGTGTGGTTGTAGTACGACACCCGTAGCATGTTGAGCAGACCTACCTTGTCTACTCCTATGAGCCACCTCTATGGTTCCAATGCGGTCATCCCGATGGTTGTGTCAATAATGCACCACATCAACTGCTCAGTTTCCAAGTGTGGGAACTTCTCATGGTTAGCTAAGTCCCAATCTTCCATCTTTAATATAGGAACTCACCCCAAATGCGGTCCTTCAAAGACATCCTCATCCAACAATAGAGGGGTTTGCAAGGGGACCTTGCTCTCGTCAATGTCCTTTGGCACCCTGGTCTGGCCCTTGCGCGGAGGGACATACTCAAATGACAGAGTGATAGGGTCAGCACCCTAGACTTCAACTTCCTCCACGTCTATCCCCAAGTCCTCATCATCCATCAGGATGTCCTCCATTTCTTCCTCCTCTAGCTCCAGGTGAATGGCATTTCTCTTTTCCTATGTGGTGGGCTTGTCCTTTGGTGGGTTTCTTCGTAGCAATGCACACACCGGTATTCTAGGCTACTTGCCCTTTTTATCCTTCGCACTCTCCTTGGTTGGGGTCGGCTTCGATCTATGTGTCCGTGGGGATTTGGGAACTTTAGCTAATACTTCTGCAACCTCTGGGACAACTCCCTCTACCTCCCCAACAACCTCTGGTTCAGCCCCCTCGGTTGTCACTGCTTCAGCATCCATAACTTTTGCAGGTGTCAACATGACACTATTCAATATTTCTTGTGTCGTCTCTGGTAATTGCTCAAATGCCGAACTCACTATCAGAGCTTCGAAGAATTCTCGGTTCATGTGCGCTTGAGAGCTTAACAACTCAATTCTCAAAATGCCAAGTGTTTTTTTTTGGGAAGCCTCCTATAATTTATAGGGTATTTTTAATTCAAATCCAATTGTTCCCCCCACATTTGGTTCACTAATGTCAGATTAGCGGCAGATTTTCAAGTATCTTACCCATAACATTTGTCTTAAATGCTAACTGCCCACCCCATTTGGCTTCATTTCTATTGTCAAATCATGAGTAGTGACTTCAACGGTCACTTTCTGGCTAACCTACTTGATTTCTCCCTGGGTAGCGTAGCTCCCTTCCCATTGTCGCGAACCCTATGACACATCCATGCTTCGACCAATCCTGCAATCGCGCAGCTCCCTAACTCGGGCAGTCTAGTTCATAGTCTCGTGCCTCCTTTCAGCTACCTGGAGTGCTAACACTATGCTACCCTCATATAGTCACCTAACCGGATCACCAGTGTATGGATTCAATCGACTGCCATTCACCTTTCCTGGGAAGGGATCTCCATTCAATTTAACCAACTGAACTGATCCACCATTGGTAATCTCCTTAATGACATAGGGCCCTAACCAGTGCATTCTAAATTTCCCTGGAAATTTATCAAACTTGTTGTCATATAATGAAACCAAGTCATTTACCTTAAAGGTGGGCATCTTAATGTGCCAATCATGCCATTATTTTTCGCGCTGCTTTTGGACCTATTGGTGAAATCTAGCTAGAAATCTCTCTTCCTCAAGCTCATCTAGCTGTGCAAGCCTTTCTTCTAGGGTTCCACGATCTGTCATACCCATGAGTGTTGCTATGTGCAAACTAGGAACAATTTATTCCATGGGAATCACTGCTTCAACACCATATACAAGCCTAAAGGGTGTCTATCCAGTTAACTTTTTGCATGTTATCTGATAGGCGCATAGTACTACGAGTATGCGTGGGTCCCAATCACTTCACTAATCATTGAAAACCTTGGTCAGTGCATTCTTCAGCACCTTATTGAATGCTTCCACCATTCCATTAGCCTATGGGTGATAAGGTATGATTTTCTGGTGATATACCTAAAATTCCTCCATCAACACATTGATTGTCTTGTTCAAAAAATGTGTACCATGATTACTCATCAGAATCTTTGTACACCCAAATCGTGTCAGTACATACTCAAGGAGGGACTTCAAAACAGTTGCACCTATGTAATCCTTCATAGTTTGTGCCTCCACCCATCGAGTCAAATACTCAATCACAGTGATAATGTACCATGCTCCCATCTTCTTCCATTGGGGCTGAATGGGTCCCACAAAATCTATCGCTCATTTCTCAAAGGGTTGTAACATCATCTATGGATTCAAAGGTAGGTCATCTCTCAGTGATGGCCTACCTGTCCTTTGACACACATCACATGCATTGCAGTAAGCTTTTGAATCTTGATGGAGGGTTGGCCACCACAACCTTGCTCAGAGAATCTTTTGCGCAGTTGCTCTTCTTGCATAATGGCCTCTTGCGGCACCCCCATGAGCATCCGCAAGGATCCTACTCCTTTCAAACTCTGGTACATATTATTGTAATACTTCATCAAACCCCATTTTGTACAGATGTTTGGCAATGATAGAAAAGTCTGCCACGTGTACCACTAACTCCTTCTACTGGATGGTGTAACCTTCTGGGGTAGTTTTTGTCGTTAGGAAGTGTATGATGTCTTCAAAGTGACCATCCATGATGCACAATGCAAATAGCTACGTGTCAAGCAATCGCTCCTCCAAATTAGTGGGCTCTTCCCCTATTTCAATGCGTGATAGATGGTCTGGGCCCGCGTTCAGTCCTCCAGGGTTCACAATAACCTCAAAATCATACTCCTGGAACAATAGCAACCATCTGCAGATTCTCCCCCCTGACATATGCTTATTGACCAGGTATTTCAACGTGGAATGATCCATATACATCTTAAAATTTCCACCCAACAAATAGTGTCTAAACTTCTAGAGTGCGTACACCATGGCTAACCCTTCGCGCTAGGTGGTGGAATAGTTCTTCTCAACCTTGGATAACCTCTTGCTTGTGAACACTATATGATGGTCCAATTCTCCTCAGCATGCCTGTGTCAGTACTACTCCCAGTGGTATACATGATGGGTCTACATGTACATGAAACTCCTTCTTCCAATCCAGGAAGAATAAAATCAGTGCGGTGACCATTTTCTCTCTCAATACATCCAAGCTTCTCTTACAGTCCTCGTTCCAATAGAACGTGGCATCCTTTTTTAACAACTTCTCCATAGGCGTGGCGATCTGGGCATAGCCCTTGATAAACTTCCTGTAATACCCAGTGTGTCTTAAGGTTGTGCGCAGCTGTTTCGCACTACTCAGCACCTCCAAGTTAAGTATTATTATGATCTTCATGGGATCTACCATTAGTCCCTGTCTACAAACCACATGACCCAGCAGGGTCCCAAAAGGAACACAAAATAGGCATTTCTTCAAATTGAGCGCAACGTGGTACCTTCAACAGGTATCTAGCATCAGGGGAAAACTTGCCACACGGCGTTTTACCAGCCCAAACATAGTCCAGTCATCAAATTACACCTCCAGAAACTAATGAATAAATTCCTTGAACGTGGAAATGACTACGTGCGAGAAAATCGCAGGAACATTCTTCAATTCGAAAGGCATTACAGTGTACTAAAAACATCCCCACTCAGTCGTAAAGGTCATCTCGATTCTATCCTCAGGCACAATTTTGATCTGATGGTACCCAGAGAACCCATCAGTGAAGGATTACGCTTCTTGGCCACCTACATTATCCAATACCTCATCAATGAATGGAGTTGGGAAAGGACCATGTATTTAAGCGTCATTTAACTTCCTAAGATCTATGAATATCCTTATTTCATCCTTTTGCTTCTTTCACTGTACCACCATTGGGCTTATCCAATCAAATTCTTCTACGGGTTTAATGATGCATGCCACGAGCATCTTTTCTAGCGCTAAGCATACCTTCTACTTATAGTTTGGATTGAGATGGTAAGGTCTTTGCTTAACGGGCTTCACGTCAGGTTTTAAGGTGATCTTCATAACGCCCAATTCTCCTATTATCCATTTTAGCTCCGTAAACTTGGTAGCAAACAATTCCTAGTATTCACAGAGCAATTCAATGACCTTATCCACCGTCATGTCATCCCAAATATCTCCAATATTTTCGAATTTGGGCTCCGCCTCTGTACCAATATTTACCTATTTCGTTTTTAGTGGCACAGTTATATTAGGATTCTCAATCTGTGGTCCCTCAACCTCATGGTGACCCTCTGTTTTAGGGATGTTAAGCTTTTGCGGATCCTCATCTTCTTCTTCAGCAGTCATGTTATAGCACTCCAACATGTGGCTTAGCTGAGTAGTCCAATCGGGTTGAATCATATCTAAAGGATCCTACGGTATCCTAAAGATTGTTGCTTTCACTTCTTGTAGCGCTTCATCAATAGAGTCAAACCCATCTTCAAAGCTGAACATCATTATGAATCCTTCACATAGGATATCCCATTCACTCGTATCATGGTGGAGCTCTGTTTCCAAGTACCAGTTCATTGGGATGACATCCAAGGTATGATAGAACAAGTGCACCCATTCCAGTTGGGGATTCGCTCCATAAGCCTGAGCCCATTCAACCAAGTGTGTGCACAGATCAACCTTCCCATCATATTTGTCTATCATTCTTACCTTTGTCTTCCCAAAGCATTTTTGCATCATCCTCCTACACTCGTGCCAATCATCAAAGCTATCCTTGTGTGTACTCCACCATCTTGCGGGCATAGCGCGCAGTGCCCAGTCCAAAGCCTAGAAGCACTAATTTTCTAGTAAATCCCTCTCAAATGCATCCAAAAATACATCTACATCATTCAGGCCATCATAAGTGGGAAGATCTCGTACCTCTATCGATACATAATGCAGCGACTAGGTTATCATGTTACAGCTCAGTGTGGTTACTTCATGTACTCGATTCTGCCAGCACTCTAATTCTTCATCAGAGTCTGAGGTGCAGGAACTCTCACGATCCCATGTAATTCGTCTATCCACTGTTGGATTCACCCAATATTGGTCTCGTGCTATTATCTTATATATACAGTCCAAATTTTCATCACTGTCATAATTGTGGAATGGTTTAGTATAGTGTGATCCTTCACTAGAATCTAGTGGTACTATTATGCGGAGTGATTTCTTCTCAGAAATCATCTTTCACTTCTTTAGGTTGATTACCTTGTTCGTGTTAGTAGCCCAATCAATGCCAAGGAGTGTAGGGTAGGGGTTGTTGTCATCCACAATTTCTCTTACTTCAAAGTCATCCAATGTGCTAGCGCCTTCAATATCTATAGTCACCCCTTGCAGCTACCCCATGGGGATGATCTTTTGCTGATTTTCCATCCTTAACTAAGTCGGAGACCACTGTAGCATTGGTCTTCCCATCTGCTCCCAAGTTTTCTTTGGTAGCATGTTCACATCTGACCCGAAATCCAAAATAACCTGATCCATTTCATATTCTCCTATCTGCAAGGTCAGTCTCATCTCACATCCTATCCTTGTTTTATGCTTACCAATTTTTGTACCATGCGTGGTTCACCTAGAGTGTTTCCGAAACATCTAGTTATAAGCTCATGTAATCCCTTCACAGCCTTGCTATTGTACAACAGCTTCATGCAGGTTTCTAGAAAGGTCGTAAGCATAGAAGGATCCATCTCCTAATTAGGCTTATCCTTTATTCCTGAGGTAGAGGCCTCAATGAAGCTCTTCTTTTCTTCCATGAATGTTTCACATGTGCACTCTACATCAAATTCAGCCTCCTTTGCCAGAGCTTTGTGAACCCATGCACTATCTTCGGGTTGTTTCCCCTTATCATCGCTCATTGTAATTCCACTTCGAAGCATTATATTCACGTTCGGATCCTCTTCATGAGGCTCAGACCTCATCATCTATAGGTTCTGAGTTGGCTGAGGTGGTAGCGCCCCTTTTCCGCGTATCCTCTCTATCAATGTCGGACAATCATCCATTTCATGAACAAATAGAGTGCAATATTTGCACGAAGGATGTGTTGGGTCAGTGCAATCACATGCATAGTGTCTCGGTCCTCCATAGTTGTAGGAGATTAGTTGTCCCCAACCTCTACCAGGTCCTCCTCCACCTCCACCTTGTCTGCGCCAGTGAAAGCCTATTGTGCCATCCCAGTGCTCTCGTCAGGGGGCTGCATTTCTACCTGAACCCTATAGGCAGGTGTTCTGCCCATCATCAATTCATAACTTTTGCAGTTGCGCTCATCATGCCCTACCGACCTGTAGAAGTTGTAAAACAGTTGCTACGGGGTTTATACAAACTTCTGTAGTAAATGACAGTTATCTGTCGTATGTTTCCCTGCTACCTGACATGTAGTGCACCACAACATAGGCCACATGCTCAGTCTTGCTTGGGCTTTTGACCTCAAAGGCATCAACCCTCCTCCTGTAATATAGTTTGCAAAGACCATACATTGGTCTTTGTCATGTCCACGACCTTTACATTTCAGGCACCATATCTCTTTGCGCACCTCCAGTTGAACTATTTTGTCTTGCTTCAAACTTTCCATTTCATGGCAAAGACTTTACAATTGTGCATGGATTTGTTGAACCCCTAGATTCAGATCTTGCATAGGTGTTTCGTGCAGTCTCATTGCAATCTCCAAGGACTCTGCCTAAGTCGTAATATTCTATTGTGCTAGCACAACCCTTAGGTGTGGCAGGAGTGAAGCCAAAAACCACTCGCTGTGCTATCCATTTCATAAGTTCATATTAGCTTCATGGATTTTTCACTTCAACCTCTTCTCCAATTCCCAAGGTGTATCTTCTGGTTTAATCATGATTTCCTTGAACCCCACAATCGACTATGCCTTGGATTTAGGTCTACTGAACTGTTTATTCAGCGCGGTCTAGATGTCCGCCACCCAAGCGTTTGGGTTATCATTAGAGTACTTGATGTACCAGGTGAGCGCGTGATCCTACAAAGCACTAACCAATGTTTCCTTCTTCATGTGATTATTTGTAATGCCCTGAGCTTCCCATACAGCTTTCATGATGAACCAAAACTAGTCCAAGTCCTCATTTCTCAAGCCTTTAAACAAAGGAAGCTTTATTGAATTTGCCATGCTAAACTGCGATGGAGGTGGTGGTGATATGGGTGAAGTCACAAGTGATCATGGTGAAGTTGGAGGTGGTGTGGGTGGAGGTGGTCATTGTGGGAATCCCTGTCTTATTAACTGAATTACACTTCGCGGAGAAGCCTGCGCTACTCCCTCTTCGTCACCCAATGGCAGTGAAATCAGTGGGATATACTTAGGACCCTTTCTTCCTTCGTTTTTGTAAGTCTTTCCACTTCATGTAGCTCAGAACATCAAGGTAGTTGCATAACCCATTTTTCACATAATAACATCTTAATCTAGGTATTCAAAGACTTCAAGTACTTACCTCACAGTCCTTTGAAAAAGTGTCGCTCCGCCTCGCTGTAACTAATTGGGGTATCGACTGCAAATTCAGTCACAAATCCTCCTATGAGGTGATCGAGCCAATGATCGACAACACAGGTGATTTTATCCTCAGAGGCTTCCAGTCTCGGTACTAACTCCATGGTCTAGACAATAGGACCATCAAGTCTCCACCTTCCTTGGCTATCTGCTAGCTTTGTGATCCAATCGTATATCTCAATCGGAAGGGAACTGAAAAAGATATCATGAATTTCTATGTACAGGTACCTATCCAGCCATTGTTCCTTTGTCAGTCATGGATTCTATTCTCCTACGCCGTGAATTCGTGGATCTTCCTATCCAACCAGTCTTTGATCTCTTTCTTAGTTGGATTCCAGTGATATGACATCACACATCTCTCATGCAGATTCTTGTCTCGGCAATGGAACCATTTGTTGGCTGTGTGGGGCCTGACCTAGGTTCAATGTTAGTTAGGTAAACAAATCCCTACACTACTGGTCCTTTTGGCATCAACACGTGAAGCACAGACTGAAGTCTCACTCGATGCAGTATGGGGGATGCTGGAACCAAGTTTTCACATCCTGAGATGGTTGTGATGCTGGTTTATACCCTTTGTTCCTACTTTCATGTAGGTGAACAAGCTTTAGGGCTCTATCAGTCTAGAGCTTTATTATGTCCTTAAGTACCTCTGCGAAGGAGTATGATTGACCTTCGTGCATCCTTAGCCTGCGGTCCAAGTTCTTTCACGCTACTATGACAACGTACTGTATTGGTTACCAAATTATCTTATGTGCTTTACTTATCTTACTAAACAATCATAGTTAGTGCCACGTAATATGATATTCTTACTTGCGTTCATTTACCAAATAATATCACATATATTCACACATCACATCAACATTGTAAATTAAACCCAAAATCCAATATAACGAGATGCATTAATAGGAAATAAAGACAAAGAATTTGTAGAATAATTCTCTTTATTGATATCTTCAGATTATTACACACTCTATCGGCCCAGCACACACAGTTGCAGGGGTGCGTGCACTCAACTGTAGACCTCCACCTTAGGCCTCTACGCACTCAGCTGCAAAGCCTCTACCTATGCTAAGACCCGAAACACTTAGACTTCTCTTCTACTACCAAACACTTAAGACTTCCAAAACTACTTAGAGCTTACTTAGCTCTTTTTATAGAATCCCATGGTCCATGGACCATGGGTAGATCTTTACAACCGAATTTACACTTTACAAAATAAGGGTCGATAACCCTTTATGACACTTGACACCTTCGCGCTCCGCGACCAAAAAATGCAGAGACTTTACAACTTTATTACACAAATGACCCAAAACATGGGTGTTTAGCCCCAAAACTACCCTTGGGGGATCCCGTTCCCAACACTCACCCAGTGAATTCTTATTTCGAGTGGATAAATCCTTTGGCCATGCCTAATTAATCCTTTAGGTGCAATCACAAGATAAATTCTCACTGAACTTTGCTAAATTTGAACTCAATTCTCTCAAAAACACAAAATCCAACCTTCTCATGTACACTAGCTATTCTTATTATGCATAAATTTTAAAAATTTCAAAAGATTCTCCCTCCAACCTTTGCCCAATCTCTTACTTCCACATGACACACCCTCATTGGTTTTCATAATCCTTAAGAATATTCCCCTTTTTCCTATTATCCCTCTTCATTCAACTAGCTACTCTCAATAGGTTACCCCTTTTTAAATGGCTTCCTCATCTACTAAGAGTTCTAGTGATTCCCAGATGAAAGGGAAATCCAAAGAACCAATTATTTATGATGGAGGTGTCAATGTTCAAGATCCAATGTTAACCACCTTTGATATGAAGGAAACTATTCAAAAAATGCAGACCACCAACGAAGTAATAGGAGACCAAAATAATATGTATGCATTAAATTTGGTCTTCGTTGTTGTCCCGCAGGTGTTCCACTTTCCTGAAATGGTGACTTGGTGTGCACACAGGTACCTTCCATATGAAACGGTTATTGTCTAGTCCTAGGAAGGTAGGGAAAAAATTAGAAAAACTCTAGAGGTTATTGCAAACATTTTGTCATGTTAAAATTTGATAGACTTATAAAGGTTGAATAAGGAATAAATTCAAGAGAAATGGATCAGTATTGCACCATAATTCCAACAAAGTATGATTGCTTGTTTTTCAAAGAAGGAGTGGTTCTTCCCTCTAGGCACCCTCCTTATCATATCACATATTTTGATTCCATGTCAAAGATATCTTTCTCCATTGTTGCCCAAGTTCTCGGTTTTGATATTGATGTCTATATAGTTGAGGAAATTCTAGGTCTCTTGGTATCTTTGTGTCATCTGACAACCAAGGCATGCACCAAATTTGATTTCCCATAGTTCTTGTCACATTAAATTCACTCTAAAATGGTAAAGTTTAGCGAAGGAAAGTCCTTTAGCTAACATCTAGTCGACTTATTCATCCATCAACAATACTCTCACCTAGAGCATCTGAAACCTAGAATGATATATTAACAAAATGCCTTGTTACCATTTTATGAATGGCTACCAATGGTCCAAAAGCTCGAAAAGAATTAGGGACTCTTCAATTATATTTCCTCTTTCGTATTTTTTGTGTACACCCTACTACATGGTCAATAATTTCCTAGAGTCCCTCCTTTCCTCAAGGAGAAGCTATATTTCCCTAGAGACACTAGGGTCGGTGATTGCTACTTTTTCAAGGACTACATAGTCATCATAATATATGCGTTTGAATGCCAACCATACCAGCTACCCACATTCTTGACTCCTTTCATTTTTGTGTTTGAGTATATTACATAAAGATTTAGCGGTGATAATATACATTTCATTTCAAGGAAAGCGACAATCATGTTCCATCTTCCTCATCAGGTGGGACCATTTTGTGTTAATTCAAGTAATGCCTTGGAGCTCATGGAGAAGATATTGGAGTGCTTAGACTTTGCATAATAGGTAGCTTGGAAATATGATCCACAAAATCTCATTTATGAATTGAGAAAGAAGGGATCAAGAAAACTGAAAACATGATATCAATCCCATAGTAGAAGATCATTCGAAAAAATCTACCTGGGAAGAAGTTAGAGTCATCCCGCATCTAGCTGGGTTATATTTTTCATACATCTCCGACAAGAAATGAGGCTCAAAGAAAGCCAGAATATGTAAATCAATTTCAGAATTACATTGTGGGGTATGTAGAGGATATAAAGCATGGAAGGTTACAATGTAAAAGATCTTGGGAGCTGGATATTACTGGAATTCCTTTTTCAAGGAGACAAATGCTACCTTCAAATCTTGTTTGGAATGTTAGATGTTCTCAAGAAAACAAAAGCATAAGTCTCTATAATTGAATGATATCAAAGATCAAGCTATGTTCTATCAGTGGGGGTTAGACTTCATTGGATAAATACGACCCAATTCAAGTGGCCAACACAAGTATATTTTGATAGCCACTTATTATTTCACTGACTGGGTGGAATCCATTCCAACTCATAGGGCTGATGAGAAGGTTATTATTACTTTCTTAGAATATTTCATCCTCTCCAGTTACGGATGTCCCAGAAAGTTGATGATAGATAATGCACAAGGTTTAAAATCCTTCAAGATGATGCAGCTTTATCAGGACTACAACACAGAATTGGTACATTCTACAACATATTATCCTCAAGGGAATGGATTGGTAGAATCCTCAAATGAAAATATGATAAGAATCATGAAGAGAATGTTGGATAGGAATAAGAAGATAAATGATGCCAATATCAAGTATGCACTATAGGAATATAGAATCAGTACCAAAAGAGTTATTGGCACCTCCCTTTACCAACTGGTATATTGTACAAATGCAATATTTCCTATCAATCTCAAACTACTAGTGATGAAGTTGCTATAGAAAGAGGAGATAGATGCTAGCTCGATGTAGAAAATAATATATCAAATAATATAACTCTAGCAACAAAGAGAATAAAGCTTTGAGCAAGACCGAAGCTTATCAACATAAGTTGAAAGCTATTTTTTATAAGAGGGAAAAGGAACGAGATCAACAAGTTAGAGATTTAGTTATGAAATGGGAGTTAATCCGAGTAGATAAAGGCAAGCACAAAAAACTTGAAAATCTCTAGATTGGTCCATTCTAGGTACAATAAGTTCTAGACAACAATACCTATGAATTGGAAAACCTTGATGGAGATTTCTTTAGGAATCATAACAATGGAAGGTTCCTCAAGAAATTATTCACATGAGTATTGCTTACTTATGTTGCCAAAAAAAAATGAAAAGAAAAAGATAGAGGAAAGAAAATAAAATATTTGCATTTAAGAAATTTGTTTCCCATAAGTTTCTTTTGAGTATTGTAATTTCTCATTCTTGAATGAAATTACAAGGAAGGGAAAAAATTCAGTTCAAAGAAGAGTCCATAACCTAATGGGAAAAGGAACTAGAAATATGAGTTCTCAATAGGCCATAGGGGCCCATTGTCCCCATGGAGCCAATGTTGGTACCAAGTCATACCACACTCAAATTTCCTCTAGGGGCCTTTTAGAGGATAAAAAATGAACTTCCAAGCTTGAAATGTAGAAACTAAGACTTAAGGGTTTCAAAGGAAAAAAGGAAAATTTTCAAAGGCAAGGGCCTTGTCTAACGGGTACCAATGGGAAAGATTTGACACAATGTCTTAGAGGGCGCTAACACAGGCACAGAGTGGCATAGGCATGGATCACTAGAGGGAGGACTTGGCCAATGCTCCAAATAAGACATTAGACATTCCTAGTGATCCAATTACCCATGACCCCTCACACCACCAAACCACATGCTATATAACCTGGCGAATGGGTGTGAAGGGGTCCATGTTCAACCCCCTTACACCCATCATGCTAGAGTGAGATTTTCATACTATTATTTCCAAACAACACAGTAGGGTGCAATGTGTCCCTCCATGTCCTTCAATTCTCATCCCTGCCACCTCATGTCAGCCTCACCTCTCACTCAAACTATCATGTGCCTTGGCTATGCCTAGTTAGCCTACCACATTAGCCTGACCCATGTAATGCTGACATCATCAAAATAATTTCCCAATTCTTCCTTGTCACATACCTAAGCAATTTTTTTTATATAAGGACATTTGGGTGCCATTTATTATTGTTATTGTTCCTATTTCGCCTCCAACTCACCATGCATGCTTCTCAAACTAGTTTTTTTAATTATGTGAGCTTAAAATGAAAATTCATGAATCCAAGCCATCATTTCATCCTTTGTTCATGAATTTGACTCGTGAAATCCCTCCTCTTATGAAAATCCATGAAAATTGAAAATCTAAGGTCAAAACCTCACCCTCCCTTTCAAATAACATGTACCTCACTTTTGGCTGTGTGGGGTCTGACCCAAGTTCAGAGTTAGTTAGCCAAACAAATCCATACACTACTGGCCCTTTTGGCATTAGCCCGTGGATTGCAGATTGAAGTCTCACCCGAAGCAGTATGGGGGGATGCTAGAACCAAGTTTCTGCACCCTGAGATGGTCATGATGTCAGTTTATACCCTTTGTTCCTACCTTCGCACAGGTCACTCAGCTTTAGGTCTTTATCAGTCTAGCCCTTTATTCTGTCATTAAGTACCTTCATGAAGGAGTACGATTGATCTTTGTGCAGCCTCAGCCTGTGGTCTAAGTGCTTCCACGCTGCTATGACAGCGTATTGTATAGGTTCCCAAATTATCTTATGTGTTTTACATATCTCACTAAACAATCATAGTTAGTGCATAATTTGATATTCTTACTTGTGTTAATTTACCCAATATAATCACATATATTCGTGCATCACATCAACATTGTAAATTAAACCCAAAATGCAATATAGCCAGATGAACTAATAGGAAATAAAGACACAGAAATTGTAGAATACTTCTCTTTATTGTTGTCTTCAAATTATCACAGACTCTATCTGCCTTGCGCACACAGTTCCAAGGGTCTGAACACTCAGCTGTGGACTTCCACCCTATGCCTCTGCACACTCAGCTATAGAGCCTCTACCTATGCTAAGACTGGAAAAACTTAGACTTCTCTTCTACTACCAAACATTTAAGACTTCCAAAACTACTCAGAGCTTACTTAGCTCTTTTTATACAATCCCATGGTCCACAGACCATGGGTAGATCTTTACAGCTGACTTTACACTTTACAAAATAAGGGCAGACAACCATTGATGACTCTTGACACGTTTGCACTCCATGACCACAAAATGTGGAGACTTTACAATTTTTTTTCATAATTGACCCATAACATGGGCTTTTAGCCCCAAAAATGTCCTTGGGGGATCTCATTCCCAACAGGCCCCTAACACAAACATGGTGACTCATCCTTGAGTCACTATGCGAGTGCATAGATCTTGGTGCAAAGACCTCCCAGCTCAATCTGTATGACCACAACCTCGGTAGTTCACTGTGCGGCTACCTGCTTCGCTTTTTCAACCATTTGCTTGGTCACTAATCCTAAACTATCATCCTGAAGCTTTTCTTGAGTTTCTTATAGAGTAGCAATCTTCCCTTTAATAGAGGCCATAACCGCATAAGCCCCATCCAACCAGGGCTTCAGTCGTCCTTTTAGTACTACCTCCTTGTGCTGTGCTGCGTCTACCTGTTCTTTCAAATGCTTGGCCTCCTATAGCTTTGCCAGTCTCTTCGTGAGCGTGACAGTTTGGGTTGTACCTTTTACTTCATCATAGCGCTACTGTAGCCCTCACGCTTCTGTCTCTAGCCATTGTACATTAGGGTCCTCCTGCAGGCTCGTTAGGACCTCAAACAATTTTTCGAAGAGTTATGTGCAATCTGCTACCGCATTTTCGACTGCTGCTATTTCCTCTATGAAATTAGTTGCACACTTCTCCTTTACTTCTAGCAGAGTTGAAGGCTGAGCCTTCAACTGTAATTCGATAATCTATAGGTTCAGCTCCAATTGAATCCTATCCGTCTCTGTGCGAGTGTCATGCACCCCTGTAGCAAGCTTACGGACGTGTACCTCAACCAGTTCTTCCTCAGGAATGGCCAACTCCAAGACTATTCGGCATGCCTCCTCCATGATCTAAATTATACACCTGATTTGGTCAGTTACCTAGGTCGCGGTGGCAATGGCAGAGTCTTGATGTAGGGCCATCTGTTCATTATTAATCTTCTTCTTGCTGATTACCTATAAAGCGAGGTGTTCGCGGGCCCTCAACTCTTCGATCACTCCATCCTGCAATAGGTGGAGTGCCTTGCCAAGGAGCGCTGCCAAGTTCAACCCCACTCCCTTGTGTGCATTGACAGTGAGCCTGTCAGCTTCATTTTCTATGGTCATTGCTCCATCTGGCAGCACTATCATGCTGGAGACCTTTGCATGCAACATCTTGGCAGCTTCTGAAGTGCCGATAGCAAGGCTAGTGGACATCGTGCCACCCTGTCATGCGTGGGTCTACAGTTCCTGCAGACCAGTCTAGATGGCCCCCAATATTAGTTGCTGCTGCTGCTGAAACTAGTGTAGGGCCTCCACGGTGACATCCTACACCGTGGCTCCAATGTCATGTAAATCTCCCTCTATGAGGGTGATTGGGTCCAGCAATGCCTTAGTGGCCTTGGATTTCTTCCTCAGCCCTCCTTTCTCTTGTTCCCTTGGATGATTGATGTGGGCGGATGTCACTTGCAGGTCCGCGTTGTGCTACTCGGTTTTCTTGTACGTGTCCTCTTCTGTGTCGGGCGAAGGCGATCTCGCACCTTTGTCATAGCCCCGCTATGTTCCACCTATCTGTTGCATGGCATTGCGCTCTACCTGGGCCTTGTCAGTGGCCTCCTTCTTCCTCTTCTCAGCCAGCTGTGCCATCTTGAGCTTGGCCTCCTCCTTTTTATGCTGCACAGTGGACTTGCTCACCCCCACCACCAAGTCCGATGTAGTGCACCACTCTGCCAGCCAGTGATCAAGCACTACATCAATTACGTCATCCATTGCCAAGGTAAGTCATACCATGTCTGCGAAGGGTCCTTTCATGCCCTGATCCACACATGGTGAAAGTCTACCTTGTACTCCACGTACCCCTTCAGGTTGGTAAACATAGTAGGCAAAAACTATGGTTTGCGATTGATGGCCATGTAGATGTTCATCTCCATCAAGATCCAGAAGATCTTGCTATCTTTGATGCGCTGCACATCCTTGGTTGCCCACAATGAAGCGTACTTCACTGCTTCAGGTAGGTCTGATGTAACCAAGGGGAATTGACTGTCTCTTGGTAGCTCCCATGCTACTAGCACAATAGACAGCAAGGGCCATGCATATTGGAATGTCTTGCTGAGCTCCTCTGCCTTGCGGCAGTTTGCAAGGAACTCACCGCAAAGATAGTGTACCCAATTGAACTGGACTCTTTCGGCACATTGAGATGCTAGCACGATGACTGGTGCCAGCACCTCATCTGCATGACACTTCCTCATCACCTTTCCCACCAATATCTACGTGGCCACCGTTATGGCAGGGTCTTTGATACTTGAGATGGCATATTCATACAGCTTCTTCACAAGCTTAAATTTTTCCTTCATGGCCTCCACAATGGCCTGCTCGCCACCTTTTCTACCAAACATCATGGCCAGATTTTCTCCTATGTAGGGAATTCATGTGCTCCTATGGATCAATCTGTCAGTGATGGGTATTGGCTCCTCCAGCCACAAACACCCATCATGCAGTATTCATAGTAGATGCTTGGTGACCAAGATTGTAATTGGGGTGCAGCTGTAGTGTGTCACCCATATCATGTTGAGCAGACCTACCTTGTCTACTCCTCTGAGCCACTTCTGCGGTTCCAATGAGGTCATCCTAGTGGTTGTGTAAATAATGTGCCACATCAACTGCTTGGTCGCCAAGTGTGGGAACTTCTCATGGTCAGCTAAGTCCTATTCTTCCTGCTTTAATAGAGGAACTCGCCCCAAGTATAGTCCTTCAAAGACATCCTCATCCAGCTGCAAAGGGTTTTGCAAGGGGACCTTGCTCTCGTCAATGTCCTTTGGCACCTTGGTCTTGCCCTTGCATGGAGGGACATACTCAAACAACTGAGTGATAGGGTCAACACCCTAGACTTCAACTTCCTCCGCGTCTATCCCCAAGTCCTCATCATCCATCAGATGTCCTCCATTTCTTCCTCCTCTAGCTCCAGGTGAATGGCCTTGCCATTTTCCTATGTGGTGGGCTTATCCTTTGGTGGGTTTCTTCGTGGCGACGTGTGCATCAGTATTGTAGGCTACTTGCCCCTTTTATCCTTTGCACTCTCCTTGGTTGGGATCGGCTTCAGTCTAGGTGTTTGTGGGGATTTGGGAACTTCAGCTAATACTTCTGCAACCTCTGGGACAACTCCCTATACCTCCCCAACAACCTCTGGTTCGACCCCCTAGGCTATCACTGCTTTAGCGTCCAAAACATCTACAGGTGTCGACATGACGCTATTCAATAGTTCTCATGTCATCTCTGGTAATTTCTCAAACACTGAATTCGCTATTAGAGCTTCAAAGAATTCTCGGTTCATGTGCGCTTGAGAGCTCAACAACTCAATTCTCAAAATGCCAAGTATTTTTCGCTGGGTAGCCACTTGTAATTTATAGGGCATTTTGAATTCAAATCTAACCGTTCCCCCCACATTCGGTTCATTAATGCTGGATTGGCATAGATTTTCAAGTATATTACCCATAAAGTTTGTCATAAATGCCAACTACTCACTCCATTTGGATGCATTTCTACTCTCAAATCATGAGCAGTGACTTTAACAGTCACTTTCTGGCTGACCTACGTAATTTTCCTTGGGTAGCGTAGCTTCCTTCCCACTTTCGCGAACCTTGCGACACTTCTGTGCTTCGTACAATCCTCCAATCATGCAGCTCCATAACTCAGGCAGTGTAGTTTATAGTCCCACGCTTGCTTTCAGCTGCCCGGAGCACTAAGACTATGTTATCCTCATATAGTCACCTAACCAGATCACTGGTGTATGGCTTCAATCGGCTGCCATTCACCTTTCTTGGGAAGGGATCTCCATTCAATTTAACCAACTGAACTGTTCCACCATCGGTAATCTTGTTAATGACATAGGGCCCTAACCAGTGCATTCTCAATTTCCTTGGAAATTTAACAAACTTGCTGTCATATAACAAAACAAGGTCATTTACCTTAAAGATGGGCATCGTAATGTGCCAATCATGCCATGATTTTTTGCACTGCTTTTGGACTTGTTGGTGAAATCCAGCTAGAAATATCTCTTCCTCAAGCTCATCTAGTTTCACAAACCTTTCTTCCAGGGCTCCGCGATCCATCATACCCATGAGTACTGCTATGTGTAGACTAGACAATGTATTCCATGGGCATCACTGCTTCAACACCATATATAAGCCTAAAGGGTGTCTATCAAGTCAACTTTTTGCATGTCATCTGATAGGCCCATAGTACTACGGGTATGTGTATGTCCCAATCACTTCACTGAGCATCACAAACCTTGTTTAGTGTGTTCTTCAGCACCTTATTGAATGCTTCCACCGTCCCATTAGCCTGTGGGTGATAAGGCATGCTTTTCTGGTGAAATACCTGAAATTCCTCCGTCAAAGTGTTGATCATCTTGTTCAGAAAGTGTGTACCACGATTACTCATCAGAATCTTTGGACACCCAAATTACGTTAGTACATAATCAAAGAGAAACTTCGTAGCAGTCACACCTATGTAATCCTTCATAGCTTGTGCCTTTGCCCATCGAGTCAAATACTTAGTTGCGGTGATAATGTACCGAGCTCCTGTCTTCTTCCCTTAGGGCTGAATGGGTCCCAAAAAATCTACCACCCATTTCTCAAAGGGTTGTAACGTCATCTATGGATTTAGAGGCAGCTCATCTCTCTGCGATGGCCTGCCCATCCTTTGACACACATCACACACCTTGCAGTAAGCTTTTGAATCCTTATGGAGGGTTGGCCACCACAATCCTGCGTGTAGAATCTTTTGCATGATCGCTCTTCCTACATAATGGCCTCTCGCGGTGCCCCCATGAGCATCCATGAGGATACTTCTCCTTTCAAACTCCAGTACATATCATTGTTATACTTCATCAAACCCCATTTTGTACAGATGTCTGGCAATAACAGAAAAGTCCGTTGTGCATACCACTAACTCCTTCTGCTAGATGGTGTAACCTTATGGGGTAGTTCCTGTCGTTAGGAAGTGTATGATGTCTTCAAAGTGACCATCCATGATGCACAATGAAAATAGATGTCCGTTAGGTTATCCCTCCTCCAAATTAGTGGGCTATTCCCCTGTTTCGATGCATGATAGATGGTCTGGTCCCACGTTCAATCATTTAGGCTTCACAATAACCTCAAAATCATACTCTTAGAACAATAGCATCCACCTGCAAATTCTCCCCCCTAACACAGGCTTATTGACCATGTATTTCAATGCGGAATGATCCATATACATCTTAAAATGTCCACCCAACAAATAGTCTAAACTTCTGGAGCGCATATACCATGGCTAACCCTTCGCGCTCGGTGGTGGAATAGTTCTTATCAACCATAACCTCTTGCTTGTGAACGCTATAGGATGGTCCAATTCTCCTCCACCTTCATGTGTTAGTACTGCTCCTAGTGCCATACATGTACATCCAACTCCTTCTTCCAATCCGGGAAGGCTAAGATTGCATGGTGACCATTTTATCTTTCAATACATCCAAGCTTCTCTTACAGTCCTCATTCCAACAGAACGTGGCATCCTTTTTTAACAACTTCTCCATAGGCACAGTGATTTGTAATACCCAGTGCATCTTAAGGTTGCGCGCAGCTGTTTCACACTCCTTGATGCCTCCAAGTTAAGTATTACTACGATCTTCACGAGATCTACCATCAGTCCCTGTCTACAAACCACATGACCCAACAGGGTCCCAAAAGGAACAAAAAATAGGCATTTCTTCAAATTGAGCGTAATCTGGTACCTTCGACAGGTATCTAGCATCAGGCGCAAACTTGCCACATGGAATTTTACTAGCCCAAACATAGTCCAGTCATCAAAGTACATCTCTAGAAATTTATGAATAAATTCCTTGAACGCGGAAATGACTACGCATGAAAAAATCACAGGTGCATTCTTCAATCCGAAAGGCATTATAATGTACTAAAAACATCCCCACTCAGTCGCGAAGGTCATCTTGCTTCTATCCTCAGGCACAATTTTGATCTGATGGTACCCAGAGAACCCATCAGTGAAGGAGTATGCTTCTTGGCCACCTACATTATCCAATACCTCATTAGTGAATGGAGTTGGGAAAGGACCATGTACGGAAGCATCATTCAACTTCCTGAGATCTACGCATATCCTTATTTCATCCTTCTACTTCTTTCACTGTACCACCATTGGGCATACCCAAGCAGATTCTTCTATGGGCTTAATGATGCCTGCCACAAGCATCTTGTCTAGTGCTACGAGGAACTTCTCCTTATACTTTGGATTGATACAGTGAGGTCTTTGCTTAACCGGCTTCGCATCGGGTTTTAACATGATCTTCATAACACCCAAGTCTCCTATTATCCATTTTTGCTCCAAAAATGGTAGGGAACAATTCTTGGTATTCGCGGAGCAATTTAGCAACCTTATCCACTGTTGTGTCATCCTAGTAATCTCCAATCTTTGTGAATTTTGGCTCTACCTCCGTACCAATATTTACCCGTTTCATTTTTTGTGGCGCAGTTATATCAGGATTCTCAATTTGTGGTCCCTCAACCTCGCAATGACCCTCTATTTTAGGGATGTTAATATTTCACAGATCCTCATCTTTTTTCTTCAGCAGTCATGTTATAGCACTCTATTGTGTGGCTCAACTGAGTAATCCAATCGGATTGAATCAAATCTAAAGGATCATACAGTAACCTAAAAATTGCTACTTTCACTTCTTGTAGCACTTCGTAAATACAGTCAAACCCATCTTCAAAGCTAAACATCATTATGAATCCTTCATGTAGGATATCCCACTCACCCCTACCATGGCGAAGCTCTGTTTCCAAGTACCAGTTCATTGGGATGACATCCAAGGTATGACAGAACAAGTGCATCCATTTCGGTTGGGGCTTCGATCCATAAGCCTGAGCCCATTTGGCCAAGTGTGTGTGCATATCATCCTTCCCATCATATTTGCTTGTCATTCTTACCTTTGGCTTCCCAAAGCATTTTTGCACCATCCTCCTACAGTCGCGCCAATCATCAAAGCTACCCTTGTGTGTACCCAACCATCTTGCGGGCATAGCGCGTAGTGCCCAGTCCAAAGCCTGGAAGTGCCGCTTTTCTGGTAACTCCCTCTCAAATGCATCCAAAAATACATCTACATCATTCAGCCCATCAGAAGTGGGAAGATCGCTTACCTCTGTCGATACACA
Source organism: Pinus tabuliformis (assembly GCA_031772625.1). Classification (NCBI taxonomy): domain Eukaryota; kingdom Viridiplantae; phylum Streptophyta; class Pinopsida; order Pinales; family Pinaceae; genus Pinus; species Pinus tabuliformis. Next base: position 1,536,601,838 of record CM062818.1, on the reverse strand, counting down.
ACGCAGCAACTGGGTCATCATGTTACAGCTCAACATGGTTACTTCATGTAGTCGATTCTGCCAACACTCTAATTATTCATCAGAGTCTAAGGTGCAAGAACTTTCATGATCCCATGTAATTTGTCCATCCGCTGTTGGATTCACCCAATCTTGGTCTTGCGTCATTATCTTATATATACATTCCAAATCATCATCTCTCTCACAATCGCAGAATGGTTCAATATAGCATGATCCTTCAGCAGGATCTAGGGGTACTATTATGCAGAGCGATTTCTTCTCAAAAATCATCTTTCGCTTCTTTAGGTTGATTACCCCATTCATGTTATTAGTCCAATCAATGCCAAGGAGCATAGGGTAGGGGTTGTTGTCATCCACAATTTCTATTACTTCAAAGTCATCCAACACACTTGGGCCTTCAATATCTACAGTCACCCCTTGCAACCGCCCCATGGGGATGATCTTTTGCTAATTTTCCATCCTTAACTAAATCAGAGACCACTGCAGCATGGGTCTTCCCATCCGCTCCCAAGTCTCTTTTGGTAGGAAATTCACGTCTGACTCCAGATCCAAAATCTCCTATCTATGCGGTCAGTCTCATCTCACATCCTATCCTCGCTTTATGCTCACCAATTTTTTGTACCATGCGCGGTTCACTCGGATTGTTTCCAGCTCATCTAGTTATAAGCTCCTGTAATCCCTTCATAGCCTTGTTATCACACAGCAGCTTCATGTATATTTCTAGAAAGGTCGTAAGCATAGAAGGATCCATCTCCTGATCAAGCTTATCCTTTCTTCTTGAGGTAGAGGCCTCAGTGAAGCTCTTCTTTGCTTCCATGAATGTTTGGCATGTGCGCTCTAAATCAAATTCAACCTCCTTCACCGGAGCTTTGTGAACCCATGCACTGTCTTCGGGTTGTTTCCCCTTATCATCGCTTGTTGTAATTCCACTTCAGAGCACTATATTCATGTTCGGATCCTCTTCACGAGGCTCAGACCTCATCATCTGCAGGTTTTGAGTCAGTTGAGGTGGTAGCACCCCTTTCTCATGTATCCTCTCTACCAACATAGGACAGTCCTCCATTTCATGATCAAATAGAGTACAATATTTTCATGACGGACGTGTTGGGTTAGTGCAATCATGGGCATAGTGTCTCTGTCCTCCACAGTTGTAGGAGATTAGCTATCTCCAACCTCTACCAAGTCCTCCTCCGCCTCCGCCTCGACCACGCCCCTAAAAGCCTATTCATGCCATCCCAACACTCTCGTCAGGGGGCTGCATTTCCACCTGAACCCTATAGGTAGGTGTTCTGCACATCATCAATTCATAACTTTTGTATTTGTGCTCATCATGTCCTACTGGCCTGTAGAAGTTGCAAAAAAGTTGCTATGGGGTTTGTACAAACTTCTGCAGTAAATGACAGTTATCCATCATATATTTCCCTACTACCTAACATATAGCACACCACAACTTAAGCCCCACGCTCGGTCCTGCTTGGGATCCCAACCTCAAAGGCATCAGCCCTCCTCCTATAATATATTTCACAAAGACTGGACAATGGTCTGTTTCATGTCCCTAACATTTACATTTTAGGCACCATATCTCGTTGCACACCTCTGGTTGAACTATTCTATCTTACTTCAAACCTTACATTTCAAGGCAAAGATTTTGCAACTGCACATGGATCTGCTAAAACCCCAGATTCCAATATTGAATCGCTGTTTTGTGCAATCTCATTGCAATCTCTAAGGACTTTTCCTAAGTTGTAATCTTCTATTGTGATATCGTAACCCTTAGATGTGGCAGGAGCGAAGCCACAAACCACTCACGGTGCTTTCCATCTGTTAAGTTCATATTAGCTTCATGGATTTTTCACTTCAACCTCTGGTCCAATTCCCAAGGTGTCTCCCCTAGTTTCATCATGATTTCCTTGAACCCCACAATCGACCATGCCTCGGATTTAGATCTACTGAACTATTTATTTAGCATGGTCTGGATGTCGGCCACCCCAGTGTTTGGGTTATCATTAGAGTACTTGATGTACTAGGTTAGTGCGTGATCCTACAAAGCACTAACCAATGTTGACTTCTACATGTGATCATCAGTAGTGCCCTGAGCTTCTTGTTGGAAATAATACTAAGAGGGGGGGTGAATCAGTATTAACAACTTAACAATATTTCATTTCCATAAACATATTTGTATACGCTACTTCTGTTAATGCAACTTGCATATATACACAACTGTGTTTAGAGAAACCAGTGTATACCTTGTAAGCTTATTATTTAGTCAATTGATCTTTAATTTGTGTATCAGAACCTTATAAGCAATAACAGGTATAGTAAAAATAGAGTAGACAATCACACACAAGAACACAAGATATAAGGTGGAAACCCAATGTGGGTGAAAACCACCTACTGCAATTTGTCTCTATCTTCTTTTAACAAGAAACTTTTTTTTACAATATTTCTGTATTGGTGCAGTCTTATACCAGTACGCAGGCTTCTACTTACAGAAGGCTACAACCTTCTCTCGTTCTCCAGCTTCTCCTGGAAGGGAGCTACAACCCCCTTACCTCTTGTACTAGCTGATGTACTAGTACATAGGTGCTGACCTACAGAAGGCTACAATCTTCTCTTTTCTTCCAGGGACCACATTTCATAAATTTTCAGACTGGATCCATCAATAACATTAATCAAACATCAAATATATCTGCATAAATAAATCTCCTTTGCACCAACCAAAACTGAATCAAACAATCACTTTTTTGAACACTGTAACCAAAACACAGTAATAGTAACCAGAACCTAGAACACTGAAACAGTAAATAGAAGTAGCTAAAACATATTTTATGAGACATACGCTACTTCAATATGTATAACCTGCATGCATACACTACTATATTAAGGAAAACCTACATATATGCTGTTTTGAATTGCCGAACTAGCGTGTATACGGGCCTTTGCTATACTGAACCTGCATACAGATCTGTAAAAGATGATTTACCCTTTTCAACTATTCAGACATTAGTTATACCCAGATCATTAGATTTACAAATCAAGACATGTGCCAAATATATAAGATCAAAATCACATAAGGATACTTCTCTTCAAGCCTTAAGATCTTGACCCATCAATAGAACTTATCCTTCTTCTAGTGCTCAGGTTCCTCCTTGATTTAGATCCAGCTATGCAGCGTAACCCAATGACCAATATTCTAGATCTTGCTCTTCATTAGATATTCAATTCTTGAGTGGCATTACCTAATGATCTCCTCTTCCTTTTATAGTCTTAGGCCTTACTCAATACCATGGTCCAAAACCACTTAGAAGAAATACCTTGGATCAAATACCTGGGGTCAATACTTTGGTCAAGATACCTTGGATCAATACCACTGGTCAAAATACCATAGACCAAAACCAAGTTTTCCAACATGTACATGCTTTTCCTTGAGTGAAAGTGTGTTTATACACATACACGCTTTTTGGACTACGAACTTGCATGTATACATGGCTTGATCAAGGGAAACTTGCGTATACCTCTTTTTCTTTCATTCTGAGAGCCTGAAATGTGATCTATCATCAGAGTGAGTTTCCATCAAGGACAACACCTGCACCATAGTGCCAAACCTATGTCATAATGGCAACACTTGCCATACAGCTTTCATGATGAACCAAAACTGGTCCAATTCCTCATTTCCCAAGCCTTTAAACAAAGGAAACTTTACTGAATTTGCCATGCTAAACTGTGATGGAGGTGGTGGTGGTATGGGTGAAGTCATAGGTGATGGTGGTGAAGTTGGAGGTGGTGTGGGTGGAGGTGGTAATCGTGGGAATCCCTGTCTTATTAACTGAATTGCACTTCACAGAGAAGCCTACGCTACTCCCTCTTCATCACCCAATGGTGGTGAAATCAGTGGGCCATACTTAGGACTCTTTCTTCCTTCGTTTATGTAAGTATTTCCACTTCATGTAGCTCTGAACATCAAGGTAGCTGCATAACCCATTTTTCACACAATAACATCTTAATCCAGGTATTCAAAGACTTCAAGTACTTACCTCACAGACCTTTGAAAAAGCGTCGCTCTGCCTTGCTGTAACTAACTGAGGTATCGACCGCGAATTTAGTCACAAATCCTCCTATGAGGTGATCGAGCCAATGATTGACAACATGGGTGATCTTATCCTTAGAGGCTTCTAGTCTCGGTACTAACTCCAGGGTCTAGACAATAGCACCGTCAAGTCTCCAACTTTCTTGGCTATCCGCTAGCTTTACTATCCACTCATATAGCTCAACCGGAAAGGAACATAAAAAGATCTCATGAATTTCTATATACAGGTACTTGTCTAGCCACTGTTCCTTTGTTAGTCGTGGATTTCTATTCTCCTGCGCCACAAATTCGTGGATCTCCCTGTCCAACCAGTCTTCGATCTCTTCCTTAGTTGGATTCCAGTGATACAACATCACACATCTCTCACACAGATTCTGGTGGGGCATGACCCAGGTTCAGCGTTAGTTAGCCAAACAAATCCCTACACTACTGGCCCTTTCGGCATCAACCTGCAGAGTGCGAACCGAAGTCTCACTAGAAGCAATACGGGGGGATGTTGGAACCAAGTTTCCGCACCCTGAGATGGTCATGATGTCAATTTATACCCTATGTTCCTACTTTCATGTAGGTCACTAAGCTTTAGGGCTCTATCAGTCTAGCCCTTTATTCCGTCCTTAAGTACCTCCACGAAGGAGTACGATTGACCTTTGCGCATCCTTAGCCTATGGTCCAAGTGCTTTCGCGCTGCTATGACAACGTATTGTGTAGGTTCCCAAATTATCTTATGTGTTTTACTTTTCTTACTAAGCAATCACAATTAGTGTTGCATAAACTGATATTCTTACTTACGTTCATTTACCCAATAATATTACATATATTCGCGCATCACATCAACATTGTAAATTAAACCCAAAACATAATATAGAGGGATGCATTAATAGGAAATAAAGATACAGAATTTGTAGAATACTTCTCTTTATTGATATCTTCATATTATTATGAACTCTATCCACCCTGTGCACATAGTTACAGGGGTCTACACACTCAACTACAGACTTCCATCCTAGGCCTCTGCGCACTCAGCTGCAGAGCCTCTACCTATGCTAAGACCTAAAAAACTTAGACTTATCTTCTACTACCAAACACTTAAGACTTCCAAAACTACTTAGAGATTACTTACTTAGCTCTTTCTATACAATCCCATGGTCTGTGGACCATGGGTTGATATTTACAACCAACTTTACACTTTACAAAATAAGGGCAGACAACCCTTTATGACTCTTGACACCTTCACACTTTGCGACCACAAAATGCATTGAATTTACAACTTTATTACATAATTGACCCAAAACATGGGATTTTAGCCCCAAAACTATCATTGGGGGATCTCGTTCCCAACACTCACCCAGTGAATTCTTATTTCTAGTGGATAAATCCTTTGACCATGCCTAATTAATTCTTTAGGTGCAATCACAAGCTAAATTTGAACTCAATTGTCTCAAAAACACAAAATCCAACCTTCTCGTGCACACTGGCTATTCTCATTATGCATAAATTTTAAAAACTTCTCGATATTCTCCCTCCAACCTTTGCCCAATCTCCTACTTCCATGTCACACACCCTCATTGGTCTTCATAATCCTTAAGAATATTCCCCTTTTCCATATTATCCCTCTTCATTCAACTAGCTACTCTCAACAAGTTACCTCTTTTTAAATGGCTTCCTCATCTACTAAGAGTTCAAGTGATTTGTAGATGAAAGGGAAAGCCAAAGAACCAATTTTTTATGATGAAGGTGTCAATGTTCAAGATGCAATGTTAACCACATTTGATATGAAGGGAAATATTCAAAAAGTGTAGACCACCAGTGAAGTAATAGAAGACCAAAATAATATGTATGCATTAAATTTGGTCTTCGTTGTTGTCCCACAGGTGTTCCACTTTCTAGAAATGGTGATCTGGTGTGCATGTAGGTACCTTCCATATGAAAGGGTTATTGTCTAGTCCTAGGAAGGTGTTATGCTGTAAAACAACCCCCGAATTCTAAAATCTTTACATAAAATTTTTAATAAGAAATGGGTCCCTTTTTAAAACAACTTAGTTAATATTTGTGTGTCCACAAATAAAAAATGGTATTAACCCATCATAAGAAAAAATCCTTATTAAAAGGCCCGATGTAAATGAATCATTTTTTAAAGCCTTTTAAATAAAAATAAAGTGTTCCTTTAGTAAATATTATAAAACCATTCTATATTGCGATAAAGCGATCGGAGATCGCATATCGCAATAGGAAACACACAAAAGCGAAACCTCACCAAATTCTCCGGTTCAAAAAGGTAATCACAATTGGTAAATCAGGGGAAGAAAATGCCAAAGGTATAATAAAACAAAACTCCTCTCCTCCGATGCGATAAAGCAAATCGCAATCGGCAAATCGACCATTTCAATGATGAAGGAACATATAAAAAGGCCGACTCAAAACCCCCGATGCGATAAAGCAAGTCGCAATCGACAATCAATGGAGTCGCAGGACAAAGCAATAAACCTAAAGCCAAGTCCTAACTATGATCTATTAATTAGGCTTGCATCTCGAAACGTAAAAATACATTTAAAAAAGTTTGTATGCATTATATCACCTTTCGGTAATCGAAGATATTTACAGCAAGTGCTAAAGCCCTTCCCTTCAACACTCCCGATTGCCGATTTGCGATTTATCACCGATCGCCGATCAATGAAATCTAAAGTACGCTTGAAATAATCATTCGGAATATGAGTGATGTGATGGGAATTTATGATGTTATTTACCACAATTGATAGGTTAAACAACTATTCAATAATGCAGTCAAAGGTAGATCTTCTAAAAATATTTTGTCCATGGTAATCCTTAACTATATTTCATTTATCATATGCCAATCGACGTAATTCTATTCATTGTCATATTGGCTTGCAATAGCACTTTATCTGTATCATAGTTTGCAACTGTTTGTGCAGAATTCCCTCGAAACTAGAAATCGGGAGAAAATGGGGAAAAAATCAAAGAAATTCACAACAGCAGCTCCTGCAATCAAAGATACATGACCAAGCAAAAAAGGATTAATCTCAGATATGACATGTCTTGGTCTGGGAAACACTAGCTGGGAGAAAATTTATAATCTGATAGAAGCAAAGGAGCTCGAAGACTTATCAGAGGAGGCCACAGTTGATTCAACTAATAAATCAAAAGGAACTTTTAAAGAATTGGCTTGTTCTTATCTTCACAGGATAGCAGCGTGAGCTAAAATCTTTCCATACACTGATGTGGTAAGATGGGTGGTAGAGAAGATTCTAGTTTCAGACAGAACTTTTTGCACAGCTGATGGGAGCATATTCGGCTCATTTCAGCCTGAGGATCTTAGGAAAATGTATCACTTACCTCAACCTGAGAAGCGATACAACAAGGTGTTCCTAGAAGCATTTGCAAATGAAAACGACTCAGAGTCAGCCCCGATAAACCAGTGGAGGCATTTCCTAGAAAAGCACAAGCATGAGTCATCGGGTAAGTACTCTGTTGACTCATTGGCTTCCCCTTACTGCTATGCTGGAGCTATGATGTGTAGGATGTGGGGAATACATGATTCTGCTAAATTCACTATAGAAATTGTCCCTCTAATGGAAGCTGCAATCAATGTTTATGTGATGGATTGGGCAAATATTTTATCCAATAAACTAGCCACAGCAATTCTAGAGTACAGAACAAATGCACATCAAACTACTAAGACTATTCCCCCATTCTATTACAGTGCATACATTATGGATACTATTTGTTTCAATTCTGAATTTTCGTTACTCGGATGGAGATGGACTCCCCAAGACCCTAAACTAATCCATATTTATCATCAGTAGTTAAGGAAGGCTCACAACAAAAATCATCTGTATAAAATTTGCAATGGTTTTATTTTATCTGTATATTATTCTATTTTTAATAAGCCTGCTCCCTGGATATCCCAGGAAGCAGAGACAGACTTGACAGCAGTATGTAGTTGGTTCGGGGAGGGAAAATTTACCTATATAAGGCTTTTTGGTAGCCTCACTAAACCCCATGTTCTCCCCATGTATGTGCCTGATAAATTGTTAGCTCGAGAATTGGCTTATCAAATAACAATGGAGGGTACATCTAGAACCCTTAGGGATTCAAAGAAACACATGTGGCCAATCTTCCCTTTACGATGCAGCATTTTCACTCTTCATGATTACAAGCATGTAGAGAAGAACAATGTAAACTTTGAAATGGGAACTGATACTGTTACCCATTTCGTAGAGATAGCAAAAAATTGACCCGATTTTGAAAAGGGGCGATGCAGAATACACATATTTTTTTTAGAACATAGTTTTTGGCACTTTAAATAACCGATACGATTACCCGTTTCATAGAGGTAGTAAAAACATGACCCGATTTTGAAAAGTGGTGATGCAGAATACAATAATTATTTTTTGGAGCATATTTTTGACAATTTAAATATTCTCATGTATCAAATATAAATATTCGTTTTTAAATGTTAGTGATTTTTATGCTGATTTTGAAACGTGTTGATGCAACGCATTATACATCATACCTTTTTTTTTAGAGGACTTATTTTTCACACTTTAAAATTTATTATGTCCATTGTTTTTTAAATTATGATTACTTAAAGAATTTTTAAGTTGTTTTATTTTTATTTTTTTAAATGTTGATTACTTCAACAAAGTCATATAAAAATATATATATAATAAGACAAAAAGAAATGTTAACAAAAAAAAAATTATCTCATAAACTATAAAAGAATTTGGAAAAATATATATAAAATTAAGTAAGTCAAAATAGAAAAACTAAAAAAACATTAACAAAAACAAGAAAGAAAAAATAAAAAAAATAAATGAAAACAAACTAGATTAAAAAAAAAATAGAAAAAAAAAATAAAAATAAAAATAAAAAACTAGTAAAATTAACATTAAAAACATTAAAAAAAAACTAGTAAAATTAACATTAAAAACATTTAAAAAAAAACTAAAAAAACAAATATACACTGAAATTTACAAAAAAAAAACCATAAAAATATAGAAATTTTAGAAATATATGTTTTAAAAAAAAATAAAAATTTAAAAACATGTATTTAAAATTAAAAATTAAATTTTTCAAGAATCATGTATTTTCTATTTAAAAAATAAAAAACAAAATTGATTAAACACACAAATTTGTTTTTTTTTTTTAATTATTTAAAAAAAAACATTTATTAATATTTTTTTTTTTTTTCTTTTTTTTAACAATGTTTTTTGTTTTTTATTTTATTATTTAAAAAAAAACCAATTATTATTATTATTTTTTTAAACAATGTTTTTTTTATTTTTTTGTTTTGTTTTTTTTTTCTTGTTTTTTTTTTTTTTTTAATGAAAATTTTAATTAAAAAAAAAGTTTTAAAATTTTTATTTAAAAAAAAAATTATTAAATTTTTTTTTTTTGGGCTAGGGGCGATTCCGAGAATCGCCCCTCCGCCCTCCGGGTGGCCCGCGATGGCGCGGCCACGGGCGAGGGCCTGCACGTAGGCCCTCCGCCCGTGGTTGCGCCACCGCTGGCCGCTAGGAGGGCAGAGGGGCGATTCCGTGCAGGCCCTCCGCTCGTGGCCGCGCCACCGCAGGCCGCCCGGAGGGCGGAGGGGCGATTCCGGGAATCGCCCCTGGCCCAAAAAAAATTTTTTTTAGTAAATTTTTTTTTAAATAAAAATTTTAAAACACTTTTTTTTAATTAAAATTTTCATTTTAAATTAAAAAAAAAAAACATTGTTTAAAAAAAATAAAATTAATAATTGGTTTTTTTTTTAAATAATAAAATAAAAAACAAAAAACATTGCTTAAAAAAAAATAATTTTCTTAATAAATATATTTTTTTTAGATAATAAAAAAAAACAAATTTGTTTATCGATTAATTTAATTTGAAAAGGCATATTTTATAAATTATTTGGGTTTTTTTTGTTTTAATTTCAATGTATTTTTATTTTTTAAAATGTTTTTGATGTTAATTTTACTAGTTTTTTATTTTTAATTTTGTGGATTTTTTATGTTTTTTTTTTTTCTTTAAATCTAGTTTGTTTTTATTTTTTTTCCTAATTCTTTTATTTCTATTTTTATTTACTTAATTATATATATATATATATATATATATATATATATATATATATATATATATATATATATATATATATATATATATATATAATTTTGTTTTTTTTTCCTTATTCTTTTATGGTTTATGAGATAATTTTTTTTTTTAACTTTTTTTTTTTTCGTCTTTTTAATATATATATTTTTAAGTAATTAACATTTTAATCTTAATTTTAGTAGTTTTTAAATTATTTTTTTTTGTTAATTTTCTATGTTTTTATTAAATTTAGTTTGTTTTTAATTTTTATTTTTTTTTTAGTTTTTTGATAATGTTTTTAAATTTTTTTTTATTTTTACCTAAATTTTATAGTTTGTTTAATATTTTTTTTCTTTTCCATATATATATATATATATATATATATATATATATATTTCTTTTCTTTTGACAACTTTTTTTATTGTTTACAAGATTTTTGATTTTTGATTTTTTTTTTTTTTTTTCCATTTTTTTAAATATGTTTTTTTACTTAATCAATCTTTTGTCGACGCGTTTCGAACCAACTAGTGTGGTTCATCGTCAGGACAAGTTGAAAAACAGATCCGGCTTAGCCTGTTTAAATAGCTAGAGCAGAGACACCAACGGTTACCTGACTAAGGGAGCAAGGTCAAATTCAGTTAATTTAGGTATCAAATAGATAAATAAATAAATTATAATATAATAATAAATAAATAAATATATATAAATTTATATATAAATATATAAAATTAGTTATATTAGGTGTAAGATAAAAAATAAATATATGAAGAATTATAAAATAATAATAAATAAATTATTTATTAAATAAATATATAAATGAAGAAATATAAAATAATAATAAATTATTTATTTATCTATAAATTAATAAATATAATAGTATAAATTATTTATTGGACAAAAATAAAAATAAATGGTATCATTAGTAGGTAAAATATATAAATATCTAAATAAAGAATTATAGATTAATAATAAATTATTTATTTATAAAATTATAAATAAATTATAATATAATAATAAATAAATAAATATATATAGATTTATATATGAATATATAAAATTAGTTATATTAGGTGTAAGATAAAATAAATATATGAAGAATTATAATAATAAATTATTTATTTATTAAATAAATATATAAATATATAAATGAAGAAATATAAAATAATAATAAATAAATTATTTATCTATTAATAATCCATATTTGTGCAAAATTTATTTATTCTAAAGGCCGACCAATCTTAATAGGGATGATGGCTGGAAGATTAGCCATTGCTGGTCCCAGCCTTGTCTTCCTAGCCTCCTCATTCCCCTCTGTGTTAGGTCTTAGGGTTTCTGTCTTCCCCCTCCTTGTATTTTTCTTTTGGCAGATTTGTCCTATTATTATGGAGTGTTTTATGTGTATTAGCCTTAACTGTTTATGATTCTATTGGGCATTTTATTAGTTTTGATTTTTTCATCCTTAGAATTGAGTTTCCCTTCAACTATTAAAACCTTTTTAAACCTTATGGATAATAATATATTTACCTATTGACATAGTTATCCTTAATAATTTGTTTAGAATAAATAAATTTTGCATAAATATGGATTATTAATAGATAAATAATTTATTTATTATTATTTTATATTTCTTCATTTATATATTTATATATTTATTTAATAAATAAATAATTTATTATTATAATTCTTCATATATTTATTTTATCTTACACCTAATATAACTAATTTTATATATTCATATATAAATCTATATATATTTATTTATTTATTATTATATTATAATTTATTTATAATTTTATAAATAAATAATTTATTATTAATCTATAATTCTTTATTTAGATATTTATATATTTTACCTACTAATGATACCATTTATTTTTATTTTTTTTCAATAAATAATTTATACTATTATATTTATTAATTTATAGATAAATAAATAATTTATTATTATTTTATATTTCTTCATTTATATATTTATTTAATAAATAATTTATTTATTATTATTTTATAATTCTTCATATATTTATTTTTTATCTTACACCTAATATAACTAATTTTATATATTTATATATAAATTTATATATATATATATATATATATATATATATATATATATATATATATATATATATATATATTTATTTATTATTATATTATAATTTATTTATTTATCTATTTGATACCTAAATTAACTGAATTTGACCTTGCTCCCTTAGTCAGGTAAGCGTTGGTGTCTCTGCTCTAGCTATTTAAACAGGCTAAGCTGGATCTGTTTTTCAACTTGCCCTGACGATGAACCACACTAGTTGGTTCGAAACGCGTCGACAAAAGATTGATTATGTGATTTTGCCGAAGATTTTCTAAACAATGTTATGGATCACAGAAGTCTAAATTCCTTAATGTTTTTTTACTATTTATTTGTTCATAATTTTTAAGTGTTTTTAGTTTATTAATTTAGTTTTTTTTTACATTTTTATGATTGATTTTTTTTTTTTTGGTTTTTTTTATGTTCTTTTTTTAGTATATGCTTTAATTTATGTTTTGTTAATTTTTAAACTTTTTTTGTTTTGTGTTTTTTCATTGTTTTAATTTTTTTTTTTTATTATTTGTTTGAAATTTTAATCTTTTTTAGGGTCATGATAAAATATTTTACGCTATTATTTCGAAATGTTGAAATATTACCCTTGAAAAAAAAAGGGAAAAAAAAGTGTTATCCCAACGTTAACACTTTTTGTTTTGAAGGCGTTTTTGGGACAATTTTTGCATAAAAAATTGGTTTTCACTGCCATTTTTAAAACATGTTCAAAATTTACCCTAGAAAAAAAAAAGTGTTATTCCAGCATCAACACTTTTTGTTTTTAGCACTGTTTTTGATGTTTTTAAGGGGTTTTTTGGCTAGAGTTCTCGTTTTGAGTTTACAGTTCCCGTTTCAAAGTTTACATTGTTGAAGGAGAAAGAAAAGATGCTAATGCTAAATCTTGCCACAATTCCTAACAGGCAATATGATCCAAGACAGGTTGCTTACAATGTCACATCTCAAGCCAAACTTGCTAAATTTGATCATGAAGCGGATGACTTCGATGATCTATTTGCCTCAACTGAATCATTATTTCAAGTTAAAGGATTGGCTAGAATTAGGTATCAAGATGAAGGGCTAGAAACATTTAATAGGCTTAGAGAACAGAGGTTGCAAACTCTGCCTTTAGACCTATTAGCCACAATCCCTACAGTTCAGCCATCCAGTCAAACTGAACAAACAACTACTGATAAGACTCCTGATGTGGAAAAGGTCTCCGAGAAAGAAAAAATGCCAGATCAGGAATAAGAATAGGGAAAAGGTAGTGAACTCATGGATACAGACATTCATATTGATCCCAAACTACTCAAAGAATGGCAACAATTCGACTCAATCATAAGCAATACTAAGAGCCTACAAGGATTTAGCACGCCTGAAGTAACAACTACTCAAAAGACAGCAACTAATATGATTCCGACTAAAGGAACCAGCAGCCCACCCATGACTCAAAAGGATATAGAGATGATTCCAGAAAACCCATCTGATGAAATCGTTCTACATGTAGAAGAAATACCACCTTTAGATGTCTTCTACAACCCTAAGCATAGGGTTGTAATAAAGAGACAAAGGAAAAAGAGAAAACTTGATCAATCTTCTCTTTTGCTTGCACAGATGGAAATAACTAATGTGGTATGGAGAGAGGAAGTCAACCCTTCCGAAGACCTTACTAAACTCTCTCAGTATGCTGGGGCATACATAGCATCTACTATGGACAAGGCATTAGAAGTCAGCAACTTTCTTAAAGAAAAGGATCAGACAATTGTTTCACTGGAGACACAGGTACATGAAAAACAGCAGAGAATAGAGCAGTTAGAACAGTAGTTAGCACCAGAGTAGCAATCAAAAAACCAATTAAACGAGCAATTTCTCAAAGAGAAGTTACAAAGAATAGATCAACATGCAGTTCAAAGGCAAAAGGAACTATCTCAAGCATTGAGCAAGCTGAAGACAATGAATGAACAGTTCAACAAAACAAAAGATGAATAAATCGCTCAACTGTCACTGCAAATAGAAAGGTTCAAAGGATTTCCTCAAGTAGGATAATTCAAATCAGAAGCTCTCCAGATTAATAAGGCATTATCTAATCAATTGAACTTGCTGTGTCATAATATCTCTCTTGCTCTACCCCTATGTGAAATTTCCTCATCTATGATTGATAAGTCAGTTGATGCAAGATAGAAATTGGAGCAAGCCAATGAAACACTAACAGAGTTTCTCTCTTGGCAAGAAACCAAGGAAGGACAAGCTGCAAATCTGCCCCAAATTCTAGAATCACATAAGGAAATCCTGTTCCTAGAATGGCAATCTCAACTGATGAAAGCGGAGAGGGCGACTTCAAGATGCAGATCGGCGACTGGTAATCTGATTGAATTAATTAATGATACTCTTTATTTGTCAAATTTAATTTCAGAATGCACTCCAGGGAAACTGCCATCAACCAAAGCATTGGAGCAAACATGGAAACAAGAACTGGAAAAGAGGGAGAGATTGATCGTGGGCATTCAAAATTTAACATGGGACACCTTTTGGTTCTTCCTTGTTAAACCACATAGTCAAAAGATAGTGATGAAATTTCTAACCGATGCAATCATTTGCATAATTGCTGAAATTTCTGATGCCACATATACTGCCCAACTACATTCACGTATGAGTCACCCTCTAGAACTGCAACCGATACTCGCCATATGCCAACTCAAGCCAAAGGATAGTCAGCCAAAATAGTGAACCATTCTTACCGATTGCAAGCATGTCTATTTTGGGGAGATTTTCATATATTTATGATTTGGTTATACCAGCTCACAACATTTTTATTTCATATTTAGTTAGTTTGGAAAGTATTTATAGACCCTTTCATGTTTTTAGAAAGGTTCCTTAAATTTTGTATTAAGACTTGGATCAGGAGTTGCACTACTGTGCTTCCGATATATATATTTTTAATGAAAACTAGACCTGAATTCTGAATTTTAATGAAGAGTACTTTTATGGGATATGCACTATTGCTTTTTGTAAGAGTATTTCTAAGTTGAAATATGGAATCTGAATGCGATTGATATCATAGGGGATTCAAATTACATATGGTACTACTATCTATGTCTTTGCTTCATTCTTTTATATGAATCAACATTTATTCACTTTGCTATCATTGATATATGTATGTGCTTTCACAACAGTCCTTTGGCTTATCACTATTGAATGTTCAAGGGTTGTTACTTTTTTATTCACATTTATGTCAATGGTATATGAAGAATAGTGTAATAATGTTTTAATTATTACTTTGTTCAACTACTTGAACAAAGTAATTATCATATGAATAAATATTTTTGTTTAAAAGTAGAGTCATCTACATGCCTATTTTTCAATAAAAACCATTAAAAATTACACTAAAACAAAGATTTCCCAGGATAGATTAATTATTTATATTATTGCACTTTTAGAATAAATCATCTATCATTCCCATTAGAAATTAGAAAACCAATCACTTATCCATCCTATTTACAAATCATTGGAAAACTGGTCCCATTATATCCAGTCAGAGCCACCACACCAAACGGAAAAGGAGCTGCCTTTAAGGTCCAGGCATGGTAGTTTTCCCCGATGTCGATGCAGCGATTTTCAAGGCATCAACATTTTTGGCGCTAGAAGGAGGGCATGAACTATGAATGGTGAGAAATTCCAAACCTACAATCCATTCTAAGAGTAAATCTCCCTCCACCTCACCTTCGACTTCTCCCTCACATGCTGGAACTCCAATCTTCAAGCGAGAAGTAGAGGAGATGACTACCACTGCTCAACCCCAAAATATCCTAGATAAATTAAGTCCTGAATCTCCTGAAATATAGTCTCTCATTCACAAACTTCAAGGATTCTCAATATCACCACAGAAATCTAAGGTATCTCAAGGCAGTGTGACTTCGCAATTCATTCCTTCTCACCCCCTCACCAGACTTCAAAGTGAAAAGCTTGGTATTGAACCTACTGAGTTACCTTTGCCTAAAAGGAAAAGGGCAAGGAAAACAACTAAAGGATCTGACAATGAAACTTTCTCATCATCCTCCTCCATTTCATCTTCTCCATTTCAAAGTCAACCATCCACTCCTCCACTCCAAATTGTCATTCAACAGGGAATTGGAACTTCAACATCGGCTTCTCAACTTTCTATAACCTCAATATCTACTCCTTCCCAACCATCTGGAACTTCATCGGCATTATCATTTATTAGTAGATTGACAATGGCACAAAACCCATGGAAAAGTCCTGGTGTAGTCACTATGCCTGCACCTTTGCACCCATTACCAATGCATCCTAAAAAATAGTTGCCAAAATTTAATCCGGATCTAGGCATATTGGTAGATGAACACACTAACAACTTTATGTTGTCAGTTAACTTAAAAGGAGTTACAAAGGAAAATGTGGTTGTTAGACTTTTCCCTTATACCCTACAAGGATCAGCTGGGTCTTGGTACTTTTCTTTACCATCAGGATCCATTACCAGTTGGAATATTTTTTAAGAACAGTTCT
Source organism: Pinus tabuliformis (assembly GCA_031772625.1). Taxonomy (NCBI): domain Eukaryota; kingdom Viridiplantae; phylum Streptophyta; class Pinopsida; order Pinales; family Pinaceae; genus Pinus; species Pinus tabuliformis. Next base: position 1,536,585,051 of record CM062818.1, on the reverse strand, counting down.
TGACTAAATACTGTGATGACAGATCTGTAGCAACATTAATCAATGATCTTTCAAATCTTAGGACAGAGTCTCAAGAACTTATAAAAGAATTCAGTTCAAGGTTTAATAAACTCTTGAATAAGATCCTGACTACCTCTAAACCTAGTGAACAAGTTAGAAGTGAATGGTATATAACAACTTTACCTTCAAACATAGCTATCTTTGTAGATAGAGCTGCAAAAACCACCCTAGCTGAAAATATGAAAGAGGCAATTGCTGTGGAAAAATGTATCATCGCCTTAGAAAAGAAAGCTGCTCTTGAGGACAAAAAATCTAAAAAAGTCTCCTTCAAAGATGATTCAAAAAAGAAAATGGCTAAAGATCCATATGATATGGAAGGTCTCCAAAAAGTTCTCAAGACTATGTCAAACGAAATGATAGAAATCAAGAAGCAAGTAACTGAAACTTCAACAAAAAGGCCATTTAGAAACTTTAAGAAACCTTAATCAAAACCACCATATGCTATATCCAATGCAGACTCAGACCCCAAAGAAGATGAAGAGCAAGAGACAGTTTTATCATATGAAGAAACTTAAGAAGAGGTAACTGTAGAATGTCATGGGATGTGGGACTTCATTTTGTCTAATTCTGATACTAAAAATGAATAGGAAGCTTTCCCTGTAACTACCAAGAGTAAAGGCACTCTTGAACCTATTCAAGTAAATCAAAGGAAAAGGAACACGTGTACCACTACAAAAGAGAAAACTCCCATAAAGAAATCTGTAGCTGAACCTTCTCAAAATCAGCCATCAGCTTCAAATCCACCTCTAACAGCTAAAACATTAGTAGTTACAGACCCTATGGATTACAACATTATTGAAGACATGAAGAAAACAAAGGCAAATATCACTGTGTTTGAACTTAGTAAACTCGAACATCAACAAAAGTTGCTGCTTAAGGAGTTAGATGCAGTACCTTCTTCCCCTCTTCCTAATGTTGTATTGTCCAAAGCTTCTAATGAAACAGGTAAACCACCTCTTGGTAGAGTAGAAGCTACCGATGCTGTCCTAATCAGAGATAGATAAAATTCGCATACTCCTCCTTTTCTCTTGACCTACGAGATCTATAATAGAAATCTACACAACTGCTTGATTGACTCAGGGGCTTCCTCGAATATAATGCCAGCTTCAGTTTGTTCCAAACTGAACATTGAACCCCAAAAGTCTGCAATCCATATTGTCCAGTTGGATAGAACTAAGGTCCAGGTATTAGGAGAAATCAACTCAGTTACCATTAGGTTATCAACTGATCCAAGAGTGGTTCAGAGAATTGATATTTTAATCACTGATATTCCTGAATTCTATGGTTTGATTTTGACTAGAGATTGCTCTGAGAAATTTCATGGTTATATTTCCACCGATTGGTCTCATATGTGGCTACCTTATAAAGGAAAGCCAAATCAGATAAAGATTGATCGAGAGAAACATATGACTCATACTGTTACTAAGTTTGAACAAGAAAACCAACCAATAGCATTCAACAACAACATTTTGGGTAATTACTCATCTGAATCATTCTTTGGCAATTTTACTGCTCAATCATCACCCTTCTCAGTTAATAATTTCACATCTCAAATTGAAAATTTTTCCCAAACAGATACATCAAGGTGTGTTAAAATTGCTGAGGAAACTGTAAATAAAATTGTAGATAAATCTTTGTTTTGGTCATTATATTTTGATGGGTCTAAATCTAATGAAGGTGTAGGAGCAGGATGTATTTTAGTTAGTCCTGAGGGAGAAAAGACCATGTTATCATGCAGATTAGAATTTGAGTGCACAAACAATACTGCTGAATATGAAGCCTTGATTCAAGGACTTTATAAAGCAATTGGTCTTAAAGTTCAATATTTGAAAGTGTTCAGTGACTCTGAAATTGTTATAAGACAAGTCAGAAATACTATACATTGCCTTTCTAGTCACCTTAAACATTATCAATCCTTGGTACAAGACCTTATATCTCATTTTTTAGCATTTAATATTTCTTCCATCCCTAGATCGCATAATGTAGCAGTAGATTTACTAGCCAATGTTGCTTCTAAGCTCCTTCCATCCGAAGATTACCGTCCCAATAGATTTTCAGTAGACTTAATTTTTAGACCATCGATTCCTGATAATGTCACTAACTGGCGAGTGTTCAATCATGATGATGACTTTCTAAATTTCTTAACTTCTGATAGGTCCTATGATGATCAAACTATTGATGAAAGTGAGCATGATCTTCAAATGAAAGAAAATCTTGAAGAAAACTCAATACCCAAACCAGTGGTCAAATTTGAAGATCTTTATGACATCAATGATAGGTTTAAAAAGGTTACTAATTCAAAGCTCCAAAGTTCTACTTTGAGATTTGAATTAATAAACCTTGGTACTGAGGAGAATCCACAAAACATCAATTTGGGATTAGGACTTTCTTCAGAAGAAAGAATTGCATTTATCAGATTATTGCATAAATATAAAAATGTCTTCACTTGGAAATATGATGATTTGAAAATGTATGATACATCTATCATACAACATACAATTCCAATGCTTTCACAAGAAAAACCAGTACAACAGAAATTAAAGAAGATTCATCCTAACTTAGAGAGTCAAATAAACGCTGAATTAAATAAACTCTTGAAAGCTAAGATAATTTTTCCTGTTAGACATTCAAATTAGGTGTCTAACATAGTGCCAGTAAGGAAGAAAAATGGTGACATTAGAATTTGTATTGATTTCAGAAATCTTAATAAAGCAAGTCAAAAGGATAACTTCCCTCTACCAACAATGGAGCAAACTCTCCATTTAGTAGTTGGCTCTGAATTAATGTCCTTCTTAGATGGTTTTTCATAATATAACCAAATTTTGGTGCACCACGATGACAGACTTAAGACTACTTTCAGAACCAAGTGGGGAACTTATGCCTATCAAAAAATGCCTTTCGGGTTAATCAATGCTGGAGCCACATTCCAAAGAGCGATGGACATAGCATTCAAAGGTCTAATTAATAAATCAATAGTTGTCTATTTGGATGACATTATTGTTTTCTCTAAGAAAAGATCAAATCACTTACATGATCTGAAACAAATCTTTGAGCGCTGCAAAAGGTATGGCATTTCACTCAATCCTAAGAAGTCCTTTTTTGCTCTTGACCAAGGTAAACTCTTGGGCTTCATTGTTTCAAAGGATGGTATTTATATTGATCCAGATAGAATCAAAGAGATTTCTGATATTCCATTTCCACATAATAAAAAATCAATGCAATCATTTTTAGGTCAAATTAACTTTGTAAAAAGATTTGTTCCAGATTTTTCACAGATTGTTTTACCATTACAAACCATGATCAAGAAAAATTAAGTTTTTAAATGGGGGCCTATAGAAAGAGAGGCATTTGATTCCACCAAACAGTCAATCATAAATGTCCCTGCTTTAAGCACTCCTAATTTTTCAAATCATTTCATTTTATATACTCTTGCATCTGATTCATCTTATGCGGCAGTGCTGACACAAATCAATGATCAAAAGTTGGAAGCACCAGTTTCATTTTATAGTTCAAACCTTCAAGGTGCTGAACTTAATTACTTTGAAGTTGAAAAACAAGCCTTTGTTGTATACAAAGCCATTAAACACTTTAGACCCTTTCTCTTAAAGGCTCACACAAAAGTTATATTCCCTTTTTCAGCAGTGAGACAGTTACTAGTTCAAAGGGAATTGGGAGAAAAAAGGGCAAATTGGGTCACAAAATTACAAGAATATGACTTGGAAATTAAACTAGCAAAGATTTTCAAAGGCCAAGGTTTTTGTAGGTTGTTAGCAAGAGCTTCTAATATTTAGGAACATAAAGGTACAAACGGTACTGAAGAAATCAATCAGATAAGTACCATTAATCATGAATCCCAATATGCAGATTTGATATTCTATTTGAAAAATGGATATGCTCCTTCTAATCTTTCCTATAAAAACAAGCGTACCATAAGACTGAAAGCAAAAAACTTCATGATTGTTAATGATGTGTTATTTAGACGAAATTATGATTCAATTTTGTTAAGATGCTTAGAAAAACCTGAAGCGTAAAAGGTCTTGCAGGAGGTACATGATGGTCCAACAGGAGGACATTTTGGAGCTAATACAATAGCCCACAAAATCATTCATGCTGGGTATTACTAGCCCACCTTGCTTAGAGATACTCATGAATATGTAAGGAAATGCCAAATATGTCAAACTACCAGTGGAAAACAAAGGAAGCCAGCTTTTCCTTTTCAACCAGTCAACATTGAACAACCCCTTGAACAATGGGGATTAGATATCATTGGATAAATCACTCTGCATTTGTCCAAACAACATAGGTATATCCTTACAGCTACCGATTACTTTACTAAGTGGGTGGAAGTAATTCCTTTGAACACAACAAACTCTGAGGCAATCATTGAATTCATAGATCAGTTCATCATTCCTAGGTTTGGTGTCCCAAATGCTCTTATTTTTTATAATGTATCTTACTTCTATGGTAATTCTGTACTTGAATTTGATATCAAAAGAGAATTCAAAATTGAAATATTCTGCAAACTACTACTCTCAAGGTAATGGTTTAGCATAATCTACCAATAAAAATATTATCAAAATCATTAAGAGAACTATTAAGCAGAATCATAAAAACTGGCATAAGTCTTTGATATTTGCACTATGGGTAGACCGTATAACACAGAAGGCCTCAATAGGCACTTCTCCATTTAATCTAGTGTATGGAAAGGAAGCTATCATACCAGCAAACTTAGTACTTCCATCACTAGCCTTAGTGCAGTTTATTGAAGAAAATCCCTCATCTTCTATTCAATTGAGACATGATCAGATCCTGAAACTAGAGGAAGAAAGGGAGAAAGCCTGAATTACACATGCAAAGCATCAACAGATTATTAAGTCTTCTTTTGATACAACTTCAACCGGCTCAAAACATTTACAAGTTGGTGATCTAGTTTTGAAGTGGGACAAAGCCCATGAGGATAAAGGAAAACACACTAAGTTTCAGAAAATGTGGCTTGGACCATTCCAAATCAGCGAGAAGATAGGCCCTTCTACATTCATATTGCAAGATCTATCAGGAAAGAGAGATTCTCTTCCTGTCAATGGCCTTATTCTGAAAAAATTCTTCAATTGAGGAGGTAACCCCTTCTCCCTTTGTAAATATTCAATTTTTCAGCTAGATTTGCGTGAATAAATTAATTTGTTTAAAATTCTAGGAGATAAAGTTGTGAATAGCCTTCCATTTTGTCTTTACTATATTGAAAAATTTACTAAAAAGAAAATAGTTTTAATATTTACTTTTAAGAAATGAAGGCTTTAAAGGAAAATGAAAATTCTAGGAAATTAGGTATAAGTAAACTCTAAAAACCCCATTTTATTTTTGTAAAATCTTCTCAAAACTTGGAAATACTATAAATCATTCAAAAGTTTTAGAAGCCTAAAAAGGTTATCAATAAAAAACAGAAATTGATCCAATCTTAGCATCTTCAACTCTCAAAATTGTCATCCATGTTCTCTTAAGAAGAAAATTGTTCATCCCATCCATCAAAGTTTATAGTTTCTCAGAGTGTAATTCTAAAATATATTTGATATAAAAGATAAGAGGTCTTATTACAAGCCTGCTTACCATGATCATAGGGGAATAGTTCAACTGACATTACCAACACTGCATACCAAAACAGGGTAATGGCTTATAATTATAAGACAAGGGGTCTCATCACGAGCTAGCTTGTTTAGTTAAATTACAACCAGTGAATGGCATTGTCAACAGCTGACCACCAAACCAAGACAATGGCTTTTTATCTTACAAAATAAAGAAATAAGGAAAAAGGAAAATGCAATACAAAAATTGTGGAAACAAATCTTTTTGGATTCATTCTTTTAAAGTATACTATGAAATGGATGGAACAATGAATGATCAAATGGTTAAAAGGTAACCTTGCCGAGACTATAGATGTTTGTTGGCAGCAGTGGCTTTACCTATGATAAAGGAGTCATTATAAAAGCTAAGTTGGTGAAGTCTCTTATTTTATCATTATCAACCAATTAAGGTTTACTTAAAGCTTAGAATGTATTTAATTTTAAGATGAGAAAGAAATAGCAAAAATAATTATCATTATATTCAAAATTTATGATTATCTAGTTATATTAGATTTTCTCTATCAATTAAGGTTTTTAGATTAAGAAAGTTAAAGTATTATATTACTTTCTCAGAGATAACTGTTTCTCCCAGTGAATCGCCAATTGTTGTGCTGTACAACAACCCCCCATTTCTAAAATCTTTACATAAAATTTTTAATAAGAAATGGGTCCCTTTTTAAAACAACTTAGTTAAGATTTGTGTGTCCACAAATAAAAGATGGTATTAACCCTTCATAGGAAAAAATCCTTATTAAAAAGCTCGATGTAAATGAATCATTTTTAAAGCCTTTTAAATAAAAATAAAGTGTTCCTTTAGTAAATATTATAAAACCATTCTATATTGCGATAAAGCGATTGGAGATCGCATATTGCAATATCAAAGGAAACACACACAAAAGCGAAACCTCACCAAATTCTCCGATCCAAAAAGGTAATCGCAATTGGTAAATCAGGGGAAGCAAATGCCAAAGGTATAATAAAACAAAACCCCTCAACTCTTCCGATGCGATAAAGCAAATTGCAATTGGCAAATCGGTTGTTTCAATGATAAAGGAACATATAAAAAGGCGGACCCAAAACCCTCGATGTGATAAAGCAAGTCGCAATCGGTAATCGGCGGAATCACATGACAAAGCAATAAACCTCAAGCCAAGTCTTGATTGCGATCTATTAATTAGGCGCGCATCTTGAAACATAAAAATACATTTAAAAAAGTTTGTGTGCATTATATCACCTTTCGGTAATCGGAGATATTTACAGCAAGTGCTAAAGCCCTTCCCTTCGACACTCCCGATCGCCGATTTGCGATTTATCACTGATCGTTGATCAATGAACTCTAAAGCACGCTTGAAATAATCATTCGGCATATGAGCAGCGTGATGGGCATTTATGATGTTATTTACCATGATTGATAGGTTAAACGGCTATTCAACAATGCAATTAAAGGTAGATCTTTTAAAAAGATTTTGTCTGTGGTAATCCTTATCTATATTTCATTTATCATATGCCAATTAATGTAATTCTATTCATTGTCATATTGGCTAGCAGTAGCACTTTCTCTGTATCATGGTTTGCAACTGTTTGTGGAGAATTCCTCCGAAACTAGAAATCCAGAGAAAATGGGGAAGAAATCAAAGAAATCCAGAACATCAACTCCTATAGTCAAAGATATAGGACCAAGCAAAAAAGGATTAATCTCAGATACGATGTGTCTTGGTCTGGGAAACACTAGCTGGGAGAGCATTTATAATCTGATAGAAGCAGAGGAGTGTGAAGAATTATCAGAGGCGACCACAGCTGATTCAACTAATAAATCAGAAGGAACTCTTAAAGAATTGGCTTGTTCTTATCTTCACAGGATAGCATCGTGAGCTAAAATCCTGCCATACATTGATGTGGTAAGATGGGTGGTAGAGAAGATTCCAGTTTTGGATAGAACCTTTTACACAGCTGATGGGAAGATATTAGGCTCATTTCAACCTGAGGATCTCAGGAAAATGTATCACTTACCTCAACCTAAGAAGCGATACAACAAGGCGTTCCTAGAAGTGTTTGCAAAGGAAAATGACTCAGAATCAGCCTCGATAAAGCAGTGGAGGCATTTCCTGAAAAAGCACAAGCATGAGTCATAGGGTAAGTACTCTGTTGACTCATTGGCTTCCCCTTACTGTTATGATGGAGCTATGATGTGTAGGATGTAGGGAATACATGATTCTACTAAATTCACTATAGAAATTGTCCCTCTAATGGAAGATGCAATCAATGTTTATGTGATGGATTGGGCAAATATTTTGTCCAATAAACTAGCCACAACAATTCTAGAGTACAGAGCAAATGCACATCAAACTACTAGGACTATTCCCCCATTCTATTATAGTGCATACATTATGGATACTCTTTGTTTCAATTCTAAATTTTTGTTACTCGGATGGAGATGGACTCCCCAAGACCCTAAACTAATCCATATTTATCATCAGTAGTTATGGAAGGCTCACAACAAAAATCATCTGTATAAAATTTGCAATGGTTTTATTTTATCTGTATATTATTATATTTTAAATAAGCTTGCTCCCAGGATATCCCAGGAAGCAGAGACAGACTTGAAAACAGTATGTAGTTGGTTCGGAGAGGAAAAATTTACCTATATAAGGCTTTTTGGTAGCCTCACTAAACCCCATGTTCTCCCCATGTATGTGCCTGATAAATTGTTAGCTCAGGAATTGGCTTATCAAATAACAGTGGAGGGTACATCTAGAACCCTAAGGGATTCAAAGAAACACATGTGGCCAATCTTCCCTTTACAATGCGGCGTTTTCACTCTTCATGATTACAAGCATGTAGAGAAGGAGACAGAAAAAATGATAATGCTAAATCTTGCCACAATTCCTAACAGGCAATATGATCCAAGACAGGTTGCTTACAATGTCACGTCTCAAGCCAAACTTGCTAAATTTGATCATGAAGCGGATGACTTCGATGATCTATTTGCCTGAACTGAATCATTATTTCAAGTTAAAGGATTGGCTAGAATCAGGTATTAAGATGAAGGGCTAGAAACATTTAATAGGCTTAGAGAATAGAGGTTTCAAACTCTGCCTTTAGACCTATTAGCCACAATCCCTACAGTTCAGACATCCAGTCAAACTAAACAAACAACTACTGAGAAGACTCCTGATGTGGAAAAGGTCTTCGAGAAAGAAAAAATGCCAGATTAGTAACAGGAACAGGGAAAAGGTAGTGAACTCATGGATACAGACATTCATATTGATCCCAAACTACTTAAATAAGTTTGACTCAATCATAAGCAATACTCAGAGCCTATAGGGATTTAGCATGCTTGAAGTAACAACTACTCAAAAGACAACAACTAAGACGGTTCCAACTGAAGGAACTAGCGGCCCACCCATGACTCAAAAGGATATAGAGATGATTCCAGAAAACCCATCCGATGAAATCGTTCTACATGTAGAATAAATACCACCTTTGGATGTCCTTTACAGCCTTAAGCATAGGGCTGTAATAAAAAGACAAAGAAAAAGAGAAAAATTGATCAATCTTCTCTTTTGCCTGCACATATGGAAATAACTAATGTGGTATGGAGAGAAGAAGTCAACCCTTCCGAAGACCTTACTAAGCTCTCTCAGTATGCTGGGGCATACACAACAGCTACTATGGACAAGGCATGAGAAGTCAGCAATTTGCTTAAAGAAAAGGATCAGACAATTGTTTCACTGGAGACATAGGTACATGAAAAAAAATAGAGAATAAAGTAGTTATAATAGCAGTTTGCAGCACAGTAGCAGTCAAACAACCAATTAAATGAGAAATTTCTCAAAGAGAAACAGAGAATAGATCAACATGTAGTTCAGAAGTAAAAGGAACTATCTCAAGCATTGAGCACGGTGAAGACAATGAATGAACAGTTGAGCAAAACAAAAGATGAACAAGTCGCTCAATTGTCAATGCAAATAGAAAGGTTCAAAGGATTTCCTTAAGTAGGAGAATTCAAATCAGAAGCTCTCCAGACTAATAAGGCATTATCTAATCAATTGAACTTGCTGTGTCATAATATCTCTCTTGCTCTACCCCTATGTGAAATTTCCTCATCTATGATTGATAAGTCAATTGATGCAAGACAAAAATTGGAGTAAGTTGATGAAACACTAACATCGTTTCTCTCTTGGCAAGAAACAAGGGAAGGACAAGCTACAAATTTTCCCCAAATTCAGGAATCACATAAGGAAATCCTGTTCCTAGAATGACAATCTCAACTGATGAAAGTAGAGAGGGCAACTTCAAGATGTAGATCGGCGACTGGTAATCTGATTGAATTAATTAATGATACTCTTTATTTGTCAAATTTAATTTCAGAGTGCATTCCAGGGAAACTACCATCAGCCAAAGCATTGGAGCAGACATGGAAATAGGAACTGGAAAAGGGGGAGAGATTGATCACGGGCATTCAAACTTTAACATGGGACACCTTTTGGTTCTTCCTTGTTAAACAACATAGTCAAAAGACAATGATGAAATTTATAACCGATGCAATCGGTTGCATGATTCCTGAAATTTCTGATGCCACATATACTGCCCAACTACATTCATGTATAAGTCACCCTCTAGAACTACAACTGATGCTCGCCATATGACAACTCAAGCCAAAGGATAGTCAGCCGAAACAATGAACCATTCTTACCTACTACAAGCATGTCTATTTCAGGGAGATTTTCATATATTTATGATTTGGTTATACCAACTCACGGCATTTTTATTTCTTAGTTAGTTAGTTGAGAAAGTATTTATAGACCCTTTCATGTTTTTAGAAAGGGTCCTCAAATTTTTTATTAGGACTTGGATCAAGAGTTTCACTACTGTGTTTCTGATATATATATATTTTTATGAAAACTGAACCTGAATTCTAAATTTTAATGAAGAGTACTTTTATGGGATATGCACTATTTCTTTTTGTAAGAGTATTTCTAAGTTGAAAGATGGAATCTGAATGCGATTGATATCGGAGGGGATTCAAATTACATATGGTACTACTATCTATGTCTTTGCTTCATTCTTTTATATGAATCAACGTTTATTCACTTTGTTATCATTGATATATGTATGTGCTTTCACAACAGTCGTTTGGCTTATCACTATTGAATGTTCAAGGGTTGTTACTTTTTTATTCACATTTATGTCAATAGTATATGAAGAATAGTGTAATAATATTTTAATTATTACTTTGTTCAACTACTTGAACAAAGTAATTGTCATATGAATGAATATTTTTGTTTAAAAGTAGAGTCATCTACATGCCTACTTTTCAATAAAAACCATTAAGAATTACACTAAAACAGAGATTTCTCGGGATAGATTAGTTATCTATATTATTGCACTTTTAGAATAAATCATCTATCATTCCCATTAGAAATTAGAAAACCAATCACTTATCCATCCTATTTACAAATCATTGGGAAACTGGTCCCATTATATCCAATCGGAGCCACCACACGAAACGGAAAAGGAGTTGCCTTCAAGGTCCGGACCAGGTGGTTTTCCCCGATGTCGATGCAGCGATTTTCAAGGCATCAACAGAAGGTAGGGAAAAAATTAGAAAAACTCTAGAGGTTATTGTAGACATTTTGTCGTGTTCCAATTTGATAGACTTATAAAGGTTGAACAAGGAAGAAATTCAAGAGAAATGGATCTGTAGTGCACCATAAGTCTAACAAAGTATGATTGCTAGTTTTTTCAAAGGAGTGGTTCTTCCCTCTAGGTACCCTCCTTATCATATCACATATTTTGATTCCATGTCAAAGATGTCTTTCTCCATTGTTGCCCAAGTTCTCGGTTTTGATATTGATGTCTATATAGCTAAGGAAATCTTAGGTCTCTTGGTATCTTTGTGTCACCTGACAACCAAGGCCTTCACTAAATTTTATTTCCCATAGTTCTTGTCACATTAAATTCACTCTAAAATGGAAAAGTTTAGAGAAGGAAAGTCCTTTAGCTAACATCTAGTCGACTTATTCATCCATCAGCAATACTCTCACCTAGAGCATTTGAAACCTAGAATGATATATTAACAAAATTCATTGTTACCATTTTATGAATGGCTACCAATGGTCCAAAAGCTCGAAAAGAATTAGGGACTCTTCAATTATATTTCCTCTTTCATTTTTTTTTTTACACCCTACTACATGGTCAGTAATTTCCTAAAGTCCCTCCTTTCCTCAGGGAGAAGCTATAGTCCACACGAGACACTAGGGTCGGTGATTGCTACTTTTTCAAGGACTACACAGTCATCATAATATATGCATTTGAACATCAACCATACTAGCTACCCACATTCTTGACTCCTTGCATTTTTGTGTTTGAGTATATTAGATAAAGATTTAGCGGTGATAATATACATTTCACTTCAAGGAAAGCAACAATCATGTTCCATCTTCCTCATCAGGTGGGACCATTTTGTGTTAATTCAAGTAATGCCTTGGAGCTCATGGAGAAGATATTGGAGTTCTTCATCTTCCTATAATAGGTAGCTTGGAAATATGATCCACACAATCTCATTTATGAATTGAGAAAGAGGGGATCAAGAAAATTGAAAACATGATATCAATCCCATAGTGGAAGATCGTTCGAAAAAATCTACTTGGGAAGAAGTTAGGGTCATCCTGCATCTAGTTGGGTTATATTTTTCATACATCTCTAACAAGAAATTAGGCTCAAAGAGAGCCAGAATAGGTAAATCAATAGGAGATAAATAAGATGATGGGACAAAGTCATATTCTCTGATACTATATAATAGTCAGCTAGAAACTCCATAAAAATAAGATTTCACCATGGAAACCTTACCTTCTGCCATGTTAGGATCAGAGGCAACAAAGTCAGGAGAGGTGTCCAAGCTTGGACATGTGTCAGTAGTATAAAAATTCATGGAAATAGCCAAGAAATCCTTTAAGGATAGGAAGAGGGACATCTAGATAGTACAGAATCAACCACTTCCTCTCATGTAGCTTAAGAGCACATTAGATTATGAAAAGGGAATTTTCAAGCTAGTAGTGTTGCAATAAAAAGTGGAGACAACAAGGTCCATGTTAGACTACCAAGTACATCAAATGTCCTTGTATGAATATACTATTTTGTATACTAATCTCATGGATTTGAACTTGCAAGTGACCCACATGGTGTATAGACATATGCATCGGAAAAATGCTACAAACAAAAATTTGTATGACTTATATACCAAGGTAAATGATCAATTTAAATATGAGAGGTTGGTCCATAGGACCAGGAAGATGAGGATTAAAACCATAGAGGATAAAGTCACACACCTCACTACATTCCCTAGGGGTTTTAAGCAGTATAAGGAGGTATTGGATGAAAGAAATATGGATATAGCCTCATTGGAGAAAAAGAAACAATATTCCAGATGCACATCTAGTGAAAAAAATTGAGTTGGCAGTAGTAGAGAAAGAAAGCCAAGATCTGAAGTTCAAGCTACATGAGGCACTCATAAAGAATAAAGAATACAAGGACCGAATTGTATTATTGGAAGCATAGGTCCAGGGAATAAAAGAGAAGACATATGAGACTTTGCAATCTTAATAGACCCTAAGTGTTCTAATCAGGTAGGTTGAATCCTTGATAGTGTCAGAGGATGAAAATAAGCTACAAACTCAACTCTCAAGTCAACAACAAGAATTGAAAGAAAAGGAAGAATATTTGGAGATCACAAAGATAGAAATATAACAGGTATAGGAATATGGTGAGAAAGTTGATGGTGAATTAGAAGTCTTGAGGAGAAGAATCTAAGAAAAATTTCTTTCATGGAAGCTAAAAGAATTATTTGGGATAAAATCATGAAGGTAGTTGATAAGCATTGGGACCACATGGAATGGATCCAGAAAAATATAGAAGCCATTAGAAGGACCCACAGGGAAATTATTTCCATCAAGAATGTTATTGGTGATCCCCCCACCAAGGTTGGAATAATGATAGAGTTCCTTAATCATCTGACCAAGGAGGAGATCACCAAGTGTTGATGGTGTTGGAACCACCAACATGTCAAGGGGATCTGCCCGGTAAGAAGTCCCAATTAGACCTGAGACTTTTTGGTGTAGGAGTCCCAGCAGTTAGTCGTAAGGTAATGCCTTGAATGTGGTGTCACACAGAGACAAGTAAGATAACTCTATTAGTAGCAAGGGTGTGACTAATGTAGAGAGTCAAGGAATGTGTACAAGAGGTTCTAACACTTTTAAGGGAGAGGAAGGTGAAGGTGAGTTCTAGGTTGAAAGGGATCAGTGCCCACTTGGCTAGGAACACACCACACAAAGGACATTCACAACTTTCGGTGGAGCAGTCGACTAGGATGCGTCAGTCACAACATACAAATTAAGATAACATGAACAACACTCATGGATCATTCTGAGATGAGTGTGATGGTTGATATAGCAAGGTTCATGAGATAGGTCTATCTGATGTCCGACAGAGCAGTTGACATGGATGGTGACAACATTAATAGCATATGCAACACATTAATAATAAGATTCATATAATTTCATACAAATAAGTTCATACACAAGTATGTAAGTTAAACAACACATATCATTAAGGAAACTGGAACAATCCAACTACAATAAAATCATATGCATGAAAATGTGTTGGCTCTCATTATATAAAGAAGTATAAGTCACAATCATACAATACATCCATGTAAGCCTGCTAGCCCCAATAGTGGAATGTTACAGCCACATCCACCTGCTCCTCCAAAGAGATGTACTAGCTTCGTGCAATGGAGAAGTGAAGGCGTGTTACAATACTGTCCAAGCCTTCTTTAAAATGGTCTTAGTAGAAGCTTGGCTGACCAAAAGCCTATGCAATGAGTTATTTGCGACTATTTATAGAAAAGGGTGGGGTGACCCTTGACATTCCCCTTTGTGACCATTCAACTACCCTCATGACTTCTCACCTACTCTAAGACTGTTACATCCACTCTTGACACTTGACTTACACTTGACATGACTCAACATTACAATGCACATGTACCCATGTGAAAAATGGCTTGGACAAGCCAAACTAGACATCATTTGGACTTAGACAACCATAGAAGTCCAACTACTCGACATCCTCATGCTGATCAACAGTGACATATTGATGCCAAGATTGATAGTCCTTGAGAGTGTCCATGTGTTCTATTGTGACATCCATCTGAAACCTGAACCTTGCCTCCATAGCATATGGGTACACTTCTCGGGCTCCTCTATCCAACTCGTCTATGAGCATGTGCATCATTGTCTTTAGTGTGGTTGGAACAACAACGTACTTGCGCATGATGTCTGCACTCATAGGCAAGCCTGGGCTGGTGGCGGTGCGCATCAGCTTGTCGAAGTACGAGTCAAGCTCCTGTTGGAGCTGCTTCTTGGTCTTCACCTGAGCAAGGGTCCCAAGTGATGGGATTATATGAGTGTGCATTATAACCTCCATGCTTTTGAATACTCTTGCATGGGAACCCTATATGCTAGTGATGAGTTGTGGTATGTCTTCATAGTTTTGGATCTGAGTCCAGATATGTGCTTGCAGCTTGACCATGTTGGCCTTCATCATCTTTGGAAAATGAAGTGGGGCTCCCTTGTACTTCATCATCCATGTTTGCATCTTATCAACAACAATATGTATGTCCTTCGAGATGAGTACTTTTCTTGCACATCATTGCTACCATCCGTGGAGATGAATGACTACTTGATGCATGGTACCAAACTTGGAGTACAATGATCGCATGATTGTGCCCAAGGAAAACACTTCATCTAGTATTTCCTTCTTCAGTTCAGCTCGAGTAGACATTGTCACCAAGTATCCTCCCTGCTTGGCGACATGTAGTTCCTTTGCCATTTGCTCATTCTCAGCTATGAGAAAATGAACACTTGAGCTAGTGGCTTCGGCATACACTCTAGTTGTATCATCCATTGTCGCTGGGTGCTTGTGTATATTAGTCACAATTACTTGCTACTTAAATTGTGCAGGGGATGTTTGGTCTTCTGGAGTCAGTACTCTCTAAGACTGCACAAATTTGTGATGAGATTCGTCAAAGGAGATGTTGTGTATCTCTACTTCTGGTTTACCCTTAAGGATCTGAATGTCTCCTTGGTCATATAAGACTTACTCATCGTCTGGATGAATTAAAGCAGGTGAGTAGACCTCTCGTTGGTGAGGCATCAGGCCAATGTCCTATCCAACTCTTATTGCTCCATGTTTGCATCCAACTGTTCAAGAGCCTATTCTATCTCATGAGCAAAGTATTTCCCTTGAGAGGGTTCACCCTGTTTTCCTAATGCCATCCCTTCAAAAGAATCAACTACTTGTATGGGTGTTCCTTCATCTGCCTGCACGTGATACACCCCCTGTTGAATCTGTTGATGCTACGCTTCCTTCTCATGTTGGCACAACTCTTATTCTTTCTGGAGTTGCTCCCTCAACTCATGCAACTCCTTCTTCGCTTCCTCCATTCTCTTCTTATCCCTTTACCTTCGCGTGATTTGATTGTCGCATTGCTGCCTCTTCTATTGGATAGCCATAACTGCTTGTTCTACAAGTGGATCTGCTCAAAACTTGCCTCTTTGTTCTTCCTCCATGCGGTCAACAATATTTCTCTTCCTTTTGTCGCACATAGGTATGCTTGGCTCTGTTGCCTCTACTGTTGCTACTACTGCTGCTACTGCTGGTGTTCTCCGTGGT
Organism: Pinus tabuliformis; assembly: GCA_031772625.1. Lineage (NCBI taxonomy): Eukaryota > Viridiplantae > Streptophyta > Pinopsida > Pinales > Pinaceae > Pinus > Pinus tabuliformis. Next base: position 1,536,568,642 of record CM062818.1, on the reverse strand, counting down.
GCTGCTTCATGCTGTCGTGCTAACCACTCTATGGCGAAACCAACTTGTTCATTGGGTTTGGAGTAATTGTAACAATACCTCCATGAGTCTTCCTCAGCCCAATGAAATGCCCCATGGATTCAATTGAACTGAACTCTCACATAGTGATCCTTCACAATGCAATGTGGGTCATATAGGTTGAAGCTTCGGAGGTTGAACGGGTACTTCTTGATCTGTTCAGCTTCAACATCCGCTTGCTTGATGCTCCGGATCTCATATAACCCAATTCGAAATGGAAGAGTGGGCCAAGGTGCCTTCTTTTTCCGCTGCAGCCTAGCTATCGATCCTGTTGAGACATGATATGCTACTTCCTTCATGACAAGCATGTCCAAAGAAAACTTTGGTAGAACATGTGGAGGCTTCTTCACACTGAACACTCGGATGAATGTGCCAGACGACGAGGTATACCAATTTGCAATGCCTAACAATGCCTTCATCGCTTCCTCTAGCATGCGGGGTAGATCTTGTTCATATATCAACCTATACACTGGGATGACAAGATGGTCAGACAATTGTATGATTACTCCTCTAAAATTGCATTTGGAGAATAGCTTGAAATATGTGTTCACACTAGTCTCCGCTGGTGACTGTTAGAGTCGGTCTAGTAGCCCTCCACCAGAGATCAAAGCTCTTGCATTTCATAGTTAGGTGTCTCATCAGTCTGATCATGTTGCATTCCGTTAGGCATGCCATAATCTTGGTGGAAGGAGTTTATGTCGTTATTCCCCTCTTGTTTGGCACTGATAGTTCAGGTTCGTTCAAATAAATAAAGTCCTCAAAGGGTCATTCATTTTGCTTTAAGTTTTTAGGTTTTAAGTCTAGGGTTGAGTCTAATTTTGTCTTGAGAGGTCATCAAAGACTAGCAGGCTAGAGGGATGTCTTTCATTAAACATTTCTTATCATTGTACAGCTGAATTTTTGCCTTGCTCTCAAAAACTCTGTTTTTGAAAACAAGGTCATTATCTCATTTTTGTAAAAATCATCAAAATTTCAAATTCTTCAAATGTCGAATTGTAGCCTTGGTCTCCTTTGCCAAAGCATCCCAGAAGCTATCCCTACAAAAATTTTCAGAAGAAATCATCATTTCAACCAATTTTTCAAAGAAATGAAATTAAAGGTCAGGGCCAATTAAAGCAAAAAATGTCAACATTCAAACATAACAAAGTGGGTTTTGGGCAAGTGAAAAATTAAAAGGAAGCCTATAAAAGCATGCCATCCCTCATTGGTAATTCATTTGCTTCTCAACACTCCAAGAGAATTGTTGTCAAGTCGATTTCAGAGGTCATTGGGCGAATTGAGCAGTTGCAGCAGCGCGCTACGCATCAGAAGAGGCGCGCTACGCGTTGGAGGGCGCGCTACGCATCAGCGCGCAGTTTCCAGTTCAGTTTTACTCAGGCGCTACGCGTTGGGAGGCGCGCTACGCATCAGGCTGGGCGCGCTACGCGTTGGGAGGCGCGCTACGCATCAGGCTGGGCGCGCTACGCGTTGGGAGGCGCGCTACGCATCAGGCTGGGCGCGCTACGCGTTGGATTTCTTGCTCAGGAAACCGCCAGCAAGCCACCAAAACTGCTTTTCTCTCCAAATCTTTTCAGGTAGGCCTCTAATCATGGTGATTTTTGGTTTGGCTAAGATGAATGAGCAATGAAAATGAAAAAAAATGCCATGCTAATATGGAGTAAACCCTACCTTGCTGTATCAAATATTAAAAATGCAAATGTGTTAGGGTTTCATTTGAAATTTGCTGCCCAAGGTAACCCATTCTCCCATTCCTCTTTTCCCATATTTTCCTCACCATTTTCCTTGACATTTCCCATGCAAATCATATAATTTCCCTACTAAAAATCATTAAAATTCCTAAACCCTATTAATTCCTAAAATCCTATATAAATTCCTAAACCCTACTTCCCGTTACAATCCTACAAATTATGATTGTATATGTTCCATGTTCCTTTCCTAACATTTCCTTCCACATTTGTTTTCCCTAATCCCCTCAATTTTCCCTTTTCCCTAACATTTCCCATGTGTGTTTGTCCCCTTGGTAACAGGTTTCAAAAAAGTCAAAACAACAGTTCATTGGGTGCACAGTCAGCATTATTTTTCAGTCACTTGCCTCCAAAATTATGTCAGAAACTGAAACAGATTATGAGCAAAGTGATGACCGTGAATCAACACCAGAGGTAGAGGTGCCAAGGAGGCATCATAGGGGTGGTAAGGGTGGTCAGCATGTCAGGGAGGAACCCACCTCTTTGGCTTATCTACAAACTTGTCCACTTGCAGTGTCATGTTTCAGATATCTATCATGTTATGAATATTGTGAAAGAATCTCCCAAATTCAACACCACAAGGAATTGGCCCGCTTGTTTGTCCTACATTTGCACAATGGGCATGTGAATCTTGCAGGAGTGGACTTCACATTGTCACCTGAAATTGTTGCTCAAGCAACCAGGATACCCAATATTGGAGAAGAATGGAGCAAGCGCCAGCCATTGAATAGATTTCATTATGAGCCATATATCAAACCTACATGTATGAGGTACTTAACTGGTGTTTTTCCCTTTGGGCTTGAATGCATGTGTGTAAAGCAAGAATGAAGGTGCTCAAAGGACGGTTGGCTAAGGCACTAAAACGGAAGAAAAGGCCCAATCCCCTTCATATTTTGGCTAAGGCTACCTTGAAGGAGCATGGTGCTCAATGATGCACTTCCAGCTTAAATTTCAGGAAATTTTGAGCAATTTTGGTCAATTTTGATTTTTTTTGTGCTACACACAGGTTTTTGCTCTGAACGCGTAGCGCGCCGCGCGCTACCCTGAAGATGGGCAAGTCCATTCCTAAAAACTCAGCATTTTTGGATTTGTCATGATAAGTTACACTTTCTCAGCAATGGCCAAGACATTTCATCAGGTTTTGAGCCCTCAGAAGGTCAAAAAAACATGCAAAAAATGACTTTCTGCCACTTTTTGGACACACAGGAAGCAGTCTTGGGAGATTGCAATTTTGGAGGGGAAAATGGACACCAAATTGAGAAATTCTACTTGGGTTGGAAAGTAGACATCCAGACCTTTCCAGCAAGCCTACTTTTGCCTCATTTGGATGCCGGGAAATGCCTCACAAGTTGGCTCAAAGGCGCGCTATGCGTTCAAGATTGGGGCGCTACGCATCAGCACATTTTCTCAATTTTTCATCTACAGCTCAGGAATTCGCCCAGCTTTGACCAGTTTTGACTTGTGATGGGATTTTTCACCCTCTTTGATGTAATTAATGTATTTTCATGTTGACATGACACTTATTTACCTATTCTAGAAGATTCATTCATGAAATAGCAAACATTTAATGAATGAATTGGTTTCCTAGCTTATAGAGGCAAGTTGTTTTGACTGCCTAGATTGTAGTGCTCAGTTTAGAATTGGTTGAAACAGCTCCTAGGATGATGAGCTCGACCCCTAGAGGCAAGGAAGTGTGTTAGCTTACCTATATTATGTACTTTCTTAGTCATTTTCATGGTTGGACTCTTGAGGGATAAGCTTCTATTGTATTACACTTTGTATCTCTGCAATTTTGGCAAAGGAAGACCAGGGTTTTGCAGCACTATTTGGGATTCCTATGGTTATTTGTGTTGATGGTGTGCTTCTCTCATCTACTTGTAATATTTGTTATGTGTATCAATTTCCTATTTCTCTTTTCTTCACATTAAGTAAATGAAGTGTTAAGGTAGAATTCATAATTTATATGCTCTGCCTTTAAGTTTGCTTAATATCTATGTTTTCCTCTGTCTAAAGAGAACTCTTGAAAGTTTCTTGCTCTCTTTAGCTCCTCACCGGTCATTCCTATCCATTCACTTAAATCAAAGGCATCAAGACAATCTCCTACCTTGCCCCAAAAAGACCTCTGCAAAAGCTGTGTCCAATCCTCGCACCCAAAATTGCTTTCCCCTTGTTTTCCACCAAAACCCTAAAAATCTGAAATCAAACCTTCTCAATCAGTTTACTAGCCTAAAATCAGTGTTCTTTATTGGTCATCTCCGCCCTTTGAAGACCTTTTGCCGAGATAGACCCGGAGAGAGCCCTCTCCTGCCCCGTAGGGCTAGCTACGAGGCTAAGTGGTTTGATGTTGCCTTGGATTTTGTCTTTTTCAGCCTGAGGCCAAATTCAAGCGCTAACAGTGACTATGCCCATTCTAGGCCCAGGAACTCATTTCGGGCACATAATGCATCTAGAATGTAGCCGAACATGTAAATTTCTACATGCATGCCTTTGGGTGACTATCCATCCTTTGTGACTTGCTCCTTTAGCTGACGAGCCAGTATGCCTGACCAGCTACATGGTCTTCCTTCTCTAGCCAACTGGTCCAACATGACCACCAAACTCTAAGGGAAGGTCTCAGTTCTTGCTTGGCCACTCAGTCAACCTGCAAATATGACCAAGTATTGGTATTCCTTCCTCAATATCTTCATCTTATAGGTCTGATTAGGTGTCATCTTGAAACGAGCTATCTCCTTTACCTAATCCTTCAGAATGTATCTGGAGTGGCCTCTGCTATTAGGAAAGATGAACGGAGGGGTCATGACAGTCATGGGCTCATCCATCTAATACATCTCATCGTAATCTCGTGCCTAGAAGGTTAAAAGCTTCTTTCCACTAACACTATTCAAGGTCATCGTCTCAGGGTCAGTGTGAGAGACGATCTAGTGAATCATGTCCACGCATGGGAATGTAGGGTACCTCTATGCAATTTGGTACAAGTCGGACATATGAATTTTCATGTACACCTGATAGTCTTCAAGGTCTTCCCCAAAAGTACCTATGAATGTTTCATTCACCTCTTTCCACTTCAGTTTGATGTCCTTGTCTAGATACAACTTTGTATCTTTATAGATCGACAGACCAGAGGATAGCTGCTCAGTTGCTGCTCCAGCGGCCATACCATTAGTGTCCTGAGATCCTATTATCTTTGAAGCCATTGAGACAGATGAACACCTGAAAGATCTGGAAACAATCAACATTCATGGAAATAAATATTCCAGTGGAAATAAAGAAAATCTGGGGAAGGACATAGCACATACCTAGGAAACTTATGAGCAATATTGCATAAATTTCACTGGGAGGTTGAGTGATTGGCTACCAAAACTACACAAAAGGAAGTCTAAAATAACTGGGAGGCTCGACTGGATGTTGGATCTACAAAATTTTCAATCCATTTGGGCAATTGGTTGTTGGGATTGTGCAATGCGTAATCCCAGCTGGGAGGCACTGCTGGCCCAGGGATAGATTTGCGCAAATTCTTGGGCCAAGAAGCCACTTACCTCCAGGAATGCACAAATCAGTACAGGAGGCCAGTGCTGGGACATAATGTGCAAATCTGGAGAGGAAGGTGAGCCTTCCTTCTCCATATTGTGCAATGCCAACCTTAGTGAAGGTAGAGACCGGGCCAAGGTTGGCCTGGAATCGTCGACGAGCAACTAAAAGCAAGTAAGTTGATGAAATGCATGGAAACACTAAGTAATAGTAGAAGTGATAAACAGTGCATGCAAAACATGAATGGAAGATTCAGCAAACAGATCAACATGCATGTGGGTGAGGCCATTCGCTAATTGGGAAAACATCTGTGCAAAATAGTTTCATGCATGTGAAAACAGTGAGATAGCAATGAAAATTGAAACAGAGATAGGACAAGCTAGAATGTATGTAAATGACAACATGCATTCAAAGAAATTAAGCAAACAACCCTCACATAAGCAAATACACACAAAGCGACTGAAATGTTGAAAAATACAAGTTGAGGCCACTTACACTTAAATAGTTGAGCCAGATGTGTCAAAGAGTCCTGGATGTGCTGTGGGATGTCAGAGCTCCAAGATCGATGTGAATGAATGAGATCTGATGCGTCGAATAAATAAGTTTCGTCTCATGACACGCATGCCACAAATATAGAAAAAATCGACACTTGGAGGGAAACTTCTAAAACAACTTTACATGTAACCCCTAGCTACTATAAATAGCTCCCTAAATCATGGGGTGCCTTTTGCATGATATCTCTTGCTATTATGGGAAGATCAAGTCATGCATGCAAGTCAATTTTCCTCGGTCCTGGGTGGAACTAGTTAACCGGACTGTCCATGCATGCCAGTGCTCAACTGCTTGGGAAAAATGTGTATTCTAGACTGTAAGCGGGGTTGACTACCCAAGGGGATTGCACAATTTTAGGGTAAAGTAGTGACTACTGCCCATATTTGGGCAAATCCTAGGCTGAATAGCTTGCTGTTGGGAAAAATTCCACAAATCCTGCAGGGAGGGTTGGTTGGCAGGATTGCACAATCCTAGAGCCTAGCAGGTTGTTGGAGAGGATTGCGCAATTCCCAGAGGGAAGGCTAGCTACCCTCCAAGAATGCATATTTTTCAAGGGGAAGCTACTCAACCTGCATCTGGACCAAGTTCGGGTAAGTTGCTTGTGAGGGGAATGGATCGATTGTGATCAAGAGGCTGCTTTTGTCCAAGGAAAACGCTGAAGCTTGAGTAATTGACAAAGCAAGACTAAGTGTTGTGTAAGGTTGGTAGGGGGGACTCTAGAATAGGCCAAGGAAAAATTTTTGAGGGTGGTTGTAGCCGCTACAACACTTGGCGACACACTAGTATAACTCTAGCTCTGTGAATGGACCTTGTTTGTGAAAAACAAGTCTAACACCTCGGGAAGTATTGTTTAGCCCTTAGCTCGTCTTGGATTCACACTAGCTTGATGTAAGATGTAGCATCTTCAATACTCTTGGTTGATTTACACACATTCCAAGCCAAGGAAACACAATTATTTCAATTGGGGTTGAGGTGTATATAGGTGCACAAGCATTATAGTCGTCAGAGTCTTAGTTTCATCTCTGGTGTTGCTTCACTGCCAACAGGCCTCGACAGTACCCCAGTGGAGTCACATAGGAACACAAGCATGGCTCCACTACCAGTGAGCCTGGTCAGTACCCGTTGGAGTTACTTTCATCACCTCCCTGTGTAGGAAGCCTTTCTCTTCTTTCACCTTATTTATTTTTCATTTTGAATTTTTTTTTGACATTTTATTTTCACTGTGCATAGCACTTATTCATTTCAGAGGCAGAAGAGGGATCCCGACTTATTGAGAGCAAAAGAGGTTGTTCTAGCAGAGAAGTAGTTTATTGTACCCCTGATGTGCCTATTAAGGTTTTGCCCCTCACCTTACTATACTTGACTGAGCTGACAAGGGTTAACCCAAAACAGCCGCCTAGAGAAGGTGACTTCGAACAGTACGTATTTTCCTTCGATGTATCATGGACTAAGAGTAACAAGTTCATCATACAGAGGCAAGATGATAGATAACCAAGTAGCGATAGCTGTACAAACCCTCTTGTACTTTAACAAGCTTGTTTCATGAGTCATAGATGGTTTCATGCGAACTAACCTAGGAACGAAACAAGAAAACGAACTTAACAACAAAGCTAAGAAAAAGCAGAAGAAAAAATAAGAGAAAAGCAAGAAAAAAAACAAGCAAGCAAACAATCAAGCAATCAATGCATGAAAGCAACCAAGCATGCAAGCAAACACTACTCCTACTCCTACACTAACAGTGCATGGGCCTGATCACGTGAAGTGATACTTCCAATGCAGCCACCAACGCATTGGTAGACCCATTTGGGTGAAGGCTTGGTCTGCAAGTAACCCAATCATGTGGACCATCATACAAGAAAGATATAACAGTGAGGACAGACACACTTTGTGTTTCAAAGTGCTGACAGGACATAAGTGAGTGCATGTGCATGAAGGACAATCCATGGACTTGTCATGGTGCTGTGTGACACTACTTGCAACTTTGAAGAAAAAGCACACTCTTGACTATGACATGCAAGCAAACAAAGGAAACAAAGAAAACTTGCATCATGAATGAGTGCTAGCAACGTAAGACTCCTCCAATGCATGAAAAATGGGGTCATGCAGTTCGAGTCCAGGAAGTGTGATCTATGAGTGAGGTGGATCTTTAATGCATACAATTGAGTGATGAGGAGCCTTGGGTGATTGAACAGTTTCATGATCAGAAGTGAGACTAACCCAAAGAGAATGAGGGCCTGACATAACCATTAGCTCGGGTTGATGTACCTTGACATTCTTGGGTGTCTCAACTTCATCATCAGGTAGATCATCATAAATCAGTGGCTTCGAAATATCAATTGTGATAGATTCATGATCGTGATAAAAAATGGAAGCAAATGGATCATGACTGCCACGATTAGAAAAATCAATGAATTCTTTGGCATCCCCATGATCATATGAATCAAATAGAGGGGTAGATGAAAAGAAAATGAACTCATCCTCTGTGTTTCTGGAAAAGAGAAAAGAAGGATTTAGTGGATCTTCAATGGATAACTTATCCTCTCCATTGTCAAATGATGGACTAGCATTCGGTGAGTCCTGCGAGTGATCAACAATGGGTGCATCCGTGGATGAAGACACACACGCAAAATTATGGAAGGCAGGTTTAGTAGAGAAGCTAGGAAATAACAGAGGGGGCTTGGATAGAAGGGAGTTATCCTTCACCAAGTGTTGATGTCCAAGATCCCACTCATACTCTTCATGAATGACATCGCATGTTGGTTGTGAAACACCCACTCTGTCAGTGGGTTGTTCCTCGTTCACAACAAGTGAAGATTTTGAAATGGACAAACACAAGACAATATCATTTGGAGGAACACCTGAGTGTGAAGACGGAGGTCGAAGAAAATAATGCATATGGGAACTCAAAGGACTCACAACCAACACTGCATAAAAATTGAGTGGAATGATGTTGGGAGGGTGTGAAGGATGAACAGCCGTGCGAACATGATCCTCAGTATTACTGGGCGATGGTGGAACTGTTGAATGAGAGGGAGGTGGATAGTTCGTTGAGACAATGCCTACTCCCACATGGGATTGTGCAGTTCCATCAACGAAGAAGGTTGAGCGAGGCTTAACATCAAGTTTTCTCTTGGGACAGTCAGATTTCTTAAGACAGTACTCGAACCGGTCCCAAAGATAAGCGAACTTCATCTGGCTCCTTGGAGCTTGAAACTACAAGTCACGGAAGCACTGCCAAAAGTCAATAATGGATTCATGTGGATCACTCCTGTTGGCTTCTATGGGCCTGACCCAGGTTCAGAGGTGATTTAGTGAAGCACATTTCGGTACTACTAGCCCTTTTGGCAATAGTCTGTGTAGCACAGACTGAGGTCTCACCCGAAGTAGTATGGGAGGGTGTTAGAACTAGGTTTTTGCACCCTCGGTATGCCTGATATGCTTTTGGGGGTCTATGGTTTGATCCTGTGCGCACGTCGTTATGCGCACTTGCTATCCCTATGCAACCTGCGATGCTACTTCCGCGCAACCCGTAATATCCAAGTCCCTTGCTATTTAATCTGTTATTATCTAGTTACTTAACTTGTTTATGTAAGACTAATGATTATTATAGCATATTCAACAATCATATCAGTGCGCGCGATAAATAAAATGGTATAAACGTAAAGAAGGCAATGCACAATAGATACACAAAAATAGGAATCAACTTATCTTTTTTAATATTTAATCATGATTACAGACTCGAAACTGCCCTACGCACTCAACTACAGGGGTCTGAGCACTCAGCTGCAGAGCCTCTTCCTACTACTATGACCCAATACACTTAGACTCCTACTCTAATCTCGAACCATTTGTATTCTTTTCTCTTCTTCCTTCACTATCTTTACAACTTAGAGCCTCGCTTTGTTTATACAATCCCATGGTCCATAGATCATGGGTAGGATGACATGACTTTACATTCCATTACAATATTTTATGACGGACAACCCTAATGACTTAACCTATACTTCGCATTCTGCGCCCGCAATTCGTGGAGTCTTACAAAACCTTTGACTAAAACTTGGGCTTTGAGCCCCAAAACATGTTGTGGGGGGCTTCCATTCTAAACAGGCCCCCAACACAATCATCGTGACTCATCCCGAGTCACTCTACTGGTGTGGCGACCTTGGCGCGGAGCCCCTCCAATTGGTCCTGTACTGCTTGGAGATCCATGGCGCACTATTCTGCGATTTGTTGGACCTGTTGTATGCGCTCCTCCGATGCTTCTTTGTGAGGATACACTACCTACCTCAACGCATATAGTCCCTACATCTGTGCTAGCTTGCCCTCAATGTTGGCTGTAATGGTGAAGGCCTCATCAATATAAGGTTGGACGCGCGCCTTGAGAAGTGCCTCTTTCTGTCTGGAGGCATTCACCTCCTCTTTCAACACCCTTGCTTGCTGCATCTTTGCTAGTCATTAGGTGACGACGACTGTTTATGCAATTACCCTAACATTATCATACTGTTCCTGTAGTTCACGCACATCTGTTTCTAGGAATTGTATGTTGGGGTCCTCCTACAAGGATGTGAGGATGTCAAAAGCTTGGTCCAACATACCAGTACAATCCTGCACTACCCGTCCAATTTCTTCCAGTCCTATTTGAATCGTGCTGCTCTCTAACTTCTCAAGGAGTGGAAGGTTGCACCTTCATCCACAGCTCAGCAATCTGGAGGTTTAGCTCCAGTTGCACTCGTGTTGTTTCCTCACGTGCACTTTGGACTCCACTTGCTAAACAGTGGATCCACATCTCTGTTGGTAGGTCTGCAGCAATGGACAACTCTGGGACTCATCCACATGCTTCATCCACTGTCTTCATGATTTGTTGGTTCTGTGTTACCAGTTCGTCCCACTACAGGCTGAGCTATTTGATGTTGATCTTCTGCTCACTCATCACCTAAATCGTGTGGCCTTCCCTAGCGTAGAGATCTGTTGTTATGCCATCCTGCAACTAGTACAGTGTGTCTCATGAAAGGGCAACCAAATTTATGCCAAGTCCCTTGATCCTGCCCACCACGGCTCTGTCGTCCTCTTTCTCTGCTATTAGTGCTCCTTCCGATAGCACTATGATATTGGCCATCTTTGCGTGTAGTAGCTACTCTATTGCTAATGTACTTGCTACATCGTAGGTGGCTATAGTTCCTTCTTGTGGGGGCCACACCTATAGTTCCTGCAGTTGTGCCCTTAGGGCCCCCAACACAAT